>JAUIMM010000077.1:4933750-6325000 GCA_031769625.1 Taudactylus pleione | reverse complement strand
GAATGAAGAGGATCTTAACTTTGCATAGGAGATGGTGAGTATGGATATGTTTTTACAGGTACCCTATGGATTCTTCTGGACAAGGGGACCATTGGGCTACAGGGATACATAGGTGAGTATGTGAAATAGTGTGTGAATGTTTGTGTACATGTGTGTATGTATGTTTAATAAAATATTACTTTGTACAGTGTGTGTGTCCAGTGTTTATTTTAATATTGCTTTTGCTATGGAACTGCATGTACCAGTGAGCCCATAATGCCCCGCATGCTGGTACTTGTGGTTCTCCAAGTGGAGGAAGCTTACTGGGACCTGCAGTTCCACAGCAAAAGACAATATTTTCAACACTTGCAAGTGCACCACACTACATAATCAACCAGGCACCCACCACCCAGGGGTGCCGTGGATAGCCTTGGGCTATCAGCCTAGGCCTGGGGTGCCCTGGAGAGGGGGACCCTTTTCTTTGGGTGGGTTCCCAGATCTTGAGGGATACCCAGCCTGGGGTGATTAGAGGTCAGGTTTTTATGCTTTGGCCGGTGGACCTGGTGATAGGGTTCCCCTGGCTGTGGCACTAAATACACAGGGACCCTACTCATTTTTTCCTCTGTATTTCTAGAACCAAGACTGGATCAGAGCCGAGTTCTGGTTGACCCCTACGTCATTTGTCCTCTGTATTTTGGCAACCAAGGCTGGTTCTGACTACCCCAGTGTTGATTGTGCTTAAATAAGTGGGACCCCCCATGTCATTTGTCCCACGTATTTTGCACAACCAGCACTCGGCCACTAAAGCCTGGGGCTGGTTGCTCTTTCAGAGGGGGCACAGACTTTCATTTAAAAAAAAAAACACAGCAGCACAGACAAATGTCTCTGAGATACAGGCTACATGCACTTTAATCAGCAGAGTAGCGCAGCATACATCAGTGTGCAGTATGCCCCCTATACATAGTCACTTAACAGCACATCCACCTGTTGTGAGTCTGGAGTCTGGACACAGGCTACTACAGCCACTTCTATTAGCAAAGTAGCACAGCATTCATCAGCATGCAGTGTGCCCCCTACAGTCACTTAATAGCACAGCCACTAGTCTGGAGTCTGGACACAGCCACCTTATTGCAGAGCAGTGCGCAGCATGCGAGCCAAGTAAGAAATGGCACAGAGTCCCTGTCGTGGCACCAAATATAGACCCAAGTCTCACAAGAATCTGCCATCGGGATGATGATGTTCGGCCTTGAAGTGGGATCCGAGTTAGGCGGGAACACTTGAGCCACGGCTCGGGTGGACTCGGGTATCCTATGTTCTGTGGAATCCGAACTGCTCATCCCTAATAAATACACCCCCAAATCTCCAAAGGGTTACAGTATCTAAGCCTCCATCCAACATGGAGCACAACATCTTCTGATTTACATAGTGTCAATGGTTATAAATTCAGGTGAGTCTTTGGTTAATTATTTTATTTCTATAATGTTGGACATCTAGTTACTGTGGAAGCAGTACTGCTTTGTATGTATTATACTTTTAAAAAATATTTAATTAACCACTTAACTGGCTAAAATGTTTACACAATTTTCCATTTTTTTATTAGCAAATTAAGTAAATACGAGCTTCTTAAACCTGATTCCTTATAACTTTTTTATCAAAAAGCTATTAATTACTTAATGTGATAATGAAAACATTTAAATTTTTGGAGACAAGTTTGAAAAAAATAGCTTTATAGTTTTTAAAAAAAAAATATATATATTTTTATAATGCTTCATCATTAAAGCTTCGAAACGTTGGTGTACTTGCATCCAGTTCATTTACTCAAATGTCGCCAATGCAGTCTGTGTATCTGGGCTTCCATGTGAGGCTCCTGCGAAGTGCATCGGGAATATTATAATTTGAGTATTTGGAGTGCCACCCTTACTGAATTTATATATATATATATATATATATATATATATACAGTCAGGTCCATAAATATTGGGACATTGACAGAATTTTCATATTTTGGCCTCTATTCACCACCACAATGGCTTTGAAATGAAACAAACAAGATGTGATTTAACTGCAGACTTTCAGATTTAATTTGAGGGTAATTACATCCAAATCAGGTGAACGGTGTAGGACTTACAACGGTTTCTATATGTGCCTCCCACTTTTTAAGGGGCCAAGAGTAATGGGACAAACTAAACAATCCTAAATCTAACTTTCACTTTTTAATGCTTTGTTGCAAATACTTTGCAGGCAATTACAGCCTGAAGTCTGGAACGCATAGACATCACGAGACACTGGGTTTCATCCCTGGTGATGCTCTGCCAGGCCTCTACTGCAAATGTCTTCAGTTCCTTCTTGTTCTTGGGGCATTTTCCCTTCAGTTTTGTCTTCATCAAGTGAAATGCATGCTCAATTGGATTCAGGTCAGGGGATTGACTTGGCCATTGCATAACATTCCACTTTTTAGCCTTGAAAAACTCTTTGGTTGGTTTTGCAGTATGCTTCGGCACATTGTCCATCTGCACTGTGAAGAGCTGTCCAATGAGTTCTGAAGCATTTGACTGAATATGAGCATATAATATTGCCCGAAACACTTCAGAATTCATTCTGCTGCTTTTGTCAGCAGTCACATCATCAATAAATACAAGGGAACCAGTTCCATTTGCAGCCATACATGCCCACGCCATGACACTATCACCACCATGATTCACTGATGAGGTGGTATGTTTTGGATCATGAGCAGTTCCTTTCCTTCTCTTCTCTTCCCATCACTCTGGTACAAGTTGATCTTTGTCTCATCTGTCAATAGGATGTTGTTCCAGAACTGTAATGGCTTTTTTAGATGTTGTTTGGCAAACTCTAATCTGGTCTTCCTGTTTTTGTGGCTCACCAATGGTTTGCATCTTGTGGTGAACCCTCTATATTCACTCTTGTGAAGTCTTCTCTTGATTGTTGACTTTGACACATATACATCTACCTCCTGGAGAGTGTTCTTGATTTGGCCAACTGTTGTGAAGGGGTTTTTCTTCACCAGGGAAATAATTCTTTTGTCATCCACCACAGTTGTTTTCCATGGTCTTCCGGGTCTTTTGGTGTTGCCGAGCTCTCCGGTGCATTATTTCTTTTTAAGAATGTTCCAAACAGTTGATTTGGCTACACCTAATGTTTTTGCTATCTCTCTGATGGGTTTGTTTTGATTTTTCAGCCTAATGATGGCTTGCTTCACTGATAGTGACAGCTCTTTGGATCTCATATTGAGAGTCTACAGCAACTGATTCCAAATGCAAATGTCACACCTAGAATCAACTCCAGACCTTTTGCCTGCTTAATTGATAATGAAATAATGAGGGAATAGCCCATACCTGTCCATGACATAGCTTTTGAGTTGATAGTCCCATTACTTTTGGCCCCTTAAAAAGTGTGAGGCACATATTGAAACTGTTGTAATTCCTACACCGTTCACCCGATTTGGATGAAATTACCCTCAAATTAAATCTGAAAGTCTGCAGTTAAAGCACATCTTGTTTGTTTCATTTCAAAGCCATTGTGGTGGTGAATAGAGGCCAAAATCTGAAAATTCTGTCAATGTCCCAATATTTATGGACCTGACTGTATATATATATATATATATATATATATATATATATATATACATATATTATTAGTTGGAGCACCAGTTTCTTGAAGCCAGAAGGAGGGGGTGAAGTAGCTGTGGCTACTGCCCTCTAGTGAGATCATGGTGGGTTCCTGCCAGCTGGACACAGCAGTAGCCACAGGAGCCATGAGCCATGGCCACTGCTTCTAGTGTATTCAAGGCTGCCCAGCAGCCACACGAATAGGGGGTCCTGACAGCTACATGGGTATACAGATGCAGCCATGGGGGTGCTGAGGGGTGCTGCTGGCTGTCCGATCACTGTGGCCAACAGTGATCAGGACATACTGGATGATGAGCCACGGATGCTGGGGGACCATTCTGCTGGAAGTTTAGCTTCTGGAAGCCAACTAGTAGACATTTCTGACTATTTGCATCAGATGCAACCATGTAAGAAAACGTCTAGTCTGGTGAGGTCGCATCTAATGTGACCACACCAGTTTCTCTTAGACAATGGATAGCACATACATGGGGCCGGATTCGGAGCTGGGAATAAAGCAAAAAGTAACTATTCACCTGGACAAATTATGTTGCAATGCAAGAGGTGCAATTTTTTTTTAATGCAGAGTAAATATTGGCTGCTTTTGCATGTAGCCAATAAATGCTGGGCACTTTTATTTTAAACTGCAATTAAATCTGTGTTTGGCCACACTGTTCCTCCAATCTAAATCTCTCTGCACATTTTAAATCTGCCCCACCTGTAGTGCAACATTGTTTTGCCAATAAGCACAGTTACTTACTGTACAATTTTTTTCCTTTTACTCCCACCTCAGGATCAAGCCCACAGGTAACAATACTGTACTTTGGGAGCCTCATTAACTGAGGAGCAACTACCTAGTACTACCTAGTACAGTACCTTTTATTTGTTTATAGCATTGCTGCAAATATTACTTTTGGGCCAATAGGAGTCTACATCCTCTGCCAATTACTCATAGTTGCTTCAAGCTGTGTATACTTGGTTTAGACACATGTACAGTGTGGAAAAATGTAAAGTCCATCTGGAGTATTTATTGTTACTTTCTAATTTTTGATATATTTTTCATTAAAATCAAACATTCATTGCTTTATTTAATTGTACAATCTAATTGATTTTATTTGACAAATGGAACACAATTGTGATCAACAGATTACTGAAATGTCTTAATATGCATTGTGTGGCATTATCTGTGATTCTGATTGCCTTTTGAAAGTGGTGAGAAGAAACCCATAGCTGGAGTATTCCCTAACCCGGTTACCGTATATTTATGTCTAAAATACTATATGGAGTAGAATACATTAGAAAGATTTTTTTGGCAACTTTTAATTCACAAAAATCATGGCATGATGAAGGCAACTTAAAGTATAGGGTACCCCAAAAGTGCCACTATTGGGGAGACAAAGAACATGGGTTCACCTGATTTTTCTATTACAAGCACTACGCATCATCATCCAGGGATGGGGGCTCCTGCCATAATGCTAACCAGCCCTAGGCTATTAAACACAGGTCTGGTATTCTTTGGGAAGTAGAGCCCAAATAAAAATGCACTCCTTTTCTAGGGATAACTAACCTTGGGCTAACAGCACTATGACTATTCCCCAAACTCCTGGGCAGTGGTTGTGCATTGCATAATTTTTTGAAAATAATTAATATTCTTCTTCACTAGTACACAACAAGTCCCAACTAGCCTTGTTATGCCCAATTTTAAGATATGGGCATGCTATAATTTTGAAAGCCACAAGTGTCAGAATGCCCTAACAGACAGGGACCAATAGCACCTGTAGTGCATCTGTAAAGAAAAGAAATATTACATCAAAGACAGAATGCACATAGGTTTGTAAAATGTACTTTATTAAATAAAACACACCCAGACTCCTTGTTGTCCAATCTATTACTCACTTAAATGCTTTATGAAGGGTAATATTTTGTTCATGTTGCATCCCCTAACTTTACAAAAAAAACTACATACATTTTTGGACAATGCTATATTAAAACTATAGGTAGCTGGATGCCAATGACAGGTCACACACAGACATTGCAATTGAAAACAATAGGAGCCTCTTATCAAAGCAAGTGGAATTTGAGTATCATCTGCATTGAGGTAGTAGAGGAGGCTGAAAGAGCTTAGAGTTTTCACAGGTGTAAATAAAGAACAGGAAGGGACCATGATCTGGGAAACACTAAGTACATCATGTTGAGTCTGATGCAGCTGTAGGGACTTTTCCATCTGTCTGTGGTTGCCTGCTTACTACATTAAGCTAACAGCCCATCCATACCAATTATCTGTCCATCTTGTGGAGTATGGACCTACCCACTGTTTACCATCTTTAGCCTCAGCCATCATTATTAGTATCAACACTTACACTAACCCCCATGCTGGATGAAAAATATCCATCAGAAATAGGTATGCCATCTCCATCCGCATGCTGTGAATGAGCACCAAAGTCAGTCGACAGGTCCACGCCCCTTCCATGAAATAGATCAGTTCAGTACGATTTCATGGTCAACAATACTGCCAGAAAACTCCATTCAAAGATAGTGTTCTCTGTTGATGGACAGATCAAACTGTATGCAGTAATGATCTTTGACTGTATGCTTGCAGTATGTCTAAATTAGTGCAGATGCTAATTTATTTCTATGGTGCATGTGCAGTATACAAAAATCAGCAATATCCATCCACATTGCTACTTGCATAACTCAGGCCATAATAGAGCAAGAGAATGAGAGCAAAAGTCAGAAGTATATACATTAGATGATTGCCCTGTGAGATAGAAGCAAAAAAGCAGAGAACAGTTTCAAAGAGATAAAGCAAAAGAAATAGGTCAAGGATTAGAAAGTTATCAGCAGTGTTGAAATGGTTGAGAAGTCAAAGAATATGAGAAGAGAGAAATTGCCCTTGAACTTAGTAAAAAATAGGTATTTGGAAGCTTTGGAGTCGGTCAATGAAATTGTATCAGGTAACTGAAGACAAGATATTCAAGAATATACAGTAGTAAGTAAATGGGAGCAGATAAATATGATGGAAAGAGGAGAGAGAGGGGTAGGATCAAGAGACAGGTTCTTGAAAATAGGGGAAATAAAAAGTGTGAAGGGTGGAGGGAAAATGTTACAGATATGAGTAAGGTGTAAAAAATAATGGAGGAAAGAGAGCTGAGAAGCATGGATGGATAAGGGTTGTAGGGGGAGGTTGTGGGAAAAGAATGAGAGAGGAGAGTGAGGTTTCTGTACCCAGTTACAGAGGGTAAGGATAGAAGACAAATAGAGCGGCAAGGGGATCAATGGTAGGTAGCACCAATTATATTGTTATAGAAAGTGTCAGTTTTGAGTAACCATAGACACTATAACAATGGAGAAGAATGGGCATACAGTAGGCATGGGCAGAGTTTTTGTTAGGTGGGGATATATACAATGGAGTAGTCATAGCAGCAAAATTAAAAGGAACAAATCACTGTAAAAAGCAGTTTTAAGAAAAATAGGATGCAAACAATTCAATAGGAAGTGTCTGACAGTGTGCAAAACAGATTCATTAGAATGAGCTGGTTATATAGCCTTAAAAGCTAATAAGTAGAATATAATATTCAAGTGATCAGTGTCTACAGATAGTATTCTGACCTGCCACTACAAAGACAACAGACAACTAGTTTAAAGCAGTACTGGAAGCATATCATAAACTAAACAAAAACAGGTTTGCCAATTATAGCAAAGATAACATGTAGTTTTGGCACAAAATACTTACCATTAATAAGATAACTTGTGCAAGAATCTTTGAAAAGTTCGATAGCGTTTGACTAACTAGAAAAGGGGGTAGTATGGAGTAGAAAGTAGAATGAACTTTGTTAATACAGTTTAAACAAACAAAAAAGAAACTTAGGGCCTGATTCAGCAATGATCGCTTTTGCATTTGCGTATGCAGATGGCCGATTATTGCCTACTTCGCATGCGTATGCATTGCAGTGAATGTGCATTTTATGGCTTCTCTGCAATCGCATTGCTATCACAGAGATCATACAGAGCTGTTGCAGAGTTATTGACAGGAAGCAAGCATTTGGGGGTGATGACAGGGGGGATGGTCAGTGAAACACAGGAGTGCCAGTGAATTTGAATGCCATTGCAGGGGCATGCATAAATTAGCCACTGCTATTTCAAATGCAGATTGAGTACTCACTGCGTACAGGAAAGTCAGCAATTTATAAGTGAAGTCTGACCTGCCATAATGGTGCGAGAGGCTCTGATGCACTTTGATGATACTGATGTTTTTAATGGATTGCAAGGTATTATGGATGTGCAAGAGGGGAAGTGGGTGCCTGCATGTTGTCTACGCAAGTGCTTTGCGATTGCAATTATTAGCATACTTTCTCAACAGAATTGCATACATCAGCTAGAAATACAGTACAAACAGCAGAATATCTATACTAATATTATAAGAACATTGTGTCTGTCTGTTTGTTGGTGCAAAAACAACTGAAGAAATTTTTATGAATACTGCATATTTTTTTAGTGAAAACTCCTAGAAATAACCTGCACTTTGTTTCATCTCTATCTGTCAAGTTAAAGCTGAGCAATAACAAAAACAAAATTGATTGACATCATCAATGTAAGAGATAGGTGAGGGGCACCATGCGAGCAGATGGTAAGGGGTGGAGGGAGATGTGCTTTTGGCCTGCATTCACTTGAATGGGATAGGCTACATACAGTAGCAGTCTGTGCACAGGGCACACAGCGACATTGGTGTGATTGGTGGGTGAAGGCGTTGCTGCCACCAGTCTGTATATCGCTGATGGTTACATGGGCCACTCCGGTGACAGGGCCCCTATGCAAAGCAATACAAATAGAACACCTGAAATAAAATAAATGTTGGAAGATGCCAGTGGACATCAGCTAGTTTGTAATAAAACTGCATAACTCCTGGTTAAAGCAGTGAATACCACAAGAAAAAAGTAAGGGAAGAAGGGCATTCACAGGGCTAAATAATGAGTAATTACCAGCACATGAGAACCTAATAAGAATAGAAATACAGTAAATAATGTACATGAAGACATTGGGCTCTATTTACTACAATCCGCATATTGAATGCAGATTGTAGTGTAATATTAACGACTGAATTCACATTGCAAATTCAGGCAATATTATAGGGATTTACTACAAATCCCTTGCAGGGACAGAGCTTGCGATAAAGCTCTGCCCCTGCGAATCCCCTTCGGAGCCTTATCACGGTATTTTCGCAAAAAATACCGTGACAAAGTGCTCGTGCATGCACCGACCGGCCACCGCTGCTACTCCCCCAGCACTAAGCCCCGCCCCCTGGCACTAAGCCCTGCCCCCATGATCATGGACCCCCTGCAACCCCCCCTCCCTTAATTACACTTACCTGCATGTTCCGTGCCTCTGGTGATATTCTCCATGCCTCCGGTCAGGTGATCTCCCATACTGCACTGGGACCCGATCACTTGATAACTGGCAGCAGCGCACTATGGGATACCAGCTGACTGTAGGGGAGTTATCACCGGAGGCACAATCACCGGTCCCTGGAGTTAGGTAAGTGAATTCTTTTTTTTACCATTTTTTTTTTTTTTTTTTTACAGTAATCAGCTTGTGGTCTGTTTAGACCACACAGCTGATAACTGGGACCGACTCCCGGCTCTGCTCTCCAAGTTAGAGCAGGGCAGGTGTCCGGTAACCGGGGGAGACCCTGGATTATGCCACCTCCAGGTGGCATTATTATCACAGGGTTTTCCCTGATTTTTTTTTCACAGTTATTTTTAGTAACTTTGGCCAGATCACATTTCCCATTAAAATTATGGGAAGTGCAATCTGCTTACTTAAAATAAGTGATACTTAGGGGTTGGAGTAGAATTTTACGAATTCTACTCCAATTGCCCTTTAATAACTATAGGTGATACTAAAATAATATGAAAAGGGTGTGAAAACACCCTTTTTTTACTTTATTTTAGTCAAAATAATGTTAATAAATAGAGCCCATTGACTTAGAAATCTCTGATGCCAATGCAATGGCAGATGTCATGAAAAGATAAAATTGTGAAAATGAGTGATGCAGGACAAACACAACCAAAATATGCTTAGCCCCCAATGAAAAGGGAAAAAAAGTTATGTCTCCAATATAAAACAATAAAATACTGAAGATCATGTTAAGAGGGATTGAAAAGTTCCCAAACATTTGTGACAGAGTGGCAGCCCCCTTGATTATGTGTTGCACTCTGTGACTGCAGAGTCCCAAATATCTTTTGTCAACATTCTAATATTTATATCTAATATCAATCATGTTCCGGGCCTCCGGTGATGTTCTCCATGCCTCCGGTCAGGTGATCTCCCATACTGCACTGGGACCCGATCACCTGATGACCGGCAGCAGTGCACTATGGGATACCAGCTGACTGTAGGGGAGTCATCCCCAGAGGCACAATCACCGGTCCCTGGAGTTAGGTAAGTGAATTCTTTTTTTTACCATTTTTTTTTTTTTACAGTAATCAGCTTGTGGTCTGTTTAGACCACACAGCTGATTACTGGGACCGACTCCCGGCTCTGCTCTCCAAGTTAGAGCAGGGCAGGAGTCCGGTAACCGGGGGAGACCCTGGATTATGCCACCTCCAGGTGGCGTTATTATCACAGGGTTTTCCCTGATTTTTTTTTCACATTTATTTTTAGTAACTTTGGCCAGATCACATTTCCCATTAAAATTGTGGGAAGTGCAATCTGATTACTTAAAATAAGTGATACTTAGGGGATGGAGTTCAATTTTACGAATTCTACTCCAATTGCCCTTTAATAACTATAGGTGATACTAAAATAATGTGAAAAGGGTGTGAAAACACCCTTTTTTACTTTATTTTAGTCAAAATAATGTTAATAAATAGAGCCCATTGACTTAGAAAGCTCTGATGCCAATGCAATGGAAGATGTCATGAAAAGATAAAATTGTGAAAATGAGTGATGCAGGACAAACACAACCAAAATATGCTTAGCCACCATTGAAAAGGGAAAAAAAGTTATGTCTCCAATATAAAACAATAAAATACTGAAGATCATGTTAAGAGGGATTGAAAAGTTCCCAAACATTTGTGACAGAGTGGCAGCTCCCTTGATGATGTGTTGCACTCAGTGACTGCAGAGTCCCAATTATCTTTTGTCAACATTCTAATATTTATATCTAATATCAATCAGACCTCACCATATTACCTCCCTGATAGATACTGACAAGGAGCTCTTTGCAGACCACAGTCCACCTTCTTATAAAATATAAAAGGTGTATGCAAGCATACAAAAGATACAAAAGGCACAAAGGTACACAACTGCTATATAAAAAGGACCAGTATTCGGAGTTAATGTTTTGGTTCCTTTTTTGCCCCGAAAAATCCCAATGATAGATATACTGTGCGAACAAATCACCAAGATGGAATGGTTTGTATTTATATTTGTGTCCCCAAACAATACCTTCTAAAAACAATCAAACCAATAATCATGGGAACTGCCAAGTGAAAAGCAATATACACCCCACCATTAGATAAACTATTGTGTATTGAACAATAAACTTTACTAGCAGTAGATAAAAATATTGTTGATTAAATTAAGAGATGCTGAGAACAGGTGTTGTCTAGCATGTTTCATGTACTTTTCATGCTCTGATAAACCATTTAAAGAAAATATATGGCTGATAACTTCTGGCACATGGCTGTGGACTATAGCAACCTAAATAATCAACCATTACCAATTGGAACAGCTTTCTCTGCTGTAGATGTTTCATTATAGAGATAATAGTGAAAGCTGCAGGGAAATTTTCAATTCCATCATATCCTGTCTCTCAAGACCAGTTTGACTTCAAGTGGAATGGGCACTAATTCTACTATCACTCTCCTTCCATTTGAAATGGATTTGTAAATACGGATTTACTGTAAGCATTCTCAGAATGGAAGTTGAACTATCCATTATTTTAATGACATCATAGTCACAGTGATAAAGTGAAAGAAGCCATCCTGCACTGATTTCTTAGATGCAAAGCAGAAGTAATGGACAACATGCAGGGTCCTTGAAATAAGGTAAAAAAAATATATGTATGGTACCCAACTCAGTGCAGAAATTTCTAAAAAGTAATATAATCTTTGAAGAGACTCAAGGCCTCAAGATCGAAAAAAAATGTCTGGAAGATAAATGGAGAGGCATGATTATGGGTAACTCTGAAACCCTATAGAGGAATGATTTACAACTGTGTCCATGGCAGCCAGACTCCATCATGAAACAATAGTTGTTATGAAGGTGCAAAGAAAAAATTAATATAGCTTCCTGGACATTATAGCAGCCAAATGAGGTTAAATGTCACTGGTCCAAACAACTTGCCCATAATAAATAAATATCCCCCATAAAGACAAATGATGTCTGCTTATCCAACATATTTAGCACACAAATGTAATTAAAAAAGTCATACTGATCTACTATATATATGCATGAGTCAGAATTGAAGTGTGGTGTGTGGGACAGGTACAGATTACTAGGGCTCAGCCAGAGTAAGGGCTTAGCTCAGCCAGAGAGACAATACCCCCAATGTACATTAGGAGCAATACATATTAACAAGATTGGCCACAACCCCAACATCAGCATCAGGGCCTGCTGGATGTCTTGGTGGCCCTTGTGATACTACTACACATGATGGGACAGTTACAAACCTGATATTAGCTGAAGTAACTGGAAGGGTTTGAATTCTTTTATAAACTAAGTTTAACTAATTTTTCAATAATGGTAATGTTGCATGATATTCTTGAAGAAATATTTTTTTCCTAATTGGGCCGTGTCATAGCAGTCATTTCATTGATGATATTTTTTATCAAAATTTATATACATATATTTTTACATATATTTATATTTAAAATAAATCATTATTTTCGTGATTTTGCCTATTTACATTTTATTTATATACAATGAGTAGCACTAACCATTCCTTTTTTTGTATCAAAAGAACACTCTGGCATATGCTTCCCCAGCTCTACCCACCCCTATTTCATCTTTCTGGGCATAAGGAGACAAAAGTGGACAATACATGAAAAATGATTAATGGAAGTATAATTTTGCAAAGTGGTTAAAGTCATGAGTATGGTTTATGTTCCACGCTAAGATTATTATCTTACTGATTTCTACCAGTGTGAATTATAACTCTATAGCAATTTTTGATATATACTGTAAGTTTTAGCTTGCCCTCTGGCAGGACTTTATGTGATTTGTAGTTCTACAACCCTGAAGACCCAAAGGCACTGACAAAAGAATAGTGTCATTGGTAGAGAAAGTCCACCTACTGTACTTTAAAGCTTGTAGTCTGGTTGATCTGCTTCACCTCTGTAACTACTCCAGAGCAGTATAGGAAGCAGGATTCATCCACATGGGAAGCTTGCAATTCTATACAACATAAATATGCTTTGAAATCACAAGTATAATATTTTAAGGTCATACTATACTATAAAAACACATTACAAAAATAACATGTAAAATATATACTTATTGATTATATAATTGAAATATAGTTCTTGCAATTCTTCTCCTTATGCCTGCATGACAACCAATAACACTGTTTGGGTAAATTTGTATTTATAAGATGGCCAAGGAATTTGACTCATTTATGTATGTTAAAAAAAGAGAAAAGTAATGAATCTTACTGCCATCAAGGTTATAATTGGTGGTAATATTTGTCTCTAATTGGCCAAAACATATTAAAATAGGGTAATTGGACTTACTTGCCATCATGTGGTTCATTCACTTCACTTTTTATTGCCAACCTGCAGATCTCCAGTGATATCAACAGAAGAGCAGAAGGACAGTTATGGTTGTAGAGGGCAGATGTGATAGAAGGAGGTAAAGTTAGAATGTGCTGAAAATAGGAAAAATGTGCTGTGTGGGGAACAGAGAAACGTGTGGTGTAGGGTAATGGTAGAAGGAGGTGTGTGATATATTGATAGAATAAGAGATTTAATGGGGACACAAAGAGGGGAAGAAAGGAAGAACAGAGATTCATAGTAGGGTAAAACACACAGTATAGATGGTGGGGTTGCATGAACACAGCTAATTAATGGGATGGAATAATGAGGGAAACATGGGTAGGAGTACAACTTCAACTGAACAGCACCCAATTGAGGAGAAGTGACCACCCAGTGAGGAAAGGGGGCAGACATATGAGACTTACTGCTTTACAAGACCTTAGACAATACAGACCCCTGGACATCCACATTGATTTAAATGCAATTGAAAACACTGCTAGGTGTAAAATTATTGTCTGACATATTGTTCATTATTGTGTAATAATATAGGACCCAAAAAATGTATGTTTAATATCTATTGGAAGAGACATGTGTTTGATTTAATATTATAATGGTTTTCTCACTGGCACATCGTAACCCATTAAAAAGGTTGCCTTACAAGTTTACAAGATAGTAGTTGTAAGTAATCAGATTATTTACTTCTTAGGTCACACACTGACCAATTTTGCACACTACTCTTGGATAACCAAGGGAATATAGATATAGGCAAATGAAGATGAGGACATGATTGGTAGAGGCCATTGCTTCCAGTTTTCAGTCACAAAATAACCCTCATCAGACACAGGAGCAGTCATTATAAAAGAGAAAAAAAGGACCCTCCTTCTGCTGAAGAGCACAGCTACTATTGAAGGTGGAGTGAGATTATGACACAGATATTTAACATAATGCAGAAAACCAGCCAATCCCAGTGACCTTACATTATCATGGGGGGAGTTAAAGAAGAATAAAGTGGGTAATGTGCCAATCAGTGGAATATACCCAAAATGGAAAAAGGGAGAGGCTGTTTACTTCACCTAAACGGCAATATGCAAACAGCTCTTTATTGTGAATGGTAGGTGCTCCTGCTGGCGACCCTATTACTAATGCTTGTTCTGCTGGTAGTCTACTAACAACTGTGGTGCACAAAAAAAGTATTAATCTGCCCCTTGACAGTACCCACTTTGCCCTGGCCCTGGCCCATGGAGCATAAGCTCAGATTGCTCTTTCCTTAGCTGTATTTGATTTTGAATGTATTATATTGTCCTTTATCGCATAGTATTGCTTAATATCTTCATTCTTTTTTTAATATTGAATAATAATAATAATAATAATAATAATAATAATTCATTAAAATGATTGAGTGAAAAATAATGAATATCTTTATTTTCTCTCAAGTACTGTGGTTACACAGTACAGTTTTGGATTTTGGATTTAGAATTTAGCAATGGTTTTCTTTAAAATATATTTTTTTACAGACAGTTTTACTTCTTTGTTTCTTAAACTGTATAAAATTGGGTTCAGCATTGGTATAACAATAGTATAGAACACAGCAATCTCTTTGTCCATATTTGATGTATCATCAGTTGAGGGTTTAAAGTATGCAAAAATTAATGTTCCATAGAATAACAACACAACAGAAATGTGAGAGGCACAGGTAGAGAATGCTTTTTTCTTTCCTTCAGCAGACCGAATATTTAGTATTGCAAAAATAATGAATACATAGGATATAAAAATTAAACAAATGCATATAAGTCCCAATATAAGATCTGTAACGATAAGCACAAACTTGTTTAATGTGATATCTGAGCAGGATAGTGCTAGAACCTGTGGAACCTCACAAAAAAAGTGATTAATTTCTTTGGGTCCACAGAAAGATAACCACAAAGTGCTTGAAGAATGAAAAGAAGAACTAGAAAAACCAAAAGCCCAGACAATGACCGACATGATAATGCAAACTTTTTTGTTCATAATACTCTTATACATTAGTGGGTTGCAGATAGCCAGATAACGGTCAAGAGACATAAAAGTTAGAAGAAGAAACTCAGTGTCCATGCCAACAGTGAAAAAAAACATCTGAATAATACATCCATTAAATGATATCTCTTTTTGGTTAGTAACTAAATTGACCAACATTTTAGGTACAGTAGAAGTGGTACAGATTATATCCAAAAATGATAAATTGCCAAGGAAAAAATACATTGGGGTGTTGAGAATTGGGTCTACATTTGTTATAAAGATAATAAATAAGTTACCAGCTATAGTGACTAGGTACATAGTAAGAAATATCCAAAACAGTAGCATTCCCAGTTCGGATGAATTAGAAAGCCCAATGAGGATAAATTCAGATATGTTTGACCCATTCTTCATCCTATGATCTATTTATTTTAATAAAGTATTAAAGAAAATATAATGGTTAGTGAAACTCACTGGCTCAATTTAATTTCAACTGTTCAACTTTTCAATTACAATTTAATACAAAAAAATGTATCAATTGATAAAATGACATCAAGTAAAAAGCATATAGGCCCTCATTCAGAGCCACTTGCTAGCGGCAGTACGCTCGTTCCGAGCGATGTTCACACATCTGCGCATGCGTACGGTTTTTAGTACGCATGCGCGAACCAGTCAGTGCGGCTGAAAATCGTTTGTACGCAATATAGCGAATGCCTACTATTTTGAGTGACAGAATGAGGCGTATGTGGGTGGTAACAGGGGAAGGTGCTTGAAAACGGGGAGTGGAGATCAGAACGCAGGCGTGCTTAAATGTCAAAACGGGCGTTTTATGGGTGTGCATAATTAATCCAGCAGTGTCATTGACCAATTCACTTGATTTTTTTTAACTCAGAACTGCTCGCAAAATAGCGGTTGAAAAAACCAACCTCAAGAATAGCGAGCAGTTCATATCCTGTTCGATGTACTCGATTAATCTAATAAATAGCGGACATGACGTAGGATGTGAGCGGCCAGGGGGCGTTTTTAACAAATAAACGAGCGTATGTTTTGCTCGCTCGTTCAGACTTAGAGGTGTGAACAGACTGCCATGTGTGAACGGATCATTTGAATAGCCACCCCTTGTTTTTGAACGAACGAACGTAAATAGCGAACGGCTCTGAATGAGGGCCATAATTCATATTGTCAACACAAATCAATGTAAATCCTTTTTTGCTTCTTGAATAGGGACACTTACAGTTCTATAGATATGTGTGTTAATAGTTAAGACGATACAACTCAATATATATCTCTACAATTACTGACTTGTACAATAAATGTGACTATAATATAGAAACTGTTTGTTTTTTATAATATCTTTGTCTAAGTTGAAAACCTAACAATTACATTGAACTATAATGCAAATAATCCAGAAATTTTGTTTTAATCATACACAGTCCACTTTACCCAACATCAAGTCCAACTACTGTATCACCAAACAGAAGGGTATGCTGTTACTAAAAAGAGGACATGATTACGTTTCTTGATCATCTTCTTTATTTATTATGATTTACCAATTTACCATTTATTATGAAGTTACCAGCATTTTAGAATACATTTATGAATCACTACATATACATAGCTTTCTATTTTTGTTTAGCCTTGTTACTCATTCTGCCCTACTTATTATATGTTGCCTTAGTCACAGGAAAACATTATTTCTCCCTCAAACTCTTTGAGCCATATTCTGAATAAGCATCAGAGATCCTATGCCCATTGAACATGTCCTCCATATAAACAGAAGTCATGATGTATTGTAGTGTACATAACACATTCATATATATATATATATATATATATATATATAAACTAATGCCTTTTGTGCAAGCTTCATATACTGTATGTCCCATATGAATGACCAGTAAATAAGTAATATGCACACAAAGTGCTGCACTCCTACTTAACCCTTCCTCAAGGGCTGTATCTGTATTCTATAGAGTAGAAGACAAGTGAAGCACAATGTGAAGTATTTTAAAAAGTTATATTTTACTAAAGATAAAAATCCACTCACATAGATAGATGTAATTTGTATGTACATATCACAACGTAAGCCTTAAAATACAAGGAGATCTGTTCCATTAGTTCAAATAGCATTGACCATGGAAGTGTGTAGTCACTGACCAAGTCCATTAATAGATGAAACACACTTGGGCATAAATAGCGGAGATGGAATGACACTTGCAGCACTATACACTTCTGTGGTTAGTGGTATTTGAGCTGATGCAACAGACCTGCTTGAGTTGTGATTTATGTACATATAACATCTATGTGAGTGGATTTTAATCTTTATTAAAATGTAACTTTTTAACATACTTCACCATTGTGCACCACTTGTCTTCTTCTCTCTCTCTTAATACTCTCTTGCAATACTACTACAATGGTATACATGGATAAGGCAAACAAAAACAAAATAAACATAAAACATGTAAATTATATTACACCTAAAACAAAATAACCACAAACATAGCAACACTGAGTTTTTTGTAGAAACCTACATTGTAGAGATTTAATAAATATGTAATTGTGACACATTACTTACATTGTTTGTAAACAGTAGAAAATGGATTTC
Source organism: Taudactylus pleione (assembly GCA_031769625.1). Lineage (NCBI taxonomy): Eukaryota > Metazoa > Chordata > Amphibia > Anura > Myobatrachidae > Taudactylus > Taudactylus pleione. Next base: position 6,307,049 of record JAUIMM010000077.1, on the reverse strand, counting down.
AATTCTACATTGTAAGTTGCGTGGTGCAATGTATTTATATATGTTACTGGTGTGTAGGGACTTCATCATATGGGAATAATTAATATATACATGCAATAGTTTATTGACTTGCATTTGTTATTCTTATAGATAATTGATTGCTGAGAATTCATGATTCAGATGGGACACGGGTGTTCTGGGGAAGCTATGCAAAAAAGCGAGGGAGAATGTGCTGTTGAAATGAATGGCCCAAAAGTTGTTTTGTTTAGACTCCACTCCAGGGTTCATATTAAAAAAATGTCATTTGCTTTCAGAGGCCACGGAGGCCAATAAAAGAGCTTTTCAGTGATAGGTTAGAAGTTTCTGTGAGAGCATTGTTTTTCTGATTCTGCATGTATCGCTATTGCAATCACAGCTGTGATTACGCTCGGAGGTTTGCTGTGCAAATATGCTAATGAATGCAATCGCAAAGCCATTACACAGCCAGCATAGAGACATCCACTACCGTTATCTCACACCTGTAATACCTTGCAGTCCTGCTTATACTACACATTGGGAACATGGAGTAACATTGGCCCCTCACACACAATTACAGCAGGTCTGACCTGGCATAGAAACTGTAAGTCTTGTTGCATGCAGTGAGTCCTCAACTGTGTATGCTGTTTCAGTAGCTAATTTATGCACGCCCATGCAGCGGCATTCAAATGGACAGATGTGCCTACATTGCTCCGACTACTCCCCTGTCACCACCCTCAAACACTTACAGCCTGTCACTCTATCTACAATGGGTTTTAATCTGCTTGAGTGATTGCAAAGTTATCACAATGCTAACTCACGCACAATGCTAACATACGCATGTGCAGTACACACCATCAATTGATCTGCATTCGCTGTTGCAAGACATTCTGAATCAGGCCCAGAGTGTATACAGTAACTGTCATAGATTTGTAGAATCAGGTGGAGACCAATAGTGGCGTCGACCAGGGCGTGGATTCAGGAAAGTGTATTTTTTTAATTTTTTATACTTGTGTTGTGTTGCGTGTCTGCACATCTGGGGAGCACCATTACATGGGGGACCACTACTGGGGGCACCATTACAGGGGGCACCACTAATGGGGGCACCATTACAGGGGGGACCACTACTGGGGGCACCATTACAGGGGGGAGCACTACTGGGGGTACCATTACTGGGGGAGACCATTACTGGGGGCACCATTAGTGGGGAGACCACTCCTGGGGGCACCATTACTGGGGGTGGTACACTACTGGGGACTACAACTGGTGGGGGACCACTATTGGGGCACTGCATTAGGAGGGGGGGAACTACTACAGGGAGCACTATATAAGGGGCTTGCTACTAGTTGACTACTTGTGGGGGAAATAAATAGGGAGGAAAACTACAGGGGGCACTGAATAAGGGCCACTGGATAGGGCGGATCACTGCTGGGGACCTGCATAAGGGGTACCACTACTGGGGGCACTGCATAAGGGGAGGTCTACTGCTGGGGCACTATATAAAGGAGCACTGCATAAGGGGAACCACTACTGGGGACACTTCATAGGGGGAGCACTGCATAAGGGAGACCACTACTGGGTACTGAATAAGGGGAACTAATGAGGGGCTGCATAAGGGGGACCACTACTGGGGGCATTGCATACTGGGGGTACTGTATAAGGGGAACTAATTGGGGGCTGCATAAGGGGGACCACTACTGGGGGTACTGTATAAGGGGCACTACTATGGGTCTGCATAAGAGGGACCACAACTGGGGACATTGCATACTGGGGTACTGTATAAGGGACACTACTGGGGTTAAGGTACATATGGAAAGGAATGTTCAGAGTGACAATAAAGGGGTGTGTCATGTTGACACGCCCCATTTTTAAGTGGCCACGCCCATTATTTGCCACGTGCGCCTTTGGCGCGTGCACATAGGGCTCCATTTTTACATTTGCCACTGGAGACCACACTAACTTTGTGGTAGTTTTTGTCCCAGAGGGCCTGATTCAGAGCCGGACGCTCTGAACAGAGCGCTCGCTTTGAATCGGGGCCCTCCTACCTAAAATTGGAGCAGCTTCCTGGCCGCTCACATAGCAGTGGGTGACCACCCACAGCTTATGCAAGTGGCCAAAAAGATTGACGTGATGGTCAAGACCATCGCGACCATCGGGCTTGCGATGTGACCCTGTGGTAGGGTCTCGCTGTCGCAAGCCCAGGAGTGCTTTTGGCTCTATCAGAGCCAAAAGCACTCCCACTGACATCACTAGTGATGTCAGTGGGGCAGGACCCAGATGGTAGGTGTTCCCATGGGAACACCATGGGACCCAGATGGTAGGCGTTCCCATGGGAATGCCTGTCACTCACCATTGACAGCAAGCCCCCTTTGGTGTGAGACCCATAGAGACAGCTGGCCGTCGCTATGTGGGTCTCGCACATGCACACGATGGAGCTCCCTCCGTCGTGTGCATGCGCACTAGGGCACCATCGACCCGCTTGCGAGCGCTCAGCGCTCGCGAGCGGGTCTGAATCAGGCCTAGAGTCTGCACAATAGTGATAGTGACAGTGATAGAGTGATAGAGTGTATACTATAACTGTTATCGATTGCTAGAAGCAGGGGGAGACCAAACCAACTGTGCTAGAGATTTTGTTTCAGAGCCTTTGCCATTGTTATAGAGCCTACTCTATAACTGTTATCGATTGCTAGAAGTAGGGGCATACCAAACTAACTGCATGGTGGTATACTGTATGTCACTTGGCCTCTGCAATTGTGATAGAGTGTTTGTGGATCATGGGTACTTTGTGTAATAACAGAATAATCATTGTGAGCATTATATTTGGCTCACTGCTTAGGACTCAGGAATCTGCATGATCACAGTCTTGTAGCTAGTGCAATATAATCAAGGTGAATCACTTTACTGTCTCTGGCCATACTTGCCTACTTTTGAAAAAGCATTTCAGGGAGATTGTGAAAGCAGCACCTATGAGCGTGGCAGTAAAGTGGGTGTGTACTGCTACATCTGAGAGGCATGTCATAAACTTTACTTACATACAAATGTAAACGAGCCCAAAAGCAGTCAGTAAGATCTATTGGTTGATGAAAACACACTGATACTTTATAGAAAACACATGTAACCATATAGATCATTGTGCCTTATAACCAATGCAGGGAACTTATACTAATGATCCCATTTGAATGTATCTCTCTTTTTTTAATATAACAGCTTCATAATGTGGGTAAGGTGCAATCAGGGAGATTGATAGACTCTTCAGTGAGCCAGGGAGATTGCTGCTATTTCAGGGAGTCTACCTGACAATGAGGGAGAGTTTACAAATATGCCTCTGGCTATAGTTAGAGTACGAACTATCAGGGTTACTTATTGAGGTCCCACACATATTTGGTAGGAGTTATATTTATTTTCTAAAGAATCTAAGTGTGATGCAGACGCATGCAATCAGTCGATGGTCTAACTCTGCGCATGCATTTGCATTGCAGTGCACTTGCGCATACCAGCCAGAACAATGGAGTATGCATACACAGGGAGTGTGCAGCCCCAGGGACATTTGACTGACAGGAGGTACCTTTGTGGGTGTGATTGGGGAGTGCTCAGGCAAACACAAGTGTGCCTGTGCATTTGGACGGTGTTTCAGGAGCATGCCTAATTAAGCCCTTTGGGGCGGCGCATTGAGTCTTAGGTCTAGTTGCACACAGGAAGTCTCGCTATGTCTGCAGGAGGGTTAGGTCAACCATTATTGTGTGTATGTTTCCGATGGTTCTTGATGTTACCAATGTTTCTGCTGTCTTGCCAGGTTTAGAGGATGCAAGTAAAGGGAAGTGGGTGGTATTATGTAGTGTTGGGAGTCTGCTTATTCTGCTGTGATTGCCGTGTGATGGCATTCATTAGCATATTCTCACAGTGGCCAGGTCTGTACATCTGCATCCATGCATTCCTTTTTGAAGCATGGATATTCAACATGTGGCCCTCCAGCTGCTGTGGAACTATACATTCCAGCATGCTCTAATAGCAATACAGTGACAGTCCATGCTGGGATGTGTAGTTTCACTGCAGCTAGAGGGTCTCATGTTGAAAACACATGCTTTAAAGTGTCAGTAAACTGTGTGTGTGGTGCAGCAAATGCTACACTGTTTTTCCTCCACTTACTCTTTGACAAAGTTGATCATTTTAAAGTATTTTGAGGTATTTTGGGGAAGGCCTAGCTTAAATAAAGGATGACTTAAGACTTGGTACTGCATTTACAAAGCAGTGGCATTTATAAGAGGATGTGGTCATATTTCTGACCATGGGAATTCCAGCTCTCAGAATACCTGCACCAGAATCCCGACACCTGTCAGAATCCCGGTGCCAGCATCCTGGCAGCCAGAATCCCAAAGGTAAGTAGTGGGGTTAGGAGATGGTTAGCATTAGGGTGAGGGATTAGGGTTAGGCACTAGGGAGAGGGTTAGGCACTAAGGGGGAGGGTTAGTTTTAGGGATGTTAGGTTTAGGCACTGGGGGAGGGAGAGTTAGTGTAGGGAGATGGATAGAGTTATCAGTATCCTAACCCTGTCTGGAATCCAGTATCTGTATTCTGGCCACCGGGATCCCGAGCACCAGCTTTCAGTACCTAACCCTTTGTAATCCACTACTTCTCAGTGGGTTTGAGCTAGAAATTTTAAGCATTTTTGAGAAAGGAGCAATCTGTTTTAAATTTGATAAAATGTTTCCCATGTTAAAGATTGGGATTTTTATAATATTGTGAATGTCAAGAAGCTGCCTGCAGTGGGCACACGTCCGTCATTCTGTACTGTCTCCTGTTTTCTCCCTCAGTGTCCTCCACAGAAGACCAGAAGGTGTGGCAGATGGAAGACAGAAGGGTATCCTATTGACATTAAAAAGGCTGACATTTAGGGGGTTGACACCAGAATACCGACACATTCTGAATGTCGACAGTAAAAGGTCAATATGGTCATTATATCAACCATCATTCTGTAGGCATATATGGTTAAATGATTGACACATTGAAAAGATCGACAATTAACATGTCGTCTCTAAATTGTTGACATGTTTTTTCAAGATTTTGACGGTTAATTTTAGGGTTAGATTTAGGGTTAGAGTTCAGTTAAGAATAATGGTTAGGGTTAGGATAAAATAACAAAAAAGCCATGTGTCAACATTTTAGTGTCAACAAGTTGAATGTTGACCATTTTCATGTGTCGACTAATCACCCTTGTTGTCCTAAGTATATGTCTAGAGAATGATGACTATGTCAATCTATTGACTGTGGACACTGAGAAGTAGTCAAAATTTTGGTGTCAACCTTCTTTATGTCAACCTTAATTGTCGATCTTGCATACCACACCAAGAAGAACATGCCTGGTCAAGCCAGCATACTCCGGGACAGCTGAGTCCTAGCAGCTAAGTCCTAGCTTGATAGAGAGCTTATTTTGGCCCCCTTGCTGTTCAGGTGATGGTGAGCAAGAATCAAGTAGCCAATGGAGTCAAGCCAGTGCTGATAGGCAAGAGAGGGACTGGAACTTGTCAAGCTGAGGAACAGCACTGACCCCTGTGTAAAAGGGCTGACACAGGGAGTACCCCTCTGTGCCTGCCAAGGTTGTCACAGTAAGGTTCAAAAGAGTGGTCTACCCGCTCAAGTGTGATATATCCAATTATTATTCATTATATATCACTGCACCCATATCAATAATGTACTATTTGTGGGTGGTGCACCATGAAATATATTAACATAGAGCAAGGTTAAAATTACAGTAGTATTCCAATAATGGGGCACTCAAACAAGCAGTAACTAATAAAATATATAATTTATTTGAACATTAAAACTGATTAATAAAACCATTTAGTGATGCACAGTAGTATCTAACATGTGAGTGTAATTAGTTATCAGTTCAAAAACAGACACTCTAAAGGCAGGGGATAGACCCTACTTCCTTAATACTTGCACTGAGCTATATGTAGCAATGCAATTGCCCAAGTTATGTGTACACACAGTTAAATGATTGTCCCCTTAGTGGAATAATTGCTTTTTCTCAAAATTCTCTATGGCAGAAAAATTATATGATTTGATCTTAGGTAATTGTGCTGTTATCACTGCACAAAAGAATCAGAGCGTTTTTTTTTTGTGCGGACTCCAGGCCGCTCGCTTAGCTGTGGGTGATCACCCACAGCTATTGTGAGCGGCCAGGTGATGGTCGTGATGGTCTCGACCATTGCGACCATCGGGGCTTGTGACAAGACCCTTGTGGTAGGGTCTCATTCCCACAAGCCTCAGTGATCTTTCAGCTCTATTAGAGCCAGAAGCTCAACCACTGACATCACTCATGATGTCAGTGGGGCTGCCTCCAAACTCCAAAATGGGGCAAGCTGTCAATCACATAGCTGTGGGTGACTACCCACAGCTATAGCGAGCGGCCAGGAAGATGGTCGTGATGGTCAAGACCATCGCTACCATCAGGCTTGTGAAGAGACCCTTGTGGTAGGGTCTCATTGTCGCAAGCCCTAGAGTGCTTTTGGCTCTACCAGAACACCTCCATCTGGCCAGCCATGCCCCCAGGCCACCCACCAAAGGGGACGTGCTGTCACTCAACATCGACAGCACGCCCCCTTTGGTACAAGACCCAGAGTGACGGCTTGCCTGTTACTATCCGGGTCTCGCGCATGCGCACGACAGAGTCGGCTCTGTCATGTGCATGCACACTGGGCCAACATCAACCCGCTTGTGAGCGCTCAGTGCTCGCGATCGGGTCTGAATCAGGCCCTCGGTTGCACTCAGGCATGCAGGCATTTCTCCGACCGCTCCACCATTACCACCCACAAATGCTGACATCCTCTCACTCACTATGTGATGGCTTTGTATCTGCGTACCTGAACACAGTGTGATCACAATGCTAGCCTGCGCACATACACTGCCATCGGCCGATCTGTGTTTGCTGTTGTAATTGTGATCTGTAATGAATTAGGCCCAATGAGCTGTGAAAGTTGTTTCTTCCATAGAGAATTTTGTGATGAGGCAAAGTGTCAGTGTGCTTGAAAGGTGTAATTGTGCATAACAAATAAATATTTTGTTTGCCTATATGCTGTTAGTTTCTTTATCACCAACACATTGGGATGAATTGATTCAACAGCAGCTCATATGGATATAAAAATCATGTTCACCTGATGTACAGTAGTATATTTATAAACGGTGTATTTATTAGTAAAAACAAACTAACATAACAAATAAAGGCATAATCCAAAATGCTTATCTGTATTTCCAATAGTGAATCCATGAACAGAATGGCTTAATGTAGAGAATGTTCTTAAGATCTGACAAGTCCCATAAAGAACAGCTAAATAGGCCTCATGTTCAAACACTGCTCAAATGGTACCAAAGGGAGAGCACAGAGTACATTACATATGTACTGTATTTTGTACACAGTTGGACTTAATCAGGATTCTAGATTGTTCTACAGAAAGGAACAAAATGCCACCTGCCAAACTATTGTTTTTGTAACCCTTGTACAGGATTTTTTTTTTCATATGCACTGCAATTTCTGTAAATTCATGTATTGCAAGAATCATGCCTCCACATAGACTATTTTGGTCCATTATAATGTAGTAACTTGTGTTCCAAATTTTAGCTTTCTATGTTGTAGTTTAGTGGTTGTCCAGAAGTTTACTTTCTGGAAGCTGACACAAATGGAGATTATGGTTTGCTTTCAAATTTCTTCTCATGTATATGTGGCTCTACTAGAGGCCCAGAAGTTGGAATTTTCAACTGCTTTCAGAAAGAATGGAGAAGTATTGATAAAAAACGTTTATAGAGCAGTGGATATTGCCCTCTTCCAAGATCCTGTCTTAAACAGATTACCACAGGAAATGTTAGAATATTTACCAAATGCATTGGAAAAACAGCAACTAAGAGTGGATTATTGACAGTTTTTGCATTTATCTCTTTTGTTTCTTGGTGGTGGAAAGAAACATTTTGAGCTCCTGATATTACTTACCACACTCGATGGACGGGTAAAGGTATTTATGCTCTGAAAGTATGTCTCTTTCAAAATCAGTTCCAGTTAACACCTAGAGAAGCAAACAACATGGTGAATTTGACTTTGTTTGTAAGTCTGGTTTATGTAAAGTATTGGAATGAAACTCCACTGGGAAATAGATCACCATATAATGACATCTATCTCTTAAGTCTCCTAAAATTCTAACATGAGGTAACAATTGTTAAGAAAACTTACATTGCTTTTACAGACACCTCTGGTTTCTGTCTGAACACTTGGTAGCTTTAGCATTTTTTTGACAATTGCGTGTCTATGAAAACCAAAGAAAAAGTGGTAAAAAATCTGAAATGTCCCCAGCTACCTGATTTTCATCGACACATTCCACTATCTGAGGATGCAGATCTAAGTCTAGAAAAGTTCTATATAGGGTGACCCCTAAATATTGTTTGTTTGGAAAATGTTTTGGTGTACTACACATTGATGTAAATTAAATGATAACCTGAGGAGTGCTTAATATTCACAGTTTCAATCCCCTTTGATGATACAGTATTGATATAAATATAGATATAGATTAGGAGTCAATGGAAGATGATAATTGACACAGAAACACTTTAATCATTCCAAAACATTTTATTAAAATTCAAAAATACATAACACTTTTCTTATTAATATTGAACAAATCTTTGTCAATAGTGATGACAATCTCCAAATGCATTTCGTCGATCACGACTTCACCAGGGGTTCTTTAAGAAGAAAAATGTATATAATAACAATTAATAACAATAATTAAGAAATTATTAAAAAATGGTTAAAATAGTTAAAATACATACTTTTAATTGAAAATTGTTCTTTAACAGCTAATTGGAAGGAAATTACTACAGAACAAAGTAAGAAAGTCGCTTAATTTCTTTTATACACTATAAAAAGACATATTATTCTGGATTATTGATAACATTTAAAATATTCATATATCTTTTTTCTCTCAGGCCATAAAAACATACAAGGAAAATTCTTATATATTTTTTCTCTTAGACCATAAAAACATATACAAGGGATAACCATAATATTAATAGAGTGTTTTGGAATTATTAAAGTGGATTTGTGTGTCAACTCTCATCTCCATTGACTCCTAATCTATATCTATATGTATATCAATAATGTATCACCAAAGGGTATTGAAATTGTGAATATTAAGCACTCCTCAAGTTATCAATTAATTTATGTCACTTTCTGAACTCAGGAGACACAGGAGAGGTCCAATTTGATGATTGCTGCTTGGAATACACCAATATATTATGGGATAAATTATTATACTATTGTGGCTTTATTAGTGCATAATTGGAAATTGTTAATACACATTGATATATTAAGGAATACCAATAACTTTGTGAAGAAAGAAAATTTGAAAGTTTTATTTTTTAATCTAAAGAGAATGTTTAGTGGCCATAGCACCATCATTATGTGGAATAGACGTATATAAGCTGGTAACATCAACACAGCACATCCAAACTTCAACTATTAAGGGTGGCAAACTTTGACTGCTCATCGGTCAGCCATTAGAGCCGCTATTTTAAGTGGCACAAGTGACCAACCAGTCACTAGACATTATGCGGAGGCTTCCCATAATCTGGCAATGCTTAAATATCGGATGATTGATCACATCCCTGGATCTGTTAGAAGAGGTGATCATCATCAAAAATTATTGCAGTGTGAATCCAGATGGATTATGAGGCTGGAGAATTTGATACCTAAAGGTCTGAATGATCACATTGGTTTAAATTGTTTTTGATTGCAATATTATATAATTGTATTTGATAGCATTATGTAATTATATTTCAGGCATGTGATCATGATCGTATATGCATATTATCTATATATTATATTTTCTACGTTTGCTTAGATCTGTATTTGTTGCTCTTATGTACTATGCATCTATTATTGTTTGATGTGCGTTTCCCCATTGATCACTACATTGTTCTGTCACTGTTGCATTGTTTTGTATATTTTGTATATATTGTAACTATGGTGATGGGTTGTCACTCTACATCACCGTCGGTGCATCTGGAACCTGATGTGATGATGTCATACTTGTGCATCTCAAGTTGGAGCCCTCACCTGTGTTCAGCATTTATGTGGTGATGTTCCTATTTAAGGTAAGAAGTCTCATTGTATCTTTTATCCCTGATGACAAAGTAAAACTTTGAAAAATTGGAATATTATATACCACTGCTCGTGATTATTAAACCCTGGTGTACTACACCACACATTATGTTTAGAATGGATCCTGATGGATTGTGAGGGCACCAGGTAAGGAATCATTGTGAATGGGAATGTAGATTCCCTGTGCTGTTATATATGCATGTTAACAAATAAAGTGAAAAAAGCAACAAGTGGGCTAAGCCCTGTGACATATGTGAGAAAAAGAATAAGAAATAAACCAAGAACTTTTCTTCGGTTACATGACCAACATAATGGATATATGAAATAAAAGCCAGAAAGATGAACATAGTGTTTACCATTAAAACTTCATAAGTGTTTACCAATCAGGGATCATCTTGTCCCATAAATAACTCATAAAACAGAGAGTCTATACTTTGTGGGATAGCGCAATTTTAATATATAAAGAAGTAGATAATCACTTCCGACTTCCGGACTCCTGGGGAAGAACATCTCTTCCAGCCTCCATCACAGTGCGGGCCTTGAGAGGCTTCCCAAAAGTCCCGGATATATTATGATGGACACACCTGGTGTTTTCTTTTAAGCAGGTGGCATTTGATCAATGTAGATGTTGTGCAGCTTTATCATGATCTTTCAGTTTGTAAGCTAGGAACACACAGCCATTTTTTCTCATTGGAGGCAACAGCCATCTTGATTAGCTGGAACACACAGACATCTTAAAGAGCTAAAGATCCCTCCATCACAATTTCCATATGACCATCTCAGTTATGGGAGTGAAATAACTCCTATATTGTGAATTTCATCAAGAGGGATAAGATCTATATACACAAAAGGAAAATGATTAATAAACAGAATGAGGAAACAAGTCATGAAGGAAATATTAGATGGGGGAGAGGGAAAAGGAGCATTTAAAAAATCATTAAAACAGATCTTTGGTGCCAAAAACAGAAAATATGAGATTTCAAAACTTTCATTAAAACCTCAAGGGGCCAAAATTTTTAACTCAAAAATCCAAAACATTTTGTGTTTTGATAATTTATTTAGTATGTCACCCTCTCTCTCTCTCCTTGTTTCAGCAATTATATGGCCTAAGAAATAAGATACACCGGATTAGATCTATGCTTTTCGAAAAAGTGCCTATACAGTGCATGAATAGTAAGTTTGTTTTTAATATTCCAGGCATGTTCCTATATTCGCAACTTCAGCAGTCACTTAGTCTTTCCCACATATTTAGTTTTGCATGTACATTTGAGTAAATAAATCACCATGGTAGAATTGGAATTTATAAAATCTTTAATATTTAATATCTATAATATTTATAATATTCCTGTGAATTGTCATGATTAAAACATTTTTTTCTATTTGAGTGAAAAAACCTGAAGATTTTACAACTGCCACATTTAAAAATGCCATGGCATCTAATAAAGTTTTCTGATTTCTGTGTTATGTCCTTCTTCAAAACACTTGGAGCTAGTATTTCTTTGAGGTTATTAGTCTTTCTATAGATAATTTGAGGATGTGGAAGGTAAGATTTCCATGAGGATTGGGTCTATCTAAAGGACATTCCAATTCAAGGATTTCCTTATAACTTCCTCTTGGCAGTTGTACATGGTGATAAATGTAATAGAGAATTTTTTAGTTGCTTTTTGATGGTCTTGGTCTTGAACTTCTGTATCATGTACTTTGTAAGAGCCTTCTGTATTATCTTTTCTGAGTATGCTCTCTCTTTAAATCTTTCCTTGTAGATCTTCAGTTGTTGTTCACAATCTGTTTTGATACCAGTTCTTCTTTATTCTATAGAATTGTGAATATGGGGTGTTAGTCTTCCAACCTTGAGCATGACAGCTTTTAAAATGCAGGTACTGTAGTTGTTTGTATCTATGTTTTTTATACAATTGCATGTTATGTTCATAGATTCTTTCCCTGTATGTACTAGATCCAAAAATTCAATATCAAAATGATGAGTACATTTTAAGTTGCATGTATTCTTCAAGATATATTTGATAAATCAGAAAAAATAGCTTCATTCCTTTCCAAGATGATTAGAATATCATTGATGTATCTTATTTACACTTTAGATAGTCATGATAGGGGTTGAAAATTTACTCCTCCTCCCAAATTCCCATTATCAAATTTGCAAAACCTGTACCAAATATGGTCCCCATTGCAGTCCTACAGTTTTGGAGATAAAAAGTATCTCAGAACTTGAAATAATTATGACTGAATATATATCTAATTAAGTCACAAACAGCATTTTTATGTAGAATGGAAATGTTTACATGCTGAATGCCACTTGCATGCTCAATACATGTATATAAACTCTGGATGTTTATGGTGGCCCACATGTATGTATCCTTCCATTCTAATGGTCTAAGATGATCTAGTACACTGTTTATGTCTTTCGGGTATTAACGTAATTCAGTCACATATTTATTAAAAAAATAACTACATTCTCTGATACATGCAATGTGAGGGAATAAATTCCACCAATAATCGGTCTGCCTAGAGGGTTTTTTAGAGACTTGTGCATCTTAAGCAAAAAATCGGTTTCGCCATAATCGATGTCATTAAATACTGATATTCTTCTTTTTCAAGGACTTGATTGTGTATATCAGTGGTTCCCAAACTGTGTGCCATAGCACCCTGGGGTGCCTTGTGACACTACCACCAAATCAAATTATTTATGTTCAATGTAATTTAAATTTGTGGACAAACAGAAGCGCAAACCTGTCCATCACCACATATCTGAACCTAAGTATGACAGGTAAGCACAGTTTACTTTACTTTTCTACTGTATTTTAAAAATCAAATATGATTTCTCAATAACAAACGTTGGGCTTAGTGGTGCCATGAAAACAATGCTGTTACTCTAGGGTGCCTTGGTTCAAAAATTTTGGGAATCACTGGTGGATATAGTTAGCTAAAATTGTCATCAATTCCTCGATGTATGTACTCATAGGGTACTGTGTCAATATTTTATATGATTTCATGTCATTTAGTAGGTGTATAGCCTCTTCTTTGTATGTTGAGCGATCCATGATCACTCCTCTTCCTTTGTTGGTGTGTTTGATGTCGATTTCCGCATTTTTCTGCAAATTCTTAAGAGCCTGTTTTTCTACATTCCTAAGATTAGTTTGCTTTTGTGGTGAAATATGTTGATCACATAAATCCCTTTTTACAAATCATGAAATACAGTGATGTGATTCCCATTCAATTCAAGAGGGTAATATTTTGACTTATTTTTCAAACCTGACTTCGACATTTTCAATTCTACTTGATTAGTCTCCATCTTTGTGAAATGCCTTTTCAATGTTAGATTTATGAAGAAATTATTCAGATCTACAAATGTTGTAAACTTATTCATCTGGTTTGTGGGTGAAAACTTCAAACCTTTGCTTACAAGCAAAATTTCAGCTTCACCAAGAGGGTGTGTAGATATACTTTGGATATTTTAGGCAAAATTCATAACATCTTGGTGACAACTGATACATGGTTGTGTACATGTGATGTTGAGTTGCTGTATACAAGTATCAGTCACAAACAAGGTATCAAAGCTACTAAGTACTTCCTAGACATGTAAGCAAATAATGACTTCAGTCATTTTGTCTTACAACTTCTTAGGTTTATTTTATCTAAAAACGACTTCACCTTTAACGAGAGATATTATCTCCAAACCTGAGGCACAGCAATGGGCACTACATGTGCTCCAAAGTATGCCAACCTATACCTTGGGTGGTGGGAGAAAGAAGTGGTGTTATCATCTAAGAATGATCGATATACTGAACACATCATTGCATTAAATCTATCAAAAATATCTTTATAATATGGGAAGGCAGCTAAATAGATCTTCTGGAATTCATCAGAATATTGAATGAAAAGGATATAAACATTAAATTAACTAGTGAGACCAGTCAAAGAGTCATTACATTCCTTGATCTAAAGATTGAAGTCACAGGTGATAAGAAAATCATAACAGATTTGTTCCACAAAGAGACTGCGACAAATAGCATTCTCCATGCTAAAAGTTCACAATTCCCTGCAACTATCAAAGGAGAACCAAGAGGAGAATTTCTTAGAAGACAGATAAATTGTACAGAGCTCAAAACAGTTGGAGGAAATCTGTTAACATCATTTGGAGGAAATCCAAGAACCTAGGGAAGAATTGGTACATAGTAATTTCAAGAGACAAAAGAACAAAACTACCCCCACTATTATGGGTTGTTTCAAATGTGGTCATTAAGGACTATATCAATTGAAAAACAATGGGAGTGATATATTATCTGCTCTGCCCATGTGGCCTTAAATACATTGGCATGACCAAGAGACAACTAAGATAGAGGATCTCTGAACATGTTAGGAATGTCAAGAATGCAAGAACAGATCACCTAAATTTTAAACCTATCACAAGCATTGCCAGACAATTCCTGAAGAAGCACAAAGGTGATCCCACCCACTTAAAAGCATATGGAATGGAAACAAAATTAACTACAGTAGGAATAAGGGGAGGTGATATCTCAAAGTAACTTTTGAAAAGAGAATCCAAAATGATATTTCTTGTGAACAGTCTAGAACCCTATGGTGTGTATGAAAACATTCAATACAGCACTTTTTTATATTATAAAGTGTAATAACAACAAAAGATCTGACACATACCATAAGTAAAACCCTGTATATAATATCACTGATATTACAATAGATTTCATGTAACAGTTTTGCCCTTTAACTTTAAATGTATAACATGCAGTATTCAGAGATCCATAGAAAGGGAGCTATATTAAAAGCACACTATTGTTGACTATTGATGGAAAACTACACAAATATCATTAGATGGGAAAAATTCTGGTGAATAGAGAATACCATATTTTTTATAAATACTAATATCTTTACATGTATATTGATGGTTTTGGTTTACTATGTATATTATTATATTTTTTATTTATATATTTTATTTTTTATTTGATCACAAATAAAAATATTTAACTTATAAGTAGACATTTAAATTAGTAACATTATTATTTATACCATCACATACACACTATGATTATTTAAAACACACCAGACACCTTAAAATATATTAACATATAAACACTTAAAGTAAGAGTTTTATTGACAAGGGAGGATTAGGTAATAATCATAGAATTCAAAACATTATAATAGGTTTTTTTGAGGTCACTCATTACTTTCATTTTTGCATCACAAACCACCTGCACATTAGTGGAATGTTTGGTTTGCCTATCAAATATATTTGCACAGTCACTGGGAGATCTCAGCCCAATGTCTGTTCAGTCAATCACACTCAGGACATTTGGCATGCCGGCAATATGATAAAAGGCTACCCTGAATGCATGCCACTGTGACTCTTAGCTAGGGAAGCAGATATAGGCACCAATTAAAGGCTGGAATGCAGTCAACACCAGTGTCAGGTACGTTGAGAAGGTGGACTGTTATATCCCAATAACTCTACCAGTGACAAACTGAAAATTGCCAGTACCCTAAAGAGGTTACCTGGATATGGTGGGTAGGCCCATAACCTTGGCAATGATTTTGCAAAAAAACCTCTATTGATTGCAAAATTTTATTGCATTTATATATTATCAATAATTTGGAGTTATGCACCTGAGATTTGTCTGTTTCTATGCCTACAATTAGTCTGATCAGGTAGCACCTCCCATTGTATATATTCAGGTTGAGCAGTCCCGGAATCTTTCCCATATACTCCATTTAATGTGCTTTATTGCACACTTGAGGGAAAGAATATTCCCTCAGTCTGGATTAGCACTCTTCCATATTGGTTTAAAAGCATGGAATCTGGTATAGTATATGCACACTGGGATTAGGCACAATTCTAGGTAAGTCCTACAAGTTATATACTGTAGTACAACTTTGGTTCATTTTTTGGGCATGGGTCCCCCTGGATTGCTTTGGTTGATCTGTTTCAGGGCACCGCATTATAACACATTTTTCTTTTATAACACTTTTTAACCCTTCACTGTTTGTTTAATATACATGTACTTTACTTTTTTATTTTCATTCTATATATGCAGCTGTGGCTTCTCTTCACTATCTCTTTTACACTGCATTTTTCTTACTATGGCGGTGGCCTGAGGCAACTTAACTGGGCCAGTTTGGGGGGGTCCTGCACTCTGGATTTGAACCCTAGTATGTTAGGGACCTACCCTGAAGAGGTTACCTGGATATGGTGGGTAGGCCATTAACCTTGGCCAAGATTATGCTAAAAACCTCTACTGATTGCAAAATTTTATTGCATTTATATATTATCAATAATTTGGAGTTGTGCACCTGAGATTTGTCTGTTTCTGTGCCTGCAATTAGTCTCATCAGGTAGCACCTCCAATTATATATATTCAGGTTGTGCAGTCTAGGAATCTTTCCCATATACTCCATGAAAATTGCCAGTAGTCAGAAAGTGCAACACAGCCAGGAGTTTATGCAGGCCTGAGACATAGCATCAGCATAGTGTTTCAGGGTCTACATCAAGTTTTACAAGGTCATACAGATGGAGTTAGTTGGTGGGATTGACCTGGAACATCTGTATGATGTCAGTATCAACCAATGCAGAGACAGACTGGAGCTTTACATCAGCCCTGACAGTCCACCCTGTGCACACATGATCACAAAGGGGGCATGGTTTAACTTTGAGGGAGGCATGCCATGAGTCACAAGGTATCAAAGCTACTAAGTACTTACTAGACATGGAAGGAAATAATGACTTCAGTAATTTTGTCTTACAACTTCTTAGGTTTATTTTAACTAAAAACTACTTCACCTTTAACGAGAGATATTATCTCCTAACCTGAGGTACAGCAATGGGCACTACATGTGCTCCAAAGTATACCAACCTAAACCTCAAGTGGTGGGAGAAAGAAGTGGTATTTTCAACTAAGAATGATCAATATACTGAACACATCATTGCATGATTTAGATATATCCAAAATATCTTTATAATATGGGAAGGCAGCTAAAAAGATCTTCTGGAATTCATCAGAATATTGAATGAAATGATATAAACCTTAAATTAACTAGTGAGACCAGTCAAAGAGTCATTACATTCCTTGATCTAAAGATTGAAGTCACAGATGATAAGAAAATCGAAATGCACCCTCTCTTCCAGGCCTACTACCGCCACCCCCTTCCCTCCCTCTGACCAAATATGTGTCCTGCAGGATTGGGTGGAGAGAGGGGGTACTTCCACCCTCCTCAAACAATCCCTGACAACATCGGCCCTACTGGCAAATGCCTTAAGTGCCTGATGGCCAATCTGGCCCAGGACCAATGTGTTCAGGTTCAAATGCCCACAGAACCTGCAAAACCTGCTGACCTTGCTTAATTTCTTGCTCTTGGCTCTTGGGTCCTTTCAGGTGGTAGAGTCTCAGAAATAGACCCACAGCACCCTGCATCAAAGCCATTCTCATGAATTTAGACATGATGTAATCAGAGGAAGGTATGCTGCTGCTTTGTCCCCTTTTCTATGCATCATCATTGTGTGCAGAGTGATCTAAAATGGTTACACATGAGAAACAAGCTTGCAAAGAGGTGGTCTATTTTAAACTTTTATTTTTAACCCGTGTTTTGTGAAAAATTGGCAAATTCGCTAGTACAATGTTTTTGTAAATTTCAGTGTATAGCTGATGTGGATGGAAAGTACATCCTTGTTTAGGCAATGGTGTACTCATTTCCATTTTGCATTATGGGGCAATTTTAAAAACTGAACTCATCGTATTTACCTTTGGCTTATGCAAAACACATGTTTGCTCTTATTAAATTTCAGTGTTGGCAAAAATTGCAAAATATGCCCAAAATTGCAATCGCAGGCCTATATGATACTTAATGAATTTACCCCCTACGATCTATAGAACAATGGTAGTTTCATACATAAGTATATCAACAGTATAATATACATTGATGTAGAAAGATTGCAGTAAGAAAAAAACTGTTTTGTGTTGCTATATATTTCTGTCACACAAAAAAGTTGATTCAGGATCTGAGGGTTGTTTGAGTATAGAAATGATAATATAAATATAATGTAATTTGTCTGTGAAATGTGTAGAATGTGGTAATAGACAAAAGTAGTCTAGGGAGGTCAGAGTGTAATTTATAAATTTTTTAATCTTCCAAAATAGATGAGGTTTCATAGAATGTTTAAAAGTTTTGAGGTTACAAGATAGTCTTGTGTAAGTAATGGAATTTCATACAGTGTGCAGCCTTAAAATTCTATAACTGGAAGAGTAGAAAGAGTTGATTGTGAATAAGAGACCAGAGTGAAGAGGTTGATTTGAGAGGTACAGTATTTTAAAACAAGTCCAGTTTACACATGGAACTAATTATGCCAAGAGTATCCTGTTAGTATTTTCTTCATTTTACTCTTGTATGTCTTATTTCCATGTATTGCTTATCTTGCATGTTATAACCTACATAATGTGTCCAAGTGGGCAGCCTCATCTGGTACTCTTATGTAGGATGAACAATGCATGGTTCTGATGATTTTGCAAGGATCATGTATCTTATCTAGTTTTTTCTCTCAAATTATATGTAATCTATTCTAGTCATTGCCTTTTCTGCCCAGTGTATGCTAATATAAACCTTTGAATTATGTTCATGAAATCTGTAAAACACAATGAGTTCTAAGAAAATTGCTATATACTGTATGTAAAATCATTATTATTATTATTATTATTATTATTTATTTTTTTTTTTTTAATTATTATTATTATTATTATTATTATTATTATTATTATTATTATTATTATTATTAGTTTGTAGTGTAGTGTATACTGGATTTCATCAAATACAGGCAACCAATATATAGACTGACAATTCAGATTTGCTTAATTTAAAATAGTTTGTAGAAATGAAACTCTGATATGAAGAATACCAGTAAGGAGGAAATTACATTAGCCAATGACTTTTTTATTGAGAACATGAATTAAAGTCTTAAATGCGTATTCTGGAAATGTTTCTGAGATGTATGTAACAGAACTTGGAAATAGATTGGTCATGGGGAATAGTATTAAGTCAAGCATGACACACAGGCAGCAAGCTTGTTGGTACGGTTAATAGTTGTTATGAATAATATGAATAATACTATAGGAATAATAGTGTTTTTCGGGAATAATTTTAGCTAGATTTCTAAAATATTGAGTTTGAGGTGGTGACAGGACATCCAGATGAAATAGCAGAGTGATATTCAGTTATTTGCGTCATCACAAGTGGTAAAATATTAAGAGAAGAAACATACATTTAAGTATTGCCATATAGATATGTATGATACTGGATTCCAAAGGAGATTATTGTATTTATAAGATAATTTAAATAATGGGAAAAGTGTATAGGACCATATAATGAGCCTTGCTGTACTCCAACTGACTGAGAGAGTGGAGAGGTGGTGGATCCAAAGAAACAAACAATGAAAGTGTAAAATGATAACTACAGTATGATGAGATCCAGGATGGAACAGTGTCTTGTTGACCTTGGAAATGTAATATTTATATGAGAATAAGGTGACCATCAATGTCAATAGCAGATGTAGAGTCCAGGAAAATTAGAAGTGAGTAATTTCATTTAGATTTAGCAGTGATCAAATCATTTGTCACCTTAAAAGTGACCAATGTTAGGTGTGTTGGGAATACAAATCTGACTAGATAGAGTACAATAGGTTGTGTGAGAATAAAATTGTACACCAGAAGTGTAGGCAAGTCTCTCAAGCAAATTGTGAGAACATGGGATCTGAGATATGGAATATTAGTTGAGAAAGTTTTGGTTATAATTTTTATTTTTAGAAAAAAAGTAAGCACTGAATACTTGAATAATGATGGACAGATTTCATGGGTAAAAGATTACATATTTTACTTAAGAGTGGAAAGTTCATAAGAGACAGGAATCAACTGGTTTTTGAGCATGTAGTTGACCAGCTATAGAGTATGAGATAAAAAGAGAGTAGGTACTTCCTCTTTATTTGTGAGATTAAATACAGAAAATGTACCAGATGGTACAAGTAATAAATCAATATAGCTTCTGAACTAAGAATAGGATTTCACATCTGATCTTATAATTCTTGACCTTGAAATAGGAAAAAAAAATTTGTATTTGGTTTGGTTGCTTTGAGATGGTTAACAAGAGATATAATTATTTTAAAAAGGTGTGTGGGGTTAGAAACATTAGACAATTTATTTAATACCATGAACTGTATACATACTGCTATATAATATTACATCTATCAACATTGCATTTGCAATAAAATGAATGATAAATTCATTGGATGTGAATATTGACCTTTTTCATCTCATGCTTTATGACTATTGAAACAATCTAAAAATATCCACAATATTATTTTTTTCCTGACAAATTACCTATAAAAATTGTAAACTTAAAACTATCTGTAAACTTTCAAGATGCATCATTTCATCTGTGATAGACAAAATTGTAGTAAATCAACTTAATAACAATAACAAGTTTTTCAGACTGCTTTACGAAGTGCTTCCTTTACTTCTTGATTCCTTAAAGTATAGATAAATGGATTCATAAATGGTGTTACTACAGTATAAAGAAGTGATAACACTTTATTGAACTCTATATTGTTGACAGTATATGGACTGACATACATGGAAATCATGGCACCATAGAAAATTACAACCACAGTAATGTGGGCTGTGCAAGTTGAGAAAACTCTTTGCTGACCTCTGGAAGAGGTCATTTGTAGCATAGTTAGTATAATGTGAACATATGATGCTAGAGTGAGAAGACAAGAACCCACAATAATTGTAGAAGCTAATGTCCAAGCCACAGTCCCCATAGTGTGTACATTTTTGCATGATAATTTCAAGACGGGCTGCAGGTCACAGAAAAAATGTTGTATTTTATTAGGACCACAGAAATTCAACTGGGAGACCAATATAATTGCCCCAAAAGTAGCAATAAATCCTGTAATCCAGGAACAAATTGACATAAACACACTTGTCCTAGTGGTCATTAGTATTGAGTAATGGAGTGGTTTGCAAATGGCTATATATCGGTCATAGGGCCTGATTCAGACCCACTCGCGAGCGGCTGTACGCTCGCAAGTGGGTCGATGGTCTGCACTGAGCATGCGCACGATGGAGGGAGCTCCGTCGTGCGCATGCGCCAGACACGACGAGCGAAGGACTTTCCTTCGCTCGTTGTGTCCGATCAAAGGGGGCGTGCTGTCAATGTTGATTGACAGCACGCCCCCTTTGGTGGGCATGCCGGGGGCGTGCCTCCCTGACGGGGGCGTTCCCACGGGAACGCCTCCCGTCAGAAGCCGGCCCACTGACATCACTAGTGATGTCAGTGGGAGTGATTTTGGCTCTGATAGAGCCAAAATCACTCCGGAGCTTGCGGTTGAAAACCTCAACCGCAGGCTCCGGCTCGCAATTTCGATGGTCGCGATGGTCACGACCATCGCGGCCATCAAAATGCACGCTCGTATAGCCTGTGGGTGGTGACCCACAGCTATACGAGCGTCCAGGAGGACGCTCCATGAAAAAGGAGCCCGGCCCTCATGCAGAGCGTGCGCTCTGCTCAGAGCGTACGGCTCTGAATGAGGGCCATAGGCCATAACCCCCAAAAGGAAGCATTCAGTGGAACCCAGAGAACCAAAAAAATACAGTTGAACAATGCATCCTATGAATGGCACAGTATGATTTTCTGTAATGATGTTATATAACATTTTTGGAATAATATTAGATGTGTATAAGATCTCCAAAAATGAAAAGTTACTTAAAAAGAAATACATAGGTGTATGCAGATGTGCATCACTATAAACAATAATGATAATTACAATATTTCCAGTGACAGTGACACTATAGATAAACAGAAATATAGCAAACAAAAGTAGTTTGATATTTTTAACACCATAGAATCCCAAAAGAATAAATTCAGTTACTACAGTTTCATTTGTATATGTCATTTTTTTATTATCAATATATGTCAGGATCTTGCTTTCTTTGTATTACAAAATGTAATCAATTGAATCTTTATGTGTTTAGCATTCACTTTTTACATTTTTTCTTTACCCAATAGATTTTAGTTCCACTGCTTTAGAAGGCAGATTCAGGTTGAAGATAAATCATAACATTTAGGATACAAATGACTATAGAATAGAAATAAATAATATTTTAAAACAGCCACCTTCAAAAAGCTAATCTGTAAATCTCACAGTCAAATGTGGGCATAACAAAAATACCTTCAATTCCAAGTAAGGGGATAAAGTCAAAATCCCAGTATGCTGGGTGGCTGTGCTCAGAATACCGATGCCGGAATGCCAACATCAGTCAGAATGCCGGTTCTGGTGTTAGGGGGAGGGTTAGTGTTAAGGGTAAGGCACTGGGGGAGGGTTAGGTTTAGGCTTTGGGGGGAGGTTAGGTTTAGGCATTAGAGGGAAGTTAGGTTTAGGGAGTGGGGAGGGAGGGTTAGGGGTAGGGTTAGGATACCTATCAACAGGTGCTGGTATCCTAACTCTGTCAGAAGGCCGGTGACAGGATTCTGACCACTGGAATTCTGAGTGTCGGCATCCCATACCTAACCCCAAGTAAGAACATTATTCTCATCTGCAGTTCTAGTGGAACATCTGAAAATGCTACATGTGAGCATGGATCCTGGAGCACAGACCTATATCTCTGAAGATGGAATTTCTGTTAATTTTGTAACTTTTATGCTATTGTCCAAAGGTTTGCATAACATAAAAAGCCATTTATCAGCAATAAGAAAATTTCTTATTTAACAAATTATATTGAGCTTCTAACTACTACAGCTTTCAGATTGAGCTTTTTACTGTTCATATTAACATTGTATATAACATTTTTGGAATCGGTATGCAATGCCGGCTGTCGGGATGCCTCTTGCCAAAATATCAAAAGTGGCATCCCAATAGTTTGTATCCCAACAGGGGCCAGGTAAGTATACTTACCCTCTCCCCCTCTGCTCATAACCCTAGCCCTCCATTCTTGCAGCCTAACCCTCCCCAACCCACCCCTAAACCTAATCCTCCCAGTTAGTGCATAAATCTAAGTATCCCCCATTTGTGCCTAACTCTAACCCCCCAGTGGTGCCTAAGCCTAACCCTTAGGGGTGCCTATCCCTAACATCCCCCAAAAAATATAACGCTAACCCTGCTAGGCTACCTAAACCTAACTCTCTCCCTATCCACAGTTAACACTAAGGGCACCCCGGACTTACCTCTTTTCTTCTGTGTTCCGGCATCGGGATTAAGAAAGCCATCTGTATTTCAAAGCCTATCTTAAGTCCCTTGTCAGGCTTCCCCCAGCTGGATTTAGACCAGCTGCATTGCGGCCGCCAGTCTCATAACTACATCCCACATTATCTACTAATGTTTAAACTTACTAACTACATCTGTTTTTTAATGCTTATCAACCTTGGAATGCATACCTGCTACCATTATAGTTGATATACAATATAATAAATTTGTGTCCATAAAGTTGACCTATTAATACAAAGTCTTATAAAAGTAACAATTGAGCCAAACATCTAATGCTCTGTATATAAGAATAAAAGATATACAGTACAGGTTTACAAAATCTGAAGAATTAGCAATCTTTATGCCAGACGAAGAAAGAATGTATGTAATTCTATTCTTGGCCTGCTGAACAGAGGCCAACAATCTTCTAGCCCTGTTGCCCACCAAATAAAACTTCTGGCACATTTTATTTAGAGCAGCCTGGTTATTAGCCATGAAAAGCTTCTGCAACTGGCTATATACAGAAAACTGCTCTTTAAACAGATCTTTCAAGGGGTGAAGTTTATTACAGCACTCATTGACTTTAAGCTTAACCTCCAGATCTGCCTGTACAGTAAATTACTTTTCCGTCTTATGAGTCTAGCACCTGGTTGAATACCAAACCCATGGACCAGTGCTTTGAGAGCACTCCAAAAGTTTAAAGAAGATGTGTAAGAGGGACAGTTAATATTTATATACATTGATATACTATCTGCTATGGATTGTTTTTTTCATAGGATCTGCCAAAAGATGAGGGGACAGTCTCAATGGGCATAAAATGCTTAGAATCATTCAGGACCACAGTAGCAGAGCATGGTCAGACCATGTAATAGGTAGTATATCCAATTAATCTGAGTGATGTAGTGTCCATTTATCAAGTAGTTGGAGGTCTATGTGTGATTAAGAGTTGTGGATTGATGAGAAATAAGTTTAATCCCACCCAGTGCGATTCTGAGCCCACCAAACATCATATAAATCAAATTTTGCAAGGAGATTACAAGATGCAATAGAATGATTGGAATTAAAAGAGGCATTAGTGGGTTTACGAGATTTGTCCAGTTTAGGGTTTAGGACCAGATTAAAATTACCCAAATTGATAAGAGAAGCATGGCAGACCTTCTGTATACAGTTGCTAAACACACTTTTCTAAATATTAAATAATGGCGAGATAACATCCACCCTTATCTACCACTTGAGAATGTAAAACAAAATATATAGAGCTATAGGATGGCCGTGCCATTACGTTTAAATGGGTAATTTGCAAAATAACCCAGAGGATATTGCTGATCTCAAAAGAATTTTGTACTCTGAGGTGAAAAGTGGTTCTCCTGCAAGAAAACGCACATCTTCCCACTGTTTTTCAAAAGAATATCATGCTAACCTACAGTATGTTTGCTAGGAGAGTTTAAACCTTAAACATTTAATGAAAAGACTTGCACCATTTATCTAATACCTGATAGGAACATTAGAAATAAAAAAACTAACATTGTATATATTTGAAGAGCATCCCAAATATTCAAGGAGAGGGAGGGGACAGACAAAATGCAGGGAAGATAAACAAAGGGGGAAAAAACAAAATGATTGAATACATTGGATCAACATAATTTCTGCAGGGGCGAAACAGAAGTGCATTAAAATAAAGCAGAAGTGGCTCTAGCAACACCACCCATGTTCATAAGGCACCTTAAACAATGAGATAGAAGTTGTCAATGTAACATCTCTAGCCAAAACACTGAAAAAATGAATTCCAAAAACACAGAATTAAATATTTACAAAAATATAGTCATAGCCATAAAAGTATACATATAGCCAACATAGCAACTCACGTAATCTTTAGATAGTCGACAGACACATACAAGGCCATGTCTAGAAGGTTATTTAAGGTCCAACACAGTCCTAAAAAAGGGCAATGGCCAATAATGAGAAACAGTAAAAAATCAACAGGATGTGGACTATTCAGGTTAAGGAGAGGGTTTTTTCCAAGCCAAATATGGTAACTTGAGAGGAATGTTCCAATCTACAGTATGAGGAGCTTAACCCCAGCAACCAAAGCTGAGATAACATATGATGAATATTTATGGTTGACAATCAATTTCACAGGAAATTCCCAATGGTACTGGATCTCTTGAAAGTAGAGAGCAAATGTGATTGGGGCCAAAACCCTTCATTTAGAGATAGTCAGTGCAGAGAAATCCAGGAATAACTGCATAACCACAAGGATATAGAACTTCCCTGCCAACATGGCAGCCTGGAGTATATGCTTTTTCATTGTGAAAATGTGGACTCAAAGCATGGTATCTCTAGGTAGGAGTCCAAAAATTACTTGAGGTCTAAGAAGATGATGGATATTATTGTTTAGGAGATCCCTATCATCTATGTTAGGAAGCAGTTTATGGAAGAGAGTCATAGCATAATCCATAACTTTGAGTTGGAAACAGAGTCAGGGATACCCGGAATTTTGATATTGTTCCTCCAAGAGCAATCCTCCATGTCCACCACATTGTCTCGGAATGTCTCAAGCTCCAACTGCTGATAATCATGTGAGGATATAAGGCCATTATGCAAACCCAACAGCTCCTCCAATTTGCATTTAAGATGATCAGTGTGGCTTTTTATAGTTGAAAGTTCTGACTTAACTTCTCATATAGCTGTAGTTAGGTCATGTGTAAGATCCATTTTAAAAGCAACCAACACTTGACATAAGGTTTTAACAGTAAGTGGGACATTAGAATCTGGATACATCCCAGGGTCTAACAGCAGGCTTGACACACCCCTAAATCCAGAACTAGAATCAGAAACAGGCATTAAAACACCAGTGGAGGAACTAGAAGAGCAGGTCATTTTTTGGCAAGGGAAATACAACAAAGGCAGTAGGGAGGATTTATTTATTTTAGTAGGCATAGAAACAACAATAAACTCAGTGATTAAAACACAAAAACCAAAGCTTGCCACAACTTTAAGTCATCAGCAGAAGTAGAATGCTCTACTCTCTATGTAGAAATATGTTGACCAGAAGATAAACATTGAGAAAATGGGTGGTGGTTAAAAAATACAAAAGTGGATCACATCTGTATCAAAGTGAAGTGGAGCATCTAATGAGAGGAGTCAGGTCATCATTACAGACCCTTGTCATTTCAGAAGATGAGGGTCTGGGACAGCCTCAGTGATCCCTCCCTACAGCACTGTGATGGATGTTCCCTCCCTATGACACTGTGATGGACTAGCAGTAAAGATAGCAGTCACAGATCTTACAGAGTCCAAAATGGCCACCTATACTCATGGGCCTACAGCTCTCCAAGCAGAATATGTCTGTACTAGCCACAACATTTCCACAGAAGATGTTGTTTGGGGTATGCAAAATACAATACATGGTAGAGGTCAGGAGAGGGACCGGAAAGATGCAGCAAGGCAGGCGGTAGACAGCTGCACTTCACAGAGGCACAGAGCACCTTCAAGTGACAGGCATCAGCATGCCCTGCAGTCTCTACAGACAGCTCGAGAATGCATACAAATGGCCACAGGAGGACTGGTGACAGTGGTGATCATCGGAGCAGAGATGATGCAGCAGTGGCCGCGGTAAGTTTGATATTGGCGATCCATAAATTGAGGCCAATGCTTCTGGCCTACTTCAGGGCAGAGTCCACCTTCTGAAGAGTGAAGTTAACTGTACTGTATGTTATTGCATAAGAAGTTACTGCCACTCCTCACTTTCCTGCTCCAAAGAACAAATAAATAAGAGTTGTGAATGACAAATCAAAGCCTGAGAGAGGTATTCACTGGTCATTATAGTGGGTGCTGAAGGGCCTGGGTTACAATAACTGATAGGGCTATGTACTAAGCCTTGGAAAGAGATCAATTGGTTCAAGATAAAGTACAAACCAATCATCTCCTAACTGTCACTTTACAGGCTGTGTTTGAAAAATGTCAGTTAGGAGCTGATTGGTTGGTACTTTATCTCCATCCACTTCATCTCTCTCTAAGGCTTAGTATATAAACCCCTGATTTTTCTTTCTTTTTTGTTTAGCTTGTATGCTTAGGGGCAAGTTTAACCTCAAAACATTTGTATGTTAATTATCTTCCAATAGCCAAGATTAATGTTTTTCATGGGTCCAGAATTTTTGTCTTATTTTCCTTACAACTGTAGCTGCTTCTTTTTTTATCATGCTGCTGATTTGTCTACTGTGCTTGACTGGTCAGGAGACATAGCTCTAAAAGAGAATGCCAAAATGCAGGTTAAATGTGAAAATACATCATCACTTTGGTGGCTTACATTAGAGGCTATTATTACATTAAATATTGTGATATGGTGGAATAGTAGAAATTTGACATGATGGAAAAATCCAGGGGGCAATTGAAGAATTGAAAGATAAGGGTACCCAAAGTCCTCAACCATTATTTTGTTTCGATCAAGGCTCAGGCTGTTATATGTCCACTGAATTGACTGTTTAAGTGAAAACAGGGCAGCATTTGACAGAGCATTTAGTGTGGAGAAGAATATAAGCAGTAATTCACAGACAAAGGGGACTACCCTTTACGCTGAGAAAAAAAATTGGGCTTCATGTATCAATCAGTGATATTCTTGATATTACTTGTTACTTATCTTAAATGGTGCTCCAACCAATCAGCTCCTAAATGTCATGTGTTTGAAAAATGACAAAAGCCAATTGGTTGGAGCATCATTTAAAATCAGTAACAAGTGATAACAAGAATATCACTCATTGATAAATGAGGCCATTTGTCCTTTGTTTTCAACAAAATATGGGCTTTTCTCAACTATTTAAAATTTAGCAAATGGTTAACACAGGAGAAATCAGAGATTTCATCTATTTAGCCCCTGTCAAAAGACATATTTGTGGATGGAGGTTTAGATGCATATCATTAAGTTTTGTTTATCATTACTGGGTAACACTATATATTGAGATGTTGTTACCTTACAACCATCAACAACGACCTGCAAAGCCAGAAAGGCTTTACTTTATTCCCACTGGGTGAAACTACTCAGCTGATACATGAATTCTTCTTAAGCATAAGCATTGTACTATGTCCCTTCATAAGCAGCGTCAGACTGCCAGTGAAAAAAAGAAAGCCTTCACAAAGATGTTTGGGTTTTGCCGGCATTTCAAAAGGGGCCCTAGTTAGGTAAATTCTGGTGCTGATAAAATCTGCATGGCTGTTGTAAGCGGGAATACCAATTATTTGTTGGCTTTGAATTATATAAAATTGACACCTGACAGTTACTTTGTGGATGGAGTTAATTCCCACATAGCAATAGAGCAGTGATGAATGGCTTTTGTCAGTCTGCTTCAGGGATAATATTGTCTTTATTCAAATGACATGCTTTTGCTACGAAAAATTAATTTTCTGAAATCTAAACTTCAGTAATAGAGCATTTAATAGATTACTGTAGTGAGAATATACCTTTAACAATTACTTATATTTAAACATCATAGGCGGAACCAACCAGTTTGACATATATTTAACATAAAAATAATGTAATAAGAGTATTATAGTGTCTATTTTTATGGACATTGCTCTACCCTTACTAACTTTATAACATTAGCAGACTCTGTTCTATGAAAAAGTTAACATTCAGAAAGCATTATTTACAAAACTGTTACACAACTAAAAAATGAATTTCTCCCTATTGTATTTTGTGATATATATGACCTCTTTTCTTGACTTCTGCAAAATAAATAAAAAAAAACAATGGAGACAATGCAGAATGAACAAAAGTTTTTTCTAATGAAAATGGACAGATATATTCAGACATGATTATATCAACTTTTTTGACAGAAAATGTGGAATTACCTATTCTGTATAATAAAAATTGAGATTTCAATCTGCAGTACTAGATAAGTGAAAATGACACACATTTAGTCGTGTTTGTGATAATGGCAACACAATCTATTTTTAATGAGAGGCCATTTGTTTTACTTAGGTAGACTTTAAAAGGGAAGATTAATATTATGCGCAGATAACTGATTGAGTTTGAAACTGCAAATTGTAAATCAATGACACTGAAAACAGCAGTGCAAATCTTTTAAAACTTTTATGAGTTATATAACACTTAATGAGAAGCAAGTGGACAATATTTTAGGAGTAGTAATAAATAAAAATAATATAATGTCAGGGTAGATTTTAGGGGGGTACATTTTTATTTAAATAAATCCTTAGACTTTTTTTCTTTTTTATTCCGAACCATGTGTATATCAGTTTTGTGTCTGTGAAACAAAAGTATCAGTTCTTGGCTACATCCCTAGAGCCGAATGCTTTTATTGCTTGTTTGGGTACAGAATGCTAGTTCTCAGGATCACAGCACTCATAATTCTAACTGGGTTTCAAATGCCAATACATCAAGTAAGTTGTGTAACCCTTCCCCTAACCCTACCCCTAACCCTCCCTACAGCCTAACCATACCCTCCAACCACAGCAAACCTAGCCCTCCCCCTGCAGCCTAAACATTACCCTTCCTATCTGCAGCTTAACTCTAACCCTGCCCCTAGTGCCTAATCCTAACCCCATACCATAATTTTTATGCTCTCCCTAACCTCAATACTTACCAACAGGATGTCAGCTGTCGGGATGCTCACACCAGTATTTTGACTGGTATTGGGATTCTGGCACTGACATTCTAAGCACCAGCATCCCAACCACCAGGACATGAACTACATCCATGATAATTAGATTCAGAAGTAAATTGCCCATATTAACCTCACTTAATCAAGTGGCTGCATATCTGTATACAATTAGCACTGAGATAAAGGTGTATATAAATCCTTTTGCAGTCAGTAGTGTGAACAATGCTTTTGTATACACAATTAAGCCTGAATTTGGGCAGAGATCAGTATGATCAGATCCATATTATTTGGATTAATAAGTAAATTGCCCCTATTCACCTTGCACAGACAAGTGGCTGCTGCATATTATGTGCAGATGTATCCTATATATTTTTGCCAGGGGATAGTAGTGCATTATTTCTAAAGAAATTGATTATTTTTGCATATACCTTGATTGACTGTTCCCGATTGGATTTAATATGATTATTTTCACACGCATAAATCTGTGGTTATTTAAAGTATACATCTGATGAGTATGAACCCTATATGTATTATTTGCACAATTATAGGACCAAAAAATTATTCTTAACAATATACCACTGATTTGTGCCATTATTTGTTTGGGTGTTGTTGCTCTATTGTAATATATGTGAGCTTTTTCTTTTTATCTTTGATATATTACATTAAAAGTTAACTTTTAGCATATTTTGAAATTTACTGATTTCATGTGTTTGTTATGAAAATTAGTTAAATTAGAATAAAATGAGCCATGAGTACAGTACAAGCCAATAGAAACACAAAAGCCTCTGATTAAAGATTAAAGAGATGTTTCCCTGGCCCATTGGTAATAAACTCATGCCACCTAAGCCATTTCATGAGCGAGGAAGAGGGAGAAGTAGAGTAAGGACAATCAGCCATTTCCATCTGGAAGTTTCTGTGGACTTTGATAGTAACTAATGAAATAGGCAGGGGCAAGGGTTGCTGCCACATTTGAGTCTAGTACAGCAGCTTTTGTGCAAAAATGATGTGTCCAAGGAGATAATGATTGAGGGCTGGAACAAACGGTGGATAAAGGTGTAGGTATAGAGGATATTTATTATTTAAAACCTACTATCTGGTTTTGGTACCTTTAAGTTAATTGAACAAATTCCAGGTTAAATAGGTCTAGTACATGATTATATAATGCCTTTTGGCAATGCAGAAAATGAAAGTATACCATGGATCCCAGACAGTTTATTTTTGTCTTATATGTAAATGTTGATTTAATACTACATACACCTAAAACTATAGTATCATTCCTATATTTGTTTCCTTCCTCTATTGGCTTTATCTTCTTCATATTATAAAGTCATCATTTAAATACTGACTTTTTCAAAGATACTTTTAGAGCTTTTACACAACTGCAATCAAATATTTTAACTAATTTCAAACCATTTACAAACATAAAAGGGAAGTGGAATGTGTCTCGCCTGCAATTTGTATTTATCATCAGTTTTTAATACATTTGACACGATATTAAAATAGAATAGTTTTATAATTTATTTGCTTTTTGATGCATAGCATGACATGTGTTTGACTTCTCAGGAATTACTACATGTAAAATTACTGTATATTAATCTGATGTAAATACAGATGCTACATATATTTTTCATTTTATAATGCATTTCTGTAACCTTAAAGTTAAAGAGCATTAACAGCATGAGATAGTGCATATAAATAAAAATACAAAACATACCTGATTCCGAACTCATACAAACTTAGTAATATGTATAGCTCTGTACTCAATACAATGTTTTAGTTTATACAGTAAATGTAACTTTCATTTGTAAATTTACACTGAACTGATAAAATAAAACATTTATACTTGATATACATGTTTTAATAAAGTATATTTTAAATGTGATTTTCATTGCAGCACATCTATGATGCTTTACCAACCTGTGCTAAAAAGTATTCCACAAATTCATTATTACAAATAGAAGAGGTTGCCTAATGTTACCACTGGAATTAATATTTCTGTGAAGTTAAAATATATATTCCATATTATCCCTGAGGTACAGTATCTGCTATTGTAATGTTTTAATTAATGTATTACCATGGGAAATCAGTGGTTTTATAATATATTTTATTCAAAATAAACCAGGAGGAATAAAAAGGATTGTCATGTATTGTGCACATTTAAATGTGCACCATACATGACAATCTTTTCTCTTCCCTCTGGATTATTTTGTATATGTTAATTGTCAGTGGTAGCACCCTCCATACTATAAGGTAGTTAATAATGTGACAAGTATATCATATGTAATTAAAAAATATTTCTGGGGTTAGTTAGTTGAGTTTTACAATCTTATTGTATGTAACCGGTGCATTTGGTAAAGCTCTTGAACCTAATATCTATTATAGTCTAAAGGAGATAAAGAAGAAAATCAGTAATAAGCAAAATCTGTTTTCTAAAATTAGGGATGTGCGCCGTCCAGTGTCGGACTGGGGCATGAGGGGCCCACCGGGGGTATGCAGTGGTAGGGGCCCATGCTTAAAGGGTGTGGTTAGCCACCAGGGGGGGTGTGACTAGCCACTACAGCCACTTGGTTAACCATTTGGCAAAGTTTGGTATAATTTCTATTGAAGTACACCAAGCATCCATGTTTATCTGTGGTCCTGCTCCACCAGGTAACTGCCAGGTAATTGACCCACTAATAGAGTAACAATGTATAATTTGAGTGCACAGTCTGGAACCTGACACCTAGAGGATGGAGTGGGGCCCCCAGACAGTGGGGCCCACCGGGGAATTCCCCTGTACCCCTGTGGGCCAGTCCAACCCTGGCGCCGACTCCCATGTTTTTGTTGTGATCTGTATCTCCTTTATGTTTTGGATCTTGATTTGGTTTTGCCAAAACTGCATTGTGTGCTTTGGTTTTGCTTTTGTATTTGTATTTTTTTAATTGATAAAAACTTCTAAAATCACATAATTTGGACTTTTTTTGTTCCTACAGTATTATTAACCTCAATAACATTAATTTCCACTTATTTCCAGTAAAGTTTGACCACCTCACACAATATTGTTCACCAACATAGGCCAAACCAACTCACAAGTACGTTCAACAGAAAACAATACAACACAGAAATTTACTACAAATCATAAGTGGAATATCCTTGCTCAAAACAATTAGTCGTAGTTGACAAGCTGCAAACAACAAACCCCTACACTTTGTGTAAATATCAACAGCAGACATGAATGCCCCCTACACAAGTGCACATGTCCCCTGTACATGCCTATTCTCCATGCCAAATCTGTATTTTCCTCCTGGGGCTGCTGGTCCACTGATGACTGGTACATGTAAAGCTCCTATCAATCAGACTTTTTGTTGAGCAGTTCCCCAAAATCTCCCCAACCATTAAACTCAGTGCTCCGTAACGGTGAGGCAAAAACAGTGCAGGTCAGATACAGTGCAATGTACAATGCAGGTTGGATACAGTGCAGGTCATATACAGTGCATTTCAGATACAGTGCAAGTTGGATACAGTGTGGGTCAGATTCAGTGTGAGTCAGTTAAAGTGTGATACAGTGCAGTTCAGATACAGTGCGGAACACAGTGTGGATTGGATACAGTGCAGGTCAGATACAGTGCTGTCACGGCCAGGGTATTTCAGCATGGCGCTAGGCGAGTGTTACCTGTGAGGTCATTGTGGCACGGGCTGTCTGGTGGCAGAGCTGGTGTCTGGCGGGGGGCTTTGGCTGCGCGCGTTGTTGTGCGGCCCTGTTGTCACTCTGCGCTGGTGAGGCCTGGCGGTGTCTCCGTTCCGTTGGCATGGGCACCGCCATCTTGCCTTCTGGCCATGTGATGTGGCTGGCCAATCCTGGTGAGTCACATGTTCACTCCGGCCAGTAACAGCACGGCATGGGGTATTTAGGAAGGGTCAGTGCCTTCCTTCTTTGCCAGTGCAACGTGTATCTCAGCCTAGCTGAGAGGGAGTTCTCTGTGCTTTCCTGTTCCTGTGAATTCGCTGTCTGCCAGTCTGCCTGTCAGCTCCTAGCTCCCACTGGACTACCCCGCTTCCTCCATCACCCTTGCCCATACCTGAGTGCCTGAGCCTGCTGACATCCTGCGCTTCAGTTCACTACTTGTATACCTGGCTTGTTTATTTTCAGCTCACTACCTACAACCTGGCTTGATTATTTTCAGTTTCACTACCTGCACACCTGGACAGCTCTAATTGTTTCTACTTGGACATTAACCTTTTTGCTCCCACCACAGAGCTCTTGTGCACATTTATATATTCCTGGACTTTTATTTACTGCCACATTATATGTCTACTCAAGCACTTATTAAAGATCCTAGTTTTATTTTCAAATCTGCTTCTGTGATCGCTCCTGCTACCACCCCGGGTCCACAAACAACCCAGAACATAACAGTTTGCACTGGCCCCATGGAGCCGGCCACGGATCAGGAGTCAGGAGTGGATTTGTTCAGGTGCATTTCTGGTTGTTTAGAAAATCTGGAAAGCATGCAGCATCAGATGGCTACATTTCTGCAAGAGATGTCCAAGCGACAGGATAGTTTGCAAACTTCCTTTTCTACCCCTGAAGTACCAGCATCTACATCCGCATCTGTGTCTGGGAATACAGGAGGCAGATCATCTCCCCGCTTACATCTTCCTTTACCAAGTAAATTTGACGGCAATCCTAAACTCTGCCGAGGATTCCTAAATCAGTGTGACATACATTTTACCCTGCAGCCTGACAACTTTCTAACTGCAAGAACTAAAGTGGCTTATATAGTCTCCCTGTTATCTGGCCAGGCCTTGGAATGGGCTTCCCCACTCTGGGAGCGCTCAGATCCGCTGCTGGATAATTACGCAGGCTTTGTGTCATCCTTCAGGAGGATTTTCGATGAACCTGGGCGTACTGTATCAGCATCATCAAACATCATGACACTGAGACAAGGGGTCCATCCTGTCAGTCAATATGCCGTGCAATTTCAAATTTTAGCATCAGAGCTCAAATGGAATGAGGAAGCCCTCACCTCGGCGTTCTGGCATGGGTTGTCAGACCGACTAAAGGATGATCTAGTCACTTGAGAGCTTCCTACTAATCTGAATGACATGATTTCGTTGTGTATCAAAGTTGACCTACACTTCAGGGAACGTCAGGCTGAAAAAAACAGAACTGACCGGCAAAGGTCATTTACCCCCTCCATTTCTACCCGACCCATTCCTTCTCCTACTGAAGAGGAGCCTATGCAAGTGAATCATACACACCTCTCCAAAGAAGAACATCAGAGAAGAATGCAAAAGAACCTCTGTCTGTACTGCGGACAGTCCGGTCACCTGCTGATCTCCTGCCCCCGTAAACCGGGAAATGCCAAATCCTAACTGACCCTGGAGACATCAAGTTAGGAGTTATGAACCCGTCTCCAAAAATTAAAGATTTCACGATTACCCTAGCCTTTGATCTTAAACCCAAACCTGTCTTTGCTACTGGTCTACTTGACTCGGGAGCAGTTGGAAATTTCATAACGTCTAGTTTCATAGATAAATTTCAGATTCCTTGTTTGTCTCTCAGCCATGCCATCTCTCTGACTTCTATAGACGGACGCCCTCTAACTAACGGGATAGTCACCAAAGAGACTCAACCAGTATTGGTCCGAATTGGAGCACTTCATTCTGAGTCCTTAAAATTCCTGGTGATATCGGAGGCCACTCAAGAAGTGGTTCTTCGTCTACCCTGGTTACATCAACATAATCCCAGGATTGATTGGAGTTCTATGCAGATTCTGTCATGGGGTATGGACTGTCAGAAATCCTGTCTTCCAAAAATTCGACCTGTGAGAAAGACCATTCCATTAGTTTCCTCTGCCATTCCCAAGCAATATCAGATGTTTGCCGAT
Source organism: Taudactylus pleione (assembly GCA_031769625.1). Lineage (NCBI taxonomy): Eukaryota > Metazoa > Chordata > Amphibia > Anura > Myobatrachidae > Taudactylus > Taudactylus pleione. Next base: position 6,271,178 of record JAUIMM010000077.1, on the reverse strand, counting down.
GTGTTCTCTGAGAAACAAGCAAATATCTTACCCCCTCATAGGGAATGGGACTGTCCAATTGAATTGATACCTGATAAGATACCACCTCATGGTCGTACCTATCCGCTGTCCTTGCCTGAGACTCAAGCCATGACCGAGTACATCCGGGACAACCTGGCAAAGGGGTTCATTCGCCCCTCTACTTCACCTGCCGGAGCTGGGTTTTTCTTCATTGGCAAGAAGGACGGTGGTCTAAGACCATGTATCGATTATCGAGGCCTTAATGACATTACTGTAAAGAATCGATACCCTCTTCCCCTGATTACTGAGTTGTTTGATAGGGTCAAGGGCTCTGTAATTTTTTCTAAATTAGATCTGAGAGGGGCTTACAACCTCATTCGTATCCGAGCTGGCGATGAATGGAAGACCGCTTTTAATACCAGAGATGGACATTTCGAGTATTTAGTAATGCCTTTTGGATTGTGTAACGCCCCTGCTGTCTTTCAAAGTTTCGTTAATGAGATTTTCCGGGATCTGTTATGTTGTTGTCTATCTGGATGACATACTGATTTTTTCACCATCTGTGGCTAAACATCAAGAACATGTTAAAGAAGTTCTGACCCATTTGAGAGAAAACCACCTTTACTGCAAACTGGAGAAGTGCGTCTTTGGAGTGCCCAGTGTACCTTTTCTCGGCTATGTAATATCTGGCTCCAGTTTAGAAATGGACCCCAAGAAGGTACAAGCAATTCTGGATTGGACCCGACCTCAGACACTGAAGGCCATCCAGAGATTGTTGGGCTTCGCCAATTATTATAGACGCTTCATTAAGGGATTTTCTACACTGCTGGCTCCCATTACAGCCTTGACCCGCAAAGGTGCTAATCCTGCCCAATGGTCTCCTGAGGCAGTCTGCCTTTCATCTTCTAAAATAGGCCTTTATCTCAGCACCAGTTCTTCGACAACCAGATCTGGACAGGCCTTTTTTGTTGGAAGTGGACGCATCATCTGAAGCTGTGGGAGCAGTCTTGTCTCAACGTTATGAGGACAACCGAGTCCATCCGTGTGGGTTCTTTTCTAAAAAATTCTCACCTGCCGAAAGGAACTACGCCATAGGTGAGCAAGAACTACTAGCTGTAAAGTTGGCGTTGAAGGAATGGAGATATTTGCTAGAAGGTGCCAAGTTTCCATTTACTGTATTTACGGACCATAGAAATCTCCTATTTCTCAAAAACCTCCAATGTGTGAGTCCTCGTTTGGCCCGCTGGGCAATATTCTTTGCCAGATTTCAGTTCACCCTGACCTTCCGGTCTGGAGCACTTAATCAGAAGGCTGATGCCCTATCGAGATCTCTCCTCTGTGATGATCAATCTGAAAATCAAAGCAATACCCCTGTCTTGGAATCAAGAGTTTTTGCCTCATTACAAGTTCAGCCTCCTACGGGAAAATCATTTGTGGCCCCGGAATTAAGGAAGCAGCTTCTCACTTGGGCACATTCCTCTCGCTTCGCAGGGCACTCAGGCACTCGGAAGACCGTGGAGTTCCTGAAAAGACACTATTGGTGGCCTTCTATGAAGGCAGATATAATGGAGTTCATCTCTTCCTGCTCCTCCTGTGCCCAGCATAAATCATCACAACAAGCTCCAGCTGGGGAATTGCTTCCATTACCTACTCCATCACGTCCATGGACGCATCTCTCCATGGATTTCGTCACAGACCTGCCAGTCTCTCAAGGTTTCAACACTATCAGGGTTGTAATAGACTGATTTTCTAAGATGGTCCACTATATACCGTTGAAGAAGTTACCTTCTGCAACCTGACCTGGCACAGTTGTTCGTCCAACACATATTTCGTCTACATGGCCTTCCTGCTGAAATTGTCTCTGACCGTGGTGTGCAGTTTACTGCAAAATTCTGGAGGGCTTTGTGTTCTGTTCTTCAAGTGAAGTTAAACTTTTCCACGGCCTACCATCCGCAAAGCAACGGCTCCACCGAGAGAGTTAATCAAGGTCTAGAGACTTTCTTAAGAATTTTTATGTCATCTTCCAAGGACAATTGGGCTGCCTTGCTGCCGTGGGCTGAGTTTGCACATAATGCTTCCTACCACTTGTCAACTAACCAAACGCCATTTCAGGTTGTATATGGCCTTCATCCTCGTGTTCCAGAATTTCGAAGCCTGCCTGTTTTCGATGTTCCGGCCGTGGAGGACACGGTGCAGAATTTTGCTGCCATCTGGACTCAAGTACGGTCTGATTTGTTGAAGGCATCCTCTCGCTATAAGACCCAGGCCGATAAGAAGCGTGGAATAGTTCCACGCATGCAAGTTGGAAGCCAGGTTTGGTTATCCACCCGGAATCTTCGTCTGAGGGTTCCTTCTATGAAATTTGCACCACCCTTCATTGGTCCCTTCTCCATAACAGAAGTTATTAATCCAGTGGCCTATCGTCTACAGTTACCCCCATACCTAAAAATCCCTAATTCCTTCCATATTTCCTTATTGAAGCCCCTGGTCTTGAATAAATTCCATAGTGCTCTACCTGCTTCTCCTCGAGTCCAGACAGAGAGAGGAGTTGAGTTTGAGGTCGCCCAGATCTTGGACTCTCGTCTACGCAGAGGTCATCTACAGTATTTGCTGGACTGGAAAGGTTACGGTCCAGAGGAACGTTGCTGGACCGATGCTCGTGATGTCCACGCTCCCGCGCTCATCAGGAGATTCCTCTCTGCCCATCCAGAGAAGCCTGGTGAGTGTCCTGAGGCCACCCCAAAAGGGGGGGTACTGTCACGGCCAGGGTATTTTAGCATGGCGCTAGGTGAGTGTTACCTGTGAGGTCATTGTGGCACGGGCTGTCTGGTGGTGGAGCTGGGGTCTGGTGGGGGGCTTTGGCTGCGCTCGTTGTTGTGCGGCCCTGTTGTCACTCTGCGCTGGTGAGGCCTGGCGGTGTCTCCGTTCCGTTTGGCATGGGCACCGCCATCTTGCCTTCTGGCCATGTGATGCAGCTGGCCAATCCTGGTGAGTCACATGTTCCCTCCGGCCAGTAACAGCACGGCATGGGGTATTTAGGAAGGGTCAGTGCCTTCCTTCTTTGCCAGTGCAACGTGTATCTCAGCCTAGCTGAGAGGGAGTTCTCTGTGCTTTCCTGTTCCTGTGAATTCGCTGTCTGCCAGTCTGCCTGTCAGCTCCTAGCTCCCACTGGACTACCCCGCTTCCTCCATCACCCTTGCCCATACCTGAGTGCCTGAGCCTGCTGACATCCTGCGCTTCAGTTCACTACTTGTATACCTGGCTTGTTTATTTTCAGCTCACTACCTACAACCTGGCTTGATTATTTTCAGTTTCACTACCTGCACACCTGGACAGCTCTAATTGTTTCTACTTGGACATTAACCCTTTTGCTCCCACCACAGAGCTCTTGTGCACATTTATATATTCCTGGACTTTTATTTACTGCCACATTATATGTCTACTCAAGCACTTATTAAAGATCCTAGTTTTATTTTCAAATCTGCTTCTGTGATTGCTCCTGCTACCACCCCGGGTCCACAAACAACCCAGAACATAACAAGTGCGGTTGGATATAGTGTGGGTTGGATACAGTGCAGACCAGATACAGTGTGTTATACTGTAACCAGTGGGTTAAATAGTTAATTTCTACATAGACATATAAGTTACAAACACATATACCCCTTGCTATGCCTCTTGAGGTTTGAAATGAGATTGTCTAAATACAGTTGCTGTTTTTGTATGTTGTTTGTTTATTGTTTGTTTGTTACTTGTAAATAAAGTGTGTTCATTTGTACCTCACTCATATTGGTCACATGTATGTACTATTTCATTTCGATCTGAACGAAACCCACCGTTATGCACTTGGTGTCGAGAAGTGGGATCGGAAGGATTAATTAGTTTGTGACCAATTGACTGATTCTGTAAAAAAAAGTGCAAAATTATGTTTTGCTCTTTCTATGCTGACCTGTATATTGCATTGTGTATGTTTTCTCTGACTCATTCCTATGAGAAAAAAGATTTGTGATTTAGTTTAAATCACATTGTATGTTGTTTTGTCTTTTTCTTTTAAAAAAAAAGAAAATTGAGAAAAATGTTTTACAAACTTCTGAAACATGTGAAAATTGTAAAAGAGTACAGAAAAAGTTGGTGAAATTTCAGAAATTTGTTAAATAATCTCGGATCAATCCAACATGTTTAGGGACACCTATACAAAGTTGTAGTGATGTGAGGTTTTTAAAAGCAAATGATTTTGCATCAGATGAAGTTTTACATGTTTCTGAGTATTCTGCCAGTCTGCCTTTAAGAAATTCCTTAGGGAGGAGGAGGGAATCCTCACAAGCAAGAGATGAGATGTCAGCTAGCGCAGATATAAGTGCTGATTTATTACACACATTAAGTGTAGAAATTTCTGAGTTAGAGAAACACAGTGAAGTGTGTTAGAAAGAACTTGAAACAGAAATTAAACAATATATTCACACTACAGAATTTTTTTTTGATCAGAGCAGTGATTGTGTGATTAAATTTTCTGATTTCATAAAATGCAAACAAAATGTTGAAATCCATGAATGCCGGGAATATGTCCAGAAATCAGATTAAAAATTGAATGCAAATGAGGTTTCTGATAACATGCCATTGGTTAGTGATACTCTTAAGGTGAATGATGGTATGTCTGACTTGTCCAGGAGTGATCCGTTTGCTATGCAATGTGAACTGATTGAAAAAAAAGATGTGTTTGCATGGCCATTCAGAGGGGTGTCGCTGAGTGAAGGGGTGGTGATGATGCCTTTTGCCTTGCCCAATGAGACATGGGCATTGCCCAAACCCAAGAGGTGGGAAATGGTCAGGATTTCATTAAATGACCACGCCCCTGAGACTGATGACAACATTAAATTTACATGGCATGATCAGCATGTCATTGTTGAGTTTAAAGATGCAAAAAGTGAACAAGATGTGTTTTCTGATGAAACATCCATTGCAAATGATGTTCATGGTTTACTTGCTCATTGTGAAGGAGGGGTTGGTGGGTACACACTGACTAACCACAAGGGGCATACATGCAGTACAGACACACTGACTGTGGGTTTGTTTAGTGACAGGTGCAGATTTTGTGTTTGGTAATGAAATTCGCATCCCAGTGTATTTCCTTACAAAGCCTTACCAGTCAAAGGTTTTGAAGCAGCTGAAAGACACACAGTTATTAACGACAACGGCAGAAACTCTCATGCTGATTGGAGAGTTTAAAGCACTACTTGCTGGCTGAGTGAAATTTAAACCAATGTTTGAACTGTCCATATTGGATGTCTCTATGATCACAGCTCCACGGTGGTGGAAAGATTTCCAAGACAGAGAGCATTATTGGTTCATGGACTATGGTGCTACCTTCACCCACACAGGATTGTTGTGCATTTTTGCTTAAGCAAAGCAGCTAGCTTTACAAGCTGACAGCCGAAAGCCAGAAGAAGGGGCTAGCAAACTTGTTGCATCTATACTGTTTTCCAAGTCACTGACAAGACTGGATGCCCTGTAAGTCTTCACACTGAGAAATGGACATTTGGCACAAAGGCCCTCATTCAGAGCTGTACGCTCTGAGCAGAGCGCACGCTCTGAATGAGGGCCGTCCTTCATAACTATGGAGCATCCTCCTGGACGCTCGTATAGCTGTGGGTCACCACCCACAGCCTATACGAGCGTGCAGTTTGATGGCCGCGATGGTCTTGACCATCGCGACCATCGAAACTGCGTGCCGGAGCCTGCAACCGCAAGGCTCGGAGTGATTTTGGCTCTATCAGAGCCAAAATCACTCCTACTGACATCACTAGTGATGTCAGTGGGCCGGCTTCTGATGGTAGGCGTTCCCTTAGGAACGCCCCCATCAGGGAGGCATGCCCCCGGCATGCCCACCAAAGGGGGCATGCTGTCAATCAACATCGACAGCACGCCCCCTTTGATCAGACACAACGAGCGAAGGAAAGTCCTTCGCTCGTCACGTCTGGCGCATGCGCACGACGGAGCTCCCTCCATTGTGCGCATGCTCAGTGCAGAACATCGACCAACTTGCGAGTGGACAGCCGCTCGCGAGTGGGTCTGAATCAGGCACAAAGTCTATATGGACTGCTGCTGTCAAAAGCTGGAAGAACGATGAGGGACATGCTGATACACAGACCTACAGCTTAAATGGTGTGTGCACAAGTGAACTGAGCCCAAAACATGGTGTGCAATTCACCGCAAAGACAGCACTGATGGTACTAGAACTGTTTAGCCATGACAGAGCTGATGCTGCATTCAAGCAAGCTCAAATCAAAGGTATTCCTTATATCCAAACCATGGTCAGAGACATTGCAAAAACCTGTTACGTTTGCCAACAGCTGGAAATGTGGCCTACCTACCTTGCTTACTACTGATAAAGGCCTCATATACTGTGAAATGACTGCACATGTCTGGCAATTTGAATTCATCGTTTGCCACCAAGAAGATGGAGGACGAGTGTTGTACTGAACAGCTACATAACACTGTTATTCAGGAGTGAAGTTGTCTCAAGCAGAGTGATACAAGATAAGAGACTTTCCTGAACATGTGATATTATGGGATGTCTGAGAGGATTCAAGCAGACAAAGACACCCGTTTTACAGAAACATGGAGTATATTGGGTTTTTCTATGCTTTTGTTAACCGGAGGGTGGTAAAAGTTTGAATTTTTTAAGTAAGATATCTGGTGCACAGACACAAACACTTATGATAAGGTTGTTAAGAAATGTTTAGTAGGAAGAGAATAGAGGCAGGTTAATAGATAATTGCAGCAGGATAAGTAAATGCTTACTATGGTTTATCTCACACTGTTTCTTTGTTTAAGCCAACAGGTTGCTGGATGGAGCAGGAGGCGAGAGAATGTTGCTGAAGGTAAGAGAATGTCGCTGGATGCGTGTCTGAGATGACGATGGCCAGAGATGATTTCTTATACAGGAGAGAGAGAGTCCAGGAGGACAACAGAGATATAATATCTGACAGCACAGCCATTACTGTAGTCACTCTTGGATGGACGGCTGGGACTAAAGCGCCAGGGTGAAATGTCCAGTGTGAAGCTCTGCCAAAGTGAGTGGGTGCCCACGTGTCCACCGTGTGATCACCGTGGGGCTGCAGGCGGCAGACGGGGCAAGTGCGTGGATACGCGGCAACTGTGTGGGGTGACCCAGAAGCTGTAACACCGCAACATGTCTGTCTCTATGCTCGGCCGAGCAATGTGGAGAGAGACGCTGGAAGGGAAGCGGTGGGCCTGTGCAGGTGGCTGGGTGGTCACAGTGAGTCCGTCTATGTGCTCCCCGGAGCAGTGCAGCTGGAGAGCAGTGTGCAGCCAATCAGGTGGTGTCTGTGTCCAGGAAACAAGGAAAACAGCTGACGCATTTCTCGGCCAATCAGAGGGGCCGAGGTGGTATCGCCTGCAGCCCCACGGTGATCACACGGTGGACACGTGGGCACCCACTCACTTTGGCAGAGCTTCACACTGGACATTTCACCCTGGCGCTTTAGTCCCAGCCGTCCATCCAAGAGTGACTACAGTTCCACCCCTGCCAGTGGGTTAACCCTTGTTTTTCACATAGCAGCTGGGACCAGCAGCCGATACCACCTGTTAGTGTGCCGGGACACCGGTTACCTTTCCAAGGTGGTAAGATCCATCTGTCAGTTGCCAATTGCAAAGACGTGCATTGCTTTACTCTCCAGAGCTCTTTATAGCTGGAGCTATTTTATGCATATTAACTTATTGTTATTTACATTTTTGATACATGCACACTCTTCAGTTCCTGTGTGGAATATTTGAGATGCTTGGGTATTAACCTGTGTCTGCACATATTACATGGTACATGTTATCATTTATATAAGATTATATTCTTAATATGAGATCTCAGGTGGTTCTACTATCCAGGATTCATGCACATTGATTGTTATATGTCATTTTATATGTCAGTTTTTTAATATTATGTCTTGTCCATTTGAATATTAAATACATTTACCTCTGTCCAGCGCTCTCCATATACATTTTTTCCTTTGCTCACTCCATTCGGGAATCAGCAAACCCGTTTCCAATTGGGTTGAGCAGCAAGACAGAGGTTATTTGTATTGATTGAAAAATTTAATGTTTAAATTGTCTATAGTGTATTCTGGGATAGCAAGTAATTTCTGATTTATGGATATTTGAGTTTGTGATTATTTTGTATTTTAGGTATCCAATTGCATTAGCACTTGGTAAATCCATTTTTCCCCTTTCCTCCCCTTTATCTTTCTTTCCCTCCCCCCTCCCATTCTGCTTTTTTCTATATATACACTTGGATCAAGGTGCTAGGGTACTTTTGATCTTGCTAAATGCTCATTTAAATATCTGTGAGCATTATGCTTTTAATATTGAGGTGCTTAGAATGTCATGACGGCAGCTATTATGGGGTGTCCATTGGCAATGTAGATGAAGTTAATCTGATGGTAGTGGCTTGGTTACTATGGCAATATTGGCGCATCTCCTAGATTGGAGAGGAGAAAGTGGTGATATTCCCATCGCTTTAGGCTGATTGATTGGCCGTTTGCGATGTATTTAGCTACATATTAGTATTTAGAATAATTGTTCTGCAGGAGTTCTAGGTGCCTTGCTAGCACTGTGTCTGTAGTTTGATGCGGCAACTCGACTATTGTGTACATTGGTAATCAATTGGTTCGCTGAAGCACTTTTTTGGTGTACCCAGGCATCCTTACAGAGGTCACTTCCAGTTGCGTTCCAGCTGGTGACACGCACGCCGGAGAGAGGTTCAGACACACGGAGCGCATCTCACGATGTTGGTCTCTTCTAACTGTATGTTATATACGTGATTTTAGCGAGCAGGTAAATATTCATGCACTAGTTGCATGATTGCCTGTGATTGTTGCTTGTGGACATCTCCTGATAGTGATGCTATTGTGATTGATTCGATTGGGGGTGTGTCTATCTATTAGACTTATGGGATATATATAGACTTATTTGCTTTGGTGGTGGGACTTGTTGCTTGGATGATGCGGGATGTGACATTCTGGTCTTGACAAAGGGCTCTGATGGGCCCGAAACATTGACTGTACATATTGTCTGAGGTGATACTATGAATTATTAAAGTTGCCTACCCACTGTATGAAGATTGGTGAGTGCTCTCTCTTCCTTTATACATATATATATATATATATATATATAAATTATCTATTATCTATAGCTATATATTTCTGTACACAATAATAAATACATACATAGGTCAACATTGAATGAGCTCAGTCTACTTTATTATGTTTTTACTTATATAATATTTATCCTTAGAATAAATACTCCACACATTTTTAGATGCCAATTTTTTTTTTATTGGAAACAAAAAGAAAGGGAATGGTGAAGAGGATCTTAAAGTTGCAGTTGTATGCACATAACGACGTCCAGGCACATTTTCAAGGCCGAGGCAATCATGCCCATCTCCCTCCAGAGTACCTTCGTTAGTGGCTCCTCTTGTTCCACTGCAATGTAAAGGAAATCCAAAATGAATTATGAAGTGATTGTTATTAAATCATTACGTTTGATTAAAAACCCACCCACCATAGCCATAAATAATTTGTGTGCATCCCTTCGACAGATAGTAATGCACAGTGTTTAACATTGGATACTGAGGTTAATGCTGCATTCACATTGCATTCTTTTCTGGGTCCTAAATTTGATAAACATTGCATAATGGCATCTGTGACATATGTACCTTCAACTCCTTGGGCCGGCACTTCTTCGGTAGAAGCAGCCCAATTATTATTTTTGGAGTGGGTGGTGTAGCCATCATCAGGGATGGGTGAGGAGGAGTGGGTAGGGGAGGCAGGTTCCAGGATGGGTGAGGAGGAGTGGGTAGGGGAGGCAGGTTCTGGGATGGGTGAGGAGGAGTGGGTAGGGGAGGCAGGTTTCCGGGATGGGTGGGGCAGATGGTTGTGGGGATTGGACTTCAGGGGTGGCTGGAGATTCTGCCTGGCAAGGCCTGGGTCTTGTTTGACGTAATTCTAAGAGTTAGAGAAATTTAGATATTTTATTATTTGAAAATAATATACATTTCTTTACAAAAATTAAACCGGCCTACATGTATGAATGTTGTTGATATAGTAAAGTACCACAGTGATATTTGTTAAAGTTAATAACATCAAAATCCAGACTCAGGGTTTGCAGAATTACACGTTTATTATACCATCATATCCAGATATCCCTGGTTTAGCAGAGCTAAAGGATGTTGTTTTTTAATGTTTTTATTCTAAATTACATAATCAGGTAATTACATACAGACACCTGTGTCACCCAGTTACAAATTATGCCAGAACAATGCGTAAACTGTAGCCTGACACTCAAATTGTCAGACATCTTCTACATTTAAAAAGATGTCAGAACCCATGTTGATTTACAATTAATCCCACACAAAGACAAACTCACACACACCAACACACACACCTAATGACTATAACTGTAGTACTAATTGTAACAACACATTTTTTAAAATAGTACTTAAAACTTGTTGGCAGCCATTTTAAAACATTAAACAAAATGGATGCAGACCTTAAAAAATTAGCAAACAAACACTCCAAAACTAAAAGATAATAAAATGCACAGATACACACACACATGCACACACGTAGAAAGGCATACACAACACAAAGCATACACGAAACAATGCATACACGATGCAATACATACACAACGCAATGCATATAAAACGTAAAACTTAAATTGGCGGTTCCCCACCCGCAATTCCTCGAGGAGGGCCGAGGTCCATCTCCAGAGACCGGACCATCTCCTCTCTAATTGCACCACCATCCTGCGGAAGCCTATGCGTCTGAGCCTCCTCCTCACCTCCGCATAGGCTAACATTTTTGTGCAATTGGGAACATGCTGTAGTCCATCACAGCTGTAAGGATGCAGAGCTCACGTCGACTGAAACTAGAAGATCTCATGATGGCAATGAGAAATATTATAGTATGCAAACATTATATCAACGAGGGTGCACTCTGATTGGTTGGCCATTCCAAAATGGAGTATAAACACAGGACATTTGTTGATTTAATACATCTAGAATAACCCAGCATCTATCATACATCATGTGACTCACCTGATTCCACAGCTAGGATATCTCCTTGTGGAAGTGTTTTGAATTGTGACAGGCACTTTTAAAGGGTGTGTTGGTTGCCTGTGCATTGATTAGTGCACTTCATGGGCATAACGCATATTAGAAGGCATGTATGCACTTTGCTATAAATAGCAATGCAAGATTGGTTACAATTTGCAGTCATGGATTTGGAGGAGGCCAATATAGAGGGCTGCTTCAATGATATCCATGATTTTCTGGATGAATTTGGTTTGGGAATAGCAACAGAACTAGAAGTTTTGGACACACTTCCTGATGTGTTTGAGAAAATTGGGCCTGAGGACACACCTGATGATCCTCCACCAGCAAATACAAACTCATCACCTCCAAATGTGGCTTGTCCATCAGATGGAACCATATAAGATCAAGATAAATCTTGTCTGTTAACAGATACCCTCATCCAGGTGGCACTAACCAAATTCAGTCTTGGACATAATATACCTCCGGCTTCAAAGGTAAAAATCTGGGAGAAATTAGGAAAGATCATCAATCAGAAGCACTCCACTAAATTGATGCAATCTTTTATGCGTAAAAAGTAAGTAAATTAAAAATGTCACTTTATTTTGGATCCTGTAGAAATTTTTTTTTAGATATACTTGCGTACCAAATCAAATATTTAGAAATGTAAACATTGTTAGCCAAATGGTCAAAATATCTAGCTAACTAATACCCAAATTTATGTTTACACAAATTCATGATGCAACTTTTTCTAAAGGTAGAGTGACCTTTGCAGCTGACTTAAAAAAGCTGCATTTACGGAAAATACACTTTAATGGGCCATGAGGTCCCCACCCTGACACCTTGGCTTTGACCAAAAGGCAACACCAACTTTTGGGAGCCTTAGATTGGAGGTTAGTGAAGGCCACCAATATCAACCATCAGGACCCTCCACAAGATGACCCACATGCTGAGTCTGGTAATAATTTACAGACACCTGTCTCTCTGTGTTTTTTTGTTTTTGAATCAAAACATAATATAATTTTCTTCCATTTTATAGGAAGTGACATGGCTGAAAGCCTTCAGATGGATGGGGTGATGGCACAACCTCCATCAATTGTGCCTCCACCATCCTCCATTGCCACCTTTACCCAAGTCCTGGATGGGCTTAGGGTGGCAGTGTTAAGGCAAGCATCTGCCAGGGAGGCTGCCCAGGCCAGCATGTTGGAGCACACCTCCTATCTAAGGTCCATAAGTCAAGATGTCAGGGAGATCAAAGAACATCTGACTGGCCCATTAGAAGGTGAGGGGGACCAGTGCCCTGCTGTGGCTAGACCAAGCTCACAGCAGGGTCCACGACGTTCCCCCCCAGATTCATAAATGCAGCTTTACAGAGTCGGCTGCAAAGAGAAAAATAATCTGATTGATGATCTTTATTTAATTTCACCCAGAACTTTACTTATGTATGTCCAAAATTTAAATATGGATAGTGCCCCTGGAAGGCCAACAAAGTTTATCTTGATATTGTATTGCTCCATGTGATGGCCAGCCACATTTTGAGGTGATGTGTTTGGAGGAGGTGTATGAGGCCCATCTGGTGGTGGCAAAGGCCCACTTTCTTCACCCACATCTGCAAGTGTGTCTACATCTTCCTTTTCTGTTGCTAATAGTAAACCAAATTCATCCAGAATATCATGTATTTTTAATGGGTTTTTTTCAATTTATTTTTGTTCTGTAAACAAAATAAAAAATACAATGATGCATTTATCAAAAATATATTTTTTAAATCATATGGTTTTTGATTGTTAAAAAATCATAAATTTAATTAAAAAAAAATTCCTTTAGAATGCAAAAATGTGTTTTTTTTCCTTCTTCCAACATTCACTTTTAAATTTAAAATAGGAACAACAAATCAGGCCCTGGACTGCAACAGTATTGTCCAAAAAACATGTTTTTACTCTTGAATGTCATGTTCGGATGTGCAGATCCACAACCAAAAAACACTATCACTTTAAAAAAAATTAAACATATATGGACTATTGTTTGTTAAATGCAAAGATTTTAGGCATTAGTATCTTTCACAATATCCAAAATACAAAGAAAGATTAAAATAAGCTAAATTACGCATCCACTTTGCTATTATACAATTCAATGAGTAGCACCTGCTACTCTTTTAATTGACTACAAACATCGCCACAGGCAGATACCATCGGCAGCATACATAGTGCTTGTTGTAGACCCTAGGCTCCCGGTAGCACTGCGAGCATTTCAGGGTAAAAAAAAACAGGTGACGTGAACAATGACGCTGCCTGTTAATTATGCACTCCCATTAAACTCTGTTCTGACGTTCAGACACGCCTGTGTTCGCACATCCACTCCCCCATTTACAAGCACCTTACCCTGTTACCACCCACAAATGGCACATTCTGTCACTCAAAATAGTGGCCCATCTGCTGGCTACGGGTGAGCATTTTCCCATCACATTGACCAGTTTGCGCACACGCATTGCGGCTTATACGCTTGCGCAGTTTATGAAAAATCGCTCATTGCGTGCGGCCACTACTTTGCGACCATGTCTGAATCAGGGCCTAAGTCATGTAATTTTCATATGTTTTTGTCCCTACATTAATATTAATTTATACTAAATAGATAACATCTACAGTAGTGGGTCTTTATAATTAAATTATGAACATATCTTACAGTATACAGTTTAATTATTCATGATATGTATTATAAAATATACATAGGAAAACTAAATTAAAAACATATATAATTATAGCCATCACATAGAGTAAAAATATACATAACATATAATAGAATAAGATATGGGATGGTTTGTATCATTGTCTCTTTGGGGAAGACTGTGGGTGGTTAGGTGTGGGCATTACACACTGGCACTATTTTTTAATCCATAATGGGGGTTCCTAATTAGCAGCGTGCCCCAGGGCCTGCCAAGGATATTTTGCCTAGAGGCCTGACACAGGATGTGCTCTTTCTATTTCCCATGTTTCTGGAACTGGGAATGGTAGATGGGCTATGGTATAAAAGATAGTAAAATGTTTGACAGTGTCTAGATAAACACCAGATGTTAGACAATCAATAGGTCAATAGTGACAAAAAGTCGACAGGTACAGTATTTTGACAAAGAAACGGTCAACATGGAAGTATGTTGACTATTACAAATGGTTTACATGGTCCAAAGGTCTATTTGAAAATTGTCAACACAAAAATGGTCAACACATGTTTTTTTTCTTACACTCAACTTCATACTAACCTTCCCTTTGGTGCCTAACCCTTAACCATCAGGATAAGTGCCTGACCATCCCTTCTAGTGCCTAACCAAAACCCTCCAGTATGTTCCTAACCTTAACTCTATCCCCCAAAAAATTAATGTCGACCTTTTGACCATGTTGACCATTTGTTCCTGTCAACCTTCTTCCATGTCAATATTTTCTGTGTCAACCATTTGTCCCTGTCAACCTATTGACTGTCTAAAATCTGGTGTCTATCTAGACACTATCAACCTACTTCTATTACTGCAGCTGATTGGTCTCTCCATGTCAAAAAATATTATATCTCTTACAAATCTTTTTTATTTCAGGGTGTTACTCACCCCGGTATGTCCTCACTCCCAGTGGAATTAACCACTTGCATGTTACTAGCAGATTTTTGTTATCAGAAGTACTGCCCATTCAACAAAAACACTCACTTTTTTAACAAAAATAATATTTTTAGGAAGGAAGGGGCAAACTTGTGCAATGAAACACATGACAAATGTTAATTTTTCAGGGGTACTACTTGGCAAAGTCAAACACCCACAGTAACGTTTCTAATTTTTGCAGCTTGCTGTAAAAACTAGACTGCACAGAATAACAAAATTGGTTTTGGTTCTAATTCATTGTCATGTTTTGGTTTTGTTAAAGCCACCGTCAAGTGTTATGGTTCTAGAATTTTTAAATATTAAAAAGTTAAAATCATGTTTTGGGACCTGTTCTTGTTTCTTATTAACCTCAAAACTATATATTTTCAATAAATTTTGACCACCTCACAACTCGCAATATTGTTTTCACCAATATTGGCCAAAGGCTGCAGTGAGCTAGCTGGCTGGCTAAACTAAGCTACAGAGCAGTGACACCAACATGTGGCAGTTCAACTTCAAAAGAAAAATATGGCATATCTAGTGTTTGTGGATACTAAATAAGGATTATTAGTGCTGTTCTTTCTAAAATGAGTGACCTGAACATTATAAATTTTGCACTTTTCTATTAAGTAACCTGCAAAATTGTGAACATAATGATTATTTATTAGACATTTATTTTTTTAGACCATCTAGTTCCTAACCCTGAGAGACCTATACAATTGGCCATATTTGACCCTTTGCATCTACAAATTTTAAAGTATATATTAAAAAAGGAAAGAGTGCCAAATTCACTATTTTGTTTTGTTTGTTTTCTCTTTGATCTGGTGAGAAAAGCCTAAGTTGTAAAGGAATTGGTGGGAATTTTAATGGTCTGCATTACTATTATAATAGTTATAGGTGAAGATGATTAAACGATTGCATTGTTTGGATTTCACCCTCTTACCATATTTATCCAGTGCCTGGGAGCAAGATGTTGTTGTGATTGTTCCACCCCCCCCCCTTTTATTTTCAAAATGTATTTTTGTGTGTTATCGGTTGCCTTTGTTTTTAGTCCCTCTATCTTTATCCACTGTTTAACAAAGTGTATAATGTTATTTTTGAAGAGAGGTGAGAAATGACATGAGTACTGAGTAAAAAATACAGCAGAAAGCACTAACATTTTTTTCTGTTCTCAAGTTCTTTATTCTCCGAAACTCAAACTACAAACTGTACCACTGTATGGCATATGGGGCCCCAATGCCTCTTGGCTGCCATCCTGGTGGGAAGCTGAGGAGTATTGGACCCTGGGCCTGATTCAGCACAGATTGCAAAGCTGCATTCGCATGCACCCACTAGCTGCAAAAAATTTGCTACTGAATGCACTCACACAGCACCGCAGCACTATACCAAGATGCCCATCACTGTATATAGCCAGATCAAAAATTGGTTGGATAAGCACGCTCCTTGACAATAATTTGCACTTTAGGGATTAGTGGAAAAATTATGTTAAGGTTGAAATGTTAATAAGCAGCCCAGGGTACATGTGTGCTTCCCACTCACACTGCATAGATAATATTTAAATTTAGAGAGTGTACCCTGATGGCGCAATAACGGAATTCTGGTGAAATCACCAGAATCCCATTATTGAGCCTACAGGGTACACTGTATAAAGCCGCCCACTTCCCATGACATGCATCCACAAGTCAGCAAATACGTTGGTAACATCAAGTAACATTGGAACCATTTGCACAGTTGTGGTTGACCTATCCCTACCTCAAAAACTGCTAACTTTGCATGCCCCTGTAACAACATTCAAATGCACAGGCATGTCTCCGTTCCCCTGACCAGCCCCTCTCTCCACCCCCAAATGGTCACTTCATGTCAATCCCTTTGAGATGGGACTGTATGCTTGCTGTGATCACTTCTTGATTGCAGCCTTGTGAACCAAACCGAATAAGGCCCCCTATGTGATAGTACATAGCAGTCTAGCTATTTTTCCTACTTATAATTTCTCTTTCCTGTTTATATTGGGCTCAGAGGTTACAATGTGTCTATGTGGGTATGGACAGTTAGCATTTACCTCCAGAGGTGCCCAACCCTACCCTCCCACCAGTGGTGCCTAATTCTAAGGGTCTCATTCAGACCTGTTGAAATTATCTCACTCTAGGGATTGCTACAAAAGGGGTGGCTGGCGATGTTTATTGACAGCTCACCCTGTTTTGTAGGCATTGTGTGGGGGTGACCAGACAAACAGAGGTGTTCCTGAAGGAACGCCTGCAGTTTGTAGGCAGCCCTACTGACATCACCAGTGATGTCAGTAGGGTGCTTCCTGCTCTGATAGATCAGGGAGCTGCCTGGGGCTTGCAGTAGATGAGACCCTACCACAAGGGTCTCGTCGCAAGCCCCGATGGTCACGGTGGTCTTGACCATTGCGACCATCAATCTGGCTGCTCGCTAAAGCTGTGGATGGTAACCCACAGCTTAGCGGATGGTCAGAAGGCTGGCTCTTTACAAAGAAGTGGCTGCCCTCATTCAGAGCGAGCACTCGCATTTTGTGAGTGGCTCTGAATTAGGTCCTAAGTCCCCCCCGAGTGTACCTAAACCTAACCATTCCTTCCTGCACCCTAAACCTAACCCTCCCAGGGGGGTTGTCTAACCCTATCCCTCCTCCAGTGGTGACTAACCCTAACCTCCCTTTCCCCTATCATACTCCTTACCCTCCCTGGGGGTGCTTAACTTTAAGTCCCCCCGGGGATGCCTAAACCTAACCCTCGCCCCCCTGCAGCTAACAGCTACAGTGCCCCAGCTTACCTTTGTTCAGGATGCTGGGTATTGGGATTTTGGCATCAGGCTAAAGATAAGCATCAGGATTTAGACACCTTTCTTTAGTCACTCATCAAGTTTCCTGTGCCGGGATTCTAAATGGTGGCATTCCTGTTTTTGAAGAAATCCATGCAGTTTAAGACACATTTAAAATCCAATGATTTCTCAGCCATGACACCCTACAAGACCCTCTCTTCAGAAGGACCTACAAGTTACTTTGTTACAATAAAACTAAATGTGTGTACGCAAAATAACTATAAAACACTATAACTATTCAGAGACCAAAAAATATTATCTTGAAAGCTACAGAACACCAACACCCCAGTAAAGAACAGTAATATACACTATCAAATACACACAATCTTGCAAAGCCCATAATGAACAGTGGTCCACAATGAAATTATCCTTTAGATTATGTTGTTTATAATTTTTTTAATGACATAATGCCCCTTTAACACAGTGGACCTGATTCAGCTTTTGGAATAGAGTAAGAATTAGCACTTAACTGTGTATCTGGACAAACCATGTTGCAATGCAAGGGGTATAAATGCATACATTTTGTTGCATGTAGTTTAAATACTGGCTGCTTTTGTATGTAGCCCACAAATACTGCACAGCTTTATTATTACACTGCACTTTAGATGTCAGTTTGGTCACATCCCTACCAAATCTAAATCTCTCTGCACATTTTAATTCTGCCCCACCTGCAGTGAAACAGGGTTTCACCAAGATGATCAGTTAAGTGCTAAATCTCACTCTATTTCCAAAGCTGAATCAGGTCCAGTGCTCCTAATGGTATTTTTTAGTGCCTGGCCCTGAACACGCAACACAGTACCTCACAGTGCTGCAGCCTACAGTCCACAGTGTATCTACAGTCCCCCTTGAACACAGTGCTCTTGGTAGTGTTTTTCTTTTAATGATAAAGTGCACCTATAGGCTTTAACACAGTGTTCTGTTCCACTCCTAATGGCATTTTTTAATGCCTCATAGTGCTGCAGCCCAGTCCCAAGCCCTCTCCCTTCGGTCTCCTGTGTGAAATTGCACCCGATCACTAGGAAGGGACTTTAATATGCACTCCAAAGCATGAAAATATTCAATGATGGGAAGATTATAGTTTGACTAGTTTTGAGATCCGAATAAGGCTGGAAGACCTAACCTCCGACAAGGTTTAATGCAGAACCCCTAAGTTTGGGTGTGTTCACCGACCATGGAAACCAAATCGCACATCTCTAATTACCATACACAATCAAAAGACCTTAAGTATACAATAGAATAATTGAGGCTTTCCACAGTAAAATACATTTAGGATTTTTTTGGATTGTAGAGATGTGCAGGTTTAGATTCCTGAATCTGAACACATTCAAACTTAGGGGATCCGAGTGAAACCGAGCTGGTGTCAACTTACTGTCATCAGATCTCACATGTTTTGGTTTGCATATTAATGTCCCTTCCTCATGACTGGGTGCCATTTCACACTTATGATTAGAGCAACGTTAAAGGCAGGGGCACAGTGTATTGTGTTATGGCTGCAGCACTCTGTGAGGCACAAATGTGCCATAGGAGTGGACTGCAGCATTGTGTTTGTTACTTTTTATTAAAAGCCTATTGGAGCACTTTTTTCTTAAGAAAAAAAGAAATTAGGAGCACTGTGTTAAAGGGGCACTGTAGAGAAACTCTGTGCCTCTGCAGCACTGTGAGGCACAAAAAACACCATAGGAGTGAAGCACTGTGTTACTTAAAAATCCTACTAACTATTATAACATCATCATTACTATTAGGGTGCCATTCAGCTTATACTACATGTGAGGCAGTTTGTTCTGTGTTAAGGCACAGTTACAACATTTTAATATAAACTGGGTGTGTTAAAAAAGATAATGTCATTATTAAGATGCCACATGGCTTATACTAGGGATGCTGTGAGGCATTTTGTTGTGTGTTCAGGGCCTTCAGAACTGTTACTTTTTTCAATGATATAAAACTTGTATGTTAAAAAATATAACATCATTATTTAGGGTGCCACCTGGCTAGGTTTACTGTGAGACAGTGTCTTGTGTGTTATGGGAATTTAGGCACAGTAAAAAAAACTTTAATAATATAAAACTTGTGTGTTAAAAATATAATGTCATTAGGGTGTCACTTTTATAGTAGGAGTGCTGTAAGTCTATATAAGGCAGTCAATAGAAGAGAAGGAGCAGCAACCCAGTACTAGTGCTGCAGCTTCTGCTAACAGTCATGGTTGTACTTAAACATCTACTAAAGGTGGTCCCGGGATAATAAAGTTTAAGAAAGGGCACTTGAAATCTAAGCAATATTTCACAATGTTAAAAAAATCACCTCTAATTTGAAAGAGAAAAATGACTGCCAAAAATGTAAAATTGGCTAAAATTCCACACATCACCAAAGGCTTACTCTAAATCTAAATGTGTCACCTTTAAAACAGGCAAATTAGTTCATTATAAAAAATCTAAGGCTAAAAAACAAACTGTGTATTCACAGACTTCACAGCTTAGAAGAGAGTTTAAGTGTGTCTATGAATCCTGTGTGCGAGTATGACATTTCTGGCACTGTACTTTTAAAGAAGCCTCCTTCCATCATTTCTGCACCCTTTGCAAATGTGGGGATGAGCAGCACAAATAAAGATGGTGACATAGAAATTGAGGATGTTACTGTGGAAGTGCAACAGATGAGATGGATATTTGTGTATCTGACAATGATGAGGATGTTGATGGTGAGGATATTGTTTGTGTCAAAGTAAGTCAGCCATCAGTGGCAGCAGTTCTTGCACCTGATAAAATGAAGACTAATGTCATACCTGGGTAGAAGACCAAAAAGCCAACTCTTTTGTGTGAAAATAATTTTGAGCAAATCCTGACAACATTCATCAAGCCATCTGTTCCATTTGTGAAGCCAAAGCAAGTAGGGGTAGAGATGTTGGGAACCTCATCCCCATTACTATTTGCAGTGAGTTCATGCTAAGTTTTTTGTAAAAACTGAAAAATCTTGTAAAATAATAACAAGCAGTTCAGCATCAGCTAGATTCCAGCTCTCAGCTACAGTACATCCCAGCTCATGCAGTCTCCGTCACCAACACCTTCATCATCAATGTCCTCATTATTATCAGAGGTAGTCCTCCTGCATCCAATTTGTGAAGACAAACTAACTCCTCCCCTATCCAGTATTCCCCAGTAGTATAATTGCAATCTAGGGCTGCTGCTGGGGGTGAAACTTTAGTAGGTGAACAAGTAGACTAATTTTAAACAACAGTTGATTGTGAAACACTCATTTGCAAGAGGAAGTAAATATGAAACCAGAAATTCAGTTGCACACTAGTTTACTGATGCTATGCTACAATTAAGCCCCATACACACTGGATGATGTGTGTATGGAGCAACCTCAACAGCGACGGACAGGCATCTGCAAGTGCATACACACTTGCTGATGCTGGAAACAATGAGCAATGGTGGGGGTGTGGCCTTGCTGCATTCGACAGCATTGTTAATGATATCCCCAGATTGAGCAGCATGTACAGAAAACTGGGCATATCATTAATGATCCGAGGGAGCTTGTTCCACTCAGCAATAAGTTCATACACATTGGACGATTTGAATGATATATCATTCATAAAAAATATTCATTATGTACAGGGCTTTAGATCTGCATACAGTATCCACCAACAATGCATGCGGTACTTGTCAAACAAAATGTTACATGACTGCGGCAGCCCACTGGGTGAGTATATTACCTTCAGCAGTAGCATCATTTAACACACAATGCTAGCTCATTCACAAGCAGGGTACTCTCTGTATCATTGGCTTCACTAAGAAGCATATTTGTGTCAACCTTGTAGAAAAACTCAGCAATGTCAATGTACCTTAGTCCAGCCCACTAGAGAAAACTCTGTTTTATGCAAGCTACTTACACCATTTGAAGTAGTAACTAATGAAGTGAGTTCAGACACTGCCAGCTTGAGTCAGGTGATTCCTTTAATAAAACTGCTGGAAAAGCAGTTCAGGAAACTGACAGAGGAGATGAAACAAAATTATACCATTAAGTATGTTGGACTTGTAGATTAACTTCTTTATTCACTTTGCCAGATATAAAGGGTTGTCAAGATCTTGCAACCGGATCGCTACATTTTGTCATGCTCGAACCTAAGTTGAAGTCATACATAATGTCTTTCTTTACAAAAGATCTTAAGAGATGCTCAAATGGCACATGACACGACAATGTCTCCAGCTTCAGTTTCTCCTGCAAATGCTGCTGCCAGGAAAAAAATACCATTTCCAAGAGACCCACTAGGGGTATGGATGATGAATCAACTCATCGTGCCAAAGTAAAAAAAAATATTTTGACATATGGCCTGGGTTAAAATAATTGCCTCCATTTATTTACACCACTACAACTATTCATCAATAGGATGGTGGAGGATTATTTTATTACAACGTACAAAATAGTATGTGAAACAGTCAGTACTGGGAGAAAAAAAGGTAATTTGTTGCCCTTTGTACAAACTAGCTTTGGTGTACTTAAGCTGCCATGCCCCCCCTCCAGTGTGTACTCAAAAAGAGTGTTTAGCACAGCTGGGAAACTTGTGAGTGATCTGTGTAGGAGGCTACTTCCTAAAAATGTGCAAAACTCCATAAAAATGAACTACAAATTTTATGAGGAAGACCTTTGCCGCTAATTGAAGCAAAATGCAGAAACTTCTGTTACAGTAGAATCCAGTGGGGATGAGCTAATGAGCTGATGATGTTAAAACTGATGAGGGTGAGGAGGATGAGAATCTAGTGACATCTTCCCAGTGTAGAGATAATTAATAATGATGTTAGCCACCTTAAACCCATTGATAGCTTGTTTTGTAGGGGCCCAAACAAACCAAGTACTTTAGCCACAAAAGTGGCAGTTCTCTTGCTGAAGTGCTTGATTTGTTAAACTGTGCATGTACTTTTAATATCCAACATAAGGGTGGCAGGCCTAAGGCAATTCCATAAGAAACCATTTTTGTTTTCATTATGGACTGTTTTGGGCATTGCTGATGGTCTTTTTTACTTACACATACATTTTTATTGGTTATTGCTCTAACACGTAACTAATTTGCAACACATTTTTAACCAAAAATTATGTGGTGCCTCAAAAAATATAAAACATTAATAGCATTATGGAATATAATTACTATTACTTGGTAAAATTAACAATAAGATACAAGACCATGTCTTAATTGTAACTTTTTTCAATGAATTGATCAGTATTTTTTACCAGCCTTTCACTACATATTCCACCTCAATTTCCCTGTACTGCCCTTGGACCTCTAAGCTAGTTCCCCTAAATCAGGCAGGCAGGCATGTTTTTGGACATTCAGTCCAATATACTGTGCAACACTTTAATTTCTCACACCCTTTCTTTTTCTCACCCTACCTGTTTCACTCTGCCTCTTTCTAAAACTGCCTCTCTCACTGTCTCTGTCTCACCACCACCTGCCTGTCACTCACATTTGCATCTATACACATAAACAGATGAAACTCTCTGCCCACACTTTCTGGTGTAAAATGGCAAGTTAAAATTGTGAAGACATTGTTTCTATAGAAACAAATATAAGAAAGATCCAACATTTCAAGGAAGATAACATGTTGCCTCATTTTGAGGTATGATTATAGCATACACTCCAATCAAGCCAGGGCACAGTTTAACTCAGTAATCTAATATTTGGATCTGCCAAATTTCTCAGTGAACAAATCAAACATTTACTAAATATTATGTGAAATGTTGTCTGTACAACTCATTCAGTTAATAGTGCTAATCCACTCCAAATTTCAGGTATATCAGATCCTGTAAAAAGTAAACATGACAGGACTGTGAGTTGGTAATAGGACAGCAAGCCATGGTGCTGCTACTTGCTCATAAGAATAATATGCAAGCTGCCCAAACTGGATCATACATTGTAGTACAGAGGCACAGAGAGATTGATTATACAGTATAGCCTTTGATAGTGCAGTCTCCCTGTTACAGATGTTTAACATTAATTGGGTCAATACACAACTGGAATGGAATGTTTGGGCAATGTCAGAGGTTTGGTCATGGATAACCCTATAACTGATTCCTTACCTTACCTTTTAGGTAGCACTAAGTTTAATGTTGGAGAAACAGATATTGTAAGGCAAAACTTACTGAAGTGCAGCGTAAGGTGATGTGGGAACAATAGTCCAAATTTACCACCAAGCCTGGGACTCAGCACAGTAGACAAACTGCAAATTTAATAAACAATAAGTCATCAAGGATGATTGTGCCTTCATACAAGCCCAGAGCAGATGTAATGTCAAAGTCCAAGATACTCAAGAATGACTGAACTACTCAGTACTAACTGAATTATTCTAAGCTAAAGGGTACATTCTGAAAGATGCATATACCCTGATTACATTAGCTATTGAACAGATTAGGGGCATAGTTTGATTGTCCACCCTAGATCTTAGTAAGGGTTACTGACAGATAACCATTACTAGGAAGGAACAGGAGCATCCTGCTTTCATCACTTCATTTACTCTCTTCAAATTTACAGCTTTCCCTTTCAAAATATAAAAAACCTCAGCGATTTTCAGAGTAACAGTGGATCCCATCATGGAACAGTGTCAGGACGTAGTCCAGGTATACCAAGTTAACATTGTCATTTTTAGCAGGAGCACCTTAGATATGTTGACAAGTTTTAAAATGTATTAGTTAATCAGACCTGGCTATTAACCATGTCAAATACCAACTAGGGATTGCAGAGATGTTATAGAAAAGAAAATGGGTTGGAAGAGGCATAATTAATCCATGGTCATTCATAGTTGATGCCTTTGTATTTTGTCATGCCCATGGCTTTAAAGGCAAACAACACCTTACCAGAAATTAGTAATATGTGTATTTTAGTAATATTGCCAAAAGACTGGCCAACAATGTCTATGTGAGTAAGCAGTCACAAAGCTAAATAATGCCCTAGTACAAGCTCCTGTCCTAGATACCATTGACTTCTTATGGCAGTTCATTATACAGACAGACACATTGGATTGTAGACTAGGAGCATTGCTTACCCAAGAATCATATAATAATCTGGAGGACCACAATTTATGCTTTTAATGCCCTAGTGGAACTTGTGCCATCATTGAGGAGAGCCTTGTCATAGTAGGATCTTTTTAAAAACGACAATTATACATGTTCATGTGATATTTTATGATCTTTAGCAGACTGTACAATTGTCAGACCAACATGTGCAATATAGAGCAAATATGTGTGATTCATAGTTGTACTGTACTTATATTAGCCACAACTTCACTTGTGACTGAGTGGGTATAACCAGGTGACAATGGACTGTTTAATTGTAGAACAAATATTGTACTCTGGGCAAAATTGTAATCTATTCAGAGGTGATCATATGAATAGATCCTTCCAAGTTTAGATGTATCTCCTGCACTAAAAATAGGACTGTGCAAGTGCATACTGATGATGTCTGATTTCATCAGCATATTGATTAGGGCAGTGCAGTCACATACTTAAGGTTGACTCGGAATACTGGCAGAGATACAAAGGTCTTAATAGAATTTCTCAAGTAAATGTAACCAGATGTGTTAGGACTAAATTCTGCAGTGTGCCTGCTGCAATCCCAGGAATTTGGAAAAGTTTCATTAGCCACCATCTTTACATAGCTTTCAAATCTAGAGGATAGTTGTTATTATGTATCAACATTTAAGAGGCCAAAACACTGTTGGTACCAGACCTGACCTACCTCACAGCCATCCATCCACTGTTCTGTATTTTACTTTCAACATGCTAGCTTGGGGTCATGGCTTCTATTAAACTGGACCAGGTCTTTGCTTTTTCTAATATATCAAAGTTTCAATGGAGTTTCCTACTTTGTAGACTTGTAAATAGCAGGAGTACATAGAGCTTTGTCCTGCCCTCTTTGGAGGTTAGGGTTAGGCACCAGGAATGGAGGGTTAGAGTAGGGAGACAGGGAAGGTTAGCATACCGACCAACAAGTGTTGGTATGTTAACCCTGTCGGGATCCCAGCATCAGGATTCTGGCTGCCAGGATCCTGACTGCAGGCAACCCATACCCAAACTGTTTAAATTGCTCTACAGTCTTAGCCTCTACCACCTGTGATGGGAGGCTATTCCATTTATCCACTACCCTTTCCATTAAGTATTTTTTCCCTAAATTTCCTTTGAACTTACCTCCCTTCAATTTCTTGCATTAGATATACTATATGTAATAGAAGAACTTCCATTAATCAATACTATACATAATTCAGAAGACCCGGAGCCTTTCTTTATTTGTAATTGACTGAATAATATGTTTTTATTAGTTGAAATTTAAAATTAAGCACTTAAGAATATGTGTGGGAATTGGAAATGCTGCAATATTGGAGCAACACTACAGTAAATAAATGTCAAAGTTTTAAAAAACAAGTTATAACCTGCTGGTTTACCAAACTTATATGTACATATAGTAGGGGTGTGCACCGGCCACTTTTCGTGTTTTGTGTTTTGGTTTTGGATCTGGATCTTTCTTCGTGATTTGGATCTGGATTGGTTTTGCCAAAACCACCCTTCCGTGTTTTGGGTTCTGGGTTTTGTGTTTTGGATCTGTATTTTTTTGAAAAAAAGCATAAAAACAGCTAAAATCACAGAATTTGTAGGTTTTTCTGCTCCTATGCTATTATTAACCTCAATAACCTTAATTTCCACTCATTTCCAGTCTATTCTGAATACCTCACACCTCACAATAGTGTTTTTATGTCCAAAAGGTTGCACCGAGGTAGCTGGATGACTATGCTAAGCGACACGAGTGGGCGGCACAAACACGTGACCCATCTAGGCGTGAAACTGCAGTGGCAGACAGGATGGCATTGAAAAACTAGGCCCCAAACTGTACATAATGCAAAGAAAAAAAAGAGGTGCAAGATGGAATTGTCCTTGGGCCCTCCCACCCACCCTTATGTTGTATAAACAGGACATGCACACTTTAACAAACCAATCATTTCAGCGCCAGGGTCTGCCACACAACTGTGGCTGAAATGATTGGTTCGTTTGGGCCCCCACAAAACAAGCTGGCAATTAATCTGTCCCTGCACAAACTGGCTCTACGGAGGCAAGAAGTCGTCCTCATCCTCCTCATCCACAGATTCCTCACCCTCTTCAGTGTTATGTACATCCTCATCCTCACAGAGTATTAATTCGTCCCTGCTGGAACCACAGGTCCCTCTGTACATTCTGGAGGCTGGTCTCCCTGGAAGAGTTGATCATTCATTTTATGAACATCATCTTCTCCACATTTTGTGGAAGCAACCTCCTACGCCTTTCGCTAACAAGGTTCCCGGCTGCACTAAACACTCTTTCGGAGTACACACTGGAGGGGGGGCAACTCAGGTAAAATAGAGCCAGTTTGTACAGGGACCTCCAAATTGCTTCTTTTTCATGTCAGTACAGGTACGGACTGTCTGACATGCCTACTTGGATGCTGTCACCGATGTAATCCTTTAACAGACAGACGCATGCTTGTCGCTGCTGCTTTGAGGATTCAAGTGCGGCTACAGCCCACACAATTCACAAAGACAGAAAAAAAAAAAGAATATTTTTATTGTTTGTGGAGCACACTTTGAGGGTTACACCACCCTCTAACAGACAGACGCACGCTTGTCGCTGCTGCTTTGAGGATACAAGTGCGGCTACAGCCCACACAATTCACAAAGACAGAAAAAAGAAGAAGAATATTTTTATTCTTTGTGTAGCACACTTTGAGGGTGTCACCACCCTTTAACAGACAGACGCACGCTTGTCGCTGCTGCTTTAAGGATGCAGGTGCGGCTACAGCCCACACATTTCACAAAGACCGAAAAAAAAAGAACAATATTTTAATTGTTTGTGTAGCACACTTTGAGGGTGTCACCACCCTTTAACAGACAGACGCACGCTTGTCGCTGCTGCTTTAAGGATGCAGGTGCGGCTACAGCCCACACAATTCACAAAGACAGAAAAAAGAAGAATATTTTTATTGTTTGTGTAGCACACTTTGAGGGTGTCACCACCCTTTAACAGACAGATGCACGCTTGTCGCTGCTGCTTTGAGGATGCAAGTGCGGCTACATCGCACACAAGTCACAAACACATAAAAAAAATAGTTTTTTATTTTTTGGAGCACTTTGAGAGTTACACCACCCTTTAACAGACAGACGCACGCTTGTCGCTGCTGCTTTAAGGATGCAGGTGCGGCTACAGCCCACACATTTCACAAAGACCGAAAAAAAAGAACAATATTTTAATTGTTTGTGTAGAACACTTTGAGGGTGTCACCACCCTTTAACAGACAGACGCACGCTTGTCGCTGCTGCTTTAAGGATGCAGGTGCGGCTACAGCCCACACAATTCACATAGACAGATAAAAGAAGAAGAATATTTTTATTGTTTGTGTAGCACACTTTGAGGGTGTCACCACCCTTTAACAGACAGACGCACGCTTGTCGCTGCTGCTTTAAGGGTGCAGGTGCGGCTACAGCCCACACATTTCACAAAGACCGAAAAAAAAAGAACAATATTTTAATTGTTTGTGTAGCACACTTTGAGGGTGTCACCACCCTTTAACAGACAGACGCACGCTTGTCGCAGCTGCTTTAAGGATGCAGGTGCGGCTACAGCCCACACAATTCACAAAGACAGAAAAAAGAACAATATTTTAATTGTTTGTGTAGCACACTTTGAGGGTGTCACCACCCTTTAACAGACAGACGCACGCTTGTCGCTGCTGCTTTAAGGATGCAGGTGCGGCTACAGCCCACACAATTCACAAAGACAGAAAAAGAAGAATATTTTTATTGTTTGTGTAGCACACTTTGAGGGTGTCACCACCCTTTAACAGACAGACGCACGCTTGTCGCTGCTGCTTTGAGGATGCAAGTGCGGCTACATCGCACACAAGTCACAAACACATTAAAAAAATAGTTTTTTATTTTTTGGAGCATTTCGTGAGTTACACCACCCTTTAACAGACAGACGCACGCTTGTCGCTGCTGCTTTAAGGATGCAGGTGCGGCTACAGCCCACACAATTCACAAAGACAGAAAAAAGAAGAAGAATATTTTTATTGTTTGTGTAGCACACTTTGAGGGTGTCACCACCCTTTAACAGACAGACGCACGCTTGTCGCTGCTGCTTTGAGGATGCAAGTGTGGCTACATCGCACACAAGTCACAAACACATTAAAAAATTTTTTTTGATTTTTTGGAGCACTTTGAGAGTTACAACACCCTTTAACAGACAGACGCACGCTTGTCGCTGCTGCTTTGAGGATGCAAGTGCGGCTACAGCCCACACAATTCACAAAGACAGAAAAAAAAAGAACAATATTTTAATTGTTTGTGTAGCACACTTTGAGGGTGTCACCACCCTTTAACAGACAGACGCACGCTTGTCGCTGCTGCTTTAAGGATGCAGGTGCGGCTACAGCCCACACATTTCACAAAGACAGAAAAAAAAAGAACAATATTTTAATTGTTTGTGTAGCACACTTTGAGGGTGTCACCACCCTTTAACAGACAGACGCACGCTTGTCGCTGCTGCTTTGAGGATGCAGGTGGAATCTAGACGGGATT
Source organism: Taudactylus pleione (assembly GCA_031769625.1). Lineage (NCBI taxonomy): Eukaryota > Metazoa > Chordata > Amphibia > Anura > Myobatrachidae > Taudactylus > Taudactylus pleione. The sequence goes on along the minus strand of JAUIMM010000077.1, from coordinate 6,242,038 downwards.
TGGAACCGAGGACACACTACCTCCATCAATTGTCTAAATCCCACTGCACTAATGTCGGATACCGGACGCACGTCTAACACCATCATAGCAGTCAAGGCCTCAGTTATACGTTTTGCTTCAGGATGACTGCTGTCGTACTTCATCCTCATCGCTAGGGACTGTTGGAGGGTCAATTGTTTAGTAAAAGTAGTGATGTTCCTACTTCCTCTCTGGGATGATGAACAACTCCCAGCAGCAGCAACAGCACTAGTAGGAAGTGGTTCTTGATCTTTCCCTATTTTATTTTTATCAGAGAAAGTTTGGTCCTCCATTTATGTTATATTGATATATATACGTGCGGCTAAAGCGCACACAAACACAGAAAATATTTTTTTATTTTTGCTGGAGAGTAGTGCACTTTGTGGGTTACACCACCCTTTAAGAAATGAGCCAGCCGGCTCTTTACTTATGGGACACAGGCGCACGCTTGGCGCTGCTCCTTTGTTGATGCACGTGCAGCCACAGTGCACACAAGTCACAAACACAGAAAATATATATTTTTTTGGTTTGGAGTGTACTTTGGGGGTTACAGCACCCTTAACGGTCAAGCCAGCCGGCCCTTTACTTATGACACAGGCGCACGCTTGGCACTACTTTGTTGATGCACGTGCGGCTACTGCGCACACAATTCACAAACACAGAAAATAATTTTTTTTTTGGTTTGGACTGGAGTGTACTTTCGGGGGTTACAGCACCCTTTAACGGTCAAGCCAGCCGGCCCTTTACTTATGACACAGGCGCACACTTGGCACTACATTGTTGATGCACGTGCGGCTACTGCGCACACAATTCACAAACACAGAAAATAATTTTTTTTCGGTTTGGACTGGAGTGTACTTTGGGGGTTACAGCACCCTTTAACGGTCAAGCCAGCCGGCCCTTTACTTATGACACAGGCGCACGCTTGGCACTACTTTGTTGATGCACGTGCGGCTACTGCGCACACAATTCACAAACACAGAAAATAATTTTTTTTTTGGTTTGGACTGGAGTGTACTTTCGGGGGTTACAGCACCCTTTAACGGTCAAGCCAGCCGGCCCTTTACTTATGACACAGGCGCACGCTTGGCACTACTTTGTTGAAGCACGTGCGGCTACTGCGCACACAATTCACAAACACAGAAAATAAATTTTTTTTTGGTTTGGACTGGAGTGTACTTTGGGGGTTACAGCACCCTTTAACGGTCAAGCCAGCTGGCCCTTTACTTATGACACAGGCGCACGCTTGGCACTACTTTGTTGATGCACATGCGGCTACTGCGCACACAATTCACAAACACAGAAAATAATTTTTTTTTTGGTTTGGACTGGAGTGTACTTTCGGGGGTTACAGCACCCTTTAACGGTCAAGCCAGCCGGCCCTTTACTTATGACACAGGCGCACGCTTGGCACTACTTTGTTGATGCACGTGCGGCTACTGCACACACAATTCACAAACACAGAAAATATTTTTTTTTTTGGTTTGGACTGGAGTGTACTTTCGGGGGTTACAGCACCCTTAACGGTCAAGCCAGCCGGCCCTTTACTTATGACACAGGCGCACGCTTGGCACTACTTTGTTGATGCACGTGCGGCTACTGCGCACACAATTCACAAACACAGAAAATAATTTTTTTTTGGTTTGGACTGGAGTGTACTTTCGGGGGTTACAGCACCCTTTAACGGTCAAGCCAGCCGGCCCTTTACTTATGACACAGGCGCACGCTTGGCACTACTTTGTTGATGCACGTGCGGCTACTGCGCACACAATTCACAAACACAGAAAATATATTATTTTTTTAGCACTTGGGGGGAGCACCCCTGATGGACAGAGCACCCCCTGGACAACACTACAGCACCTCTTTAGGACTGGGACACTGCACAGGACTTTGGAGTGGACACAGCCCCTATGGAGAACTGACTGCACAACACAGTCCAGCCAGCCCCTATGGACTTTGAAGTAGTGGACACAGCCCCTATTAACAACAGCAGCACAGCACAACACAGCCAGCCCCTATGGACTTTGAAGTAGTGGACAACAGCAGCACTACACTACACTACACAGCCCTAACTCCCACCCTCCCTCTTCACTGTCCACAGCCGAGTGAGAAAATGGCGCCGACGTGGGTACCTTATATAGGATCCAAAACCCGCGAGACTCGGAAGGCGGGATGATGACGTTTTGCCTTGATTTCAGATCCGAGTCAGGCGGGAAAAGTCGAGCCTGATTCGGATCGGACTCGGATCGGGGGGGCTCGGGGGGGTTCGGATTTCAGAAATCCGAACCCGCTCACCCCTAACATATAGATGATTGAAGAATAGTTAAAGTTGTATATTAAAATAATATTTTTAGCATGGTTAAGAACTGTGTTTATGAAATTTACATCACTGTAAGATGAAACATAGAAGCAATAGAAATTGCATTTTTGGGGGGCATTAGACTACTGTAGTTACAGAAAATAGATGAATAATACAGTCTGTTAAAATATCATTTAATTACAGATGAAATCATTGCAATTAACAAAAATGTCTTGAAATATAATTGGAATTATGAGAACAGACTAACTAGCATCAAGGGAGCAGCCTTATGCTGCAGCAATATCCCCAGGTTTCTGATTAAAATGTATTTTGAAATTTGTATAATGTGACTGAGCTCCAATTATTTTCATATACAAAGACAATTAAGTAGTTGTTGACAAAAAGATATTAGCAAGTGTTCAACTAAAATTATACACTTGTGTGAATTTAATGAGCTCAATGGATTATTCAATTATAATATATACAAACATAATCTTAACTCTTCTCTGCTTTATGGTTTGAAATAAAAAACTCATTGTTATAAATCAAAAGTAAACTAAAATCATTTACTGTACACTTTTTATGTGAACTTATTATTTATAATGTATTCAGATAATTAGTAATCCTACTTAACAATATATTCTGATTTATGTTTATTAGTATTAAGGTTACAGGACAGTATGTCATATGATAAAAAATGCATAACCTTAAAGCCGTAGTATGCCACCTATTAATAACAATAGTAATAATTTGTAAATGGTACAAGTTAACATACAGTATTTGGGGGATTCTTTATAGTGACTGCTTAGAAAAGGTGATATTTTGGGCCTGATTCAGAGATGTACGCTAATGCCATCGCAACTGTGGACCCGTACGCAGATTTTAATGCGAAAATATGCAAATATTGCAAATGCCAAGGAATGTGAAGTATAAATTAATAAACAATTTGGGCCAAATGTAATAGGGTGAGAGTTTAGAAAATTTGAGAGTTTGGCAGTAATCTCTCACATTATTACATTGATTGAGTTATATTTTCAAAATGGGAAAACATCTGGATGACAGTTTAAATCGTAGAGTTTTTTGAGTCTGAAAAACATGTCAGTTTGCCTATTCTCAGACTCTATTACATTGGCAGAGTTCAATAAGTGTGAGAGATAGCTCTTACATTTTCTAAACTCTCACCCTATTACATTTGGCCCTTTGTCTACACTAGAAATTTGTTTGAATTCCCTCAATTTTGGAAAAAAACTGACAGATCTGCAAAACAGTTATTATTGATATAAAAGATAAAGATTAAATAGATCCCTATATATGCTCAGAATCTAAAACTAAAGCATACACAGAGGAGATAGAGAATATATAATAAGCTCAAAATATACTATCACTGGTAAAATGCCTATATAATTGCAAAGTAACCAATTCTATTTGGGATGCAGGTGGTATCCCAACAGTGAGGATGCCAATGGTAAGAATCCTGGCACCAAAACTCCAACTGTACTTTAAATAATATTATTTTATGTAAAATAAATTAAAAAATTAATATTTATTTACTGTCCTTTTTGAGTGAAAATATATCTATATATTTCTTATTGCTAACACTAATGTTATTAGTATGCAATATGTGTCTAAATTGGATATAAATAATAAAAAGAAGAATAGTATCAATTTATTGGTTAGTAATCTGTTTACTCCTAGCATCAGCCTTCTGGATTTATTTTTAAATTTGCTATCTATCATTGGGAAATCTATTTACATCTATGAATTGATCTAGAATCTTTTTAGATATAATGATATGTGTAAATACTTGTTTTGTTTAAATTAAGTTTTATATATATATTTCCTTTTTTTTAGAATCTAGAGTATATGCTTTATTTGTATAATATGCTTCTCCAAATCTAGTTATATATACAATTGACAAGGTTCGTTTCTTAATCAAGTGTTCTAAATTGACTAATTAATTATGCTAAGTGAGCTTGTAGTGCTATATATTTGAGACAGAGGTAGTTCACCCACACCTTGACAAAGACGCCTAAGGAGCATCGAAACACGTAGGTGCCAGCATTGGAATTACCCCTGGACTATCACTGCAACAACCAGACACCTGTTCTGCATGGACTTCAGCATTTATGCTGCCTGTCATCTATACGCTTGCCTCCATCCACCTTGGCTGACACACAGCACGGAAATCTTCACCGGCTCAGGCTACACAGCTACTGCCAGCTCCCCAATCCTTGGTTGAGTTGCATCGCGTATAACCACCTTAATGCCTGTACAGCCCGTTCTCCCTGCCGACTCCACCAAGGGAGAGGTCAGTCAATTCAGCTGTGCCTCTTATGCTTTATGCTGAAAGCTGCTTGTGGAGATTGAGTTCCTTCACCTTCAGGATCGCTGCCGCTGGAAAGAGCAGTCATTCGGAGATCCAAGCTCCCTTCATACAGGTGAGAGCTTTTCATCGTGATACCTTGTTACAGACAGCTCACCGCACAGAAGGCTTTTTCAGCTGACTCAAAGTTCACCTTCTGCCATTCAGGGAGGACACCTATTATCTGTTTTCATCACCTTGGTGGCAAGTGTTCAGGAACATTTATTTCAACAGCTAGCGGGCCCGCAGTTATCCATTCAGGACACTGGTAAACCAATGAATGAATTGTTAGTATGTTTTAATGCTCAGTCTTTTTAATTAGAGTGTTATCCAGGGATATATGCCTATAATAATATTTTTTAATATGTCAATAAATATTTATTTTTTGTACACGAACCTTGTCATATACTACTTGCATTTTACCCCCTGATACACCGTCTGTCTTTTTATATAGATTGTTTCTTTGCTATTGGGACTGACTATCCCTTTCAGCCGTGTTGTCTCAGGGTGTATAATTTAACCCATCCAGCGCCTGGGTACTTTTTTCCTTCAAAACTCCAACAGCAGTCTGAATGCAACCTACAGAATCCCAACCGCTGACATCCCAATGGTGAGTATTAGGGTTAATGTAAGGTTTAGGTTTAGGCACTAGGGGAAGGGTTACTGTTCAGCTGCGGGAGAGGAGGGTTAGGGTTAGGCTTTAGGGGGATAGTTAGGATTTGGGAAAGGTGGGTTAAGGTTAGGGTGAGGGCTAGAGTAAGTGTAAGTGTAAGTTACCAAATTTTGCCAGGATTCTGACTGTCAGGATGTCAGGATGTCAGGATGCTGCTGTTGGTATTCTGACTGTTGGTATCAGGTCCACTAGGATCCCATACCCAAGCCCTCTATACGCTCTCCAATTGCTTTGTGAAAGAATTAAAATATGCCAATGTCTATACAATGACTCCTGACTATGCTACATACTGTAGCTCTTCAATTTGATTAGTGTGAAAAATGTATCACAAAAGATTAATATAAAAATGAAAACACAATAATGTAATATAATGTATTAGTTTTGTGACTGAAACTGTACAGTATGCATTGAATTCTATTTTTTCTTTGAAAGTACATAGCAAGCCCAAACTTGAACTGAGCTACTGGAGAGCCAGTTAATTCCCCAGTGTGCCCCACTTATTCCAGGCCATGCCCCTTTCAGAGAGGGGTGGGGCTTTGTGTGGTGCAATATGGTGCTTCTCAGACAGTGATCAGGGGAATGTGGGAGCCAGAGATTGCTGACCAACATGTATGTCTGCCCTCTCAGCTAGTCATCTGACTGATCTAGAGCAGTGCAATCTGTGAAGATGACAGTGTGAACTGGGAGAGGGAGGGGGTGGGCATATGATCTGATAGGGGGAAAGCCTGTTTTGGGGTAGTATGATCTATAAGAGGGGGCTGTAAGGTGGGGAAGTTCAGTCTGTTGGGGAGCTAGCTGTGTGACCTATAAGGGGGCCTGTTTGATCTGTGAGGGTGGCAGTATGATCTCTGAGGGGGCTGTGTGTGGAGACAGTGTGATCTATTAGTGGGGGCTGTGGGGACAGTGTGATCTCTGTGAGGGGTTCCTGTGTGTGGGGGCATTGTGATCTGTGAGGTGGAGCAACAAAATCTATGTGAGGGCAGGGTGTGTGTGAGGCAACGGGGGCAGTGTATGTGTGTTAGGCTATCGGGCTGTGTATGTGTGTTTAAGGATATGGAAGCAGTGTTTGTGAGGCTATGAGTGCAGTGTGTGTGTGTGTGTGTGTGAGGATATGGGGCAGTGTATGTGTGGATGTGGGAGCAACATGTCAGTGTGGGGCTGAGGCAACATGTATGAGTGTGAGGCTTGGGGGCAGTGAGTGTGTGGAGGGAGCAGACTGCCAAATGAAATTCTCACCCTGGGCTCTACTCAGTCTAGAACTAGTCCTGCTATATTATACAACTAGTGTGTATGATTTTAAAACTCTATAAGCAGTGGTGGATTCAGAACCCCTTGTCCTTGCCCAGCTGAAGGATTTCACCTTCTGGTCCCACAGGCAGCAGGGAGCAGAAGGAGTCCAGAATGAGCCAACCAGCAGTGCCATGGTGGTCCTTTAGGGCTTGAGCACAGATGGAATAGTAGGAAGCCTCTGGAGTGTGCTCTGCTCTTCCACTTGCAGCCCTCCTACCCCACTGCTTCTAAGGGATCCATCCAGTTGCCAGCTGGACAGGTCGGTGAGACCCATTCTTAACCTGAAGGATCTTAATCCTTATCTGCATTCTTTCAAGTTCAAAATGGAGTCCCTACAGCCTGTCATTGCAGGGATAGAGAAGGAAGAGTTTCTCGTGTCCTTGGACATAAAGGATGCCTACCTCCACATTCCCATCTGGCCTCCTCATCAGGAATTCCTTCGGTTTGCAGTGAAAGACTCTCATTTTCAATTTCAGGCCTTACCTTTTGGTCTTCCCTCAGCACCAAGAGTTTTCATGAAGGTCATGGCCGTGATGATGGCCCTGCTTCAGATTCAGGGTGTTGCTATCGTTCCGTATTTGGACGATCTTCTTATCAAAGCACCATCTGTAACTCAATTGTTGCAAGATATACAGGCAACTCAGAGTTTTCTCTTACAACACGGTTAGATCATCAAATTCCAAAAGTCATATCTACAACCTACACAACACCTGCTGTTCCTGGGGATGATTTTTGACATGGTGGAATACAAGGTGTTCCTTCCTCAGGACAAGGAATCCTTGGATGATACCGTGTCATCTAAGAGTATCAGTACATCTGTGTATTCGCTTACTGGGGAAAATGGTGGTGACCTGTGGCCATCCATTTCAATTAGACCTTCTTTCCCAGTGGTCGGGGTCCCATCTTTTTCTTCACATGCAAGTTCTATTTTCCTCCAGGACTCGAACATCTCTCCTTTGGTGGCTGAATCCCTCCAATCATTTAACAGGAAAGCAGTTTGCAGTGTGGGAATGGATTATTCTCACCACGGACGCAAGTCTGAGAGGGTGGGGGCATTGACTCTGGGAAAACACTTTCAGGGTCACTGGACTCACCGGGAGGCAGTCCTGCCCATAAACATTCTAGAATTAAGGGCAGTGTTCTATGCTCTTCAGCTAGCACATCCTCTGTTGCAAGGTCATGCAATCAGAGTGCAGTCAGACAATGCCATGGCTGTGACATATATAAACAGACAGGGCAGCACCAAAAGTCGGCCCGCCATGAGGGAGGTAAGCTGCATTTTGCTTTGGGCAGAGGAATTTGCAGCAGTGATTTCAGCAACTTTCATCCCAGGAGTGGAAAATTGGGAGGCCAACTACCTCAGTCAACAGGACATTCATCCCGGAGAATGGGTGCTCAATCTGCAGGTGTTTTAACAGCTGATTCAGCATTGGGGTCGACCTCAGGCAGATCTCATGGCATCAAGGTTGAACCATCAATTGCCGCTGTACTGCTCACGAACAAGGGATCCACAAGCAGTGGCAGTGGATGCACTAACAATGCCTTGGCAGTTTCAGTACGTGTACCTGTTCCTTCCAATTCCACTTCTTCCTTGTCTACTTAAAAGAATCAAAAGAGAAAGGGCCAAGGGGTTACTGGTGGCTCCGGATTGGCTCACATGAGCATGGTACTCAAACCTATGGCATCTGTTGATAGACGATCTGTGGCCTCTACCTCTGCAAGACAACCTCCTTCTTCAGGGTCCGTTTATCTATCAGGACTTAAAGCGGCTTTGTTTCATGGTGTGGCTGTTGAAAGGGCCATCCTTAGAAAGAATAGTTTTTCTCCCAGTGTGATTCCTACTATGATTCAGGCTTGGAAGGAAGTCACATCAGAACATTATTATCGTATCTGGAAGACATACGTATCTTGGTGTGAACGCCGCAGTTCACCTCCGTTTGATTTCAAGGTATCCCGTATTCTTCTTTTTCTGCAGGCCGGTTTATCAGCAGACCTTTGTCTAGGATCTTTGAAGGTTCAGGTGTCGGCACTGTCCATTTTCTTTCAGAAAAAAAAACTAGCATTATTGCCAGATGTCCAAACCTTTCTGCAGGGAATAATCAGACTACACCCTGCATTTGTGCCTCCAACAGCCCCATGGGACTTGGACTTGGTCCTTTCTTTTCTCCAGTCTTTTCTGTTTGAGCCTCTACTGATGGTGGAGAATAAGTTTTTAACTTGGAAGGTAGTTCTCCTTCTGGCACTCGCCTCAGCAAGTCATGTGTTGGAGCTTAATGCTCTATCCTGTGGCCCGCCCTACCTAATTTTCCACGAGGATAGGGCTGAGCTGCATATGCAGATGTTCTTCCTTCCATAGGTGGTGTCTGTGTTTCACATTAACCAGCCAATTGTGGTTCCAGTGTTTAAAGAAGATTCTCCAACATCCAAATCATTAGATGTTGTTAGAGGTCTTCGGATCTATGTTGATAGGATAACCTCTATCCAGAAATCGGATGTGCTTTTTGTTCATTTTGATATGGCTTGAACAGATTTGCTGGTGTCAAAGTAAACTATTTCTCATTGGATTTGTCTGACAATCAGACAGGCTTATCTGGACGCTTCTAAATAGCCACCTATTTCTATTACGGCGCATTCAACATGCTCGGTAGTTCCTTTGCGGGTGGCTGCCCATGCTGTTTCTTTGACTCATCTTTGTCGAGTGGCCACTTGGTCAGGCAGGCATACTTTTGTAAAGTTTTCCCACTTTGACACTTTTGCAGCCTCAGCTTCACAGTCTGGCTGTGCTGTTTTGCAGTGTTCTCAGTACTCTCCCACCAGGGATGGGAGCTCTGGGACATCCCCACTGTTCTGAGACTCCAGTTTCCCCTAGTGGATGTAGGAGATATCAGGATTTTGGAACTTACCGATAAATCCCTTTCTCCGATTCAACAGGGGACACTGGATGCCCACCCTGCACTGTTCCACCTGCATAAGTTGTTGTTTTCCAGGTTCAGATAGTTGTTTTTCTCCAAGGTCTGCTTGGTATTTTGTGTTTTCTTTCATAAAACCTTTTCTTGTTTGTTCATGTCTGTGTAGCTTTTCTTCTCCTTTCTCCTTATATTCCAGCTCTCCTTGGGCACAGCTTTTTTAGACTGACCTGTTGGGGGAATAGAGGGGGAGGAGATAGTTACCATTCAAATTTATTAAAGTGCCAGCTCCCGGTTAACCCACTTCTATACCCCACTCTTCTGATTCTCCAGTGTCCCCTGTGGAATTGGAGAAAGGGATTTATTGGTAAGTACCAAAATCCTGATATCTGCCTAATGTCATGATTCCCAAGGGTTGCCTGTGTGCATGTGCATGAAGTAAATTAAATGATTTTAACACTGCTGCCAGATGTAATGAAATAAGAATTATTAAGCATACAAGGATTTACTCAAGAATGAGGAATTGGTCTGATTGGAACAGAACATAAACTAAAATAATACTTGACTATGCAAATGCTAGGCAAATACAGATAGACAGTCACTGGAAATGGACATTGCAACAGAGTGACATTCTATTGCAAAATGCAATCGAACATGTCACTCTTATTTATAACAGAGGTCATTTAGATAATCTTTTCTCCCAAATTTAAATATATGGATTTTTATATTAAGTACTCTTGATCTGCAAAGCTTTAGTAAATTTGATAACCTCTCTTTTTTAAATGAGGTTTCATATTAAATTTTATTTTGTGTTATGCAAATGTATGTTTCTATGTAATCATTTACAATTATGGGGCATATTTATCACAATCCGCAGAATGGCTATGATAAATTCAACCAATATCAAAATATGATATATGAATACATCACAAGAATGTATCAAAATCCAATGCAGGGACAGAGCTTGCGATATACAGTCTCCTATGCTTGAGAGGGAGCGATCAAGCTGATTGCACCCCCCACTGGTTGTGCGCTGGGCTTAGGGGGCTCACTGCGCCCCCCACAACAGTGTGCGGTGCTACAAACCTTTTTCCTTTAGCTAAGGGGGCATGGCCATGCCTCCCGCAATTAGGCCACACACCCTTATTTTACCGGGGCCCAGCATGGCTCTGCTTCTTACTGTATTTTTTGCCAAAAATACAGTATGTGTCCGCACATGCTTGCCACCAGCTGCCACTAAATCCCCCCTGGCAACCTCTGCCCCCCCATGACCCCATTCCCCCCATGATCCCACCTCCTTAGCTTATACTTATCTACCTGGTGATCAGTGAGGTCCTCTTGTCTAGTGATTGTTGTTTCATTGAGGTCCTCTCTCTGGGCTCCAGTCAGCTGGTCCCTGGGCCCCTGCACTGTGACCCTAGTCAGTTACTCTATGCAGCAGCTGACCAGGGTCACAGTGCAGAAGCCCAGAGACCAGCTGAATGGAGCCCCAGAAAGAGAACCTAACCAGAGCACCAATCACTGGTCCCTGGATGCAGGTATTTTTTTAACAATTTTTTTAAGTGATCAGCTTGTGGTCTGTTTAGACAATACAGCTGATCACAAGAGCCGGCTCTGCTCTGCCTGTTAGAGCAGAGAAGGAGTTGGGGAACTGGGAAAAAGCCCAAATTTAGCCATCTGAAGATAGTGTTATTTTCATAGGGCTTATTTTATCACAAATTATTTTTATTAAATGTGAGCAGATTGCATTTCCCATGACACGAAGAGATTGGGGTAGTTTTCCATGAACACTTCTCCAATTGCCCTGTAATAAATTTATATGATAGTGGATAATGTTAATAAATATGTCACTATTTGTAATAAGTATGTTTTAGCTGTATTTATGTGAAGTTTGGAATCACCTCATTTTCACTAGTGTTTGCATCTTTTTTTATCACCAGTTGCATATATGTTGTGGCATTTAGATTTATTTTAGGCCACCCATCTCTGTTAGGCCATACTTACTGTAAGTTTATGTTTCAGCTATACTTGTATTGGATATACAACAATACTATATTAATAGATTTGCCCTTTTGCACTGACGTAATGTCATTTCTGGTTTCATACAAGACTGTGAGGACATATTTTATTATAATTTTATCTGATTATAAGCCACTGTTGGCCTGATTAAGCAGAGGATGCAGTAGCTATAATATTGTAATATAGATAGCTCTAATAAGTTAATGCAGCAAGAAGCATCATGCCTCCGACATGCATTACTGATCCGAGTTGCTTTCTAGAACAGGTTGAGACAGATAAGCAGATAAGAAAATGTGTATTGTCACTATAGAAGGCAACCGAGTAGAGCTCTGTTAGATTCTGGTAGCCTGGTTACTATAATGAAAGCTGGACTGGTGAACCCTTTTAAATTGTAAGGGAAAAACTGTTGGTGTGACTTGCATGCAAGGGGATATTTGTTATTATGTTACTGTGGAAGTGAACATAGAAATGCAGTGTGGTTCTGCTGTATTCTCTGTGGGTTTGGTTCCTGGCTTGATGTATGATGCAATATTGGTTAGAGACTTTGACCACTTTTTGAAGTTGTGGGAAAGCCAATTTGTTACAAAAGTTAATAATCCTGACCCCTTTGAGAAGATTACTGATACAGTAGCAATGGGTGTGTCTTCTGATTCTGAAATGTTCCCTTTTTCTAGCAGGATTGGTGAACCAGAAAATGCTGAGAGTTGTAGTGGTTCACCAAATGATGTACCTTCCAACCTTCCACTGAAATAGGAAATATTATTGAACCAGTTGATTGTCTTCCTGCTCTTGAATTCAGAAAAAAGATCTTTGCCATAGAGCAGTTTAATGACCCTACTCTGGTAAAAACTAGGGAGAATGTAAAAGTGATTTATGGTAAATCCCTAGATTCTGATAGTCGGTTGTCATATCCTCACATGGCAATATGCCAGGATTTTTTGTAACTAGTGACTAAGAAAGGGGAAGATATTGTGGAACAATTGGTAGTTCCCAAGGCATATAGAAGAACAATATTAGACCTGGCTTATGGTCACATAACTGCTGGTCACCTAGGGGTAAAAAAAATGACTGAGCAAATTTTACAGAGGTTTTTCTGGCCCCAGGTCCATAAAGAGTTATCTGAATATTGTTCATCCTGCTTTGAATGTCAGTATCATTCTTCAAGGCCACTGGTCCCATTACCCCTTATTGAGGTTTTGTTTGAAAGAATAGCTATGGATTTTGTTGGACCTCTAATGAAATCTGCCCAGGGTCATCAATATATTTTGGTGATAATGGATTATGCTACCAGTTACCCCGCAGTGATACTATTGCACAGTATATCAACAAAGACCATTGCTAGATAATTAGTCCATGTCTTTAGCAGGAGGGGAATACCTAAGGAAATCCTGACTGACCCATTTGTGTCAAAAATCATGAAAGAGTTATGCCGCCTGTTTAAAATTACTCAGTTAAGAATCTCTGTTTGTCAACCCCAGCCTGATGGGTTAGTGGAGTGTTTTAATAAAACTTTAAAAAACATGTTAAAGAAAGTGGTGGATAAAGATGGAAGAGGTTGGGATTACTTATTACCTTTCTTTATTGCTGGCCATAAGAGAGGTTCCCAATACTCTACCTTTTCATTTGCTATACAGGAGACACCCAAGGTGATTACTGGACATTGCCAAAGAGACATGTGAGGGGCAGTCCAGTCCATATAAAACAGTTGTTGAGCAAGTTTCTCAAATGCAGGAAAGAATTGCTGTAGTTGTGCCGATAGTGAGAGAGCACTTAGAAGAGGCCGAACAGGCACAGCAGTGGGTTTACAATCGCAATGCCCAGTTATGCATCTGTGCTCCAGTAGAAAGTAAACTTTTGGCTAAAGGGCAAGGACCCTTTCAAATCCTAGAAAAAGTGGGGGAGGTAAATTATAAAGTGTCCCAGCCTGAGCAAGAAAGCCAGTTCAAATCTACAATGGAAATCTTTTAAAACCTTGAATTGTTGAAGTTAGGTGTAATTGAAGAATCACCTAGAGAGTGGTCAAGTCCCAATGAGCTTATTCAAAGCCTGATGGAAGTTTGTGCTTCTGCAATAATTTCCATAAGTTGAATAATGATGGTTAAAATTATATGGCCCCATAGATAGTGTGTTGCTGCTTATCTAGATGATGTAATCATCTATAGTCCTGATTGGCAGTCTCACTTACCCCAAGTACAAGCAGTGTTGGAATCCATCTATAAGGCAGGATTGACAGCCAACCCAAACAAATGTTGTCTAGGGATGGAAGAAGTAAAATATCTTCGATACACCATTGGCAGGAGTTTGATAATGCCCCAACTTAATGAAATTTATGCAATACAAAACTAGCCATAACCCTTACGTGAGAAGCAGGTGAGATCAATATTGGGAATTAGTAGGTATTATTGGAGATTTATACCTAATTTTTTCACCATTGCAGTCCCACTAACAGACCTTACCAAAGGCAAACATAAAGTTATGGTTAAATGGAGTCCTAAAGCAGAAAAGTTTTTCAGGAGTTAAAAGTAGCATTGTATACCCAACCAGTTCTGATGACACCTGACTTTAACAGGGAATTTGTTGTGCAAACTGATGCATCAGATGTAAGGATAGGAGCATCCTGTCCCAGAACAAAGAATGTGAAGAACATCCTATTATTTACTTAAGCAGAAAGTTAAAAGTACATGAGAGAAACAATGCTACTGTTGAGAAAGAAGCATTGGCAATAAAATGGGCATTAGAAACTCTTACGTACTACTTGCTGGGAAGGAAATTCAGGTTGATCACTGATCATGCTCCTTTACAATGGATTTCTGAGAATAAAGAGAGCAATGGGAGAATAATGAGGTGGTTCTTGGCATTGCAAAACTAAAAAGAGTACAGGCCAGGTAGCTAGCTGGCCAATACAGATGCTTTGTCTCACATCTTTTGTTTGGGGGCTACAGTTCTGCCCCACAGGTCAAAACAAAGGGGGGATATGTGATAGAAACACTGATAAAGTGCTAAATGGCATATATGTTTATCCAAGGTTTCTGGCCTATGTATTTTAAACCCCCAGGAAATGTCTGTGTCTGTTTGATAAGAGTTTGGGCTTTAAGTAAAAGCCAGATAATGGGACATGGGGGCATGGATGTGAGAGAGAAGGGAGGGCTCCATCCACTATGCTGTTTCAGGTGTTGAGGCCTTCAGCCTGAGAGCAGGCTAATTAGTGACTGCAGCTGTGAGAGGCTATTAAAGGCAGGGTTTGACTCAGTGTATCATACCTGGGGAGAGAAGACAGTCAGGCTTGTTCAGCAACATTGTGATGCACTTGTAAGTACTGTGCATATACCTATGTTTGTGTTGAGGGCAGTAGGCCCTTCCACTTTGAGAAAGGGAATTTATGGTTTAGTTGGTGCCCACATTGGCTAGAATTTATTTTTATGTTTTCCATTTTATGCTGCACAATAAAATCTAGCTGCTACTAGATTTCATGAAAACCCTGGACTGGTGTGCTGTTTCCTTGCTGTTGTGTGTTTGGAGGTGTTCATCTACTCCTACTCCTATCATATTATAGATGCTATATACAGTATATTCCTGGATGACTGCATGGTTTCTTGTACCTCTGAATTAGTCAGGATGTAGCCATTTATAGGGTCAGAAGTACAGTAAACATGTTGTGACTGGGCAATATTTAGACTAATGATTATTGTCCACTGATGTATTCAGAGAAGCTCTGATATTGTACACATAATTGAAGTATATTGTACACTTAATTGAATTAAACTTTATGGTACTTTATTTAGTAAATAAAATGAATATACCATGATTATTTTTCTATATATTAATTTGAGTATTTTATAGAAGATATTTAAAGATGAAACTCATCTGTAAAGGAGTTGCTATGGTTATATCAGATAAGCTAAACTCATTTTTAATTCCAGTATGGTGCCACCTTTATACATTTGCAGCAAATTTGGTGACAAACTGTTATAATGCACCAAGAGGTACCATTGTTTTTTTATATTTTTAAGATTTTTTTTTGGACCTCAGTGTTACTCACACAAGGTTCATCTCATTCCTTAGCTGATGATTTCCATTAGGGGGATGTGTGGTGAGAGGAATTGTCTCTCACCTTAATTACCCACATTCTGGTGGGATCTGCTCCCTCCAAGGGAGGCTAGAGTGAAATCTGTACATTTAGGGGCATATCCACGTAGCCACGGGGTTTACCCTGTGGCTAATTCTTGCATTGGTCAGGATTCAATTTAGCAGGAATTCCATGCGTGGGTGTCCCCAAAACCCCATGCATGAATCCCCACTGTCAGTCAGTACCTCGAACCTCATGTTGTTGCGAGGTAAAATCCACGTGAATATGCCTTATCCCGCCTCACGCGAGAGGCTATAACACACTGTTTCCGCATTTCTCCCTGAAATAGTGTGTTCCCATGTGCGAGGGATGATTTAACGGTGCAGGGAAAAAGCTATTTGATTGAATAGCTTAACCCCATGCCACAGGACTTTCGAGCAACAATTACTCATGGGTGAAGTACTGCGGGAAATTGGATTTGCCCCTTGGCATTAGCAGTGGAGATGTGGAATTCCAGAGTTTCACATTTACACAGACCCAGCTGGAATAATCACAGGAGCACATGAAGGGTTTAAAATTCTCACACACCTGATACTTGTTGCCCTGATGCTGAGTAGCATCCAGAAAGTAGGGACACAGTGTTGTAGTGCCTAGTTCCAAGGGTTATGCTGGGAGAGCATGCCCAAATTGTTGCTGCAAGTCACTGCTGATTGATTAGCACAAGGAGTGCTGAGACTTTTATGTTTGTTTGTTTATTTTATTTTATGTGCCTGTATGTGTGCAGGCCTAAACTCATGTATGCTAAGGTGGGAAAGAGGAGGATGGGATGACAAGGACATCATGTCCTGACTAATGGATTACATGTTAGAAACAAAGTGGGTGGCAAAGTCGAAGGCATAGAGTAAGAAGGGATGTGAGGAGGTGGGACAAAGAATGGAGTTAATAGTGGTGAATATATGATGGGAGTTGGAGGACTGGGAGAAGATGTGTATCTTGAAATAATAATGTTTGAAGAGGTAAAGGGCAGAACTGTAGGTTGAGAGCATACATTTGCATACATCAATGTAGCCTGATAAAAGGGAAGTGAAGAAGCCATACTGCAGAGTTCTCAAGAAACTTGGAGATAGGACCTGGGGGACAATAGATGACAGCTACTAGTAGCTGAAAAGGTTGGAAGAGGCAAATAGCATGAACCTCAAAGGAAGAGAATGAAAGGTCTGGTTATGAGGGTATGAGTTGAAAGGAGCAGGAGGGAGATAAAGGGACCTTTACACCAACACCATGCCAACCCCCAAGGTGAGGGTATGAGAGAAGATGAGGCCACCAGAGGAGAGTACAGTAGGATAGGTGTTGTCTGAGGGGGAACTCCAGGATTTGGTGATGGCTAGGAGATTCAATGAGATGGAGATGAAGAGGTCATGGATGGGGACCAGTTAATTATAGGCAGATTTGGCATTGCAGAAGGCATATGAGAGAGGAACAGAGTTAAAGGGAGAGATGATAATGATGGAATCAAAGTTGCTTTAGAACGGAAGTATGGTTGATTTGTGGCAGAGGGATTAATGGAGTGTAGGTATGGTGGGGCTCCTGACTGAAAAAGGATTCCTGCAGGTGGTGGGCAAGGTAGACGTTTAGTGTGATGTAAGAAGAGGTAAAGAAAGGTGACTTAGTTGGGGAGAAAGAAGAAGGTGGAGGAGACAAGGGGAATGGAAAGAGGTGGGAAAATAAATAATTAAGTAGCCATTGATTGAGGGGGGTAGTTGGAGAAATGGTACATAGTGTAGATGAGTAATGGAGAACATGAGAAAAAGGAACAGAGCAGTTAAAATGTAAAAATGCAGATAAAAAGAAGAGGAACAGTGCTAGTCATTATATAGGCACAATAAAAATATACTGTAATATTGTGAAAATAAAGAGTTTGGACAGTCAGTAACAGTCAGCAGATCAAGGGTTACCAAGCAGTGTGTCTCAGTCAGTGAGCACTTTCTTTGTTTTATAAAAAAAATTGTTTGTGATAAAATTCAGGCCATGACATTGTCTATGTGAGAAAATAACAGTAGATAACGTTCAGTAGATCAAGGGCTACTATGCTGTGTGTCGCAGTCAGTGGGCTTGTTTTTTCTTTTATAAAAAAATTATATTGTTTGTGATACAATTCAAGCTGTGATACTATCTGTGTGAAATATAACAGTCAGTAATGGTAAATAGATCAAGGGCTACCATGCAATGTATCACAGTTGTGAGTACTTTCTTTGTCTTATAAAAAAAATATTTCATTTTTTGATAAAATTCAGGCTGTGATACGGTCTGTGTGAGGAGTAACAGTAAGTAATGGTGAGTAGATCAAGGGATACCATGCATTGTGTTGCAGTCAGTGGGCACAGGGGTTTTTTGTGAAAAAAAAATTGTTTTGTAAAAAGTTCGAGCATCCATATGGAACATGACAATCATATAAAGAACACCAGGAGCACAAACCAAGCACTAGTGCTGCAGCTGCTAGCACCATCAGTCATTATGATGATACTGCTTCATCATCATCTACTAAAGCCAATGCTCAATATAGAGGCTTTCAGTTAGGACAGCTAAAATTCCAAAACATTTAAAAGTGGTGAAGAAGAAAACAACCAAACAAAGGGATAGTTTAGTGAAAACAAATATTAAATTGCCAATATGCCATTCACCACACACAGTGGCAAGGAAAGGCTCAGGCCTTGGCTGTATTTATGAGTCAGGAACTCTGCAACCCTCTGAGAACTTGCCTCTGTAGAGTCAGTTTGTGTACATAGAGATCATTGCCAGCAATGTCAGCTGCCTCTTGGTAACTTGGTTTGTGTGGGCACAAATAAACCAATCGCTGTCCCTGTCGCTGAAGTGATTGGTTTGTTAAACTGTGCATGTCCTGTTTAATATATATAACAGAAGGGTGGGTGAGAGGGCCAAAGGACAATTTCATCTTGCACCTCTCTTCTTTGCATTATGTGCTGTTTTGGGCATTACTGCCTGATATTTTTAATTTATAGTTTAGTAACCGGCCATCCTGTCTGTCACTACTGTGTGGCAAATGTTTCATAGATGTTCATGTTTGTGCATTTGTTCTGCTGCTCTGATGCTTGCTTTTTTTTAGTTTTGTACTGTATATATTTCAAGTAAAGTCACAAATAGGTATACTTGCAAAATAATCTTATGCCTTTTTTCAACCTTGATTTGTAGGTACCAACCTAGTGGGCTTGGCTTTCCTTGATCATAACAGCCATGTTTGGTCAGATGCAACTCAAGCACCAAATGAAGAGGCTATTTTGTGAAGGTATCTAGAGATGTTCTCCCTCCTCCCCTCTCAGTCTTCTCATACATAATACCAGATGCACAATGATGAGAGATGTTTAGTACCTGACTTTAAACTCTCTGCCCCTTCCTGTTAAGAGCTTTCATTTTGTGTGCTGCCACATTAATAGTTCTTCCACCTGTTCAAGAATTGAAATGGGCAAGTGCAACACTGGCATTACTCCCATTGGTGGGAGAGCCCAAGGAAAATTCAATCTTGTGCTCCTCTTTTCTTTGCATTATGCACTGTTTGGGGCTTTTGCTGACTGTATTTTTGTATAGATGACAAACATTATTGTTTTATTTTATTAAACTGCCATCCTGTCTGCCACTGCAGTGCCATTATCTTTCCTAGATGTGCCATGTTGGTAATTGAACTACCACAGCTGCTGGAATCTCCTACATGCGGTTGATGAATGCTGAAAATGTCCTGACATTTTTATGGCCATAAATAGCATTTCCTGCATGCCTTTTTAATTTTTTTAAAAAAATTGGCACCACCAAAGAGCTTAACTGGGGCAAGAACTGATGTGAATGAGTAAAATATTTTTTTGTAAATGTCTCACCTCCTCACTCTTAAATTTGATTCAGAATCCAAAACTTGAATTTGATTTACTACAAATCAACCCTTCCATCCCTGCTTTCAACTACATACATACTCAAACTCCCTTAGGCCTTTTGATTAATAAAAACATTTCTGTCCTGATGTGCCATGTTGAACTGCCACGGTCGCTGGAATTTTCTAAATGCGGTAGCTGAAAGCCGAAAATGTCCAGAAATGTTTATGGCCACAGACAGCATCTTCTGCATTCCCCTTTAATTTAAAAAAATATTCTGAACCACCAAGATGATTTTGTGTGCAAACCAAGGGACATGTTGTTCAGCCATGGTCTCTCCTACTATCCCCTCCTCCCTCATAAATTTGCTTTAGAATAAAAAAAATATTAAATTTACTACAATGCAACCCTACATTTCCCTATCTTCAACTACATACATACTCCAACTCCCTCAGGCCTCTTGACTAATGAAAACATTTGTTTCCAGATGTGCAATGTTGGAAGTTGAACTGCTACATATTTGTGCTACCCACTGCTGCCGCTTAGCTTTGTCAGCCAGCAAGCTGGGTGCAATTTTTTGGCCTAAACTGGATGAAAACAATATTTTGAGCTGTGTGGTGGTCCAAATTGACTGGAAGTGAGTGGAAATTTATGTTATAGAGGTTAATAAAATTGTAGGAACAGAAAAAGACCAAATTATGTGATTTTAGCAGTTTTTAAAAAAGATTAAGAAAAATACAGATCTAAAACCAAAACACATGAGGGCAGATTTGCAAAACCAAAACCAAAACACGAAAGTTAACCCAGATCCAAAACCAAAACTAAAACACAGGGGTTGGTGCACATCTCTAATTTAAATGTAATTTATGTGCATGGCCACCTGGTCAGGAACTGATTTCTTTGCCAGCATTGCCTGTGCCTGAGTAGAAGGAGTTACCTCATTTCCCTGCCTTGTTAGGTTGTTATATGCAGCACTACTGTCAGCAATAGCATGTAGACCAGCACTTAACACAAATCCATATGTGATTGATGTCACACTGCATGCACACACCAGCTCTCTGTGTGTTGTGTACTGTGTGCAAGAAGAGTACTAATGGAGGAGTTGCCTCAGCTGCACACCACAACACCAGGACCCACCTAACAGTGAGTGCGAGAAAGAAAGCTGGCAGCTGCCTGTCCCTGATGGAGGTAAGGAGAGCACAAATTTATAGTTTTTAGGGTGCTGATGAACACCTTACTACTGGCCCTGGATTTCTCCAATGGTGTTATGCACAGATGAAGACTGCTAGCACACATTGCCCCAAGCCACAGCACGATTGACATGCTGTGGTGGTGGCCAGCACTCACGATGAAAGAAACATGTAAGCAGCGGACCAGAGAAGCTGGCTGGAGATGTCCATTTACTAGAGATATGTGCAGACACCTGTGTTTTGGTTTTGGCAAAATCACCCTCAAGTGTTATGGTTTTGGCAAAACCACCCTCAAGCGTTCTGGTTTGGTTTCGGTTTTGATTTTGGATTTCTTTGAAATGGTTAAAACAGCTAAAATCATGTGACCTATTTACATGCAATCCAAAACATGAGATTTGTTTTTTAGATCTGAGTTCAGAATTTACAGGAATACCAGAGCTAGTAATTCGGTACTACTCGGAGCCTCAAAGTTTGGGTATGTTTGGTCTTCAGCAAAACTGAACCACACATTTCTGCTATTTACACATGGCACCTACTGCAGCATTGGCATATCATTGCACAGTAGCTGCATGCAAAGTTACAGCAGCTGTGCAATAGTATCCATCACTGATATCAGACCCTGTGTCCCTTAAGTACCATGGTCAGTATAGATCTTTTCAAACACTGAGAAGTAAGTTTCAATATCTGTCTTCATTTCTGCAAGAAATACTGTGTAGCCAATTCTTGGGAAAATCATTATGATAAGTCAAACTGTTTGATAATGCTAGGATATTGATGTTTCTAATACAGTAGATACCATTGTACAGTCCCTCTAAAAGTCAAGTGCAAGAAGTATGAGGACTGCCAGTTGCATCTTCAGCTTCAAAAAATCTGTTAGTGGAAGCACTGATGTACCTAGAAATGATGGGCTAGGTTCAGGTATTTCATTCTTTCCTTAGCAGGATTTCTCTCCAGTGTTTTTGTTTATAGACAGGGGTGGATTGGAACAAAAAGTGTCCCTTGAGAAAATTGTTGAAGTGACCCCATGTATGCAGCACTAAATCAACTGTGGGTAGAATTACTGTAGTTACTGTATATTGAAAAAAAATTAAAACCTTTAGTGCACTCACCAGTCTTCATAAAGTGACTTTAAATCATAATAGCAGCATGACATGGTTACAGCCTTGATGGTTCGGTCCTATAAGTGGATCTTTGTCTTGAGCTGACCAGTATAGCTGTTACTGCCCGAAAAAAAGTGCCCTAGTATAGATTCTTAGGGATGGGTATTTTGGGACAGTAGCAGATCAATAAAATATCATACTTAGCATTAAGTGGCTATATAATTTTTATATTATACATAAACACCTAGAAATGGTGGCACTCAGGAAAAAAATACGAATCACAGTGGCTCTTAGTGGGCAAGAGCCACTGTGTGTTGCGTTGTTTTTTCCTGAGTGCCACCAGTTATGACTGCTGGTCTCTGCTGCCATAAAATAAATGACTAGGCTACAGTAAGCTAATACCCCTTTTACACCAAAATCCCCGGGTCTGACCCAGGATTTGGAACACGTTTCCAACCCGGATCAGACCCGGGGCAACCCCCATTTACACTGCGGCGCCGACCCGGGCTGTGCCTGAGTCGGCACCATTCACACCTGACCTGGGTCAGCACTGACCCGGATGCCTGGTGAAGGTGACCAGTGCTTTTTCCCCTCCCTCCCCCCTCCGCGACCTACTTGCCTTATCCTGCAGTGGTCCGGAAGCAGGGAGAGCAGGTGGGATGCGCTGCTTCGTGCCGCTCAGGCAGGTGCTGCTTGCAGTGGCCACTTGGAGATGATGTTATCTCCAAGCGCCACTGAAGCCGGCCAATCAGGTGGCATGCAGCGTGACCCGGGTCATCGTGAGCCTGGCCGTGCCGTTTACATTGCAGGGTGACATGGGAACAACCTGTGCTCAATCCTGCAATGGAGCAGGGTCGGATCCCCGGGTCTCTGGACCAGGGTTGATCCATTCACACCGACTAAATTCCCGGGATTATGCACGCTCACGTGCATCAACCCGGGATATTTCAGTCGGTGCAAAAGGTGTATTAATAATCAGACATCTCTATACTTCGTTACCTTTGTATTATAACACGATCACTGCAGTGGTCACAGTACCAATAGTCACATTTTGTCATATTTGTGTAGTTTAAACCATTTCATCAATTTTTAAGATCCTAATGTGCAATTTAGGTGTAGGTGGAAGTGCATTATTGGCAATATGTGACTGCAAATTTAATATTTTGCTTGTCAAGTAGTAGAAAGCTACATTATTATAGAGTAACCACATATTGCTAAATGATCCTGCTTTTATTTGTAACCAGAAAAAGAAGAACACAGCACTGAAAGACAAAAAAAGACAAGAATGAGAATGGCTTTGCTTTGGAGCCAATTGGTAATATTGTAAATAGAAATGAAGGGGAAAGAGAATATATGAGGGTGGGGGAGATAGTGGAGACACACATTTATGCAAGATGAGGACATTTACCATTCTCTCAGTGATGCTCTCCTAATGGATCTCCTATATACACATAGGCGGATTCTAGTGAATGTAGCTCCTGGGATAAGTGCCCGGAGCTGTATAAGGATGCACTCCATGGCTGCCCATTACATTGCATAAGGCAGGCTGCACTCCAGTGACCATGTACTCCTCTACCGTGGACATGTGAGTGTACAATCACCATACAAGAATTGAAAAGGATGCTGCCATACCTGCTGCTGCAAATAAGGAGACTATGCAGGATGGGAGCCCGGCTGGCAGACCATTCCTGTGTACTCTGCCATTTCTGGGATTTGTACTAGTTTAGCACCAGAGATGAGGAGAATGCAGGAGACAGACCACATAGGATTACAACTCCCAAAGACCCTTGCACATAGCCTGTTCATATGACTTCTAGTAGCTAATCTCGTAATGTTGCTGCAGGTGCCAGCTGAGCGGCCAACCCAAGGCATGGAAAATGGGACCAGCACGGGAGGGAAGGGGGGATCTGGCAGCATGCATTCCAGTCCAGTATGCCCCAGCAGGTGTCTGCCCACCGGGAATTGTCCTGTTGACCTTTATAGATCAGTAGTTCTAGTTTGTGATGCTTTTAAAATTTGGAGCCTATGCTCATGTTGAAACAAACAGGTAAAACTTATCAATTTATTTTTAATGATTTTTTTTAGGCATGTTACAAATTGCAAGATATATTCAGGCAAAAGCTCAGAAACAATTATAGCAAAACTGCCATTTTAAAACCTGACATGCTGCAATATGCTAACCTAATTTCTGACATACAAAACATACAAACTATTGCATAAATTAACCCACAGTTTCACAACCTGTCCAGAACAAATGCCAGAAAAAAAGAGGTGCTTTATACAGGTAGCACAGATCAAATAACTAGCAGTTTGCAATAGCCTTCCAAAAAAAAGTATTTTGAAATCTACCCTCCAAATTATATTGGCACCAGTATAGTCTCAATAATTGTAATGTGCCACTTCTATATTTTTATTAACAATACTGTGCAACTATTTTTTTTTTAATTTTAAGAATGGACCCCCTATATGTTTATTTTATATTTATAATGGCACACTATTTATGTTACAATGTCAGAAGTTGCTATTGCCCCATACATTTTTATGTACAGTATTTGTGTAAGTATACTTTTCTTCTTTTCTTAATCTGATATATAGTAATCCAAAAGCATTTAAACAAAATTAATGTCTCGCAATATATCATTTGACACAAAACGAGGTAATGTCTGGATGCTTTTCAACCTAATAGAACTCCATTCACACACTAATGGACTCTTATTAATGGATATTCAGGTCTAATATTATACTTTTTTTCCAATATCGGGGGCATGCACTTTTAATCTAAAAACTATGGGAGTTTTGTGAAGATGAATGTAATGAAATTTTTTTATTTTCTCAAATAAGTTGGCCTCCCATTATCCACAAGTGGTTTGGACTAAACTACATGTAATTTACATGGTTCAAAACTATTGCGCATTATCAACAATTTGAGTTGTTACTGTACCTTCCAAATAACTGGATAATATATTTGTCAGCTTGGATTGCACAAATATCCTCATTGATGTATGGTGATGTGCAGCGGGTTCAACCCTTCACAAAAAAACATGACTTGATAAATTTGTCTGCATTTTGACTTTTTTCAATCTTCTCTAGGTGGCTTCAGAATTAGCCCACATATACAAAGGATAGGAAGAGACCTAAAGCTGCATAGTTGTGGTGTTGTATCAAGCTAAGAGACCTACAGTGTCGGGTAACCAACTGTTGTACTGTGAAAAAATGGATATCTTTGGAGGGTAGCCACATTAAATGTCTCCTCATTTTATGATGAGGTTATATCCACAGCTTTCTATGGGGACTGTGCAAATTGCCTATTTGCCAAACTCTGAAAACTTACACATCTTTTTAGATGTTGTTAGCCATTGTAACCCACAGGCTACAAAATCATTTGCACAACTCTTGCATCTATGCTTAGGCAAATGTGCCTCAAAGGATAGAGATGACCATCAAATTGTTAACCATCAATGGTCTCCATCAATGGTTCCATCACTGCTCAACATCAATGGAATGAAAAAATCTTTGGAGAGCACAGAAATTGCCATAAATGGTTTGCACCATCAATGGCAAATTTTGCTGAGGGGAATGGCAGGCCATGGGTCAAGCAGGTGGGGCTTAGCATCATGAAGATCAAAGGGAAGGAAAAAAACTGGACTCTTTAATGTTAATCTGTGTTAGGATAAAAACCGCAGCTCACCAAATGGGGGTGACAAAACCCCAAGAAATGTAAGAACACAGGAAACAAAAAATGGGAGCACTGAAATACCAGTATGAATATACAGTATTTAATGTCTAAAATACAAAAGGTAAAATAACAAAAAAATTTAAAAACAAACCCTATAGATACAATATAGTATTAGTAAATACCTGACCTAATGGACCTAGGTAAACATGAGTGGCTGTTACAACTGTAATAGCTAAATAAGTAAGCAACAATGTGGCCACAAAAAATAACCATAAACAAATATATGATAAAAAATAAAATATATGTATATGAATATGAATATATGGACTATTTTTATTCATATATATATTTTGAAATTTGTATTTTTTAACATATATTTCTCTATGGTTATTTTTTGTGGCCACATTGTTGCTTACTTATTTATCTAGTACAGTGGTAATAGTCACTCATGTTTACCTATGTCCATTAGGCCAGGTATTTACCATTAATATATTGTATCTATAGGGTTTGTGTTTTAATTTCTGTACTCTGTTATTTTATCTTTCGTATTTTAGACATTAAATATATTCATACTGGTATTTCAGTGCTTAGCATCATGAAGCTGGGGGGTCAGGACTGTGGCCCTGATTCAGAGCCAGTCACTCTGACAGAGCGCTCGCTCTGAATCAGGGCCGGGTTTTTTTTTTTAGAACGGCCTCCTGGCCGCTAGCATAGTTGTGGGTGACCACCCACAGCTACAGCGAGCAACCATGATGATGGTCGCGGTGGTCAAGACCATCGCGACCATCGGGCTTACGATGAGACCCTTGTGGTAGGGTTTCGTGGCCGCAAGCCCTAGAGAGCTTTCAGCTCTAACAGAGCTGGAAGCTCTCCACTGACATCACTTGTGATGTCAGTGGGGCCGCCCCCAAATGACAGGCTTTCTCATGGGAATGCCTCCGTTTGGCCTGCCCACCAAAGGGGGCGAGCTGTCACTCAACATCGACAGCTCGCTCCCTTTGTTGCGAGACCCGGAGTGAAGGAGTCACCGTCGCTATCCAGGTCTC
This sequence comes from Taudactylus pleione, assembly GCA_031769625.1. NCBI lineage: Eukaryota > Metazoa > Chordata > Amphibia > Anura > Myobatrachidae > Taudactylus > Taudactylus pleione. Next base: position 6,215,515 of record JAUIMM010000077.1, on the reverse strand, counting down.
GCGCATGCGCACAACGGGGCCGGCTCCATCGTGCGCATGTGCTCTGGGCCACCATCAACCCGGTTGCGAGCACTCAGCGCTTGCGCCCGGGTCTGAATCAGGCCCTAAGCTCCATGCTCCCTGATTTGGGATAAAAAACAACACTGACAGCTTTGTATCAATGGCAGAGAAACATTAGATATCTGCCATCGATGGTTGCTTACAATCAATGCTTGATTGCCATTTCTACCATTGGTCACTTATGCTTAGTAATAGTAAAGTGATAGCATTAGGTATCACTTTACAATTTACTCTGTGTGCATTCCTTGGGGTATATGTCACAAGACCAATTGAGCTGCACTGAATGTGGCCTGGATGGTTACCAGGAGGTGACTACTTAGAAGCACAAAGATCTACCATCAGATAGGTGTGTTATGGGAGATTCAGAGATGTGTCAAATTAGTGGTTTTGTGCTCAGGCGCTAAATCAGGAACATTGGAGACCATTCTCTGATGGAGATTCTGCACCTAGTATGGGACCAGGGGCATAGAGAGATCCGCTGGGCCCTGTAAAGAGGCGGTGTGGCCTAATCGCATGAGACATGGCCACGCCCATTTGAGAAAGAAAAAACACTTTTGCGCCCCGGGGCGGGAGTGCTGTGAGCCCCTTAGCCTGGCACAAAGCCAGGGGGTGCGCAATCAGTGTGATCGCTCCCACCCTCAGGCATAGGAGATTGCTGTTGCTGCTGCTTAGCAGCTACAAGCAAACTCCCACTGCATCTCAGCACACATGCTGGGCTGCTGTGAGGGAGGGAGGAGGGAGGGGGGGCGGTGCCTTACCCAGGTCCCTCTGGAAGCCTGGGCCCGTGTAATTGTACTTGCCTCCCCCCCTCTCGGCGCCCCTGCAGGGGACTGGTGTATGTGCAGATGGTGTTACCCATAGGTGCAACTGCAGACACTCAAGGTGTTCATTCCCGATGTATGGCTGTATCCCAGGGGAAGGGCTGGTACTAGCATTAGCTTAAAATGGCAGATGTGACTATGGCAAAAGCAGCTAAAGCAGTCGCAGCAGCATGTGACTCAGAATCAGCCCGTTAGAGTATTTGGCAAATCCAAAATGAACCATAGCTCTGTAGTTTTTAAGTCAGTTCCAGCTTCAGTACATTAGCACTATGTTATTCTTTAATTATGGGGGAGACATGCAGTTTTTTTGTGTTAAAGGACCATGTTCTAAGCAATTAATGTGCAAATCATTTTTGTTACTATTATACTAAATTTTCAAACTGAGAAACTGTAATAATATGCTAATTTTAATAGTTCTGTAAAACACATTGCATCCATCCCCAATCTTCCCATTGTCCATCTTCAATCGATATCTAGCTCTAGACATGCACACTTTTGTTAATATTTTCATTTCATAGAAAAGGATTGGAGCTTAACAACTGGTAATATAATGAAAAAAATCTGCTATGGCACTTATAAGACATATCTGTGGTCATCAAATCATCAAGTAGTTGAGGGATTTTTTTTACTGTGCAGGCATTCTGTTAGTGTTCTTACAGAGTTGCAGCAGCGATTTCAGATGCACACATGCAGAAATGTATTGAGAATTATTTGGGTATTCCTGGGCAGTGACTAAGGGGTGACAGGGAGGTGGTGAGTCAGATGCAAGGTCCATGTTATGTGTGTTATGGGAGTGTCACAGGTGTGTGGCTAAAGTGGTTACATACATAAACAATTAATTGTTCAAGCTGGATACCATACTAACTAGCATAGGGCTGAAGGTAAATTTTGATGGTGCACCCAATGCTTGGGTCTAAAGGTGCACCAGTTAAGGTTGCAGCATCTGGATATGCTCAAAGTTGGCATCTCTGTCATTGAACATTCATATGGATGTACACAAGGAAAGAGTTTGTAGTGGTATTAGAATAAGATAGCAGACAAATTAGACACACACAGTTGCCACTGCATCTGACTCTAAATTGGGTCCATAATCTTTACATTTTTTTCTCATTACCAGGTAATGAAATTGCTTTACATTTGTATGATTTTAAAGCATCTCTAATAGCCTGGTTTCTCAGACTATAGATGATAGGATTTAGAAATGGAGTAATTATTGCATAGAAAACTGAAACAATTTTAAGATGCTGTAAAGCATATCCATGATCTGACCTTACATACATAGATATAACAGATCCATAGTATATAACAACTACTGTGAAGTGTGATCCGCATGTAGAGAATACTTTTTTCTGTCCACCCATAGAGGGTATCTGTAAAATAACTAAAATAATCTGAAAGTAGGAGGCAATGATAAAGAACAAACAGCCTAACACAACTAGCCACACAAGGCTAAAGAAGTAAATCCACAGAAGAGATGTGTCTGTACATGAGAGCTGAAGAAGTGGAGATATATCACAGAAGAAATGATTGACCACATTATCACCACAAAATGACAGTTTGCTTAAAAAATAAATAGAAACCAATGAACTTGAGAAGCTGGCCAGCCAAGACCACATAGCTAATTGATGACAAAATCTGATACTCATAATTGCTGTGTATCTCAAAGGATTACAAATTGCCAAACAACGATCATAAGCCATTACTGCCAATAAATAATTTTCAATTCCACCCAGAACAAAAAAGAAATACAACTGGGTAATACAACCGGTCACAGATATCATCTTTGTGCCAGAAACCAGATCTAACAGTATTTTTGGCACAGTTACTGAAATGTAACCAATTTCCATGAAAGCAAAATTACTGAGGAAAAAATACATTGGATGGTGAAGTTTGGAGGTATGACAGATGACAGTAATGATAATAATATTCCCAGTTACTGTGGAAACATATATTATGAAAAAAAGAAAAAAAAGAAATAGTTGTATTTTCTTGTTGACTTGGAAACCAAGAAGAAGAAATTCTGTTATTGTGGTATGATTCACATTATCCATTTTTGTTCTTTACAGGTTTTCCTAAAAAATAATAAATACAGAGTTAGCTGCTACATAATTATTGATAATAATGTAAGCATTCCAGGTTGACAGAAACATTTTTAGCAGCGATGACATGATAGTGGTCATGTGCCTTATGATCTTACTACTGTTACACAGATCATGGGATAAAGCCATTGTATGAACTTCAGAAAGTGAAGCCCTATGGAGGGAATTCACTTGCTTGTTTTGTTTGTGTTCTGGCAAATGTACAATGAAGTTCATTGTACATCAGGCATGTCAAACTCAAAATCCCAACTGGGCCAAAAATTCAAGATCTAAGAGTGTGTGGGCCGCAAGAAAAAAAAAGTCTTATATGCAATTATTTAAAAAAAACATATAACAATATGCTCCAGATATTTATAAAAGGAGTATATGTATGTACCTAGGTGTTTTATGCTTAAGTTATAACTGTTAACATCTACTTGTTCACATTACCTCACTGAGGACTCTGGTCTTAGGTTCCAACAAACATTGACTTTCAGCCCATACTTATTAATTTTTCAATTTTCAATCATATTGCACAACATAAAAATGACATAAATCAATCTATATTGCAGTTGCAGAGTGATTGAGAATAACCCAGTACCCTACCTGTCTGGAATGGTGTATTTAATGCCGGCTGTCAGGATGCCTCTTGTCAGAATACCGACAGTGGCATTCCAATGGTTGGTATCCTAACAAAGGTCGGGTAAGTGTGATTACCCTCCCCCAACCCTCCCTTCTTGTATCCTAACCCTCCCCACTAGCACCCTAACCCTCCCCATAATGCCTAAACCTAAACCACCCTTTTTTGCCTAACACTAAACCCCCCTTAGTGCCTAATCCTAATACTTCAGTGATACCTAACCCTAACCCTTCGCCCTAGGGATGCCTAGCCCTAACCTCCACCCTCCAAAACCTAATCCTAACCCCGCCACGCTCCTAAATTTTACCCTCCCCTCCAGCTAACACTAAGGGTGCCCCGTACTTACCTCATTTGAGCTGCTGTCCTTCAGCATTCTGGCATTGGGTTTTAGATAAGCATTGGTATTTTCACAAATATCTTAAGTCCCTTGTTGGGATTTTCCTGTCTGTATTGAGACTGGCTGCATTGTGGCCACCTGTCTCATAACTACATCCAACCTGCTTGCCTGGCTGCTGTGCTTCCCTGAGATCTGGGCCTTTGCAGCTCTGCCTCAGCTCTGTCTGTACCTCTTCCCCCTGCTGGATGCTAGTGCTGTTTGCTGCTGGAAGGCGGTGGCAAGCCCGGCAGTGACACTGTCACTGTGGCAGAGGCTGATGTACCTGCTGGGGAGGGGCTGCGGTGGCACTGTTAGAGCTAGCAGGAGCTAGATGGGGCAACTGGGGCTGAAGGGCCAGACCCAGTGACCCTCTTCCACCCCTTCCTATGCACACTGCACACTCACTGTCTAAGTACATGACAGCGCACTGTGCAGACAGAGGCACTGCAGTGGGACTCTCTGTGAGTGTAGGCAGGACCATGTGACATCATGACATCACGTGGTACTTTCGCAGTGCTGCTCAAGGAGCATTTTGATTTGCCAGATTTCTTGGTACAAAGGGGCCCATCCATCCGTTGGGCCCTAGGTTTTTGTCTAGATTGCTTAGTGGGAAATATGGCCCTGGGTTGTGTATATGGTGGGCAATTGCCCTTATTGCCTGACTCTGGATCTACCACAGGGGAGGGTTGGGCTGCATAATATATGTATTTGGGCCTACACTGTCAGACCACATAATATATGTATTTGGGCCGCATGTGGGCCACATGTTTGACATGACTGCTGTACATGCACCAAAACATAATTTACACCAAACAGCAGACATGGGTTTATCCTTGGCATCCAATGTATAGGCAAAAAAGCCCAGCTAGGCTTCTCTGCACATGTGATGGAGCCATGCATTATCAAAAGATGTTTGTGTTCTGCTTTACTAAGAGCAGTCAGGGCCCAGGAGGTTGGGGCCATATCACCATCCCTACCCAAATTTTGATTTATAAATTGTTCTGCTAGAGAATAAAGATGTATTTTCTTCCTCTCAATGATTGTTTCATTGATAGTATTAGAGTGCACATAGTGTGTAATCACCTGGAGTTGTATTTTCCTGTATCCTAAAAATTTGTTTACAATATAATAATAATAATATTATATTATTATTATTAGTATTATTAATATTATTATTATTATTATTATTATTATTATTATTATTATTATTTTGTTATTATTTCTTTTTTAATAATAATAATAATAATAATAATAATAATAATATTAATAGTAATAATTACAAATCATTAAGGCACCATGAAGGCAGTAGCAATGTGCAAAGGAAATATAACAAACAAAACAGTAACATACGTAAGTAAAAAACTGATAACAATTAAAAAAATTTATATAAATACTATACAACATAAATTACACTTTTAAACTGCTTCTGTTTTTAAACTGAGATATTTGAAATCATTAAATTATTTTCTTTTATTGCAAATGCTAAAGCATGAAGAGTAAAATAATTAATTGCACCTCTTTTATGCATGAAAGCTGCAAGACTAGTGAATGTCTTTTTGCATGTAGCACTAGCAAAATGCAAGACACTTCATATTTTGTCAAACTTTGTTTCCCTTCACCAACTTCAGAAGTTGACTATGAAGAAAAGTGATGTAGGTTATGTAAACTGGTTAAGAAGAGTTAATTAGGCCAACTTCAATGATGCATGATAAACTAAATGGCTAAAGTTCTTAGAAGGAATACTGTAAATTGGATAAATTAAAATTAACTGTGGTAATTTAGCATATGATATATTTTAATTTAAAACAGGAAATTTGTCAATTTTAACATTATTTTTTTGTTTTTAATGATTATTAGAATAATACATGTAAAAAAAATCACAGATACTTGTTTCAGTAAAGACAATGTGTCCTACCACTTATGTATGTACAAATTCTGAAAGATAAGCTTTTGTAGTAAGACAACCATAGACAATAAATCATGTGACCACATTTCCAAAAAGAGATATTTATGTTGTTTAATCTGTGGTAGACATGGCACATAGTGAAGTAGTATCGGGGCTATGCTCCACCCATTTATTTTTTGATTTAAGTATATCTGTATTGTATATTTTGTAGTATTTCACAATTTATTTGTAGTCTACATTTGTTCTACAGTGGGTCCTGAGGACAATTGTGAACTAACTAACTTTGTGAAGATGGTGACAGTGTTAAAATATGTAACAAAATCAAAAGCACAAAGAATAAGTAAATAAATCAACTTATCTTCTATTTTTTTAAGTACCATGTAAATTATTAAGATTAATAACAAACAACAAAAGTAACACACACTTGGTATGTTCTAATATTTCAGAGATTTATTAATGTCAAAAGTAATTTAAGTGTCACAAAATATGGAGACACCTTACATTAAACAAAAAAAGAGAATACAATAGAGAATAGATAAGGAATTATTCTTGTGATGTAATTGAGCACCTAGCAAGAGCTTTAAAATATTGTTATATCGAAGTTTTAGTTATTGCTACTAAGGCTTTTTAAAAGTATTCATATACAGTATCTATTTTATTTATTATCATCTATATAGAGATCATACTGAAATCCAAAAAAGTTTCTTAGTTTTAAAAGATGAGTGGTATAGATAAAGATAACAAAATAAGATATATCTGCGCTATTGGATGTGTTAGAATAGCGGCTCAACATAAATTATGCACAGTAAAACAATAATATGGAGCGCTTGTATAAAATGGTGTCAATGTATAAAACACAATGCCTGTGGAAATAAATAACGTTAGTTAATGTATATAGCTCTTTGTTATATAATTGTAATGTCCCTACAAGATAAGTGAAAAGGGTTCCGATGTAATGCCAGGTTGTGCGTTATTTATGGAGGCAGACTGGGTATTTTATCTATCTTTCCCTATTGCTGCTTACCATTAGATTTCTGTCCTCCGCTCCATCCGGTTGGTTCCCCATGATAGTGTGCGTCCTGCTCATCTGTATCAACAGCGCAGAACTGTGATGTCACTCTTCGTACGGTATGCGCTAAACCAATGCATTTGAGGCTCCTGGCCCTTTGTCAAGGATAGCGCTCCTTGCCTGTGATCTCTTCTCTATTGAAAACTTTAATTGATTTAATTAAAAACACTGATTGATAAAAAAGGCAGTTTGTTTTTATTTAATGTCATAATTCAATAGTATTGTTTTTTTATGTTAAAATATGTAAGAAAAAAGTATCTATTTACTCAAAAATAATGAAATTGAAACATTATATGTAAAAAGTCATTAAATCTCAGTATCTATATTTAATTATTATTTAATTGAGGGGTGTTATAGAAAAGCATTTATCTCAGCATCTATATTCAGACCTGCAGGTTGCAAGGTATGCCTAAAAAAGATCCATTTGTTTCTTTTTTTCTTAATACCTGTGAAATATCTCCTCCTCTCCAGTTTTTGGAAACTTTCTGAATCCCCATAAACATGAGTTCTGCAGGGTTTTTTTCATGACAGTCCATAAAATGTTTAGATATGCTATGGGTTTGTAAACCCTTTTTAATAGTAAAAATATGCTCTGAAATTCTTGAAAGCAAGAATTGCAGAGGATATTTTTAATATTAATACCCAGTCTGCCTCCATAAATACCGCACAGCCTGGCATTACATCGGAACCCTTTTCTCTTATCTTGTATCGACATTATAAATATATCTCAAAGAAATATATACTGTACATTAACTCACATTATTTATTTCCACAGGTATTGCGTTTTATGTATTGACACCATTTATTCAAGTGCTCCATAGATGAAGATGACAATATTCTAAAGAATTATGGATTTTGGTATTAATATGATTAAATAGTTTTTAACAGTGTCAAAAGCAGCAAAAATCCAGAACAAGATCACTTTTAATCCTTAATGTACCCCTCACATATAATATTAGATACTCATAGGAAGCTTTCAATCACATTCACAGTCATTACTGTTCATGTGATTGTGGCCATGATTACTTAAAACCTCTATCACCATGCTCAACAAAACATGTATTTATTTATTTATTTATTTATTGTGCTGTTCGCTTTCTCCAATGTAACGTAGAGGGCAGCAGTTGTGTACTATTAGTATACAAGATTGAAACATGTACAAGCACCAAATGAGTCACTATATGCTCTCTAGCATTTAAATAAAGATTACAATCACCCTATTACTAAAATCTTACCAGAAAACATGAATATAGCTGCCTCTGTATTTTGTTAGCTGTAGGGACTTAGAATGAAAAAACTTAGATTCATTTTGAAAATATTTTACACATAAGATCCTGTGAAAATTAAATCTACTTTAACCACTGATACCATTTGTATCTCTCCTAAAATATTGATAATGTTTTCTATAAAATATTTGTGCTATTTACATCATATCTTTAGCCAAAACATGATTGTCAGTTCAATTGACATTCAAATAAAAACATATATTAACTTAGGGCCTAATTTAAAATGTAATGCATGTGGCATTCTGTACTTACTGTATGATCAAAACATTCTTCACACTTATTGTGATAATAAGTATCTCAGGATTTGTTCAACTCATAATGCAGCAATATTTCTACATCAGGCATACTAATGCATATGCTTACACATGACTTAAAGCTGTGGCTTGACAGTGTTGGTTACCCATTTTACTCTATTGGCAGACAATATAATGTAATGAAGCGTTATATGCACAAGAGGAAATCATAGTCAAATATTCCATATAATATGATATTACAAAGATTGCAAATAACATTAGTTTTTAAAAGCAGTTATTCATAGTGGGGATCTTTCAATACTAAGGATTGCCTTTATTCTATCGTAATCAGCTGTATGAAACACTTGCTTATCTCAGCCACTTTTTACTTGAGTAACTATTTGCTTTTTTACTGCAATATACAACTAAGTACCATCATTCTAAGGGGCATATTCCGTAAGATGTGAGATCCTGCCAGCACCTCGCTCTGCACACTTAAGTGCAAATACAATAGCTGACTAATGTTCGCATCATGACACATCCAGCAAACCTGGTAGTAGCCATTCTGGTGGCACCTCATAGGTAATTAAATTAAACCCTAAGATAATGTGGATCATCATTTTCTTTGTAAGGGCATATTGCTTTAAATTACTGCAATAAAGTATTTTCACTCTGATTGTCCTGGCACCAATATTAAAATAGTTGTAGCCTTTAAGTTTGACCATTTTTAAGTAAAACATTGTTTGCAGTGTTTTGTTTAACATCTAATCTACAAAACACCAATTTGACAAATTTTATGTATACATTAAAAATCAAAGGATTAGAATAAATAATATAATTGTAACACTTACCATAGTGGGAACATAGGTCTCTTTATGTACAGTTGGGAGGAAAGTAAATGTAGATTTACAGTACATATATTTTATATGCACACCTACCTTATTTGCCTAGTATTACATTATTAACTGAAAATTCACCTACTGTACACACATAATAAGATTTGTGATACATTGTACACACTGAGACTGATGCAGATTGTTAAGTAAATTGGCTGCCAATTGCTCAGTAGTATCATGCACATGCAAAAGGTGTACACTTGAAATGTCTTACCAATTCTGTACTTAGAATAGAGGTTGCAGTAGATAATTCCAAACTATGTTGGATGCTGCTATAGATATGCAACAAATATTTACCAAACAGTATCTATTATAATTATTTGTTTTGATTTATGTACAGTATTTCTGAATACAAAAATAAGGAATAATATATTTACAAATAACAGTATTGTGCTAAATTAACAGTAACCTTTCATGTTTCAGAAATTATGTTTTATGTTCTTGTCTAGTTATTTTATATACAGAATAAATCCCTGATGGGATTTGAATAAACTGTACCTTTGAGTTCAATACATTATGAAACTGTTATTCTACAGTACCATCTAAAGAAAATAATGAATTTAATTGTACATTAATTATTAATTATATCATATTTAAAATTCATTGGTCTGTTTGTTTTTCATTGTCCAGTTATGCATTCGGACACCCCTGCACTGATTTGGGTGAAACCATCGTGAGATGGACAAGTTGCATCCAGGCCAGGTTTTAGGAGGTTAGGATCCCGGTCGGACCTCTTGTTGGTGTACTCTGGGCATAACTTTGACACAGGGAGCCTGCTCTAAGTCTTCCACTGGATGGATATGGATGAAAACTTCAGAGTGGTAACAGTGGATCCCAGAAGACATACTAGGGGATTGAGGTCTCAGTCAGACCTCCTGTTGGTGTACGCTGGGCAGAATTTTAACCCGCAGAGTCTATTCTGGGCCTTTCACTGGATGGATTTGGATGAAAACTTCACAGTGGGGAGGCAATTGATCTGGGATGCCTAATAGAGTGTTTGGAGTCCCAGGCAGACCTCATGGCAGAGTGTTCTGGGCAGAACTTTGACCCAGGGAGCCTGTACTGGGGTTTCTGCTGGATAGATATGAATGACATCATGTATTTTAGTTGACAACTTTATAAAGTGGTAACTTTGGATCCCAGTAGACATACTAGGGGGTTGAGGTCTTGTTCCAGACCTCATCCAGATAAATTTAACACCTACCTGGACATTTATAAATTTGCCAGGAAACTTACCCTCAAGTGGTTATTTCAACAACAACCACTACCTCAGCACCATCTGAGCCAAGACAGCTTCATACACACTGAACATAAACCTCCATCAAGAATCTAACCAGTACAGGCAATAGGTAATCATATTTCCACATTCACCTATATGCTGGTGAAAGATTTAGGGAAACTTATTGACAATGCACCAAAACGGAGACATAACAACATAACCAGAGCAGAACAAACAGCTCTAGAGGATTTAAAAACAATTAAAAACATAGTTATAAAACCAGCAGACAAGGGAGGGGGAGTAGTTATCATGGAAAAAAGCTACTACATCAGAGAATCATGAAGAATACTACAAGATAACACCACATACCAACCACTCAAAAAGGACCCCACAAATGACTATCAACATGAATTACACAAATTACTCCAAAAAGGTCTACAAAAAGGCATCTTCACCACTAAAGAATATAACTTCCTGAATACCACACACTCCATTATCCCAGTTTTTTATCACCTCCCAAAGGTGCATAAGGATTACACAAACTCACCAGATTGACCTATCGTATCAGGGATCAATTCGCTTACTTCAAACCTCTCACAGTATTTAGACACCTTCTTACAACCATATGTAAAAGAACAAAGATCCCACCTTCAAGACACCACCAGTATACTCAACAAGCTGACAGAAATAGTTTGGGACCAGGACTACTGGCTCGCCACAAGCGACGTGACATCCTTATATTCCGTGACCAGACATGACCAAGGTCTAACTAGCACCAAATACTATTTGGATCACAACCCTAAGATGACTACCACACAATCTGGCTTTATCCTCAAAAGCATTAGTTTTATCTTGTCACACAATTGCCTATGGTTTGAGGACCAGTTCTACATACAGACCACCGACACAGTGATGGGGATGAGGTTTGCACCGAGTTATGCAAACCTCAACATGAGCTTCTGGGAAGACAATTACATCTGGTCTCATCATGGCTTTGGCGCAAACCTCGTCCTCTGGGTTCGCTATATGGATGACATAATTTTCATATGGAGAGGTGATGAAGAATCCCTCAAAACCTTTTTACAATACATCAATGATAATGAATACAATTTATCATTCACAACAAATTATAAAAATACAAATGTAGAATTCTTAGACCTCAACATTTTCACTGACAATAACCAAATTCAGACCAATACATACCGGAAACAGGTAGAAGTTAACAGTTTTATCTTAGCAACCAGCAGCCACCCTCCCAGCTGGCTAGATGGGATACTCAGAGGTCAGTTTAAAAAGAGTGAGGCGCAACTGCTCTAAATCAAGCGATTAGCAAGGGTGACATACTCCAATCACAACTGTTAGAGAAAAAGTACAATCTGAACAAATTACATTCAGCATTCCACAAAGTAAAAACATCAAGCAGAAGTCCTCTACTGAATTACAAAACCAAAACCTCCAATACAGACACCAACAAAGACATGTTTTTCATGACACAATACAACAACCAAGCAGAACAGATCACAAGAATAGTGAACAAACATTGGCCAATACTTCTGGGGGATGAAATTCTGGGTACATCCCTGCACCTAAACACAAGGTAGTATTCTATAAGGCACCAGACATAAGAACCAAAGTGGTCAAAAACCATTTACCACCAACAATCTTGACACAGAATACCCTTAGAAGCATCTGGAAACACAATACTCAGACCAAAAACGATGGGGGGCTTTTTTTATTGTGGTAGTTGCCTTATTTGCAATATCACAAGAAAAAAAAGCACCGTTCCCATAAAATCCATACAGTCAACAGTAAACAAAACCATATACAAAATACGAGACAATCTAACATGCAATAGTAAAGGTGTGATCTATATACTACAATGTCCATGTCAGAAACAGTATGTAGGAAGAACTATCCGCCCATTCAAAGTAAGAGTAAATGAATGTATGCGCAACATCAGGAAACAATGTGAGGAACATCCCATTTCAATACATTTCAAAATATATCACAATTCAGACCCTGCAACCCTTGAATTCACTGCCCTTAAAGTAGTAAAACCCAACTGGAGAGGAGGCTATTACACAAAGCAAATCAATAAAGAGGAACTACATATCATGGTAAACATGGGGACTCTCCATCCTGGGAGGCTCTATCGAGACAACGAGATAAGATCTATTGTCTACGACCTGTAGAAAATCAGATAACCAGACTCTTTTTGTTCATTTATCATTAATTTCTATACATACTTCCATTCCACATCCGAGATTACAATATGAGAATGCCAGCCCCTCACCAGGCACAATTCCAGAGATAACTCCATACAGCGTGCTTATACTGTTATATTCAGAATAATATACAGTTTAAGGTCTCTTCTTCCCTTTTTTTCTTAACTATTTTATAGCACTGGTGTCATTTTAACTAGATACGCTCAAATGGCAACTATTTATTGATGCAACTACATGCACGCAATATAAGCACACCAATGATAGACAGGATACCCATCCTATCACTAGGCATCAACAACTGTTAACCAATCACACTAATGAATCAGAAAGAGGCGGGACTTACTCGGCTGTATACAACTGCAGGACATAGTAAAATCTTCATGTTACATTGCTTTGAAGAAGACCCCTAGAGGGTTGAAATGCGTTGCCACACATGCACCCACCCAGCAGTATCATCCGTCAGGACACCAGGATTCCAATCTAGCATCTGCAGCAGCAAAAGCATCACCCAGCCACAAACACCATTGTAACCCCGGAAGCCGCATACTGACAGCAACAGAGGACTTCAATTAACACAGCCAGGAAGGGGTAGAGTGGGATCCTGTTGAGCCCTGATGAGGTAAGTCTCTATATTGGAGGAGGTTGCGGCATCCAGTTCTCACATGAGCCACTGCTTCAGTGCTGGTGGCATGCGCTCGTTCACTCGGACCTACGCCGCCGTACGGAGCGGTCACGGCTGGCCCAGCCAGGAGACTTGCCACCTTCACATCCTCTGGAATCCCGTACTAATACCCCAGGAAGAATGTACCCTGGGTAACCATCATTATTCACTAGCGGGACGCCACAGCCATTGACATTATATCAATTCCTTTAAAACACCATTCAGTTGCAACTAACTGACAATCATACTGCATACCTGCCATAACTAACTGCATGAACCTATAGTGCATACTGAATGCACCCATTGCTAACAGATCATTAGAAACAGGAGGACACTTTTGGAGTGCAACCTGTTGCAATCACCCACACATCCATTGTTTCATATGTTTATATACACTGCTGTTTGATGTGTATTTGCTGCTCATTGCTTTTGATTGGTCTATTGAGATTTCTGATGTGGAGTGCCTGCTCCCATCACCATTTGTGAAAATGTAGTTATTTTTTTGTTTTGCCATACATTTTATGATCGTTCTTAAACTTGTCATAAAGGCACGGTTAATCCCACTGAGAGTACTTATCTTTAATACCGTATTGATCATACTGTATGGTTTCATTCCTTTAGTAAACCAACTCTGCATTTAGAATTTACCAGTCTCCACAATCCATTTTATTGATACATTCCACTATCTTTTTAGTCACCACACCAAGGGGTATAAGGAGCATGTTAATACCATTGTTTATTGTGTACCATTTATGATAGGAGGTCAGATAACCCTCCTTATTAACGCTGCCCCCCCAACCCCGCACAATAGGCCACAGCTCAGTGCGCAATTTACCCTATACCTTTGCATCTGGTTGGACATCAAGTCAGTGTTAAAGGCAGAAATTTGACCCAGGAAGCTTGTTCTGAGCCTTCCACTTGATGGATTTGGATGAAAACTTCAGAGTGGTAACATTGGGTCCCAGAAGACTACTAGGGGGTGAGGTCCTAGTTTTTAACAAAAAGATGGGCGCTATAATGTATAAAATATATTAAGTAACAAGAAAACCATATGAAACATATAAGAGTTACATTGTTAAACTTGAATGCAACAGAAATAACCTTGCATTGAAACAAAGTACTTTTAAGAATGATTGAATATGGCCAAATGGACACCTGGTATATATAAGAAGAGGTGAAGCAGGCTTGATGAGCTTAACTAGACCTTCTCTTACCCTAATGCTTCCATCTGGTCCTTTGTGACTTCTTGTTATGCCAGTTGGTCCTTCTCCCTGCTATTGGCTCCAGCTGCTGAGTTCCACAGAATACCAGGAACCGGAAATGGCCTAATGAAGTCGATGCCGGCTGTCAGGGGATATTTAACTCTTGTCTGACTGTTTCATATATCTGTGTGCTTTGCCAAGGATGCTTGCATGGGCATTGTGCAGTCCTTTTATTTTAATGCTCTATTTTTTTGTTGGTAAAACTTCATTGTTTATGTTCTTTTAAAAATGTTAAAAAAAATGTGTGGTGTCCCATCCCAAAGGCAAAACCAGCTCTGGACGTCTGAGCCCGGTCTGGTACTGGAAAATTGTGGGAAACTCCAGCTGGGATCAGCAAAGGGTTTTTCTTGTTTTAGGAAGACCATTTAAATGATACGAAGATGACCCGATCCATGGGTTGTTGAGTATGATTTTTTTTATTTATTAAAGGAATACCTCATTTGGTATCCGTGTACAGTTGTTATATTAATATTTTGTTTATAGGTGGACTACAAGTGACAGCAGGCCCTTAATATCCAGGTATGCTGGCATTTGTGGCTCTACAAGTACCAGCATGCCAGAGGAGGAATGATTTGAGTTGTAGTCCCTCTAAAAAGAACAATATTACACTGTATGTTTACACCGTTAAGCCAGCACCCACTACTACCTTTCAACCAAGGCCTGGGGGTTCCTCAGTTAGGGGAATCCTATTTTGAAGGGAAGTCACCACTTTCCAAGGAATTCCAGGCCTGGACTGACCAGTTTACATGATGGCAGGTGGAAGCTATGAATTCTGTTTTCCTGCTACGGTGTAATCCCCCTGGCTGGTTCATCCTGGTGAGGGTTACTAGAAGAATGGGGGGACCCCATGCTGGTCCCTCTCCCCTGATTTTCCAGTAGCAGACCATAGTCATAGGTCTGGGGTTTTTTATGCTTTTGGGGACCCCACAATTTTTTTTTAAATTACTTTTTCTTTACACTTTAACACACAAAAGCTTGCACAGATCATAGATTCAGGTACATTTATAGATTTTTTTCGTTTTTTTTAGGTCTTTATATGTTAATCTGCAAACATGACTGCTTGCATTTAATTTATGCTTCCAGGTTTTTATTTACCTGCAGTATAAAATGATTGCATGCTCAAAAGTTTTTATGTTTATTACTTGAGATATATTAAATAACTGCCAAATATTTGCACTATGGTCAGTGGCACATTTATTTTATATTATGTAGGTGCTTATTATGGTTCAATACATTGCACCGTCTTTACTTTGGAATCTATTCAGATTTAGTTTGGTGCAATTATGATAGTTTTTAACAATACAATTCTTATTACATCTGTGATTTCTATTGTGGTGTAGGTTAAGCATACAACATTTTGACCGATGGTCTAATGCCGCATATAAAGTCAGTTTTGACATGCAATTTTGATTTAGATATGCCATTAGTAAATCCCTGAATTGCAGAATTGATGGGCTATCACAGAAAAATGTCAAATCACCCAATATTGATCTTCAGTAAATTTACTACTGTGTGTCTAAATGGTTACAATCTAAAAATGTGGTGTTCTGCTGCTGCAACAAACCGACCTATATTACATGTAAATATATGAATACTAAAATTTTAATATTAAATCCAAGGTAAATAAAAATATATATCAGACCAAAAAATTTAATCCACCTTGGATTCAATTCATAGGTATTGGAAAGCCTATGTGCATAACAATATGTGGGAACAACAGCTGTAAACCAAGATTCATGGAACAAACACTATTATACCGGAAAATTATGCAAAAAAATCCAAAATATTCCCATCATGCTACCACCTATTAGATATACAGTTCAGGACTGCTGCACATTCATGGAAGTCTAAATTCTCTGGACTACAAAGAAACTGATCGCTATAAACATATTTCACAGTGACCTCCAAACCTTCTTTCCCTCCTGTTTAATTTATTTTTATCTTCACATAGTTCTGAACACTCAGGGCTTATCACCCCTACACTCACGGTTTTGTGCTCTATGGGCCTGATTCAGAGATGTACGCTAATGCTGCCACAGCTGTGATTTTTGCCGATGTAGATGTGCAACAATATGTACTAAGACACTCACCTAAGCCATCACAGCTCTCTGCAAATGCATATAGTGTACATGCACAGCCAGGGGTGGTTCTAGAGAGGATGGGGCCAATGTGCAGTTTCCGACACGGGCCCCCTCCTCCCCGTCCGGTGGCCGGCAGTGCACTGAGTGGTGTGCGGCCAGCGCCGTACTTATAGACTCTGGGCTCTAGAGTGTGCCCAGAGGATTTAGCGCATGCACAGGTAACCAGGAAAATGGCCATGGTGGCCATTTTCCCTGTACTGCACATGTGCAAACGACAGTAAAATGGCCACAGTGGCCATTTTCCAGACATTTTTTAAAGCACAGACACCAGCGCTGATGTGGGACTCCAGAAAGGAAAGTATAATATTGGTGCGGTGCTGGCCCACCCTGGAATCAGGGGTCCGTGTGCCCCGAACACCCTGTACCCTTTATAAATACACCCCTGTGCACAACATTGAACACAGATCATGCAAAACAACTTTCTGAGTGAGTCTATGGTCGCCATAAATTATATAGCAGAGCCATGTTTACTGCTTGCAGAATTGCAGTCAGCGACTTTTACACACACCAAAAATGGTCGTGACATGCCCGCATTTATCTCCCCACTCCCCATTACCTCCCAAAAACCGGTCCCTATCTATGAATCATTTGCAAACAAATCCTCAAGGCTAGAGCATTTGCAAACGAATCGCCATGTGTGCACATTACAGCTGTGTAGCATGTGCAGTCAGACAATAATCGCCCAACTGCATGAACATCCTCATATCGTAAAACACTGAATCATTCCCAATATCACTTCTGATCACTTCTGATCCCCCCTCCCACTCCTACCCTTGTTCCAACCCAGATCTTTGGTTCATTATATTTTAATGAAGCCAGTGTTTTTTTTCCCTAACCTGTTTTGATATTGTATCTTTTTTCTATTATTGGGAAGTTACTGTGCTCTGCTTATATTTCTATAATCATTTGCTCCATGGCATTTTGACCTCGCTTTGGATTATTTTTTCTGCATATAAATTTCTTTTTTTTTTACACATAAAAAGAGAGTAAATTTAAATCCAAAATCAAAGTGCCCACACTACTGTATCTAATATTTTGTGTAGTTGGGCTTCGGAGTTCATATTATTAATATTTTTATACACTGTGAGCCTGATTCAGAGATGGATGCAGTGTCCATGTTGCACAAGCATATGGACCTCATTCAGAGCTGGTCGCACAGAGTGTGCGGTCCGTCTGAATGAGGGGAGGACCTCTTGAATTTTCAAGACGTCCTCCTTTGCAGTGGTAAGGCTGTGGGTTAACACCCACAGCCTTATGACTGCCTAAGGTGATGGTCGTGATGGTCAAGACCATCGCGACCATCGGGCTTACGACAAGACCCTAGGGTAGGGTCTCCTTTGTCGTAAGCCCCGGAGAGCTTTCGGCTCTGTCTGACCATGGGAACGCCCCTGTTTGGGCTGCCACTCCCCCGGCCCGCCTTCCAAACGGGACGAGCTGTCAATCAACATCGACAGCTCGCGCCCTCTGGATCAAGACCCGCTACGACCGGTGCTGTCGGTCGTAGCGGGTCTCACGTATGTGCACGATGGCGCCGGCGCCATCATGCGCATGCTCTGTGGGGGGCCATCGACCTGGTCCGAGCGCATCGGCACTAACAACCGGGTCTGAATGACCCCCTATGTTCTGTGTGAGACAGCATAGGCTTACTCAGAAGTACAATGTGCAGTCGATGTTTCCGATGTTCCAGCTGCTGTGTGTAACTGGTGGATGTCAGACGCTGGAGGTCGGCATCTCAGTGCACAAGTTGGCAGCTGAGTCATTGGCATATTTTCACAAGTCCACTGCAAAAGAATTCACAGTTGCAAAGGCATTTACATTTATGTCTGGATTAGTCCCAATGATCATCATAAGTGGATGTGTGTCACTATAATACAAGTTTTTCTGATATTGGCTTATATTACTAAAACTATACTCAACTTAATACATATTTAGCATAATCTTTGTTAGTCCTAGTCATTTTTCCTATTCTAACCCTTTCACTAGAAAAACTATAAATGAGTGGTCTTTGGGCCTGATTCAGACCCACTCGCGAGCGGCTGTCCACTCACAAGTGGGTCGATGGTCTGCACTGAGCATGCGCACGACGGAGGGAGCTACGTCGTGCGCATGCGCCAGACGCGACGAGCGAAGGACTTTCCTTCGCTCATTGTGTCTGATCAAAGGGGGCGTGCTGTCGATGTTGAATGACAGCACGCCCCCTTTGGTGGGCATGCCGGGGGCGTGCCTCACTGACGGGGGCATTCCCAAGGGAACGCCTACCATCAGAAGCCGGCCCACTGACATGACTAGTGATGTCAGTGGGAGTGATTTTGGCTCTGATAGAGCCAAAATCACTCCGGGCCTTGCGGTTTAAAACCTCAACCGCAGGCTCCGGCTCGCAGTGGCGATAGTCGCGATGGTCACGACCATCGCGGCCATCAAACTGCACGCTCGTATAGGCTGTGGGTGGTGACCCACAGCTATACGAGCGTCCAGGAGGACGCTCCATAATTATGGAGGGCGGCCCTCATTCAGAGCGTGCGCTCTGCTCAGAGCGTACGGCTCTGAATGAGGGCCTTTATTCATTCCCCATTAAGCAGGATCATGTGTCTTTATATTGGAAAATTAAATTATAAGTGGATGTCTATTACTACAGATTCACACCTTTAAGAAACATGATTATTATAGGGCCATGTTTTTTAGAATAATATAACTCTTGAAGGGTATTCATACTCTTACTAAATGTAATAAAGAATTAGGTTTACATAAAAAAATAAAATGATACCTTTTAGAAGATAAACTTAGAGAAAGTATACAAATTTTGTCATGTAATACTATATCAGAAAGTATATGGGCCTAACCCAGACCCGCTCACGAGCTCTGAGTGCTCGCAAGCGGGTCAATGGTGCCCTAATGCGCATGAGCATGACGGAGGGAGCTCCGTTGTGCGCATGCGTGAGACCCGCATAGCGACAGCCAAGCTGTCCCTATGGGTCACGCCAAAGGGGACGTGCTGTCGATGGTGACTGACAGCACACCCCCTTTGGTGGGCATGCTGGGGGCGTTGCTGCCCAGACGGAGGCGTTCCCATGGGAACGTCTTCCATCTGGAGCTGGCCCCACTGACATCACTAGTGATGTCAGTGGGAGTGCTTTTGGCTCTGATCGCCATCGCAAGCCCGATGGTCGCGATGGTCATGACCATCGCGACCATCTTTTTGGCCGCGCGCATAAGCTGTGGGTCACCCACAGCTATGCGAGCGGCCAGGAGGCCGCTCCATTTTTAGGTAGGAGGGCCCTGATTCAGAGCGAGCGCTCTGGTCAGAGCGTCCGGCTCTGAATCAGGCCCTATATCCTTTAATCTATAGGCATACTTTGTGGCTGCTTTAAATTAAAATAATGTGTGCATTTATATTTATATGTATTGAAGGTTTACAAAACTCTTTGTACAGTATATATAATTGCATATATTTGATATATAATTATATGATTATGTTGTACAGTATATGTTTTCTCTTTCTAAATGTGTGATTCATCTGCAAAATATACCTGTGTCATACTGTATATACATGAGGTGCACATTTTGATCAAATTGTAAATGCTCATCTCTCATAGTGAGGTGACCCATTTAAAATAAGCACCTACACTAACACTTTAAAACTTAAATGTGGAGCACCACACTTGCTCCTTTGGAATACAAGTTATAGTGGTAGGAACCTGTGATGCTCTGGTCCCAAAAAAATACCTTTTTACCTCTCCAGTATCTGTCCAGGCTAGCACTGAGGTCCACTTGTGCTATGCATCACTCCCGGATAGCACATAGGTCTGCTCTCATGACACAATGCTCCCAGCTGGTGTTGAGGTCTGTCTGTGTTACTCCTGCCCAGTCCACTCAGTGTCCTGTCACTGAGCATGGTGATGGCTCCCCGCAGCTCCTTGCTCACTGCATTAGCATGATGGTACAAGAGCTGAATGCCAGAGTTCCCTCCAAAATCACAATATGGGCACAGCCATGTTGGACTCTTTCACCTGACATTCTTCCTCCACTAAGAGTATTGCTTTTAGACCAGCTGCTCGCAGCATCCAATCTCTGGGTATCCACCATTATAAGTTCCATTTCCTAACTGGCCCCTGTTGCCAGCACAAAGTTACTTCTGCTGAAATTGCAGCTCTTTGCTAAGCTTCCAGGTAATCAAGTCTCCAGTCTGGTTTTACCATTGAAACTTGTTCATATTTGCCTTCATCGATCCCTTCTTATACCTCCAATTATTGGTCCCATCCGATCTCTTCATAACATTGGTCCCATCTGATATATTCAAACATCAGGCTCAGGGCCTGATTCAGCCAGGACTGCAGTTGCTAATACACATCCATTTGGTAAATTGTTTAGCATTTTGCATGTGTATGCATCACAGTGTGTATGTGTGAACTAGCAATTGTGATGGTAACTGTGTTTGCAGAGGCTACGCAGACCCAGAGCAGAGTAATTGACAGGAAGTGCCATTTGTGGGTGGTGACAGGAGGTTGTTCAGGTGAATGCTGGTGTGCCAGAGCATTGCAATGCCATTGAAGGGGCATGCATAAATTATCCTGTCCGTGGCCATATGCAGCCTGAGGCCTCATAGCTTGTGCTGATGTTAGCAATTCCTAAGTGAGGTCTGACCTGCCTTTACTGTACGTATGGGTCCAATGTTACTCGATATTACTGACTATTTTGCTATGTTGCCCAAATATAAGGATATGAGTAAGGGGAAGTTGGCGTCCTTATGTTAGGCTTTGATCGCAATGCAATTGCAAACATTTGCATGTCACCGCTGATATTAGCAACTGCATAACATGCGTATTAGCAGAATAGTAATCCTTGCTGAATCAGGCCCTCAAACAGATCCAGTTCTTCAATTCATCAACACTGGTCTCAAACCAATCCAGTTCTTCAATTCATCAACATTGGTCTTAAACTGATCCAGTTCTTCAATTCATCAACATCGGTCTCAAACTGACCCTGCTGTTAAATTGAGCATCACTGGTCTCAAATTGACTCTACTCACACCAGTATCACTGTCCCAGTCCTCTTCTGCTCATCTATCCAGTATCATCAACTTCAGTTATATCCTATTCAGCTCATCCTCAGTTCCACATCATCTATAATCATATCCAGTTCTCATACCAACCTGCTGTTAATAAAGACATTATATTTCTGTCCTCACCTTCGAGCCCATCATCCTCTGTAGTTCCTCTACCTCCTCACAGCAATACATGGTAAAGTCAAGCATCCATATGGAACACAACAATTATTTAAAATAACAGCAGGAGCAGAAACCAAGCACTAGTGCTGCAGCTGCTGACACCATCAGTCATTATGATGATACTGCTTCAACATCATCTACTAAAGCTGATGCTCAATATAGAGACTTTCAATTAGGATAGCTAAAGTCCAAAAAACAATATCTTAAAGTGGTAAAGAAAAAAATGTCAGCTGCCTATTGGTAACTTGTTTTGTGTGGGCACAACTAAACCAATCACTTCACCCACAAGTGACAATCCCTGTCGCTGAAGTGATTGGTTTGTTAAACTGTGCATGTCCTGTTTAATATATGCAACAGAAGGGTGGGTGAGAGGGCCCAAGGACAATTTCATCTTGCACCTCTTTTCTTTGCATTAGTGCTGTTTTGGGCATTACTACCTAACATTTTTAATTTATAGTTTCTTAACTGGCCATCCTGTCTGTCACTTCTGTGTGGCAAATCTTTCATAGATGTTCATGTTTGTGGATTTGTGCTGCTGCTCTGATGCTTGCTTTTTTTTTAGTTTCTTACTGTATTTATTTCAACTAAAATCACAAATAGGTATACTTGCAAAATAATCATATGCCTTTTTCAACCTTGATTTGTAGGTACCAACATGGTGGACCTGGCTTTCCTTGATCTTAACAGCCATGTTTGTTCAGATGCAAATCAAGCACCAAATGAAGAGGCTATTTTGTGATGGTATCTAGAGCTAGCTGTTCTCCCTCCTCCCCTCTCAGCCTTCTCATACACAATACCAGAAGCACATTGATGAGAGATGTTTAGTACCAGACTTTAAACCCTCTGCCCCTTACTATTCAGAGCTTTCATTTTGTGTGCTGCCACATTAATAGTTATTCCACCCATTCAAGAATCAAAATGGGCAAGTGCAACACTGGCATTACTGGTGTTGGTGGGAGAGCCCAAGGACAATGCCATCCTGCACCTCTTTTCTTTGCATTATGCGCTATTTGGGGCATTGCTGACTTTCTTTTTGTGTAGATGAAAAATATTATTGTTTTAGTTTATTAAACTGCCATCCTGTCTGCCACTACAGTGCCATTCTCTTTCCTAGATGTGCCATGTTGGTAATTGAACTGCCACAGCCGCTGGAATCTCCTAGTGATGAATGCCAAAAATGTCCAGACATTTTTATGGCCACAGACAGCAACTCCTGAATGCCATTTTAATTTTGTTAAAAAAATTGTAACCACCAAGAGCTTAACTGGGGCAAGGACTGGTGTGAATGAGCAAAATATTTTTTTGTAAATGCCTCACCTCCTCACTCATAAAGTTGCTTAGGAATCCAAAACTTAAATTAGATTTACTACTAATCAATCCTTCCTTTCCCTCTTGATTAAAAAAAACATTTGTTTCCAGATGTGCCATGTTGAACTGCCACAGCCGCTCAAATTTTCGACATGCGGTAGATTAAAGCCGAAAATGTCCAGAAATGTTTATGGCCACAGACAGCATTTTCTGCATGCCTCTTTACTTTAAAAAAAATTTCTAAACCACCAAGCTGATTTTGTGTGCAAAGCAAGGGATATGTTGTTCAGCCATGCTCTCTCCTACTATCCCCTCCTCCCTCATAAATTTGCTTCAGTTTAAAAAAATTATATAAATTTACTACAATGAAACCCATTCCTTTCCCTATCTTCAACTACATACATACTCCAACTCCCTCAGGCCCCTTGATTAATAAAAACATTTGTTTCCAGATGTGCCATGTTGGAAGTTGAACTGCTACATGTTTGTGCCACCCACTGCTGTCACTTAGCTTTGTCAGCCAGCTAGCTGGGTGCAACCTTTTGGCCTTAACTGGATGAAAACACTATTTTGAGCTGTAAGCTGGTCAAAATTGACTGGAAATCAGTGGAAATTAATGTTATAGAGGTTAAAAATATTGTAGGAAGAAAAAAAAGCCCAATTATGTGATTTTAGCAGTTTTACATTAAAAAAATACAGATCTAAAACCAAAACACATGAGGGTGGTTTTGCAAGACAAAAAACAAAACATGAAAGTTAACCCAGATCCAAAACCAAAACAAAATACACAGGGGTCAGTGAACATCTATAATTTAAATTTAATTTATGTGTGTGGTGTCAAAGTTGGATAATCAGCTGAGACAGAATCTGTATTCAATCGGAATCTGCAAGACGCCATTTTGCGACTGATCACCCAGAGCCATTTTAAGTTACAACTTACGAGCTAAGTACATATGGCAATGTTTTAATAATCTTTCAGAAACCATACCCTGATGTATACAAGCCCATTCTAAGGACAACCTTGCATAAAAAAATACCATAACAAATACAGTATTCATGCAGGGTTTAGTAAAACAGCTTCCTGAGAAAAGTAATTAGAAAAACAATACACCAGGATACTGTGGGTGTTTTTGCATGTAAATGGAGAGACCCCACATGTGGACAGGTGTAGCTGTGGCAATTGAAATATAGCGCAGGCACTGATCTGCACAATTGAATTTGTCTGAATGATCAATGGTAAGCAATCTGCTTGAAAAAAACTGACACAGGTATCCTAAATAGGCAGAAGAAAACCTTTGAATTCACTGTCAGACAGGATGGCACCAGCAGTCAGCTGGTGGTCTCCACCCTGTTTGAGAGTGAAACTCACTGCTCATAACATCTTGCATTATATGCTATATGTATATATGTGTGTGTATACATATATATATATATATATATATATATCACCAGAGACAGTGGCACTAAGGTCAATAACACATCCACAAGTCCAGGTTTGTATATCAACGTTTCAGAGCCATTTTATTGCTCCATCGTCAGGACATAAAGCACATAATACAAAAAGTGACTTACTTTACCATCACCCATCACCACGTGCAGCAACTGCGGGTCCCGGCATCCAGAAGGGAGGCGCAGCATACTGACATCATCTCCAACTTCCTGTCACCAGGGTAACCGCTATACATTAACAAAAAATCCAAACATGGCCACATTATAGCAATATATATGAATCAGTACATTCAAAATTAGCTCACACAAAATAGTACATCAAGTACCTAACAACCTCCATATCACTGCTATACTATTCAGTGCAATAGATATAAATCATGAACCCTTATAACACGATGACAAATATAATTCATAAAAAACAATGGAGACCCAGATTTTCATTTAATCCCCTAGGTGTAAGTGTGCCCAGACGATAAATCCATTGGGCTTCACATTGTAGTAATTTGAGTCCTCTATTACCTCCTCATTTAAATTTGGGGATGTGATCGATGATAATATATCTTAAAGTGGATAAATTGTGACCGGCACTTAAAAAGTGTCGAGCCACAGGTTGGTCGCTAACACCATTACTAATAGCTGACCGTATTGCAGAACGGTGTAAAGCCATTC
Organism: Taudactylus pleione; assembly: GCA_031769625.1. Lineage (NCBI taxonomy): Eukaryota > Metazoa > Chordata > Amphibia > Anura > Myobatrachidae > Taudactylus > Taudactylus pleione. The sequence goes on along the minus strand of JAUIMM010000077.1, from coordinate 6,189,992 downwards.
GCTCACGCAGAGTTCTCTCCATTTCACCCACATAAGATAGCCCACAGGGGCACGTTATCAAATATACGATAAAACGGGTAGTGCAAGTGACTCGATGTCTAATGATAAATTTCTTGCCACTAAGGGGATGGCAAAAACTGTTGCCTGTCGTTAAATAACGGCAGGTCAAACAGTTAATGCATCTGATACACCCATTTTTTTGTTGTAAAAAATGTGAAGTTGGAGAATGATCCCTATTTGAAATTTCAGTTTTGACTACCCAGTCACGTAAATTTCGACCCCTCGTGTAACACAGCATGATTGCCTTATTCAATTTTAGATCTCTATCAGTAGTGATAATGGGCCAATACTTTTTAGCAAAGTGCCCTACAGTGTCACTACTCGAATTATAGTGACACACCCAAGGCATTTTAGATTCATTGCCAACATTTCTACTAGGATCGGAGCCCAAAACTTACTACATGGCATGCTCAAAGCCTTGAACTTGGCCTGTTCCAGAATATGTATAGGGTATCCCCTTTCTTGAAATTTACAAAACATATCGTTAATCTGGACAACAGCCTCTTCTTCATTACTACAAATTTGTCTTGCTCTAACAAACTGCGAGTATGGCAACCCATATTTCATAGGTCTTGGATGTGCACTATTAAAATGTAACATGGTGTTTCGATCAGTTGGTTTGCTAAATACAGATGTAGATATTTTACAATCAGTTAGTGTTACCTGGACGTCCAAAAAATTCACTGTGGATGTATTGCAGCAATAAGTAAACTTTACGGATGATCAAGAGCATTTTGGTTATCTATGAACAGATTAAATTGTTCCTCAGTCCCCGTCCAAATAAAAAAAATGTCGTCTTTGTATCTGGCATAGAAAAAGATCTTGCCAGACACAAAGACTTCACTAAAAATATATCATCGAGAACATGTGTTCATTGGCATACGATGGGGCCACATTGGACCCCATTGATCACCCGGACAGTTGCAGATAGAACCTATCATCGAACAGAAAAAAGTTTTTTGTCAAAACCATCTCCAATAGATCATGTACCAATCCAACACTAGGTCCCATATATGCCTCACTCTCACTAATAAGTTTATCCACAGCTGCCAAACCCGCATCATTAGGTATGACAGTGTAGAGGCTGCTAATATCAATGCTACACACCAAACTACCCTTAGGAACATCCCCCAAATTCATCAATTTATTAAAAAAAGATGTTGTATCAAGCAAAAAATCAGGATGTTGCAAAATACACGGTTGTAAAAGCGCATCTAGATATACTGATGTAGGCTGGAACAACAACTCCCGGGCCGAAATAATCGGCTGACCCGGGGGGTTATCCAAACGCTTGTGTATTTTAGGAAGTGTGTATAATAGGGGCACAATGGGATACTCAGGGATCAGTAATGTCCCTAATTCCTTTGAAATTTCACCCAAATCGACGGAATACATTATTCTCTCAAATAATTGTGTCCGAAAAGCATGTAGGATCCGAATCCAACATCCTATACACACTAGGATCAGATAACTGCCTGATAATCTAGTTTCTATATGCAGAAAGGTCTTGAATAACTATTGCCCCGCCTTTATCGGCAGGACGAACCACTATATCTTTGTACCCTGCTAGATTTTTAAGGGCTTTCCACTCATTAGTACTCAAATTACCATGATTTTCCATTACATTCATCTTACTAATTACATTATTCTGACATCGGCTCAAAAGCAGATTTATATGCCATTTTACACAATTGTAAAGGAATGTCAGATTTCATCGAACCAACCAGTCCAGCCACAGATTTATCACCATGAAAATGTTCATGAATATTCAACTGACGGGAAAGATGTAATTTTCTATTTCCCATTTCATACCGTCAAACTTAGTTGTAGGAACATAAGATAGTCCTTTACTTAAAACTGATGTCTCAAATTCTGTCAGAATATGTGAAGACAGATTAATAACTATCTTCTTCTCCGGAGCAATGGTGGTCTCCCTGCTTTTCTTCACCCGCGCCCATTGGTGCCCTCTCCTATTAAACTTACAACGCGATCGACAGAAGAATCATGCTGCTGGGTTCCTAAAGGGATTGATTCTCTAGGTAATCTAGAATTAGGGGCATCAGAGTCACTTGATGAAACACGATAAACTGTCAAATCCATTTCGAATTGAGCTCTGTGAGTCCCATGTTTGAAGTAACGCTGTCCTTCACCACGACCCCCGTGGATCCAATTATACACTTGATTCTGATCATAGTCTGCAGCCACCTTCAACATCTTGGTTTTTTTAAATTGAATTAGATCACTTTTATAAGCATTCACTTGTCTGGTAAGTTTTTCCATCCATGCTATACTGTCATCAACTTCAAAACCGGTCTTATGCTGTTGCTCAAATAAATAGATTTTATCACGTGTAATAGCAAGTTCCCTTGCAGACTCTTCAATTACTAATAACATCAGATCATAGCTGCACTTGTTCAGAATTGAGATACAACGTTTGCAAAAATTAAGATTATAACGGCCAATGGTGGGACAATTTTTTATGCGAAAACCACGAGGTATACGTTTGTCCTTAAAGTAATCACTTAATGTTACCCCATGGTAGTAAAAATCCAACTCTCTCTGTTTAAGCTTCAGCCATTCTCTATACAAGAGTTGCAAAGACTTAGTCGCATCATCATCCTTAAATTGTTCTTTAAACAGTATGCTCTCAGCATCTAAATCAGAAAACATCAAAGTGGTTCCTTGTGTTAGCTTGGATATGTTGATAGTCTCTAAATTAGCATCCGCATCATCATCTTTGCCAGTAGCCATGAATACACAACAAGTGTCACTTAGACACCGCAAATTCAATCCTCACTTGTTATAGACACGTATTGTCATGAATATAGTATAAGACGAATTGAAAAACTGGGTGCCTAATACAGTGTGTATTGCACCTGGAATGCTAATACACATCATATGCAAAAGTTCCAATGGATGGCACTCCAAATAAATATGTTACACATATTTAGGAAAACCCCCATATGAGGTATCCCATGTACATCACCAGAGACAGCGGCACTCAGGTCAATAACACATCCACAAGTCCAGGTTTGTATATCAACATTTCAGAGCCATTTTATTGCTCCATCGTCAGGACATAAAGCACATAATACAAAAAGTGACTTACTTATACCATCACCACATGCAGCAACTGCGGGTCCCGGCGTCCAGAAGGGAGGCGCACCATACTGACGTCATCTCCAACTTAATGTATAGCGGTTACCCATCACCAGGGTAACTGCTATACATTAACAAAAAATCCAAACATGGACACGTTACCCTTAGGAAGTCCAAAGGATGAAACGCGTTGGGCACTGCCAGCCTCTCTCAGACAGACTTGACACCACCTCACAGATAAGCTATTTCCTTTTCTAATTTTGTGTTAACTTATCCTACACTTTGTCTATTACCCTATTTATGTAATAAAGTCCCCCTGTTTAAGTACACCAGTGCTGATGATGGTTATTTATCTCATTTGAAGACCATCACCACTTTCTGTGGGTACTTTTGGGGCTGAAAAATAAGGAAGAAACCTGGATAAAGTTACCAAGGTTAACACTATATGCATCTACACAAGAATTTATCGGGTACGCATAACCATTTATTCCGAGACTCACTATTCTGAAAATACTACACTATATTATTTTTCTTCTCCACCTGGCTCTGCCAAGAGCCTCTTCTTATCAAGGTCCTATTTGGCACCAGTAACCTGGGTCCAGCTTTGTTAATTCCATCAACCAACAAGATTTACAGATAAGCCTTAAAGAATTATCTTTTGGTACGCACATTATTATTTGAGCACGGGCACAATTATTTTTTAATTTATCACACTATTTGGCGCTTGTCCTTTCCACCCCATTTTCCAGATCACCATTTCATCTGACTGCCATACAGACTGCTGCCTACTCTTATTTGAAGGATTCAAGTGGTCGATTAACTGATCATATGTATGACACCTGCACTTTAATGTCACAATCAGGCTAATACACTGTGCGCGATCCAAGAACTACTATTTCCATATATATATATATATATATATATATATATATATTTGTTAAATCCATCATAGATAGATGCACATGCATAAACACTGCACATTACATACAGTTGCGCTGTTTCACTCTACAAATAAATGCACCACGCATATTAGCAACTCTATGCAATATTCTCTTACACTTACACATACATAAATTACAAGAAAGGTTTTCTAGTACTAAAGTGTAATATTCAAGGTTTATTCAGGGATTATTAATGTTGTGAAATAAAGGTTATTTGATATCTAAGGTTTAGTACATGGTAAGCAGACCGTTTCTGGTGTTGTACTGATCCACTGTGTATCCACAGATTCCTGGTACCATCAGTGAGAAGATCGGAACCTGCATCTTCAAACTATGGACTATAGAGAGTTATAACATTAAAAATGTACTCTGTAATGTTAGCAGCTTAGATTTGCATGCAGGGGGAGAAAGGAGACAAAAGGCTGTTGGAGGCTGACCTGTGTCCATTTGAAGTGACCTGTTAAATGTCCTGTAACAGAAGCATCACGATGGAGAACCAATGAAATCATGCCAAACTTATCTATTGTATTTCCAAATCCCTGCAAGGGTATATATTGGCACTGTCTGACCCCAGTGGGGAGTCTTCTTGCTGATGCTGTTGATGGAGGTTTCTTGTTGCTGCCGGTAACTGGTCCCTGAGCGCGTGCGTATGTAATTGTACCTTGGGTCTGTATGATTTCTTTGCGCTAAATTGTCTTTAGATCACAGCATATAACCTACTGTTTTTATGTTGAATAATAAACTTTGTGCGTTGGAAACACATTTCAAAGTCTGAAGGCATTCATTTACTGTATGACTGCGTATGCAAATAGCGACAATTCTAGAAGGTATAGGCAGGATTTAGAAGGTATAGCCAGGAGCATATAAAGGTTTAAATCCAGTGTCGTTAGTGGCCACTCAGTCAGGAACTGAATTCTTTTCCCAGAATTGCCTACTCCTGAGCAGAAGGAGCTAGCTCATTCCCCTGCCTTGTTAAGTTGTTATAAGCAGCACTACTGCCAGCAATAGCATGTATACCAGCAGTTAACACATGTCCATATTCCATATGTGATTGACGTCACACCGCGTGCACACACCAGCTCTCTTTGTGTGTTGTTTGCTGTGCCCAAGAATAGGACCAATTGAGGAGCTGCCTCAGCTGCACATCAGAACACCAGGACCCACCAAACAGTGAGTGAGAGAAAGAAATGTGGCAGCTGCCTGTCCCTGATGGAGGTGAGGAGAGCACAAATTTATAGTTTGTAGGGTGGTGCTAAACACCTTACTACTGGCCCTGGATTTCTCCATTGGTGTTATGCGCAGTTGAAGACTGCTAGCACACATTGCCCCAAGCCACAGTATGATTGACATGTTGCAGTGGTGACCAGCTCTCACGATGACAGATGCATGTAAGCAGCGGACGAGAGCAGCTGGCTGGAGATGTCCATTTACTAAAGATGTGTGCAGACTCCTGTGTTTTGGTTTTGGTAAAAATGACCCTCAAGTGTTATGGTTTTGGCAAAACCACCCTAAAGTGATCTGGTTTGGTTTCGGTTTTGATTTTGGATTTCTTTAAAATGGTCAAAACAGCTAAAACCATGTGGCCTGTTTACATGCAATCCAAAACATGAGATTTGGTTTTTAGATCTGAGTTCCGAATTTACAGGAAGACCAGAGCTGGTATTTGGTTCTACTCGGAAACCCAAACTTTGGGTGTGTTTGGTTTTCAGCAAAACTGAACCACACATCTCTGCTATTTACACACTGCACCTACTGCAGCATTGGCATATCATTGCACAGCCGTTGCATACAAAGTCACAGCAACTGTGCAATAGCATCCATTACTAAAATCAGACCCTGTGTCCCTAAAGTACTATGGTCAGTATAGATCTTTTAAAACACTGAGAAGTAAGTTTCAATATCTGTCTTCATTTCTGCAAGAAATACTGTGTAGACAATTCTTGGGAGAATCATCATGAGAAGTCAAACTGTAGCAGTTTGATAATTCTAGGATATTGATGTTTCTAATACAGTAGCTACCATTGTACAGGCCTTCTAAAAGTCAAGTGCATGAAGCATGAGGATTGCCAGTTGCACCTCCAGCTGCGAAGTACTGTTAGTGGAAGCACTGATGTACCTAGAATTCATGGGTTAGGTTCAGGTATTTCATTCTTTCCTTAGCAGGATTTCTCTCCAGTGTTTTTGTTTACAAACATGGGTGGATTGAAACAAAAAGTGGCTCTTGAGAAAATTGTAGAAGTGGCCCCATGTGGACGGCATTAAATCAACTGTGGGCAGAATTAGTTACAGATGGCTCAGCTAGTTTGTTACTCCATACGACATGTAACATGCCATGCATCTCACGCCACACACTAAGCCTTGAGTCGTGCCACACAGAAAGTTTCATAACAGAACAAAGCATAGAAATGGAAAAAAGTCGTAACATGTAATACAACTTTTTGTCCACAGGTGTCACTTTTCCTAAACTACACAGTGCATGCATCAGATTTCCAATGCATTTTCTGTATCACCACCCGATGATTGACTGACAGAAGCAGTGATTTGGTACACTATAGTAGAACGTTATCCTCATGGAATCAGAGCTGTAGAAGAATGTCTACTAAAGTTTTAAAACATTACATGAAGTGTGTTAGTCCTGTACTTTTTCATAAAAATATTTCACATGCACACACAGCTCTGTATAACACACTGACTGTGCATTTGAACCTGCACATGGCACTGTCGGCGCTATCCCAGACTTTGTGATTTCATGACTTTAGGAACTAGTAGTGGGCCCTGTTTGAAAGAGTCATCTCTATATGACAAACTGACAGTCAGTGTCAGCACTGCCTGGTCATATGACTTCTAGTAGCCAATCTCGTAACGTTGCTGCAGGTGCCAGCTGAGTGGCGGCCCAAGGCACCGCAAATGGGACCAGCATTGGAGGGAAGGGGGCATCTGGTAGCATGCATTCCAGTCAAGTATGCCCCAGCAGGTGTCTGCCCACCGGGAATCTTCCCGTTTACCTTTATGGCTTATCCGCCTCTGTTCATAGATCAATAGTTCTAGTTTGTAATGCTTTTAAAATTTGGAGCCTATTCTCATGTTGACACAAACAGCTAAAATTTATACATATTGGGGTGTAGTAGGTAATACCACTGGCCGCATCGCTGGAGGTTCAAATCCCGACAGCGGAAGCCCGGCAGAGGTGAAAATCCCGATCGCTAATATGGTAAGTATAACTAACCCTATCTTCCCCCCTAACCCTCCCTTAGGAGTGTCTAACCCTAACCTCCCCCCAAGTGCCTAACCCTCTAACTGCCTAAACCTAATCCCCCCTTCCCCACATACTAATTCTAAGTCTCCCATGGGGTGCCTAACCCTAACCCCCCTTTTCCCTAGCCTAACCCTAACCTCCCAGGGGGTGCCTAACCCTAAGTCCCCCCTGGAACCCTAAAACCTAACCCTCCTTTCCCCGCAGCTGGCGAACGGCTTACCTTCGTTTGGTAAGCCATGTGTCGGGCTCCCGGCATAGGTCTAATGATAGGAATTGGGATTTCGACGCCTGTCATTAGTACCTTGCCGGGATTTGACAGTCGGGAAGTCGGCGGTTGGTATTTAGACCTTCAGCTTCCTGACTACATCCCGCATCTTGCAATACCCTGCCAACAAAAAGTATTTTTTAAAATCTACCCTCCTTCTTACATTGAACAAATATTGGGCACCAATATATTTTCAATAATTGTAATGTGCTGCTAATATATTTTATTTTATATTTATAATGGGTCACTATTTATGATACAATTTCGGCAGTTGTTATTACCCCTATACATTTTTCTGTACAGTAGTTGTGTAAGTATACTTTTCTTGTTTTCTTAATATTATATACAGTAATCTAAAAGCATTTAAACAAAATTAATGCTCGCAATAAATAATTTGACACAAAATGAGGTAATGTCTGAATGTCTGTAAACCTAATAGAACTCTATTCACACACTAGTGGACTCTCATTGATGGATATTCAGGTCTAATATTATACTTTTTTTCCAATAACGGGGGCATGCACTTTAAATCTAAACACTGGGAGATTTGTAAAGATGAATGTTAATAAGGTTTTTTATTTTCTCTAATAAGTTGGCCTCCCATTGTCCACAAGTGGTTTGGACTAAGCTACATGTAATGTACATGATTCAAAACTGTTGCTCATTACCAACAATTTGAGTTGTTACCTTCCAAATAACTGGATAATATATTTGAAGCTTGGATTGCACAAATATCCTCAGTGATGTATGGTGATGTGCAGCAGATTCAAACCTTCACAAAAAACATGACTTGATAAATTTGTCTGCATTTTTACTTGTTTTCAATCTTCTGAAGGTGGCTTCAGAATTAGCCCACAGATGCAAAGGATAGGAAGAGACCTAAAGCTGGGTAGTTGTGGTGTTGTATCACGCTAAGAGACCTACAGTGTCAGTTAAACAACTGTTGTATTGTGAAAAATTGGATGTCTTTGGAGGGTAGCCACATTACATATCTCTTCATTTTATTATGAGGTTATATTCATATCTTTCTCTGGGGACTGTGAAAAATGCCTATTTGCCAATCTTAACCAAGAGTTACACATCTTTTTAGATGTTGTTAGCCATTGTAACCCACAGGCTACAAAATCGCTTGTACAATTATTGTATCAATGCTTAGGCAAATGTGGCTCAAAGGATAGGGATGATCATCAAATTGTTAATCATCAATGGTCTCCATCAGTGGTGCCATCATTGCTTACCATCAATGAAGTGAAACCATATATGGAGTTAACAGAAATTGCCATAGATGGTTGCACCATCAATGGCAAATTCATTTGGTGAGGGGCTAGGCAGGCCATGGGCTAAGCAGGTGGGGTTTAGCATTATGAAGTTGGGGGTCAGGACTAAGCTCCATGCTCCCTGTATTGGGATTAAAAACAAGACTGACAGTCTTGTATCAATGGCGGAGAAACATTAAATATATGCCATTGATGGCAAAGGCATTGATAATCATTGGCAAACCATTGATGGTTGCTTACAATCATTTCTACCTTTGGTCACTAATGCTTAGTAGCAGTTAAGTGATAGCATTATGTATGAATTTACAATTTACTCCATGTTGGGGTACTCTGATGGAGATTCTGCACCTTGCAGAGGACTGGTGTAAGTGCAGATGGCACTTCCAATAGGTGCAACTGCAGACACTCAAAGTGTTCATTCCAGATGTATGGCTGTATCCCAGGAGAAGGGCTAATACAAGCATTAGCATAAAATGGCAGATGTGAACACGTCAAATGCAGCTAAAGCAGTCACAGCAGCATGTGACTCAGAATCACGCTGTAGAGTATTTGGCACATGCAAACTCAGACATAACTCTGCATTTTTGAAGTCAGTTCCAGCTTCAGTACATTAGCACTATGTTAAACTTTAATTATGGTGGAGTCATGCAATTTTTATGTGTGTTAAAGGATCATGTTATAAGCAATTAGTGTGCAAATCATTTTGTTACCATGAGACTAAAGTTTCAAACTGAGAAACTATAATAATATGCTAACTGCAATAGCATATTATTGCTAAAATGCACTGTTCTGTAAAACAGTGCATCCACCCACTAGCTACGCATGGCCCTTCTTCAATAGCCATAATCAATCTCTACCTCTAGTCATGCCAAATGGGGTTAATATTGTCATTTCATAGAAAAGATTGGAGCTTAACTACTGGTAATATAATGAAAAAAATCTGCTAAGGCACTTATAAGACATTTCTGTGGTCATCGTATCTTCACGTGATTTAGCAATTATTTTTACTGTGCGTGCTTTCTGTTAGTGTTCTTACAGAGTTGCAGCAGTGATTTCAGATGCAGACATGCAGAAATGTATTTAGAGTTATTTGGGTATTCCTGGGCAGTGACTAAGGGGTGACAGGGAGGGTGCTATTCAGATGCAAGGAGATGGTCCATCTTATGTGTGTTATGGGAGTGTCATGGGTGTGTGGCTAAAGTGGTTGCATACACAGACAGCTCCGTCACAGGCGAACAAGATGGCTGCCTCACCTTTTGCATGCTCCTGAACATCTCCATAAAACAGCTTAAATTCTACAAAAGAGACATTAGAAGCACAAGAAATATCCAAGGACATACCTTTAACTGGTACTGCACTACATGGACATCTTTCTAAAATCAACGGATTGCATCCCTGCACTGAGATTCACATTGGATTGGATTGCCTCTGCAGTGGACACCCCAGAGCAAGGTACTGTTAAATACAAATTATCTTTGGCTCCAGCTCCCCCCTAAGACATCATTCACCTCTGTTCTCTACTCAGCAAATAACTGATTTCTTGCACTAATAATCTAAAATACAGTATCCCCAGTCTCTGAAATCTGGAAGTCTGGTCATTTTAAAACACAGGATCCCATTTTTTTTTCTTCCCTTGGAGACATGTTATCTTTACCCTTGCACAGAAAATCTACTTCAAAAGGAGTATCACACTGGGATTTTCACACCTATACAATAGGAATGACTTCTAACACCTTTCCACAAGCCTGCTTTGCCCTGGAATACTTTGTGTAACTAAATCATCAACTGAAAAGACAAGTTAGCCTATTAGATACTCATTAATCAAAATATACCTTTTGTACAAGAGAGAAGCAACTGGACATAGCAATGGCCAAATTATATTAGTCTGCTCATGAATCCCATTATAACTTCTGGATCATACACAGAGTTGAGAAAACATAAAACTAAAAACTACTTGATCTTCTCTCATCATCAAATATAATTCATGCTCTCTCATCGATGACCCAATGTATTTTTACACCTCCAGCTTTATGCTTTCAATCCACCCACCACGAGCAGCAGTTCCTATTAATCCAGCACAGGCTTCCATTCTTAAATCCCTTGGCATTTTCAAAAAAACTCAACGGGGCAGTCGTTGGAAGCGAGGACAAAAATCTCTTATCCGCTGTAACCACATAAGTTCCTTGCCTTCAGGTTCACCAGTCTCATATAGGAGACAAATAGAAGTGGTACCAATCAAACGGCCCTGTGCTTGGAAGAACAGATCATTAAACTCCCGCTTTGTGACTGACATCCCCAGAGCTCCCACACTCAATATAAAGAAAACTACAGGCACTCCAATATGCCCAATCAGGTCTGTCCTTTGTAATGCCAGATCTATAAGAAACAAGCCACAATTGCTGACCTTATTGAATCTGCAGATCTTGCCTGTATTACAGAGACTTGGCTAGATGAAAATGCAGCACCTATCTTGGAAGCTGCAGTTCCAACAAATTATTCTGTCATTCACAACCCAAGACTTAACCGCAGGGGAGGGGGAGTGGCCATCTGCTTTAGAAAAGCACTTAAACTTAGGGTCCACCCAATGGAAATGACTCACTCATTTGAGTGCATCGCTGCTCGGAGTTCTACAGAATTAGGATTCAGAGTACTTCTCATTTACCGCCCCCCTGGAAATGGAAAGATATTTCTACAAGAATTTGCAGATATTGTTGCTGGACTAGTTCTGGAGCATCAAAGATGGCAGATCCTTGGGGATTTCAATGCATGGGTTGATGATGAGCTCTCACACCTTGGCCAAGATCTCCTGTGCACAATGAATGCTCTGGGCCTCACACAAGTCATCCCTTCGACTACTCATATAAGTGGTCACACTCTTGATCTTGTCTTCCAGATTGGATTAGATGTCTCTGACCTAAATATAAACCCAGTCACGTGGTCAGACCACCACTCAATTCACTTATCAGTTGCAACCCCTAAAAATAGAACTTTACCCATGGAGTTGACAAGGTATCGTCCAAGGAGGGGCAATACTCCCCAGGCTCTTGCAGCAAACCTGGATCTTTCAGCGGTAATGGGGGCCTGTGAAGATCCTTGTTCCCTTGTCCATTACTATAACAGGGATGTGAAAGCTGCAATGGATATAATTGCCCCTGTGCGTATACGACCCCTCATACCACACCGTCAAGCCCTTTGGTTTGACAATAGTGTTAGTGAACTCAAGAAAAGGGGGCATAGACTTGAAATATGATGGAGGAAGACGAACCTGGTAGAGGATAAGTTAACACTAATCAAACATATAAGAGAATATCAATCAACAATCACCTGTAAGAAAACAGAGTTCCTTTCAAATGAGATCAAGGCATCAAACAATAGGCCGGCTCAGCTTTCCCGTACAGTGGAGATGCTTTGCAAACCGGCATGCCTGCAGCATGATGAAACCCTCTCCCAGTCAAGATGCAATGAGTTTGCAAAATTCTTTACAGATAAAGTATCCTCCATCTGGCCTGGAATCCCCACAGTGCCATCAAAGGAGTGTCAAACTACCAAGCCTGCCAAGGTAAGCCACCTGTCTCCCTGGAAAACAGCTTTGACATAATGGATGCAAAAGATATTGCTAAAATTATCAGAATGTTGCAATCCACCACCTGTGATCTGGACCCTGCCTCAACCAAGCTTCTCATAGGGTATATAGACATTATTGGCCCTGTAATTGCAAAAATAGTTCAATGCTCTTTGCAAACAGCCATTTTTCCAGAACCACTAAAGGAAGCAATGGTTAAACCACTTCTTAAAAAACCTAATTTAGACCCCAACTGCATGACCAACTATAGACCAGTATCAAACCTTCCTTTTCTAGGAAAGGTCATTGAGAAAGTGGTGGCAATGCAACTGGAAACTCACCTGTCTACCCATGATATTTATGATCCATTCCAGTCAGGATTCAGGAGAAGACATATCACTGAAACAGCCCTGGTATGTGTGCTTAATGATCTTCAGATGGCAAGAGACAGAGGTGATTGTTCAATCTTAATCCTTCTGGATCTCTCAGCAGCATTTGATACTGTGGACCATGGGATTCTAATTGAGCACCTGAAAAATTTCTGTGGACTGGATGGCACAGTCTTTAGGTGGTTCAAATCATTTATCACTGGCAGGTCACAGAGAGTTTATTCTGGAGTAAACTCTTCATCACCAGTATCACTTCCATGCGGTGTCCCACAGGGTTCTAAACTATCTCCCATGCTTTCTGCAGTATACATGCTGCCACTGGGTGAAATAATCAGACGTCATAGCCTGGTTTACCACTGCTATGCAGATGATACACAACTGTACCTGTCCTTTGCTCCAGGTACAAATGCCCCAATAACAACCCTAAATGGCTGCCTAGCTGAGCTTCAGGAGTGGATGAGTGCCTGTTGGCTGTGACTGAACCCTGATAAAACAGAGGTTCTTATGATAGGTCACAGGACAGGGCTACAGCATAGCCAACCAATAGGACTTACGCTTGGGGGTTCAGAATTACAAAACACTAAACATGTGCGGAATCTTGGTGTTGTCCTGGATAGTGGCTTGACACTTAAACATCAGGTATCAGCCACAATCAAATCCTCATTCTTTCATCTGAGGAACATAGCCAGAATCAAGCAGTTAATACCCACAGAAGATCTGCCTAAAGTCATACATGCATTTATATCATCACGCCAAGACTGCTGCAACGTCCTCTACCTCGGTCTCCCAGCAAAAGAATTACACCGCTTGCAGATGGTACAAAATGCAGCTTCCAGGCTATTAACCAACCAGCCCCATTCCAGCCACATAACACCCATTCTCTACTCCCTTCACTGGCTACCTGTCAGATGGCGAATTGTTTTCAAGATTGGATTAATAACTTACAAAGCCCTTCATGACCATGGCCCAGGGTACGTGAAGCAGCTTCTGATTCCCTACTGTCCCACTCGATTACTGCGATCCGTTGACGAAGGACTATTAACAATACCTAGAATCTCACAGAATTCGTCTGGGGGTCGAGATTTCAGTTTTGTGGCTCCAACCTTATGGAACTCACTTCCCCACACAGTTCGAGAGGCCTCCACTCTAGAATCCTTCAAAAATAGACTCAAGACTCACCTATTCACCCAAGCATTTCACTAATGTCCCTTGTAAAAGCTTGTTTTATATTTTATACTGTAAATGTAAAGCACTTTGAGTCCTTTAGGAGAAAAGCGCTATATAAATAAAATTATTATTATTATTATTATTATTATTATTATTATTATTATTATTATTATTATTAATTGCTCATGCTGGATTCCATACTACCTAGCATAGGCCTGGTGCAAGTTTTGATGGTGCACCCAATACTTGTGTCTAAAGGTGCACCAGTTAAGGTTGCAGCATCTGGAGATGGTAAAAGTTGGCATCTCTGTCCTTGCACATTCATATGGATGTACACAAGAAAATAGTTTGTAGTGGTATTAGAATAACATAGCAGACAAAATATGCACACACAGCTGCCACTGCATCTGACTCAGAACTGGGTTTATAATATTTATATTTTTTTCTCATTACCAGGTAATGAAATTGCTTTACATTTGTATGATTTTAAAGCATCTCTAACAGCCTGGTTTCTCAGACTATAGATGATAGGATTTAGAAATGGAGTAATTATTGCATAAAAAACTGAAACAATTTTATCTTACTGAAAAGCATATATATGATCTGCCCTGACTTAAATAGATATAACAGATCCATAGTATAGTACAACTACTGTGAAGTGTGTTCCGCATGTAGAGAATACTTTTTTCTGACCACCCTTAGAGGGTATCTGTAAAATAACTAAAATAATCTGAAAGTAGGAGACGATAAAGAACAAACTGCCAAACACAACTAGCCACACAAGGCTAAATAAGTAAATCCACAGACAGATGTTTCTGTACATGAGAGCTGAAGAAGTGGAGATATATCACAGAAGAAATGATTGACCACATTGTCACTACAAAATGTCAATTTCCTTAAAAAATAAATAGAAACCAATGAACTTGCAAAGCTGGACAGCCAAGACCACATAGCTAATTGATGACAAAATCTGATACTCATAATTGCTGTGTATCTTAAAGGATTACAAATTGCCAAATAATGATCATAAGCCATTACTGCCAATAAATAATTTTCAATTCCACCCAGAACAAAAAAGAAATGCAACTGGGTAATACAACCGGTCACAGATATCATCTTTGTGTCAGAAACCAGGTCTAACAGCATTTTTGGCATAGTAACTGAAATGTAACAAATTTCCATGAAAGCAAAATTACTGAGGAAAAAATACAGTGGATGGTGAAGTTTGTAGGTATGACAGATGACAGTAATGATAATAATATTCCCAGTTACTGTGGAAACATATATTACGAAAAAAAGAAAAAAAAAGAAATAGTAGTAGAAATTCTGTTATTGTGGTATGATTCACAATATCCGTTTTTGTTCTTTACAGGTTTTCCTAAAATAATTGTAAATACAGAGTTAGCTGCTACATAATTATTGATAATAATGTAAACATTCCAGGTAGACAGAAACATTTTTAGCAGCGATGACATGGTAGTGGTCATGTGCCTTATGATCTTACTTCTATTACACAGATCATTGGATAAAGCCATTGTAACAACTACTGATACTGTAGAAAGTGAAGCCCTATGGACCTGGAGAGACCTCACTTGTTTTTTTTTGTGTTCTGGCACATGTACTGTAAAATGAAGTTCATTGTATATCAGGCATGTCAAACTCCAAATCCCAACTGGGTCCAAAATTCAAGGTCTAAGAGTGTGGGCTGCAAGAAAAAAGAAGTCTTATATGCAAGTTTGACAACAATATGCCCCAGATATTTAGGAAAGGAGTATATGTATGTACCTAGGTGCTTATGCCTAAATTACAATTGCTTACAACTGCCTGCTCACATTACCTCACTGAGCACTCTGGTCTTATGTGCCAACAAACATTGACTTTCATCACATACTTATTAACTTTTCAATTATCAATCATTTTGTACAACATACAAATTACCTAAATCAATCTATATTGCAGATGCAGAGTAATTTACAATAACCCAGTACCCTACCTGCCAGGAATGGGTATGTAATGCCGGCTGTTGGGATGCCTCCTGTTAGAATACCAACAGTGGCATCCCAATGGTTTGTGTCCCGACAGGGGTTGGATAAGTATAATTACCCTCCCCCCTTCCCCACCAACCCTCCCTTCTTGTAGCCTAACCCTCCCCACCTCACACCCTAACCCTGCCCATTAGTGCCTATACCTAACCCTCCCCCTTAGTGCCTAATCCTAACCCCCAGTGGTGTCTAACCCTAACGCTTCCCCCTAGGGGTGCCTAACACTAACCTCCCCCCCAAAACCTAACCCTAACCCCACTACACTCCTTAAATTTAACCCTCCAACTGTGGCTAATGCTAAGGGCACCCTGGACTTACCTTATTTGAGCTGGTGTCCTTCAGAGTTCCAGCATCAGGATCAAGATAGACATCAGTGTTTCGACACCTACATTAAATCCCTTGTTGGGATTTCCCTGTCGGTATTGAGACTGTCGGCATCAAGGCCACCAGTCTCATAACTACATCCCACTTGCTTGCCTGGCTGCTGTGCTTCCCTGAGATCCAGGCCTCTGCAGCTCTGCCTCAGATCTATTCATCCATCCACCCCTTACTGGGTGCTGCTGGCACTGTGTTCTGCTGGTGGCAGTGGCAAGCCTGGCAGTGACACTGTCACTGTGGTAGAGGCTTATGTACCTGCCAGGGAGGGGTTGCAGTGGCACAGTCAGAGCTAGTTGGAGCTAGATGGGGCAGCTGGAGCTGAACGGCGGACCCAGTGACCCCACCCCTCTCCTATGCACACTGTGCAGTCACTGTCTAAATCCATAACAGCACACTGTGCAGACAAAGGAACTGCAGCAGGACTCTCTGGGAGTGTAGGCAGGACCGTGTGACATCATGACATCACAAAGTACAATCACAGTGCTCCTCTGTGAGCATTTTGATCAGCCAGATTTCTTGAGCCCATCCACAGGCCACTTGGGTCCCGCCGGGCTCTAGGTGATTGTCTAGGTTGCCTAGTGGGAAATCTGGCCCTGGGTGTTCTATACGGTGGGTGATCGCCCTTATCACCTCCCTCTGGATCCACCACAGGAGCGGGCTGGGCTGCATAATATATGAATTTGGACCTACACTGTCAGACCGCATAACATATGTATTTGGGCCACATGCGGCCAAATGTTTGACATGTCTGCTTTACCTGCATTAAAACATAATTTGCCCCAAAAAGCAGATATGAGTTTGTCCTGGGCATCCAATGTATAGACAAAAAAGCCCAGCCAGGCTTCTCCTACTCATGTGGGGGCCCATGCATTCTCAGAAGAGGCTTGTGTTCTGCTCTGCTAAGAGCAGTCAGGGCCCAGGAGGTTGGAGCCATATCACAATCCCTACCCAAATTTTGCTTTATATATTTTTCTGCTCCTGTGTATAGATGTATTTTATTCATCTGTATGATTGTTCCATGGAAAGCAATAGTGTGCACATAGTGAGTAATCACCTGGAGTTGTATTTTTCTGTACTCTATAAATTGGTTTATAATATTAAAATAATATTATAATATTATACTTATAATAATAATAATAATAATAATTACATTTCATTTATAAGGCACCACCAGGGCAGTCGCACCGTGCAAAGGTAATATAACAAACAAAACAGTAGCATACATAAGTACAAATTGATACAATTTCAAAACTATATATAAATACAATACAGCATAACTTATCCTTTTAAAAGGCTTCTGTTTTTAAACTGGATATGAAATAAATTAAATTATTTTCTATTATTGAAAATGCTATAGCCTAAAGAGTAAAATAATTAAATGTACCTCTTTTATGCATGAAAGCTGTAAGACTAGTGAATGTATTGTTGCATGTAGCACTTGCAAAATGCAAGACACATCATATTTTGTCAAACTGTGTTTCACACACTTTAGAAGTTGACTATGAAGAAAAGTGGTGTAGGTTATGTAAATTGGTTAAGAAGATAAGAAGAGTTAATTAGGTCAACTTCATTGGTGCATGATAAACTAAATGGTTAAAGTTCTTAGAAGGAATACTGTAAATTGGTTAAATTAAAATTAACTGTGGTAATGCAGAATATTATATGTTTTAATTTAATTTAAGATAGGAAATTTGTCAATCTTAACATTATTTATTTGTGTTTTTGTAATTATTATTAGAATAATACATGCACAAAAAAGTTAAATTTAGACTATGTGTCCTACCACTTGTGCATGTACAAATTGTGAAAGATAAGCTTTGGTAGTAAGTCAACTATACACAATAAATCATGTGACCACATTTCCAAAACTAGATATTCATGTTGTTCTATCAGTGATGGACAATGACACATAGTGAAGTAGTATAGGGCTATGCTCCACCCATTTATATTTTGATTTTAAGTATATCTGCATTGTCTATTTTGCAGTATTTCACAATTTATTTGTAGTCTACATTTGTCCTACAATAAGTCTTGAGGACAAATGTGAACTTACTAACTTTGTGAAGATGGTGACTCTGGTAAAATATGTAATAAAATCTAGTGCATTAAGAATAACTAAATAAATCAACTTACTGTATCTTCTATTTGCAATTTTATACAGTACCATGTAAATTATTAAGATTAATAACAAAACAACAAAAGTAACACACATTTATTGTAGTATGTTCTAATATTTCAGAGATTTATTATTGTCAAAAGTACTTTTAGTGTCACAAAATATTTAGACACCTTACATTAAACAAAAAAAGAGAATACAATAGAGAATACCGTAAGAATTCTACTTGTGATGTAACCTAGCAAGATCTTTAAAATATTGTCATATCAAAATTATAGTTATTACTATTAAGGCCTTGTAAAAGTTTTTATATATCTATTTTATTTATTATCATCTATATACAGATCATACTGAAATCCAAAAGAGTTTCTTAGTTTTTAAAGTGGAGTTGTATAGAGAAAGATTTATTATTAATAACATAAAATAAATCTGCACTATTGGATGTTGTAGAATAGTGGCTTAACATAAATAATACACAGTAAAACAATAATATGGAGCGCTTGTATAAAATGGTGTCAATGTATAAAGTGCAATACCTGTGGAAATAAATAATGTTAGTTAATGTATAATCATATAGATACCAAAATCCATATTTTTTTAGAATATTGTCTTATCTTTATCTATGGAGCACTTTTATAAAATGGTGTCAATTTATAAAACCCAATACTTGTGGAATTAAATAACATTAGTTAATGTATATAGCTCTTTCAGCTATATTTATAATGTTTGTACAAGATAAGAGTAAAGGGTTCAGATGTAATGCCAGGCTGTGAGGTATTTATGGAGGCAGACTGGGTATTAATATTAAAAATATGCTCCGCAATTATTGCTTTCAAGAATTTCTGAGCCTATTTTTAATATTAAAAAGGGTTTACATACCCATAGCTTATCTAAACATTTTATGGACTGTCTTGAAAAAAACACTGCAGAACTCATGTTTATGGGGATTCAGAAAGTTTCCACAAACTGGAGAGGAATACATATTTCACAGGAATTAAGAAAAAAATAAACCAAATGGATCTTTTTATGCAGACCTTGCAACCTGCAGGTCTGAATATAGTCGTTGAGATAAATGCTTTAGTCTAACACCCCTCAATTAAATAATAATTCATTATATATCCTGAGATTTAATGACTTTTTACATGTATTGTTTACATTTCATTATATTTGAGTAAACAGAAACTTTTATCTTACATATTTTAACATATAAAAATGCAATACTATTGAATTATGACATTTAATAAAAACAAATTGCCTTTTTTATCAATCACTGTTTTTAAGTGGATCAATTAAAGTTTTCAATAAAGAAGAGATCACATGCAATGAGTGCTATCCTTGACAAAGGTCCAGGAGCCTGAAATGCATTGGTTTAGCACGTACCATACAAAGAGTGATGTCACAGTTCAGCGGCGTTGATTAGCAGGATGCACACCATCACAGGGAATAAACCAGATGGAGCAGAGCACAGAAGTCTAAAGGTAGGCAGCAATAGGGAAATATAGAATACCCAGTCTGCCTCCATAAATAACACACAGCCTGGCATTACATCGGAACCCTTTTCTCTTATCTTGTATGACATTACAAATGGAGAGGAATAGATATTTCACCGGAATTAACATAAAAATAAACCAAATGGATATTTTTAATGCAGACCTTGCAACCTGCAAGTCTGAATATAGACATTGAGATAAATGCTTTCCTCTAACACCCCTCAATTAAATAATAATTAATTATATAGTCTGAGATTTAGTGACTTTTAACATATATTGTTTTACATATCATTACTTTTGAGTAAATAGATACTTTTATCTTACATATTTTAACATATAAAAATGCAATAATTTTGAATTATGGCATTAAATAAAACAAATTGCCTTTTTTATCAATCAGTGTTTTTAATTGGATCAATTAAAGTTTTCCAAAAGGAAAAAATCACAGGCATGGAGCGCTATCCTTGACAAAGGGCCAGGAGCCTGAAACACGTTGATTTAGCGCATACTGTACCAAGAGTGGTGTCATAGTTCAGCACCATTGACATGGACGAGCAGGATGCACACCATCATGGGGAACCAGCTGGACGGAGAGGAAGACAGAAGTCTAAAGGTAGGTAGCAATAGGGAAAGATAGATAGAAAATCCAGTCTGCCTCCTTAAATAACGCACAGCCCGGCATTACATCGGAACCCTTTTCTCTTATATTGTACGGACATTATAAATATATCTCAAAGAGCTATATACATTAACTAACATTATTTATTTCCATAGGTATTGCGTTTTATACATTGACACCATTTTATACATGCACTCCATAGATAAAGATAAAACAATATTCTAAAGAAATATGATTTTGGTATTTATATGATTAAAGAGTTTTCAACAGTGTCAAAAGCAGCAAAGATCTAGAACAAGATCACTGTTAAACCTTAAAATACCCCTCACATAAGGTTTAAGTTTTCTGAGGGCAGAAATATTAGATACTCATAGGAAGCTTTCAATCACATTCACACTCATCACTGTTCATGTGATTGTGGCCATGATTACTTAAAGCCTCCATCTCCATGCTCAACAAAACATGTATTTATTTATTTATTTATTTATTTATTGTGCTCTCTCCAATGTAATGGAGAGGGCAGCAATTGTGTACTATTAATATGCAAGATTGAAACATGTAGGTACTAATCAGAGTCCAGTACAAGCACTACATGAGTCACTCTGTGCTCTCTAGCATTTAAATAAAGCTTACAATCAGCCCATTACTAAAATCTTACCAGAAAAAATTTATATAGCAGCCTCTGGATTTTGTTAGCTGTAGGGACTAGATTCATATTGTAAATATTTTACACATAAGATCATGTAATAATTCCATCTACTTTAACCATATGACTTCATTTGTAGCTCACCTAAAATGTTGGGAATGTTTTCTTTAAAATATTTGTTCTATTTACATCATAACATTAGCCAAAAATGAATGTCAGTTCTATTGACATTCAAATTAAAAGTTAAATGTGTCTTGAATATAAAACGTATATTAACTTAGGGCATAATTTAAAATTTAATGTATTTTGCATTTTGAATTTACTGTATGATCAAAACATTCTTCACACTTATAGTGATAATACGTATCTCAGGATTTGTTCAACTCATAATCCAGCAACATTTCTATATCAGGCATACTAATGGATATGCTTACACATGACTTAAAGCTGTGGCTTGACAGTGTTGATTACCATTTTTACTCTATTGTCAGAAAATATAATGTAATGAAGCGTTATACAGTATGAACAAGAGATAATTATGTTTAGACAATGTTCTTAATAAATGTGAAAATCATAGTCAAATATTCCATATAATATGACATTACTAAGATTGCAAATAACCAGTGGTGGGCTGGGCCGGGGGGGCATGGTGCCATTTGCCCCCCGGGCCAGGACAATATTAGTGGTCCAGGGCTGGCAGCCGTGCTCTGCATATACAGAGCAGGCTATGGATTCCAGTGTCAATCAGTGTGACTACTGACAGCTACTGGCCCCCTTCTCCTAGTTGAGCTACATTACTGCTCCATTTACACTGTCACTGCATCTGCCCGCAGCCCGAGTGATCCAATGTGTCCATATTATATATTTCCTCTGAGTCCTCTGCAGTCTCTGCACTGCCAAGTATGGAAGTCTCTTCACTAGTCCCCGGCCCGCCCCTCCTGCTGTTCCTGACATGTCCTCCAGTCATGAGCAAACAGTTTAAAGTTCCATCTCCCTGCGGCCCTGCCCCTTCAAGTCCCCGCCCCGAGTCCCCGCCCCTCCTGCACTGCCTGGCATATTTTCACCAGCAAACACTATGAGATTATGTCCCCTTCCAGGCCCCGCCCCCTCCTTCTCTACAAGGACTGTCCTGCTCCATTGCAGACAGCTTCCTGTGTGTGAAGGTCCATGGAGACAGAGCCTCCTACAATGCTGCAAGCACAGGTAAGTACCAAAGGATGGCTATGTATTCATGCTATGGGGGTTAGGTGGGTTAGGAGGTTATATTATCAGGGGGGAGGTGAGGTGGGTTAGGAGGTTATATTATCAGGTGGGTTAGGTGGGTTAGGAGGTTACATTATCAGGGGGGTGAGGTGGGTTAACAGGTTATATTATCAGGGGGAGTGAGGTGGGTTAGGAAGTTATATTATCAGGGGGGTGTGAGGTGGATTAGGAGGTTATATTATCAGTGGGCGGTGAAGTGGATTAGGAGGTTATATTATCAGGGGGGTGAGGTGGATTAGGAGGTTACATTATCAGGGAGGGAGGTGTGGTGGATTAGGGGGATATATTAATGGGGTTGAGGTGGATTAGGAGGTGTAAATTATGAGGAGGGGGTGTGATGTGGGTTAGGAGGTTATATTATTGGGGGGAGAGGGGGGTTAGGAGGTTATATTATCAGGGGGGTGAGGTGGATTAGGAGGTTATATTATCATGGGGGAAGTGAGGTGGGTTAGGAGGTTATATTATCATGGGGTGTGAGGTGGGTTTGGAGGTTATATTATCAGGGGGGGTGAGGGGGGTTAGGAGGTTATATTATCCGGGGGAGTGAGGTGGGTTAGGAGGTTATATTATCAGGGGGGTGAGATGGGTTAGGAGGTTATATTATCAGGGGGGGTGAGGGGGGTTAGGATGTTATATTATCAGGGGGGTGAGGGGGGTTAGGAGGTTATATTATCATGGGGTGAGGTGGGTTAGGAGGTTATATAATCAGGGGGGGTGAGGTGGGTTAGGAGGTTATATTATTGGGGGGAGAGGGGGGTTAGGATCTTATATTATCAGGGGGGTGTGAGGTGGATTAGGAGGTTATATTATCAGGGGGGAGGTGAGGTGGGCTAGGAGGTTACATTATCAGGAGGGGTGAGGTGGGTTAGGATGTTATATTATCAGGGGGGGTGAGGGGGGTTAGGAGGTTATATTATCAAGGGGTAGAGGGGGGTTAGCAGGTTATATTATCAGGGGGAGTGAGGTGGGTTAGGAAGTTATATTATCAGGGGGGTGTGAGGTGGATTAGGAGGTTATATTATCAGGGGGGGTGAGGTGGATTAGGAGGTTATATTATCAGGGCAGGAGGTGAGGTGGATTAGGGGGATATATTAATGGTGGGTGAGGTGGATTAGGAGGTGTAAATTATCAGGAGTGGGGTGATGTGGGTTAGGAGGTGTAAATTATAAGGCGAGCGTAATCATATTATTTGTTAGGGGGGGTAGGTTTGCAGTATAGCAATGTATAAAAATATAAATGTATTTGGCAATTATATATTTATATATATATATATATATTTATATATATATATATATATGTATATAGTAAATACAAACACACACAGTATATGTGAGCGTGTGTGTATAGAAATATATATATATATATATATATAGTATACAAAGGGTACTGATAGTAGCCCTAGTTCCTATATGGAGTCTGTAAACATCACAGTCCTTTGATGAAGTGGTTAGTGTTCTACTATAATCCCGTTGTCACGGTGGCAGCTCTCAGTTCTCCAAAAGGATCGTTGTTGTGCAGTCCCAAAATTTATGAAAATACAAGAGGTGAGAATGAGCGCCTTATAGTATAGTAAGTTTTATAATTGAATGCACACTTATGTTAAATTACAAAGCGTACCGTGTGTGCCTAATAAATAGGTATATAATGATGTGTTCCTGGTCCGCAATTATACGTTCCTTTTTAGTGTAGAACTTCCCCCATGGGAGTTACACCAAGCAGAGATCTAAGCTCTGCATATACAGCGGGAAGTCCTGCGATATTCACTAGTGCCGCGCATGCGCAGTAAGATCCAAAATGGCGTCCGGACCTCCGAAAACCGGATGTGCCATTTATGGGCAATAGGGATTAATTAGACAAGGTATATATGATTGAATACTCTCCACTTGTATTGCAAATATCCTCCTGATGAAGTCCAGCTGCAGAGGCAGTAGGGACGAAACGCGTTGAGGCTGTGGTGACCCCCGCTATCTGGGACTGCTATATCAAACAGATAAGCTTTAAAATAATCTTTAAATTGTAATTGTGTTTTTTTTTGTGTTATATGTGTGTAATTAAAAAACTTTTTAATATACTACACTATGCAAGCATCTCTTTCTCCCCATTTATAATCCCACCTGGAGTGAATTAATTGTGCCACATTATAAAGGGACATGAGGTTGTTGACCAAGGATACATCAATATATGCCTATTTATTAGGCACACATGGTACGCTTTGTAAATTATTATAAGTGTGCGGCTGATGGTATAAGTTACTACACTATAAAACGCTTGATCTCACCTCTTCTACTTTCATAAATGTTGTGGCTGTATTAACCATCCTAAACCCGGAGGGAAGTTCTACACTAAAAAGGAATGTATAATTGCGGACCAGGAACACATCATTATATGCCTGTTTATTAGACACACACTGTACGCTTTGTAATTTAACATAAGTGTGCATTCAATTATAAAACTTGCTATACTATAAGGCGCTCATTCTCACCTCTTGTGTTTTCATATATATATATATATATATATATATATTTGGGGTGAGCGGGTACGGATTTCTGAAATCCGAACCCCCCCGAGCACCCCGATCCGAGTCAGGCTCGACTTTTCCTGCCTGAATCGGATCTGAAATCGAGGCAAAACGTCATTATCCCGCCTTCCGGGTCTCGCGGGTTTTGGATCCTATATAAGGTACCCGCGTCGGCGCCATTTTCTCACTCGGCTGTGGACAGTGAAGAGGGAGGGTGGGAGTTAAGGCTGGCTTGGCTGTGTAGTGTAGTGTAGTGTAGTGTTGTAGTGTAGTGTAGTGTAGTGCAGTGTAGTGTTGTGCTGTGCTGCTCTGTGCTGCTGTTGTCCATAGGGGCTGTGTCCACTACTTCAAAGTCCATAGGGGCTGGCTGGACTGTGTTGTGCAGTTAGTTGTCCATAGGGGCTGTGTCCACTCCAAAGTCCTGTGCAGTGTCCCAGTCCTAAAGGGGTGCTGTAGTGTTGTCCAGGGGGTGCTCTGTCCATCAGGGGTGCTCCCCCCAAGTGCTAAAAAAAAATATTTTTTCTGTGTTTGTGAATTGTGTGCACTGTGGCTGCACGTGCATCAACAAAGGAGCAGTGCCAAGTGTGCACCTGTGTCCCATAAGTAAAATGCCAGCTGGCTTGTCCGTTAAAAGGTGCTGTAACCCCCAAAGGGCACTCCAAACAAAATATAAAAATATATATATTTTTTTGTGTTTGTGAATTGTATGCGCAGTAGCCGCACGTGCATCAACAAAGTAGTGCCAAGCGTGCGCCTGTGTCCCATAAAAAAAGGGACGGCTGGATTGAATGCTAAAGGGTGCTGTAACCCCCAAAGGGCACTATAAACAAAATAAAAAAATATATTTTTTTGTGTTTGTGAATTGTGTGCACAGTAGCTGCACGTGCATCAAAACAAAGAAGTGCCAAGCGTGCGCCTGTGTCCCATAAGTAAAATGCTGGCTGGCTTGTCCATTAAAGGGTGCTGTAACCCCCAAAGGGCACTCCAAACAAAATAAAAAAAAATTATTTTTTTGTGTTTGTGAAGTGTGTGTGCAGTAGCCGCACGTGCATCAACAAAGTAGTGCCAAGCTTGCGCCTGTGTCCCATAAATAAAGGGCCGGCTGGATTGACCGCTAAAGGGTGCTGTAACCCCCAAAGGGCACTCCAAACAAAAAAAATAAAAAAAAAATTTCTGTGTTGTGAATTGTGTGCACTGTGGCTGCAAGTGCATCAACGAAGGAGCAGTGCCAAGCGTGCGCCTGAGTCCCATAAGTAAAAGGCTGGCTGGCTTGTCCATTAAAGGGTGCTGTAACCCCCAAAGGGCACTCCAAACAAAATAAAAAAATATATTTTTTTGTGTTTGTGATTTGTGTGTGCAGTAGCCGCATGTGCATCAACAAAGTAGTGCCAAGCGTGCGCCTGTGTCATAAGTAAAGGGCCGGCTGGCTTGACCGTTAAAGGGTGCTGTAACCCTCAAAGTACACTCCAAACAAAATAAAAAAATATTTTCTGTGTTTGTGAATTGTGTGCGCAGTAGCCGCACGCGCATCAACAAAGTAGTGGCAAGCGTGCGCCGGTGTCCCATAAATAAAGGGCCGGCTGGATTGACCGCTAAAGGATGCTGTAACCCCTAAAGGGCACTTCAAACAAAATAAAAAAATATTTTCTGTGTTTGTGAATTGTGTGCACTGTAGCCACACGTGCATCAACAAAGGAGCAGCGCCAAGCGTGCGCCTGTGTCCCATAAGAAAAGAGCCGGCTGGCTCATTTCTTATAGGGTGGTGTAACCCACAAAGTGCACTACTCTCCAGCAAAAATAAAAAAATATTTTCTGTGTTTGTGTGCGCCTTAGCCGCAAGTATATATCAATATAACATAAATAAAATAAAAATAAAATAGGGAAAGATCAAGAACCACTTCCTCCTTGTGCTGTTGCTGCTACTGGGAGTTGTTCATCATCCCAGAGAGGAAGTAAGAACACCATTACTTTTACTAAACAATTGACCTTCCAACAGTCCTTAGCGAGGAGGATGAAGTACGACAGCAGTCATCCTGAAGCAAAACGTATAATTGTAGCCTTGACTGCTATGTTGGTGTTACATGTGCGTCCGGTATCCGCCATTAATGCAGTGGGATTTAGACAATTGATGGAGGTAGTGTGTCCCCGGTTCCAAATCCCGTCTAGATTCCACCTGCATCCTCAAAGCAGCAGCAACAAGCGTGCGTCTGTCTGTTAAAAGGGTGATGTAACTCTCAAAGTGCGCTCCACAAACAATAAAAAAATTCTTCTTTTTTTTTCTCTTTGTGAAATGTGTGGGCTGTAGCCGCACCTGCATCCTTAAAGCAGCAGCAACAAGTATGTGTCTGTCTCTTAAATGGTGGTGTGACCCTCAAAGTGCGCTACACAAACAATAAAAAATGTCTTCTTTTTTTTCTGTCTTTGTGAAATGTGTGGGCTGTAGCCGCACCTGCATCCTTAAAGCAGCAGCGACAAGCGTGCATCTGTCTGTTAAAAGGTGGTGACACCCTCAAAGTGTGCTCCACAAACAATAAAATAATTCTTTTTTTTCTGTCTTTGTGAAATGTGTGGGCTGTAGCCGCACCTGCATCCTTAAAGCAGGAGCGACAAGCATGCGTCTGTCTGTTAAAGGGTGGTGTAGCCCTCAAAGTGCGCTCCACAAACAATAAAAAAATTCTTCTTTTTTTCTGTCTTTGTGAAATGTGTGGGCTGTAGCCGCACCTGCATCCTTAAAGCAGCAGCGACAAGCGTGCGTCTGTCTGTTAAAGGGTGGTGTAACCCTCAAAGTGTGCTCCACAAGCAATAAAAAAAATCTTCTTTTTTTTCCCGTCTTTGTGAATTGTGTGGGCTGTAGCAGCACCTGCATCCTCAAAGCAGCAGCGACAAGCGTGCATCTGTCTGTTAAAGGATTACATCGGTGACAGCATCCAAGTAGGCATGTCAGACAGTCCATACATGTACTGTCAGGAAAAAGAGGCAATTTGGAGGCCCCTGTACAAACTGGCTCTATTTTACCTGAGTTGCCCCCCCTCCAGTGTGCACTCCGAAAGAGTGTTTAGTGCAGCCGG
Source organism: Taudactylus pleione (assembly GCA_031769625.1). Lineage (NCBI taxonomy): Eukaryota > Metazoa > Chordata > Amphibia > Anura > Myobatrachidae > Taudactylus > Taudactylus pleione. The sequence continues at coordinate 6,161,836 of JAUIMM010000077.1, read as the reverse complement.
GAACCTTGTCATGCAAAAGGCGTAGGAGGTTTCTTCCACAAAATGTGGAGAAGATGATGTTCATAAAAATTAATTATCAACTTTTCAAGGGAGACCAGCCTCCAGACCGTACAGAGGGACCTGTGGTGGTGGATTCCAGCGGGGACGAATTAATACTCTGTGAGGATGAGGTTGTACACAACACTGAAGAGGGTGAGGAATCGGTGAATGAGGAGGATGAGGATGACATCTTGCCTCTGTAGAGTCAGTTTGTGCAGGGCCAGATTAATTGCCAGCTTGTTTTGTGGGGGCCCAAATGAACCAATCATTTCAGCCACAGTCGTGTGGCAGACCCTGGCGCTGAAATGATTGGTTTGTTAAAGTGTGCATTTCCTGTTTATACAACATAAGGGTGGGTGGGAGGGCCCAAGGACAATTCCATCTTGCACCTCTTTTTTTTCTTTGCATTATGTACTGTTTGGGGCCTAGTTTTTCAAACTGCCATCCTGTCTGCCACTGCAGTGTCACTCCTAGATGGGCCACGTGTTTGTGCCGCCCACTCGTGTCGCTTAGCATAGTCATCCATCTACCTCGGTGCAACCTTTTGGACATAAAAACACTATTGTGAGGTGTGAGGTATTCAGAATAGATGGGAAATGAGTGGAAATTAAGGTTATTGAGGTTAATAATAGTATAGGAGCAGAAAAACCCACAAATTCTGTGATTTTAGCTGTTTTTATGCTTTTTTTAAAAAAAAATACAGATCCAAAACACAAAACCCAGAAAACAAAACACCGAAGGGGGGTTTTGGCAAAACCAATCCAGATCCAAAACACGAAGAAAGATCCAGATCCAAAACCAAAACACAAAACACGAAAAGTGGCCGGTGCACACCCCTAATATATATATAACAGGTAGTTCTGTCACGTGGGAGCTACTGAAGGGTTATACTGTTTTATACACCGCTAGATATCAAACCTTTGTGCATCTGCAAGAACCAGTTGTCCAGAAGAAGAGCAGATCAGTGGTTTGAAAGGCAAGTGGTAAGTGGTTGTAATATGTGCCCCCCACACACACACTACACACAGGAGAAGGGAGTCCAGTCCAGTACCTTGGAAACCTAGGTCCCTTTTGGGTTTTAATTCATGTCTGCAATTACTGCATGTAAGCACACATTTCCTTGAATAAATCACAAGGATCAGGGCCGTAACTAGGAGTGTACAAATGGTGCCACCACACAGAGAGCCTGATTCAGACCCGCTCATGAGTGCTATGTGCTCACAAGCGGGTCAATGGTGGCCCAGTGTGCATGCGCACGACGGAGCCGGCTCCGTCATGCGTATGCGCGAGACCCGGATAGTGATGGGCAAACCGTCATTCCAGGTCTCGTACCAAAGGGGGGCATGCTGTCAATGTTGAGTGACAGCATGCCCCCTTTGGTGGGCGGGCCGGGGGAGTGGCTGCCCAAATGTGGGTGTTCCCATGTAAACGCCTTCGTTTGGGGCTGGCCCCACTGACATCACAAGTGATGTCAGTGGGAGAGATTTTGGCTCTGTGAGAGCCGAAATCTCTCTGGGGCTTGCGGCAATGAGACCCTATCACAGGGGTCTCGTTGCAAACCCGATGGTCGCGATGGTCTTGTGGGTGGTCACCCACAGCTATGCGACCGGCCTGGAGGCCACTCTAAAAAAACAGAAAGCCGGCCCTGATTCAGAGCGAGTGCTCTGTCAGAGCATCCTGCTCTGAATCAGAGCCAGAGGGCAGGGCTCTGTGGGTGGCACCATTGCTGTTTCATGGTCCATATTTATGGCTAGCAAGGTACCTGGACTGGCACCCTGAAGCCAGTATCGCTGCGGCAGTGCCATCAGGATCCTCCTTTGATGGGTCCAGCTCGTGGGTAGAGTTGGTGGGGGGGCCCTGCTTGTTTAGTTTGTACTGGGCCCACAATTTCTGATGGCAGCTCTGCTGTGGAAGGCCTTGTCCGGGCCGTCGGCTGGGGCTGATCCTCTGGGGCATCCTACTTCTTGCTCCACATCTTATTCTCCATGCTGATGTGCTGATTTATTCCTGGCTCTACTCCTATTCTTAGTCCTTCCTCTTTTGCCCCGTCTCCTATTTTTCCCTGCTGACTTTTTCCCTGGCCCCGGCTCCAGAGATGAATTACGGGGGGGGCACAGGGTCACCCAAGGTGTCCTTCGCTCAGGGGCCCCCCGGACATTGATTATTACAGCTGCAGTCACAGTGCATCAGGAGTCAGACTGCAGTGCATGTCTAGGGAGGTGAAGCCAGGGCAGGGGGCGGGGCTACATGGCACTCATTTAGGGCTATTTCACACACACTGGTTTTCACCGGATGGCAAAAATCTGGGCGTTTTTTTTCCTGTGTATAATTTTCTTTCACACATAACGGTTTTGTGCCATGTGTGATGATTGTGCCATGTGTATGTTTTTTTTCCAATCTTTAACATTGAAACCATGGATGGCAGCCATCCATTTCAGTGGATTTTCCTGGCTGTAACATGGCGACCGCACTGTGTCAGCTGAAAGGACCCATTTATTTACATACACGGCAAAAAAATGCTTGGATTTTTGCCATCCAGTGAAAACTGGCATGTGTGAAATAGCCCTCAAAGCAAGGCTAGCAGCAGCATGAAAGAGAGGAGGGGAGAGAGGAGCTATTTTGCTACAGATAGAGTATAGACAGTGAGTGCACTGTACCCTCCCTTGCTTTAAGGTGATAGAGAGGAAGGGGGGAGGAGTTTTATGATGGTGTAAGTATTTATGTATCTGTATGTATAAGTGTGTATGTACGTGACTCTGTAACTATATGTATGTGCATGTGTGTGTGACTGGAATGTATGCCTGTATATATGTTTATGTATGTGTGTGTGACTTTATGCATGTGTGTTTGTATTAGTGCATGTATGTATGTGTGTGTATATATAAGTGTATTTATGTATGTGTGTGTATAAGTGTGGACAGTGTGTGTAGTAATGTGTGACTGTATGTGTGCATTAAGCTGCGTACACACTAGCTGATATAATGAACGATAACAATATCGTTATTGTCCAATCGTTCATTATATCACCCAGTGTGTATGTCACCAAAGACCAGCGATGTGCACTCCCGCTGGTCATTGAAGACATTGTTCATCACCTGAACCTGCAGTCCAACCTGACAATATCATCAGGTTGTGCAGGTTCAGGGATGAGGGAGGGTACCGGCACTGAACGATATCATTAACGACATTATGTACACCACTACCGGGAAAACACTAAACAATATCGCTCAGTGAGGATATTGTTTAGTGTTTATGGGCTTTTAGTGTGTGACTGTAGGTGTGTGTGACTGTGTGAATTAGTCTGACTGTATGTATGTGTGTAACTGTATTTATGTGACAGTGTGTTATTGTATATATGTGCATGTGTGTATCTATATATTTGTATACAGTATATGTGTGACTGTATGTATGTGATTATGTGTGTGACTATGGGTGGGATGTATTAATAGCAAAATGTAGTCAGATCTATGAAAACTGCTGTATTCGGATGTTTAGCCACATTCCCCATGTATCAAGCTCGAGCTTGTACCCAATAGGCAACACCTTCTATAGATGGCAATGCTTACAGAAGTCTATGGGCCTCTTTGCACATAACTCTCCAAAAGGGATCCATTAGGATCCCTCCCAGTGTTCCTCGCACAGATGTCCCAAATTATTCTCTTTAGAACCTACTAGTCTTAAGTGCCCCGGGCCCCCCAAAGCCTTAATCCAGCTCTGCCCAGGTCCCAAGCTCCATCCCATCTCCCTATCTCAGTGCCTCCTCCTCTTAAGGGGCACAAACAAGGGGATAATCAGGAGAGGCAACAGAGAGAAGTCGTCATGAAGGGAGACACCTAGAAGGAAGGTTAGTAAAGGTGGAGTCAGGAAGAGGGTGCAGTATGGAGGAGACTGGGAGAAGATATAGGCGGAGGAGATAAAAAAGATGAATAGAGCAAGATGTCGTTAGGAATAGTGAAGGAAACAAAGAGATCATTAGGAAGGCAGAGCAGGATAGGGAAAATGGAAAGAAGTCACAAAGGATTCGGAGAAGGGATAAAATAGGTAGATGAAAAGAGGGACAGGTCAGAATAGGAGATTGATTTCATCAGTGAGCAGGGACAGATATGAGGAAAATAGTGATGTCATCAGGGAGCAGGGAACAGAATGGGGGAGAGATTGATGTCATCAGGGAGCAGGGACAGATTGGGGGAGAGAGAGATATCACCAGGGAGCAGGGACAGATTGGGGGAGAGAGAGATATCACCTGGGAGCAGGGACAGATTGGGTTGGGGGAAAGAAATATCACCAGGGAGCAGGGACAGATTGGGTTGGGGGAGAGAGATATCACCAGGGAGCAGGGACAGATTGGGTTGGGGGAGAGAGATATCACCAGGGAGCAGGGACAGAATGGGGGAGAGAGAGATATCATCAGGGAGCAGGGACAGAATGGGGGAGACAGAGATATCACCAGGGAGCAGGGACAGAATGGGGGAGAGAGATATATCACCAGGGAGCAAGGACAGAATGGGGGAGAGAGTGATGTAATCAGGGAGCAGGGACAGAATGGGGGAAAAAGTGATATAAACAGGGAAACAGGGCAGAACTATGAGACCAGGAGAGTTTGTAGTGGAGATGGAGCAGAATAGGAAAGTAGTTCTCAGCGAGTTGATGCAACATTTATTTATTCAGAAGGGAGAATGTAAAAACAAAGGTTGCAGGATTAGATGTAAGATACCCAAGTGGTTCATTATTGTGAGTGTGACAAGTGCTGTACATACTTAATTTTTATGTCTCTGGGTGATTATAAAGATTCAGTCACAGTAATTTGTTTTAGAAATTAGAGTAAATCTGTCTCTAGTTTAAGACTTGTAATCCAGAATGTTACCACCGGATAGAATGGTAAGAAGAGGTGGTAAGTGTCAAATGCACTATAACCAGCACTATTTGACACTTAGGGGTCTATTTACTAAGCAGTGTTAGGAGACAGAGTGAAAAGTGATAACGTACCAGCCAATCAGCTCCTTACTGCCATCTCACAGGCTGTGTGAAAAATGACAGTTGAGATCTGATTGGCTGGTACCTTATCACTTTTCACTCTGTCTCCTAACACTGCTTAGTAACTAGACCCTTAACAGAGTTACACTGAACATTGGTATGTATGAAAGCATATAACGTAGAGAAAAATCACTTTTCTCCACATTATTGGCAAACATCTAACGATTTTGCCATCATCAAACTATTGTATGGCAATGGAAAACCATTTAGATGTTATTAAAAAACGATAAACGCACTTTTATGGCATATCATTTTTTCACAAATTGACAGGATCACTTTATGGTATGTGTGCTAACTTGTCTCTTTGTCAGACAGAGATGGTAGATGATGTACTGTAGTTGATTGTAGTTCTTAGATATAATACTTATTCATATATTGATTATACATTTAGACCTCATCCCTATTAGATAAAACATGCCTGCAGTTTTTTTGTCACATACATTTTGCCATTGTCATGTGCTGGTAGAAAAACCGGGGCCACTTGATTGCATTTGCCCCCCATATTAAAAGTTGCCAGCCAGCCCCTGCAAATAGCATTAGTTTTTAAAAGCAGTTATTCATAGTGGGGATCTTTCAATACTAAGGATTGCCTTTATTCTCTCATAATCAGCTGTATGAAACACTTGCTTATCTCAGCCACTTTTTACTTGAGTAACTGTATGCTTTTTTATTGCAACATACAGCTAAGTACCTTAATTCTAAGGGGCATATTCAGTAAGATGTGAGCTGCCACCAGCACCTCGCCCTGCACACTTAAGCGCAAATATAGTAACTGATTTATATTTGCATCATGACACATACCACAAAACTGGTATTAGCCATTCTGGTGGAACCTCATAGGTAATTAAATCAAACCCTAAGATAATGTGGATCATCATTTTCTTTGTATAGGCATATTGCTTTAAATTACTGCAATTAAGTATTTTCACTCTGATTGTCCTGGCAACAATATTAAAATGGTTGCAGCCTTTAAGTTTGACAATTTTTAAGCAAAAAATTGCTTGCAGTGTTTTGTTTAACATCTAATCTACAAATACACCAATTTGACAAATTTTATATATACATTAAAAATCAAAGAATTAGAAGAAATAATATAATTGTAACACTTACCATAGTGGCAACATAGGTCTCTATATGTACAGTTGGGAGGAAAGTAAATGTAAGATTTTCAGTGCAAGTACCATCATTCTAAGGGGCATATTCCGAAAGATTTGAGATACCGCCAGCACCTCGCCCTGCACACTTAAGTGCAAATACAGTAGCTGACTATTGTTCGCATCATGACACATCCAGCAAACCTGATAGTAGCCATTCTGGTGGCACCTCATAGGTAATTAAATCAAACTCTCAGATAATGTGGATCATAATTTTCTTTGTAAGGGCATATTGCTATAAATTACTGCAATAAAGTATTTTCACGCTGATTGTCCTGGCAACAATATTAAAATAGTTGCAGCCTTTAAGTTTGACCATTTTTAAGTAAAACATTGTTTGCAGTGTTTTGTTTAACATCTAATCTACAAAACGCCAATTGACAAATTTTATGTAAAAATTAAAAATCAAAGAATTAGAAGAAATAATTCAAATGTAACACTTACCATAATGGGAACATAGGTCTCTATATGTACAGTTGGGAGGAAAGTAAATGTAGATTTACAGTACATATATTTAATATGTAAACCTACCTTATTTGCCTAGTATTACATTATTAACTGAAAATGCAGCTACTGAACACACATAATAAAATTTGTGATAAATTGTACACACTGTGACTGATGCAGATTGTTAAGTAAATTGGCTGTCAATTACTCAAAATTAAAATGCACATGCAAAAAGGTGTACACTTAAAATATCTTACCAATTCTGTACTTAGAATAGAGGTTGCAGTAGATAATTACAAACTATGTCGGATGCTGCTATAGATATGCAACAAATATTTACCAAACAGTATCTATTGTAATTATATGTTTTTTCATTTATATACAGTATTTCTGAATACAAAATTAAATAATAATATATTTACAAACAACAGTATTGTGCTAAATTAACAGCAACCTTTTTCAGAAATTATGTTTTATTTTCTTGTCTTGTTATTTTATTTACAGAATAAATCTCTAATGGGATTTGAATAAACTGTACCTTTGGGTTCAATAAATTAGGAAACTGATGTTCTATAGTACCATCTAATGAAAATACTTTTTTTGATTGTACATTGTAAAGTTAATTACATCATATATAAAATGAATTGGTCTGTTTGTTTTTGATTGTACAGTTATGCATTCGGACACCCCTGCACTGATTGGGATGACACCATCGTGAGGTGGTCCACTTGGATTCTGGCCAGGTTTTAGGGGGTTTAGGATCCCGGTGATGACCTCCTGTTGGTGTACGCTGGGCATAACTTTGACCTAGAGGGTTTGTTCTGAGTCTTCCAATGGATGAATTTGGATGAAAACTGCAGAGTGGTAATATTGGATCCCAGAAGATATACTAGGGCAGGGATCTTCAACCTTGGCCCTCCAGCTGCTGTGGAACTACACATCCCAGCATGCCTTGCCATAGTTTTAGCATGCTGTTATATCAAAAGGGTGGCAATGCATGCTGTTATATCAAAAAGGTGGGATGTGTAGTTCCATAGCAGCTGGAGGGCCAAGGTTGAAGACCCCTGTACTAAGGGGTTGAGGTCCTGGTCGGATCTCCAGTTGGTGTATGCTGGACAGAATTTTAATCTGAGGAGCCTATTCTGGGCCTTCCACTGGATGGATTTGGATGAAAACTTCAAAGAGGGGTGGCAATTGGTCTGGGATGCCTAATAGAGTGGTTGGGGTCCCAGTCAGATCACACGGCAGAATCTTTTGAGCAGAACTTTGACCTAGGGATCCTGTTCTGGGGTTTCTACTGGATAGATTTGAATAACATCACATAATTTGGATGACAACTTTACAGAGTTTTAACTTTGGATCCCAGAAGACATACTAGGGAGTTGAGGTCTGGTCATACATCCCATTGGTGTATGCTGGGCAGAACTTTGACCCAGGAAGCTTGTTCTGAGCCTTCTACTAGATGGATTTGGATGAAAACTTCAGTGTGGTAACTGAGTCCCATAAGACATACTAGGGGGAGAGGTCCCAGTTTTTAACAAAAATATGAGTACTATAATGTTTAAAACATATTATGTAACAAGAAAACCATATTAAACCTATAAGAGTTAAAATTTTGTACTTGAATGCAACAGAAATAGCCTTGCAATGAGACTGTTACAAGTCAAGATCACGACTTGTCTCCTTCAAGTAGATTAACCAGTCAGGACTTGGTTACTCTAGTTTCTTCTGTTGCTAGGCAATCAGCATGCCTCAGGAAGTGATGTATCATCCTCAGTGCAGCTTGATTGGTTCATCCTCCTATTTGGACACACTGGACTTTTGCCGCCTCGATGACTATAGCGTTCCTGTGGGTTCTCTAGGCTCAGCGGCACGAGCAGTATCCTGTCGCCTCTGCTGGAATGATCTCTGTCTCCTCAGTTTTGTCTCCCTGCTGTCTCCAGCTCTTGGGTCCTCTCCTATGGCTACATAGCCGCACAATCAACTCCCGTGCTGCGCTCCGGCTTCGTTACTCTACCTGTGGTTTCCTAGCTGTAATGGCCATGAAGGCACTGCAAGCAGAATTAGCATTCTTGGCAGGTCAGTGGATGCTAATTTGTACACAAACTTGTACACTAACTGATACTCAAATTTATGTATTGTCCATCAGGACTTTGGATGCTAATTTGTACCAACCTGTACATAAACTAGTACTCAACCTATTCATTTTCCATGAGGACTGTGGATGCTAATTTGTACACAAACCTGTACACAAACTTGCACTCAAACCTATGTATTGTCTGTCAGGACTTTGGATGCTAATTTGTATTCAAACTTGTACACTAACTTGTACTCAAACTTACGTACTGTCTGTCAGGACTTCGAATGCTAATTTGTACACTATCTGGTACATAAACTCATACTCAAATTTGTGTACTATTTATTAGGACATGGTATCTAGTTCAGTGCTCAAGCCACAACATTGGCTCTCCAAACCAATTCAATTGTCAAACTCTTCAGTACAGATTCTAATCTACAACATCGGCTCTCCAAACCAAATGTATTGTCAAACTCTTCAATATGGATTCTAAGCCACAACATCAGCTCTCAAAGCCAAATCAATTGTCTAACTCTTCAGCATCAGCTCCAAGCTGTACCATCGGCTCTCAAAGGCAACTTGAATATCTTACTCTCCTCCACAAGGGCTCCAAGCCACAACAACGACTCTCAAAGCCAAATCAGTTATTTGACTCTTCAGTACAGTCCTCAAGCCACTATTTCTATTCTTATAACCATACCACATTTACTACCAACAGCATATTGAACCAGCTTATTGCCGCATCGATAGTGTACCACTTCCTGTTCTGTTTCTATTCTCATATCTACTATCCACGATTTAGTCTCCATTCCAACTGTTGCTTTCACCATTGTATCCTTTTGCTCCTCCATGTGAATTGCTACTACCTTGAGCTATAAGTCCAGGCGGCCGCTTATGTACCGGTGAACATATCCCAGTTCTAAGGAAACAACGGGCAGTTGTTACTGGCACAAGATCTCACTAGCCTTGTTCTGGACTTTTTCACATGGAGTAGGCATTGGTTATCATAACAGAAACAAAGTTCTTTAAAGAATGATTGAATGTGGCCAAATGGACACCTGGTATATATACTGTAAGAAGAGGTGAAGTAGGCTTGATGAGCTTAACTAGACCTATCCTTACCCTAATGCTTCCGTCTGGTCCTTTGAGGCTTCTTCTAATGCCAGTTGGTCCCTTTCCCTGCTATTGGCTCCAGCTGCTGAGTTCACCAGAATTATTATTATTATTGTCATTAATTTATATGGCACCACAAATGTTCTGCAGCGCCTTACAAAGTACATGAAAAAATAAGTAACCAGTGACTTACAATACAATACAAAGCAGGACTTGGACATGTATAATAAACATTGCTATATTAGTGACTTTTATACCCACATAAGCAGCCGAGTGTTGGTTGCCCTAGTGGGGATTATCTTCAATAAACGGAAGATCTGCAAAGAATAGGTGATATCTTTCCAATCCCTATGATTGATTAGTGTATATTTCTCAAATAGTTCAGAATTATTTATAATTAATCTATGTATAAGGGATATGGTGCTACCAAACTCACAAATTGTATCTACGAACGAAAAAAGAAAAAAGGATGAGTCCTTCTGGTGCACTCTAGGAAATGTTTCACTGTAATCGTATAATGGTAATTGTGAAATGTCCTATACAATAAAATATAACCTTTATTGATGTATTATTAAAAATAATTAATAATACATCAATAAAGGTTATATTTTATTGTATAGGACATTTCACAATTACCATTATACGATTACAGTGAAACATTTCCTAGAGTGCACCAGAAGGACTCATCCTTTTTTCTTTTTGCCCTAGTGGGGAGTAAGAGATAAATCAAATTACAGTAGGGAGAAGCACAAGAGGGTAGAGGGCCCTGCTCGAAAGAGTTTACATTTTTTAGGGGAGGGGCAGATGAACAGGAGTGACACAGATGGGGTAGGTGGGGAGGAATGAAGAATACCAGGAACTGGAAGTGGCCTGATGATGTCAATGCTGGCTGTCAGGGGATCCATAGCACTTGTTTGACAGTCTCCAACATGTTTCGTAAATCTGTGTACTTTGTCAAAGATGCTTTCATGGGCATTGTGCAGTCCTTTTATTCTAATGCTCCATATTTTTTGTTGGTAAAACTTTATTGTTTAAGTTCTTTTAAAAATGTAAAAAAAATGTGTGGGGTCCCATCCAAAAAGCATAAGCAGGACTGGACCTCTGAGCCTGGTCTGGTACTGGAAAATTGTGGGAAAATCCAGCTGGGATAAGGAACTAGTTTTTCTTGTTTTATGAAGACCATTTAACTTATACAAAGAGGACCCGATCCATGGGTTGGTGAGTATGATTTTTTTTATTTAATAAAGGAATACCTCATTTGGTATCCGTGTACTGTTGTTATATTAAGACTTTATTTACAGGTGGACTATAAGTGACAGCAGGCCCTTATCCTTAGGTAGCCCTTATTAGGTATCCTAGCATTTGTGGCTCTACAAGTACCAGCATGCCAGAGGAGGCTTGAATGGAGTTGTAAACCATCTGCAAAGAACAATATTACAGTGTATGTTTACACCATTAAGCCAGCACCCACTACTACCTTTCAACCTAGGCCTGTGGGTTCCTCGGTTAGGGGACCCCTATTTTTAGAGGGAGTCACCACTTTCCAAGGAATTCCAGTCCTGGGCTGATCAGTTTAGGTGATGGCAGGTGGAAGCTATGATTTCTGTTTTCAAGCTACGGTGTAAGCCCCCTGGAAAAATGGTGGGACCCCATGCTGGTTGCCCCCCCCTGAATTTGCCAGTAGCTGACTGGAGTCAGAGGTCTGGGGGTTTTATGCTTTTAGGGGGCCCCCACACATTTTTATTAAATTACCTTTTCTTTACACTTTAACACACAAAAGTTTGCACAGATCATATATTCATGTATATTTATAGTTTTTTTTAGCTCTATATATGTGAACCTGTAAACACTCTCATGACTGCTTGCATTGTAATTTATGCTTTCAGGTTTTTATTCACCTATAAAATTCTTGTATGCTCAATTATTTTTATGTTTATTACTTGAGATATATTAAATATCTGCTGAATATTTACACTATGGTCAGGGGCACATTTATTTTATATTATGGTAGGTGCTACTTATGGTTCAATATAATGCAACGTCTTTACTTTGAAATCTATTCAGATTTAATTTTGGTGCAATTTTGATCTTTTTTAACAACACAGTTCTTAGTAAATCCGTGATTTCTATTGAAGTGTTGGTTAAGCATACAACATTTTGACTGATGGTCTAATACTGCTAATAAAGTCATGTTTGACATGCAATTTCAATTTGGATTTGCCATTAGTAAATCCCTGAATTGAAAAAGTGATGGGCTCTTACAGCAAAATTTCGAATCACCCAATATTGATATTTAGAAATACCACTTTCACACTGAAAATAAAAATCCCAGGTAATTCACTTTTACCCAGTAATTTGCTAAACAACCCGGGGTTTTTCCCTGTGTGAAAGTGTCATCCCGGGACTGAGGGCCTAATTCAGAGCTGGACGCTATTTGCGCTCGCTCGTTCAGAAAAAGGGGCCGGATATTTTAATAGAGCGCTCACTCCTTGCGTTCTGTTGATGCCTCTATGTCTGAGCAAGAGAAAACGAAATATGCGCTCGCTATTTTGTAAAGACGCCCCCTGGCCGATCGCATCATACGTCATCTCCACTATTTATTAGATTAATCGAGTACATCGAAAGGTGTCTGAACTGCTCGCAGTGCTTGTGGTTGGATTTTCCTACCGCAATCATGCGAACAGTTCAGGCTAAGAGACAAACAAGTGACGTGGTTGATGACGCTACTTTGTTAATTATGCACACCCTTAAAACGCCCGTTTTGACCATTTGGCACGCCTGCGTTCGGATCTCCACTCCCCATTTTCAAGCACCTTCCCCTGTTACCACCCACAAACGCCTCATCCTGTCACTCAAATTAGCAGGCACTCGCTATTTTGCGAACACACGATTTCCGACCACACTGACTGGTTGGTGCATGCGCATTACGACCCATACGCATGCGCAGATGTGCGAACATCACTCGGAGCGAACGAGCGGCCGCTTACGAGTGGCTCTGAATCAGGCCCTGAATTCCTGGGTCTCCGACGCTGAATTTTTGCAGGGTTGAAGACCCGGGAATTAAGTCCCGGGTTGATCCTTTCACACAGGGAAAAAACACGGGTTTTTTAGCAAATTACTGGGTAAAAGTGAATTACCCCGGATTTTAATTTTCCTGTGTGAAAGGAGTATCAGAGAGAAAATGGTAAAAAACCTGACATGCAAATGCCAGGTTAAACCTGTTTTTTTTTGCCATTTTCTGTCTGAAAATGGAATAAATTTACTCCTGTGTGTCTACATGTTTACAATCTAAAAATGTGGGTTTCTGTTGCTGCAACAAACCGACCTGTTTTACATGTAAATATATGAATAATAAAATTTTAAATATAAAATCCTAGGTAAATAAAAATATATATCAGTCCAAAAAAAACGAAATCTCCTTGGATGTTTTGGAAAGCCTATGTGAATAACAATATGTTGGAACAACAACTATAAACTGAGATTCATGGAACAAACACTGTTATACCGGAATATTATGCAAAAAAAAATCCTAAATATTCCCATCATGCTGCCACCTGTTAGATATACAATTCAGGACTGCTACAGATTCATGGAAGTCTAAATTCTTAGTTCAGTTGGATGGAGTACAAAGAAACTGATAGCTATAAACATATTTTACAGTGAGCTGTGAAACTTCTTGCCCTCCTGCTTAATTTATTTTTCTTCACATAGATCTGCACACTCAGGGGGTCAAACAGACCCGGTCGTTAGCGCCGATGTGCTCGGACCAGGTCGATTGCCCCCCACAGAGCATGCGCCGTCGTGCGCATGCGTGAGACCCGCTGCGACTGACAGCGCTGGTCATAGCGGGTCTCGATCCAAAGGGGGTGAGCTGTCAATGTTGATTGACAGCTCGCCCCATTTGGAAGGTGGGCCGGAGGGGTGGCAGCCCAAACGGAGGCATTCCCATGAGAACGCCTACCATTTGGGGGAGGCCCCACTGACATCACTAGTGATGTCAGTGGAGAGCTTCCGGCTCTGACAGAGCCAGAAGCACTCCGGGGCTTACAAAAAGTTTGATCCTACCCTAGGGTCTCGTCGTAAGCCCCGATAGTCGCGATGGTCTCTGACCATCGCGACCATCACCCGAGCGTTCATTAGAGCTGTGGGTGTAAACCCACAGCCTAATGACCGCAACAGAGGCGGGCGGTCAGGATGCAAGTGGCCGCCCAGTTTCTGAGCGACCGCTTGGATCCTCCGTCCGCCTCTTAATGAGGTCCTAAGAGCTTATCTCCCCTATACTCATGGTTTTATGCTCTATGGGCCTGATTCAGAGTTATACAGTAATGCTGCTGCAGCTGTGATTTTTGCAGCTCTGGATGTGCAAAAATATGTACTGAGACACTCACCTAAGCCATCACAGCTGTCTGCAGCTGCATATACTGTACATGCACAGCCAGGGGCAGTTCTAGAGAGGAGGGGGCCCATGTGCAGTCTCCGACATGGGCTCTCTCCTCCCCGTCCGGTGGCTGGCAGCGCACTGAGTGGTGTGTGGCCAGAGCCGCACTTATAGACTATCGGCACTAGAGTGAGCACGATGGCCATTTTCCAGCCATTTTTTACAGCGCAGACACCAACGCCGATGTGGGACTCCGGAGAGGTAAGTATAATATGGGTGCAGGGTATACAGTGTGGGCCCCCCTGGACTCAGAGGCCCATGTGCCCAGCACACCCTGCACCCATTATAAATACATCCCTGTGCACAGCATCGAACACAGATCATGCAAACATCAACTTTCTGAGTGAGTCTATGGTCCCTAAGAATGGCGGCCATGAATGAGACAGCAGAGCCATGTTTACTGCTTGCAGTCAGCGACTTTCACACACACCAAAAATGGTCGTGACATGCCCGCATTTATCTCCCCACTCCCCATTACCTTCCAAAAACCGGTCCCTGTCTGTGAATCACTTGCAAACAAATCCTTACGGCTTGATCATTTGCAAAACAATCGCCGTGTGTACAAATTACAGCTGTATTGCATGTGCAGCATACTTGCCGACAATCAGCTCCCTCCTTCCGGGAGGGAGCTGATTGTTGGCTAACAGTGGGAGGCGTGGCCGGGCATTAATGTCACATTGGGGGCGGAGCCGGGGTGGGCCCCGTGATCGCATCATGTCTGTTTCTGTGCCTGCAATTAGTCTCATCATATGGCACCTCCCATTATATATATTCAGGGTGTGCAGTCCAGGAATGTTTCCAATATACTCCATTTAATGTGCTTTATTGCACACCTGAGGGAAAGGAGACACCTTCTGTCTGGATTAACACCCCTTCCTTATTGGTTTAAAAGCATGGAGTCTGGTAATGTATATGGACACTAGTATTAGGCACAATTCTAGGTAAGTCCTACAAGTTATATACTGTAGTGCAATTTTGGTTCATTTTTGAGGTGTGGGTCCCCCTGGATTGCTTTGGATGATCTGTTTAAGGGCACCGCATTATAACACATTTTTATTTTATAACACATTTTAACCCTTCACTGTTTGTTTATTATACATGTACTTCACTTTTTTATTTTCATTCTTTATATGCAGATGTGGCTGCTCTTAACTATATCTTTTACACTGCATTTTTCTTACTATGGCAGTGCCCTGGGGCGGCTTAGCTGGGCCAGTTTGGGGGTGTCCTGCACTCTGGATTTGAACACCAGTATGTTAGGGACCTACCCTAAAGAGGTTACCAGGATATAGTGAGTAGGCCCATAACCTTGGCCATGATTATGCTAAAAACCTCTATTGATTGTAAAATTTTATTGCATTTATATATTATCAGTAATTTTGAGCATTTACATCTATGTCTGGATTAGGCCCAATGATGATCATAAGTGGATGTGTGTCACTAATACAAGTTTTTCTGATATTGTCTTATATTTTTAAAACTATACTAAACTTAATACATAATATTGAGCATATTCTTTGTTAGTCCTGGTTATTTTTCCTATTCTAACCCATTCACTAGAAAAACAAAGGATGAGTGGTCTTTATTTATTCCCCATTAAGCAGGACCATGTATCTTTATATTGGAATATGAAATTATAAGTGGATGTCTATTACTACAGATTCACACTTTAAAAAAACATGGTTATTATAGGGTCATGTTTTTTTAGAATACTATAACTCTTGAAGGGTTTTCACACTCTTACTTAATGTAATTAAGTATAATCTTCACATTAAAAATTAAAATAATACATTTAAGAATATAAAATTAGAGAAAGTATAGACATTTTGGCATGTAATACTATATCTGAAAGTATATATCCTTTGATCTATATGCATACTCTGTGGTTGCTTTAAATGAAAAGTAATGTGTGCATTTATATTTATATATTTTAAAGGTTTGAAAAACTCTCTGTACAGGATATATATTTGCATATATTTGATATATAATTATATGATTCTTTTGTACTATATATTTTTTTATCTTTCTAACTATATCATTCATCTGAAAATATACCTGTGTCATATATACATGAGGTGCACATTTTGAGCAAATTGTGAATTGCTATCTATCACAGTGAGGTGACCCATTTATAATAGGCACCTACACTAACACTTTACAATTTAAATATGGAGCACCATACTTTGTTCCTTTGGAATACAACTTATTGTAGTAGGAACCTGTGATGCTCTGGTCCCAAAAAAACACCTTTTTACCTCTCCGGTATCTGTCCAGGCTAGCGCTAAGGTCCGATCTCGCTGTTCATCATTTCTGGATAGCACAGAGGTCCACTCTCATGGCACATCGCTCCCAGCTGGTGCTGAGGTCTGTCTGTGTTACTCCTCCCCAGTCCACTCAGTGTGCTGTAACTGAGCATAGTGATGGCTCCCCGCAGCTCCTTTCTCACAGCGTATCATGTTAGCATGATGGTATACAAGCTGCATCCCAAAGTTCCATCAAAAACCACAGTATGGGCACAGCCATGTTAGACTCTTTCATCTGACATTCTTCCTCCACTAACAGCATTGCTTTTTAGACCAGCTTCTCGTAGAATGCAATCTCTGGGGAGCTACCTTTATAAGCAGCATGGACAGTGTAATGGTTAGCATTACTGCCTCAGAGCACTGAGGTCATGGGTTCGATTCTCACCATGGCCCTAACTGTATGGAGTTTGTATATTCTCCCTGTGCGTGCGTGGGTTTTCTCTGGGTACTCCGGTTTCCTCCCACACTCCAAAAATAAACTGGTAGGTTAATTGTCTGCCAAATATTTTCTGTAAAGCGCTGCAAAATATGTGTGCACTATCTAAATAACTGGTAATAAATTATAAATAAATAATAAGTTCCATTTCCTGGATGGCTCCTTTTGCAAGTAGAAAATCACTTCTTCTGAAGTTGCAGCTCTGTGCTAAGCTTCCAGGTACTCTGTATCTGAACAGCTCCAGTCCATTACATTGCATTCCTAGTCTGGTAATCAAGTCTCCAATTCCATCTAGCACTCCAGTCTGGTTTTACCATAGAGACTTGTTCATAGCTGCCTCCATCGATGCCTTCTGATACCTCCGATCAATGGTCCCATCCGATATCTCCATAACATCAGTCCCATCTGATATATTCAAACATCAGTCTCAGGGCCTGATTCAACAAGGAATGCAGTTACTAATACACATGAAATCGGTGCATCGTGTGCATCGCAGTGTGCGTGGGTGAGTTGTGCCAGTGAGTCGAAATGCTGTTGCAGTGGCGTGCATAAATTATCCTCTTTGTGGCCATACGCAGCCTGAGGCCTCACAGCGTGTGCTGAAATTAGCAATTCCTAAGTGAGGATTGACCTGCCTTAACTGTGCATATGGGTCCGATGTTACCAATTATTTTGCTATGTTGCCCAAGTATACGGATGTGAGTAAGGGGAAGTGGGTGTCCTTATGTTAGGCTGTGATTGCAATGTGATTGCAAACATTTGCATTTCACCACTGATATTAGCAACTGCATAACATGCGTATTAGCAGAATAGCAATCCTTGCTGAATCAGACCCTCAAACCGATACAGTTCTTCAATTCATCAACATTGGTCTCAAAGCAATCCAGTTCTTCAATTCATCAACATTTGTCTTAAACTGATCCAGTTCTTCAATTCATCAACATCAGTCTCAAAAGACTCTGGGCCTGATTCAGACCCAATCGCAAGAGCTGAGCGCTCACAACCGGGTCGATGTTTGATTACTGGGCATGCACACAATGTAGCCTGCTCCATCATGCGCATTCGTGAGAAATGGCTAGCGACGGGTGCTCCATTGCTCTTGGTTTCGCACCAAAGGGGGCGAGCTGTCGATGGTGATTGACAACTCGCCCCATTTGTTAGGCGTGGCCAGGGGGTGGCATCACAAATGGAGGCGTTCCCAAGCGAATGCCTGCCATTTGTGGGTGGCCCCACTGACATCACAAGTGATGTCAGTGGGAGAGCTTCCAGCTCTATTAGAGCCAGAAGCTCTCTGGGGCTTGTGGCCATGAGACCATACCACAAGGGTCTCACTGCAAGCCCAATGGTCGCGATGGTCTTTACCATCGCAACCATCATCCTGGCCGCTCGCAACCCACAGCTATGCAAGCGGCCAGGAGGCCACACACAAAAAAAAATGCTCAGATTCAGAGCGAACGCTATTTCAGAGTGTCCGGCTCTGAATCAGAGCCTCTGCTCTTAAATTCAGGATCACCAGTCTCAAATCGACTCTACTCATCAATCCAGTATCACTGTCCCAATCTGCTTCTGCTCATCTATCCAGTATCATCAACTCAAGTTATATTCTATTCAGCTCATCATCAGTTCCACATCATCGGTCCCAGTCTGATATCATCATCTCCAGTTCCCATACCAATCTGCTGTTAAAGATATTCCATTTCTGTCCTTAACTTCGGGCCTATCATCCTCTGCAGTTCCTCTACCTCCTCACAGCACTACATGGTAAAGTCCTGGCTCAAGCCACACAGATTTATCCACACCTCCCAAGTCTCCTCTTCAGCCTCCCACGCCTGTTTTGACCAATCACAACCCTCAGGCATGACAGAACCATGTTCGTCTTGTAGCCTGAGTAAATAGGTGGGGTACTGTACCAAAAATAAGGCAGTCATTACCTTTCAAATATACAAAAATGTATGAGGAGTTGTCCACACACCTTAATTTCCAAAAAAATTTAAAGGTACTGTACTATAAAATACACAATCCAAGATCCACAAATTGACTAAAATGTGCACTAAGTTTGCACATACTGTAACTCATTTTATTATTATTGTTGTCTTACCAGAGCCGGATTAAGGTCTGGGGGAGCCCCTATCAAAATGATCAAAGTTGATCATACAGATATTCAAAATGGTGGCACTAAGAACAAATCGACAGACACTGCTGTAGTGTGAACCAGCATTCAATGCTGATAATTTTGCATTTTTGTCAGGGTCAAAATTATCAGCATTGCAACTTTGGTTCACACTACAGCAGTGTCTGACATTTTTTTCAGAGTACTGCCATTATGGATATCTGTGTATGAGGTTTCTTTGTATGAGGTTTCTGGAAGGCACCGGACACTAACATTGTTCCTTAAAGTTAATCCTGTGATTGAGAAATGATATTTTGTTAGATGTATGTATGTCGACCTGAAATTACATGGTTTATCTGCTAAAAATCTTCTGAGAGCCAGTTCGTTTGGATTTGGTATTTATTGTTTCATGTGCACCGGAGGATATTACCTTATTGATTGAGTGCAGGCAGTATATCTATATATATATATATATATATATATATATATGCACACATATCACAAAAATACATATATATATATATATATATATATATATAGCGGGCTTTAGCGGCGGCGGTGCGGTTGGCAGTGCGGGCAGTGGAGCGGCAGATCATCACATATGAGGAGGTGAGTATGGAATTTTTATTACAGGTACTCCATTGCATTGTCTACTGGAGAAGAGGACAGAATGGCTGCAGGGATACATAGGTGAGTATGTGAGATAGTGTGTGCATGTCTCAGTACATATGTGAGTACATGTACAGTATGTTCTAATAAAATTTTACATTTCTACGGTGTGCATATGGTGTTTTTTTACTATTGCTTTTGCTGTGGAAGTACACATTCCAGAAGGCCCATAATGCCCCGCATGCTGGTACTTGTGGTTCTCCAAGTACCAGTATATGGGGGAGACTTGCTGGGAACTGTAGTTCC
This sequence comes from Taudactylus pleione, assembly GCA_031769625.1. Lineage (NCBI taxonomy): Eukaryota > Metazoa > Chordata > Amphibia > Anura > Myobatrachidae > Taudactylus > Taudactylus pleione. The sequence continues at coordinate 6,141,770 of JAUIMM010000077.1, read as the reverse complement.
AAAGCAGAAGACAATATTTATATTTTCGTATGCACCACACTACATAATCAACCCGGCACCCACTGCCCAGGGGTGCCAGGGATAGCCCTTGGCTATCAGCTTGGGCCTGGGGTGCCCTGCAGAGGGGGACCCCTTTATTGGGGGGTGTCCCCTGTTCCCCATGGATCCCTGGCTTGGGCTGACTAGCGGTAAGGGGTGTTGCTTTGGCTGGGGGGTCCAGTGAGAGGGCTCCCCTGGCAGTGGCATCACCCCCTGCTAGAAACAATCTGGTGTTGGTTCTGGTAAATACAGGGGCACCCTACACATTTTTTGCCCCCTGTATATCCAGAACCAGGATTGGCTCAGAGCTCAGTGCTGGTTGTGCTGAATACGGCGGACCCCAACATAATTTGTTCCCTGTATTTTGCTAGCCAGGACTGGTTCTAAAAAGCCTGGTGCTGGTTGTGCTTCATATGGGGGACCCCTATGTCATTTGTCCCCTGTATTTAACACAACCAGTACTGGGGCTCCAAAGCTCAGTGCTGGTTGTTTTCTGGGGAGTGGGGCCACACCATTTCTTTTACACATTAAATTTTTAACATGAATGTGTAGATGAATCTCACTGCTGTATTCATGCATCTGTGACTTATTAATTTTATTTTCTCAGATGCATGTGCACTACCAGTGAGCCCTCTGTCAACCGCTGATGCCCACTTTGCACTGCACCGCTGCCACTGCTCTGCACCACCACTGCTGTTGCTACCCAGCATGCCTACAGCCATCTCACACTCTTCACCACCCAAACCACCTTCTGTGTGCTGTCCCCTCTTCCACCTTCGTTATTGTACCATTTTGTTGTCATTCTCGCCTGAAGGTGACCCGGTTTGCTCATCCAAACCCTGAGAGTTAATAAATTGAAAAAAGCTATGATATTCCATAGACAAAAAGCCTTATGGTTTTACATGTCCCATTAAAGCTGCTTAGACATGTTCTGTGCACCCAATGCTGATGCATTTCTAAAGGGAGAGCTGGACCTTCTGCTCCATATATATATATATATATATATATATATATATACAGTGCATCTGGAAAGTATTCACAAAACGTCACTTTTTCCACATTTTGTTATGATACAGCCTTATTCCAAAATGGAATAAATTCAATTTTCTCCTCAAAATTCTACACCCAATATAATACCCCATAATGACAAAGTGTAAAAAGATTTTAGAGATTTTTGCAAATTTAATAAAAAAATACAACTAAGAAATCTCATGTACATGAGTATTCACAACCTTTGTTCAATACTTTGTTGTTGCACCTTTGGCAGCAATTACAGCCTCAAGCCTTTTTGAATATGATGCCACAAGCTTGGTACACCTATCTTTGGGCATGGATATGGTTAGATTGAAGGGTCTGAATGATCATCTGAAATATAGCATCTTTTTCTAACCAAGTCTATCTAGAACAAAGGACTTTCTCCTAGGCAGATAAGATGTTTTGAGAATGGTATGATTTACTCTCCGGTGTTATGATGGAAGAGTTGACATTAGATATTATTATTAGTCTCTTAGTATACTCCGATAGGGTCCTGTAAGTCAACCCTCCATTGGAATAATATTGTTGTTTTTATGTACACACTTGTTTGTATTTATGTGGGATTCATATTTGTTTTTAATCACAGGGTGTTTGTATGTTTCCACCAGCAGGCATCTGGTTTCCATGGCAATGGCTGCATCACCAGGGTGCTGACGTGTTTCTGGCATGACCGGAGGCCCAGCACATGGGAAGGCAGGCGTCCAGTGGGACCCGGTGTTGGTCGGAGTGAGACAGTGGGCATATAAGGAGGTAAAAGTTTAATGTACACCATGCTGATGTTGACGCAGCCTGATGAAGGGCAATAAAGTCCAAAATGTTGCGACAAAGGTGATGTGATGTCATTATTTATAAGTCCAATGTGTGCCGCATTTGGAGCATGATACAAATTATTGAAACTGGCACCGCAGCAGTTTGGTGATTGAGGGGAACGAGTGTGCCGCACTACTGGACATTTATATATATATATATATATATATATATATACACATATATATATATATATATATATATATATATATATTCCACAAATCTTGCACTCTCACCCTTGGAGATGTCGTCGGGGGAGTGCCTTTAAGATCTGTGAGATCAAAATATAAGTGTATAGTCCAGAATTTCAGGACAAGGGCATTCTACAAAGTCATTTCAGACAAACATGTTTTTATTACAGCTTTATATAGCCAAAAATACTTTGTATATTCAGTTCACAATATGTCGTCAATTTGTTTGTCAACGTTTCGGTCCTTGAAGGACCTTCCTCAGGACATTAATCAACAAAAATATTATAGAACTAATAATATGTACAACATGATCTGTGAAAAAAACACATATGAAGCCGTAATAAAAACATTTTTGTCTGAAACTACTTTGGAGAGTGCCATTGTCCCGAAATTCTGGACTATACATATATATATATATATATATATATATATATATATATATATATATATTTATATTTATATTTATTTAGAATGCACAAGTGTGCAACATATCCACTTAAGAGCATACAATTAATACAAATGAACTCCAGTATCAAAAAAGTCCCAAATAATGTCGATGTACGTGCTGCCGCCCTCTTATTAGCCTCACCACAGGCCAAATAGTATCAATCATGAAACAAAAAGAAGAAGACAAGGCACATCCACGTGAGTAAAAAATAACAATCACTTTTACTAAGTATAATAAGCTCACATACATCAAATTAAACAGCGGCCGGCTCACACTCAACCCTCCGGGGTCTCTGGATAGCACCCAGGATGATGGACATCGACATTATACATATTGCCAATCACGCCCAGCTCTCCTTGCAACAAACAGCTTGGGACTCAGTTCATGACAACACCACCTCCAGCAACAGACACCGAACCATGCCCAACTAGTTTTGTCAGCTTAGGAATTAATCAGGGGGTGTGATCTAACCCGGTCTAGCCTCCTTTTTATATCAGATGACTTCCATTATAGGTATTAGTCATCATAATAAAAATCACAGTAACCATCCATAATCCATCATGTGAAAATAAACAGAAATAGTTGGCACAATCTGCAAGTACTTGTACATATAAAAATATACTGGAATTGCTGATGATAATAATATCAGTTAAATCAAATATGCATAATAAATAAATAAAAAATGCAGTGGCAGATGATGGTACAAATACTTTTAATAATAGATGAACATAAAAATTATAACCACCTGCAGGTTAGGTTGCAACAACATTGCTTTTTGTGTGCTCTACATACTCATCTATTTTTCATTCCTCACCGAGATATATGTGCACCTTTTTTACCATGTGGACTTAATAACTAGGACTCAATAACTATTGGAATACCCATTTTTCTACACTGTTCTATCTATGAACTTTACCATGATCTCTGTACCATCAGACACATATAATTTTTATGTTCATAAATGCGCCTTGATTCATGTTTGTGTATGTGGATCATGTCATCCCTTACATACCTCTGTTTTTTGTGTTTTGTTTTTAGGTACACTGTTGGTTGCCCAGGCAATGGGTCGCGCCTGTGATGTAATCTGTTGGCGCCCTGAGGCTGGACCTGGATGCCGCGGCTGTACATGTGGTGGGGTGTGGGGTCTATGTAAGTAACTATCTGTGTTAATGTGTTTTGTAATCTTGAAAACGATGCATTAAAGCAGTGATTCCCAACCTCGGTCCTAAAGGCACACTAACAGTCCTGGTTTTAGTGATATCCATGATTGTGCACAGATGGTTAAATCAAAATAACTTAGGTACTAATTAAGTCACATGTGCTTGAGTATGGCTATCCTTAAAATCTGGACTGTTAGTATGCCTTGAGGGCCGTGGTTAGGAAACCATGCATTAAAGCATCGAAACATTGATACCGTTGCTGTGGTGTCTTTATTCTGGAGTGCCACCAACATATTTGGCATATCGGGAAGTCTCTAGCTTTCCATGTAGGGCACCCAGGTCTGGTTACCTTTATAGGGGAGTGCCATCCACAATTTTATATATACAGTCAGGTGCATAAATATTGGGACATTGACAGAATTTTCATATTTTGGCCTCTATTCACCACCTCAATGGATTTGAAATGAAACAAACAAGATGTGATTTAACTGCAGACTTTCAGATTTAATTAGAGGGTAATTACATCCAAATCAGGTGAACGGTGTAGGAATTACAATGGTTTCTAAATGTGCCTCCCACTTTTTAAGGGGCCAAAAGTAATGGGACTATCAACTCAAAAGCTATTTCATGGACAGGTGTGGGCTATTCCCTCATTATTTCATTATCAATTAAGCAGGTAAAAGGTCTGGAGTTGATTCTAGGTGTGACATTTGCATTTGGGATCAGTTGCTGTCGACTCTCAGTATGAGATCCAAAGAGCTGTCACTATCAGTGAAGCAAGCCATCATTAGGCTGAAAAATCAAAACAAACCCAATAGAGAGATAGCAAAAACATTAGGCGTGGCAAAATCAACTGTTTGGAACATTCTTAAAAAGAAAGTATGCACCGGAGAGCTCAGCAACACCAAAAGACCCAGAAGACCATGGAAAAAAACTGTGGTGGATGACAGAAAAAATATTTCCCTGGTGAAGAAAAACCCCTTCACAACAGTTGGTCACATCAAGAACACTCTCCAGGAGGTAGGTGTATATGCGTCAAAGTCAACAATGAAGAGAAGACTTCACAAGAGTGAATAGAGAGGTATCACCACAAGATGTAAACAATTGGTGAGCCACAAATACAGAAAGACCAGATTAGAGTTTGCCAAACAACATCTAAAAAAGCCATTACAGTTCTGGAACAACATCCTATGGACAGATGAGACAAAGATCAACTTGTACCAGAGTGATGGGAAGAGAAGAGTGTGGCGAAGGAAAGGAACTGCTCATGATCCAAAACATACCACCTCATCAGTGAAGCATGCTGGTGGTAGTGTCTTGGCGTGGGCATGTATGGCTGCAAATGGAACTGGTTCCCTTGTATTTATTGATGATGTGACTGCTGACAAAAGCAGCAGAATGAATTCTGAAGTGTTTCAGGCAATATTATATGCTCATTTTCATTTAAATGCATCAGAACTCATTGGACGGCGCTTCACAGTGCAGATGGACAATGACCCGAAGCATACTGCAAAAGCAACCAAAGAGTTTTTTAAGGCTAAAAAGTGGAATGTTATGCAATGGCCAAGTCAATCCCCTGACCTGAATCCGATGAGCATGCATTTCACTTGATGAAGACAAAACTGAAGGGAAAATGCCCCAAGAACAAGCAGGAACTGAATACATTTGCAGTAGAGGCCTGGCAGAGCATCACCAGGGATGAAACCCAGCATCTGGTGATGTCTATGCATTCCAGACTTCAGGCTTTAATTGCCTGCAAAGGATTTGCAACAAAGTATTAAAAAGTGAAAGTTAGATTTAGGATTGTTTAGTTTGTCCCATTCATTTTGGCCCCTTAAAAAGTGGGAGGCACATATAGAAACTGTTGTAATTCCTACACCGTTCACCTGATTTGGATGTAATTATCCTCAAATTAAATCTGAAAGTCTGCAGTTAAAGCACATCTTGCTTGTTTCATTTCAAATGCATTGAAGTGGTGGATAGAGGCCAAAATATGAAAATTCTGTCAATGTCCCAATATTTATGCACCTGACTGTATATATATATATATATATATATATATATATAGTGACAAGAATCACATAGACCATAGGCAGATACACAGGTCAGTGCATGCAGTGTACACAGGCAAGATTTTACAGCAGGTACACATTTTAACAGCAACATACGTTCCTCTGTTAGTGGACCCTCATGTCCAGGGTCCAGGATCCCTAACACTAGTCACCCCCAAGCCTATAAACTGGGTGACTAGTTAACCATCAGGATCATAGATTTGTACTGGCACAACTTTAAAGACAGATAACAGGTGCTGCTAATTAGCCTTGCTTGTGGCTTACAAGTAATCCCAGGAAAAAATGGACTGGATCTCCTTACCATGCTGTTTATTGCTCCATGTCTGCACAAACCTGCTGCTACACATTAACTGCACTGGTTTTCTCATCAGGTGTTAGGATCCCCAGGCTGTCAGGTGAGCTCACTCTGGAGCAGATCACATAGAACTGCCCATGTGAGATGACATTCTCCCTCAAGTCAATCCCTGCCAAATTCAGCAAAGTCCCCTGGGGCATGTGTGCTGTGAACACCCTCTCTTGCTCCTGAATGTGTATGCGTGGTATGAACACCCCTGGAACCTTTACTGAGTTTGTATTGGGATGAGGTTTCACAGCAACATCGCTGGAACACCCACTTTGAGGAGAATCTTGTGGACAGGGAAGCCGGGAGGGTTTAGAGTACTGAGGTACTCCATGGTGTAGTGCACCATGTCATCTATTTTCCCTGCCAAGTCCAGATACCGGTACACCATTTATTTCCCTTTGAACAACTGAAGTAGAGTGTAATTAATGATACTAGCTATGTCATTCTTGGGTGTTAGAATGACACACTTGCACAGCCAGTCCATGGACTTTTTGTGGCTAATGGCAATATCAGGGTATATCCTTGTGTGAGGTCTGCTAGGTTCTTCACTACTATGCCTATGCTCAAGATACTCTCTGTCCCCTATTTTAAGTAGGATTTTAGAGAATTTGCCAGCAGAGATATCTCCCCTCAAGTGACTGCAGCACAGTTCAATATTCAAATAAGGGAGTCACACCAACTGCCACCCCAATTGCTGCCAAACATCACTGGCATTTTGTGAGGCTTCTCTATTTGAATACTGGACTGCTCTTCAGCCACAACTCTAGAGCAGCCGCTCATCTCAGAAAATAAGCTTACAGCCCGCCGAACTTGGGCCATGTTGCTTTGTCATTCAATCACCTTGGTTGCGAGAAAACATTTTAACCCTTTTCAGCCCCTTAGAAGTTGAATTTTGAAAAAATCCCTGCTTATTGGATGCTTAGGTCATGAAAGGAATGTACTCCCCATATCATGTATCTAGGTCCAGGCTATTTGGCTGGGCCTAATAGCCTGTGTGTCATGACACTGCACAGGGAGAGAAAACATTGTACCCCTTTTCACACCATTAGTAGTAAAATTTAGAAAAATCCCTGCTTATTGGGTGCTTAGGTCACAGAAGGAATATACTACCAATATTTTGTGTTTCTGGGTCTAGAGGTTTGGGCTGGGCATTGATGAGTCAGTCAGTTAGGACATTGCACTTAAGGAGGAAACATTTTACCCCTTTTCACCCCCTTAGGAGTCAAATTTAAAAAAATCCCTTCTGAATGGGTGCTTATGTCATGGAAGGAGTATACTCTCCAAATTTAATGTTTCTAGGTCCAGGGGTTTCTTTTTGTGTTGGGTGCTGATGAGTCAGTGAGTCAGGACATTTGTTTATATATTCAAAAGCACTGAGGAATTTATCAAGGAAGATATATATGCCCCATGTTCCTAGATTCCATCTGGTAGAAAGATAATCAACAACATAATTGCCAGACCACCTGTGAAAAGTTGATAAAATGGGGTTCAGTTTCTTTAGTCTTTCTCTCACTGCCTGGGTAGCAGGTTGAGGCCTACAGAGAGAGAGACATTTGCTTGTTATTGCAAGTGCTGTGCTACAATAAATGCTGTTTTGTGAGTTGGACAATCAGTCTATCCACTTGAGAGAGGGAATCATGTTATTTTGAGCTGGACACATTAGGATTTATTTTTATGTTTTGTTTATTATATGCTCTCAAATTAAAAACTTAAAGAAACTTGTACCAAGGCCTTGGACTGGTGTGCTACTAATCAACTGCTGCTTGCAAAAAGCTGCCGTTAAACACAGGGGAGGGTTCTATTGTGATCTACATGGTGGTGTTATCATTAGATGCTTAGGGAAGACAGATTCTGATTCCCATCTGCACCAAGAGATAACATGGACAATATAGTTAAGGCATTGCTACAGGCTACATTGGCTAATCAAGAAGATTCTAGGGTATAGCAATTAGCCATTAAGGAGGCCTGGAGGCAACAGTAATTTGATGTTGAGAAAAACCAGAGGCAATATCAATTGTCCATTAATGAACTCCAGATGCAACAACAAATTATAGAAAACAAAGGCAACAGCATCAAGACCTCCAAAGCCTTAAAAGAGGTTGTGAAGCATCTAGCAGCACTGGCTGCAAAAGCATCCACAGAGAGGACAACTAGCTCCCAGCTTCAAATGGGCTAGTCACTTTCTGCAAAAGAAGACAAAGAGTGATAATATTGAAGCCTATTAAAAACTTTCGAAAGAATTGCTGAGAGTATAAGCTGACCTAAAGGTCAGTGGGCAGGTCTTATGACACCCTTCCAGACAGTGGAACTGCAAAAGGCATATTTTTACTTGAGCCTCTCTGATGCCAAGGACTAGGACAAACTAAAGTCTGAAATTTTATTAAACAAATAAAAAAGAGGAAACAGCGCTAGTGGATTTCTCACTCTTTTTCAATAGCTCAAAACATACTAGTTTATAAACAAATGTGGCTTGGTTAGAAAATTAAAACACATTTATTACAGAATATCATATACAGAATAATAAAGGAATCCTAAGATCCCATAAAGTGCACAACTGTAAATAATCATTCTCAGATTCAGATAATGGATAGAGGGCCTGATTCAGAGCTGAACGATCTGACCACAGCGCTCGCTCTGAATCAGGGCCCTCCTCCATGAAAATGGAGCGGCATCCTGGACGCTCGTATAGCTGTGGGTGACCACCCACAGCTATAGCGAGCATCCATGATGATGGTCACGATGGTCTTGACCATCAGGACCATCGGGCTTGCGACGGAGACCCTGCTGTAGGGTATCGCTGCCGCAAGCCCTGGAGTGATTTTGGCTCTATCAGTGGGGCCGGCTTCAGACGGTAGGTGTTCCCATGGGAACGCCTCCATCTGGCAGGCATGCCCCCGGCACGCCCACCAAAGGGGGCATGCTGTCAATCAACATCGACAACACGCCCCCTTTGGTGCGAGACCCGGAGCAATGGAAAGCCCGTCGCTCCCCGGGTCCCGTCGCTCCCTCCGTTGTTCGCATGTGCAATGGGGAACATCAACCCGCTTGCGAGCGTACTGCCACTCGCGAGCAGGTCTGAATGACCCCCAGAGAGTCAATAATATTTAGACAATGTGCTGTAAGTAAGAGTGCACAAGTCTTTATTATCTTTATTAGCTTTACACACTCATTAAAGTGTATGTTATATATAGAATTTGGTTTAACATCCAGTATATGGAGGAGTATGGTAATTTTTGATTTGAACAACTGAGATACTTCATATCTATAATGTCCAAGATCATTTCAATCGACTCTAATGGCTATCTTAAAATTAATGTTAATCAATCTTTTACATGATACAGTATATTCCTTTTGGGTGTCACTTGTGATATGATTATATTGTGAAGTATTAAATGTTCTAAAATATTTTGTTCATCATATGGAATATGTTCCCCATTGATTATGCTTTATACTGAGATAAAAGATTCTGCTCAATAATGTGTATTAAATGGCAGAATAGCCACTTATATAGTATATGCTATGTAAAATAAATAGTCCCTTTATAACAGTCAAATCTCTCTGGTGAATATTGATATATGATATAATATGTTACTTTGTAACAATGAGGTCCATTTACCTTACTGACCCCGTATGTTTGTTTACATCACATGTCCTCCAACTACCAGGAGAGAATGTGGCCATATGACCCAGTCTCCATACTGAAAGCTGATAGTTTCTCCATGGACAGCAGGACAGGCGACCTTACTGAGGTCAGGTGACCCACACCAGGAAGTAAGGACCACAGGTAACTACATGATTTCTATGGTTTTACATATGTTTTCTAATGAGTTTTTATATATCAATAACTGAGCTATATATGAGCATTCTAGGTATGATTGTCTCCTAAGATATATGTCCAATTGGATGGTTTTAAATGTGGCTTGGTTGATTATTGAATTCATTGTGTTGACACCTGTAATGTATTCACTTAATGAGAGCAGCATATAATCTGACCAAGTTTATGAGAGTACACACATGCTCCTAAGGAAGATGTGGGATAATTCCACACAGAAACACGTTGGGTCCCTACATTACTGCACCATATGCTGTATCACGGTCTGCACCGTCTTATCTGGACCAGTTTAAAGGAGTGGAGTTTCCAGTTTTCTGCATTGGATACCGTGTATTAAACTGTGATGATGCCTTGCATGTATGTTGAGATATTGAAAAAGACTGAGAGATCCACTAGTGCTGTTTTCTCTTTCTGATTTGTTTACATTTATATGCAGGAGATTGACAACCTAACTTTAACAGCTGTTATCTAGACATGCGCCTTGTGGATTTTTTTTGCTATTTACTTTGTAAAAACTGAAATTTTAATTCTTTGGGTGTTACAATGTCTATTTGAGCACAATGAGTTCATTGTTATTGCAAGTGGGTGAACCTCCTTAAGGTGTGTACACACTGGGCGATATTACTGAGCGATTTCATGATTACGACTTCATAAGCGTGCAATTGCTCATAAATCATGCACAAATCATACACTTTAATGTCGGAAATGTCGGAAACGACCAGCGATGCATGCTCCCGCTGGTCGTTTTCGACATTGTCCATCACCTGAACATGCAGACCAATCTGCCGATAAAGACAGATTAGCGTGTTCAAGAATGATGGATCATTCAGTGCAGACACTCAGGTGATCATGAATGACAGTACGATTATGAAGTCATAATCATACTGTATTTCCTAATCGCTCAGAGTGTTTGCACCTTTACTCTCAATTGCATGACATAATTTATCTCACCAAGAAAAAGCTAAAGCCAATACTCAAACAGGGCCATATATAGTGTAAAGGGTCATTGTGGATTGATATCTATGGTCCTGGCCTGCAGTTCTGCGCAAGGGGGTGAGCCACGGGAATGCTAAAACAGCAGACCAGCTTGTGGAAATAGTTGAGAGGAAAGAGGTGTCTGAAGAACTGCTGACTGTACCCCAATTGCCCATAATCCTGCAATGACAATATTCCATAACTTCTGTTAAGACTGTTCTAGAGGAAAAGGTTGCTGGGCAGTGTAATAAAGTTAAACATTCAGATGTTGTAGGCTTGGATCCTGAAGACTGGTCAGCTGTGCAATGAAGATTCCTGTCTCCTATTAGATTTGATAAAAAAACATGATCAATGTTTTAAATGTGGTAGCTTGGGCCATGTTACTGCTAATTGTCCACTTGGAAAAAAAATACCATTTTCTGTTGTAATGCTGTGTCCAACTCTAATATTGGAATAACTACATCTCATCTCAAAATTGAAATGCTGACCCACAAAGAAACAAAAATTAGGAGAGAGCTCTGGTGTATGACAATTAAGTTTAGCTAGGCTGCACTACAGACCAACAAGTTAAGCCAGATATACAATTGTGTATAATTATTGTAGAAGACAAATGGGTAGATGCTCTGTAAGTTTCTGGTAGACTGGTTTTGTAAAAGCAGAGTTGGTGAGCCCCTTAAAATGTAAGAGGAAATCTGTTGGTGCAACCAGAATACATAGTAGAGATGAGCGGGTTTGGTTCTCAAAGAACCAAACCCACCCAAATTTCAGGGTCCCAGAGAGATACAAGCCACAGCTCTGATCTCCCTGCTTGCCCCGGATCCCTCTCTGAGGCAAAACCTCGCAATCCTGCTGTCGGATCACAAGGTTTTGTATTGAGTGGGCTTAACGCTGATTGGCTGAGAGAGCTGTCTGTCACAGGTCTCAGCCTATCAGAGTTGAGCCCATTGAATATGGGCATACAAAGAAGAAAAGAAGATGCCACCTGCCCATACCCCACTGACTGACAACTCTGGCACCCCCCATTGCCAACCCCACTGCTAGACACTCCTGCTGCCAACACTTCTGGCAGCCTTCATTGAGGACACCACCAGCACCCATGCACTGCTGACACCATCAGGACCCCCAGACTGAGTACACTGCTGGCACCACCACTTTGCCGAAACCTCCGGCACCTTGAGGACACTGCCAGTACCCCTGCACTGCTGCCCCATGTAATAAGGACACCATCAGCGACCCCATACTGCTGACACTGCCAGCACTCCCACATTGAGGACACCACCAGCACCCCTGCACTGCCAGCACTGTCAGCACACATGCACTGATGAAACCACTGGCACCCCTGCTTTACCGACACCACTGGCACCCTGCACTAAGGACACTGCCAGCACCTCTGCACTACTTCCCCACATATTGAGGACTCCGTCAGCAACCCTGCACTGCTGCTACTCCCACACCAAGGGCATCCCCGCACAGCCGAAATTGTCAGCACTCATGCACTGAGGACATCGCTGGCACCCCGCTCTTCCGACACTGCCAGCACTATGCACTCAGGACACTGCCAGGGTCCCCACTCTGCCAACACCACCACACTGCCAATACTGATGGAAATTCTGCATTGAGGACCCCACTGACACTCTTGCATTGATGACACCACCAGCACCCTGCACTGCCAACACTACTGTCACAATAAGTGCACTATTGGTGTATCCAACCCACACTGTATAACACACTGTATCCATTTTGGAACTTGGAAGCTGAACTGCCACATGTTAGTGCCGCCCACTGTGTCACCTAGCTTAGTTAGCCAGCTAGCTGGATGCAACCTTTTGGCCTTAACTAGATAAAAAAAAAATAATATTGTGAGGTGGTCAAAATTGATTGGAAATTACTGGAAATAAATGTTATTGAGGTTAATAATACTGTAGGAACAAAAATAGGCCAAATTATGTGATTTTAGCTGTTTTTATTTTTTTTTTAGAATAAATCCAGATCCAAAAACATAAGCAAAAAATAAAACATGGAAGGGAGGTTTTGGCAAAATCAATCCAGATCCAAAACCAGGGGAGATACAGATCCAAAACTGAAACCAAAACACGAGGGTTGGCACATATCTCTAATACATAAGGACACTTGTCATTATGGTACTGCTGAAGTGAACATAGAAAAACAGTTTGGTACCATGGTACAGTAGTCACTGTGGGATAAATTTCTTATTTGTTGTTTGATGCTATATTAGGGAGAAACTTCTGGAAGCTGTGGGAAGTGCAATTTGTTACCAAAGTAAATAACCCAGATTTGTTTGATACAGTTACTGATACAATGGTAGTGGGAATATTTCTGAGTATTTTGTTTGTCAAGCATGGTTGGAGAATCTCAAAATAATGAGAGCAGCAGTGATACCAGGGTCACAACTGGGGGGGCTTGAGGGGCATGTATCCTGGGTGTCAGATTTGAGGGGGCACAGCTGCAGCTGTTAGGAGGCCCAGTTCCCAGAATGCTGGTGCCAGGTGTGACAATGTAATTCCATGTGACATCATCATGCATAGCATTCTGGGAGCAGCCACAGGGGAGAGAGGAAGGAGGAGCATCAGCAGCCCTCAAACACCTTTGTGCTGCATCCTGTGCCAACCTGACTGACTGAGTCTGAGCTCTGCTGCTGGAGAAACACATCGGGAGGTGAGTCATGGGGGCCATAATGTATGAGGGGCATTACTGTGACATAATGTGTTATATGGGGCATTACTTTGTGGCATAATGTGTTATATGGGGAATTACTGTGGCATAGTGTTTATAAGGGGCATTACTTTGTGGCATTATGTGTAAGCATTACTGTGGCATAGTGTGTCATAAGGGCATTACTGTGTGGCATAATGTGTAAGGAGCATTACGGTGGAATAATGTTATAAGGGGCATTACTGTGTGAGATAAAGTGTAAGGAGCATTACTGTGGCATAATGTATTATAAAGGGCATTACTGTTTGGCTTAATGTGTAAGTGGCATTACTGTGTGGCATAATGATATTAGGGGCATAACTTTGTGACATACAGTAATGTGTAAGGGGCATTTCTTTGTGGCATAATGTGTTATAAGGGGCATTACTTATTGTGGCATTATACTGTATCACAAAACCAAACACACTTTTTTGGAGCTCATGCATACTTTTGGTGCATTCAGAAGAACGTCCTCTATGGTTTTTCTGTATTTTTTTAAGAGGGGGAGTGGGGGGGTATTACAAATTACTACCTTGCCCCGGGTGCCAAAAATTGATAGTTTTGGCCCTGGTGGGACACATAACGATGAACCACCTACTGAAGTAAGAAATGTTGTTGAACCAGTTGATTATATGCCTGATCTTGATGTACGAAAATACATTTTTACCTCAGATTAGTTAAAAGACCCTACTCTGGTAAAGGCTTCAGAAAATATAACAGGTTGATGAAAATCCACTAAAGCCTGATAGTAGGTTCTCATACCCTCTCATTGCAGAAAGTGAAGACTTGTTGTACCAAGTGTCCAAGAAAGGTGAAGATATTGTGAAACAATTGATAATTCATAAGAAGAACATTGTTATACCTGGCTCATGGTCAAATAACTGCAGAACATCTAAAGGAAAAAAACATCTGAGAGAATTTTCTGGACAGGGTTCCATAAAGATGTACAGTATCTGAAAAATGTTCATCCTGCTCTGAGTGTCAGTAACATGCTTGTAGGTCACATTATAGATGTTTGCTTTTCTGTAACCTATTATTGAGGTCCCTTTTGAGAGAATAGCTATGGATTTGGTTGGACCTATAATAAAGTCTGCTTGTGGTCAACAGTATATTTTAAAGGCAATGGATTACGCTACCAGATACCAGGAAACTACAGATATTTCCTTGCTCATCTAGCCTCAAAACACTATGCAGTATGATATGCCTGGCATGAGTAAACCATCAGGTCCTGTGAAACCTAGCTACTGACGACATTTGTTTTTGCATTTTTTTTTCTGAAAATGCATCTAAGTCGCAATGTGATGCAACTAGGAAATACAGTGTGTGCATATAAATATGCACAATGGGTGAGAGTTATCATTTTAACTAGAGGACACAAAATCAATAAACATATATTTTATTGCACAAACACAGAGAGGCAGTCTCTTAAGATAAATATTAAATTAGTTAAAACCACCAAATTGGAGTATAATAGGACATGTATATAAAATTACAAATAAAATTGTAATATAAAAAGTCCCAATCCTGTGGACCTACAATTATGCTAGTCTCTTAATACCTTAGTTCAGCTGCACATTAGTTGGGCAAAAATTGGCACAATAAAATTATTACAGCATACAAGCAGAGCGGGGAGCCGATGAAAATCCTTCAATGTCCAGAGGTAAGTATAATGGACTAGTTTATTGGTTTTTATGACTTTGGGCCCTGGATTTTACAGTACCTCAATTATAAATACCTGTTAGGTATCTTAGCCACTTTTCATCTTTAGGGAAACACTGCTTTGTAGCCTCAGTGGTTAGAATCACATGTGCCATGTGGGGGAGAGCTCACAATGATGATATCACTTGATACTTTAAGTCACAAGGCTGTCCATACCTGATGTAGTTAAGCTGCACTCTGCTGTTAGCTGCCGTTAGTGGAGTTTGCTGCTTGCCATCTACTCACGTTAGAGTGGGGCTCCGCTCCGCACTGCAATCAATGTCCGTAAAGGATAATTATTGCCAAATAGATGTCCTGCATTAGGTGTCCATTGAAAAAATAGGAAAGGTGATTCATTGGATCACATCACACACATTTCTCTGTCTTATTCCAGTTGACTGTTTCCTCAGAATATAAGTCTAGGAGACTGTGCTAATTAATTTGATATGTGACACTTGTATATCTATGTGCAACTCAGACTGTAAATGAAGCTTGGTGTGGAAAAAAGCTGCATCTGCTGCATAAATGCACTCTGCATGTTGATTGAGAAACTCAGTCACACACAGATATGTGTCACATATCAAATTAAGCAGCACACTCTCCTGGGGCATCTAATGCACATCACATTGCAACTTAGATGAATTTTTAGCAAAATAAAGATGCAAAAAAGATGACCAGGCATACACTAAGATGTTCTGTTTGGTGCAACTGCATGAAAAATGAGTAAGAACACATGTCTATACCATTGCTCATTACATACAGAGATTTGCAAGGAAACTAGTTCATGTCTTTAGCAGATCATTTGCACTTAAAGAAATCCTAACTGATCAGGGTACTCAATTTATGTCAAGAATCATGAAAGAGTTGAGCCATCTGTTTAAGGTTGCTCATTTAACAGCCTCCATATATCACCCTCAGATTAATGGATTAGTGTATAGGTTTAAGAAAACTTTAAAGAATATGCTAATGAAAGTGGCAGACAAAGATGGGAATTATTGAGATTATTTGTTATCCTATTTATTTCTGACCAGTAAAGAGGTTCCACAATTTTGAAGGGGGTGTTCATCTTTTTATTTGCTGTTTGGGAGACACCCAAAGGGATAGCTGGATATTGCAAAAGAGACATGAGAGGGACAACCCAATCCTGTTATTGAGCATGTTTGTCAGATAGAGGACAGAATAGCTGCAGTGGTACCTATAGTAAGAGAGCACCTGGAACAGCCCATCAAGCACAACAAAGGGTGTATATTTGTATTGCCCAATTACAGTAAGCAACTTTGCTCCTGGGAGCAGAAAAGTGGGTGAGATTAAATATAAAGGGTACCAGCCTGGGAAAAGAAAACCAAAACAGGTCTGCCATGTAAATCTTTAAAACCTTGGAAAGAGAGTAGCTCTGTCACCCACCCCTGTCCTTCTGGTAACAACAGTACCTTTGTGGCCTAAAATAACAATAGCCAAAACCCTCTCAACTACAGTATTTGTCAGCATGGTCCCAAGTGAGGCCAACATTTGTCACATAAATTCCCCTTTTATCCCCTTGATATTAAGAGTGGTATCTCCCCATGATACATACATTAATATTCTACTTTTATTTGCAGCAGAGGACAGTATTACCTCAATTTTGAATTATATATTAATTTGCTTTATCTACAGTATGTGAAATATTAAGGCCACTGGCTGGTTTTATAATTATGAAAACAATCTTATTCAGCATATTTTGTTAATCTAAATAACAAGTTGTCTGTGCATGCCACCTGCATATATTTGAATAATTACATTTTAGAGCAAAATATTTTGCTCATTTCTAGTATTTTCTAGGTGCCCAGAAAATATATGAATCATTTCCTACTAAAGCATGCACAGTCAAGTTGTGCTCATCTCTGCATCAGGCCATGTACTGTATGCCTGATACAGATTTTGAAATATAGTAAAAAGAACAAACAACTGTGCACCTTGGCAAAGCCATGTTGCACTGCATTAGGGGAACTTTTATATGGACTTGGCATATGATTGGTTTCTTCTGTTGTGGTAGGAGGGAGTTTATTACTAGATAGCAGTTTTTCTTACATAGGTTACAGTAATGATGGCTCCTATTGGCTGCTAGTTGTATTTAAGGAGAGAAAGGAATCCCTGAATATTCATCTTGCCCTGAAAAAGACCCTAGTAAGGGTCAAAACTCATTGGCACTGCTGTAGCTATTTCCCCCTGGTGGTTCAGGATTAGAGGATCATTTCCAGAAATACAGATGGTGTCCATCTGGAGAAGTATTCCTGGGACTCCTAAGGACTTCTATCTCTTGCTTATACAGAACTGACATCATCCAATTCTTAAAGCCCTGCTGGTAATTACCCTCTTTTTTGTCCATATGAACCTGGGAGAATGTATGCCACATTGTTACTCAGTTTGAAGCATTTTTGTTTGTCATTTGTTGTATTTTTCTTTGTATTAAACAGTATTACACTATATATTTCTATATATTTTATCCTTCATATCACTCACTATGAGAAATACTGGGAGGCTGTTTTCCAAATTGTGAGGAGGAGAATATATGAGGATCCTTTTTGCCCCAGAAAGCGGTTGGAGAATAGGATGCACTGTGATTTATTATTGACTACATCATAAGGAATATTACTCATTTTATTTCTGAGTATTTGAGCGCTGGTTGTTTCCACACCCATTTTTGCACTGCAGTTGGGGCAGATTTAAAATGTACATAGAGATTTAGATTTGAGATGGGTGTGTCCAAATTGTTATCTATATTGCAGTGTAATAATAAAGCTGTCCAGCATTTGTGTGCTACATGCAAAAGAAGCTAATATTTACCCCACATGCAAAAAAAGAATAGTACTTTCAACCCTTGCATTGCAACATGGTTTGTTCAGGTGCACAGTTAAGTGGCGTAAGTTCATCCCAGACACCCATAGGCAAGTTATAAATTGGTGCCCCCCTAAAAAAAAGGAAAATACCATGTAATGGGGGCTGTGCCGGTACACTTCGGGTACATATTTACAGTCCTAAGGGGGGTGAATATATTGTGGGCAATGGAGGAGGTGCCCCAACAGTGCTGGTGCTGTGCGGCAGGGACCTCCATTGTCTCCCATAGTTCTACCCTTGGCAAAGTTACTTGCTCTATTGTTCTCTATTCCAAAATCTGAATCAGGACCAGTGTATGTTGTATTATGTAAATGTTCATTTTTGAAACAATATATTCTGATGAACTATTTAGTGACTCACAAATTATTACTTTAAAATCTATTTATTGATCTCAAGTGAAAAACTTAAGCTCAATTCTGAGAAAAAGGAATTAAAATCTATTAAAGGCAGAGTTTAATCTACTATTAGAATCCACCACAGTCCTCAAAAATAACTTTGTAAAGTTTCATCTTTATGCTTAATGTTAGTTGAGGTTGAAGTGTTTTAGCTAAATAAATACATTTAGAGCTCAAACCAGACCCAGGTAAGGAAGCCAACAGGGCCGTAAATATATTTTTTGGTGCCCTGTGCCAGAAAGAGCATTGGCACCCTCCCATTTTATAAATAGGGACATAACACCCCCCCAAAAAAGGGGAATGGCCTAATGGGGAAGGGCCAGGGAAGAGATAGGGGAGGCCAGGAGATGCTTGATAATAAACAGAAAATTGACAGGCCTGAACTGCGCCCCCTGCCCCACTGGGCCCTGTGCCATGGCACAGGCCACACTAGCCTAGTTAAGGCCCTGGAAGTCAATACCAGGTTCACAATACATGGAATCACAAGATTTAACCTAAAAAAGTCTGATTTTAAACCTGGGATTGGAAGCAGCAATCCTGGGATTTCAGCCCAGGCTACACTGGGCTCTTATGCATGCAAGCGCATGCTGTCACACCCACACAGTGTACTGTCTGCACAGACCCTGTCTTAGTGACTGAGACAGATTCACTGAGGTGGCAAGGGTGGGACTGGGAACTCCTCTTTTACTCTACTGTATCTCTGCAAGTTGAAGTAGCTGCTGCAAGTTAGTTTTGTTTCCTGTAGGGGCATTGAATGTGTGTTTTATTTTTTATTTTTTGCGTGTGTTTTTTCTGTTGGGGCAAACATGAGTGTATTTCTTTTTGCACAATTCAATCCTGGGAATCCTGGGAATTTTCAATTATAAATCACAGGATTACAAAAATGGGACAAAATTGGCTTCCCTAGCCCCAAGCTAAGCAGACTTTGCCTGTTCTCATTATTAAACTGTACAGTAGACCAGAAACAAGATTTAACCCTGCCATAGTAAGAGCAAAATCTTGTCTATTCAGTGGCAGTCGCAGGGTGGAGACGACTGCAGCCCTTACCAAAACTGCTGAGGGGTTCCATTTAAACAATAAAATTAAGTCTACTCCAAATGCTGCTGCCAGGTAATGATCATTAAACTAACTGGGGAAAGCTCAGCTGGGTCTCTGTATGATTTACAGGCACACCAGAATAGCCAACCCCCAGACTCCTGTGTCAACTAGCTCCCATTGGCTACTTTTGACCAATTAGAGCTAGTTTACACTAGATCACATACCATACATTATATAAAGCCCAGGGAATATCTTTGGGCTAAAAGCACTTGTAATAATGATTAATCCTGGAATCAAATCCCAACTCCACCGGTCTTCCCAGGGACTTTCACAAGAAGTGCAGATATACAAAATAAAACAATATATATAGTGCAGTATGCTTAAAAGAAGTGATTTATTTAACAAAAGCAATATAAGTTAATCACACATAAAATAATGTGCATAGAGTTGTAATCAGTGCAAAAAAAGCTTATCTGAGCCAGAAGGAACAGCAGCAAACCATACAGGTCCCAGAGCCAGAGTAAATTACAGCCTCAATGTGTTTTGTCCATCTGTTTTTACCAGGACTTCACCAGGAGGATGTACGCTTAACTTATATTGTTTTTGTAAAATAAATCCCTTTTTTTGAGCATACTGCACTATATATATTGTTTTATTTTGTATATCTGCACTTCTTGTGAAAGTCGCTGGCAAGCCAAGTGGAGCTGAGATTTTATTCCAGGATTAATTACAATTACAATCGCTTTTAGCCCAAAAGTATTCTCTGGGGTTTATATATGGTACGTGTGGAGTCTATAGAATTTATATGACACTAGGAAAATCTAAATTTAATGCACTAGGAGGTGCCTATTGCCTTTATTTTATCACAGAAACTTCACCTATTGGGATATAGGAATTGGCCTGTGGCAGCCACTGGAAGTTCCAGGGAGTGCACATAGAGAGAAGACTTCCATAAAGGACACTTATTTTTTTCATTTGGATCACTAAAGTTAAGCACCTTTATCACTATTTGTTTAATATATATATATATATATATATATATATATATATATGTATATAGAAAAAAATATATAATCGGCACTCACCAGGTTTTGTAGATAAAATATAAAGTTTTAATCACCATTTGCGGAAATGTGAAGCCCAGTGGATTTTTGAACTGGACACTTTGATTCCAAGAGGGCTCAATGAGTCTAATCAGTTAAATAATTTTTTGAAATAGCTGCTCTATATATTGCTTTGAAGTAGCTATTTTATATTTTTTCAGTGACCATATTAACTCTTTGATTTAATAATAGATTTTTTTTTCTTTTTGAGTGACTTGCAGTTGTATTTTTAGTTTTTGTTTTTATGTATGTTTTTTCATTTGGTTATTTCTATCTATCTTTCATGCTGCTATATTACCCCACACCTGGCATTATTATATATTTTTAAGTGTGCCCCAAAATAGGAGTATAAGTGTATCTATTATTTGTTGATATTCCTCTGATGCTTGCTATTACTATAGTTACCTGCAACCACACCTCCCGTTAGTGTTAATTTGTTCCCCTTGCTTTATCGCATGCACTTCCGGACTTTGGTGGTTACTACAATATGAATGATGACGCTTGCTTGGTCTTCCGGTTAGCGCCAAGTGATCTATTGGCCAGACCACCAGTGCCTCCATCACTATGGAAGAGGCGGGTGGCTGTGATGAAGTCTCACGTTAGTGTGCGGTTCACTGAATGACATGCATGCCACTTCCAGTGTCCTGGAGTTGTTTGAGTTTAACTCTCAGGTAACTGCAGCAGTTTCATTATTTTTATTTATTTCTGTATATGTACACTTTACTTTTATGTCTGATGTTTGGTACTCATGATTTGGAGTGCCTAAATGTTATTACATTTAGTTGTTTAACACTTTTGTGCTTGATCCAGTGAGAGGAGGTTTGGTGAGTGTGTCTTGTCAGTAAATGATAGGGGTATATATGTCAATTTTTGTTGTGGTGGTGTTCACTTTCCATTTGGCTGCTGATTGATTCACTCCTGCTGTTTTGTCCTGATGATGATCCTGTTTGGACCAAAACATCAACCATGACTGTTTTTTTTATCTTCTACCCATAAATGGTGATTAAAACTTTATATTTTATCTACAAAACCTGGTGAGTGCCGATTATATATTTTTTTCCATTTATGGACTTCGTCTTTAAATTGAGCACCCCACTATCCAGTTGATTTGTATGGAGTGTGGGCAACTTGAACTACTATATATATATATATATAATTATATATATATATATATATATATATTAGGGATGTGCAGGCTCGGTTCTACTCGGTTCCGTTCGGTTCTTTTTACCGAATCTTATTGGCTATCCAAAACTCGTGACAGCTGAAACCCAATAAGATCCGGTAAAAAGAACCGAACGGAACCGAGTAGAACCGAGCCTGCACATCCCTAATATATATATACATATATATACAGCAAGCCAATATTATACAGCAAAAATTGTTAGGACATTTAGGCCCTCATTCAGAGCCGCTCGCTATTTGCG
The DNA here is from genome assembly GCA_031769625.1 of Taudactylus pleione. Lineage (NCBI taxonomy): Eukaryota > Metazoa > Chordata > Amphibia > Anura > Myobatrachidae > Taudactylus > Taudactylus pleione. Next base: position 6,119,621 of record JAUIMM010000077.1, on the reverse strand, counting down.
GTCGTTCGTTTTCTAAAAAGGGGTTGCTATTCAAATGAACCGTTCGCACTTTGCGGTCTGTTCACGCCTCTAAGTCTGAACGAGCGAGCAAAACATGCGAACGTAAATTTGAAAAATACGCCCCCTGGCCGCTCGCACCATACGTCATGTCTGCTATTTATTAGATTAATCGAGTACATCGACCAGCGTATGAACTGCTCGCTATTCTTGTGGTTGGTTTTTTCAACCACGATTTTGCGAGCAGTTCTGAGTTAAAAAAAACCAAGTGACGTGGCCAATGACGCTGCTGGATTAATTATGCACTCCCTTAAAATGCCCGTTTTGACCTTTAAGCACGCCTGCGATCGAATTTCCACTCCCCGTTTTCAAGCACCTTCCCCTGTTACCACCCACATACGCCTCATTCTGTCACTCAAATTAGCAGGCATTCGCTATTTTGCGAGCACATGAATTTTGGCCGCACTGACTGGTTCGCGCATGCGTATAACGATCCGTACGCATGCGCAGATGGGCAAACATCGCTCGGAGCGAACGAGCTGCCGCTTACGAGTGGCTCTGAATCAGGCCCTTATTTTTAAAATAAACCACAATAACCATTTTATTATTCATCTAATTATTTTACCTTCTTGTACTCCAATGGACTAGTTGAAATCCAATTGGATATAGAATAATTCCATAAACAAAAACCTTATGGTTTCACATGTCCCTTTAAGGATTCTTAGACATGATCTGACATTTCACAAAACCTACTTAATTTTTGCCACTCAAAATCAAAAAAGGAATGAAATTCCGATCATTAAGGCTGACTCCTTAATGTACATGTTCCTTGTGCAATACAGATATATGTCATCAAACTCTGTGGTTAACTGCAGATTCAACACTCTCACAGAGTGTTGTGTTCTTTCCTTATTCATAAAAAAATATTGTGACACTGTAAGTTGTAGTGCAGTGTTTCACTCATAAAAAATTGTGTGACCCTGTAAGTAAATGCACAGTGTCTTATTCTTTTCTTATTCGTAAAAAATCTTGTGATACTGTATGATAGGGTTGGGGAAACTTATTTCTGCCGAGGGCCATTTATATATATATATATATATACATATATATATATATATATATATATATATAATTATTCACGAGCTGGGTGCAGGCCACACTCTTTCCATTTGATGGCATGCAAGGGCGGGGCCACAATCTGTGCTCCGGGTTGCTGTAAGGGCACCTGTGTGACTGTCTGAAGCATCCTAAGGACACTCGAGATGGCACTGTTGTGAGAAGCAGTTGGGAAGCCGATGGAGGGAATCCCGACAGCCGGCTTCCCGACTGTCTAATCCCTGCAAGGGTTAAATGACAGGCATCGAAATCTCGACGCCTGTCATTTTACCTACGCTGGGAGCCCAGCGCCCGGCATCCCGATCGAAGATAAGCAGGGTGCCGGGCGTGGACAGGCATGGGGGGAGGGTTCAGGGCTAGCGGGGGGAACTTAGTGTTAGAAACCCCTTGGAGGGTTAGGTTTAAGCTAGGGGAAGGGGGGGTTAGGATTATGCTCCCCTGGGGGGAGGTTAGGGTTAGGCACCACCCTGGGAGAATTAGATTTAGGCAGTGCGGAAGGGGGGATTAGGTTTAGGCACTTAGAGGAGGGATTAGAGTTAGGCACTGGGGGAGGTTAAGGTTAGGCACCCTAAAGGAGGTTTAGGATTAGGAGGGGAATTAGTTTAGTTATACTTACCTCTATAGATGATGGAGATTTCCTAATCTGTCGGGCTGCCACTGTTGGGATTAGAACCACCGGCCATAAATTATACTGAGGCCTACTGCTGCATAGATTCTGGCTGCAGGGTGACATTCTAGTTACCATGCTAACCAGATGAGGATAGCAGAAAAAAGCTCAGAGGGCCAGACCAAATGGTTCCATGGGCCTTATTCTGCCCAGGCCTGAGGTTCCCCATCCCTGCTGTAAGTGGTAGTGTAGTGATTACTTTAAAAAATATTGTAACACTGTGAGTGGTAGTGCAGTGTGTTATTATTTTCTTATTCATAAAAAATATTATGATGCTTTAAGTGGTAGCACATCCACAATACAATACAAATAACTTAGGTTTGGCGCTCTATTAAATTCTTTCAAAGTCTATTAAATTCCATGTGGGATATGAAGTATCTCTTTGTATCCAGACAATCTTTTATTGTTTCCCTTAAATGAAAGAGAGAATAATGTGTAGAATACACCACTAAGATGAAAGAAAGTAAATATCTTACTTACATCTCAGATTCTTGTTACCAGCTGACATGCCTCCCATAATATCCACGTTAATAAGAGCGAATTAACTTCGGACTTCCAAATCCAAATAACATAGCAGGAAACTTCTATCCACAGAAGTTTTATTTGAACAACAATAAAAAACACTGTACAACCTGCTTACTGGAGTGAACTTGTCTGTATGTTATACAGTCTCCAAATTGCTTTAAATCTCCAAATTGCTTAAGCATCTGCAAATTGGGAGGAAAGGATCCATGTGTCCACTCCAAAAAGTCCTAGGTTGTTAATAGGTCCATATAAATCCACTAATGCATTTCAAAGTTCTTGCTTCTTTATCAAGGTGTACATGTATCAAACTGAACCTGCTATTTATGTAGGGTAACACATCATGTGACCCGTCACATGACCTCTATTCCAAAACATAATTTAAAACATGATATAAATCTCCTATGTAATGCCATAATATGAGCAGGTAGCCATTCCATCATAAATGCACTTTACTAGTTTATTTAAAATCTATTATAACTTACTAAACTATATAGTAAATGTTGAGATTTGTGGTGTGTTGGTGAAACCGGGCGCTCCAGTTGAGGGTAAGCAGGCCGTAACTGGTAATGGGTTTTCCCTAGTGAAAACCAAAGTCTGATTTGTGTGTCTACAGGTAGGTTTTACCATGTACCTAGGTGCTACTCAAATGTGAATGATGTGACGGAGTCGACTATATAGACAACAATGGTCAGTGTAGACATAAAATAAAATGTATTCATGAATACAGGGTGATGCATGGAATATTAATGCATAAAACATGTGCTGCAGGTTCAACAATTGAGAATTTTAAAGATTTGTTATCAGATACTGGATGGTGTAGAAAAATGGTATCTGCCGTGGACATTCAACTTATGCGATATGTGAATGACATACATTTAGGTAAAAATATTTAATACAATTAGATCATAGATGAATAGAGACATGAAACATAAATACAAATGTCAAGTCTGGTGGATTCCGATTGTAGCAGGAAATGTGACTCCTGTGGTTAGAATGAGCACTAACCATGCAGTGTACAGATGAATATATAATTAAAGTACAGGTCCCGGTGGGTGATGGGGAGCCAGCAGGTATTGAATTGCAGCCATCGGGTGTTGAATTGAATTGTTGGTTGCCCTCCTTACACTTTACCCAAGTGGAAGTCAGATCCTGTAGAATAAGTCCAGAGTCCTTGGAAGTGATTATAGATGTAGCTGTCCAATGTGTTTTTGAGATACTGGGTCTCTTCCTCAAGGCTGTAGCTTACCTGTACTGGTGGGGTCTTTTATAGCAGTCTCTGGGTATGATGTGCACCTGTTAAAGCTTCCTCCTTGCGTCACTTCCATTTTTTTAACAGTAGGCTGAAGAGATGTCATCAGTACTTCAGATCTTCGTTTTGAGGGATTCTGGCATCATTCTGTGTAGCCCAGGATAGTGATGCATTGTTGCTTACTAGTGTAGATGTCTTCACTGAAAGCTGTGGATGGTGGTTACCATATGAATGTGAAGTTCACCACAACTTGAAGTGCTCCAGTTGCCATCTTTGTAGGGGATGCATTTTCTCCATTCAGTTGCTGGTGGCAGGAAGTACTCGAGTCCCCATTTTGGGAGAATTTTTTTTGTTGAAAAACCATTAATGGTTTCTGCATATGGTTTTGAGGTGGCCATATTACCATAGTAGTGTCTAGCATAATGTCTCCTTTTTGAAAACTGCAATTTTGTCAATACACATTATTGTTTACTTGGTTGGTGTCCTGTTTTCCACTTGTAGATGACTTTTTTTGGTATGTGATGCCTCGTGAAAGGAAGAAGGGTGAGATTTAATTTTGAAGTCTGCATTTAAGTCTTTTGGTACAAGGGTTTGTAAATTGAATATATTTTTCATCTCTGTACATGCTAGGTTTCTCTCAACATTTCTATCTCGTCAGGTGGGCTTAATCTGTTTGAGACCTGTGAAATATTTTATATGATTGGCTGAACATTGATGGTCTGTACGGAAATGATCAGACAAATTGTGTCGTGACCCCTTTCTTGAAATTTTGGAGATGTTCTCTTAACCGAATTTTGAGAGCTCTTGATGTTCTTTCAACGTATGTTTTTTCACAAGAACAGACAATCAGGTACATTGCATTGATGGAGTTGCTGGTTATAAAGTCTCTAACTTTTAATTTATAGCCATTCATCTCTATTTATGTGTATTTGGTGGTTGTGCCTTTGATTTTTCTACAGGCTATGCACATGCCACAGCGATGGAAGCCTTTTGTCCTGATTGGGTTAAGTTTTACTTCCAATGCACTTATCACAAGATGATTTTTTAGGTTAGGTGCTTTCCTATAGGTGAACTGGGGTTTTGTGGGAATTCATAACATGCCAATGTTTTCTAATTATTGATTCTATTTTTTGTTGTCTGAATAATAGCCCGTAATTAATGACCATTGGAAGTTGGATTTTTTTTACTGCATATTTCTGGGTTGTTTGTTTTTCAGGAGATTTGACAGTTCTGTCTATAGTATGGTTTGAGCAGTGTCTTCAAGATCTTGTTTTTTGTAGCCATTCTTTAGGAACACTTTCTTCATTTCCTCTATTTGGAGTTGGCACACATTATTTTTGCTACAATTTCTTCTGATCCTGGTGAGCAGTCCCTTGGGGACACCATTAAGCCAATTCTGGTGGTGTTCACTGTTTTCAGGATGTAGTTATACGTGTCTGTTGGCTTGTGGAAAGTCTTTGTATATATCATATTCTCCTTGATGTATACAGATAAATACAGAAAGTGTGTCTCATTTTTGCTTTTATTGAATGTCAATATTATATTATTATTATTGTTGTTAATCTATATGCAGAAATCATTAAGAGTTTCTTCTGTTACTTTCCAAAAGAAAAGGATATCGTCTATATAATGGTTCCAAGTTACAACATTGTTGCTAAAACATTCTTGTAGTAAATAGTATTTAGTTTATTTCTCCACACTGCCAATACCAGCTATCCAGTAATGATATGGGATATCCGGTCAATGGAATGTTGAAAGTTTCTATGCGTTCCACTGATGTATTACTCATCCGACACCAATAATGTTAAAAATACACCTCCGTATATAGTTGGAATCCTTAGGGAATTCCATGGAGGTGGGGAAATGTGGGAGAAGAAATTATGCCTTGACCGGAAGTCCAAACAGAGGTACCATCACTGGAAGTGTGTACTCCTCTGCTGAAACTAAGATATTAACTAGTGTTCCACCTAATATGTGAACAGAACAAAAAACAATTTGTCCTTAATAAGTTACAAATAATATAATATAAAAAATTATAAATAGGATATAAGCATTATAAAATTCCTTTAAAACTTATTGTGCAAATAAGCATTTTTGTGCAAAATGGACTCACCCCCCATATTTTCACATACATGAATAATAAACAAAACCCATATATTGCCATATGCAGTACATAAAGAACCTTTAAAATGATCGAAATAATCATAGAAAACACTTCATTTCAAAATTGGCATTGAACCTCTTAGGATTAAGGGTCTCCAACATAAAAATGGTTTTCATCTCAAGTTTAGATAAATCCTTCTCAATCTTTTTTCTCTCCAGTTGTAAACAGGGGTTTGAATGCCACCAAAAGATATAAGATGGTGTGGTAGCACAGTGTTTAACTCATTAAAAATCTTGTGACTCTGTAAGTGGTAACACAGTGTATTATTCTTTTCTTATTCATAAAAAATATTGTGTCAAGGTCATTGATACCGCAGTTTAATATTTAAAATTGGTACAAATTGACATGTGTGCTTTACCCCACTTCATTCATGTTTGTTGATATGGAGAATGATCAGTTGAAAGGAGAGCAGGAACCACATACTAGTGCTGGAGCTGCTGCCAGTGCCACCAGTCATGACAATACTAGTCTGTCCACAAAAGTCAATGCTCAAGGGCATACAGGGCTTCAGTCATGACATCAAAGGACAAATCTTTTACAGTGGTAAAGAAAAAAACATGAAATGAAAACTTAGCTGCATAAAGACATACAATTGGCAATATGCCTTTCACCACATGAAGTGGCAAGGGAAGGCTAAGGCCTTGGCCTTTATTTATGACTGGTGGTTCTGCCTCTAATGATGATGTAAGCCCTTTTCCCTGTAGACATTTAAAAAATATTAAAATCGCTTTGAACCACTGAACCAAAACAATTTCCCTCAGCGGGTATAAATATCTGGGAGGGAGAGATCTAATCCCATGCCTTGAAAGAGATCAGAGGACTGATCAAAATGTGTTGGCTTGAAAGGAGGGAGATTGGCATACTTGACCAGACCAGGAGAAGAGGCACTGCCCATTTGGAACTGATGCTTTCCCAGGAATTTGAAACATCTATCCAGTTTCTATGTGCACACTTTCACTCCATAATCTTGTAGGAAGTCACCCTCATCAATTTGGGATTTGCTGTTTGTGAATATTTTATTGTGTCATTATACAGATTTTTGATCTGAAATTCTTGGATTAAAAATATTTTTTTTGTATTTTTTCTGGGCTATATTTTAGCAGTAATGCTTGTTACTCATTTATCATGTTTTATTTACAAATGATACCTTCTATGAATGTGCTGCACTAGATTGTGTTCATTTGTATTTTCACATGTACCACCACCTGGAAATTGTCTTTCATTGTTACAAATATTTGCGAATAGTCCCATCTAATAGGGAATCTAAAGAACTCACAGAATAAGAAAAAATATTTCTTTGTCTGATATTTTTGATGTGGCGCAGAAGGGAGGGTGTCTCTTTCATGTCAGACAGTCTGGTTCACTACTAGCAGGAAAAAAAAGCAATTTGTAAGCCCTTGCACAAACTGCCTTTGCTTTACTTGAGCTGCCCACCCTCCAGTGTGCACTCAGAAAGAGTTTACAGCACTGCCGGGAACCTTGTCAGCAATCAGCATAGGAGGCTTCTTGCTCAAAACGTGGAAAAGATGATGTTCATCAAAATGAACTACAAATTTCATAAGTAAGACCTTTTCCGAAAATTACATTTAACAATTACAGAGACACCTGCGGCTGTAATGGTGGATTCCAGTAGGGACGAATTAATATTATGTGAAGATGATGTACACACTGATTAGCGTGAGTAATCGGATGATGATGGTGACAACATTTTGCCTCTATATAGCCAATTTGTGCACGGAGAGATCATTGCCAACATTGTCAGCTGCCTGTTGGTAGCTTGTTTTGTGGGGGCCCAAACAAACCAATAGCTTTTGCCACAACTGACAGTCCCTGTTGCTGAAGTGATTGGCTTGTTAAACTGCACATGTCCTATATACAACATAAGGGTGGGTGGAAGGACCCAAGGACAATTCCATCTTTGCATCATGTGCTGTTTGGGGCATTGCTGCCTGACATTTTTAATTTCATAGTTTATGAAACTGCCATTTTGTCTGCCACTGCTGTGCTGCAAAAGTTTAATTGATGTCCTATATATTTATAAACTGTCATGCTTTTGTACTGCTGCTCTGATGTTTACTTTTTTTCTAAAGTTTCATACTGTATTTATTTCAACTAAAATCACAAATAGGTATACTTGCAAAATAATCTTATGCCATTTTTCAACCTTAATTTGTAGATACCAACCTGCTGGGCTTGGTTTTCCTTGATCATAACAGCCATGTTTGGTCAAATGCAACTTAAACACCAAATGGAAAAGCTATTTTATGATGGTAAAGTATCTGGAGATTGATGAAAACAATATTGTGAGCTGTGAGGTGGTCAAAATAAACTGGAAATTAGTGGAAATTAATGTTATTGAGGTTAATAATACTGTTGGCACAAATTATGTGATTTTAGCTGTTTTCTGATTTTTCAGAAAAATTACAGATCCAAAACCAAAACCTAAACACGCAAAGATGGTTTTGCCAATACCAAATCCAGATCCAAAGCACAAAGGAGATACAGATCCAAAACAAAGGGTTGGCGCACATCCCTAGTTATTGCCTGCATTATAGAGCAAGCAGTGTATCTGGTAGCCCTTCTGCACCATTACTCCTGGCACAGCTGTCCCCTCTCTCTTTGCATGCATCCTGATCCAGCCAGGAGCACACAGTGGTGATAACAGGGTTTAGATATTCCCAGTGACTGTCCCTCACCCACCTCCCGATATGCTACAAGGCACCAGCAGTCCAGCATCCATTACACAGCGAACAGGGGTAATCCCAGATTAGGACCGGGGCCTCCTCCCCAGCTGCCTTCCATGGTAATAGGGGCAGCAGACATCTATACACTATCTATAGGACAGCCGGCCCATGTATAGATTCCCCTGCTGCCCTAGCCGGGACTGTCACATAGGAGATCCTGGAGAGATGCACCCTATCCTGGATCATAATTACTTAAATCTTCTTTTTCAGTCTCCTCCTCCACACCATGGCTGCCCCAGCCACGGCTGTCTGGTGACATAGATGGGTGGGCTAGGAGGCGGGCAACTGGCTTCCTGCTCATCACCACATCATGGGCTCCTGGGGACTGTTGCTGGTGTTACACTGTGCTACTATCTGGCAGCTGCAGGACTGTGAGGTACACATTGGTTTTCTCACAGCAGCACTGGTACTAGTATATATACATAACCAACCCCAAAACAACTCCTGCCCCGCTCTATCACAAAAATGTATGTAATTCCCCTCCAGTTCACCTAATAAAAATAGGATGTGGGCTAAAAGGCAGCCATGTTTGTGCACCCAAGTGAAGCCACTATACACCCCCTGCAGGAGGCCACCTACTGAGCATAGACAGCAAGTCAAAATTTCCTATTTCTAAAATGGGGCATATTTTGACCAATTGTTAAAAAAATTTACTTTCTCATTTATCTGAACCTGAAAAACTCCTACAGTACACTGGAACAAGAGCTACCTAACAAAACAAACCCCAAGTTTTAATTTGTCCTCTACCCTGAGTTATACCTTTCCAAATAATCCCTCATAGACTAAAGAAGAAAAGTGGCAGTTTTTAACCAGACAGGCAGTGTAAGAAAAGAGCTGTCATTTTCAACTTTAGATTGATCCTAATTAATCAGTTTACATTTTTGACCTGAAATTTGGTATGCGGCACTGAGTGATGGTTCTATGTGTTTATGCCAAATTTCAGATCAGTACATCCAATAACTTTTGAGGTGTAGTCCCTTAAACACCATGCCCTCCCTCTCAGGATTTCCCTATGGGAGAATTTAATTTATTTGATTAAGCCTTAATATAAGAGCACGACTGTGCCCTTATAAAAAAGGTATTTATTTAAAGATAATTAAATCACTACTCTCAATGCACATATTGTGTACTGTTAGTCACATGCAATTCACACGTAATGCTGATTTTCACATAGTTGAGTGACTATTCACAGCTGTGCATGAGAAAAAAATGCAGTATCAGCTGAGAGCAGACACTGCCATAGCAACAGTTTCCCCACTCTCAGACAACAGCACTTCCCCATTCATTTATATGACAGTATCCTATAATGAACTGTCATTTTGGGTTTGCACTGCACACAGTGTACAGTACCTTCCAGTAGGGTTCTGCTCATTTTGTTATTTATGAATTTTATTGGATGCCTACAGTACTTGAACTGAAGAAGAGACCATCCAAGATCTTGGTAAGTACGTAATTAGTTACTTGGAATGTAAGAGGTTTTTCTTTAGATACAATATTACAACAGTCGGAGATCTGTGGAGATCTTCTCCCAAAGTCACCTGCCTTAGACAGGTCTATTGTTTGGGAGGGTTTGATGTAGTTTTACGCTCAGATTTTGGTCGGTTTAAAATCTGACCATCAGTAATTATGAGCCAAAGAGCAAGTGTTCACTAAATTATACATTTCTATAAAGAGTCTTTGTTCAGATACATTGTATACAGCTGTTATATTGTTATGCACATTGTGTAATTTACTCCTTTATACACTGCAACTTGCAGATAGAAGAGCAGTGCAAGCACTAACTCCCTTTTATTCATGTCCAAAATTTAAGAAGTAGGATATATCCATTACCAGCTGCTCCCACATTTACAATAACAGGGACTTTAGTGCACAAAGGTCACCTGAGAAAACATTCAAAAGTGCATACAGTATGTGTTGAATAGTGCATTTTTGACAAAATATTTTAACATTGTACCGTAAGTGTGTGGTATTATGTCAGTCACAAATTAGTCTAATAATATATTAAAGGGCATAAATAATGATTACAATTACAACAACTTTGTTGGTCTTTCAGATCGCTATATAATATTTATTATTAAATATGTTTACTTTATAAAATCATTAAATCATCTAAAGAGACCTTTAGATTACTGTAGTTCTATCACAGATTATGAATTCATGGGGGATGTGAGTATAATGTGACTCGATCTCAAAGGACTCCTACAGAAATATAAATGCTACTACATAAAATTAATTGGAATAATATAATTGAATGGAGCTCTAAACACCTGCTATTTATTTTACATTAACTTTCACAAGCATACTTTTTTATGTGAGAATATTCTAATCATAAAAAAGTCTTCAGTATATGCTTTTTAAAAACAGCAAATATATTGAGACTATATATAAAACTGGTCTTACTGTATGTATATGTAAATATTTAAAAAAAAATTAAAAAGAAGACAATACAAAATATGAAAATGATTCTTCAATTTTAAAGATGTTTATGTTCAAATCTTTGGAAGGTAAAATATGTATGAATTATTTTCATGTCAAGTAATATACAGAATGTTGCTTTATATTTGTGCACGAGTTCAAAATACCAATGTTTACTCATGCATACTTCACTCTTTTTTATGCTCAAGAGTATGTTGTAGAATAGGAATTTTAAAGATTGTGAGGATACAAACTATAAGTAAGTATTATTTTTTGTTTAAGCTCATTTAACTGTACTCAAAACTGATTTTACTTATACTTATATGATTTTTTTCAGGTGTTATTTGCTATTTTTAACTTTACCATATTTATACTGGGTAGTATGTACTTTATATCAACTTCAAGTCATATTTTAAACAATTTTTATATATTTGTATGAAACTTTTACCTTTTCTTACCATTTTCTTGATATTTGCGCTTCAGAGAATATCAGGAACATGGAAATGATGGCAATATTCATATATATTGGATATTGACTTTCAGATATTATCTTTTATTTATATTACAAGTTAATATGATGCATTTGTCACATATTTTTACACCCATGTTTTTAGCCACCCTTATATGCAATGCATGGGTTTGCAGAGAACAGTGGAGAACAGAAAAGCATATAAAAGCAAGGTAACTGAAAGCTCTACATATACATTTGGCACACGTAAGAAAAATTATGTTTACTCACTCTAATAAAATAAATAATTCACAAATTAGGCTAAGGAGAATTCAAAATCACACCTCTTTTTTAATTTTGCAGAAGATACTGTACAGTATGTATATCTGCATGGTTTACTAATAATGCAAGTCCTTTCACCTGCATAGTTTTTTTTAGCATATTGCAAACTTGTTTCTCTTTTTTTGTGAAAACGTATTAAGTACATATCTGTCATTAAGGTGTAATGGTGCTCAAAGTGTGTTAGAGGACCGGTGCAGCAATAGTCAATGCTAACTATTTAGAGCACTATTCAGCCATTGCTGATTGGATGTTTCCATATTGACCTTTCATTTACATTATTTTGTTACCATTTCCATGTGGTTTACTGCAGGTAAAAAAGTATTACCATTGGATTTTTATAGTTCAAAATAAAATATACTGTATTTATATTTAATTTCAGTTAATTTTAATTGTATTTGTATTCAATTACATTTTGCATGTATTTGTCAATAAAATTGTCAAGACAACCTTCACACCTGTATATTTGACACTTGATTACAAAATTATAGTACAAATATATTAATAGTAGCATTTACTGATCTCTATTCAAGCTTCTAACTCCAAGCATCTTTTTATTACATTTTGAATCACATCTTCCCCTTCACACATCCAACCCAACAACTACTATTATTGCTTCCTATTTCAAAGACAAGATTGATAAGATCAGAAATGAAATTGTATGTTCTTCCAACAACCTGCTTAATTCCTTCCCTGAAATCTCAGACACCTTCTCTTCATTTGATGCCACAAATGAAGATGAAGTATCTACACTCTTTGCTTGATCCTATACTCTCACAAATCAAAAGAGCATTGATAATAATAATATTAATAATAATAATAATAATAATAATAATAATAATACTCTGACATGCCACATTTCTAAATCTCTTTTAATGTATAAATAATATAATTTAGCATTAAAAATCTAATCAAAACAAATACATTTAAAAGAATAACATGTTTTTTTTGCAGATCCTAATTTTTAAATGTCTGATGGAATGGACCAATGAGACACAAATATCCTCATTCATAATACTTGGTTTTCCAAGTTTTCACAGATTGAAGACCTTTATTTTTATTTTAGGATTATTTATTTATATAATAACAATTTTTGGAAATATCCTTATTGTATCCATGGTAACAAAAGAGAGCCGTCTTCATTTGCCTATGTATTTCTTTCTTGTAAACATCTCTGTGATTGATATTTTCTATACCACTAATATTGTGCCACAAATGCTTGCTACATTTGTTACTGAAATTTATTCGATCTCCTATACTAAATGCATTTCTCAGTTTATATTTCATATTTGCCTTGGATCAGGAGAATGTCTCACTTTGGTATTAATGGCTTTTGACCGTTACGTTGCTATATGTAATCCTTTGCATTATCTTTCTGTAATGAATTCTACTGTATGTATTGTTTTAATTGCAGGAGTCTGGTTGGTAACTGTAACAGCAAACTTGCCCCCAATAGTGACAGTTTGCCAATTGCATTTCTGTGGACCTAACCATATAAACCACTTCTTTTGTGATGCTCCACCATTACTGGCACTTTCTTGTTCAAGCACTCAAATGGTAGAATTAGCCAATTTTGTTGTTGCTGCCAGCATGATCATTAGTTCTTTTTCTTTTATCATGTTGTCCTATACTATGATAATTAGAGCAATAATATTAATTCCGACAACTGGAGGAAAGAAGAAAGCTTTCTCAACATGTGTGTCCCATCTCATAGTTGTGGGTATCTTCTTTGTAAGTTTAATTGTTATGTATGTAAAACCAAGTTACACACATTCATCAGAATATAATAAAATTGTGTCTGTTTGCTACACAATGGTAACACCCATGCTGAATCCTATCATATATACTTTTAGAAACAGAGACATAAAACAGGCACTAAGAAGTTATTTAATTTGCCAAGAAATATAAATATCATTATATATCTATATACAATACACAAATTCCAAAAGAAAGAGAAAGAATGTCCTATACTGGCGCACAAAGGATTGTTAGTATTAAATAAAATATAACCTTTATTATATAATTTAAAACCTTGTTCTAGTGAAATATTAAAAACAAAATAGATAGTTTCAAACATAGTGAGATTAAAGTAAGAAAATGTGAAAAATTAAATAAATTACGCTGACACTATGGGCAACTGTTATCCCATGAATAAAGTATTCATGTTATATTATGAGTATTCATGACTTTATTGATTAATGTGTGTTGTTAATTGTTGAACAGTGCAAGGGCAATTTAAATATTTATAACCTTATGTATTACAGTAGGAATATATGTTTGTGTTTTATTTTAAAGTTCTGATATTTAATTAACCCTAATAGTTCTCTATAATATTCTTTTTCATGGAAGGGTGTATGTCACATTAACAGAAAGATCAAGCAGTTCCAAACAACAATAAATGTTCAGCGAGTCTAATCATGCTCTCTCTCTCTTATGCATGCACCATACTGTATCATCATTTCTAAGAAAGATACTTTGTTCCTATTCATACTGAAACATTTGTTTCCAATCACGAACAAAATGACTAATGCAATGAATGAGTGAAAACTTATCATTAAATCATCCCACTTCTCCAATTATACACAGGAGCTTGTTCTTTTCACAGTGTATTGTGTTCCATCATGCTTAAGAACAGATAGTTCATAGATATTGATCGAATTTCATTGAATAAATCTAAATCAGTGTTTTTTATAAATTATTATAAAGCCCTCTTAATGTTTGTGAGGACATTATTTTAGTGTCTAGCTGTTAACAGGGCATTAATTAAACACTCCTCTATACCATACACTGATTTCTTAGCAGACCAGTGCTGGGTAGCATGATTCAAATCCTAATACTAATCTCCCTTAGATATTAAACAATTAGTGCAATATTGCCATAAGTCTGAAGAAAAAGGGTTTTGTGTATGATTCCCATTGAACAATAACACCTCCGTATAATATATTAAGCAGCAGAGGAACACCTATCTCCCGTCTGGTCTGCAGCCTGTGCACCGGTGTCTGACCAGCAACTCTGTTATTGTTATTCATCTTCACTTGCTGTTGATTGTTAAGTACAAAAACATTTATAACAACACGTTGTTTGGGTAGTATTGGTAATCAGCACATTACACCCGCAGATAGCAGACCAATTCCATGTAAAACCCGAGCGTGCTGTAGCCACATCTCAACTGTATTCTAATGTTTTAATATATACTAATGCACTTGCAGCATATCGGCACAACAACATACATTTCAAACATTCATTACTGGGACAGTGCCCGCGGTCATTGTACCAGACCGCCGACGTATGTTTCACTATTGGATTTTGTCTTTCTCCTTCTTTTGGAATTTGCGTATTAGATTTTGGGTATTGTCCTTGGCAGCACCCCCACTAAAAGATCCAATTTCAGTGAATACATTTAATGGGGTGCATTTGAATTCAATTTCGCTAGTGCCGTTGTTTTTTCCATTTTCCCTTGATTTATAGTATATCTATATACAGTAGTTAGCCTATTTATATATTATTATCATATACTTTGAAGATTTTATCTATACCCTACTAATTTAATATTAACTTTTGCATTTACTTATAGATTGTTAATGTAGTTGTAATAATTAAAGAAACACTAATAGCACCATTAAGATTTTAGCAAACTCAAAAACAGAAAATTATGCTATAAACCTTTTAAACCACAAACCTTAAATAGTTATTAATAAATAAATGACATTATATCTAATGATAAATTATAGTATTCATTATGTTGCTTTTATATGGGACAGTTATATATTTTTTCTTACATCATCATGGCGGCAAGCATAACAAACTTACACTGTGTGCAGCCACTGATGATGAACTGTGATCTAGCACTGTGGAAGCGTAGTTTGATAGATAGAATTTGGTGGGACCAGTCAGTTTGAGGGACTGTCACAAGCAGTATCAAAAAGAAGAACAAAATATAGGGCAAGCAAGGGGCACAACTGAAATCCAAGTAAGAGGAAGAAAGTGAGTGTGAGAATAATATTAAAACAAAAACACCATAAAAACAAACACAGTTGAAGCACTAAAAAGAAATAGAAAATATACTCAGTCAATTATGAGTGCAACAGCTGGATTCAAATATATTAAATAGTTATTCTAATTTCACATTTAAGAACCATGAGCCCTAAGGTGCCCATACATGGTGTGATTTGTGTATGATTTGTAAACCTTTACATTAAAGGTACACTCACAGAGGAAGTGATCTATGGTATCCTCTTCCCTTTGACATTCCTCCTATGGACAACCATGATCAGTGGCACTTTGACAAATGAAATTACCCCATACATAAAACCTTCCATGGAAAGAGAGTTGGTCAATGTCTTTAAACTTCAGAGAGATGCTCTGAGAATTAATCAGGGTCAACCGAGCTGAGCAAAAATCACCCAGGCAGTCTTTCAGTGATTGTGAGACATAAAAATGGATTTGCAGAATTCTTTACCCCAACTTCCTTCTGGAAGAGTTTATAACTCCAACCACCTCCAGTCTCCATTGCCTTGTCACCTTCAAGCACAGGATCACATAGATCATAATGTAACCATGCAAGACTTGGAGGCTTTTGCCTGACCACCTTCTATCTACACTCCAAGGAAGGGAGACACCCATACCCTGAAGCCCTCTAACTATCGGGGGGGAGGAGTCTCTATAAACAGGCTTCCAAGACTAAGCTTTAAGAATGTTGTTACAAAAAATACCACAGGGTGGATAATACTCAGTCCCCCCTCTACCCTCGATTTTTAAGTAATGCCTCTATTGATTATATTCATCCTAGTTCCCCACAACAGTAGGAAAAATAGAGAATTTATCCTGGACCACATATATTAATGCAGAAAAAAACAGAACTGACATAAAAGGACAGCAGATTCAAGTAAATTTTGTACAAGTCAACCCTCTCCCTGAGAGAAAAATTAAATTTCCTCCAGTTTACTTTCTGGCTGCGTCCTCCAGCTGTCTTTCCCAATTTAGGATGGAATATTTCCATGACCAAATTGATACATAAGATTTTTATCTGTGGACTGCCCCTGGGGAGTCTGTCTGGAATGCTAAATTCCTCACATTCCTCCCCCATCCAGAAAGCCTTACATTTTTCCTGGTTTACCCTGGAGCATGAGGCAGAGTATTTGCAGATGAGCTGGTCCACCTCATGTGCCTCTGCCACCAATGACAGAACAAAAGTGACATAATTTGCAAAGTGACCACCACCTTCACCAAAGACATAATGCACAGCTGCAACCCCCCACAATGCCACTTTCTATCCTGCTAATGAAAGGGTAATTTGCAAACACATATAGGAAGTGGAAGAGGGCACCATTTACAAGTAGGAAACTTTCAAGGTGACTATATATTTCAAAGCCAATCCATCACCTGGCTCTGGGAACCCATAACTATCAAGCATGGCCAATAGGTATACATGGTTCATTTATTTAAAAGCCTCTGATTGATCCAATGCCAGTAAGTACTGTCCCCATTTTTCAGCATAGTACTGCTAAAAGTCCTCCCGGTACTTGGGAGTAAAAGTGCTATGGCCCTTTCCCATGCAGTGATTAGATGGGGAGAGCAGCTGTTCAGAAGTCTCTAACAGCCTGATAAAAATTATTTTTCAAAAATATTTCTGTCCATATTGAGAATGTCTATGGGCCACCAGTTCTCAAAACATGAAGAGTCTTTCCCTGTAGACAGTAATATAATGGTAGATAGAATCATGGAAGGAGAGAGTGTTCAATCTCCCAGACTCATATTAAAGACCAGCACTAGGCAAGGAGTCAGGATGTAGATTTTTTGGTGTATAAACCATCAGTCTCCTGTCTTCCTATCCAAATATATCACTCTCTGAAGCTTCAAATGAGGAATCAAGATCCATGAGTCCAGGTGTCTCTCTCTCAGAAACCTCTCCATCCGCTCTCTAATACGTGAATTCTTAGATATCAGATTGGAGTAGTAGGTTACAATGACATCCAAAATGCCTCCCACCTCCACCAGAAGGACACCACTGCAGTTACATAGACCCCTAATATCTCCATGTTTTGACTGTCTTCTTACAGTTCTGGATGGGATCAGGTGAGTGGTACTTCCCAAAATCGCTCTCCTGAACCATTGGAACCAACCATCTATACTGAAGTTCTTTATCTGAGTCTTTACTCTAGAGATTTTCCTATTCTGTCTGTGTTTGGAGATCAAGAAATTCAGTCTCCTTCTCAGAGTGTGGTAGGCCTTCTGCTTTCCCAAGGTCATCCTCACTCCCAGACTACAAAAAAAACACTTTAGCATTAAACTCTCACACTAGCACACTGGTCGAGTTGTTTTTTCAAAATAGGAAAACATCTGGATGTGAGTCTCAAAAACTTGCAAGTTTGCATGTTCATAGACTGTAATACATTGCCCGAGTTTAAAAAGTGTGAGAGTTTACTCTCAAATTTTCTAAACTCACCCTATTACGTTTGGCCCTCTAAGTTTGTTTCTTAACTTGCCTTGTCTTTATGCCTAGTAACTGTGTTGAAATCAACCCCAAAAGATGACATTGCTGGGCTGTACCTGTAACTGCCTCTGGGAACCTGCTACAGTACATGGGTGCCCTTCTTTTCCACACATGTTACTGTGTTGCATGATTTTGATGTGTATCCTACTGTGATGATTAATCTCAAGAATAATTGCCAGAAATGATATTTTGCAAACTATGCAGGCGATGTCCTTTAATTGACCTGTGTGTGTTTAGAAGGGCTGAGGTATTACCCCACCTCTTTGAAGTTAGGCATTCAAGGAAGAGGGGTAGATTATGATCTATGTCCATTCCTGTGATTTGAGGAGTGTTATATAACTGTGTGTCCTTTATTTTGATGTTCTGGCTAAACTTGGTATGCCAATTGTTATTTGGTATACTGTAAGGAAGGCCTTAATTTTAAATCAAGTGGATAGCTTATAGATAACAAAAGAAGAAACATCTCTCACAGTGTGAGGTCATGTGTAACAAACTATCCTTTTTATGACCCCTGAAGCCAGATCGTAAATCCAGAGCCAAATCTATGTTTATAAGCCCAATAATTCACTTCTAAAGATTCTTGGTTTTTTTTCTAACCAGTGGTGTAACATGTGAAATTGTCCTATGTCATTTTGAGAAGTCACATAAATTATTGACAGCTGGCAATGAGAGAGTTAAACATAAAAGGTGGGGGCCATGAGGACTTCTGGAGGCATAAGAGTGAACCTCTCCCCTAGCCAGTTGTTCACTCCTTGGGGTTCAAATGGAAGTGCTGGGAGTGCATCAGTATATTCCTTTGGGTGAGATCCCCCACCCCATCAGTAGTGCTAAGAACTTTAGCGTAAGTTGTCTTAGGGACTCTGAATTATTTCTCTCTTTTATTTTTTAAGAAAATATTTGCATTATAATCTGTTTGTCATTTAGTTAATATTTTTGTAACTATATCTTGAAAATATTTTTTGGATTAAACACATTTAATCTAGCATATTATCCGTGATTCTTATAGGACTTGCATTCCTGGATAGGCCCATGCTACATATTTGTGTGTAATTTGAATGTGTTTTATTATTAATCTGTTGGGAAATCGCAGACCTCTGGAGAACCGTCTGCATGGTGGCAGAAGAACCGTGTATATTGGTAAGTGACAACGGTGCATCGGCATCACAACCAGCTGATCCAAATTGTTGTATCTGCGAGTCAGCACGGATTAATGACAAATTGGTGGAAATCGGTGGGATAATCATATTTATTTTTATAAGTATTTAAGTCAATTATTTGTGTGGTTCTGGATAGGATAAGCATTCTAATTAACTGAAGAGTATGCTCAAGGCTTATAATATTTTAAAAGACATATAGTTGCAAATACTTTCTGTCTCCCCCTCTCTTGTTTTTCTTTTCTATTTTATTTGGCAATTAGTTTGAGGTCCGGAATAACCACTGATTACATGCAGCAGAAAAGGGATGACCTCGTGGTCATGTTTATGGAGAGAAACATTGCCTGGAAGGGCCAGAGCAAGTATTAACTGGCCCAATTACTCCAATTGGTGGATTGGAATCTGTCTGCAAGAGGTAGCCCGACAATGGACAACCCTGCGGCAGAGGCTCAGCCTGTAACGGACTTTACAGTGGATGCCCAGTGGGGGTCAGATACCTCTGCTGGGTCAAGTGAGTCTACACTGGATTGTTACTTTGAAACTACTACTACTATCAGGCATATGATGGAAGTGGATACAGCCACAGCCATGGAACTGGTGCAGCATTACCAAGCGACTGTGGACCAGGAAGCTGAATTTGCCATGCAAAGGGCAGCCCAAAAGGCTGATGAGCAGAGGGCAGTCTGAGAGGCTGAGACTGCGGAGTGCCAGGCTGAGCGTGAGTTCCAGCTGGAGTTGGCCAGACTCTGTGGCCCAAACATCACCTGTGAACCGAGTAGGAAGAAGCCCCAGCACGATCAATTCCCTGTAATGGAGATGGACGGCGACCTCGATACATTCCTGAAGGGGTTTGAAAAGACTTTCTGACAGTTTGCACCATACCCCAGTGAAAGGGTGAGTTATTTAACCCTTGGGCTGAGAGGAAAAGCTTTGGAAGCGTTTGCAGATATTCCCCAGGAACTGGATGGTGATTATGCTGCAACTAAGAAAGCCTTGTCACAGCGTTTTAACATCACCCCTGAGGCTTACCGACAAAAGTTTAGAGTCTTAAAGCGCAGTCCCTCTAATACTTATTTGGGACTGTTAGCGCAATTGTCAAACCGGTTGCATCAGTGGGTTTAAGGATTTCATGTGACAGAATTTGAACAACTAAAATACCTTATTCTCCATGAGCAATTCCTTGCCCTGTGTCCAGCGGAGCTCAAGGAATGGGTCCAGAATCATGACCCCAAAACATCTCAGGCGGCTGCCCACCTTGCAGACAAGTACACCAGCACTCGGGTTTCTGTGGTGAAGAAGAGCTGGGGGATGCCAGGACAAGCGGCATGGAGAGAAAGATGACCCAGAGGATCACCCCCGTGGTCCCATGCAAAACTAGCTGTTGCTGCACCTTTTGGGGGTTGGGGGAAAAACCTGTTGTGGCAACTGGATGCAGGTGTTTTACTTGTAATAACTTGGGGCACATCAGCATCACTTGCCCCAAGAAGAACAGATCAACCCCCTCTCCTGTGAGGGAGCTGATGGGGAAACCTGTGCCAACCATCTTCTGTGTGGAAGGGCCCCAAGGATGCAACCAGGACAATCTACAAATGGTCCAGGTAGAACACCAAATTGCACTTGCGTTGTTAGACTCTGGCTCCAACCTCACACTCGTCCACCCAGCCCTAGTGGTCCCAGAGAATATTTTCCAGGGCAGACTATTGCTGTATGGGGAGTGGGTGGGGTGCACCCAGAGGTGCCTATGGCTTGAGTGTATCTTGACTGGGGAGTTGGGAGAGGTATCTGGGATGTTGGGGTGCTGGACAATTTACCTGCTACAGTGTTACTTGGATGCAAACTCAATATGTAACTTAGAGTGATGTTTTCAGTGATGCAACAGTACAATCTAACCCAGTTTTCCCCCAGGTAACCACTGCTGACCAGCCCAGCCTGAGTATAATTGAATGTGGTGGTGTATGTGATGTACAAAATTCTAGTCAAGCAGAAATTGATCAAATTGTGGGTCATAATGAAAAACTGTGTAATGTGCTGGAAACAGATGATTTTGCCAAGGTACCATTATCATGGGTTGGAGTGAATGCTGGCCATAACAAAGCAATTCATGTATTTTCAGCAATGACCAGGAGCAGCTGCTCTGAATTACTGTGAGTTAACCCCTGCACCTGGGGAGAGTGTGTCACTAGAGATTCATTCCCCTCAGGGCCCCTCTCATCTCCTGCTAAAGCTGTCAGCACAGAGTCTGGGATAGGGGAGGATAGAAATTAAATTTTGTTTCCACACCCTGATCAGCTGATAAGAAGTGCTGCTTTGAAAGCAGAACAGCAAACTGACCCCAGCTTAGAATCTGTGAGGGGGAGAATCAGCAAGGCAGGTCTGGATGGTAAATCAGATAGAATTTTTGTGGAAGGTGGACTATTGTATCGGAAGGAAAATGCCCAAAGTGTACATCAAGATGAGGGTCCAACAAGACAGCTTGTTGTACCCCAAACTTATAGGGAAGGGTTGCTGTGAATAGCCCATGAAATCCCCTTAGCAGGGTAATTGGGTAATACCAGAACCAGTGCTCGTCTGGTACACAATTTTTACTGGCCCCACATGGGGGATGACATAGGGAACTTCTGTTGCTCCTGTCAGGCCTGCCAGTTAGTTGGAAAACCAGGGGATGTGGGACGAACCCCTCTCATACCCTTGCCCGTCATATCAGAGCCTTTTGAACTGGTGGCTGTAAATATTGTTGGGCCTCTAGCTGTTCCCAGTAGCTCTCAAAGAGTACATATTGACTGTTGTGGATTATGCTACAAGGTACCCAGAAGCGGTAGCTCTTTCTCCATTTTTCTCAAGTAGGGTTTCCCAAGGAAATTTTAACCAATCAGGGTACCCAGTTCATGTCCTGCCTTATGCAGAGCCTCTGCCAGAGGATGCAGGTGAATCACCTGATTACATTGCCGTATTATCCGGCTAACAATGGATTGGTCGAACATTTCAATAGTACCCTAAAACAGATGTTGAGGACCTTTGTGGAGTCCCAGGGAAGAGACTGGGAGAGATTTTTGCAGCAACCCCTATTTGCATACCAGGAGATACCGCAAGAATATTCTGGCTTCTCACCCTTTGAACTCCTGAATGGGCGCAGGGTGTGCGGCCCATTGGATTTAGTCAGGGAAGAATGGGAAGGGAAATTATTCACCCCTGAAACATCAGTAATACACTATGTCATGCAGTTCAGGGAGAAAATGCAGTCTCTAATGGGGATGGCTCAGAGCAACCTTAATGCTGCACAGGCAAAACAAAAACTTTGGTATGACCGCAGCGCTAGGAAGCACATATTTGAGGTGGGACAAATGGTCCTGGTTCTGATCCCGATTAGGCAGAACAAGCTACAGGCTACCTGGGAAGGCCCCAACACCATAGTGCAGCGCCTCAATGATGTCAGTTATGTAGTGGAAACGGGGGATGGACGTAAGAGACAGAAGATGTACCACATCAATATGATTAAAAAGCACCATGACAGAGGGACATGTGTGTTAGCTGTGTGTAGCTTGCCTGAGAGTGACCAGGAACCTGACCCCTTAACTAGATCTGGCAGCTGCTGCAAAAAAAGGGGGTTCACTAGCAAATGCCCACTACAGTAAAGGGCTGTCTGAGGTGCAGCTAGAACAGCTAGCTGATGCTGCACAGACCTTAAAGGCCCATTTTACAGGAAAGCCTGGGAAGACACACTTGGTTACCCATCATGTAAACACAGGTAATCAAACCCCCCTCAGACAGCCAGCATACCGTACTTCCCAAGAAGTGCTGGAGGCAATTAAAAGGGAAATTGATGAGATGCTTTAGCTAGGGGTGATTCAAAGGTCTCAAAGTTCATGGGCTGCCCCAGTGGTACTGGTCCCAAAGAAGTGTGAGGTTCTGTAAGGTTCATTGTCCAAACTGATGCCATTATTATGGTTTAAGTGCTGTGCTCAGTCAGATCAATGAGCATGGGTAAGAGCATCCTGTCATCTTCCTACTGTAAGTAAGAAACTGCTTCCCCATGAAGTGGCCTATGCCACCATTGAAAAGTAGTGTTTGGCAATTGTATGGTCTCTTCAAAAACTACAACCATATCTGTATAGAAGAGATTTTACTATAATAACAGACCACAACCCACTGGTATTGTTTAATAGAGTCTCTGGTGATAATGGTAAGCTTCTGCAATGGAGCCTTACCCTGCAGCAGTACACCTTTACCATTCAGAATAAAAAGGGTGCAGACCATAGCAATGCTGATGGACTCTCCCAACAAAATGAGGAGGTGCACAAGTAAGGCTGTGATGTGTGTCTTAGTCCCTCATGTGCCCAAATTTATTGGGGTGTGTGACAATTAATTGCAAGAATAATCGCCAGAAATTATATTTTGTGAACTATGCAGGTGATGTCCTTTAATTGACCTGTGTGTGTCTAGAAGGACTTTGAAGTTAGGCATTCAAGGAAGAGTTGTTGATAATGATCTATGGGCCTGATTCAGACCCACTCGCTAAGATGCATACTCTCCCTGCAGTCGATGGTATGCATTGTGCGCATGCGTATGCATCTCAGTGCGCATGTGCATACCATAGCAAAAGTTTATAATGCATTCACTCTGTGCACATAGACAGCCCAGTAGAGTGTGTGACAGGAAAAGATGTTTGTAGGTGGTAACAGGAGCTGTCCATTAAAAATGGGGGAATGGAGGTGCAAACTTAGGCATGTCTGGGCATCTCAACAGCATTTTAGAGGTGTGCATAATTATAAGGCAGCATCATAGTACACCTCACCTGGCATGTTTTTACACTGGAGTGCTGGCAGTGCTTGCGGCAGGGTATGGTCAACCTCAAGCAATGAAACAGCATCCGATGTACCGATGGTTGCATACACTTCCTGGACATGACGTGCACAAGTGGGCATCTTAAGACATGCTACTGGGTGTCTGCATAAACTATGTGATCGCTCTCTAGGAAATACTGGGCATGCTAATGCATTGCGGTGCGATAGCATTGCCTACGCAATTTGCATACATATTGTGTGAGCGATCGCAGCTAGCGAGCACCTCTGAATCATCCCCTATGTCCGTTCCTGTGATTTGAGGAGTGTTATATAACTGTGTGTCCTTTATTTTGATGTTCTGGCTAAACATGGTATGTCAATTGCTATTTGGTATACTGTCAGGAAGGCCTTAACTTTAAATCAAGTAGTTAGCTTATAGATAACAAAAGAAGAAATATCCCTCACAGCGTGAGGTCATGTGTAATGAGCTATCCTTTTTATGACCCCTGAAGCCAGATCGTAAATCCAGAGCAAGATCTCTGTTTACAAGCTCAATACTTCACTTCTAAAGATTCTTGTTGTGTAGAAGTAGAGATAAGAACAGTTTTTTTCTAACCAGTGGAGTACCATGTGGTATTGTCCTGTGTCATTTTGAGAAGTCACATAAGTTAATAACAGCTGGCAATGGGACAGTTAAACAAAAAAGTGGGGGCCATGAGGACTTCTGGAGGCATAAGAGTGAACCTCTCCCCTAGCCAGTTGTTCACTCCTTGGGGTTCAAATGGAAGTGCTGGGAGTGCATCAGTATATTCCTTTGGGTGAGATCCCCCACCCCATCAGTAGTGCTAAGAACTTTAGCATAAGTTGCCTTAGGGACTCTGAATTATTTCTCTTTTATTTTTTTTAAAAATAGTTGCATTATAATCTGTTTGTCATTTTATTAATATTTTTGTAACTAAGCCTTGAAATTTTTTTTGGATTTAACACATTTAATCTAGCATATTCTCCATGGTTCATATTGAACTTGCGTGCCTGGATAGGCCCATGTTACATATTTGTGTTTAATTTAAGTTTGATTTATTATTAATCTGTTGGGAGATCGCAGACCTCCGGAGAACTGTCTGCATGGTGGCAGAAGAACCATGTATTATGGTAAGTGACTGCAGTGTGCCGGCATCACAACCAGCTGATCCAGATTGTTGTATCTGTGAGTCAACCAGGGTTCATGACACCTACCTTCCCACATTGTGTATTCAACTTTTAGCAGTCTTGTTACTACTTCACAATGCCTAGATATCCGAAATCCTGTCATTCTCAGGTATCAACTTATTCTTTACCAGTATTGTTATTTTCACATTGTCTTGTTTTGGCACCAATGCAGCTCTTTAATAACAATTTGCCTGCTCCAACTTATGCACTTGAAATCTGCCCCAGAAACTTACATTCCAACGTTGGTTAGGAAACTCAAATCATAGTCTGGAGATCTCGCCAAGTGTATGCACGTGATTAAATCCTTTGCATCAAAATCCAAAGAAAAAAATAAAATGTCTCCTTAGAAAACATTTCCCAGTCCTCCTCCCATTTAAACTTGAATACATTCTTTCTTCTTATTGCATGCCATCCCCACTCCTTTACCTGGGGCCAATCAACCTCTGATCTTGCCCTTGATACAATTCCTGCATAGGACAACTGGCATTACAGGATGAAAACCCCCACCATTACCAGATACTTATACCCCAACATATATTTTTTCTTTGCTTTTTTATTTTGACATACTGTATCAGTTCAAATGCCACTTTTATTTTGGATGGAGTTTCTATCCCTTTATATAAGTCTCTAGTATACATTTTTCCTCTGGCAGTAGTGATTCTTTGTACAAACATGGCAACTCATAAGCCATGGTCTGTTGCCTTGGTAACTCCACAACAAGCCTGTCCTCTGGGAATTCCTTCCTCTCCAGAACTAGCTTCCACAGTTTGCCATCTGTTCCTGTTAGCCTTATAGGAAGTCTGGCCTCAGCAGAAACCTGATCCCTTCCTTCCAGCAACATTTCCTCCAGCCGCTGCTTCCCAGCCTGCACCGGACCCCTATTTATGCTGCCAAGCTTCCCTGCAATGGGGACAGGGCCATGCAAGACTCCTGACTGCCACATCATCAGTGCCCTCTGCCTCATCACCCATCAGCAGTTCAGCTACACTCCGGGGGACTGCCTTTCCCTCCATCAGCATTGCATCAGCATGGCTCTCCTCTGGGCTTCCCATCTCCTCCCAGAACTACCCTTCCTCCAGCTGCTTGATGACATCAAGCAAGGGATTCCTTGCTTCCAGCATCTACATCTCCACAGCCAAATTTGCCAACAGATAACTGAACATTATAATGATTCTAATTCCTTTTGTTTCTGCTGCAGGAAAGCTATTTTAGTTAACTCAAGCACTTTGTCATGCAGATTTGGCCTTTCCCAGATACAGCACGTATTTTTCTTCTTTTTAGCATATATCTTTGTTTGCAGCCATATTGCCTCCAGCAGCTACATTAGAGTTTGTCATTCAAGTACTCCTCTTCCTCACTCAAGAGTGGTGACTCCTCTTCCTCCCTCAAGAGTGGTGACTCCTCTTCCTCCCTCAAGAGTGGTGACTCCTCTTCCTCCCCTCACTCCCCCTGCAGCATTGCTGTAAGAATATGCAACACCCACCGCTGCTCCCCCCTGTGTTGCTTCACCCTGGAGAACACTCTCCCATAGTTTAGGGAGAACTTTTGCTGGCCTTGGCTTCTGTTGTATCACAGAAGCTGTGCTCTCCTGCTAACTGGATTTAAATGTCAGGGGATGGCTGGAACCTACGTCCGTGGTTTTCCTTACCCGGGCACACAAAACTAGGTTATTTTTATTCACCTTAATAAACTGTGACCCCCAACTCCGGATCTTTCTCTGGGGGATCTTTCGCCTCACCTGCCCCTGTTTTGATCATCATGAGGTCTTGTAACATAGACATTTCATATTCCATTTATCCATAAAATATTGCTAGATAGAGATTTTTCCTCATACATCTAGCATTTATATGCAATATGGTGTGAGATATCTGGCATGACTGAGATTCTCCAAGACGTGTGGCATTACATCTTTTTCTTAAAAATGTGCATCTTATTTTCATCTCAGATGCAGGAAAACACCATACAAAGTGTACAAGAGACACAGGGCTGCAACTTTGACTGCACAGGAATTAGGTCTAACCATGTGCAAGTCACAGATGAAGCACTAGAACTTGGTTTGAGAAAAATCTGTGGCTATTGCATCATTGCACTTCCTACTCAGATTCAGTCTCAGTCGCACACAGATATACCAATGTCTCACATCAAATTGAACAGCACAATTTATCAAAATATTTCTGTCACTCCCAAGCAAGTTGCTCAATGCAGTCATGTCATCTGGTACTTAGAGAACCAAGAGGGGCTTTTTGGCATGACTGAAGCCACAGTGTATGAGCACACATCTATAGGTAGATATTGGAAACTAGCACAGGTGTGTACATTTGTGACTTTTAATTACTTGCATATGCGCACACAGGGAGGGTTTCTGAGTACCCCGAAACCACCCTGCCCGGCAATCAGTAAGTGTAGTACGGACCAAAGTGAATATGGTCCACACTACACAGTAATAAACACACCGCTTCCGGTTCCAGGTAGTACACTCATACTACCCAGCAGCAGTGTGTTTGTTTTACTAGCCAATGAGAGGCAGACATACTCTCATTGGCTGCAGCATCCACGGAGGGAGCCGGGCTGGAGCTCACTCATGAGCTCCTCCTTTAGGCTCCTGCAGTGGGTGATGGGAGATTCGTTATGACATATCTCCCATACTGCCAGCCAGGATGACTGGAGCAGACAGTGGTGGACCCAGGAACGGAGATTCAGGTAAGTAATATGTGTGTGTCATGTTATATATGTAAGGGACACTGCATAGGGGGACCACTACTGGGGGCACTGTATAGGTGGACCATTAATGGGGGCACCATATAAGGGGACCACAACTGGAGGCACTGTATAGGGTGCACTACTTGTGGCACTGCATAAGGGGTACCCACGACTGGGGGCACTACATAAAGTGACACTGCACTGTATATGGGGCACGACTGGAGGCACTGCATAGGGGGGGCAATAAGGAAGGCACTGTATAAAGGGCACTACTGGGGGCACTGCATAGGGGGACCACTATTGGGGGCACTGTATAAGGGACACTACTGGGGGCACTGCATAGATGGACCACTACTGGGGACACTACATAGAGGGCACTACAAGGGGCACTGCAAAGGGGAACTACTACTAGGGGCACTATGTGGCACTACTGGGGGCACTGTATAAGTGGCACCACTGGGGGCACTATATAAGAGGCACTGCATAAGGGGACCACTACTGGGTGCACTGTATAAGGGGCACTACTGGGGCACTCATAGAGGGACCACTACTGAGGACACTGTATGAGGTACACTACTGGGGGAGGGGAGTCCTTAATAAATCATACTGGCTGTATTTATTTGCCTGCTGCATTCATGTTTTTTAGTGATAGAGGTGTGTGTGTGTCTGTCTGTCTGTGTCAGTCAGTGTTTGTGTACCCCATGATAGGCTGAGTGGTATATTTTACTGTAGTGGTCCTAAGGTGTTTCAACGTATATATATATATATATATATATATATATATATATTTGGCTAGATGTTTCACCATTGGTTTGGTAGCCAATGATTTGAAAACCCCTCCTTTCAAAATCCTACATTTGCCACTAGTAAATTAGGTGCGAAAAAGTATCGCGAGTGACGTAATTTTGCCTTACGATAAGTTTCCTCCGTATTCAATTCAGAAGCCTATTCGCCGGTGCGGAAAATCAATGCAATGGGACCTGCGAAAAGTTTCACCTATGAATAGGTGTCGAAGAAAAGTGCAAAATTGTGGTTTTGGGGTGCAAAGCTGCACCCCCTGCACCCTTGGGACAGTCCCCCAAAGGGAAACTGCATCAAAAAAGTAAAAAAAAATGTTTAGGTCACCCCAAAAAAGTACTTTCATTTTGGGGGTAGAAAAATCCAAAGTATTTGAACACACTTAAAAACTAGCAAAATAGACTCCAGGGGGGTCCCCAAGTATGCCCCTGGTGTTTTTAATTTTGCAGGTGCTTGCAGCAGGTGGATTTTTCAAGATTTTTAAAACTACACTTAAGCAACTTAAAAATATGCTAGCACCCATTTCCAGGTACCTCAAATTTGCTGGGACTTCTTATTGTGAGCCAAAAAAACTGCTAAATGCTATTCTTCACCATTTATTCAAAGATGTGAAATGGCAGATTTTGAGAGCATTTAAGTACCCCAAATACCTTCAGCAAAGCGATTTGGAGGTATCTAGAGAGATCCCCATTGTCAGTGCATCATTTAGGGGGTGTCAGGCTGATTTCCTCAAATCTGACAATACTTTTTGCATTTCAGAGTTTCGCCGGGTCCCGTTTTCGATGATTTCTAATTGAATACGGGGAAAAGTGGGCACGAGCGATGTGGGTGAAAAGTCCAGCATGCGAAAGTAAGGGAATTTTCACCTGGAATTGAATATGTGTTTATAGTTTAATAAAGCCTTGTGCTTTTTTTCCCTCCTCCCCATCACCCATAACATTTCTTGACATTTATTGAGTAGTTTGTCCTGATTATGCCCCTATCACTTACTGTACAGTAACTGTATTTGAATAAAGATTTGACCTATCATTCCCTTGTTCTATATCTCCTACCCACCACACCCTCATCATGCCCTTTGTTCTTTAATGGAAATTTTACACTGTCTTAATGTTTAAATGAATATTGCAGTACATTATGTTAGCCCAGAATCTAATATCATTGTTCCAAATGCCATATGCACTGCATTATATCACATATTCATAAATAAAGTTTCCCTATTCAGAGCTGTCTGCAACTTTAACTAATAGGCAGAATTACACCAAATTTAATAATTATACTATTTAAGGGGAGAAGGAGTAAGTGAAAATACATTTAGTTGTATAACATGCCAATTGGGCAAAATATGCACTGTACAAGGAAAAAGGCATTATTGCATATTGTATGAACAGTACAGTAGACTGAATTACATCAATTTACTATATATAGAGTAATCAGTCCCTTTTTCCTATTGCATGGCCACTATGCTCACCTAACTTTACACCATGTAATTTTCGGTTGTGAGGTTATCTCAAGGCTAATATCTATTGAGTGTCTAACCTAGTTGTCTTAAAAGGTCATTTAAAACAGCAAGTGGGGAACATTCTTACAGCAAAGTTACCTTCTATTGTTGAGCGCAAAGTGTATGGAATGCAATTTCTGGACTAAAATAATAATGGTAGTCACATTAAACATACAGTTCCTCATTGGCAATATCATCCAACATTATGCATAAACTGTGAATGAGTTAGAAACTATGGAAGCAATTTTGAGAGACAAATAAAAATTTTAAATTAGTAATTTTAGGTTTCTCTTAGGTACAGTATTCATTTGTTGGCACCTTTTCATACATTTTACCTTGCACAGTAAAATGTTTTCTCCTATTGGCAGATTTTGGACTAGAGATGAACAGTTCGGTTTTGACTCGGATTAGTTCAGATATATATTATTTGCTATCCAAAACACATGACAGCTGGATAACCAATATGATACTTTTTTGAGATCCAAACATAACCGAGTAAAACTGAGTGAAACCAAAAACCTCATCTATATTTTGGACCTTTCTTTCATGGAATCCTTATCCCCATGCCTTGAGTAGTATACTTACCATGTGGGAACTGTCAGTAGCCAGAGCCAATCAGCAGCCGCTCTACAGTTAGTGGTCACTGATTGGCTGGTGGGACATGCAAACCCAGTGCAGTACCGTCAGCTGGCATTCATGAGGGATCTGTATGTGTGGCAACACACATGCAGATCCTGGGTCTGTCTGGTTCGTGATTTGTTTTTTTTTTTGCAAAGTCCCGTGGATGCTGCAGAGACCAGCGCCAGGGTATAGGTGAGTATGAAATATTTTTTGCAGAGCCCATCATTAAGGATTCTACATAGGAGAGGAGAACATAAACATCTGGTATAGGTAAGTATGTGTGAGTGGGTAGGTGTTTGCAATAAACTTTTACTTGTCACGGTGTGTGTGTTTTGTCTTTATTTAACTATTTATTTTGTAGTGGGGGTACAGGTGCCACCCATCTGCTGGCACTTGTAGTTTCACAAGTGCCAAAGGGCAGGCATGCTGGCACCTGTAGTCCCAGTGTAAATTACAATAGTTTCATTCTATTCTTTACATTATTACCCCCACACCCAATGCTCCAGGGGTGTGGGGAAAAGCCCTGGTCTTCAGTCCATGCCTGGGGTTTTGGCGGGGACCCCTGCGATCCCCAGCTTGGTGTGACCAGCTTGGGCTGATAATGCTTTGGCCCTGGAGCCCGGTGAAAGGATGAAAGGGTCTCCAGGCTGTGGCATTACAGCCCGGCCATTTTGGGTCTGGTGCTGGTATTAAATATAGGGGGTACCCTACACAAATTTTCCACCCTGATATTTAAAACCAGGATTGGCCCTGCAGCCTGGTGTTCTAAACTACAGTGGAACACTACACATTTTGTTCCCTGTAATTTTAGAAACCAGGACTGGCTAGCAAGTCTGGGGCTGGTTAGCCTTTTGGGGGGGGGACCCTACGTCATTTTTTTTCTGATATTTAATTTTTTATATATATTTACAGGCAGAACCATACATGGATCACAGTGATCTGTGTATGTTTCTGCCAAACTTGCAGATCACAGGCCAGTGTACTTATTTCACTAGTTTTTACAGGAGAGTTTCTCCATCTTATGAGAGTTTAGAAACTCTCTGCTTGGTATATTCCAGAATCCTATCTTCACTAGTGAAAAGGTTCTCGAGTTTAGCCGATGGTGAATTGAAGAGTGTTTGCTAACTCTCCAGTATTTTCCCGTAGCAAAGGAGATCTCTCTCCCAAGTTTGACATTAGTAAATTTGAGAGTGGGAAAAAATGCCCAAACTCTCCGGAGTTTGCAGACTCTCCCAAACTCTCAGCTTAGTGAATTTACCCCTAAGACTCAGATGTATCTTCTGTTTAATACATTTTTGGCCGGAGGATATTCAGTTAGAGACCTGGAGTTAGCCAGGAATAAAGCTATGGCAGGACTAATAGTTTGGGAAAAGAGAGGCCCCAAAAAAACATTTTCCCTCTAATTACCTAATTTTCTAACACCAGTAAAGTAGTGAATAAAACTTCTAAGAGATTCTGGCCTTTAATCCAATCAGATAAACACATTCCATCACTCAATGATACAAGGATGTTAACCTGCTTTAAAAGAGGGAGGAACTTAAAAAACTGGTTAATTAAAAATGAGGTAACAGATAAACAGAACCAGGCATTGCATTTTCTTTAAAAAAAAACAGGATCATACCATTGTACTAGCTGTACAACATGTAGGTATCTTGAGACTGGTCCCTTTTTTACACATTCTCATCTGGGCACTAAGATTCAAATTAAACATGTATTGTCCTGCACTAGCAGATTTGTCATCTATTTGATTAAATGTCCCTGTGGTTTGGCCTATATAGGCAAAATCACCTGTACATTAAAATAATGGGCAGCCTGGTTACAAGCGAAATGCGTTGATCACGGAGGACATCAATGGGACAGTGATTGAGTTACTATCTCAGTACAGCATCCCAAAGTCTGCCGGCAGACACTTTCTCACCTCATTAACTAGATCACCAAAGAGGTTATAGAGAGGACTACTATACCACTATATACCTCCATTCAGAAAGGAGGTAAGTTCCAAATTGGTAGAATTTGTGGATATTGCATCTGTTATACACAGGAAGAATCAATTGACCTTGTGCTCCCTACTACGTAGGCATAAATTGCAGTTTATTGCACACAAGAACACCCGCTGTATTACTCTCTTCAGAGGTTCACCCTGTCACTGAGGAGGGTTACTGGAGTTATCCAACGGCACCTACTGACTTACTTATATAACCTCTTGTTGAATTGACGTACTGTACCACTGCTCAGCATCTATTTCTACAAAGCAACATTTTGGAATACAAATTATATATAACTGTGTCCAATCCCATTTAAACTGTAGTAAGCTGCTAATTAGCGTATACTCCTAGAAAGATTGCATATGGAGTACAAGTTTTTCATTGGTCTGTCTTGTCTTTATATGTTGTTTTAGTATACCGGTATTATAATCTAGTATATACATTTTTACTATTTATTTTTCTGCCATTGTGTTATATCATTAGGAATCTATTAGGTTAATTTTATTCAATAACTTTAGTCCATATATTAAAATTAATTACATTTTAAAATTACTATATTTTTTTAGAGTTTTTATTTTGTAACACATTTACATTATGTATGGTGAGTGCTGGAATTAATCCCCTTCTTCAGTCTATTTGCTACACTTATAGAACAGGGCAGGTGGATCCCTGTTTTTTATTATTCCTAGCAGCTATCATTTTTAATAGGTTAAGTGCATCCTTACACTACATCATTTTATAAGCCCAACATATAGCTTCTATTAGATTAGCTTTAGAAGGTAGAGATAGTGACCAGCCAGTCGCGAGGCATTTTGTATTGGCTAAACATAGCTTAGCCACTTTGAGATACAAACTAATAGGTCAAGTCCTTCAGACAGTGAGGGGGGGGCAGATCATGCAAAAAGTCTATTGAGATTAGAAACATCTTGGATACACTGTCTGAACACAACGGCTCCTATGGGGCTAAATGAACAATTAAACTTATCTTGCTTCCTATAGGATTTAGTTTTTAACAGCAATAGATCCCAGAGGTGCCTTTCTGTAAGTGGTTTTACATTGATTATTTGCTCCAGCTAATTACATGGGGACATGATGTATTGCAATGCCGGTGTGTAATGCTAGCTTAGGATAGTTTTTCTATAACATACTATATATTGTATATGTCTAATAGGAGTGATATTCCTTTGAATATAGAACATCGGAACACAGTATCTAAACATGTTCTCATGGTGATGGATTTGTTTTCATTTTTTTAGTCACTGGTGACCACCTGACCCACTGCTGGATACATGGCTTGTGACATCATGCCATGTGCCAATGTGGGGGGAGGGATGCCCACCCATTGTGCACTTGGGTGATGTAAGTTATATAAGATAAGAAAGACTTTATGTATATGGCTTGACGAAGGATTTTCAATAAATCTGAAACGTTGCAATCATTGAATACAAAAGCAAACTGATTATCTAATCCATGGAGTGCTGCCCTTTGAATGGTCTATATATATATATATATATATATATATAATATATATATATATAAACACCATAAGTCCGGCTCTCCCTGGTGTCAGGTAACTTGGCCCAGTGCCCGCGAGGAGGAGGTAAGCATTGAACATGAAATAACGGCACTCAGGGTACTTGAAAAAGGCAAATTTAATGCGACATCATTAAAAGCAGCAACGTTTCTATGCCCACAACCGGCACTGTCCTCAGGCTAAAGAATACAGGACAGAATCTTACCTTAAGTAGCACCCGTGAAACATGCAGACGCCCAACCCGGAAGCGGGACCATACACCCGTGCCGGCGGCGCAAGAGAGTGACGTAATCACTCTCAGCATCATATACCCATCACCAAGGTAACACAACACAACAAAACAAAACAAAACACAAAGCGCTGCTGCACCACTGTGCGTAATAGATAAATGAACTGCAGTATAGATACAAAGAATCATAACAATATTAATTACATATTACAAAACAAGACAGACTACACAAGCACTTCTAAATGTAAGAAAATGCATTACTAATGGGAGACTGAATAAACACTGCAACCTGACCAAATGACCATAGCTTAAATGAAGAGCATCAATACAATAACAGAAAATACAAACATTGCATGACAAGAAACATGTAAACTCAATATAGGTGTCACAATCACGATCACTACTCAAATTAAATGTTGTAAGCCAAGGTGCTTGTTAAGTCCCTTGGGAGCAAGAGTCCCTAAATGAAAAATCCAGCGACTTTCCAATTGAAGAAGTTTCAAACCACGATCACCGCCCGCAGCGATAGAGGGATGTGATCGATCATCCGATAACGTAGAGTGGAAAGTGGATGTGGAACCTGACCAAAATGATGTGCCACCGGTTGCTCACTAATGCCGCTCAATAGAGCTGCTCGAATGGCAGATCTATGGGCAGCCATACGTTCCTTAAAGGAACTTTCGGTTTTACCGATATACGAAAGCCCACACGGGCAGATGATCTGATAAACAGTAAACTTAGAATTACACGTAAGTCTAAAATTAATAGAATTTTTTTTACCGGAATGTGGATGACAAAAAGTGTCACCAGGAATTAGAAAACCGCAGGTGGTACACGCACATTTAATACAACCTTTCTTGCCTACCAAAAAATTTCTGGGCTTATGAGACAAAGATGTGTGAATATCAGGTTTAAAAAGAAAATTTCTAAGATTACGCCCTCTTTTGTAACTAGCCATTAGTCTAGTATCAGCTAACTTAAGATCTGTATCAGATTGAACTATGGGCCATCGCGACCATCGAAATTGCGAGCCGGTGCCTGCGGTTGAGGTTTTCAACCGCAAGCTCCGGAGTGATTTTGGCTCTATCAGAGCCAAAATCACTCCCACTGACATCACTAGTGATGTCAGTGGGCCGGCTTTTGACGGGAGGCGTTCCCGTGGGAACGCCCCCGTCAGGGAGGCACGCCCCCGGAACGCCTACCAAAGGGGGCGTGCTGTCAATCAACATTGACAGCATGCCCCCTTTGATCGGACACAACGAGCGAAGGACTTTCCTTCGCTCATCGCGTCTGGCGCATGCGCACGACGGAGCTCCCTCCGTCGTGCGCATGCTCAGTCCATAACATCGACCCACTTGTGAGCGGACAGCCGCTCGCCAGTGGGTCTGAATCAGGCCCTGTATTCATTAGCTGTTTCTCTTTGTTTCCTCATTTGACTGTAGTCAACAACATGAAATTCTGGAAATCTCTGTTGTAAAATTATTATTTTTGGCGATTCATGCCTATTTATATTTTTCATGATATTTCCTCTCAGCACATGTTAATATCCACCTACATATATACTATAATTATACATAGTGATATTTTCCTTTGTAATATACATTATTCATAAATACTCATCCATTATATTTGTTTTGATGCTTTGATTTATGCTTATGCTTTTCCATATTATTTGTAATTAAATAAACAAAAAATGTTTATCATTGTTTAAAATGTTTATATGGAAACACTTTATCTAATCAAGAAAATGTTTTACATAAATAATATGTATGTCTGTCCAATGGGACAATAATAATTATGTGTTACATATATTTTATTCCCACAGCAAACACCACTGTTTTTGTTTATATTCCAAAGAGACCAATTAATATAGTAGTTTTCTGATGCTAATATTTTAACCATTTTGCAGTGGGGAAGATTTTTGAATTGTTGAACATCAGTTATTACCTGATGCTCTTCCTGAAATATTAAGTTTCAACTTCAGATTGTATAACATTAAGATGACTGGAGGCATAACATCTTAATGTGCATACACACACAACGATTTTTTGAACAATTTTCGTTAACGATTTTGTTTATCGTTCAATCGTTGAAAAAATCGTTCACTTTCTGAGTGAAACTGATGAACGATTATCCTTCATGCGCGTTCACGTTTGTAGTTCAGTCAGACTGGCCAACTCAATGATTTTCTTTAAGTTAATATGCAAAAATCGTTTGTAGTTCAAAAAAATCATTCATTACACTTTAAAAAATCTGACAGATAATCTGACAGATAATCGTTTGTAAAATTGTTCATAAAATCGTTCAGAAAATCATTCAGAAAATCGTTGGTAACAAAATCGTGTGTGTATGCAGCTTCAGGAATAATTGTTACTTTAGGACAATGGGCCTGATTCAGATCCGCTCGTAAGCGGCTGCTCGTTCGCTCCGAGCGATGTTCGCACAACTGTGCATGCGCGAACCAGTCAGTGCGGTCGAAATTCATGTGCTTGCAAAATAGCGAATGCCTGATAATTTGAGTGACAGAATGAGGCGTTTGTGGGTGGTAACAGGGGAAGGTGCTTGAAAACGGGGAGTGGAGATCCGAACGCAGGCTTGCCAAACGGTCAAAACAGGCATTTTAAAGGTGTGCATAATTAACAAAGCAGTGTCATCGACCACGTCACTTGGTTGTTTCTTAGCCTGAACTGTTCGCATGATTGCGGTAGGATAATCCAACCACAAGCACTGCGAGCAGTTCATTCACCTTTCAATGTACTCGATTAATCTAAAAAATAGCGGAGATGACGTAGGATGCGAGCGGCCAGGGGGCCTTTTTTTATAAAAAAAAGAC
The DNA here is from genome assembly GCA_031769625.1 of Taudactylus pleione. Classification (NCBI taxonomy): domain Eukaryota; kingdom Metazoa; phylum Chordata; class Amphibia; order Anura; family Myobatrachidae; genus Taudactylus; species Taudactylus pleione. Next base: position 6,082,122 of record JAUIMM010000077.1, on the reverse strand, counting down.
CGCATGTTTTGTTCTCTCATTCAGACACAGAGGCGTCAACAAACCGCAAAGAGCAAATGGTCAATTTAAATAGCCAGCCCCTTTTTCTGGACGAGCGAGCGCAAATAGTGTCCGGCTCTGAATCAGGCCCAATGTTCACTTCATAATGACTTTAAAGTTACTTAAATATGCATTTGAATGTTCACTAATGAAAAAGGTTTCAACTGTTCTTAGATATTGTTAACTTAAAACACAGCAAATAGCGGGCATTGATTCTAGGGTATGGTTTGGTGTTAATGATGTTTCATAAAGTAAGTTGACAGACCACTGACTTAAATTGGCAGAGGATTTGCCTTTTTTTCTGATCTTTAATTTTGAAAGTTAAAATTGTGTCAGTTCACTTCTGAATGTTCTGACACTACTAGTTCTGACTGTTAGTGACATCTGTGTACTGTATTACAGATTGTCAGAGCTATGTCACTTGGTTCCTGGCATCCCAGTCACATTTATTTATTTTATTTAATAACAGTTTCTTATATAGTGCAGCATATTCCATTGCACTTTACAATTGAAAACATTAATAGAACAAAACAGGGTAATAACAGACAGATATATTGGTAGGAAGGCCCTGCTCGCAATCTTACAATCTCACGTAGATGTTCATGTAGTGTTGGACACAAACTCAATTTGTGCCTTTTTGCCAATAAAGTGCATGCTCTTCAGCTATGAATGAACACCAGAGATTCTTACTCTCCCCTTTGCATGCTCACGGAGATGTATTTTGTGCTTATAAACTTTTGCAGTTTGGAAGGTGGAATATGGGGTTTAGAGGGTGTGCAAGTGTAGCTAAAGTTCATGCAAAATGCATCAGATGCTGATCACAAAGAGGTTCCAGAGATAGTAGGTAATAATCCAAAAACTACTTTTGTAGTTTTGCCAACCATTTAAGGGCATGACTGTACATGCTAAAAAAGCAGCATCAGATATGTTATGAAGGTATGCAGTCAGGAAGCTGATGGTCGCTTCCCAACTGTGTAATCCCAACAGGGGACTAAGGATAGGCATCAAAATCCCAATGCCTATCATTATCCCTATGCAGGGAGCCCGACTATCATTCAGTATGCCGGGCGGCGTGCGCGGATAGCTGTGGGGAGGGGAGGGTTAGGTTAGTGGCTCCCAGGGGAGACTTAGGGTTAGGCAGCCCCCAGGAGGGTTAGGCTAGGGAAAAAGGGAATTAGGGTTAGGCATCCCCCGAGAGGGTTAGGTTTAAGTACTGACAGGAAGATAAGGGTTAGGCAATAGGGGGGAGGTTAGCATTAATCACCCCTAAGGGAGGGTTAGTGTTAGGGAGGGATAGGGTTAGCTTTAGTTAATATACTTACCTGTCAGGATTTTCACTGCTGCTGGTCTTCCAGCGTCGGGATTTATACATACGTCCGGCGGTCATTCATTCCGATCCCATTATGAGATTGAGTGGATTTTCTCTTTTCAGATACAGTAGTTGTTTTAAATATTTCTGTTATGTGTTTCAGGTTTAATTTATATTAACATTGTAGTATATTTTTGAATATACTACAGTCATACTGTAGGTGTGCATAGAACATTTCAGTAGTGTGTGAATCACTGCAGGGGCATGTTTAGCACTGCCTAGAAGTTGTCTAGCATGACTTAGGGCATATGTCTAGCACTATTATCTAAATGAGGCATGGTCAGTTCACAGGGATAAACTTGCCATTTAGGGGGCAATTTAATTTTCAGGGATGTGTGAACATGGTGTTTTTTCCAGTATGAAAACTTTGTATATTTTCCTATTCACCTCTATGCAATACAAGGTAAGTTATGCAATATTGGTGGGCAAGAGTTGTCAGGGTTTTGACTTGTTTCAACACATTGATTCAGATTGATTGCCACCTTGGTAAATGCAAAATTTACTAGAAAGATTTCCTAACCAGTGTTTCAAAACCAGATAAGCCTGTGCTACTGAAGTTTAGAACCTAAGAATAAAATATATAATTAGAAAAAATAAGTATTATATTGCTAAAAAAATACTAATCAAAGGATTGTGACTACAGTAGATGCCATCATAAGATTTGCTATGTGGAAGCAGTTGTACCCTAGGTTGTCCACATCACTTCTGGTTAACAGCCGCCAGAATTACATAAACTTTTGTAGTGCAAGGGGTGAAGTGGGCAGAATTGGAATAAGAAGATGCTAGACAAGAGGAAATTTGTGTTGGTCAGAGGGTAAAACACAATGATAAATTTGTAAATAAACCTTTTAATACATTCCTGCCTATAAACCTCTAAGATTCACCTGCCTAGAACCTCTAAGACAAAACCTGCCTATAAACCTCTAAGATTCACCTGCCTAGAACCTCTAAGACAAACCCTGCCTAAAACCTCTAAACAGAACGCTAATTGCCTACGCAGTTTAACCGCAAATAAAGACAGGAGTGGAATCTGTGTTTCCAACGCACAAGTATTATTCAGGTAAAAGTACAGTCATTTACACGCAATCTATACATACATAATTTAGGCGTAAAAAGGAAATAATACAGACCAAGTACGGTTATACATACGCTGCGCCTCCGGACCCAGAGATAGACTTCTGACTAAATATCCTCAGTTCACCCAAAATTCAGCATGAACTGGCAAACCAGTGTTTGGACACATGTATTTATTCCCCCCCAGACTAAAACAGGACAAAGGGGAAACTTCCTGCTGATCTCATTGGTTCCCAGAGGAGGAGCATATGTAACAACACATTTAACAGGTTGTTTTAAATAGACTTTCCCTGCCTCTAACAGCCGGGGTCTTTCTGGTAACGCCTCCTGTAACATTCCATCAACTAAAACATTTTGTTGCTTATAAGTTCTGCGATCCATAACTTGAGTTTGCATGATGCGATCTCTCCACCGATAACACCAGGATTCTGTAAAAAGCGTTGGCATCAGAACGAGATCAAAAATAACTTGCTTATCATATATAATACCTTAGATATCAAATACCTCTATTTCTTAGCATTTAAACTAACTTAACCAACTTGAATCATACATTTTGATGCTTATGGAACCTTATGTGCGAATATGTAGTGTGTGGGTATTTGGGGTTTGATATAAGGACGCTAGTTAGTAATGGGTGAGATTTAAGTGCATAATCTCTCATACACGAAGTGAACATCCAGCAGTGTGGAAGGCTGAGGGTTGTAATTCCACATGCCCTCTGTCAGCAGGCCCCCACCTGCTGTGTTCAAAGGAAAACAAAACCTCTTTTGTTCTCACAGACACTTGTGTGAAGTGCAAATGTATTATCACCTCAAACTATGGGATTAGGAGACATCTTGTCTAGTATTCAGGCAAATCCAATTGTGTAGATATTATATTACAATTGCCACAACTATACTTTATCTGCATCCCGGGATTCCCAATTTGTATGAAAAAATACCCATTGTCTCTCCTTATTTACTTCTACTTAGAAAGCTGTTTTTTTCCGTTGCCCTTGGTGTTAACAAAAACATTGCCATCTGTTCTTAGTTAATGGGTTATAACTTGAATTAATGCTGACCACACAAAATTGTGTCTTGTGATCTCATTTCCAAAATGGAGTCTTGTGGCCATTTGCAAGATGGCGTCGCTGCGATTAAATTTTAAACTGAACTTGTCTCACTCAATTATTCTACTTCGACAGTCCACCCTTTGATAGCAAACAACATGCTATCACAATCTGCTATTTGAATCTGTTTAGCCATGCATGAGAATATACCATTCAATATTATTATGGTATGACACAGTATGGTCATTTGAACCATTCAGATAATGCGTCTCCAGGAGGGACATATATCTGCCCTTATACGCACACCGCAGATCCTTAAGGGATCATGGGAAAGATGTGGGGTTGCACCTATCCTATAAGGAGAGCCTTGGAAGGGGTTGGGACTGCATTACCTAAGATGACTTAAAACAACATAAACGTTATATCCATGCACGACCACTCAAACTCAGGCTACATTGTTATACACTACGTCATAACTCAGGATTGAAATACAGTTCTTCTTTATTATTATTATTCACATTTTCACAACAATTTACTGTACTGAAATTGGACCGGCACTCCCATGATTTGGTATAGCACTCCTCCTCCTGACTCCACTCCATCAGCTCTGCCATCAGCTCACATCTCCTTTATTGGTCCCCCATCACAGACACCGAGCATCCCCAAACAGATCATCATGACAAAAAAAAAAAAAAACTCTGGAAAAAAAAAGAACTAGGATGACCACAGCAGACCACTCCATTGCTTGAAGCACTGATCTACACATTTCTTTAGCTCAGATATCTCACCGTCACCTTTTTAATCCTTCCGGCACAAGCTCGCAATCGACAGGTCCACGTTATCGGCCTTGTCTCTGCCTTGTATCTCCACCGGTTGGTTAACCTCCCTATAGTGAGCGGAATGGATCCACGTATCTTCTCTGGCCACCCTTTGAGGATGCTGTATCGTCAGATACGGACCTTTCCACCGATCAGTCAAACAACCTGAGCTAAAAAAAATTTGGATCATAACAAATTCTTCCAGATTTGACATCATGACAGGTTGCATTAGACATGTTAGTTAATAACACTTCCAATTTCGGTTATTCTCATTCATCTTCGTGAAACCCTGCACAGTAACCTCATTATCAATTTTTCACATGAGGCTGCCTGTTTGGACAGTAACTCAAAGGGGGGCAAATAAAGGAAAAGACAGTCTGGGATAATCTTAGTGTTGTTACCCATCATCTTACGCATGTTCTTGAAAACGTCACCTGTAAAATAAGTCCCCCTATCAGTTTTAATAATTCTAGGGATATAGTATCTGCATACAGGTTCCTGCAATTAAATCTTGTTATTAATAGCTACTGCTCTAAATAATGCCTGTGCCGCTGGGTTGGATAGTTTTCCGAGTAGTCAACCTAAGCCTGGCATGGCTGCCATTTATCCTTAGCAACCTTGTGTCCTATGAGTGGGAGATAAAGCACAACAGTTTAATATCATTTAAACATGACCCAAAATACAACAATAAATCATCCACATTTTACATTAGAACAGATCCATTGATAGGTTGAAAAAAAATTATAAACAGTCATATAAGGCCTTGGAGAAGATACTGGGGTTACCTATGAACTCATGGGAAACTCGTGTTCCTGCGTGGTGTTCTTCACTTTGCAGTACTTACTTATGTGTCCCACTTGGTGACAGTTAAAACATAATTTTGAACGGGGTGGATGAAAAGATTGTTGTGGGATTTGAGCAAGAGGGAAAGGTGGTGGGTATGGGTAAGGATAGGGAGGGTAAGGATATTGTGGGGGATGTGAGTATGGGACCTGTGGTTGTGTATGATATGTGGGGTAAGGATGTGTTTGCTGTGGTGTGGGATTGGTGAGGATGTGTAATTGTTCAGGTGCAGGTGTGTGTGGGTGCAGGTGTGTCGGTTGGCTGTGATGTTATTGTCATTCCTTCCAGAGCTTGGATACTGACAGCCATTAGTTTTTCGCTCTGGGTCTCTCTCTTTTTGGAGATGTTTTTATCATGTTCTATGGCAGACTCTATGAGGTTATCTATTGTAAGTCCCCTCCAGCCAGGTTGTGAGGTCTGAACCCGAATCTTTAAATCGTCTTTCAGACCGTCCATGAGTACCGTGACTATCATTCCCCTGTGGTGAGTGCTATCTTTAATATCTTCTATCCCAGTGTACTGGGTGATAGCCTGCAGAGCACGGTCAATATAGTCTTCTGCAGTTTCACTCTCCTTTTGCTTAATTGTGAAGATTTTGTTCCAGTTAACTACTACTGGAAAATATACACCCAATTGAGTCACAATGCGGGAAATGTTACCTTGGTTTACTTGGTCTGTTAAGGGAACATCTCCATCCAATACACAGTCCGTGATAAATTTTGTCACGTCGGTATTGTGTGGCAGGCAGGCCCTTAACACTATACGCCAATCTTTATTAGTGGGCTCATGAGAACTACCCAAATTTCTCAAAAATCTTTGACATTTGGCTAGTTCCTTTTTGAGATTGGGGAAATCATTTATGATGGAATTCAGTTCTGCTCTTGTCCATGGACAATGCATTACTACTTCCCTCATGGGCACTACACCGTTTGCATCTGCATTTCCATTCGGAACAGGTATTGTCCGAATGGGATGCAGACCAGCAGCGTTGCTACCTCTGACCTGGTTACCTGGCTGGGGGTTTAATCTGCTGCTGCTACGTATGGTATTAACAACTTCCTCTATGGGTGCAGAGTGTGTTAACACTTCCCTTGCTGTTACCGATGGAGATGGCGGCACCACCCGTGATTGTGGTGATGCAGCATCTATCATTTGCACAGCATGAGAAATAGCAGCCATTACAATAGGCTCATCATCCGTATCATAAACACTTTCTTTATGGTTGCTTAAGAGGGGGTACAAGTTGCTTGTTACTTTTTTATTGGTATTTTTGGTAACCGTACTTGCACCTCCATCCACATAAGGTGGGGGAGGTGAGCGTGAACTGCTGGCAATACTCTCCACGACGCTACTTTGCCGCACGTGCATGCCAATTTGCGTCTCGCCCGTATTGCATCTCAGTATCGTGGATGTAATTTCTGGCAATGCGTTCGCAACGCTAGTTTGCGTCGTTTGCACATTTTTAAGCCAAGCATCCCCTTCATGCTGCCATATTTTTAAACATTAAAAATACTTAATCTTTTTCTCTCGGGATCGCACCATACTGATGTGATCCTGGACATTGTCTAACACATTTTTATCAAAACTACCAAGTCTGGGAAACGGTATAACACTCTTTCTCGTCATATTAAACCATATATCACAATACCTTATTGCATAAGTACCGTACTTAGTATGCATAATACAACAGGCTGATCCAATCAGAGCCTCCATTAGCAGCACATCATTGCTTAACATTTCTACCGTTTGCGTGGCTCCCATTTTGAGACAACTCCTACGCTTTTCAATAAAAATTTAAACTGGTGAAAGACAATCAAGATACTTTCACTTACCTACGGACGATATTTCTAGATGCGCCACGCTCACCTACGGACGAAATTTCTAGATGCGCCACGCTCACCTACGGACGAAATTTCTAGATGCGCCACGCTCACCTACGGACGAAATTTCTAGATGCGCCACGCTCACCTATTATCTCTCAGCTCACAATCACACCTAGTGCGGCTCAACTACAATGCTCAAATTTTATTGAACACTGCAGTCACACTGTGAGCCGGTCCCTAACAAAAATAACAAACCATACACCTGCTCTGTGTACTGAACGGTAAGCTGCTTACCGAGCGGCTAGGCTAACCCTTGCACCTAGCCCTTAAGGATCATATGATACCCTTAACTGTCCAACACATACTCACTGTTACACATTTTTTCTCTGCGCAGAAAATAAATGTTTAACCTGGATATTGGTAGATAGAAAAAAATGTAAACCTTAATGGTTTTGTTCAAACACGTGGCAGCAGAACCGGAAGTGCGTATACGCTTATTGTGTGACCGGCCGCATACACAATTATGCGACTACCACACAATCGTATAATGACTTTTTAACTGCTTACGCAAAAATGCATCTCAGCCGCATACTCAATACTGCGGCACCCCTCTAAACACAAGGTTCTATCAACTGAGGAAAACAAACTTTTTCCTCTCTTGTCCCTGGATTCTAATCAGCGCTTCCTCTACACAATAACCGGCAGTACGCTCTCAGCAACACTGTGGTAATGAAAGACTAATGCATCTTTCAAAAGGCGCCTCCACCCTTTTGCTGAGAGAGGACTGACGGAGTGTTATCGTGTGTCAGATAGTGTGATAAACCGATGAGCCCCCACTGTTAAATTTGTAAATAAACCTTTTAATACATTCCTGCCTATAAACCTCTAAGATTCACCTGCCTAGAACCTCTAAGACAAAACCTGCCTATAAACCTCTAAGATTCACCTGCCTAGAACCTCTAAGACAAAACCCTGCCTAAAACCTCTAAACAGAACGCTAATTGCGTACGCAGTTTAACCGCAAATAAAGACAGGAGTGGAATCTGTGTTTCCAATGCACAAGTATTATTCAGGTAAAAGTACAGTCAGTTACATGCAATCTATACATACATAATTTAGGCGTAAAAAGGAAATAATACAAACCAAGTACGGTTATACATACGCTGCGCCTCCGGACCCAGAGATAGACTTCTGACTAGATATCCTCAGTTCACCCAAAATTCAGCATGAACTGGCAAACCAGTGTTTGGACACATGTATTTATTCCCCCCCAGACTGAAACAGGACAAAGGGGAAACTTCCTGCTGATCTCATTGGTTCCCAGAGGAGGAGCATATGTAACGACACATTTAACAGGTTGTTTTAAATAGACTTTCCCTGCCTCTAACAGCCGGGGTCTTTCTGGTAACGCCTCCTGTAACATTCCATCAACTAAAACATTTCGTTGCTTATAAGTTCTGCGATCCATAACTTGAGTTTGCATGATGCGATCTCTCCACCGATAACACCGGGATTCTGTAAAAAGCGTAGGCATCAGAACGAGATCAAACATACCTTGCTTATCAAATATAATACCTTAGATATCAAAAACCTCTATTTCTTAGCATTTAAACTAACTTAACCAACTTGAATCATACATTTTGATACTTATGGAACCTTATGTGCGAATATGTAGTGTGTGGGTATTCGGGGTTTGATATAAGGACGCTAGTTAGTAATGGGTGAGATTTAAGTGCATAATCTCTCATACACGAAGTGAACATCCAGCAGTGTGGAAGGCTGAGGGTTGTAATTCCACATGCCCTCTGTCAGCAGGCCCCCACCTGCTGTGTTCAAAGGAAAACAAAACCTCTTTTGTTCTCACAGACACTTGTGTGAAGTGCAAATGTATTATCACCTCAAACTATGGGATTAGGAGACATCTTGTCTAGTATTCAGGCAAATCCAATTGTGTAGATATTATATTACAATTGCCACAACTATACTTTATCTGCATCCCAGGATTCCCAATTTGTATGTAAAAATACCCATAGTCTCTCCTTATTTACTTCTACTTAGAAAGCTGTTTTTTTCCGTTGCCCTTGGTGTTAACAAAAACATTGCCATCTGTTCTTAGTTAATGGGTTATAACTTGAATTAATGCTGACCACACAAAATGGTGTCTTGTGATCTCATTTCCAAAATGGAGTCTTGTGGCCATTCGCAGGATGGCGTCGCTGCGATTAAATTTTAAACTGAACTTGTCTCACTCAATTATTCAACTTCGACAACAAATACAAAAAGGGTCAAGAGAAACAGATGGAGGGACAGAGTTGAACAAACAAAATTAGTATCAGACAGATAAAAAGGACTAAATAATGGAAGAAATATTCACAAATATGAGTTAAAAGAAATGCACAAACACACAATGGAGGTAACAAACACACATGGATGACAGAGAGAGACACTGTCATAGATGAAAGGCAGAGAATGGAACATACAGTGGGAGTAGAAAAAGACTAGTGAGGAAGAAAGAGTGGTGCTGGCAAAGGAAGAAGACTGTCACAGAGTGTTTTATGGCTGTCACCCATCTGCGATATTATGCAAATGTCACTATAAACTCCTTTCCTTGTTCACATCTACGTGGCCAAATGTGCAAGGACTAAACAACTGCTTTTAGTGTCTTTGAACACTGTAATACCGATCGGTGCCTCCTTATACACCACAATTGGTCGCACCATTGAAACTTGCACCAGTCCTATGGCCAGTGCATTTTCTCCATCTGACCATGGCTTCCTATTACTGCAGCTGTACATCTATGAATGCAGTCACTTGCATTGACACACCCATGACACTCCCATAACATGCTCACTGAGTGAACCATTTTTATATGCATTTTTAGCTACCTTCCAGTCACCGCCCATGAATGGCCATCACTTTTTAAAAAAAAATTTGATACTGTCTATGTAGTCTATGTTGATCGCAACAGTGCCTTTGTACATACAGTCTGTGTAATGCATGTATTGTAGGTCTTTTAAGAAAATTACTTGTATGGGCATAAAATCTCTCTGAATCAGGCCCCCAATGTCACTTGCTTTTTTGCTTTGCTGCCAACACAGAATCAGCCCCATGATGTTATTTCTGAAGAAATTTACACACTCACTCACTAAAATAAATTTGATAAGAAGGAGGAGATACCCTCAGATGATGAAGTGAGTAACATCACAAATACTTATTCTACTAACTGTGAATCAGATTTGCAGTGCAGTTAGGGGGCCTGATTCTGCAAGGACTTGCTAAACATTATGGATGTGTGGTAAGTACAGTGGGCATCCTTGTGTAGTGCTGCAAGGGAATAGTGATCGTAATGAATTAGCATACTAGCATTGAACTGCGTATGTAATCAATATTGCATATGCAGGTGCGTACGGTAGTGAATCAGGCCCTATATACATTGTGACAATATTTATACAATCAATTCCAATTAATACAAATCTTACACATTGATTTCCTAGTTTCTCTTTTTTTCTCTGGCCTAGCTGCTGAACTTTGTAATTAACTGGAAATACAGACCCAATTATCTCAAAGTGTGCTTGCTACTGAGTGATATAAACATGGATGAACAATGCACATTTGGAATCTCCTACTTGTGCGAGGTAAGCTGCTAAGTATGAAGGATGTCCTTCCTTGCAACATATCAACCTACATCATATATGAGGTTGCAGCGCTAAGTTCACCATTAACCCATTGCTACTGAGTGACAATCTTGCATGGGTACTGAAATCAAGACATTGGGCCCTATTTACTACAATCCACATCTAAAATGCGGTGTAGTGTGATATTTCCATCTAAATTTGCATTGCGAATATAGGAAATTTCACAGGTATTTATCAAAAATCCCTTGCAGTGACAGAGCTTGTGACGCAGTTCTGTCCCTGCGAATCGCCCTCGCATACTTCTCTCTGTATTTTTCAGAAAAAATACAGGGAGTCTGCACATGCGCCTGCTGCACATACATGCCTACCCTCCCGGTTTTCGCGGGAGGCTCCTGATTTTTCGGGTAACCCCCCTGGAAGGGTAGGCAATTCTCCCGCATTCTGCCCACTTCCTAGCGAAGTGGGCAGAATTAGGAGAATACCCGCGGCAATCGCGGGTCTCCGTGAAGGGGGTGGGGCTTAAGCTGTGATTCTGCATGAATCACAGCATTTGGCCCCACCCCCTATGTAAATTGTGCCAATCGCGGCAATTTTACCGCGAGGGGGCGGGGCTTAATGACGCGAATCATCAAGCCCCGCCCCCATCGGCCCCCTGCTGCTTCTCTTACCCAGGCTTCTCCCAGGAAGAGAATATTAAAGGTAGGCAACCCTGCTGCTGCAGCATACCGCAACCCCCCACTTGCGTTTCCCCCACACAACCCCATTAACTTTCACTTAACTCCAGTGATCAGTGCTCTGGTCATCTGGTTTCCCAACTCCTGCACTGTGACCCCAGTCAGCTGTTCTATACAGCAGCTTACCGGGGTCACAGTGAAGGAGCCAGGAGACCAGCTGACTGGAGCCCCATAGGACATGACAGAAGCACCGATCTCCAGTCCCTGGAATCAGGTAAGTGGGTTTTTTTTTAAACAATATTTTTCCTTTGATTAAAAGGAAATCTATTTAGATCACACAGCTGATCGCTGAGGCCCACTCTGCTCTGCCTGTTAGAGTGGAGCAGGTGTCAGCAGTGCCAGATTAAGGCCCTCTTGAGCCTGGAGCTGAAATTTATGAAGGGCCTATTGTGTGCTGCTGCAGAGGTTGTGATTACTGATATGGGGTTTGACCAGTGATGTGGGGGTGTGGTCTGTGCCATGCGGTGTGGCTAGCACCATGAAGCATAGCTACCTACCTACATTCAACCGTCTCAATCTCCCTCCCTTCTTTGATTATATAAAGCATACACCACCTGTTCTTAATAAAAAAAAATACAAAATATGGTTTATTAATAAAATGCAACAAATTTTATTAATAAAGTGCTTTAACAGAAACATACCTGAAAATTGCTAGTTTTTCAATATTTACCGTTGAACAAAGTAAAAGGTGCAGAGAATAAAAGCATAAATAAACTAAATAAATATTAAATAAAGCTAAAATATGTCATCTGAATATTACTTAATATGCACATTATTTAATATGCACATTATTAAATATTAATAAATATTAAATTAAATATGTTAACTGTGACTGCAAAAAATGGCTCCATAAGTACGGGATCAAACTGTTAAAAGGTACGCTTTTTGGAATTTGGTACATAGGGGTCAGACCGTAGTCCACATTGGGGACTGCAGTCTCATAGATAGATAGATAGATAGATAGATAGATAGATAGATAGATAGATTAATAGATAGATACTTAATACCCACACCGGACCTGCTACCATGGTGCTACTTCATCGCACATGATGACGTCAAAGGTCTCACGAGCTTCAGGTGACACGGAGCATCCACACTACAAGTGAGCTGTAAGCAAAGAGTGTGAATGGGATCCTGCTGCACAATTGTTGGCCCAGTGTCAGTATTTCAACTGCGATAGCAAGCCAAACCAGGGGCATTTCTAGAGAGGAGGGGGCTCATGTGCAGTCTCCGATATGGGCCCCCTCCTCTCCACCTGGCGGCCAGCAGCACACTGAGCTGTGCATGGCCAATGCCAGAGTTATAGACTCTGGGCACTAAAGTGTGCCCAGAGTCTATAGTGTATGCACAGGTCACCGGTAAAATGGCCATGGCGGCCATTTTCCCTGTACTGTGCATGCGCAAATTATGTGAAAATGGCAGCCGCCATTTTCCAGTCGTTTTACAGCACCGGACCCCCGAGCCGACATGGGACTTAAGAAATATTATGGGTGCAGGGTGTGCGGTGCAGGGACCCCTGGACCCAAGGGCCCATGTTCCCCGCATACCCTGCACCCATTATAGATACACCCCTGAGCCAAACCACTGCGATCACAATGCAAACTCAGCACTACATAATGACGCCCACTTTACCATGCGCACATCCGTGACACTTAGCAGAATAGTGAAACCAATCGGTACAACTGAGTACCATAACAGCCTCACGCACAGTTGCACAAGCCCTGACCTTACTCAGAAATTGCTACCAGCCATGCACGCTTTGAGTCTGCACACTGTGGCGTGTGAACGCGTTGGCACAACAGCTTTTCCCCGACCCCCCCCGTGCCACCACCCACAAATGGCACTTCCTGTCAATCACTCTGCGATGGAACAGCATAGCCTCTGCAATCACAGTCCCGATCGCAGTGGCCACTTAGCGCACTGCAATGCATATGCATGTGCAGAATGCAACAATTGCCCTATTGCATAGTTGTGATCGATAATGAATCAGGCCCTATGTTTGTATGCAACCTGACAAAATGTTAATCTTGCACCTACCCCTTCCTGTCTCATTCAAATATTGCACTTTTATTTTCCATTGTTTCACACATGCAAAAATCAAACATGCTCTTTCTATATATTTATAGTATATACACATATATATTATATATATTTATAAACACATAAAACATTTTTATTATATATAGATATACATAAAACACATATATACTATATATATACATATATATATATATATATATACACAGTATATTTATATATACATACACAGCCTATATATACATAAATATATATATATATATATATATATATATGCACCGTATTTATATACAGTGTTTAATATATATGTATATATATATATATATATATATATATATATATATATATTAGGGGTGTGCACCGGCCACTTTTCGTGTTTTGTGTTTTGGTTTTGGATCTGGATCTTTCTTCGTGTTTTGGATCTGGATTGGTTTTGCCAAAACCACCCTTCCGTGTTTTGGGTTCTGGGTTTTGTGTTTTGGATCTGTATTTTTTTTTAAAAAAGCATAAAAACAGCTAAAATCACAGAATTTGTAGGTTTTTCTGCTCCTATGCTATTATTAACCTCAATAACCTTAATTTCCACTCATTTCCAGTCTATTCTGAACACCTCACACCTCACAATAGTGTTTTTATGTCCAAAACGTTGCACCGAGGTAGCTGGATGACTATGCTAAGCGACACGAGTGGGCGGCACAAACATGTGACCCATCTAGGCGTGAAACTGCAGTGGCAGACAGGATGGCAGTTTGAAAAACTAGGCCCCAAACTGTACATAATGCAAAGAAAAAAAAGAGGTGCAAGATGGAATTGTCCTTGGGCCCTCCCACCCACCCTTATGTTGTATAAACAGGACATGCACACTTTAACAAACCAATCATTTCAGCGCCAGGGTCTGCCACACAACTGTGGCTGAAATGATTGGTTCGTTTGGGCCCCCACAAAACAAGCTGGCAATTAATGTGTCCCTGCACAAACTGGCTCTATGGAGGCAAGATGTCATCCTCATCCTCCTCATCCACCGATTCCTCACCCTCTTCAGTGTGTACATCCTCATCCTCACAAAGTATTAACTCGTCCCCACTTGAATCCACCACCACAGGTCCCTCTGTACCTTCTGGAGGCTGGTCTCCCTGGAAGAGCTGATAATTCATTTTGATGAACATCATCTTCTCCACATTCTGTGGAAGCAACCTCCTACGCCTTTCGCTGACAAGGTTCCCGGCTGCACTAAACACTCTTTCGGAGTACACACTGGAGGGGGGGCAACTCAGGTAAAATAGAGCCAGTTTGTACAGGGGCCTCCAAATTGCCTCTTTTTCCTGCCAGTACAGGTATGGACTGTCTGCCATGCCTACTTGGATGCTGTCACCGATGTAATCCTCCACCATTCTGTCAATGGTGACAGTATCATATGCAGTGACAGTAGACATGTCAGAAATTGTTGCCAGGTCCTTCAGTCTGGATCAGATGTCCAAACTTGGTCCTGCCTGCCCTGCATCACCGCCAGCGGGTTGCTTAGGATACCTAAGTTTTTTCCTGGCAGCCCCAGTTGCAGGAGAAAATGAAGAAGGAGCCGTTGACGTGTCACGTTCCGCTTCAGCTGACAGTGTGTTCACCAGCAGGTCTTTGCACCTCTGCAGGCTTGTGTCGGCCGGAAAGAGAGACACCACATAGGCTTTAAACCTAGGATCGAGCACGGTGGCCAAAACGTAGTGGTCTGATTTCAACAGATTGACCACCCTGGAATCCTGGCAAAGCGAATGAAGGGCTTCATCCACAAGTCCCACATGCCGAGCGGAATCGCTCTGTCTTAGCTCCTCCTTCACTTTCTCCAGCTGCTTCTGCAAAAGCCTGATGAGGGGAATGACCTGACTCAAGCTGGCAGTGTCTGAACTGACTTCACGTGTGGCAAGTTCGAAGGGCTGGAGAACCTTGCACAACACGGAAATCATTCTCCACTGCGCTTGAGTCAGGTGCATACCCCCTCCTTTGCCTATGTCATAGGTGGATGTATAGGCTTGTATGGCCTTTTGCTGCTCCTCCATCCTCTGAAGCATATAGAGGGTTGAGTTCCACTGCGTCACAACCTCTTGCTTCAGGTGATGGCGGGGCAGGTTCAAGAGTGTTTGCTGGCGCTCCAGTCTTCGGCACGCAGTCGCTGAATGGCGAAAGTGGCCAGAAATTTTTCGGGCCACCCAAAGCGTCTCCTGCACGCCCCTGTCGCTTTTCAGAAAATTCTGCACCACCAAGTTTATTGTGTGAGCAAAACATGGGACGTGCTGGAATTTGCCCAGATGTAATGCCCGCACAATATTGGTGGCGTTGTCAGATATCACAAATCCCCAGGAGAGTCTAAGTGGGGTAAGCCACTGGGCGATGATTTCCCTCAGTTTCTCTAAGAGGTTGTCGGCGGTGTGCCTCTTACTGAAACCGGTGATACACAGCGTAGCCTGCCTTGTAACGAGCTGGCATTTCTGAGATGCTGCTACTGGTGACGCTGCTGCTGTTGCTGCGTAAGGTGATACATCTACCCAGTGGGCTGTCACAGTCATATAGTCCTTAGTCTGCCCTGTTCCACTTGTCCACATGTCCGTGGTTAAGTGGACATTGTGTACAACGGCATTTTTCAGGACACTGAGGACACTTTTTCTGACGTTTCTGTACAGTCTCGGTATCGCCTGCCTAGTGAAGTGGAATATAGACGGGATTTGGAACCGGGGACACACTACCTCCATCAATTGTCTAAATCCCACTGCACTAATGGCGGATACCGGACGCACGTCTAACACCAACATAGCAGTCAAGGCCTCAGTTATACGTTTTGCTTCAGGATGACTGCTGTCGTACTTCATCCTCCTCGCTAAGGACTGTTGGAGGGTCAATTGTTTAGTAAAAGTAGTGGTGTTCCTACTTCCTCTCTGGGATGATGAACGACTCCCAGCAGCAGCAACAGCAGCAGCGGCAGCAGTAGGCATAGCAATGCAGGATCCTCCAGAGGAATCCCGGATAGGAGAGTCAGTCATGCCAGTGACATGGCCTGCAGGACTACTTCCGATCCTGACTAAGGAGGAAATTGACGAGGAGGGAGTTGACGGTGTGGTTTGCAGGCGCTTGGATACAACAGGACAACGGGATTTAGGTGTCCCTGGACTGCTTACGGTCTTAGCCAAAGTTTCTGAACTTGACAGTAACTTTTTATGAACGCGCTGCAGGTGCCGTATAAGGGAGGATGTTCCTAGGTGGTTGACGTCCCTACCCCTACTTATTTCACCTTTACATATGGTACATATGGCAAGACAGTTGTTGTCCGGATTTGGATAGAAATATTGCCAGACCAAAGAGGTGGAATGTTTGGTCTTCTGCCCAGGCATGACCGTGATGGGCTTTTTCATCCCACGGACAACAACTGTCTCCCCCGGAGCCTGATTTAAACAAACCACATCACCATCAGAATCCTCCTCGCCAACTTCCTCCTCAGCGCCAGCTACACCAGTATCCTCATCCTGTTGTACTTCAACAGTGACATCTTCAATTTGCATATCAGCAAGTGGACTGTGGGTGCTCCTTTCAGCACTTGCAGGGGGCGTGCAAATGGTGGAAAGAGCCACCTCTTCCCGTCCAGTGCTGGGAAGATCAGGCATCGCAACCACCACCACACTTGGACTCTCCTTGGGGATTTGTGATATCTTCTTAGAAAGCACAGTTCTTCGCTGTGCTTTTGCCAGCTTAACTCTTTTGATTTTTTTAGTGGGAGGAGGGCTTCCATCGTCATGTGAAGCTGAACCACTAGTCATGAACATACTAGGGATCGACCTTAGCCGTTCCTTGCCACTCCGTGTCGTAAATGGCATATTGGCAAGTTTACGTTTCTCTTCAGCTGATTTAAATGTCTTTTTCAAGGTCATTTTCCTGAACTATGCCATTTGGGATTGTATGTGCCCTCTACTATGACATTGGGCATCGGCCTTGGCAGACGACGTTGATGGCATGTTATCGTCTATGTCATGACTAGTGGCAGCAGCTTCAGCACTAGGAGGAAGTGGTTCTTGATCTTTCTCTATTTTATTTTTATCGGAGAAAGTTTGGTCCTCCATTTATGTTATATCGATTTGATATATACGTGCGGCTAAACACAGAAAATAATTTTTTTTTTGGTTTGGACTGGAGTGTACTTTGTGGGTTACAGCACCCTTTAACGGTCAAGCCAGCCGGCCCTTTACTTATGACACAGGCGCACGCTTGGCACTACTTTGTTGATGCACGTGCGGCTACTGCGCACACAATTCACAAACACAGAAAATTATTTTTTTTTGGTTTGGACTGGAGTGTACTTTCGGGGGTTACAGCACCCTTTAACGGTCAAGCCAGCCAGCCCTTTACTTATGACACAGGTGCACGCTTGGCACTACTTTGTGGATGCACGTGCGGCTACTGCGCACACAATTCACAAACACAGAAAATAATTTTTTTTTTGGTTTGGACTGGAGTGTACTTTCGGGGGTTACAGCACCCTTAACGGTCAAGCCAGCCGGCCCTTTACTTATGACACAGGTGCACGCTTGGCACTACTTTGTTGATGCACGTGCGGCTACTGCGCACACAATTCACAAACACAGAAAATAATTTTTTTTTGGTTTGGACTGGAGTGTACTTTCGGGGGTTACAGCACCCTTTAACGGTCAAGCCAGCCGGCCCTTTACTTATGACACAGGTGCACGCTTGGCACTACTTTGTGGATGCACGTGCGGCTACTGCGCACACAATTCACAAACACAGAAAATAATTTTTTTTTTGGTTTGGACTGGAGTGTACTTTCGGGGGTTACAGCACCCTTACCGGTCAAGCCAGCCGGCCCTTTACTTATGACAGAGGTGCACGCTTGGCACTACTTTGTTGATACACGTGCGGCTACTGCGCACACAATTCACAAACACAGAAAATAATTTTTTTTTTGGTTTGGACTGGAGTGTACTTTCGGGGGTTACAGCACCCTTAACGGTCAAGCCAGCCGGCCCTTTACTTATGACACAGGCGCACGCTTGGCACTACTTTGTTGATGCACGTGCTGCTACTGCGCACACAATTCACAAACACAGAAAATAATTTTTTTTTGGTTTGGACTGGAGTGTACTTTCGGGGGTTACAGCACCCTTTAACGGTCAAGCCAGCCGGCCCTTTACTTATGACACAGGCGCACGCTTGGCACTACTTTGTTGATGCACGTGCGGCTACTGCGCACACAATTCACAAACACAGAAAATATATTATTTTTTTAGCACTTGGGGGGAGCACCCCTGATGGACAGAGCACCCCCTGGAGAACACTACAGCACTCCTTTAGGACTGGGACACTGCACAGGACTTTGGAGTGGACACAGCCCCTATGGAGAACTGACTGCACAACACAGTCCAGCCAGCCCCTATGGACTTTGAAGTAGTGGACACAGCCCCTATTAACAACAGCAGCACAGCACAACACAGCCAGCCCCTATGGACTTTGAAGTAGTGGACAACAGCAGCACTACACTACACTACACTACACTACACTACACTACACAGCCCTAACTCCCACCCTCCCTCTTCACTGTCCACAGCCGAGTGAGAAAATGGCGCCGACGCGGGTACCTTATATAGGATCCAAAACCCGCGAGACTCGGAAGGCGGGATGATGACGTTTTGCCTCGATTTCAGATCCGAGTCAGGCGGGAAAAGTCGAGCCTGACTCGGATCGGACTCGGATCGGGTGGCTCGGGGGGGTTCGGATTTCAGAAATCCGAACCCGCTCACCCCTAATATATATATATGTATATATACACACACATACAGCTAACTATATGTGTATATATGTGTATATATTTTAAATATGTATTTATATAGCATTATTAAGCTTTAGAACAAACTCTGCTCTCCCTGCTTTATGTATAAATGTATACACAGCAGTAGCCAGGCAGCAGGACTGACATGCAGCTTACCTCAAGACTGCTGTTGCTGCAAGCTGCTGTGCCTGCTGAGTCTGCTCATGCTTGTGCCTGGTGAAAATACTCATAGACAGACCCGGGCTGCTGCAGGCTTTCGGTGTTGTGGTGGCAGGTGGCATCTATGTGATGTCACACGCAGTGCGTCACATGGCACAGAGGTGGCGGCACAGCCGCTGAGTGACTGTGAGTTAGTGGCGTTTGGAGGGCAACTAAAGTCCTCCATGCACCGCCATCATGTTTTTGATTTTGGCTTTTGAGCCACCAGTGCCTCGGGTGGGGGAAAGGGGAGTTGTGGTGCACGGCCGGGGGTCGGGGCCTCGGACAGCCACTGGCAGGCTGTGGAAGGGGGAAAAAATCCTGTCTAGCCCACACAGCACAGATCTTTCTGTGTGGGCCTATTCTGATCGTGGGCTTGGAGCTGTAGCTCCATCAGCCCCATTATTAATCCGGCTCTGGGTGTCAGGGAACTTGGGAAAGACCCTAGATAATGCCATCTCCAAGTGCTGTTATTATCATAGGGTTCCCCTGGTATTTTTTCACATTTTATTTTTAATAAATCTCAGGTAGATTACATTTCCCATTACAATTCTTAAAAATTCAATCTGCTTACTAAAAATACAGTATGTGATAATTAGGGTTTGGAGTAGAATTTTACTAATTATGTCTTTAGTAAATTTATGTGAAACTAAAGTAATGTGAAAAGAGTATGAAAACATCCTTTTTTACTTTATTTTAGTTAAAATGATGTTAATAAATAGATCCCATGGTTTCCTGGTTTAAATAATTCATTACATCCTTCCTTAAACTTTGTTGTTGGCAGGTTTCATGTAAATGCTGTTGGACTGTTGAGGCAACATTAGATAGCCTTTCATGAACCTGTATTACAACTGTGTTAAACTTTGTTCCTTGTCAGCACTGCACAAACCACTGTAAAAATGGCTTGGGCTTCAAGTTCTCTCAGACACAGGCATGCGCAGTATTCTATGGCATAGTGCAAGTGTCTATTTGCAACTATGCCACAAAGGGAGGAAGGTGCCCCCAAGGAGGCTGCACATGGGAACCCTCCTCTCACACAACAATTTAAAATGGGTAAAAAATGTAGACTCATCTATCATCAGTTTGTCACATAGGGGTTGTCCAGATTACCTCTTGACCAACTGAATATTTTAATAGCCACTTTAAAATGTTTCCATGTCTCTGTGCTTAAATATTGCTAACTTAAAATACAGTGGACTGAGAGCAATCTTTTCTCTGGCACATCAGATAGGCATTGCAGAAAATGAATTGTTGTTTATACTCCTGACCAAAATAATGTTTTGAGAAAATGTTAAAGCATTTAATAATTACCAAGTTATCACAAACACACATGTCCAGACGCACACACGTGCACGCACACATGCAAATACTAGTTTCAGCCATCCTCTTGACTATTAGTGTGTTCTAGACAGTGCAAGATCTGAGACACCCACTTTCAATGCCTATGTATGGTGCAAATCCACTGGTGTTTCCAAATACTCCGCTAACAATGTAAAAATCAAGCCTTTGGCTGGTAAAGTACCTCTTCCTCATCACCAGCTAAGCATGGCCTCTGTGGTGGCAGCTCTGCATTTGAGAATGCAGTTGCATTCACTGACACCTCCATGACACTCCCATAACACACTTATGAGATTGCCTTTTTTGCATTTACTTCAGACCACCTCCCATTCACCACTCAGGAACACTCATGGATTTGCCTTGCTGGTTCTAATGTCAGCACCCCTATACTTAATATTGATCTCTGTGTAAATTCATGGGAATGCATGTGCCATAGAGGTTTTCTGGATGTTTAACACATGCGCAGTAGCAACTAATTTCTCAATTGTGCAAACATTGGCATTGTGTCCATCTGTACATCATCTCTTAAGTCTTGTTTCACTACCATTTTTATTGTAGTTAGATTATACAATAGGTATTGCGTACTGATGATGTATGGGAGACAAACAGAAAATATCTACAGTATGCTTGGCCTTGGGTATTAAAGTACTGTAAATGTAAACAGGGCCGGTTCTAGACCCAATAGAGCCTATGGCAACAATTTTCTTTGGTGCCTCCTCCCACAAAAATGAACATATTTTGGTACAGTGCTTCAACATATCAGCCTCAGAGCCCTTATATGTCTCATTGTTCCCTTATGTGCCTTTATATGCAACCCAGAGCTCGCTCATGCTCCTTTATGCTTGAACAGAGCGCCCATATGCTCCTTTATGTGCCAGCCCAGAACCCTCTCATATGTGTCTCATAGAAGCCTTCCAGATTTCAAAATCCCTCTCACAAACTTCTAACTCAAGGCTATAACAACAACATTACATTACATACATGTTTGCCATACATTTTGGAATACAGGTCCAGTTTGAGGGGGGATTACTTTTTATTATCATTTTAACATCAAAGTGGAATTAAACAGAGAAAATTAAGTTTTATTATAAATACACCATTTTATTTTATACAAGTACAGCTTTTGAAAAACAAGAATACTTTACTGTTAATTCTGGACATAGTTGTGACTATTAAGGTATAAATCAAAGCAATTACATATATAAAGTGGCCATTTCATAATAAACACCACATCCAGTGGTAGCTTTGTTGTCAGGTTACTTAAGCCACAGGAGCTGATATTTTATGCTTTCCTCTTCATAATAGGGACTGACTGTCTGGCTTATATATATAGTATTTTTTATTTATTAATGTAGTGTTTCGTAGGCCAGAATTAGACAGATATGTAAAGTAAAGCAATTACATACCCACACACTTTGTTTATTTTCCTGGTGTCTGAAGCGGTTAAGCAAGGCAATACTGGCAAAACTCCTTAAACACTTGACCTGAAATTGGGCTGCTCCTACATTGAAAGCAAGTTGGAAAAGTGAGCCTGGAGTCTATTGAGCTATGATTGGCTCACAAAAGACAGCATGTGACACTAACCCCCAATCAATATATAGTGGATGATAGTTTCTGGCTGCTGTCTGAATTTAGTCGGATCACCAAAGGAAGTGAGATTGAACTTGGGAATCGATGGATGGTGGTTACTGCTAGAGATGCAGTCTGCCAAATGCTATTGGCTACAGTTACCCAAATAAAAGGCACATTATAGCTTGTATGTGTGATCCCTGGCCAGACCAAGAGGTGTGCTGCTGGTGGGTAGAGTTATGCCAGTGGTGGGCAGAGGTGCCTAGCTGCACCCTTCTAGGCTACAGCACTCCAGACAAGGGCCCTGTCAGCCGAGCCCTCAAGCTGCCCCTGACTGTAAATGCCAATTCCTGACATTACATTACCATTTGTAAATAACAACCATAAAGTCATAATCATTTGCTCAGGATGACATTTTTACAGAATGTTTCTGATGATTTTGCAAAAAATTTATATGCTATTGTGTTAAACATTGATTCTCTTTTGCATCACTCCCAGTTGGGTACTATTACATGCATATTGCTCTCTACTGGTCATTATGTTTGGCATACTATACTAGTGGGCATCTTTATTGGCATCTTTCATTGTAGTATGGATTGCTACTGCATTTTATATACTACTAGGCATTAATGTTGTTATATTGAATTATTAATTGGAATTACTGCTGACATATTACATCCTCATAAGCATTATCACTGATGTATAATCATCTACCAGACAAGGTCACTGGTGTATTACATTTGCTGCAAGGTTTTACTGCTGGTACAATATTACAAGTTTACTACTTTATCCCTGATAGATTTAATATTTCTGGACATTGCCAATTTCATATTTTTACAGGTGTATTATTGCACCCAACACACATAACACCCGCACAGACTCACAATCTTAATTGCTCTTCCCTATTATATTCTATATTTGTATGTTGTATTTATTCATGTATTTCCCATAATGTTTATTATATTAAGGAGGTGCACCCAGGAATAAGATAAATATGCAAAAGAAAAGAAAAGAAAATAACAAATTATTCCTATATGGGGCATTCATGAGCATCAAAATAATATTGTTTTACAATAATCCATCAATCTAGGGATCTGACAGTTAGCTAAAATATAGCTTTTAATAATTCGATTAAAATAATGCCAGCAACATATTAAACAAATAAATAACAAACACAAATAGTGAGAGTGAAATTAAAATCAAATATGTTGCTTTCAAGAAAAATATCAATTAATCTATATTCTCCATAATTTCCATATATGTTTAGCATAAATTGCTGTTATTTTCAATGTACCACACTGCTTTTGTTACATATATTGTTTCCCTATAGAGGGTCCTCTTATTAGGGTTCAATCAGTCTCAATAGACAGTGAATTCTGTGACCACAATGCTCAGTTGTTCATAATATCTTTCATATATAAGGTGCTGAGACTCAGATAATAGTGAGACAGTCTCAAATTTGGGTAAGAAACAGCATATCTTACCATATGTAATAGTACATCGATATCCTGATATCCAATGTAATGTCAGGAATTGGCATTTATAGTCAGGGGCAAAAGCAGTGTGGTACATTGAAAATGTCCATGACTTGTATGAATTTTTGTTAGGTGAAGTGATTAATGTGAGTGTGATTAAAGTGAGCTATTATTGGTGCAGTGACAGTACACAATACATATATCTAATCAATGTCCATATATCTAATTTAGGTCCAAAAGTCTAAAAGTGCATACACGCAACAATTTTTTGAACGATTTGTCATTACGTCATTATTGTTCAATCAAAATCATTCAGTTTGTGAGTTACAACAATGAATGATAATCATTCAAGCGCACTCCCGTTTGTAGTTTGTACTTATCGTTCATCATCCTTTTCAGACTGTCCAACTTGATGATTTTCGTCAAGGGAAGGAACATTATTCGTTCAAAGCTTGTTAAAATCGTTCATTACAGTTAAAAAAATCATTATATTTTTCAAGGGAAAATCTGAATGAAAATCGTTAACAAAAATAGTTGGCTACAAAATCGTTATGTGTGTATGCACCTTTACATATGTGGCAGTCAAACATTTTCAATGATAAATGTATAGGGCGGCTATCACTAAATACATAATCAGGTGGTAAAAGGATGTTACAATTAAACTCAAACAGCTCATAATTGAGATGTGGCAGTATACTAGAAATACAAAGCATTTTATGTAAATTGCTGTATTAATGGAGTATATGATGCACATGGTACTTTCTTAATTACGAGTACAGGTTGAGTCTCCCATATCCAAAATGCTTGGGACCAGGGGTATTTTTTGGATATCAGAATAATCTGTATTTTGGAATATTTCCATAAAATAATGAAATATCTTGTGATTGGGACCCAAATCTAAACACAGAATGCATTTATGTTTTATATACACCTAATACACATAGCCTGAAGGTAATTTAATACTGTATTTTTAATAATTTTGTGCATAAAAAAAGTTTGTGTACATAAATGAAATTTATTTATGTTTCATATATACCTTATACATACAGCCTGAAGGTTATTTTATACTATATTTTTAATAATTTGTGCTTTAAACAAAGTTTGTGTACATTGAACCATCAGAAAGCAAAGGTTTCACTTTTTCAGTCATGCTAAAAATATTCATTATTTCGGAATATTTGGATATGGGAGACTCAACCTCTATAACTAATTCAGAAATTTATAAAATACTGGTGTAAATTTTGTCACACTGTGCATGTGAACAACTTGAGTGCATATTATCAGTTGAATGTATTTTAAATTTGCATCCGATTTTGCTTAGAGAGGTGGTTCAGGAATGTTCATGTATACAGATGTTGCTTAGAGATGCATATGATCTTCACTTACAAATAATTTTAAGAAATGCCTTGTTGCTAGTAATCTGCATTTATGTTCTATTGAATAAAATACATATATACAGGTGCATAAATATTGGGACATTGACATAATTTTCATAGTTTGGCCTCTATTCACCACCACAATGGCTTTGAAATGAAACAAATAAGATGTGCTTTAACTGCAGACTTTCAGATTTAATTTGAGGGTAATTACATCCAAATAAGGTGAACGGTGTAGGAATTACAACGGTTTCTATATGTGCCTCCCACTTTTTAAGGGCCCAAAAGTAATGGGACAAACTAAACAATCCTAAATCTAAATTTCACTGTTTAATACTTTGTTGCAAATCCTTTGCAGGCAATTACAGCCTGAAGTCTGGAATGCATGGACATCACCAGACGCTGGGTTTCATCCCTGGTGATGCTCTACCAGGCCTCTACTGCAAATGTCTTCAGTTCCTGCTTGTTCTTGGGGCATGTTCCCTTCAGTTTTGTCTTCATCAAGTGAAATGCATGCTCAATCGGATTCAGGTCAGGAGATTAACTTGGCCATTGCATAACATTCCACTTTTTAGCCTTAAAAAACTCTTTAGTTGCTTTTGCAGTATGCTTCGGGTCATTGTTCATCTGCACTGTGAAGCGCCGTCCAATGAGTTCTGAAGCATTTGACTGAATATGAGCATATAATATTGCCTGAAACACTTCAGAATGAATTCTGCTGCTTTTGTCAGCAGTCACATCATCAATAAATACAAGGGAACCAGTTCCATTGGCAGCCATACATGCCCACGCCTTGACACTACCACCACCATGCTTCACTGATGAGGTGGTATGTTTTGGATCATGAGCAGTTCCTTTCCTTCACCATACTCTTCTCTTCCCATCACTCTGGTACAAGTTGATCTTTGTCTCATCTGTCCATAGGATGTTGTTCCAGAACTGTAATGGCTTTTTTAGATGTTGTTTGGCAAACTTTAATCTGGTCTTCCTGGTTTTGAGGCTCACCAATGGTTTACATCTTGTGGTGAACCCACTATATTCACTCTTGTGAAGTCTTCTCTTGATTGTTGACTTTGACACATATACACCTACCTCCTGGAGAATGTTCTAGATTTGACCAACTGTTGTGAAGGGGTTTTTCTTCACCAGGGAAATAATTCTTCTGTCATCCACCACAGTTGTTTTCCATAGTCTTCTGGGTCTTTTGGTGTTGCTGAGCTCTCCGGTGCATTCTTTCTTTTTAAGAATGTTCCAAACAGTTGATTTGGCCACACCTAATGTTTTTGATATCTCTCTGATGGGTTTGTTTTGATTTTTCAGCCTAGTGATGGCTTGCTTCACTGATAGTGACAGCTCTTTGGATCTCATATTGAGAGTTGACAACAACTGATTCCAAATGCAAATGTCACACCTAGAATCAACTCCAGACCTTTTACCTGCTTAATTGATAATGAAATAATGAGGGAATAGCCCACACCTGTCCATGAAATAGCTTTTGAGTTGATAGTCCCATTACTTTTAGACCGTTAAAAAGTGGGAGGCACATATAGAAACCGTTGTAATTCCTACACCGTTCACCTGATTTGGATGTAATTACCCTCAAATTAAATCTGAAAGTCTGCAGTTAAAGTACATCTTGTTTGTTTAATTTCAAAGCCATTGTGGTGGTGAATAGAGGCCAAAATATGAAAATTCTGTCAATGTCCCAATATTTATGCACCTGACTGTATAAAGTTTAAGAAGGCTGAGCCAAAATAAAGGACTTTACAAAAGTCACAGTGGCTGATTCAGAGCCGCTCACTCTAAATCAGGTCGGCCGCTTATTTTTTTTAAAACCCGGCCTCCTGGCTGCTCGCTAAGCCGTGGGTGACCACCCACAGCTTTTGCGAGTGGCCAGGTGATGGACATGATGGTCGCTTTGGTTGCGACCATCGGGCTTGCGACGAGACTCTTGTGGTAGGGTCTCGTCTGCAGCAAACCCCAGTGATGTCAGTAGGGCCACCCACAAATGGCAGGCATTCCTTCAGGAGTGCCTCCATTTGTCCGGCCACCCCCCCATCCCGCCTACAAAATGGGGCAAGCTGTCGATCAACATCGACAGCCACCCCATTTGTAGTGAGCCCCAGAGCAAGTGAATTTCTCAATGCACAACCATCTACCCGCTTGCAAGCAGGTCTGAATCAGGCCCACAGTGTGCAGAGATCTTCACAGAGTTCTCCCTGTATATTTAGGAAGAAATTAAACATCAGCTGCAGTTTGTGAGGTGGTCTCCTTAGACTCACTTACTTTCTTAGCTATTATTATTATTATTATTATTATTATTATTATCCTTTATTTATATAGCACCACAAGGGTTCCGCAGCACCTTACAAAGTACAGAATCAAATGAGCACACAAGACAACAGTTATTAACAGTACAGACAATGCAGGACAAGTACATGATTTATAAACAATGCTGCATAACACCTAAATAAGCAGCAGGGTGTCAGTAAGCAGTTTTAGGTGCCATTGTAAATTAAAGTAAAAGTAAGGCAAGAAGAAGCATGTGAGGAAAGAGGTTCCTGCTCGTGAGAGCTTACATTCTGAGGGGAGGGTCAGACAAACAGGGGAGACACAGATGGGCTAGATAGTGAGGAAGGAGCATAGTGTAGTGGGTTTGGAAGAGTGCTGGAAAGCATTGAGGAAAAAATGGGTCTTGCGGGCCCATTTAAAGATTAAGAGCCAGGAAGCCAAGTGATGGAGGAATTTTGAAGGAGCAGTGGTGTCAGAGGGGTAAATCCAGGGTTTGGTGATGGCAATGAGAATCAAGGCATTGCAGATGAAGTGCTCATGAACGGAGTCCAGTTTATTATAGACAAAACTGGCTTTCCAGAGGGAACAGGAGAGAGGGACAAAGTTAAGAGGTGAGAGGAGAATGAGATTATTAGGGTTGATGTAGTGTGGAGGTGATATTGATCTAGAGAAGGGGGATAAGGAGTGTGGGGTTATGTGGCTGGCTTCTGAATGAGGAAGGGTGACAGCAGGTGGTGGGTAAGGTGGAGGTTTAGTCTGGTATGGGGGGAAAGGATAGGTAACTTGGAGAAAAGAAAGGATGCAGGGTTTAGTGGTGGTGCAGCAGGACCATGGTGGAAGAGAAGTGAATAATACTGGAGTTTTGGCAGAAGGAGATACTTATATGTGATGAAGAGAGACAGAGGATGGGAAGGAGGGGGAAAATGTAGAGGGGACTATGGATGGAGAAAAGAGGTGAAAACTGGTGGTAGAGGAGAAAATAATGTAGCAGCTGAGTGAGGGAGGAGTAGAAGAAAAGAGACATTGTGTAGATGAGGCAGTTGGGGGGGGAAAGTCAGTAGCAGAAATTAGTGTGAGATGAGGGAGCAGTACAGGTCAAAGGTCAAAATCAGATAAAAGGAAGAACAGTGCTGGAAGATGTAAAGGCACAACTACAATAGTATATAATAACCAAAAAAGGACTATAGAGCTGTTAAAGTAGCAAGACTTGAGAAGTAGTATAAAGTATGAATATATAAAAAAAAGGTATAGGTGTGAAACAATGGTAGATACTACAGTGGTATAAAGATAAACTGACAGTGGTATTGGAATGATTTAAACAATGTAGAGTAGAAACATAAACATACAAGTACTAAATGTTCAGTAAGCAGGTAGTTGCTTGCAATGCTGAAGCAGGGTGTTGACAAAAGGTGTGTCCAGGTTATAATGGAAGCTGGTTGCTGAGTAGCAGGGTTTCCTGAAGCTCAGAAGATCCTTTGTTTTTTTCTCCAAGTTATAGAGAGTTCTTTTAAAATGTCGTCCTCCTGTCTTTCTCCTGTTTAACTCCTGACTAACTCTTTAAGTTATGCTTTACATGTAGTCCCACTTTGAAATAAAACCTAGCAGCCTTGTACAAGCCTAAAGACTTGTAACCTACTGATTATATAGTTAAGCATAACATGTGTAGTCACTGATTACACCCACCCTCAATACCATCACCCACACCAGATACAAGTCATAAAATTCTAATACAAAGAAGCAGAGCCAAAACAGCATCCCATGAAGCTAGGAGATAAGATCTGACTATATAATTAAATTTAAAGTTACTCTGGAGTTTATAGATATTAATTAAAGACAGTATACTTAGCAAATCAGAGAATTAAAGACAGCATTGGTTTTTCTATAATAGATGCCTGGTGCAAATATATGATTACCTTGCAAATCAGAGAATTCCAGACAGCATTGGTTTTTCTATAATAGATGCCTTGTGCAAATATATGATTACCTAGCAAATCAGAGAATTCCAGACAGCATTGTTTTTTCTATAATAGATGCCTGGTGCAAATATATGATTACCTAGCAAATCAGAGAATTCCAGACAGCATTGGTGCAAATATATGATTATCTGCAATGAAAGAATGGAAAAATATGTAAAATCATCATCCCTCACTGATCGTAGAGGATATAGCTAGTAAGAACTCCTGACTAACTATTTAAGTTATGCTGTACATGTAGTCCCACTTAGAAATATACCAACTTTGAAATAAAACCTAGTAGCTATCAAAAATCTAAGCAATTAAGAGCCAGTAGGGTTTATTGTAGGGGTGTGCACCGGTCACTTTTCGTGTTTTGGTTTTGGATCTGGATCTTTCTTCGTGTTTTGGGTCTGGATTGGTTTTGCCAAAACCACCCTTCCGAGTTTTGGGTTCTGGGTTTTGTGTTTTGGATCTGTATTTTTTGAAAAAAACCATAAAAACAGCTAAAATCAAAGAATTTGTGGATTTTTCTGCTCCTATGCTATTATTAACCTCAATAATCTTAATTTCCACTCATTTCCAGTCTATTCTGAACACCTCACACCTCACAATAGTGTTTTTATGTCCAAAAGGTTGCACCAAGGTAGCTGGATGACTATACTAAGCGACACGAGTGGGCAGCACAAACACGTGGCCCATCTAGGAGTGACACTGCAGTGGCCGACAGGATGTCAGTTTGAAAAACTAGGCCCCAAACAGTACATAATGCAAAGAAAAAAAAGAGGTGTAAAATGGAATTGTCCTTGGGCCCTCCCATTCACCCATATGTTTATAAACAGGACATGCACACTTTAACAAACCAATCATTTCAGCTCCAGGGTCTGCCACATGACTGTGGCTGAAATGATTGGTTTGTTTGGGCCCCCACAAAACAAGCTGGCAATTAATCTGTCCCTGCACAAACTGGCTCTACGGAGGCCAGATATCGTCCTCATCCTCCTCATCCATCGATTCCTCACCCTCTTCAGTGTTGTGTACATCCTCATCCTCACAGAGTATTAATTCGTCCACGCTGGAATCCACCACCACAGGTCCCTTTGTACGTTCTGGAGGCTGGTCTCCCTGGAAGAGTTGATCATTCATTTTTATGAACATTCGCCTTTCGCTGACAAGGTTCCCAGCTGCACTAAACACTCTATCGGAGTACACACTGGAGGGTGGGGCAACTCAGGTAAAATCGAGCCAGTTTGTACAGGGGCCTCCAAATTACCTCTTTTTCCTGCCAGTACAGGTACGGACTGTCTGACATGCCTACTTGGATGCTGTCACCGATGTAATCCTCCACCATTCTGTCAATGGTGACAGTATCATATGCAGTGACAGTAGACATGTCAGAAATTGCTGGCACATCCTTCAGTCCAGACCAGATATCCAAACCGGCCCTTGACTTATGACACAGTTGCACGCTTGGCGCTGCTCCTTTGTTGATGCACGTGCAGCCACAGTGCACACAATTCACAAACACAGAAAATATTTTTTTATTTTGTTTGGAGTGCACTTTGGGGGTTACACCACCCTTTAACAGACGAGCCAGCTGGCCCTTTACTTATGACACAGGCGCACGCTTGGCGCTACTTTGTTGATGCACATGCAGCCACAGTGCACACAATTCACAAACACAGAAATACATTTTTTATTTTGTTTGGAGTGCACTTTGGGGGTTACACCACCCTTTAACAGACGAGCCAGCTGGCCCTTTACTTATGACACAGGCGCACGCTTGGCGCTACTTTGTTGATGCACGTGCAGCCACAGTGCGCACAATTCACAAACACAGAAAACATTTTTTTATTTTGTTTGGAGTGCATTTTGGGGGTCACAGCACACTTTAACAGTCAAGCCAGCTGGCCCTTTACTTATGACACAGGCGCACGCTTGGCGCTACTTTGTTGATGCACATGCAGTCACAGTGCACACAATTCACAAACAGAGAAATAAATTTTTTATTTTGTTTGGAGTGCACTTTGGGGGTTACACCACCCTTTAACAGATGAGCCAGCTGGCCCTTTACTTATGACACAGCCGCACGCTTGGCGCTACTTTGTTGATGCACATGCAGCCACAGTGCGCACAATTCACAAACACAGAAAACATTTTTTTATTTTGTTTGGAGTGCATTTTGGGGGTTACAGCACCCTTTAACAGTCAAGCCAGCTGGCCCTTTACTTATGACACAGGCGCACGCTTGGCGTTACTTTGTTGATGCACGTGCAGCTACTGCGCACACAATTCACAAACAGAAAAAAATATATATTTTTTTGGAGTGCACTTTGGGGGAGCACCCCTGATGCACAGGTCACCCCCTGGACAACACTACAGCACCCCTCTAGGACTACAGTCTTTATGGGACACTGCACAACACAGTCCAGCCAGCCCCTATAGACTTTGGAGTGGACACAGCTGCTATGGACAACTGACTGCACAACATAGCCAGCCTGCCCCTATGACAGCAGCACAACACAGCCAAGCCAGCCCCTATGGACAACAGCAGCACAACACAGCCCAGCCAGCCCTAGCTCCCACCCTCCCTCTTCACTGTCCACAGCCGGACAGTAAATGGCACCGATGCAGGGACCTTTAATAGAATCCAAAACCCGCGAGATCCGGAAGGCGGGATGATGACATTTTGCCTCGATTTCAGATCCGAGTCAGGCGGGAAAAGTCAAGCCTGACTCGGATACGACTCGGATCGGGGGTCTCGGGGGGGTTCGGATTTCAGAAATCCGAACCCGCTCATCCCTAGTTTATTGTGGCACTGTCAGGGTAATATTTAATTTTCATTCATATATATTTTTCTCTAAAAAACAAACTCAAATGCCAAAACAAAATTTACATGTTAGCCATTATTTTACTGCTTAATTTAGTTACAGCATCTGCCATATCCCTGTTCCTAAGGGAGTAAATTAGAGGATTAAATAAAGGAATGAATACAGCATAAATAACAGAAAGAATTTTATCTTGATTGGGGAAAAATACAGACTGTGGTTTAATATAAGCAATGAATAATGTTCCATAATAAATCAATACAACCATGATATGGGAAGTGCAGGTAGAAGTGGCTTTCTTTTTACCTTCTATAGAGTGGATATGAGAAATGCTAGAAATTATGAATATATAAGAAACAAATATACAAGCAAAGCACACTATACCTAAAAAGAGATCTGTTGTAAGTGTTAATACGTCATTTAGAGTGGTGTCTGTGCATGATAACTTCAGTAATGGAGGGACCTCACAGAAGAAATGATTAATCTCTTGGTGAGTACAGAATGACAGACTGAAAGTCACTGATGCATGAACAACTGAACTGAAAGACCCTACAACCCAAACAGTAATGGATACCTGGTAACAGACCTTACGAGTTATGATAAGAGTATAATGTAGAGGTCTACAGATGGCGATGTAGCGATCAAATGCCATGTAGGTGAGAAGCAGAAGCTCTGTAATCTCAACCCAAGTAAATAGGTAGAGTTGGACAACACATCCATAAAATGTGATGGTAAAAGAAGCTGTTATAAAGTTATATAACATCTTAGGCACAGTAGTGGAAATGCAGCAAATATCAAGGACTGAAAGGTTACAGAGGAAGAAGTACATTGGGGTTTGAAGACTAGAACTGAATGATATTGCCACAATTATAGTGAGGTTTACCAGCAACGACATAATGTATGTAATTGTAAACATAGAAAATAGAGGAATATCATATTTTGAGTGGTACAAGAGTCCACAAAGAATAAAATCTACTGGATGGGATTGATTTTTCTTATCCATCAACAATTAAAATGAGTTAATTTAAGCAACTGTTGAAAAAAGTAAAAACAGCAACAAAACATATTAATTTTTGTAACACACATACTATGTTTTCTTGCTACAAGATGTCACTGGATTGTGTAATAAACTTTGTGAAGATTTTAAATATGTAGCAATGCTAAAAAAAACAGAAAAGGTATTGTGCATGCTAGAAGCTTTTTAATAATAATAATAAAACTGTGATGTAATTTATACTGTATAAATAAATCTTTTTATATTTTTTCTAATAATCATTTAAAAAATTTGAAGGAATTGAAGATGTTGATCAGAAAATTAGAACATGGATACATAGAGTAAGTGTGCCAATTACTTTTGTACCTGTTGTTGCATTAATCTTTGTTTGATGTCAGGTTTAAATTGTAAGTTGGTTGAATATATTTATAGATATTCAACCATATCAATATTTTTGGTTAATTGCAACCCACGGTCATTATACACCAATGTATGATGTATCCTGAGGACAGGTTGCAATAAACCCAAAACATCAATATGATGGAACTTGTTTGAAGTTAGTTGTTGGAAGTCCACTGAGTGCTGCTGCCTTGTCCATATATATATATATATATATATATATATATATATATGTTTGTGTATGTATGTGTATAAATATATATAAATATATGTGTGTGTGTGTGTTTACCTTATTGAAGCAGTGAAGATGAAATTGAACCAGGAGAAGCACTGATTGTTTTCATATCACAGAGTATAAATATACAGTGTAGGGCACTAAGGAATATAGTACGTCTCTTTAGAGATTTATTTTTCAAACAACTATTTAATTAGTTGAAATGTGATGAACGAAATCATTAAAATTTCCAGGCAGGTTGATCTACTCTCTAATATAAAATATGTTTAAAGATACAACACTGCTGTGACTAAATGTAAAATATAAAATTCAGATATATACATTCTAAGCACTTAACTCATATTGTGTATAACATAGAGTTTAGTGCATTTGGATAAAACAGTGAAAGCCTGTCTACCAAGACCAATTCCTTCAAAATTTATTAGTAGTTTAGAAACACTTGAGGGTCTATTCATTATCCAGCCACATCGACCACCGATTAATTAAGAATCATACTCACTGCGAGTTGCATAGTTTTGGTGATGGACAGCTGTCCAGTGATCCAAAACATTGTCACTTTTGGAGCTAATGCAGGGCTGGCTCGAGGCATGTTTGACCAGTGCGGTCGAACAGAGGCACCACCCCATATAGGGCACACCCCTGCCAGCAATTCCTGATTTCAGCAGGGCAGTCCCATTTTTAGGGGCACTGCCCTGCTGTTCCACCACCACAGCTGTGCAGTGGTGCTTGCCCTGGAGAGGAGGAATCGCATCCATTCAGTCCAGGAAAAGAGCTGGGAGCAGCCCACTACTGACATAGTTCTGGGCTCGCCCCCAGCCTGACGTTACTTGGAGGCATGCCATATGTCACACCCCAAATGATGTTACTAGGAGGTGTGTCCTATGGTAATTAGGTCACACCCCAATTTTCCAAGCTTGATTAATTTGTGGTGGCCACAATGGGGCCCTAATGATAAATGGGAAAATTACCTAAAACATGCAGATATTCTGTTTCAGCATATATATAGCAGGTCTGTTTTTCTTAATGAATAGGCCCTAGGATAGGTAAGTCCCATGTTATAGAAGTAAATGTAAATTGTTATATCTAAGTATCCATCTGAGTGAGTTCACCTTGTCATTTTAGATGGACCTTCACAGTTTAATCAAGTGTACCTCTTACTGTATTAAATAGTGTATGTGGAAACTATAAAAACACATTTTTACAAGATGTAATACAAAGCATATGTAATATTAGGCAAATTTATTTTTAAAAATATCAAAAGCAATATAAAGAAAATACAGTATGTTCAATGGCTAGCTGAAAGCCAAGAAAAAAGGCAAATATAATAAGATTATTGTACATACAGTGTATATAGACATTTATCTACTGCAATATCCACTACTGTACTGTATCAGGAGTGCAAGTGGTATGGGCTGTCGCTCTATAGGTCAACAATTAAAAGATTAACAATGGAAAGATTGACAAAAAAAGATTGACAACATCATTTGCTCAATAGTAAATAGGTCCACAGGTAGAGAAGACTGATAACACAAAGATTGACAACTTAAAAACATTGACAAATAAAACTGCAGACACAGATATGGTTGACCAATAAAACACATAGACAATAAAAAGAATGTAAAATAAGAAATTAACAAAATAAAGGTAGACAGCATTTTGAGCAACAGGTTTTAGACTGACAATTAAAAGATTGACAACAATAGGTAGACATCATATTGTTTGACAATTATGAGGCAGACAATTAAATGATCGACAATAATTCGATCGAAAATAGAAAGGTAGACACTATATTGATTGACAGGTATAAGGCCGACAATTAAAAGTTTAACAGCAAATAGATCGACAATAGAAAGATAGACAGCAAAATATTGACCACGTATAGGGCCAGCACAGTAGACTTCCAATAATAGCAGTGTGACCCCCCCAGTGCTACCCAAAGTGAGTTTCCCTGCAGACATGCATATAAACATTTAACACATCCACAGCTTATTGGTGCCAAGTCACCATGATGGCTAATCCCAGACCATTATATGTTATTCTAATGAACATCCCCATCCAACCATAATAGAATGCAATTAATAGATGCACAGATTCGAAAATATACATATTTGTTTTTAAACACTGTACACCATGCAGCATGCTCAGTGTGATGAGGAATCTAAACCACGGGTCCCTCGATGCCAGACAAACTACCCGACCCAAGTATTATACATGGTACTACCATTCTCACTCTTTAATCTTAGGGGTAGTAGTACCATGACGAGCAGCATGTGGCAACAATGCACTGACATATACACACACTTATAACTGCTTATATACTTATAACTGCTCTTTAGATGGCAATTCCTAGCAGTCTACCCCTAGCTGCCTGAATGCCGATGCAAGCCTTAGCCCCTTCCCAAAGTCTCAAACAGGCTACTACCACTCTTCACTCTATGATCTGGATAGGGGTAGTATTACCATAATGAGCAGCATGTGGCAACAATGCACTGGCACACAAACTCATTCACTTCCTACAGACAATTTTCTATACTGTGGTAGAAGCACTGGTAAAGTGATAAATGGCAGATTTGTTTGTCCAAGGTTTCTTGCCTATTGTATGTATTTTAAACCTCCAGGATATGTCTGTTTCTACTAAAGAGACTAGGGTTTGAGCTTTTAGTAAAAGCCAGATAATTGGTCTTGGGGGTGTGGGTGTGAAGAGAAGGGAGGGCTCCATCCACAAACAACCATTTTGGGTCTTAAGGCCTTCATTCTGAGAGCAGGGTAATTGGTGACTGCACCTGTAATAGGCTAATATAAGCTGTGTCAGGGTTTGGTTCAGTGTCTCACAACATGGGGAGAATAAGCAGCAGTCTTTTTCAGAAACACGTGATGTACTAATAGTAAGTACAGTGCATATGCCTGTTTATGCCTATGTTTTGTACTAAGGGTAGTAGGTCCACTTTGAGAGAGGGAATCTATTGTTTAGTTAGTGCCCTGATGGGCTAGGATTTAGTTTCATGTTTTCTATTTTTACTGCACCATAAAACTAGTTGAGGCTCACTTGTACAAAAACCCTGGACTGGTGTGCTATTTCCTGGCTGCTGTGTGTTTGGATGTGTCCATCTACTCCTGGAGAGGGACCTCCTACCCTGATCATATTAGAAGTGCTGGAAAACACGGAAAATTGCAGCAATAAGTAAAGTTTGACACACACCAATCTGTTGTTTTGGACATCAACTCGTATTCTGTGAAATCCATGGTGGTGGCATCGACAGATGCTTAGGGAAGCCAGATTCTGCTTCAAAAACGCTAGAAAGTGTTGTAGGCACTAATCAATAAAAAATAAATATTTAATACATATATATATAACAAAAGAAAAATAGACATAATAATATACAATTAATTAAAATCAGCCTAAATATTTATCAGGTATGTTTTGCATTGAAAATTATCTCTAATCAATATAATAATACTAGATACAACCCTATTCAAAATCTCCACATAATAAATAGACAGAAATCTGCACAATTAATACACTTTAATCCATTCACAATAATTCTTGTGCAGATTTCAATCTATTTAATTTTGTGATGATTTCTAAATAGGGTCAGTGGCGTATCTATAATGGGTGCAGTGTGTGTGGGGCATATGGGCCCCCGGGTCCAGGGGGGCCCAGTGCTGCATACCCTGCACCCATATAATTTAAACTTACCTGTCTGTGGTCCCGCCTTGTGTCTCAGCACTGTCAGAACACCGGGAAATGGCCGACGTGGCCATTTTTCCAGTGTTCTGCGCTTACGCAGTAGACTCCAAGCACACTCTTGTGCCCGGAGTCTACTAATGCCCCAGTGGCTGGCCAGCTGCATCAGTTGGCTGCTGGCCACCAGGGAGAGAGGAGGGGGCCCAGCACGGGATGTTTAAGGATAATATCTTTGCCTAAGGTGTTTTTTTAAAGGTTTGGTCTAGGTGGTTTAATAATCAAAATTCCATAAATTAATTTAATTTACTATAAATTTAAAAATATATATTTTTATCAACAGCCAAGGCAGGAATGAACAATCACCTGTGCCATACCATAGGAAATGCTTCTAATTTTTTTTAAAATTTGTTAATACCAATTTCAGATAATATATGTGAACATCCATCAATGTTAACAACTCATTTTCATGTACCCCTAGATTTTATTAGAAGACAGGAAACCAGAAGACTACATCCACAGATGGCCAGGACAGAGAAAAGACCAAGGAGGATGAGGAAGACACCAAATTTTCAAGGCAGTGATAATAGGGGGATGTATTCAATAGTTAGCATAGGGAGTATATGCTAATGTGTGCCAGTTGGAGCAATTCAATTTTTTTTCTGATCTTGTGCACATTAGCCATGGAATATACTAAACATTTATTCTCACATCCTCCTGAGGTGGCTAGAAGAAATGTGAGAAATGTCATTATTTTAAGCTAAATCATGACTTTAGATGGGTTTAGACTATGAGCACGTCTAACATTGGTTTTGTGGGGTTTGAAAAGTAATTGGTGCACGATTGTAGCAGCAACTGAATTGATCCATCATGCTCGCATTACTTTAAACATCACCCCCAACAATTTTTAGAAATGGTCTATATGCTCATGGTAATAAAATGTAATGTTATTCAGTTGGTTAGTATACATGCTTACAAAAAAAACTTTAAATATTTTTATGTAATGTTATTAAAAGTCTCTATTTATGTGCCATATAAATATAATGTACTATTTACTTTTCATATAATGCATGTTTATTTTATATTAATTTGTTCTTCCCATTTGATTTTCAGCTTATATTCACTATGTGTGTGCTATTGTGGCAAACATACACTTGTATATATTCTATGGGAAGGGATTAAAGCATAAAATGGCAAGATGTTGATAAATGTCAAAGAGCCAAATGCAAGTTATTCTGAACTCAGCACATTTTTTTAAAATGGAATTTTCAAGTTTGAGTCTAAATTGAAAATAAAAATGACAATAAAAATATATACTGCATTTTACTTTTAAATTTTTTAAGTTAAACCAGCTAATCAACATGTTAACTAAAAATGAACCAAATATACCAACAACACCCTTACTAGTAGGTGACAGCCTTTCACTATAGAGGTTTAGGCACTTTAAAAACATGCCTTTATGTGTTGAGTCCTATGGATGACATTCCATGAATGGGGCAACTGGGCTGAAAGAATCAGTCTCCATGGTCATCTACGGCTGGATCTCTGACTCATTCTCCATGGTCATCTGCGGCTGGCTTTCTGACCTGGTCTCCATGGTCATCAATGGCTGGCTCTCGTGCTGTAAAGCTAAAATCCAATCCATAAATATAAAATTTTTATTAAACAAATAGTTACTGTATATTGAAGGAACATGTATGTAAATTGGACATTGTGGACATGCATAACTGTTTTCTTAGCACTTATTCCAGTGTCCACCCCTGTTGGTTAATTTGACACCCTTTTGGTTTCAGGTGCTCTAAAAGAGACTCATCTCTCTCTTTTTTTCCAGGTTCTAACAGAAAATGAGTTTAAAGTAGGTTAGGATTGTAAGAATACATTTTATAGACCAAACTAATTTACAGAATTCCTCACTGTGGCGGTGTTTTAGATTTCTTTCTTGGCATGGCATCCTTCTTTAGTGTGGAATCCTTCTTTTTTGGCATGGCATCCTACTTCTTTGGCATAACATTGTTCTTTGTCATTGCTTCTCTGAATGCAACCTACAGTATAGAGAAAAAAAATAACATAAAGAATACTGATTATACATTTTTAAACACTTTCTAAAATAATAAATTGAAAAAAATAAAAAATAAAAACATTTAAAAATAAATTTACCTTGAGCTCCTGTGCCTGGCATGTCTTCATTTTGGACCAGCTACAGGTATTCTCTGAATTTCTTCTCCTATTCCTTCTGTTACTGATTGGTTGCTTTGGGCAACATCTCCACTTTTAAAAACGCTCACTTTAGTAAATTTACCCCTAGTTCCTTATTCAATGGTAAGCAGATTAACAGCAACAAGTCACAGTAGAAAGATATAACACCCAAATAAGTGAAGAAATGAACTGATACATGGAGCAAATAGGTCAGCTTGACAAAGTACTGGTCACAGTATGTGAGTGTTGCAGCTTTATCCAGCAGCAGAGAGTTTCAAAGGTAAGCTAACATCTGTTTTATCTTATTACAATCCTAAATGATATTTGGAAGCTTTCATCATTATATTATGAAAAAGAAAAAAGAATTGCGCATAGTGAAGCGCTGTATATCGTTTTAACCACTTGCCTGGCATGGTCGCAATTTTCCGAACACACCAGGAAGTTCATTTTCTGATCTGGTCACAAAATTTTGACCAGTCAGATAAACAGAGAGGGCGGCTGCAGGAAGAGAATCTTTCCACAGCTACTGCTCTCAGAG
The DNA here is from genome assembly GCA_031769625.1 of Taudactylus pleione. Taxonomy (NCBI): domain Eukaryota; kingdom Metazoa; phylum Chordata; class Amphibia; order Anura; family Myobatrachidae; genus Taudactylus; species Taudactylus pleione. The sequence goes on along the minus strand of JAUIMM010000077.1, from coordinate 6,041,812 downwards.
GGACCTACTGCTCCCTCTGCTTACTTGCACCCACCCCCAGTGTATGCTGTGTTGCTGATCACAGCTGTTTGGTCAGCAAAGCAGGACCCTCTCACCCAGCGGCTGCAGAAATTAGAAGCCGCTGGGAAAAAATAAATTAACCTCACCCCCTTAGTGTACCTGGTACCTGAAACTGGTGTTAAAATAAAAGTCGTAATGTTTAGAAGGTGGTCTAACGATGTTCTGAATAAAATGTTTTTTTCACAAATATAAAAAAATCTTTTTTTTTTTTTAATTAAACAATTTTGGATAAGTTTGAATAGATGTTCCTCACCTAATTCACTCATAAAAAACTACAATTTCAGAGCATATTTTAGAAGCAAATATCGTCAGTTAAGTGGTTAACAAATTGACAATTTATGGGATACACTTACAAATATACAAAAAAGCATCTAATTGACACCTCAGGAAAAAGTCTGGAAGAAACAGGTATATCGCCACATTGGCCGACAAAGTCCCAAGATCTGATCCAGGGTGAAAGCTTACTTCCTAATGTTAAAAAGAAAAAGAAAGGAAAGTCCAGACACTGAGCAGTTAAATTAGCTTTTCTAGATACAATGCGGTTGTGTGAGGGAGTCACTCTCACTATACCAAAGGTTCAGAAAACAATAGTAGCAACTGCAGAGTCTAGAGAACAGGATTAAATTTCACTCAAAACAGTTAGGAATAAAAATAAATCAATTATTATTAAAAACACAATAATAAAAATAAGACATGTATCAGATTAATAGCAGCTGTGTAATGCAGAATCGTAGTAGGTACAGACTTATCAGTAATTGATCTCAATAATAACAAGTTAAGAATGTCCTGAAATCTGAACCACTGCAATATACGGGGAGAATATAAAGTGCCTTAATAATAGGTGGTTCCAAGTGGGAGAAGTTCATTAAAGGTACATGTACTCAATAAGTGGCATTGTAGGACACATTTAAATGGTCATTGTAGCGGTATGGGTATTATCTGTAGCTCAGGTAAGAATGTCCCGTAAGGAGCTGAGTGAAAGTCCGGAGTTGGCTGTGATGGCAGACCGCATGTACGGATGGCTGGCTTTAGTGCTCAACCCGTCCAGTGGAGAACACGTGGTGATGGATGACAAGCCACTCTGTTGTTTCCGTATAGTTGGAGAAATCCGGAAGTAAGACCCGCAGATGGATATTTTGGCTCATGTAGGCTGTAAATGGAGCTGTGTAGGAAATCCTGAAGATAGGAGCAATAAGCACTGTTCTGATCTCACCAGAACAAGTGTAGCTGTATGCAGTGGGTTCCCACAGGCTATTGAACAGGAGATGAGCACCTACTCGTTTCAACATCCACCTGACGTCTTTTTCTAGGTGAATAATCTTTCCTCTCCTCTTGGGGATTTAAATAGTGTCAGCAATGCAATCATTAGCAACAGCTTGTGATACTTAGTAACTGTTTTGAGTGAACCAGATTGTTTCAATTTGAGAGAGTGTTAGTTAGAGACAATGTATTGTGTCTCCGTAAGCATTACTACTGATTGTACAAAGAAATTCTATGTTCATACTCATAATATTTTCACTAAGCAATAGACAAAAACAAATAATAAATAAATGATAAATAATTAAATTAATAGAGTAAGGGGATTTCTATGAAAATCTTCAAATGGATAAATACACATATATAATATGCTATCTATTCGATTATACAGCGCATGTCATAATAGCATGAACTAATATTATAGGAAAAAAGACCAAAAGTATAGGCACACATATTTTATGCCTTTTATGAATCGAGTCATATTACATACATCATAGTTGCACACATAAAGAAGGAGTGAGGAGAGAAAATTCTCTACTTTTCCCTGGTTAATCTGATAAACAAACAGAACATGAATGCTGTCTTAGTGATCTACATAAGAGAAGTACCTATACACAATATGGATGGGCATTAACCAAATATGTATTATATGATAAGATGTACCTAAACAAAGCTAACTGAAATAGTACAGACATATCTAAATCAAGTAATGGAGGGATTGACAAGCAGTGTCAAAAAATACTATTCAATTCAATCTGTTAATTTAGTACATCAGAGAATAAGATGTTCATTGAGAAAATCCAAAATATTTCCTGTTTACATTGTATCCTAAATCTATCACCTCTTCTGGTAGTGTGGGGTATGGATTCCAATCCTATGACTCATAAGGAACTGGCACCCCCCCCCCCCGTGTTTTTCTGTAAAGTGTTGGGATACACTGTGCAATGTATTTTTCTTAAGAATATTTCTCCTATGGTCTAGGAACCTTTCACGTAAAATTCTTATAGTTCTCCCCACGTATCTCGTGTCACTGCAGCCACAAAGCAGCAGGTACACCACATACTTCTAGTTGCAGTTGATAAATTGTTTAATAGTATAAATTTTATCTGAGCTAGCAATGTTTATAGTTTTTGTCTTGTTGCATACATGTTGGCAAGTGATGCATTTGTTCAAACCACACTTGTAAAAGCATGGGATTTTTTTTGGGAGCCAATCAGATCCAGATATCATACTGTTTTTTTTAATTGGTTTGAGGGAACTTGGTGCCAATATATTTTTAAGTGATTTATTTTTTCTATATATAACTGTTGGTTTTGTAGGTAATATCTTTTTTAGCACCGAGTCATAATGTAGCATCGGATAATTCTTCTCTTTAATTCTTTTAATCGCTCCCGAAGAATTATTATATGTAGAAATAAATACAAAATTTCTTTCTACATTGTGTTCCCTATGTTTTCTCAAATTAGGTTTTAGGAGTTATCCTCTATCCTTTTCTGCAACTTCATAATATATACTTGTTAACAGATCTAAGGGGTAACCTCTCTCATTGAAGCTCTCGCAGAGGTTTTTGGCTTGTTCTGAGAAATTATCTAAGTAGGAGCAATTGCGTATTAGGTGCATAAGTTGACCATTTGGTATATTTGCTTTCCAAGGATGATGGTGGCAGCTATTGAAGTGTAAGTAATTATTTGAATTTACTTCTTTGCAATAGTTAGTTGTGTTAATTCGATTATTACTTATTTCTAAGGTCAGGTCAAGGAAGTTAGTCAGATTTTACTATACTATATTTGTAAGTGAAGGACAGATTGAAACAATTATTGTTGAGAGTAGACACAAAAGATTGTGCACTAGTAAGTTCCCCATCCCAAATAATAAAAAGATCATCTATGTAATGGCCACAGAAGACCAGGTTCCCCCCCGAACTCACCCCCCCACACACATATCTGGACTTGAAATGTCCCATGTAGAGGTTCGCATAGCTCGGGGCGAACCTGGTCCCCATGGCCGTCCGAAGCACCTGTAAGTAAATAGTGTCAGCAAAAATGAAATAATTATGTGTAAGAATAAAATTAATAGCTTGTAGTAAAAATTCTTGATGTTGGACGGGTAGTTTACCATCTTCCCACAGACAATTTGCTATCGCATCAATTACCAGCTCATGGGGGATATGGGTGTTTAGCACTTTTGCATCAAGTGTGAGAAAGGCATACCTTTCATTCCAAATAATTCCTTGTAAAACACTCAGGAAATGTGTTGTGTCTTTTAGATGGGACCTTAGCTGTGAAACATACAGTTGGAGAAAAGAATCCACAAAGTGAGATAAATTAGAAGTGAGGGAATGAATGCCAGAAATAATGGGATGACCAGGAGTGAAGTGAGGGATTTGTGAATTTTCACTAAGCAATAGACAATAACAAATAAATAATTGATAAATAAATAAATGAACTTATTAACTTATTAAGGAACTTTATATTCTCCCCGTATATTGCAGTGGTTCAGATTTCAGGACATTCTTAACTTGTTATTATTGAGATCAATTGCTGATACATCTGTACCTACTAGGATTCTGCATTACACAGCTGCTATTAGTCTGATACATGTTTTTTATTTTTATTATTGTATTTTTAATAAATAATTGATTTATTTTTATTCCTAAGTGTTTTGAGTGAAATGTAATCATGCTCTCTAGACTCTGCAGTTGCTACTATTGTTTTTTGTTACTTCCTAGTGTTGGCTGTTCCAAAAGGTGTGCAAAAGAGCTGTTTACCACACTCCTTTTGATGCTTTTTGAACCTGGAGTTTTTACAAAGATAACTTACAATGGTTCAGTTCTATCACCTGTGTACATAAGAAATGTGTCACCTGATAACGGGTAAACCCATAGAAATACATTGAAAATGGGGACCCAATCAAAAGACCAATGTAACACAGTGTGCATTCCACCAACAGGAAAAGGAAATTTCAATAGCTGCAGCATTATGTCAAAATGCAAAAGAAAATTGTATTCTCAATAGCCACTGCAATGCAGTGTGCATTCCAACTATACAAAACATATATTCAGTTCCTTAAGAAACAAATAATTAATGGAACGCACATTGCTTTCCACCTCAGGGGGAAGTGTGTATTACTTACTCTCGTTAAAAATCTGTCAATTGGAACACAAAAAATGTCCCACTAGTAAAACTCACAGGGCTTACAATAATATGCTGCAATATCACTTGGTGCATCTTTAGACACTATTGGTTGCACAATCAAAACTTGCACCAGCTCCATTCTAGGTGCATATTCTCCATCAGATTATGGCCTCCAATGTGAGCTAGTAAGCATCTGAGGGGCTGATTCATACTGCAGGAGGTGTCTATAGGAAGCAGATACCTCCTGATAGCAATAGGAATACGACAGCAGCATCCATAAAACTTGCCTTGGATTAACATCGCAAATACCGGCCAGTTTGATCAAGCCTCAGTGGCCACCATAAACTTCAGAGGGCATTTCTATGATCACTATGCAACATATAAAATTCCAGTGAATGCCTTATAATATAGAGCACATTTTGGAGACCAATATATAATACAGAGAGCATTTAATTATGAATCATCCTATACAGGGATAATTTTCACCTCCATATAATACAGAGAGCATAGTAGAGCCTCATATACAGTACAGATATAAGCCTAGTGCATGCCACATAATATAGCATGCATCCCTGCAGCAATATAACTTACAGTAGATAGAGAATCCTAGTGATTGTCATACAGTACAGAGTTAATCCTAACGACCACTATACAATACAAAGAACATACAACACAAATAGGTTACTATGGATTTATATACAATTACGAAGCCATTGACATACCATGCAGAAAGCATTAGAGGGGCATATACAATGTAGAGTGCATTTTACTGAGATCATGATAGACAGTGATCATCATAAGGACAATCATGCAATACAGATTGTGCTAGTGATATAAATTAAATGCAGGTAGCAGTCTATTGATTATAATACTATACAGAGAGTCTCCCAGTAACAATACAATACAATACATAGAGCATCCTAGTGAATGTCATACAATACAGAGTTCATCCTAAGCCACTATACCATACAATGGACGTCCAAGTGACAACCCTACAATACAAAGTTACCATGTGTTAGCTTTACAATGCATATGACATGCAATACAGATTTATTTATTAACATTTACTTATACAGCACCAGTATATTATGTTGTGCTTTAGAATTATGATTAAAACAGTAATAGAACAGTAATAAAACAATAGTGTGTAACAGCAAGCAGACAAAGAGATAAGATAGCCCTGCTTACAAACTTGCAATCTGTATTAAAATAATCATTCAACATACTGTACAAGGATATGTGGTACAGATTACATATTGGCTCAGCCAGACACAAAGGTTCTTTTTGGGATGTATCTTTCATTTCCACAGCAATGTTGGCCTGGGCTCAGTAGAATGTGTCAATTTAGAAAAATAAAATATGTAGCTATTTGTGGACTGTGTGGAGGTTCTAGAATTTGGAAAGATTGCCTAAAGAGGTGAGTTTTCAGATATTGCTTATTTTATAGCACTTTTCTCACAATAGGACTCAAAGTGCTTTACATTTGCATTTAAAAAATAAATACAAAATAACCTTAACAGAAAATAGAGACATTAGTGAAAGAACAATTGCTTGAGTAAACAGGTGGGTCTTGAGTCTGCTTTTGCAGGATTCTTGTTAAGGCTTGGGCATGATAGTAGCGAATAGTCCTGCAACAGCCTTGAGTGCTGGTATATCTTGGCTGGATGCGGCCATGCAGCAGCCTTGAGGGCTGAATTGATTTGATTAGTTGAGGCCTGATGGCTGAGGATGTGATGCAGCCTTTGGGCTGTGGAGTCAGCCTTGAGGGCTGGAATGCTGTGGTTAGTTGTGGCCTGATGGCCGAAGATGTGATGCAGCCTTTGGGCTGTGGAGGCAGTCTTGAGGACTGAGAAGTCTCTGACATTAAGTGCCCAAAAGCAAGAAGGAGTTGCCAATGTCGCCGGGTTGACATGGGTGATGGTGCACTGGGTAGCGTACTCTAGGTGCTAAGGTGCGGCCTATGTCACCGAGTTGACACTGGCGCTGGTACACTAGGTAGCATACACTATAAGCTGGAATACATGCCGTGCTGCCAAAATTACGCAAGCGGCAACAGCAGATAATATGCAGACCGGGCCCCCTGGATGGATCTAATGGTAGTGGGAAAACACAACAGGACTGGACTCTGAAACTTTGACAGATCAACAGGAGACTTGATACCACTGGAGACACAGTAAATGCTATAACTGGCATTGAGTTAAAGGCTGGAATTAAACTGAAACAGGGCCCAACTAGAACAAGCCTTCCTGATGACAAACTAATGTGCAGCTGGGCTGTGCACAGACAGGAGAATCAATTAGTGTGCACTTAATACTGCACACAGACAGGCAGTATTTAATGCAGAGTCTCAGTAGCAACTAAGGCTGGAACTGCAAACCATATACAGCAACCACAGATCTAACAGGAGGAAGGAGGAGACTTCAGCAAATGATTGCCCGGCTTTCACCCCACACAGCATTGGCAGCATGGAGGCTTGTGATAATTCTAGAGTGTAGGCCTTTCAAAGTTTTTGGGGAAGGAATTTCCATAGAATTGGAAATGCAAACTAAAAGCTCAACCGCTAGATGAATTCAGGAAGATTCTAGGTACTTCTAATAGCCCTTCATATATAGATCACAATAATTGAGTGGGGCAGTGAGGAATCATAACCTGCTTTAGTTACATTGGGCTCTGGTTATGTAGGGCTCTGAAAGTCAGTAAGCCAAGCATGAAATGGTTTCTCCATCCTACAGGCAACCAGTGATGGGAGTAGAGAATGGGTGTTATGTTGCTGCATTTGGTATTAGCTACAAGTGGTGCAATTATTTTGTTAGGAAACCCAGGTAGAGGGCACTGCAGTAATCTAAGAATGATTATACAAATGCATGTATGACTTTAAAGAAACAATATATGGCAACATATACAATTCAGGCGCACAGAAACTAATTTTTCTGTGCGGCCTATGTCACCGAGTTGACACTGGCACTGGTACACTAGGTAGCATACACTATAAACTGGAATACATGCTGCCAAAATTACGCAAGCAGCTAAAAGAAACAAAGAATAATAACTTAAGAGCTGCTCAAATAATTAGTTAATCTACTAAACTCACTTGATCTGACTACAAAATGGAAATCCTGAAAACAATGGAAATCCTGAAAACATGGTCAATTCACACATTAAATATGCCTTAAATGGCTGATAGTAATAAACATAGATTAACTACTACAGATAAAGAGTGCTGTATATATAAAATATGACAATTTATTACACAATGAAGCAATGAAATTAAATTATAAATATAAATGAATAAAATGCTAAAAATTGACATACACACATGTAAAAAAATACAAAACTGTTGTAGTGTTTAAAGTAATGGCTCACTAGAATATAATAGCTATATAAAAAAGCACCTCTGCTGTAGGTGTCACTATTTATAATGCATAGTGTCCATCCATTTTATAGCTCCATCTCCACAAATTAATTAGTGCCATCCAATAGGTTAAATAAGATAGATGATAAAATCTTTCTAGTGGTTTAAGCAGTACCAGCTATAATGATAACTAATATTCAGAAATGCTTAGAATCATCTGCACCATGATATTGATTTGTTTGTAACCTTCAGATTGTATAGTTTATGTCCGAATCTCCACACAGTTCAATATCATGTGTAGCAGGTTATCAGCCTGAGCTATTTTATCAGTCCATAACAAAAGGTTTGTAACAGTATACAGTATGTTTCTGTTACGATGTTTCCACATAAAGTCTGTGTATATGTATACAGGTGTTATGCTTAGCTCACCACAATGATGGAATGGTGATAGCTTACTGCCGGCCAGAAAAAAAAGAGGGTATAGCCACCTGTCTGTGTGGATCAGACCAGGCTCCATAATCATCGGACATGGTCCTCCTTGTGTTGTTTAAAATCCTGTCTGTGGACATCAATTCCTTGCTGAAGTGGATTATAGCTGGAGCATAAAAACAGTTTATAGCAGTCCAGGGAGATCCCTTATGCATTTCTCTGCTACAGGTAATGGCAGTTTTGTCAATAAATTGTCATATTTAATATATAAAGCGCTCTGTGTCTGAAGTTGTCAATCTATATGTATTACTATCAGCCATTTAAAGCATTTTTCATGTGAGTATTGACCATGTTTTCAGGCTTTCCATGTATGACTTTAGGCAGATCTTCTTAGAGAATTAAGTGCTTGATACTGGCTATGTTCCTCAGATGAAAGAATGAGGATTTGATTGTGGCTGATAACTGATATTTAAGTGTCAAGCTACTATCGAGGACAACACCAAGATTCTGCACATGTTCAGTATTTTGTAATTCTGAATTACAAGTGTAAATCCAGTTGGTTGGCTATGCTGAAGTCTTGTCTTTTGATGGTGAGCTCATATCATAAGGACTTTTGGGCCTGCTCAGAGATCCATTGAACATACATCTCCAAGTTTTCTGGGTCTGCACCTGTGGAGGACCCATTCTGTGCAGAACAGTTTCTGTGATTATGCTCACAGACCCCCACAAGCTGCTGCATGATTGACATGCTGTGGCATTTGGGGGTTGGAGCAGGGCATGGCTGGTCACCATTCCTGAAAATGGTGTGACAAAGCCAGGGTCCACATCAGTGGATACAGATTCCTGGCCTCTTACATAACCAGCACCTCGTAAGGGTGCGGGTAGCTTCAGCTTCAACAGCCTGACCAAAGGAGTTACCATTGGTCATATTGGTTGCAATGGTGATCCAAGTCTGCAACGTCGATTGCAGTGATGCATTTGAAAATACAGCAAGGAGGTGTATTTGCATCAGAGATGAACTGATTTGAACAGCTGCTTGTGTGCAGTGCTGAAAATCTGTCCATCTTTGAATCAGGCCCTCTGTTTTATCAGAATTCAGTTGCAACCAACTAGCACTCATAGATTTCTGGAGCTCAGCTAGACAGCAATTTCGGGTTTTTATGGGTTTCTCAGGACCTAGAACCAAGAACAGATACAGTTGTGTATTATCTGCATAGCAGTGATAGACCAGGCCATAACATCTGATTATTTAATTCAGTGGTAGCATGTATACTGCACAAAGCATGGTAGATAGTATAGAACACTGTGGACACCATTTGGCAGTGACACTTTTGATGATGTGTATATTCTAGAAGAATATCTATGTGACCTTTTACTCAACACTACTCAGGGCAAAAACTGTTCCAATTTGTAAAAAACTTTAGGGTTCATTTTCAATTTATGGAAAACAGGAGTAATTGCACATGGAGCAATGGGCCTTATTCATCAAAGATCACAATTGTAAAGCTGCAATTGGATCACCATTGTGACTATCATAACCATCGATGGTCACAATGGTGGATGGTGCCAGCCGGCCAGACAGCTAAGTAAGCCTCAGATGGCAATGGATGATGCCAGCCGGCCAGACCGCTAAGTAAGAATTCAGATGGTAATGATTTTGATCAGAGGATTTCTTGTGGAGTTAATGGAGAGGTAGGATGGACACAGAAATCTTCAATCTGCTGTTATAAATTACTAATATATATAATTGCAAACCTGGCCAGTAAGGTTCTGAAGATGATTTTGGAGACCTTATACAGTACAACCTACTCTTGAAAGTGTAGGTGTTGCTAGATCATTGCAAAATTACCTCCGAGGTTCTTTTGTAACTGATATTTTATCAGAAAAGTAAAGAAGTCATTTTCAAAGCCTGTGCACAAGCAAAAAATAATCCAGGGTTCAGGGCCACAGAATGCTCAGTATCTAATAGGATAGTTCTAAACTACTCTCAACAGTTTGTAGCCCATGAAAGGAGCTTTCACTGCAGACAATATGAAGCATTATTTTCTGCTGTTTCTACTTTCTTTGCAACTACAGTAGATCAGTTATCACACTCATAACAGCAACTAAGGACCACCATGGACTATTGCAAATATCTTCTCTACTCTAAATCTGCTACTGACAGCCCAATCATAATGATGGAGAAAAGGAACTAACTATCAAGATCCATTCTACTTGTCTTTCAACCAGACATGATAAAAAATAAAAAAAGTTAAAATCTAAAGCTAGATTCCAAGCATAGTCTTGCTGTTTCTTTGTGTTATCTTATTATCATATTGTTAAAGAAGCTTTTTTAACTAAATGGGTAGTTTTGCTACACATATGCTTTGATTTAGCAATTTTAGTTTGCTCAAAGAGCCAATGTTTGAAACTTGTATGGGTTAATATGATTCTCCACAATTCATATGCGAAAAAAATGTGGTAATCACTTTTAAAAGCTGAATGGATAAACTTAATAATACAAAATGTTTTCCATAGACCTACTCTTGGCTTTCTTAAATATAAAAAGTTAAGATTCATAATAGTTTTAGGCAAATATATGCTCCAATATAACCACCAATATAACCGTTGCTTTCTTTACAAATCATTATAAACGTGTTTCATTTGGTGTGTTTCCCAATTTCAAGCTAATTCCTGCGGGTTGTGTGATTTGTTTACCATGCCTTCCTCAAGGGGTTACAAAAAAATATAGGGAATTGAAAACATCATCAAAAGGTCCCCAAAAGTCTAATTCCCTCTACTTCACCGACTGTGTAAATGGAAGACCAAAAATTATTCATTTTTTTGAATGAAAGATTTCCCTCTTGATCCTCAGCACAAGTTCCATCCATTATTTGATACAGTATGTATTTGTTTATTATCATTGTAATTGAATATGTGTCTTACTGTAAGGACATTCATATTTTATTGTTTAATATATCTATGCAATTATTTTATTGTATTTCTTGGCAATGTGTAATTCACAATATTTACATAAAAGTACAAAACATTTTCCTACTATTGTAACTGAGCATGAGTCTTACTGGAAGGATATACATGTATATATATATATATATATATATATATATACATACATATGTATATATATATATATATATATATATGTATTTATATATATATATATATATATATATATATGTGTGTGTGTGTGTGTGTGCGTGTAATTCTTTTATTGTAGTTCTTGAAAATAATATATAATTCACAATCTAAACCTAACAACACTACACATTCTCATGTGTATCACAATTACTTTTATGTGTGTGAATGCAGTTAGGTAGTGTCTACACAACAAGTTATGAATGTATCCCTCAGCAATACTAGCTGTACTAGAAGGCTTATCAATACATTGCATATAATATATTGGTATGGGGAAATCTGGCAAAACAGTGGTTGTTGCTTTAGGAGGGAATGTATATATATATATCAAATCACTAGTGCACTTTGTTTTACTTAAATTAAACCACCTGGAATTATAGATGAGTGGTTCAGATTTGACTCGGCTTTTTCCTCCAAATTATCGCAAGCTTGCATCTGAAAATGAGGCAAAATGTCATCTTTCATGGACATCTTCGATATGCTGTGTGTTTTATTGCCTTGTTTTTAGATCCAAACAAGCCAAGTCAAATATGAACTGCTCATCTCTACCTGAAATGCTTATAAGTCAGACAGAAAAATAATGCTGAATTATGTATCTAATAAATATATTCGTCCAGAATGTAATATATTATGTACAAGTTTCTAAATAATGTCATTTTTCCTATTCTGTTGTAGGATTATATGTAGGTTAAAACTTATAAGATGTACAATGGATCCATTATATCTGAATTTATTCTCCTTGGACTCTCCAATGTTCCAGAACTGGACATTATTTTATTTTCAATCTTCCTTCTTATGTACATAATATGTATGACTGGAAACCTTGTTATAATCATCATAACAAATATAGACCCAGCACTAAACAGTCCAATGTACTTTTTCCTTGGTAACCTATCTTTTTTAGATGTATTGTGCACAACATCTACTATTCCCAAAATGTTGGTCAATTTCTTTTCTGAAAGTAAGGCAATATCATTCCATGGATGTGCTATTCAAATGTTCATATTCACTGCTGCTATGGACTCAGAGTTTATCTTACTAACGCTTATGTCAATAGATCGATACTTGGCCATCTGCAATCCACTGAGGTACAAGACTATTATGAGCCAAAAATCCTGTTATTGTATGTCTGGCATTGTGTGGACTTTTGGTTTTTGTAGTTCTACTTATCACACATCAAGCACATTTCATTTGTCATTTTGTGCATCCAATAAGATAAATCATTTCTTTTGTGAGATCCCACAATTGCTGGCACTATCTTGCACCGATACAAGTATAAATGAGTTAGTTCTTATTGTCACAGATGTTGTTTTGGGAGTATTTTGCTTTCTTTTTATTTTTGGGTCCTATTTGTTCATCATTCTAGCAGTATTAAAAATACGTTCTGCTGAAGGGAAAATGAAAGCTTTCTCTACTTGTGCCTCTCACATTACTGTTGTGTTATTATTTTATGGTACATTAATCTTTGCCTACTTTAAACCCTCAACTGGAAATGCTTCCAACATGGACAAAGCAATTGCTGTTCTCTACACTATTGTTATACCAATGCTAAACCCTATATTATATAGTTTAAGAAACAAGGAAGTAAAGGATTCTGTGCAAAAAGTTATATTTAGAAAAGTGCTTGTAAGTTATTAGTTACATGGATTCTACAGTATCCAAAACACTGTTGACTTTTTGACAGGGTGGCTTCTGTGAAGAGAATAAGCTTAAAAAATTAAAGAGAGTTTCCTGGCCATGTCATCATAACATTAATAAAGTCATTCAATAATGTAAGATTTGTTTAGGATAGATTTAAGGAAACTTTGTTATCACATTCTGGACCTCATGCAGAGTCAGTCGTTGCAGCCGCACGGTCGTACACCACCGATGTTCGTTAAACTGTGCATGCGTAAAGTTCGCAATGCATGTGCGCAAACTAGCTGCTACGATCTGAAATATCTCTCTCCTTGAACACAGCCAGGTCGGTAGTTTGAGTGACAGAATGATGCGTTTGTGGGTGGTAACAGGGGAAGGTGCTTGAAAACGGGGGTGTGGAGATCCGAACGCAGGCGTGCCTAATTATACGAACGGCGTTTTATGGGAGTGGATAATTAACAAAGTAGTGTCATGGCACATGTGACATGGGTGGTTTGTACACTGACCTGATCGTAGTGCTTAAGAGAGGGTATGGTCAACCTTAAGCTCTACGACCAGTTCCGATGGTTCCCGATGGTCTCGATTAATCCTTATATGCCCGGAGATGACATGTAATGCGTACAAGAAGGGGGCATTTTTTTTGTCTTACGGCCGCATCCTCCCCTAGGTCGGCCAGCTAATGAACCGATCTTAGGGACGCATCTTGCAAGTGCATCATTTGCATATCTGGCCCCTTTTCCCTTACGACTGTGCGGCCGCAACGACCGACTCTGAATGAGGTCCTCTGTGTGTGTGTTTTTTTCATTTAACAGTGAAACAAATAGAATGCTAATGTACATTCAAATATAGACACAGAAGGTAATTTGCAAACCAAAGGTTCAGTAAATGTCCTGTGAGTGATGTTAAAATGTCACATTTTGTTTTGTTTATGTATACTGAATTGTTCATGGATGTTCAGATAATGAAAATCTTGCACAACATAATTTATGTATAATGGTATACCATAATATCTGTTGATTAGGCTTACATATGTACAAAATCTGAAAAAAAAATTTTGTTTTGTGACATAAGATATTATGTTAATCTTACAATGGTAATATTATTACAGGGTACCATAGTGGCTCCAAAAATAATACTTTTCACATGTTAACTAATTCCATTGCTCAAGACCAGTGTGCAAGTAAGGCACAGTGCACACAGACAAGTTAACATTTATTTTAGTATCTGAAAAATAAAAAAATATGAAAATGTGCAGTAGAAATGAAGGCAGCTACAATGTCTCCTTGTTATTAGGAATTATATGATAGATCCATGAGTCTTAATTCTGAATAATAAAAATCAAAATGAATGACACATAGACAATGATCTCATTTTGAGTTGAGAATAGGTCATTTTTTTGTGCCACAAATATAAAAATGTATGTCTTACATATCCTTTTGTGTGATATGGTAGAATTAATGTAGGAATAACTGTTAAACACTGGCTCCCATGTTATTAGACATAGTGAGTATTAGACCACTGTTGTACAGATAAAAGATGATGGTCATGACCATCAGCGACACTATCTAGCAACTTCAGTTTGGCAGCTGCATACGGTATTAACTCCTCTAGTTTCTATATATTTTATCAAGTCATGGCCATCTGTATATGATACATATCATTTTCATTTTGACTACTTCAGGAAAGAAGTTTTCCATTTAATTTTCACAACAGTAAACAAAAGATGATTAATAAAATTTTACACAGAAAATTCTACTTTCTCATTTACTAACAATACTGCAAAGAGACTGTTTTGTCTTGTGTTTGTGATACTTTATTACATAATTATATTATGTACAAACAGAGCAGGAGTTTCCAACCACGGTCTTCAAGGCACACTAACAGTCCAGATTTTAAAAATAGCCATACTTGAGCATAGGTGATTAATTAGTACCTCAATTATTTTGAGTTAACCATCTGTGCTCAAGCATGGATATTACTAAAACCAGGACTGTTAGTGTGCCTTGAGGACTGAGGATGGGAATCACTGAAATACAGTAATGCATTTATTTGTAAAACTGTCAAACTGTATAACTACACTATTGTTGAATGCAAATATACACATGTAAACACCTAATGTACTATTTGCAAGATTAAAATATACAGAATTTCAAAGAAAGAGAAAAGGGTACACTTAGATGGGACAATATGTTCAGCAGAGGTGTTTAAATGTATCATACTTTATTGGTTCAATTATGAAAATTGTATATCCATCTTATAAGATGATCTGCTCTAATAAAAACAACTTATTGATATTGTTCAATTTTTTGTTTACATTTGCTTGCAAAATATATAAATGTATCAACCAAAGTGGAATATGTGAAAGATATAATAGAAATGGTTTAAAATACTAATCAGGGGATCCTATATATTTTCAAAGATATTTTTTAAATCTATAGCAGTGGTTCTCAAACTCGGTCCTCAGGACCCCAAACAGTTCACATTTTCCAGGTCTCCTGGCAGGTGCACAGGTGTATTCATTACTAACTGACACATAAAAAAAGATCCACAGGTGGAGCTAATTACTTCACTTGTGATTCTGTGAGGAGACCTGGAAAACATGCACTGCTTGGGGTCCTGAGGACCGTGTTTGAGAACCTGTCATCTATAGGATCCTTGATTAGGTTTTTGTAAAATCTATAAGATTACCTGATTAGATTTTTAAACCACTTCTATTATATATTTGAGATATTCCACTTTGGTGGATCCATCTATCATTTAATAAAAAAAAATTGAAAATAAACATTAATTAAAAAATAAATGTAATAAATTTGAATACATCAACAAGTATTTGTGTGAATCATCTTATAAGATGGATATACAGTTGTAAGAATTGAACAAATAAAGTATGATACATTTAAACACATTTGCTAAACACGGTGCTCAATCTAAGTGTATCCCTTTTCTCTTTTTGAAAAGTTTTGTATATAGTTAATATGTACACAGGGTGCACCAACCCAAATCTGACTGATAAATTAAGGGATACATTTAAGAAAGTTCACATACAGGCACAATATGTAGGCTTTCCTATCTATTTGACTAAGACTTATAAATACTTTTTAAATGATATTGCAGTGCATACAGTATCTTAACTTTTTTCTCTTTCACAAGATGCAAATATATCATGGAAATGATCATATCTGTAGATATTTATGATTGAACATGTAAATGTAAATGATCATATATTTGAAACACAGAATGTGTCAAACGCTAATTCCACAAATGTGATAATAGGTCAGTTAGTGTAGATATTTTTAATTTTGCAATGCATACTTATGTAAAGATGCCCTGTAGTATGTACATATTGCTCTTTATAAATGAACCTGATAGTCTTTTTTGTGCTTATGAACAACTAGTTTATAGCTAGCTACTCATGATGTACCAATGATCCATCTGACTGTTAAATTATCTGTCATTTTCAAACAAAAGGTGTACACAATAGTCAATGATTACTCTAATCTGAAAAAAATTCTGCTATGGAATTGGCTCATCATTTTAAAAAATGTCATACATACAGCCCAGATCAGATGAGCTAATGCAAACACACATTGATCCAGGTGCTGTGTGCACAACCTAGGATTCTCAAGCCAAACAGTAGGAATTTGGTTGTTTGGCTCTATTGGTATACAGTATACTAGTGTAAGTGCTGTAGAAAATCAATGAGTGGACTTCTCATGTAGCAATGAAAACTTAATACAAATGTACAAGAGATGAGCGGTTTGGGTTGCATGAAATCTGAATTTGCTTGAACTTCCGGTATCCCACTCAATCCAAGCGGCGGCTCGGGTCTTCTGGCTTGACTCAGATTCCAGTTAAAGGCAAAATGTCATCCTCACAGCATCTGATTGTCATGGGCTTTGGATTCTATATAAGGTACCGTGGATGGGAGTCAGTGCCATTGTCCTGTCAGGCACGCTGCTGTATGCTGCACTGTACTCTGCTGTATATAAGCTGTGCTGTGTCCAGACTTACAAGTGGCTGTGCTGCTCTTAGTCAAAGTGTATAGGGTTTGACTAATGCTGCTGTATGCTGTGCTGTACTTTGCTATACATTGGCTGTGCTGTGTCCATCAGTAAAGATGTTCACGTGCATATAAAAGCCTTGTGACTCCATGCAGTTTGAATTGAGCTGCAAAATCAAAAAAAAATTTAGTTAAGTTCTAATGTTTCTACTGTTTGGCAAGCTTTACCCTAGTGCACTTTGTTCATAACACATGCATATATAAGCCCTCTTACTCCACACAGTTTGAATTGAGCTGCGATAAGAAAAAATCTAAATAAATATATATATATATATATATATATATAGTTAAGTTCTATTCATTGTACTGTTTGGTGCACTTTACCCTAGTGTGCTTTGTTCATGATACATGCATATATAAGCCCTGTGACTCCACACAGTTTGATTTAAGCTGTGACATCAAATAATCCATAAATAAAGTAAATATATAAGTAAGTTCTATTGTTTGTGCTGTTTGGTGTGCTTTACCCTAGTTCGGTTTGTTGACATGTATATATAATCCCCATGACTCCACGCAGTTTGAATTGAGCTGTGACTTAAAAAAAAAAAAAATACATAGTTAAAATCTGTTTTTTGTGCTGTTTGGTGCACTTTACCCTAGTGCACTATGTTCATGTGCATATATAAGCCAAGCAGTGATCTGTGAATTGAAAAATGGATAATGTTCAGTTTAGAGAAGAGCAACCAATACTGTTCCTGCAGCTGCTGCCACCAGTCATGATGACACTGCTAGTCCTTCAACGGTGTCTAATAAAGCCGATGCACAAAGGCATAGAGGGTCTAAGTCTGGGCATTTAAAATAATAAAACAATATACAGTGCTAAAGAAAAAAAATCTAATAAAGGGAAAGTGTTGTTCAGAAAAACATAAAATTGCCAACATGCTTTTCACCACATGCAGTGACAAGGAAAGACTGAGGCCTTGGCCTTTATTTAAGAGTGGTCATTCTGCAGTTCCCAGTAAGGGATCTTCCTCTGTCTCTCATTACGATGCAATAACTTTTCACTCAGATGGCTATATTTACTAATTTTAGAGTTTATAAAAGTGGAGATGTTGCCCATAGCAACCAATCAGATTCTAGCTATTATCTTTTAGAAGGTGCCATTTAAATGTTAAGTAGAATCTGATTGGTTGCTATGGGAAACATCTCCATTTCTAAAATTTCTCACATTAGTAAAAAATACTCCAGAGTGTAGCAGAGGTGTAAAAAAATTAAAACCACTCAGGCAGTAGAAAAAATTGTGCATTCAGTATCAGAAATGTCACAAATCCCTGAGGAGAGTCTAAGTATGTCCACGAGTGCTACAGTATGTGTGAGTCTGACCTTTCTGATACTGTTGTTCTCACAGGAAAGCTGCCTTTCACTATTTCTGCTCTCCCTGAAAATGTGGGGATGAATATCACAAATATACAGTGGTGCTTCAAAGTTTGTGAACCCTTCAGAATTGTCTATATTTTTGCTGAAATATGGCCTAAAACTACCGCAGAGTTTAACATAAGCCCTAAAAGTAGATAAAGAGAACCAAATCAAACAAATGAGACAAAAAAGTAGACATGCCCTTTTTTTAAGAAAATTATCCAATATCACATATCTGTGAGTCACAAAAATATGTGAACATTTAGGCTTAGCAGATATTTTGAAGGTGAAATTAGAGTCAGGTAATTTCAATCTATGTGATGACAATCAGGTGTGAGTGGTCAATCTGTGTTTTTAAAAGAACAGGGATCTAGCAAAGTCTGATGTTCACAACACATGTTTGTTGAAGTGCATAATGCCACGAACAAAGGAGATTACCAAGGACCTCAGAAGAAGAGTTGTTGATGCTCATCAGGCTGGAAAATGTTACTAAACCATCTCTAAAGAATTTGGACTCTAACAATCAACAGTCAGACAGATTGTGTACAAATGGAGGAAATTCCAGACCATTATTACCCTCCCCAGGACCAACAAAAATCATGCCAAGAGCAAGACATCTAATAGTTTGCTAGGTCACAAAGGAACCCAAGGTAACATCAAAGCAAATGAAGGTCTTTCTCACATTAGCTAATGTTAATGTTCATGAGTCCACCATCAGGAGGACACTGAACAACAATGGTGAGCATGGCAGGATTGCAAGGAGAAAGCCACTGCCCTCCACAAAGAACATTGCTGCTCATCTGCAGTTTTCTAAAGATCACCTTGACAAGCCAGAAGACTATTGGAACAACATTTTGTAGACAGAGGAGTCCAAAATAGAGATTTTTGGTTTATATGAGAAGCGTTATATTTGGAGAAAGAAGAACACTGCATTCCAGCATAAAAACCACATACCATCTGTGAAACATGGTGGTGATGGTATCATGGTTTAGGTCTGTTTTGCTGCATCTGGCCCAGGACAACATGCCATCATTAATGGGATAACGAATTCTGAAATATATTAGAATATTCTAAAGGAAAATGTCAGGAAATCTGTCCATGAGCTGCAATGATCCAAGCACACAAGTCATTCGACCAAAGAATGGTTAAAGAAGATTAAATTTAAAGTTTTGAATAATCCAATCAAAATGTTATGGGAGGACCTGAAGTGAGCAGTTCATGGGAGAAAAGCCACCAACATAACAGAGTTGAAGTTGTTTTGTATGGAGAATTGGAGTAAAATTCCTCCAAGCCAATGTTCAGGACTAATCAACAATTACTGTAAATGTTTAGAAGCAGTTATTGCTGCACAAGGGGGTCATGCCAGATACTGAAAGCAAAGGTTCGCAAACTTTTGCCACTCACAGATATGTGATATTGGATAATTTTCCTCAATAAATATATGATAACATCTAATTTTTGTGTCTCATTTGTTTGATTTAGTTCTCTTTATCTACTTTTAGGACGTATGTGAAAATCTGAGCTAGTTTTAGGCCAAATTTCAGCAGAAATATAGAAAATTCTGAAGGGTTCACAAACTTTCAAGCACCACTGTAGCTGATGACATAGAAACTGAGAATGCCACTGAGGAAGTGCAAGAAGATGTATAACTGACACCGGTGCTAATAAGGATGTTGAGGATGAGGATGTTGTAAATCAGCCACCAGTAGATACAGCTTTTTGCCATGATAAGAGGAAGGCCATTGTCATGCCTGGGCATAGGATGAACAAATGCCCCTTTTATGTGTCAAATTATTTTTACCCAAATCATGACAACAATTGTCAAGCCATCTGTAGTGTTTGTAAAACCACTGTAAACAGAGGTAGGGATGATAACATCTAGGAACCAACTCGCTGTTATGTCATTTGCAGCAAACTCATAAAAATGTTTTCATAACATAAGAAACTGGTGCTAAAAAACCTTTAAAAAGCAGTCCAGCATCAGCTAGTGGCCTTCTCTAAATTTCAACTTGATCCCAGCACCTGCAAACTTTACCAATACCTTCACCTCAATATCCTCAGTACTGATTGGAGGTAGTCCTGCATCCAATTTGTTAAGGCTAAGTGACTCCTTTCCTATAGAGGATTTCTCTGAATCCTTCAACACTAGACCTGCTGCTGCTCAGGTTGGATCTTCATCCCAGAAGGGAACAGAGAAGACTACTAAAAAAACTGACTGTGAAACAATCCTTTGCAAGGGGAAGCAAGTATGACAGCTCTCACCCAGTCGCACAGCACATCAATGATGCCATCATGGCTATGCTAGTATTAGATCTGCATCCATTAGTTAATACAGTTGGTTTCACACAGTTAATTGAGGTCCTGTGTCCCCGATTCCAAATTCCATCTTGGTTCCTTTTTAACTGAATATACATTCCTCGGCTGTACCAGGACATTACAAGAACCTAAATATTGGCCTACAAAATGCCAATGTAACCACTGTCCACCTAACCACAGATATGTGGATAAGCAGTAGAGGACAAACTAAAGATTACATGACTATGACAGCCCACTAGGTGGGTGGTTCATCTTTAGCAATAGCAGTATCTAACAAACAACACCAGTTCATTCAGAGGTACACTACTCTGTGTATCACCGGCTTCACTAAGAAGCATACTGCTGACAACCTCTTGATAAAAAGGTATGCCTTACCCCACTTGGACTCTCCTCATGATTTGTGACTACTGACAAAATCACCAATATTATGAGTGCATTATAGCTGGATGAATTCTGACACATCCCTTGTTTTGATCATTCAATCAATTTGGAGGTACAGGGTTTTTATAAAAACATTACAGAAACATGCAGAAGATGTTGTTAAACTATTCAACAGAAGGGTCAGTGGGAGGACCCATGGACAATTCCATCTTGCACCTTTTTTTCATATTTTCATATTTATTTTTTAAATACAGTTTACTACATTGCCATTCTGTTTGCCACTGCAGTGCCACTTTTGTTTCCTTGATGTGCCTTGTTGGAAGTTGAACTGCCACAGCCACTGAAATATTCTACATGTGGTTGATGGATGCCAAAAATGTCTAGACATTTTTATGGCCACAGACAGTATCTCCTGCATGCTGTTTTAATTTAAAAGAAAATTGTGAACCACCAAGTTTATTGGGTGGGCAAAACATGGGACATGATAACCCAGTTGTAATTAATAACTAACTAATTTCTGCCCTTGCAGTGTATTATGAGCTCTCCTTCCAGAGGTCCTATGTGAAATGGTGTCCAAATCACCGTGAGAGGGACTTATATTAAATCCAAAACCTGTGAAATTCAACACCAGGATGATGAGGTTTTGCCTCACTTTTTAATCCGAGCTTGGCAGGAAAACCACAGCTTGGCACTGATCCCGTCTGATCCCCCTCCACACTCATTAATTTTCTTCAGAATCAAAAAATTGAATTATATGAAATATAACAACAAATCAATCCTTTCCCTGCCTTCCACTTCATACATACTCTACCTCCCTCGACCCACTGATCTAGCTCATCATTAATAAAAAGTAACTGCCACTCTGTTTTCTAGATGTGCCATGTTGTAAGTAGAACTGCCACAGCCGATCTTGATTAAAAAAAAATTTGTTTTCTGATGTACCATGTTGGAAGTTGAACTACCACATGTATATTCCACCCACTGCTGTTGCTTAGCTTAGTCAGCCAGTTAGCTTGGTGCAACCTATTGGCCTAAACTCGTTAAAAACAGCTGTGATGTGATCAAAATTAACTGGAAGTGAGAGAAAATTAATGTTATTGATGTTAATAATACTCTAGGAACTAAAAAGGCTCTAATTCTGTGATTTTAGTTTTTTTTTAAAAAAAATCCAAAACCAAAACCAGACATGGCATTTTGGTAAAACCAAAACTGCCCGATAAAATAGAACAAAAACCAACAAAAATGGTCCGCCACACATCTCTAATTTAAACCTAATTTTACTACTATATATTTTTTTAGATCAATAGTAACATTGAATACCATACATTCAATCTATGTTGTCTACAATGAGATCTTCATTATAGCTAGTACAATTTACAGTTAGTACAGATGTGTCCTCATACTGTACCATGGCATCATACACTGTGGATTTTTCTCACACCAAGTTCTATTGTGCATCATCTGCGACTTTGTATTTTAAACATATTCCTGTGCAGTTCAAGTCACAGCCTGGCACCTCTGCTAAAACTTGAGCAGTGTTTTGCTGATTCTGAGGTGTGAGTAAGACCAAACTTAAAGAAAAATTTGAAACACTACACAGCTTGTCAAGGCTCACTCATGTCATATATCTTATTGAAGTCAGGTGTATGTTACAATAAGATCTGTTCGTGTATACAGATGCAGTTAGTACTATTGCAGAGATTTTTGTGGTCTTATGTTTGAAAATCATTTTGGACCAAATTTAACAATTACATTTTTTTTACTAACATACAAAATTTTCAAAAACTGTGAATACTGCTTTAAAATAATTGAATGGGTGCATTGAGTTAAAGGTAAATATACAGCCTACTGAGTTGATATCTATTTCCCTTTTGGTAAGATATAAAATTATTAATAAGTAACTAATATAACTATGATAGGAAGGTTGTCATATTACCACACCAATGTACAATTCACAATTATAAGACATATGGACCATGTGTTTTTAAACTAACTGCAGTACAGTTTCTAATGCAGCTTCGACCTTAATCAAGAAACATTTGCACACTATATAAAATGAGGGACTTATTTCCTTTTGCAGTGCTAAGATTTTCCCTTCTTTTACAGCTTCATATTTTTCAGTCCGGTGTAGATGTCAGTAATTTGTAAAATGTGCTGTGTGTGGCTAAATAGGTGTGTATTGTCTCCCAGATACAGTAAATCACTAAACTTCTTTTGTTATTGTTATGAATGTGAAATATATTGCAGGTATTACTAGTTATGTACAAAGTATAAGTTTAAATATTAATATTTAAATCATTTTAATCAAGTACATTTCCACTAGATAATAATTCCCACATAATTAGTTACATATATATGTGAGAAATGTTTTTCAAAATAGTCAGAATGTTCTTTTGTTACTTATTATATGTGAGCTGGACAATTAGGCACATTAATGCCTACTCTGCTGAGCCTATTTAAGCATATTTTGGACGGAATCAGTATGATTCAAATCCCAACAGTGGAAGCCTGTTAGGGGTGAAGATCCCGAAGCTAAATAAGCTAAGTATAACTAACACTATACTACTCCCTAACCCTAAACCTACTTTAGGGTTGCATAACCCTAACCTCCCCCCAAGTGCCTAACCCTAACCACCCTAAGTGCCTAAGCCTAACCCTCCCTTCCCCACAGCCTAACCCTAACCCTCCCGGGGGGCTGCCTAACCTACCTCTCCCCCTGCGGCTGTCCATGCCCGGTGCCCAGCTTACCCTCGAATGGTTTGCCAGGTGTTGGGCTCACAGCATAGGTCTAATGACAGGCATCAGGATTTCAACACCTGTCATTTGTTCCTTGCTGGGATTTGACAGTCGGGAAGCTGGCGGTCAGCAGTGTGACTGTTGGCTTCCTGACAGCATCCCTTTTGGACAGGTCATATTCCAAAATCAATATCAATAATAATTTTTATGGTACCCAGGAGACTTTGAATTTTAAAACAATATATTTTAGTTTGCTTATGTCTGGTCATATAGCAAAGACAATTTAAACAATAAAAAATATATTTTTAATTGAAATTACACTATTTTTTTTAACCAAAAACAATAAATTCTTTATGGTTCTTGCTTCAGTATTAATCCACTTTAAAAAAAAAAAAATCAGACCTCTACACTTTTGTCATAGTAAAAGCTGCACTTGCAACTAAATGCATATTTTAATTTTTTTACGTGCTTGATTGAAATATAAAAATGTGTAGGATTATTTTGGAATACCAATATCAATACCATTTTAGAAAACCTGCTGTAATGCATCAAATAATTGGACCCTATGTTTGTTGATGCCAGGATGAGAGATATCAATACTTGCCCTACGACAGGTTTAATCCACGGCACTCAACCGTTTATTTAAATTTTGTGGTCACACTTGCTTGGGCACCCTGTTTTTCAAATGTAAGGCAAACTTTTTTTCTTTTTCCAGGTGCTTATTAACTGATAGCCCTGGGTGTGGTACTGTCTCTTTAAGGCAGGACCCAGTTTCATGTTTAAAATGTATGCAGCTTGAGCCAAAGGTGGCAGATCAAGTTCATTTATCTGAGAATCAGTGTAGGGACTGGCCAGATGGGAATGACCGTGAAGCGGTGGTCAGATTAACAAATTATTGCAATATTTTGGAACCAACATTCCCTATGTTCAAAGGAGTTGCAGTTTGAAAAGCATGTGAGTGCCGAGTTTGTATGATATTTTTTATGTAGATGGTGTGGTCACATGCCAAGGGCACCCCAGATGGTTGAGTGCCATGGATTAAGCCTGTCGTGTATATATATGTGTATATATAAGAGAAATGACATATGGGGGCGCTTAATAGTGCATAAAAATATTTAATGAGACACAGTAACAATGCTGGACATCACAAGGGGTATGCTCGTACCAATGTGTAAAACAGGGTGGGCTGGTTACCACATGGTAGAATAGAAAAAACAACCAGGCTAACCACCAACACATCCTCGGGAGATCTCGCAGGTTGCGACCCACCACTCCGCAGACCACCGTGGATGGACGCGGTGTGTTGGGACCAACGTGGAGCACAGGAGCCAGACGGTGACGCTGGAGCGGGATGACGTCACATAGGCCACGCCCTAACATGTTTCATCAACAGACTTCATCAGAGGGCTGGCCTAAGTGACGTGGTGGTCTAAAATTTATTCACCAGATCCACCAATCGGCGGACCTGGTGGGCGGATATGTCTAAATGTCAACAGACACCGCCTCACAGTTGTGTAATTACAAACACCGAGGTTTAAGCCTCGGTGCTATAAAAGGCCATTATATTTAGCCACAGTTTACTCATATGGTATAGTAAGCACATATTAAAATATCTAGAATCAGTACTAGAGAGCATGGTTGTCTCTTTACAACCAATTATGCTAAACATATCTTCTTAAAAAACACATATAAACAACTGGTAACAATTAAGATCACATGTATGGGGCAATAGTCTGTCCCCAATTTATACAGAACCATATTTATAACATTAAGACATGCCGCATTTATACATACTAACATATTCACAGACAACAAATAAGGCACACAAATAGTGTGTCTCTAAAAATAGGTGTCTAAGGCCTAAATAGTATCAGTCCTATTGGATGAATGGCGTAATCTCGTACCCCTCATTCAATCCATTAGGGACTAGAGTGTCAAGACTTAAAATCCAAAATGTTTCACGCTTTAAAAGGGCTACATCCCGATTACCTCCTCTTTTTCCGATAGGTACCATTTCAATCCCTTTGCATTTCAAACCTTTAGGGTCACTATTATGACACAGTTTAAAGTGCTTGGGAACACTATGATTAGTGACCATATTCCTGATGTTTCTCAGGTGCTCCAAAATTCTTATCTTTAGGCACCGCTTAGTTTTACCGATATATCGGAGTCCACAAGGACACATAAGCAAGTATACCACATAAGTGGAGTTACAATTGATGAAAGAATTGATGTTCCGAATATTTTTATTTTTATTATTATTTATAGTGCCATTCTTCTCTGGCTTGTTGCAGATGATGTTGCCCTTATCAATATACGGGCAAACCTTGCAACTGCCACAGGGGAAACACCCTTTAATATCTAAAAAGGTTGATGAATTTCCACTCAACGCTGCTAGAGGAAGAAGTTGACTTTTTGACAAGAAAGATTTCAGGTTTCTTGCTTTTTTATATACAATACTCGGGTATTGAGGTAAATGTTCCACGAGTATTGGATCCAATTTCAATATATGCCAATTTTTCCTAAGAATTTTAGATATTTCTCTTTCTGAACCTGAATACTGTGTAATAAATTTACAATCTTTCCTATCTTTTTTAGATGTTTTCTGAATCGTTTTGTATTCTAGCAGTTCAGAGCGACACTTAGCTCTAGCTTTTTTGAGTGAGGATTCAATGATCGCCTCCGGGTACCCTCTCTCCCGGAACCTATCAATATATATTTTTGGATTGTTCCTCAAATTTCTCTATATTAGTACAATTTCTACACAGTCTAAGGAACTGTGAAAAAGGTATATTATCTTTCCACATCGGGAAATGGCAGCTATTATATTGTAAATAGCTATTGCTATCAACTGATTTAAAATGCGTGTAACTTTCTACAATAGTGGTCTCTGGAAATCCCTCTGTGGTGAGTACTAGATCTAGAAACTCAATGGATACAGCATTAAAGTTAGAGGTGAAGCTCAGATTAAAGGAATTATTATTAATTTCACATACAAACCCAGTGAATTCTTTTTCGGAGCCCTTCCATATAATTAAGATGTCGTCAATGTAGCGCTTAAAGAATACTATATTGTGGTATTTTTCATTCTTTAGAATCTCCTGCTCCCACATACCCATGTATAGGTTCGCCAGGCTCGGAGCACAAATCGTGCCCATCGCGGTACCACATCGCTGTCGGAACCACTCACCCAGGAACTCAAAATAGTTATATTGTTAGACAAATTTGAGACAATCACAAATAAAATCAATCCGCGACTGCGATAAATTAGCATCATCTGTAAGCGTACTGTGAATGGCTTGAATGCCCAGTCCATGCGGGATCGCAGTGTACAGAGATTGAACATCTATGGAACCCCACTTATAATTAATATCCCACTTTATCTCACGCATCATCTGAAGCAAGTGAGTGGAGTCTTTAACATAGGTATTCAACAAAGGGACATATTTTTTAATATACACGTCCACAAATTCAGATAATCTCGAAGTTAGGCACCCAATGCCTGCTACAATAGGGCGGCCAGGGGGCTGTGACACATTTTTGTGAATTTTTGGGATATGGTAGAAAACTGCCATAGTAGGAGAGTGATTAAAAAGATAATTGTATTCCTCTAAAGACAACACTTTTGCATTAAGCCCTTTTTGTAGTAATATTCTCAAGTCTTCTACAAATTCCGCTGTGGGATCTTTCTCTAGTTTCAAATAAGCATCTTTGTCACTAAGTAATTTATAAGCTTCGGTGACATAGTAAGCACGATCCATTATAACTATGCCACCGCCCTTGTCGGCATTTTTGATGACTATATCAGAGTTAGCTGCTGAATTTTTCAAAACTTCAAGCTTTTTACTTTTTTACTCAGATTCTTAGGTGAAACACTAGTGTTTAGATCATCAATATACTTTTTGACCAGTTTGGAGAACATCTCAATGTATGGTCCTTTAGACTCTACTGGAAAAAACGTAGATTTGGGCTTCAATCCTGAGGATGAGTGATTTGAATCAGATTCCCAATTTTTTATCACTGCGTCATTTTTCCTAATGAAATGGCGCTTTAAGGTAAGTTTCCTAATAAATAGATTTAAGTCAATGTAAAGATTAAACTTATTTGCGCCGCATGTCGGTGCAAACGATAAACCCCTTTTTAGGATGTCTTTTTCCTCCTCGGATAAAATGACCTTAGAAATATTAAAAATGCCTTTCACCTCTTTATCTAATTTATTAGCCTTATTTTTGGTGCTCTTTTTAGAAGCCCTCTTTCCTCGTGGTCTTTTTCTCTCCAGCGTCTCTTTATACTGAGGGGAGTCCGTTGTATATATCGGGATGGATCTCTTTGAGACCTGTCCTGACCTAAAAAAACTGATTGATGTAAATCATCATCGTTCAGAGAACTAAGGCCCTCATTCAGAGCCACTCGCTAGCGGCAGTACGCTCGTTCCGAGCGATGTTCGCACATCTGCGCATGCGTACGGATCGTTATACGCATGCGCGAACCAGTCAGTGCGGCCGAAATTCATGTGCTCGCAATATAGCGAATGCCTGCTATTTTGAGTGACAGAATGAGGCGTATGTGGGTGGCAACAGGGGAAGGTGCTTGAAAACGGGGAGTGGAGATCAGAACGCAGGCGTGCTTAAAGGTCAAAACGGGCGTTTTATGGGTATGCATAATTAATACAGCAGCGTCATTGACCACGTCACTGGGTTATTTTATAGCCAGAACTGCTCGCAAGATTGTGGTAGCAAAAACCAACCACAAGAATAGCGAGCAGTTCATACGCTGGTCGATGTCCTCGATTAATCTAATAAATAGCGGACATGACGTATGGTGCGAGCGGCCAGGGGGCATTTGTAACAAATAAACGAGCGTATGTTTTGCTCGCTCGTTCAGACTTAGAGGTGGGAACAGACTGCAATTTGCGAACGGATCATTTGAATAGCCACCCCTTGTTTTTGAACGAACGACCGCAAATAGCGAACGGCTCTGAATCAGGCCCTAAGTCTCTCAAACCTATTAGGGTGAGAGAAGTTCTTTACATTTTTAGTGTGAGAGCCAATCCTAACCCGTGAACTAGTATTTTTAGGTATTCTCCATTCCGGTTTATAACCGATGTTCACTTTCTTAGTGGGACTTAGGCACTGATTGTATTTAGGTCCTCCATAGTAGGTCCTCCCCGATGTTATGTGTGTTTTAGGAGGAATAAAGGGAGGTTGTCTATAAGTTCTCTGTGGAACTTGCTTACGTTTGATGTGCCATGTCCTGACCTGTTGTCTCACATAATCATCTTTATCTCTCTGAAATTTTTTATGTTTATTATCGATAATTTTAGTTTCAATATTTGCCACTTTTTGTTCAATCTCAAAAGAGACCTTCTGATATTGATCCTTTTCCTTAAGTTTAGATACTTCTGGTTCAAGTATATTTAATTCTTTCTCTACCTCCTTTAGAATTTTCTTTTTTTCAAATATAAGGAGTCTCATAAGTTCAAAGGAGCATTCATCTAAAATACGATGCCACTCTTTGAGAAATTTATCATTCTCATATCCCATAGCAGGTTGCTTAATTAATCGAAGGCCCCTGGGAGGGATTTCCAGAGACCACTATTGTAGAAAGTTACACGCATTTTAAATCAGTTGATAGCAATAGCTATTTACAATATAATAGCTGCCATTTCCCGATGTGGAAAGATAATATACCTTTTTCACAGTTCCTTAGACTGCGTAGAAATTGTACTAATATAGAGAAATTTGAGGAACAATCCAAAATATATATTGATAGGTTCCGGGAGAGAGGGTACCCGGAGGCGATCATTGAATCCTCACTCAAAAATGCTAGAGCTAAGTGTCGCTCTGAACTGCTAGAATACAAAACGATTCAGAAAACATCTAAAAAAGATAGGAAAGATTGTAAATTTATTACACAGTATTCAGGTTCAGAAAGAGAAATATCTAAAATTCTTAGGAAAAATTGGCATATATTGAAATTGGATCCAATACTCGTGGAACATTTACCTCAATACCCGAGTATTGTATATAAAAAAGCAAGAAACCTGAAATCTTTCTTGTCAAAAAGTCAACTTCTTCCTCTAGCAGCGTTGAGTGGAAATTCATCAACCTTTTTAGATATTAAAGGGTGTTTCCCCTATGGCAGTTGCAAGGTTTGCCCATATATTGATAAGGGCAACATCATCTGCAACAAGCCAGAGAAGAATGGCACTATAAATAATAATAAAAATAAAAATATTCGGAACATCAATTCTTTCATCAATTGTAACTCCACTTATGTGGTATACTTGCTTATGTGTCCTTGTGGACTCCGATATATCATAAAACTAAGCGGTGCCTAAAGATAAGAATTTTGGAGCACCTGAGAAACATCAGGAATATGGTCACTAATCATAGTGTTCCCAAGCACTTTAAACTGTGTCATAATAGTGACCCTAAAGGTTTGAAATGCAAAGGGATTGAAATGGTACCTATCGGAAAAAGAGGAGGTAATCGGGATGTAGTCCCTTTAAAACATGAAACATTTTGGATTTTAAGTCTTGACACTCTAGTCCCTAATGGATTGAATGAGGGGTACGAGATTACACCATTCATCCAATAGGACTGATACTATTTAGGCCTTAGACACCTATTTTTAGAGACACACTATTTGTGTGCCTTATTTGTTGTCTGTGAATATGTTAGTATGTATAAATGCGGCATGTCTTAATGTTATAAATATGGTTCTGTATAAATTGGGGACAGACTATTGCCCCATACATGTGATCTTAATTGTTACCAGTTGTTTATATGTGTTTTTTAATAAGATATGTTTAGCATAATTGGTTGTAAAGAGACAACCATGCTCTCTAGTACTGATTCTAGATATTTTAATATGTGCTTACTATACCATATGAGTAAACTGTGGCTAAATATAATGGCCTTTTATAGCACCGAGGCTTAAACCTCGGTGTTTGTAATTACACAACTGTGAGGCGGTGTCTGTTGACATTTAGACATATCCGCCCACCAGGTCCGCCGATTGGTGGATCTGGTGAATAAATTTTAGGCCACCACGTCACTTAGGCCAGCCCTCTGACAAAGTCTGTTGACGAAACGCATTAGGGCGTGGCCTATGTGACGTCATCCCGCTCCAGCGTCACCGTCCAGCTCCTGTGCTCCACGTTGGTCCCGACACACCGCGTCCATCCACGGTGGTCTGCGGAGTGGTGTGTGGCAACCTGCGAGATCTCCAGAGGACGTGTTGGTGATTAGCCTGGTTGTTTTTTCTATTCTACCATGTGGTAACCAGCCCACCCTGTTTTACACATCGGTACGAGCATACCACTTGTGATTTCAAACATTGTTACTGTGTCTCATTAAATATTTTTAAGCACTATGGAGCGCCCCCATATGTCATTTCTCTTTTAGATTCCATCATCCTGTGAGATCCAGGATTCATTTGGGGAGCAGCGGTCCCAGCTCAATGTGTGGACTCTAGTGCTTCAAGACTAACATTAATCGTTCTGTGGTGAGCTGTATACGCACTCACCTATTGACTGTATACCAAGATAGACTGTCAGCACCGGTCCTAATTCTTTTAATATGTGTATATATATATATATATATATGTGTGTGTGTATGTATATATATATTAGGGGTGTGCACCGGCCACTTTTCGTGTTTTGTGTTTTGGTTTTGGATCTGGATCTTTCTTTGTGTTTTGGATCTGGATTGGTTTTGCCAAAACCACCCTTCCGTGTTTTGGGTTCTGGGTTTTGTGTTTTGGATCTGTATTTTTTTGAAAAAAAGCATAAAAACAGCTAAAATCACAGAATTTGTGTGTTTTTCTGCTCCTATGCTATTATTAACCTCAATAACCTTAATTTCTAATCATTTCCAGTCTATTCTGACACCTCACACCTTGCAATAGTGTTTTTATGTCCAAAAGGTTGCACCGAGGTAGCTGGATGACAATGCTAAGAGATACGAGAGGCGGCACAAACACGTGGTACATCTAGGCGTGACACTGCAGTGGCAGACAGGATGGCAGTTTGAAAAACTAGGCCCCAAACTATACATAATGCAAAGAAAAAAAAGAGGTGCAAGATGGAATTGTCCTTGGGCCCTCCAACCCACCCTTATGTTGTATAAACAGGACATGCACACTTTAACAAACCAAACATTTCAGCGCCAGGGTCTGCCACACGACTGTGGCTGAAATGATTGGTTCATTTGTGCCCCCACAAAACAAGCTGGCAATTAATCTGTTCCTGCACAAACGGGCTCTACAGAGGCAAGATGTCGTCCTCATCCTCCTCATCCACCGATTCCTCACCCTCTTCAGTGTTGTGTACATCCTCATCCTCACAGAGTATTAATTCGTCCCCGCTGGAATCCACAACCACAGGTCCCTCTGTACGTTCTGGAGGCTGATCTCCCTGGAAGAGTTGATAATTCATTTTATGAACATCATCTTCTCCACATTTTGTGGAAGCAACCTCCTACGCCTTTCGCTGACAAGGTTCCCGGCTGCACTAAACACTCTTTCGGAGGGGGGGCAACTCTGGTAAAATTGAGCCAGTTTGTACAGGGACCTCCAAATTGCTTCTTTTTCCTGCCAGTACAGGTACGGACTGTCTGACATGCCTACTTGGATACTGTCACCGATGTAATCCTTTAACAGACAGACGCACGCTTGTCGCTGCTGCTTTGAGGATGCAAGTGCGGCTACAGCCCACACAATTCACAAAGACAGAAAAAAAAAGAAGAATATTTTTATTGTTTGTGGAGCGCACTTTGAGGGTTACACCACCCTTTAACAGACAGACGCACGCTTGTCGCTGCTGCTTTGAGGATGCAAGTGCGGCTACAGCCCACACAATTCACAAAGACAGAAAAAAGAAGAAGAATATTTTTATTGTTTGTGTAGCACATTTTGAGGGTGTCACCACCCTTTAACAGACAGACGCATGCTTGTCGCTGCTGCTTTGAGGATGCAAGTGCAGCTACAGCCCACACAATTCACAAAGACAGAAAAAAAAAGAAGAATATTTTTATTGTTTGTGTAGCACACTTTGAGGGTGTCACCACCCTTTAACAGACAGATGCACGCTTGTCGCTGCTGCTTTGAGGATGCAAGTGCGGCTACAGCCCACACAATTCACAAAGAGAGAAAAAAGAAGAAGAATATAATTATTGTTTGTGTAGCACACTTTGAGGGTGTCACCACCCTTTAACAGACAGACGCACGCTTGTCGCTGCTGCTTTGTGGATGCAAGTGTGGCTACATTGCACACAAGTCACAAACACATAAAAAATAGTTTTTTATTTTTTGGAGCACTTTGAGAGTTACACCACCCTTTAACAGACAGACGCACGCTTGGCGCTGCTGCTTTGAGGATGCAAGTGCGGCTACAGCCCACACATTTCACAAAGACAGAAAAAAAAGAACAATATTTTTATTGTTTGTGTAGCACACTTTGAGGGTGTCACCACCCTTTAACAGACAGATGCAAGCTTGTCGCTGCTGCTTTGAGGACAGTATCATATGCAGTGACAGTAGACTTGTCAGAAATTGTTGGCACGTCCTTCAGTCCGGACCAGATGTCCAAACCAGCCCTTGACTTATGACACAGGCGCACGCTTGGCGCTGCTACTATGTTGATGCACATGCGGCTACTGCGCACACAATTCACAAACACAGAAAATAATTTTTTTTTTGGTTTGGACTGGAGTGTACTTTGGGGGTTACAGCACCCTTTAACAGTCAAGCCAGCCAGCCCTTTACTTATGACACAGGCGCACGCTTGGCACTACTTTGTTGATGCACGTGTGGCTACTGCGCACACAATTCACAAACACAGAAAATAATTTTTTGGGGGGTTTGGACTGGAGTGTACTTTGGGGGTTACAGCACCCTTTAATGGTCAAGCAAGCCGGCCCTTTACTTATGACACAGGCGCACGCTTGGCACTACTTTGTTGATGCACGTGCGGCTACTGCGCACACAATTCACAAACACAGAAAATAATTTTTTTTTGGTTTGGACTGGAGTGTACTTTGGGGGTTACAGCAGCCTTTAACGGTCAAGCCAGCCGGCCCTTTACTTATGACACAGGCGCACGCTTGGCACTACTTTGTTGATGCACGTGCGGCTACTGCACACACAATTCACAAACACAGAAAATAATTTTTTTTTTGGTTTGGACTGGAGTGTACTTTGGGGGTTACAGCACCCTTTAATGGTCAAGCCAGCCGGCCCTTTACTTATGACACAGGCGCACGCTTGGCACTACTTTGTTGATGCACGTGCGGCTACTGCGCACACAATTCACAAACACAGAAAATAATTTTTTTGGGGGTTTGGACTGGAGTGTACTTTGGGGGTTACAGCACCCTTTAATAGTCAAGCAAGCCGGCCCTTTACTTATGACACAGGCGCATGCTTGGCACTACTTTGTTGAGGCACGTGCGGCTACTGCGCACACAATTCACAAACACAGAAAATAATTTTTTTTTTGGTTTGGACTGGAGTGTACTTTGTGGGTTACAGCAGCCTTTAACGGTCAAGCCAGCGGCCCTTTACTTATGACACAGGCGCACGCTTGGCACTACTTTGTTGATGCACGTGCGGCTACTGCACACACAATTCACAAACACAGAAAATAATTTTTTTTTTGGTTTGGACTGGAGTGTACTTTTGGGGTTACAGCACCCTTTAATGATCAAGCCAGCTGACCCTTTACTTATGACACAGGCGCATGCTTGGCACTACTTTGTTGTTGCACGTGCGTCTACTGCGCACACAATTCACAAACACAGAAAATATTTTTTTTTTGGTTTGGTCTGGAGAGTACTTTGGGGGTTACAGCACCCTTTAACGATCAAGCCAGCCGGCCCTTTACTTATGACACAGGCACACGCTTGGCACTACTTTGTTGATGCACGTGCGGCTACTGCGCACACAATTCACAAACACAGAAAATAATTTTTTTTTGGTTTGGACTGGAGTGTACTTTGGGGGTTACAGCACCCATTAACGGTCAAGCCAGCCGGCCCTTTACTTATGACACAGGCGCATGCATGGCACTACTTTGTTGATGCACGTGCGGCTACTGCGCACACAATTCACAAACACAGAAAATAATTTTTTTTTGGTTTGGATTGGAGTGTACTTTGGGGGTTACAGCACCCTTTAACGGTCAAGCCAGCCGGCCCTTTTCTTATGACACAGGCGCACGCTTGGCACTACTTTGTTGATGCACGTGCGGCTACTGCGCACACAATTCACAAACACAGAAAATAATTTTTTTTTTGGTTTGGACTGGAGTGTACTTTGGGGGTTACAGCACCCTTTAACGGTCAAGCCAGCCGGCCCTTTACTTATGACACAGGCGCACGCTTGGCACTACTTTGTTGATGCACGTGCGGCTACTGTGCACACATTTCACAAACACAGAAAATAATTTTTATTTTGGTTTGGACTGGAGTGTACTTTGGGGGTTACAGCACCCTTTAATGGTCAAGCCAGCCGGCCCTTTACTTATGACACAGGCGCACGCTTGGCTCTACTTTGTTGATGCACGTGCGGCTGCTGCGCACACAATTCACAAACACACAAAAAATATTATTTTTTCAGCACTTGGGGGGAGCACCCCTGATGGACAGACCACCCCCTGGACAAACACTACAGCACCCCTTTAAGACTGGGACACTGCACAGGCCTTTGGAGTGGACACAGCCCCTATGGAGAACTGACTGCACAACACAGTCCAGCCAGCCCCTATGGACTTCGGAAGTAGTGGACACAGCCCCTATTAACAACAGCAGCACAGCACAACACAGCCAGCCCCTATGGACTTTGAAGTAGTGGACAACAGCAGCACAGCGCAGCACAGCACAGCACAACACTACTCTGCACTACACTACACTACACCACACAGCCCAGCCAGCCCTAACTCCCACCCTCCCTCTTCACTGTCCACAGATGAGTGAGAAAATGGTGCCGATGCGGGTACCTTATATAGGATCCAAAACTCGCGAGACTCGGAAGGCGGGATGATGACGTTTTGTCTCGATTTCAGATCCGAGTCAGGCGGGAAAAGTCAAGCCTGACTCGGATTGGCTTCGGATCGGGGGGGCTCGGGGGGGTTCGGATTTCTGAAATCCGAACCCGATCACCCCTAATATATATATATATATATATATATATATATATATATGTATAATATAAATATACACATGCATAACATATACACACAAATGCTAGGGATGGCTACTGACCATTGATGTTTTGCAAACTATCGATGGTCTAAAAAAAGTGGTTTTGTCCTGCTGGCAGGCACCAATGCTGCACATCGATGGTATCCCCAACCGATGTTAAGGGAACATCAGTACCTGCAGTCTCAAATAATCAATTAACTTTTTTATTGAAGGTTTTCCCATTGACCATCAATGGTACACCTGTCAATAGCTTCCATTATAGTATACCATAAAAATTGATTTTTTATGGTATACTGTGTTAAAAAAAATAATAAAATCGTTTTGGATAAGTCTTAAAAAAGATGTTCTTGACCTAATTCAATCATAAAAAACCCAGACAATTTGTGAGCGTTTTTTGGAAAAATAATTAGTCACTCTCCCACTCATGATTAGCATTGAAGGGTTAAACCTATAAAGTGTTGGTATAATTTGATGACTGACTCTTTCCTTCCAATCTAGACAGAGTAACCCTATCATATGTAAAGGCAGACAATACTAAAATAAATATACAAGGTAAAATCTCATGAAAGCAAAAAAAATCAATACTTCAGAATCAGCATTTACATTCTAGAACTTCTGCTTGTCTCTCTTGGGGGAATATGTATCATGCATTCTAAAGAGGATAGGTGGAAAAGGTGTTCATATCAACCAATCAGCTTCTAAAGTATCTATAATTTTATAGAATGTACTTCATCAATGTTAAATAGAAGCTGCTGGCTATGTGCAACTAATTTAATAACTATTATTTATTATCATTTATTTATACAAGGAAGGCATATTCTGTCACACTTTACAATTGGTAACAATACAATAACAGAACAGTAATAATACAGGATTGGGTAATTACAGACAGCCATAGACATAAGAAGGCCTTTCTTGCAAACTTAAAATCTCCGCTTGTTCTACTCTTAAGAAGTTTTGATACATATTGAACTGTTGCTTGTTGGCACTAAGTAGTATATTAAGTTAAGGTCAATTTTCTGATTGATTTTAAAATCTACTGAAATCGTCAGATATTGATGACGTGTTTCAGTGTCTAAATTGTAGATTAACTAACAGTCAGTTTTGAATTTGATTTGAAAATAAACATCAATGTAAGTTGAATATTGCAGGTGTAAATGCCATCTGTTTTGATCTTTTAGTTCAAAACTGACATCAAATACAACCTAAAGCACGATGGCAAGCACCTCCAAGAAAAAAGAACTGCATAGATCACTATGAGCTGTGCAGGCTTCTTAGGGTTAAAAGTTAATTAAAGTGTTAAAAAAGTATAAAAAAAAGCATCATGGTTCCCCACTGAATCCAGAACCAGCCTTGGACCTTTCAGCCTGGGCTGGTACTGGAAAATAGGGGGAAATTGGCATGGAGTTCACCCTATTTTCATTTAACCAGCACTAGACAGAGAAAAAGCTGGGGTCTTAATGCCATGGCAAGGAGGCACAAAGTAGAGAGCCAGTCTAATTTCACATTAACCAGCCCATGGCTTGAAATCCTCAGAAAATGAAGACCCCAAAAATAAATTGGAGTCCCTCCTCCCGAGGATCTACCTGCCCTAGGATGAAAGCTCATAAACTTTCCCCATGCCCCTGGAGGCAGTGGGTGCACGGGTAATGTGTAAAAGGTAAATTAAATATTGTTTTCTACAGTGGGGCTACAAGTCCCAGCAAGCATGTACCAGCATGCCAGCATTTGAAGAACCACAAGTGCCAGCATGGCCAGACATTAATGTCCACACATTAAAGTCCCCTATAGCCCAACTGTAAATAAAATATTACAAAGACCACAGGACAAACACACTGACTGTTCTAACCCTCTATTACACACACACTCTGCCATTTAGCTATTACATCCTTTCGCTTTTCCAACAGTTTAAAAATGGTATGCATCTTAGTGAAGCCGATAAAACAGAGAGTAGCCTGTGTGCGAATGAGCTGGAGTTTTGTAATAGATTCTGCTGCTGCTAAAGACAATACATCCTTCCAATGGGTTGTCAAAGTCATGTAATCTTTAATTTGACCAGCACCGCTTGTCCACATATCTGTAATTAATTGGATAGTCGGTACAATGTAATTTTCTAGGCAAAGAATAATGTTTTTTTATATCCTGGCTAAATCCAGATGGAAGAAGATCTAATGCTCATATTCTGTAGCTATCATGGCTTTAGTGATCTTCTGTGCAACAGATTGGCAGTTTTCTCACTTGGTTCCTCTTGCAAATGCTTGTTTCCCAGTCAATTGTTGTTGAAAATACTAGTCTACTTGGGGCCTGATTCAGACCCGCTCGTAAGCGGCCGCTCCGAGCGACGAGCGATGTTTGCCCAACTGTGCATGCGTACGGATCATTATACGCATGCGCGAACCAGTCAGTGCGGTCGAAATTCATGTGCTCACAAAATAGCGAATGCTTGATAATTTGAGTGACAGAATGAGGCATATGTGGGTGGTAACAGGGGAAGGTGCTTGAAAACGGGGAGTGAAGATCCTAACGCAGGCGTGCTTAAAGGTCAAAATGGGCGTTTTATGGGTGTGCATAATTAAAACAGCAGTGTCATTGACCACGTCACTGGGTTATTTTATAGCCAGAACTGCTCGCAAGTTTGTGGTAGGAAAAACCAACCCCAAGAATAGCGAGCAGTTCATACGCTGGTCGATGTACTCGATTAATCTAATAAATTGCGGACATGATGTAGGATGCATGCTACCAGGGGGCGTATTTTTTAAAAAAGCGAGCGCAAGTTTTGTTCACTTGTTCAGACCTAGAGGCGTGAACAGACCGCAAAGAGCGAACGGTTCATTTGAATAGCCACCCCTATTTTCTGGACGAGCGAGCGCTAATTGCATCCTGCTCTGAATCAGGCCCTTGGTCCCATTCTGTGATGAAGATTCACCCCAGCAGCAGCCATAGTGCACTAGGATTCTTCTGGGAATCCTAAATAGGAGTGGAGTCAGTTAAACTTTGAAATTAGATGCAGGAGGACTACCTCCAATCATTAATGGGGAGATTGATGATGAAGGGGTTGCAGTGGAGATTGCATTTGTTGGGATCTATCCACGCTGTTGGTAGTTGATCCTTGACTGGATAATTGCATAATTATTGTATGCTATAATATAGGGAGGATGTGACTAGATGGTTAATGTCCCTAACTCTACTTACTTTGGCCTCACAAATGGTACAGATTCATTGACAAATGTCAGGATTTGGGTAAAAATATGTCTACATGAAAGAGGTAGCTTTTTTGGTCTTATGTCCAGGCATGAAATGTCCTTCTTCTTCTTATCACTTACTTTGACAAAAGCAACATCCTCCTCCTGAATTTTATGAATTTTAAATTGTCCAACACATTCATCATAAACATCCTATGTAGCATCAGTTCCTCAAACTGTTTTGCACTTCCAGTGTAGCATCCTCAATTTATATGTCATCACCATTACTCTTACTAGTACTCATCCTCTCATTTTAAGAGGGCTTCAGAGCTTCAGTAGAGCAGTTTGTGATACAGCTCGCCAGCGATGCTGGAACAGCGGTTAATGCAGAATGATACAATGAGTCTCTCAGAGTTAGACTATTATGTTAAAATGCCTTAATAGCTACAGCTAAGAGGCTACAGAAATACTTCTAAGACAGCAGAAATATGTAATATAGAATGAGAGTAGAGCTACTCTATCAAATTGGATTCCAGCTTTAAGGACTGGAACACATATTGACTTATGTGTTTGGTAAGGAACTTACAAAACTCATGCAGAGAAATATTTAGGGCTGATATTAAGTTCAGAGTAAAGCAAAAAATCAAGCAATGTTGCACTTTGGCAAAATATTTTTGACCTCAGGTGGGGCAGATTTAAAATGTGCAGACAGATATATATTTGTGCAATTCCTGCACAAAACCAGCAACATTACCCAAAAGGAACAAACTGGTATAACATAACTATTGGGTCAAACTGTTGCAACAATTATTTTAAAAATAAAGGATATATTAATTACATGTTGCATTGTAGTGTTGTAATATATTTTCTTAAATTTAGCCAAATGTGTTCCTTATATACAGTACCAATAGTTTAACTTTCCCCCTGAAAGTATTGCTTATGGTTATGGAAGTATCCAGCTGTCAGGATGCAGCCAGGGGAGTCATCAAGCCATGTTGTTTCAGAAGAAGTGTCAACCCAGACATCATGTTCACTGAAAAAATTCTAAGTGTTAATTCACGGCAGGAAGTAGGAGGTCCATTTGTAATGTACCGAGGGCCTGAATCAGACCCACTCGCGAGTGCTATGCACTCCCAAGCGGGTCGATGGTGGCCCAGAGCGCATGCGCGCGATGGAGCCGGCTCCGTCGTGCGCATGCGAGAGACCCGGATAGCGACGGACAAACCGTCGCTGTGGGTCTCGTACAAAAGGGGGCATGCTGTCGATGTTGAGCTGCCCAAACAGAGGCATTCCTATGTGAACGCCTCCATTTGGGGGTGGCCCCACTGACATCACGAGTGATGTCAGTGGGAGAGATTTCGGCTCTGTGAGAGCTGAAATCTCTCTGGGGCTTGCGGCAACAAGACCCTACCAAAAGGGTCTCGTCACAAGCCCAATGGTTGCAATGGTCTTGACCATTGCGAACATCTTTCTGGCCACTTACTATAGCTGTGGGTGGTCACCCACAGCTATGCGAGCGGCCTTGAGGCCGCTCTAAAAACAAGAAGGCCATCCCTGATTCAGAGCGAGCGCTCTGTCAGAGCATCCGGCTCTGAGTCAGGGCCTGATACCCCTGCTGTTATGGCTATTAGGTATAACTTTGATTTACAGGTGTGTCCTAATACAATGTAGCTCAAGTTGCAGATGTGACCATGCAGTAAAACAAATTTGTAATGTACACAATTGCAAGACCCTGGATAATAAATGGGTAAATTAGGGTGTCTGGTGGAGTCTTTATTTAAAAAAAAAATATTTACAGTGTCTGTGTCCTGTCATTTGATTAAAATATTTTTTGCAGGTGAACTATAGGTACCAGGCATGCTGTCACTTGAGGTTTGA
Organism: Taudactylus pleione; assembly: GCA_031769625.1. NCBI lineage: Eukaryota > Metazoa > Chordata > Amphibia > Anura > Myobatrachidae > Taudactylus > Taudactylus pleione. Next base: position 6,000,695 of record JAUIMM010000077.1, on the reverse strand, counting down.
GAAGTGCCATCCTGCTCTGGCAGGCTTGCTGGAACAAGTAGTTTACTTTTAAAATATATTATTATTATTATTATTATTATTATTATTATTAACATAACATTACCTCCATACCCAACACAACCAGTGGTATGGAGAAGAACCCTAGTGCTATTGGCACTAGGGCTGGTTGGACCCAGAATGTATGGCCTGCACATAGGTTTTTATATTTAAAATAATATTGTTACCTACTGTATTAGTTGTCTTGTATTATCCTTAGTGTATAAATGCAACTCAGGAAGTGTTGCAGAGTAGTGACTTTGGTGAAAGACTAGTTTAAATCATCTCCCTAAAAATATGAAGGGGGCAGACAAAGTAAGCCAGGTAAATGGTAAAATTACTTACAAATCACCTGATATATCCAATTAGCCCCATGAAGGTCCATAACTGACTCTATTTGATAGGATGTAGACAGTTTTGCACAGCATCCTCTTTGCCAAGCTGTGGTTTTCCTGGCACTGGCCCACTATATACCTCAAGTATTTCGCTTTCTGCACAATTGCAGCAAATTTGTCTGGGGTAGGGCTTAAGCAGTGAGCACATACAGTTGCAAGTACAGCCTTGACCTTTGGGAGATGGGATTCCCAATGCTGGGTATGTATGATGATATCATCCAAGTACTGTAAGTCAAGGCATAAGTGCTATTGGGTCACAAAAGATTTATCATGCCCCACTGGAAAGTAGCCAGAGTTGTTTGTAAAGCAAATATGAGGACTTTGCATGGAAAAAGTGTATCCAGAGAAGAGAAAACAATCTTGGCTCTGGCTGGAGGAGTAATTGTGATCTGTCAGTAACCCAATGTAAGGTCATGGGTGGTTAAGCACTCTAGATGTGTTGTATATCAGATAAGACTCATGAACTCAGGAGTGCATCATAACATGTTTTCTTAGAAACACATCAGTAACTGAACTGAGCACAAACAGAGGAACTCCCTCCCAGCATGCATAGCCCCATGGAGAGTCTCATCCTGCTAGGTCCTAGCAGGATACATATCTACATCCCTTCCTTCATAAAGATGATAGGGAAGAGGTAACACAATAAAAAGAGAATAACAAAAGGAGAAAGAATGGGTGTGGAAGGTTATGTGACATAATCCCGGAATCGGGAATTGGGCCTGCATACACGTCCAGACTTGGTGGTATATATGTGCGGAATGGGAGCCTGGTCATTGCAAGGGTTATATGTTGGTGCTTTTGAGTCAAATGGCAGTTCATTATCAATTGAGGAGCCACAGTTTCTGACTACTCCGGGCTTGGTGTGATGAGAGAGGTGTTTGTGCCATCCACTGTTACATTGGGCGCAGTAATAGTCTCTTCAGGTACACTCAGGAAGTGGTGACGATTATGCTCACAAACAGCTCCATCTGCTTGAACAACATAGCAGTTGGGAGAGTTGGCTTCCTTTAGAACAGTAGCAAGTTTGTCATATCCTCGAGCAGTATGTAGTTGAACAGCTTGTCCTGGGACCAACTGAGGGAGAGCGTGTGCTGTACAGTCATAATTTCTTTTATTAGACATGTGCTTAGCAGCCAGCGCTGCCTGCATTTGTGTCTGTAATTGAGGCTGTAATTGCTGTTTGGTAATTGGGACTTGGGTTCTGGTGCGATGTGATAACAACCATTGGGCAGGGGATGGTAATCCATCTTGCGGTATGTTATGTAAGTAAAGGAGTGTCAGACAAACATCAGTCTGGTCTCGTGTACATTTCTCTAACAGATGCTTGGCAGAATGAACAGCTCTTTCTGCAAGTCCATTGGATTGGGGATATAGTGGACTGCTGGTGATGTGTGCGAAATCCCAAGTACAAACAGACAGTTTGAATCCAATGCTCACAAACTGTGTGGTATTGTCTGTAATGAATTTCTGAGGTATTCCATGTGTGGCAAAGTGCTGTTTGAGCTTGGTAATTATGGTGGTGCTGGTAACAGTGGTTAATTGATTTCAAACCATCCTGAGTAAGAGTTTACAAGAACCAGCTACTTCTTACCCCTACATAGAAAAACATCAGCAGCAGTGACAGACCAGGGATGATCTGGTTTGTCATGCGGATGCAGTGGCTCTTTAGGTTGGTGTACATGAAAGGCCGAACAAGGGCCGCAAACAGAGACCTCCTTCTCTAGATCATGAAACAAGGTAGACCAATAGAGCAGTTCCCTGGCCATGTGCTTCGTGGCTTCCAGACCAGAGTGGCCTTGTGCAGTTGCTTGGCGTAGTACTTTTGTAATGTGTAGGGTATAACAAATCTCTAACTTCTCAAAACAATCCCATCTGATAGTGATAACTCATCTCGCATGGCAATGAATAGGTGTAAGACTTTTGGTAGCTCCCTGGAAGACTATGGCTAGCCTCACAGGATAACCTGAGAAAGGCGTTGACATAACTCATCAACCAAAGATTCTGTACGCAGCTCCTCCATTGGGGCAGAGTACAGGAATTGCACAGTCATTACATCATGGTCATCATCAACCTGCAGTGGAGCAGAATGGGTTAGGAACGCTCTGGAGAGGGCAACAGCTACGAACATTTCTTTGCCACACTTGTAGATGATGTCTAGGTGGTACCTCTGTAATTTGAGCATTATCCTTTAAATATGGGCAGATGCATTGTGCATGGGCTTTCCCAGGATGGTAATGAGCGGTTGGTGGTCAGTTTCGAAGGTGACCGGCCGCCCGTAGATGAAATCATGGAATTTGTGGCAAGCAAACACCAACGCCAACAGCTCATTTTCCATCTGCTCATAACGAGATTCTGTGTCCGTCAGAGCCCTGAAATGAAAAGCAAGTGGTCCATTGTTCTGGAGGCAAACTGCACCCAGCCCGTGCTGTGAGGCGTCAGCTGAGATTACCACCGGTGGGTTTACATTGAAGTATTGCAGAATAGGAAGGCTGGCGAGTATGCATTTGAGTTTTGACACCATGGCCTGGTGCTGTTCCAACCAACCACTCCGTATCTTGGTGCAGAAGATGCCGCAGGGGTGCAGTTATCTCACTGTAAGTGGGAATGAATTTTGACAGGTAGTTAGTCATCCCTAAGAGGCGTTGGAGGCTAAGTTTGTCCACATGCAAAGGCATGTCCTGGATGGCTGCTCTTTTATCAGGGTCGGGTTTAACACCATGGTTAGTGAGGAGGTGACCAACGTATGGGACTTCAGCCACTCTGAATCTGCACTTATCTGGTTTGATCTTTAATTTGAAAGCACATATTATGTCCAATACCTGGCATAGATGCTAGTCATGCTCTTGCATAGTACGGCTCCAGACGAGGATGTCGTTGACTATAATTTCACAGGGATGTCCAGCAAACAGTAGTTCCATATACCGTTGAAACACCTCACTGCCAGTAGTCAGTCAGTATGGCATGCATAGAAAGACATATCTCTCAGCTGTTGTCATAAAAGCAGTGAGGAGTGACGATTCTTTATCTAATGTGATTTTCCAAAACCCATATTTCGCATCTAATGTGCTGAAGACCTTGGCTTATAGCATGTCAGCAATGACTTGTTCTACTGTTCTCAATGGGTGGCGGGGTCTTAGCAGCACTTTATTGAGGTGTACAGGGTCTATACAAATCCTGACAGTCCCATCTTTTTTATAGCAGCACCATTGGAGATACCCACTGGGTTGTTTCTTCCATAGGGGTAACAACAACAAGCGCAGTCATGCGCTTTAACTCAGCTAGGACCTTAACCTTCATGGTGATTGGAACCCTCCAGGGTGCACACACTGTAGGGATGACAGATTCATCTAAATGCATGTTGTATATGATGGGTAGTTTGCCGATGGTGTTGCATGTGAATAAATCCTTGAAGTCGCGGAACTCTGGGGTGTCTTGTTGTATCTTGTGTACTTGAAGCCAAAAATGTATCAACCCAAGGTGCATGCTGTCAGGCAGTCCAAGCAATGGCCTAATGTCACTATCTACTATGTGGAATAGCAACGGTGCACGTATATTCAATGGTGGTGGTGCCCACAGTCTTGATAATATGACCCCCATATGCCACCAAATTTACAGTGTCTGTGTGATCTATTGTTGCTTGCGGGCTGGTTTTGTGCAGCAGAGTCTTGGACATCATGTTGCATTTGGCACCAGTGTCAACTTTAATCGTCTAAGTATTGCCACTCTTTTTAAAATATAAGTGAGTGAAAATCTCTCCTTGGTTTGCAATTAGATCAATGCTTTCACAATATATTGTCTCATCGGTATGCACTATTGACTCCGTGCCACATGGTTGACTTTATGCCTCTGTCTGTATACCTGTGTTACTTGTGGTTCACTGTGTGTCATGGTTTGTCTGGATCTGCAACACTTTGCAAAGTGGTTAAGCTTATTGCAGTGGTTGCAGCATTTGTTAAAGGCAGGACACATCTCCTGGTCAAATGCATGGTGTCCCCCACAGTTGTAGCATGGCCTGTATTGCGTTTGTGAACACTGCATATTTTAGCCTCCCTCCATATCTCTTTTGTGCCCTGTTCTGATTGATCATGCAGCATGCAGATGTGAATGGCGGAGTTTAAGGTTAGATCCTTTTCTTGTAGTGAGTGTGCACGTACTGTGTCACTACAGGTACCACATACGATATGGACTCTGATCAGCTCATCAGTTATTGCTCCAAAGTTACATTTCTATGCCAATAGTTTCAGGGTGGACACATATGACTGTATACTTTCCCCAGTGTTCTGGTTTGTGGAGTTTAATGCATGTCTGTCAATTATGACAATTTTAAAGGCTTACAAATCTCATCAAACTTTGCAATGAATACATCTGGGTCTTCTTTGATTTTCCCTTCTGCATATGTGAATGTGTCTGCTTTAGTGATTGCCTCTGTACCAGCCAGATTAAGCAATGTGTATGTTTGTACCTGTTTTGATTTTTCAGACATTCCAGCCATGTGGTACTCCACCCATTCTCTCCTGAACTGCACCCATCTGTCAGCAATAGTTTCATCAAACACGAGGGGGTCAATGCAGCAGATTCCTTAAGCAATGGTATCCCGCTTCTGTCATCATGTAGATGTGTTGTATATCAGATAAGACTCATGGACTCAGGAGTGCATCATAACACATTTACTTAGAACAACATCAGTAACTGAACTGAGTACAAACAGGAACTCCCTCCCAGCATGCATAGCCCCATGGAAAGTCTCATCCTGCTGGGTCCTAGCAGGATAAATATCTACAAGTACTGAATGTTGGCCAGATTTTCAACCAACTTATCAACCTAAGGCATGGAATAGCTATCAAACTGGTAGGCCTCATTTAATTTGTGGAAGTCATTACAAAAACATATGCTCCTGGTTTGGACATTGATGTTCCTCTTTCCTCCTACCGACATGCCTCAAACTGTAATTGACTGGCCCCACAGTTTAAATTATTTTTTATGGGCCTTGCAAGTGAGTAAACTACTCTCCTTAATTGGCTTCAAGACCAATGCCTTACAATAACACAAATGTCCTAAAGCTTGTGGAAGCCTAAGGTACTTCCTTTATGGTGAATATATATATATATATATATATATATATTAGGGGTGAGCGGGTTCGGATTTCTGAAATCCGAACCCCCCCGAGCCCCCCCGATCCGAGTCCGATCTGAGTCAGGCTCGACTTTTCCCGCCTGACTCGGATTCTGAAATCGAGGCAAAACGTCATCTTCCCGCCTTCCGAGTCTCGCGGGTTTTGGATCCTATATAAGGTACCCACGTCGGCGCCATTTTCTCACTCGGCTGTGGACAGTGAAGAGGGAGGGTGGGAGTTAGGGCTGTGTAGTGTAGTGTAGTGTAGTGCTGCTGTTGTCCACTACTTCAAAGTCCATAGGGGCTGGCTGTGTTGTGCTGTGCTGCTGTTGTTAATAGGGGCTGTGTCCACTACTTCAAAGTCCATAGGGGCTGGCTGGACTGTGTTGTGCAGTCAGTTCTCCATAGGGGCTGTGTCCACTCCAAAGTCCTGTGCAGTGGCCCAGTCCTAAAGAGGTGCTGTAGTGTTGTCCAGGGGGTGCTCTGTCCATCAGGGGTGCTCCCCCCAAGTGCTAAAAAAATAATATATTTTCTGTGTTTGTGAATTGTGTGCGCAGTAGCCGCACGTGCATCAACAAAGTAGTGCCAAGCGTGCGCCTGTGTCATAAGTAAAGGGCCGGCTGGCTTGACCGTTAAAGGGTGCTGTAACCCCCGAAAGTACACTCCAGTCCAAACCAAAAAAAAATTATTTTCTGTGTTTGTGAATTGTGTGCGCAGTAGCCGCACGTGCATCAACAAAGTAGTGCCAAGCGTGCGCCTGTGTCATAAGTAAAGGGCCGGCTGGCTTGACCGTTAAGGGTGCTGTAACCCCCGAAAGTACACTCCAGTCCAAACCAAAAAAAAAATTATTTTCTGTGTTTGTGAATTGTGTGCGCAGTAGCCGCACGTGCATCAACAAAGTAGTGCCAAGCGTGCGCCTGTGTCATAAGTAAAGGGCCGGCTGGCTTGACCGTTAAGGGTGCTGTAACCCCCGAAAGTACACTCCAGTCCAAACCAAAAAAAAAATTATTTTCTGTGTTTGTGAATTGTGTGCGCAGTAGCCGCACGTGCATCAACAAAGTAGTGCCAAGCGTGCGCCTGTGTCATAAGTAAAGGGCCGGCTGGCTTGACCGTTAAGGGTGCTGTAACCCCCGAAAGTACACTCCAGTTCAAACCAAAAAAAAAATTATTTTCTGTGTTTGTGAATTGTGTGCGCAGTAGCCGCACGTGCATCAACAAAGTAGTGCCAAGCGTGCGCCTGTGTCCCATAAGTAAAGAGCCGGCTGGCTCATTTCCTAAAGGGTGGTGTAACCCACAAAGTGCACTACTCTCCAGCAAAAATAAAAAAATATTTTCTGTGTTTGTGTGCGCTTTAGCCGCACGTATATATATCAATATAACATAAATGGAGGACCAAACTTTCTCTGATAAAAATAAAATAGGGAAAGATCAAGAACCACTTCCTACTAGTGCTGTTGCTGCTGCTGGGAGTTGTTCATCATCCCAGAGAGGAAGTAGGAACATCACTACTTTTACTAAACAATTGACCCTCCAACAGTCCCTAGCGATGAGGATGAAGTACGACAGCAGTCATCCTGAAGCAAAACGTATAACTGAGGCCTTGACTGCTATGTTGGTGTTAGACGTGCGTCCGGTATCCGACATTAGTGCAGTGGGATTTAGACAATTGATGGAGGTAGTGTGTCCTCGGTTCCAAATCCCGTCTAGATTCCACCTGCATCCTCAAAGCAGCAGCGACAAGCGTGCGTCTGTCTGTTAAAGGGTGGTGACACCCTCAAAGTGTGCTACACAAACAATTAAAATATTGTTCTTTTTTTTTCTGTCTTTGTGAAATGTGTGGGATGTAGCCGCACCTGCATCCTTAAAGCAGCAGCGACAAGCGTGCGTCTGTCTGTTAAAGGGTCGTGACACCCTCAAAGTGTGCTACACAAACAATTAAAATATTGTTCTTTTTTTTCTGTCTTTGTGAATTGTGTGGGCTGTAGCCGCACTTGCATCCTCAAAGCAGCAGCGACAAGCGTGCGTCTGTCTGTTAAAGGGTGGTGTAACTCACGAAGTGCTCCAAAAAATAAAAAACTATTTTTTTAATGTGTTTGTGACTTGTGTGCGATGTAGCCGCACTTGCATCCTCAAAGCAGCAGCGACAAGCGTGCGTCTGTCTGTTAAAGGGTGGTGACACCCTCAAAGTGTGCTACACAAACAATAAAAATATTCTTCTTTTTTCTGTCTTTGTGAATTGTGTGGGCTGTAGCCGCACCTGCATCCTTAAAGCAGCAGCGACAAGCGTGCGTCTGTCTGTTAAAGGGTGGTGTAACTCTCAAAGTGCTCCAAAAAATAAAAAACTATTTTTTTTGTGTTTGTGACTTGTGTGCGATGTAGCCGCACTTGCATCCTCAAAGCAGCAGCGACAAGCGTGCGTCTGTCTGTTAAAGGGTGGTGACACCCTCAAAGTGTGCTACACAAACAATAAAAATATTCTTCTTTTTTCTGTCTTTGTGAATTGTGTGGGCTGTAGCCGCACTTGCATCCTCAAAGCAGCAGCGACAAGCGTGCATCTGTCTGTTAGAGGGTGGTGTAACCCTCAAAGTGTGCTCCACAAACAATAAAAATATTCTTTTTTTTTTTCTGTCTTTGTGAATTGTGTGGGCTGTAGCCGCACTTGAATCCTCAAAGCAGCAGCGACAAGCGTGCGTCTGTCTGTTAAAGGATTACATCGGTGACAGCATCCAAGTAGGCATGTCAGACAGTCCGTACCTGTACTGGCAGGAAAAAGAAGCAATTTGGAGGTCCCTGTACAAACTGGCTCTATTTTACCTGAGTTGCCCCCCCTCCAGTGTGTACTCCGAAAGAGTGTTTAGTGCAGCCGGGAACCTTGTTAGCGAAAGGCGTAGGAGGTTGCTTCCACAAAATGTGGAGAAGATGATGTTCATAAAATGAATGATCACCTCTTCCAGGGAGACCAGCCTCCAGAACATACAGAGGGACCTGTGGTTCCAGCAGGGACGAATTAATACTCTGTGAGGATGAGGATGTACATAACACTGAAGAGGGTGAGGAATCTGTGGATGAGGAGGATGAGGACGACTTCTTGCCTCCGTAGAGCCAGTTTGTGCAGGGACAGATTAATTGCCAGCTTGTTTTGTGGGGGCCCAAACAAACCAATCATTTCAGCCACAGTTGTGTGGCAGACCCTGGCGCTGAAATGATTGGTTTGTTAAAGTGTGCATGTCCTGTTTATACAACATAAGGGTGGGTGGGAGGGCCCAAGGACAATTCCATCTTGCACCTCTTTTTTTTCTTTGCATTATGTACAGTTTGGGGCCTAGTTTTTCAATGCCATCCTGTCTGCCACTGCAGTTTCACGCCTAGATGGGTCACGTGTTTGTGCCGCCCACTCGTGTCGCTTAGCATAGTCATCCAGCTACCTCGGTGCAACCTTTTGGACATAAAAACACTATTGTGAGGTGTGAGGTATTCAGAATAGACTGGAAATGAGTGGAAATTAAGGTTATTGAGGTTAATAATAGCATAGGAGCAGAAAAACCTACAAATTCTGTGATTTTAGCTGTTTTTATGCTTTTTTTCAAAAAAATACAGATCCAAAACACAAAACCCAGAACCCAAAACACGGAAGGGTGGTTTTGGCAAAACCAATCCAGATCCAAAACACGAAGAAAGATCCAGATCCAAAACCAAAACACAAAACACGAAAAGTGGCCGGTGCACACCCCTAATATATATATATATATATATATATATATATATATATAACTCTGCACTCCCTTTTCAAACTGTAAATATGTAAATACAGGGAATGCATTAAAAATCTGTGTGTGTTAGCTGAATTTTTATTTATGGAAAAATTAGTGTGGTCACATACCAAAGGCACCCCAGATGGTTGAGTGCAGTGGACTAAGGCCCTCATTCAGAGCCACTCGCTAGCGGCAGTACGCTCGTTCCGAGCGATGTTCGCACATCTGCGCATGCGTACGGTTTTTAGTACGCATGCGCGAACCAGTCATTGCGGCTGAAAATCGTTGGTACGCAATATAGCGAGGGCCTGCTATTTTGAGTGACAGAATGAGGCGTATGTGGGTGGTAACAGGGGAAGGTGCTTGAAAACGGGGAGTGGAGATCAGAACGCTGGCGTGCTTAAAGGTCAAAACGGGCATTTTAAGGGAGTGCATAATTAATCCAGCAGCATCATTGACCACGTCACTTGGTTTTTTTCAACTCAGAACTGCTCGCAAAATAGCGGTTGAAAAAACCAACCACAAGAATAGTGAGCAGTTCGTATCCTGTTCGATGTACTCGATTAATCTAATAAATAGCGGACATGACGTATGGTGCGAGCGGCCAGGGGGCGTTTTTAACAAATAAACGAGCGTATGTTTTGCTCGCTCGTTCAGACTTAGAGGTGTGAACAGACTGCAATGTGCGAACGGATCATTTGAATAGCCACCCCTTGTTTTTGAACGAACGCAAATAGCGAACAGCTCTGAATGAGGGCCTAAGTCTGATATATACAGCATATATATATATATATATATATATATATATATATATAAACCATGGTGATACAGCGGCACTCAGGAGTCTTCACAATAAGGTGAAACAACGTGTTTATTTCAATGTTTCGGGATACGGAGACCCCGTCTTCAGGAACACACACGGGGTCTTCGTATCCTGAAACGTTGAAATAAACACGTTGTTTCACCTTATTGTGAAGACTCCTGAGTGCCGCTGTATCACCATGGATTATATAGAGGGGAGTGATCTCCGCCTTATTGAGGGCACCTGGAGCAAGGTATTTGCCCGGATTTGGGCCTAAGGAGTGCCAGGACATTTATATGCATATATATATATATATATATATATATATATATATGTCATTTTTTATTTGTATGTGTGTGTATATATATATATTTATATATATTATATTTCTATATATATATATATGTCTCTTATATACATCAAAATGTGCTCTATAGCAGATAAAGGCTATAAGATTCTGGTTGGTTTACTGATTACCAAAGGGTTCTCTACATTGCATATGGCAAGCAGGTAAGGCCAATCAGACAAGCAACACTTTTTTCTAAGCCATTTCCAGTCACACAATTTTTTAAGCCATTTCATAGGCCTGCTTGACATTTAATCTGGCAATGCACCACTTTTCAAATTCCAAAAGTATAAGTTCTGGGGAAAATTAGAAAGTTATGGGACAGATGACCACCAGAGTGATAAGATAATTGCAGTTTATGATATTTTCATTCACAAAAGCAACATTTAAAGTAGTTTAATCAGCATCAGTGGCATCACAAGGAGGGTGCGGGGGATGAGGGCCGCACTCGAGTGTCACCCACCGAAGGGTGACACCAAGGTGCAGACTCATCCTCATAGACAGGAGCCGGTGCTGCACTGTATAACTAAGGGCAGCACTCGGCCCTGACACTGTGAGGAAGCCGGCACTGCAAACAGGGCAGTCACTCCGCACCTTCGGCACACATCTTCCCCACTGTCTGCACTTATACATACAGTAACCACGGGGGTTCGGGCTGTGAGGCCCCATCCCATCCTGCATGGCTACACCCCCTTTTCCTCAGCACGTGGCTCAGCCATGCGCACAGCATCCATCCCTGCACCAGGTGACACTGCGGGGAGGGATGCCACTGATCAGGATTGAATTTTCTTTCAAAAACAATAATATTACTTGTATCATATGAGTAATAAATTCACAATTGATTGACACATTTAACATATACAGAGATCATAATTGTTTAATTTTATTTATATTAGGATATCACAATTACAAGAAGACAATAAATATTAAGGATCTTCACACTAGCATTAATCAATATTTTTTACTGAATTTGTGATCCTCATATAAAAATGGACTATTTGTTAAGTGTTTGTTTGTTAATTGAAATCAGATAATGTATGTCACGAGGTACAAGTTTACACATTTTACTGGGTTATGCTGCAACCATACAAGCTACTCAAGAACTCAATTAGAAGTCACTGAAGTAACTTTCCTTGAATCCAGGCCAGCACTTTGGATTTCAAATCTGTATATAAAAGAAGTTGTTTTCATAATTCTGTGGTACAGGTTATTTTATATTTACATATATTAAAAATACATCAATGTATGTACAATGTTGAATATTAAGAGAATTGCATTCCAATCCATATGTTGAGGTAGCAAGTATATTTTAGCCATTGGTAAATGTGCTTTTATCATTCCAATATATTTTTATTATTATAGAATAGCATAAACAAAATCTTCCAATAATTGGAAACAAGCTCTTGAGATTAATTGAGATAATTTTACCCAATGGTGTTTCTTTGTAGTTAGGGAATCAGATATAAAATTACAACAGTATCTGCCATGCAAAACATTTTATTCTCTAAACAGAATGCAAGTATAAGCTTTAGTCCTTGCAAACCTATTAAATAAGCACAGATATACTGTATAAAATAAATTACATGTTCATCATTTACTGTATATTATCTATATAATAACTGACATCAGCTATTTAGTTCATCTCTGATAATTTATTTGGAAAATAAGTAGGAAAATCATGAGCATACCATTAACTAAAGGAAGAAAAGGTCACAATAAATGGATAATTTTAATAGCCTTTGGATATTGCATATTCAAAGGTAAACATTAAAATAGATTACAGATATACTGGTATTTAAATGAGCTTTCTGATTATTATGGGACATGTTGGAGTGTGGAAGGTAATCCTTTCCTAGTCTATAGTAGGGTTTTTCATTTCTGTAATGTAATTAGCATTGTGAAGTACCTTCTTTCTTTAATGTTTTTTTATGTTTTTTTAATCTGTTAGTATAATTCTTAATTTTTCACATTACAGACATTTCTGAACTGTCCTTACTTTGCTCTTAATACTTACATGTTTGCAATACTAATGTAATTGTTTGTCTCTTCTATCCAGAATTAAGCTTAAGGCACGTATAGCTCAGAAAACACTAAAGGACTGGAAAATTTAGAACATATTTTCATATTCTCTTCAAACATAACTTGCAGAAGGGTTATATGGATTCATATAGGTCTCCGATGCCATAACCATTAATCACAGCAGTGTGATGTGATTTGCAGCTGCATTTGCACAATAACAATGTTGGAGAAGAAAAACTTGACCATTGTTACAGAGTTTATTTTGTTGGGCTTCCCTCTGCTTCCACACTTAATTGTCCCTATATTTTTACTTTTGCTAGTTTCCTATATATTTACTATGATAGGTAATATCCTTATAATTAAAGTGATCTTACTAAATAGAAGCCTACAAAGTCCCATGTATTTCTTTCTATGTAATTTAGCAATTATTGATATATGTTTCATTAACACCACAGTACCAAACTTGCTAAAGGACACATTAAGGAAAGCAAAGTCTATACATTTGGCCTGCTGCTTAACTCAATCATACATTTTCTTTCTTGTTGGAACTGCTGAGTTTATACTTCTGGCTGTAATGTCTGTTGATCGATACTTAGCAATATGCTACCCTCTGCATTACACAACAATTATGAAAAGACGTGTATGTATTCAACTTATGTTTGGAGTTTGGCTTGGCTCTTTTTTCTCTATGTGCATACCATCTTATTTAGTTCTAAAACTTTCATTTTGTTTTTCTGAGATTGACCATTTTTTATGTGATATAGGCCCACTGCTAAGGAACTCCTGTACAAACACAGAGCATATTGAGAAGTGGGTACTAGCATCATCTTTTCTTGTCTTTGTTTCTTTTCTCATAACATTTTTATCTTATTTCAATATTCTTGTTGCTATTGTAAAAATTAAAACTGACAGAGCTAAAGAAAGGGTTTTATCAACATGTTCTACTCATGCTATTGTTGTGAGTCTCATATATGGCAGCTGCATGTTTATGTATTCTCAACCAATACAGAGTCAGGGATCGTCTTTCAACAAAGAAGTATCAATTCTCAATACTGTTGTGGTACCGTTAATGAACCCATTCATTTATACTCTGAGAAACCAAAATGTCAAGGAAATAGTTTACCAAAAGGTCTGGAAAATCACCAAAAGCTAACAAAACTAGCTTCAATATATATAGAGAGGGAGAGAGAATAAAAAAAGTTGTATATGTTATATTTATAGAAGCTAATAATTGAAATGAACTTTACTAAGCAAGTAGATGTTGCTCACATTTTAGAACACATATTGTTTGAACAAAAAAAAATCTACAGAACTAATATGCAGTTTAAAATTTAAAAAATATTATAGAAGTGATGTATTTGTGTTTTGAAAAGATATTCAACATTTGTATTTGCAATAAGCATTATACAAAATTGTGCCTCAAAAAGTACTTGTAAAGGACAGTTTTCATAGAATGTTAAATGTAATAATAATGACAATTGGTACTCTACTGTTTTGTCTACAAAAGTGAATAATGTCACACAGAACATAAAAATTAAAGTTGGTCCCATTTAAATGTGAAAATTAATTTATTGAATAATTACTAAGCAATGCACAAGTTTATTTTGATATTCACCTAAAACTTGGGGTTTTAAAGATAACCTGTGAGTTTTCAGTTGAAATAACACATAAATTGTAGTTTTAAAAATTATTCTGTTTGGTATATGTGCATTGCTTCCTGTGTTTTGGTTTGGGATCTGCATTTTTTCAAAAAATTATAAAACAGCTAAAAGCACATAATTTGGGCATGTTTTTGTTCCTACAGTATTATTAACCTCAATAACTTAAACGTCCCCTCATTTCCAGTCAATTTCGACCACCTGACAGCTCATAATACAGTTTTCATCCAATTTAGGACAAAAGGTTGCACTGAGCTAGCTGGCTGACTAACCTAAGTGACAGCAAGGGGTGACACAAACATGTGGCAGTCCAACTTCAAACATGGCACATCTACGAAACAGAGTGGCACAGTAGTGGCAGACAGGATTGCAGTTTAATAAACTATACAATCCCATAGAAAATAACCTAGAATGTTTTCATTGATCAAGAACTAGTTCAGAAGCCCAAGGGAGATGGAGTATGTGTGTTGTTGAAGGCAGAGAAAGGAAAGAAGAATAGATTGGTAGTAAATTTAATACAATTTTTTATATTCTGAAGCAAATTTATGAAGCAGGAGGGCAGACCATTACAACTGGGTAAACATGTTCCATGTTTTGCTCACAAAATAAACTTGGTGGATCAGATTTTTGTTTAAATTAAAGGGGCACGCAGGAAATGCTGTCTGTTGCTATAAACATTTCTGGACATTTTTTACATTTGGCAACCACATGTCAAAGATTTCAGCAGCTGTGGCATCTCAACGACCAACATGAATATCTAGGAAACACAGTGACACTGCAGTGGCAGATAGGATGGCAGTTTCATAATCTACAGTATACAACTCTATATAACAAACCAAGAATGTTTTATTTTCATCAATCAAGAACAAGATCAGTGGCCCAAGGGAGGTGGAGATGTATGTAGTTGAAGGCAGAGAAAAGAAGGAAGGATTGATTACTTTGTAAATTAAATTTTAGTTTTGATTCTGTAGAAAATTTATGAGGGTGGAGGGGGGGGGAGATGACAGCGGTTTAGCCTCCGAAATTTATATTTTTTTATGTAAGGTAGGTTATATGGAGTTTCCAGCTCTCCAGTGTAACTAAATTTCTTGACTTCTCGTGTCAACCCTTGTGTGGAATGCTTGCAATTGTTGTCTTTTCTGGTATAATGTGGCCAGGACAGATTTCTGGACTGCACACCCTGAATATATATATATATATATATATATATATATATATATATATATATATATTAAATGGGAGGTGCTACCTGATGAGACTAATTGCAGGCACAAAAACAGACAAGTCTCAGGTGCACAACTCCAAATTATTAATAATATATAAATGCAATAAAATTTTGCAATCAATAGAGGTTTTTAGCATAATCTTGGCCAAGGTTATGGGCCTACCCACCATATCCAGGTACCCTCTACAGGGTAGGTCCCTAACATACTACAATTCAAATCCAGAGCACAGGACACCACCAAACTAGCCCAGCTAAGCCGCCCCAGGGCACCGCCATTGTAAGAAAAGTGCAGTGTAAAAGAGATAGGTAGGAGCAGCTACTGCTGCATATAAAGGATGAACATAAAAAGTGAGGTACATATATAATAAACAAACAGTGAAGGGTTAAAATGTGTTATAAAAGAAAAATGTGTTATAATGCGGTGCCCTGAAACAGATCAACAAAACCAATCCAGGGGGACCCACGACCCAAAAATGAGCCAAAGTTGCACTACAATATATATATAACTTGTAGGACTTACCTAGAATTGTGCCTAATACTAATGTGCATATTCATTACAAGACTCCATGCTTTTAAACCAATAAGGTAGGGGTTCTAATCCAGACTAAGGGCGTCTCCTTTCCCTCAGGTGTGCAATAAAGCACATTAAATTGAGTATATGGGAAAGATTCCTGGACTGCACAACCTGAATATATATATAATGGGAATTGCTACCTGATGGGACTAATTGCAGGCACAAAAACAGACAAATCTCAGATGCACAACTCCAAATTATTAATAATATATAAATGCAATAAAATTTTGCAATCAATAGAGGTTTTTAGCATAATCTTGGCCAAGGTTATGGGCCTACCCACCATATCCAGGTAACCTCTGTAGGGTAGGTCCCTAACATAGTACGATTCAAATCCAGAGCGCAGGACACCCGAAACTAGCCCAGCTAAGCCACCCCAGGGCACTGTCATAGTAAGAAATATTTTTCACACTGCACTTTTCTTACTATGGCGGTGCCCTGGGGCAGCTTAGCTGGGCTAGTTTGGGGGTGTCCTGTGCTCTGGATTTGAATAGTTGTATGTTAGTGACCTACCCAACAGAGGTTACCTGGATATGGTGTGTAGGCCCATAACCTTGGCCAAGATTATGCTAAAAACCTCTATTGATTGCAAAATTTTATTCCATTTATATATTATTAATAATATGGAGTTGTGCATCTGAGATTTATCTATTTTTGTGCCTGCAATTAGTCTCATCAGGTAGCACCTCCCATTATATATATATATATATATATATATATATATTCAGGGTGTGCAGTCCAGAAATCTTTATCATATACTCCATTTAATGTGCTTTATTGCACAACTGAGGGAAAGGAGATGCACTCACTCTGGATTAGCACCCCTACCTTATTGGTTTAAAAGCATGGAGTCTTGTAATGAATATACACACTAGTATTAGGCACAAATTCTAGGTAAGCCCTACAAGTTTTATATACTGTAGTGCAACTTTGGTTAATTTTTGGGGGATTGCCTTTGTCGATCTTTTTCAGGGCACCGCATTATAAGACATTTTTCTTTTATAACACATTTTTAACCCTTCACTGTTTTTTTATTATATATGTACCTCACTTTTTATTTTCATTCTTTATATGCAGCAGTAGCTGCTCCAAACTATCACTTTCACACTGCACTTTTCTTGCTATGGTGGTGCCCTGGGGTGGATTAGCTGGGCTAGTTTGGGGGTGTCCTGCGCTCTGGATTTGAATCTAGTATGTTAGGGAACTACCCTGCAGAGGTTACCTGGATATGATGGGTAGGCCCATAGCATTGGCCAAGATTATGCTAAAAACCTCTACTGATTGCAAAATTTTATTGCATTTATATATTATTAATAATTTGGAGTTGTGCACCGGAGATTTGTCTGAAAATGTGGCCGGCACAATCACATGGCAGTTCAACTTCCAACATGACACATATAGGAAACAGAGTGGCACTACAGTGGCAGACAGGATGGCAGTTTAAAATCTATAAAAATGTATGTCATCTAAGCAAAAAGATAGTCAGAAATGCCCCAAACAGTGCATATTGCAAATAAAAAATAGGTGCAAGATGGAATTGTCCTTGGGCCCTCCCACCCACCATTATGTTGTATATACTATACAGGACATGCACAGTTTAACAGACCAATCACTTCAGCAACAGGGAATGATACTTGTGACTGAAGTGATTGGTTTGTTTGGGCCCCCACAAAATAAGCAATCACTGGACTGCTGACATTGCTGGCAATGATTTCTATGAACAAACTGGCTCTATGACTGCAAGATGTCATAGTCTTTATCATCCTCACCCACATCAGTGTGTACATCATCTTCACACAATATTAATTCATCCTTGCTAGAATCCACCATTACATGTTTATCTGTACTTTGACATAATTGCTGATAAAGGTCTTCCTCATGGAATTTGTAGTTCATTTTGATGAACATAATTTTTTCTACATTTTGAGAAAGTAGCCTTCTATAAGGTTCCTGGCTGTGCTGAAAACTGTTTTTGAGTAAACACTGGAGGGTGGGCAGCTTAAGTAAAGCAAAGCCAGTTTGTTCAAGGGCCTCCAAATTGCCAAACCGACTGTCTGACATGCCTATATGGATGCTATCATTAAAATAATCCTCAACCATTCTTTGAAAGGTGATCATATCAGATGGAGTTGCGGAAGAGATGTCAGTAATTTTAGGCAATTCTTTTAAACCAACCAGATGTCAAAATGTTGTGTTGACTCCTCTGCATCACCAGTGGGTCTCCTTTGATAGCTGAGTTTTTTTCTTTACCCTGTCATTTGCCACTTGAGCTGACAATTTTCTCGCCAATAGCTTTTTGCATCTCTTCAGATCTGTGTCCATTGGAAAGAAAAACACATTGTATGACTTAAACCTATGATCAAGCATGGTCGATAAAAGGTATTTATCTGGTTTTAAGATGCTAACAACCATTGGATACTGGTGAAGTGAATAAAGAACTTGATTTACAAGTTCTCCTTTAGTTTATCAAGCTACTTTTCCAAAAGACCAACTAGGGGAATTACCTAACTCAAGCAGGCAGTGTCTGAGCTCTCTTCATAGGTGACAACTTCAAAGGTTTTTAGCACCTTGCATAACATGGAAAGTATTCTCCATTGCTCTGGAGTAAGGTACATTCTCCCTATGTAATGGCTCATGTAGCTTTGAATGGCTTTTTTCCTGTTCCTTCATTGCTGATGCATATAAAGTGTGTAATTCCATCTTGTTACTACCTCTTGCTTCAGCTGGTGGCAGGGCAAATTAAACTGTTCTTGCAGGTGCTGCAATCTTCTACTTGCAACTGCTGAATGCTTAAAATTGACCAAAATGTTTTATGGATCTCCTACACTGCCCTGTCATTTAAAAAAAAAAATCTGCACAAATTAATTGTGTGAGCAAAACATGGGAAGTGTTCAAAATCACCCAGCTGTAATGCTCTCAAAATATTTGTTGTCTTTTCAGAAAATCACAAATCCCGAGGAGAGTCCTAGCAGGGTAAATAATTTTGCAATGACATCTTTGAGTTTTTCTAAGAGGTTGACTCCAGTTTAATAATAATAATAATAATAATAATAATTTTATTTATATAGCGCTTTTCTCCCACAGGACTCAAAGTCACTTTACAGACACCAGAAAACATGGTACATTGTACAAGGATTTGGTGTTGCAAAAAAATAGATAACCACACCGAGATAATTAAAATCAACCGAAACCTAGAGAGCATAATAGGCATATTGCAGGATTGGTGCAGACATTTGGGGAAATAACTTCCATGGGTTATATATTCCACCCACAAAGGTACCAAATGAGGTAGCCATCTTGGGCGCACTACGTAGGATTACCCTGGGTGGAATAGGTTACAACTAGAAGAGATGACACAAAATGGGTGGTTGCAAAATCCTGATGTTAGGAGTAGGGTCCCAACATAATAGTCAAGTCCATGTATTTTTCATGCCATCAATGAGTTTACAAGGTGAGGCAGCCATGGTGTGCGCACTACGAAGATTGCACTGTGGTTGATCAACCATACAAGGACCCAAGGAATATATTGGAAAACTGACACATTTGTGGCAGAATGATATACCCTTTGTGAATAGACCCACATGAAGTACATCCTGCCCATGGAGGATGCACTTCAGTGGATGTATAGCATGCCAGTATAGCATACAGTGGGGTGAAAGTACATTTTGCAAAACAGGGATTAGTAAATACAGCACACAGTGCTGCAGTTCAGGCATGAGATTTGCGGGTGACTGAAACATTTGAAATATGAAATGCACTGAATTAATAGATCCACGTGTTTGTTCATCCTGACCAAGAATGAACCATCCAAGGCAGCCATCTGGGGAGCACTGTGTAGGTTACATCTGGCAGGGTGTGCAAGTAGCGGAAGTACAATGTCCAGGTGAAAAAAAATAAAAATAAATGGTGACCGCATTTTAAGTTAAAACCATGTTAAAATTAATCAGAAATTAAAAAATAATAGAGTGATCTGCAAAAAGCCACAGCGTCTCCTTCTCTTGAGAGTGTGGGCTTGTCGCATCTAGCAGTTTGTGGAGTTCGATTTGGCTGCAGCATGAAACAGCAGCTGAACCCAGTCTCTAGGGACTGTAAATGAAGGTCAAGTGGCAGTATTCCTGTGTGTTCATGAAATTGTTTAAATTTTGGTTAGAAAGTAGTCAAAAGTCCAAATCCAGTTCGAACTCCGGTTCTAACTCCATGCTTCAGATAGCATGCTTAAGATGCAGGCTATATTGGCAGGCCAAGTCTGTGTGTGCATGCTTTAAAATGAGTCCCTTTTGCAAGAGAGTCTAGGTCAGCTGGTACAATGGGAGGGAATATTTGAGCAGTTTGTTCAACAAGCTAATTAATGATGCGGGAAGATGCAGCCTCACAGTTGGAAACAAACTTTCAATACCGACTATTCTTGCAATGAAAGGCATCAGATATGGAAGATGGCATTAGTTTACCTGGAAAGAGATGAAAAATGGTATAAAAAATCAACTCTGGTTCTAACTCCATGCTTCAGATGGCATGCTTAAGATGCAGGCTATATATGACTTGGCAATTGCTGTTTCTGCTGTTGGTGTGCTGAAGGAGGCTATACACCCACCCAGTAGGCTGTCACAGTCATGTAATCTTTAGTTTGCCATGTTCTGCTTGTCCACATATCTGTAGTTAAGTAGACATTGGGTACAACAGCATTTTTGGAGGCCACTAATTACATTTTTCTTTAATGTCCATGTACAGGCAGGGAACTACTTTTCTAATGAAGTGGAAACTAGATGGTATTTGGTAGTGGGGACATAGGACATCAAGTTACTGTCTAAAACCCATGGCATTAGTGGTGGATATTGGATGCAGATCTGATGCTTGCATAGCTGTTATGGCATTGGTGATCCGCTGTGCAACTGGGTGACAGCTTGAATACAGTACTTCCTTCTTCTATCAAAGGATTGTTTAACAGTCAATTGTTTTTTTAAACTACTACTAGTAGTAGTCTTCTTGGTCCCCTTCTGGAATGAAGATCTACCCCTAGTGCTCAAGGATTCTTCTAAGGAATCCAGGATAGGGGAGGACTCACTTAGCCATATCAAATTGGATGCAGGACTAGTTCCGATCATGATTGATGATGAAGGGAGCAAGCTGATGCTGGATTGCTTGTTGTTACTTTTTTGCATAAGTTTCTGATTTTGACAAAAACTTTTCATGCACACACTGCAAATGATGTAACAGGGAGGATGTTCCTAAATGGTTTAAGTCTCTACCTCTGCTTACTGTGGCTTTACAAATGCTACAGTTGCAAGACAATTGTTGTCAAGCTTTGTGTAAAAATACTGTAAGAGTTGATTTTTTTTTGTCTTATACAAGGGCATGACAATGGCTGCCTTCTTATCACTGGCAAGAACTGCTTCCACTGGTGCCTCCCTTATATAAAAAAATCCTCATAATCAACATCCTCATTAGTGCCTGCATCAGATACACAAATATCCCCACTTCTACCATAGCATCCTCAATGTCTAGGTAAGCAACATCTTGACTTGTGCTGCTTATCCCCACATTGGCAGTGAGCGCAGGTATGGAGGAAGGAGGCTTCACTACAAGTTCAGAAAGGTCAAGCTTACATATAGCACTTGCGGACACACTTAGACAATCCTCGTTGCACTGATTTTCTGGTTTTTACTTTTTTGAGAAGTGAGAAGGGCTTGCATTGTCATCATGAGAGACAGAAGAAGATGCCTCTCTGACAGCAGTAGCAGAACCACTACTTATAAATAAAGGCCACTGTGTGTGGTTGAAAAAATAAATAAATAAAGTAGCTACAGGCACTTAAAGGGAAACCCACTAATTCAATATTTCACTTCATGCAGCTGTTAAATGGTAGCAAACCAAGCAGAAAAAACAAATAAATCTAAAAAAAATGCTTTGAAAATTAAATATGTACCCACAAATTAATAAAATATAATATAGTTTAATAAAACACATATATAAACAATCCTATAAAAAATAATAATAAATGCATATAAGACACCACATTGAAATTAAATCAATACAATGAAACATATAACATTATCTAAGGATGTCTAAAATGCAACAATAGTAGAAGTAAATACATCAAAATCCCCATAGCACCAGTATATAAACAAACATTAGTTTAACCATATTTATCCTGACAGCTGCATCCAGCCAAAGAGAATGTCTCTGTATGAAATCACTGTTAATGAATTCACAAGCCGATTCCATCTGCTTGATTATTGGACTTTAAAATAGAAATATATGTATCCACATTGCAGGGAACATACTTAATTAGCACAATGTTCAAATGACCATCAGAATAATAAGAAACCTCCACGGTAGGTATATCTTTTTATTACCTTATGTGTTAACCGCTGATATAGCTGTAAAGTGGCATTATGATGTCAGTCACTTGCTGGTACCTGTAGTCCGCTGCTGATCAAACAGTTTCCTCAGTGCACCAGCTAACACAAACTGCTGCCCAGTCCCATGTTCCCTTATACTGTAATTATTGATAAACTGAAAAGCTACCCGCACAGTTAAATATATCATAAGTCCTTCTTTATAACAACCATGATTACAACCATATAACAACCATGATTACAATTATTTTGAATATATTTTATATAGTAATTTTTGAAGGAGATGCACCCTGGAATACAGTTAATAGTATCAACAGCACAAAGAAAAAAATGTATTCCTTTAAGGGGCACTCATGGACCAATAATCCATACAATTTGACAAAATTAATGTTAACTGAATTGGGGAAATTGTTGCAAATATTAAAATGTAAGCTTTATTAATAACTAATATAAAATTGTTGACTAAAGTTGTTTAAAGTTAAATAATGTGCAGTAATGTGAGGACCGATAAAAATATGATCCAAAAGAAAATAAATTAATGGTAATCAGTAGGGAAAGTGGGCAGCAGATGATTAATGGAACAACATCCACATCGAAGCAGTCCCAGTGCAGTGCTGCCCGACTTGGCAGATCTCCTGCTCTTTCTCTCCTGGTGCATGGAGATGATGGCAGCATGCAGCTAATTAGTGTATCCCACTCACAGTGTCGTATAGCTGGCAGTCTGTCCCATGTGAGTTAGTGGGTGTCAGACAAAGATACAATACCAGCAATGGAGTCTTAGTGGTGGATAAATTCAGTGAGACAAGCTCTGTGCTGTGGAAATAATGTCCAGTTGCTGTAACACTTTTCTTCCCATATGGGATTTCTTCAGAGGGACGTTCCTCTAAAGAAATATTTAAATATTGATATATTGATATATTGAGTAAATAGTTCCACTATGTATATATTTTTTGCTCTGCATATTAATTTCCTCACTATTTCCCAGTGGCACTCTATTGGGTACTAACTTATTTCTGTGGTCACATTTGATAGCAGATGGTTTAATTCTATCAAGTCTATTTATTAACAGTATTAATCCATACTAAGCAATTACTCTATAAACTAAACAATAACCTGACTTAATATTCTTTATAGCAGCAACAATCACCTAGTGATGTCCTTTTTAGGACTCTGTTGACTATTCTAGTCCCTGATACTTTTAATATTTTATTTATTTATTAATGGTTTCTTTACTAGTACAGCATATTCCATTGCACTTTACAATTTTGAATCAACATTAATAGAACAAGACTGGATTGTAAAAGACAGACATAAAGGTAAGAAGGCCCTGCTCCCAAGCTTACAATCTATAGCGAATAAGGTGTTGATACACAAGGATAGGTGCTACATATCGCAAATTGGTCCATCCAGATTGCAGAGGTTCTTGGTGAGCTGTATGATCCAGTCAAAATGGAAAGTTGGCCTTCTGTAGGGTCAGGAGAATGTGAAACTCAAGAGAGAGAAAATGTGATATGTGTAAACTGTAAGAAGGGAGTTAGATAGGGAAGCTATAAAGGTTATGTGGGCGGTTCTGGAATCTGATAAGCTTGTCTGAAAAGGAGAGTTTTCAGAGAATGCTTGAATGTTTGGAGACTAGCGGAAAGTCTTATTGTGCATGGGAGGGCATACCATAGGGTCTGTGCAACCCGAAAAAAGTCTTATAACCTTGCATGGGAACAAGTAATGCGTAAGGAGGAGAGATGCAGATCTTGTACAGAGCAGAGATGTCAGGTTGGAAGATATTTTGAGATAAGTGAAGAGATGTATGTTGGTGTGGTTTGGTTAATAGCTTTATGTGTGAGTGTGAGTATTTTATATTGAATATGGTAGAAGATTGGCAGCCAATGGAGGGACTTACAGAGTGGATCAGCAGGCACTGAACATTTGGCGAGAAAGATCAGCCTCGCAGAGGCATTCAGAATTGATTGTAGCGGCAGGAGTCTATTTTTGGGAAGACCAATTAGGAGACTATTGCAATAGTCAATGCACGAAATAATGAGTGCATGTATTAGAGTTTTTGCAGTGTCTTGTGTAAGATATGGTCGAATTTTGGCTATGTTTTTTAGATGTACAGTATGTAACTTGATTTAGAGACAGATTGAATGTGGGGAAAAAAAAGACAGTTCAGAGTCAAGTATGACACCTACTGTAGGCAGCGAGCTTTATGGGGAGGATTTGATTGTCAAGTTGTCAACAGTAATAGAGATATCAGTTTGGTAACTACTATTGGCCAGTGGAAATATAATTAATTCTGTTTTGGATATATAAGATTGAAGTGTTGTTTTCACTTTTTTACAAGGTTTATACAAATATCAATTTAATGTCAGAAAAAACTGTATTTTTACTGTAAGAGTGTACCAAAAAAAGGAGTTTTCTTACATTTTGTTTTCATGTTTGCACATTGACCATTACTGACTTCCTGGTGCATTTCCAGACACCAAATCATCTCATAGGAATGTAACATTTGCTTTGGATATCTAACATATAGCTATCTTTGTTGGTGCAGAATTTAACCCACTTGTATGTTATATCCTATGTAATAAGAAGCATAGTATATAGCTAAAGTAAGTACCTGTAACTGCCATGGTCAGCAGAAGGTTGATTGACAGTGTACGTTTGTGCAGCTAAAGTGGACAGAGATAGTACAACGCTCGAGTGGTCCAGATCCCTTCTGCTTTCTTCCATATTCAGTGAGCAGATCACAGATGAGAGAGGGCCAGAAGCCATGTTGATTGAAGGTAAATGGAGAAGTGTGTGGGTTTATATCCCATATATCGCTGTTAGATATTCCCTGATGCATGTAGCATTGCAGGGATTAAATGCACCATGGAATGTATGCCCGGACATTAAAAAAGTACCTGTAGAGAAAGTGGTAGGACAGTGAGATCACTGTGTTCTCCTTTGTGAAGTGCAGTTTCTCCCTGCAGCAAATAACCTTTGTACGCTTAGTTGACAGAATGTACATTTCACCAATCTGGCTTGATTACCTGTCAGCCTCAAGTATGCTAAATGCTTCCCCTTGCAGCCTCTAGTACCCCATTCGATGCGGCACCCCTCAGACAGACTAAAGGTCCTGGTTTGCTCATGATGCACTTGACCTTTCCTCAGCCCACTGCGCAGGGCCGGATCAAGGGGGGGCGACAGGGGCGGTCGTACCTGGACCCCCACACTACTGCATGCAGCAGCACATTCAGTGCTTGCTGCATCAGTTTATAGCAGGGCGGTAGTGTGGATGACACATAAGTGCCGTCCGCACTACACAGCACAAACACACAGCCACCGGCACCGGAAGCTGCATGTTTGTTTTAGCAGCTGATGAGAGTCAGACAGACTCTCATCGGCTGCTGCACTGCAGCCCACTGCTGGAGCCTCTGTCTTCTGGCTCCCTCAGTGGCTGATGGGAGAGACGTTGAAATCTTTCCTATCATGCAAAGCGGGCCGGCCCGGGAGGACGCTGCATGGAGGAGCAGATGTTGGAGCAGGAATTAAGGTAAGTGGAGATTTTTCTTTTTTTCCTGTGTGTGTGTGTGTCAGGCTGGCCAGGGGATGACGACTACTCCTAAGGGCACTGCTGGAGGGGAACGGACTACTCCTAAGGGCACTGCTGGGGAGGGAACGGACTACTCCTAAGGGCACTGTTGGGGGGGAACGGACTACTCCTATGGGTACTGCTGGGGAGGGAATGGACTACTACTAAGGGCACTGCTAGGGATGGAACAGACTACTACTAAGGGCACTGCTGGGGTTACTACTAGGTACATTGCTGGGGATACTACTGGGGGCACTGCACACTGCTGGGACCACTACTGGGGGACACTGCATAGAAGGGGGTACTACTAGGGGCACTGCTGGGGATACTACTGGGGGCACTGCACACTGCTCGGACCACTACTGGGGGACACAGCATAGAGGGGGATTCACTACTAGGGGTACTCCTGGGGGGACTACTGTTGAGGGGGGACTGCTACTGGGGGCACGGCTGAGCTGGGCTCGGCTCTGTGTGGCTTGAATGGGTCCCCACAACTTAGTTGCCCAGGGGCCCCTACAAGCCTTAATCCGGCCCTGCCACTGCAAGTCTGGTATCCCTCAATGTGAGGGTGTCTGGTCTCCAGGGATCCACCTTATGCTTCACTCAACCTTGGAAAGAAGACAGGCTGGCCCAATGTGACTTCAGATTGCATGGTATGCTCTGTCTGCCAGTCCCTCAGGAGCCTGCTGCTGTCAGAGGTGCTGGTAAGGATCAACTGGCTTGTGAGGTGTCAAACCTCAAACACACATCATGGGGCACTCCCACCAAATGTGGAAGAATGTGCACAATTATGCCGAGATTGGTCAGAAGATTGTGGATACATGCAGTGTATCTGGTCAGGGGTCATATATCAGCATATGTATGCATTAATTGAGGTTTCCCTGATACCAACATTACTAAGTCCTGGAAACTTTGCTTTTGTTGTGAGACCATCACTTGTCATCCAAGTCTAGCTCAAGGTCCCATTCCTATGACAGCTCAAAAGTCTCCTTTGTAGGATGTGCAGGGGACAAGATGGAGTGGCACACAACAGATATAGTGCCACCATATCTGAAGTAAAACATGTGCTGATGTTCAAAATGGATGCATTTTGGAGAATGTGAGAATGACATTGGGAGTATACAAAGCTGCTAATCTGTAATTAGGAATAATGTTGGGTAGAGTGAAGTTAGTATCATACTACATTTAAGCAAACGTGGTAGGTAAAAATATAATACCAAGCAACTAATTTCACACAGGAATAGAAGTAATCTACTGCTGCACTAAAAATTAGGTATTGCCAACCTCACACAAATATCATAAAAACACAAAACACAAATGTACAATAGTGAATAATACATTAAATGCATGATAAGTATATAAGTGGCATAAATACATTTTTTATACACAACATTAAACATTAAATAAGTTACATATAATTTCCACAATAGGATTCAATAACATACTCTATAATAGATTATATACATTTGGCAATAATGTACTGTAGCAACTAAATTGTAAGCCTTTTGACATGTTTTAGCATATCCACAGTAACTAGATGCGTCAAATCAGTTGGTTTGTAAAATATATAATTTGTAGAGTAGCCAGAGGGAGTTCATAACATAGTTAGCTGCCAAAAGTCAGCATATGCCTTATGTAATTTAATAGTCTTCATCATATAGAGTATACTCTAAAATTGGTAATATAGTAACATATCGCAGTCCCAAATAGTATACTCCAAGTTACTGGATAATAATTTTTGTTCATTAAAGAGAGCTGTTAATGCTACTTACACTACTCACAGCCGGGGGTTACTGGTTCTTTCCCAGAGTTAAGAGCTGGCAATAGACTGATATCAGGTGTTGCAGATGGAAATGAGCAGGCTGCAATTCGGCTTATGAATATTCCCCAGTGGCTGCATGCTTTACAGCTTGCAGCTGGAGAACCATGTGTGGTGGCTGGACTTGAATGTGGTGAATGAAATCAGAGCTCAGCTGACAACCATGCTATCCAGATATGGCCAGATATAACAGAGGCAGTCACAGTGTCCAGAATGCTGACAAACAGGCTGCAGGTTTAATCCAATAGTGAGTTAGGAGGAGAGCAACTAACCATTTCAGTAAACAACTGTGGCCTTTTTCAAGCTAAATGCTCCTTTTTATTTCTGGCTCCATTAAAGAGTACATCCATTTATTGGTCAATTGGTTCCTTGTGTTAACCTTATGTGTTTTTTTATTCAATACATCTGGGGCCATATATATATATATATATATATATATATATATATATATATATACATATACACATACATATTTAAGGCCTTATATCTGCACTATGCAATTTATCCAATCATGTGAACTGTACTATATGCAGAAGTACAAAGAAATAATAATAATAATAATAATAATAATAATAATAATAATATACATTACCAATTGTTGAATGCAATTATTGAATACAATTATATACTGTATGCTTATTTCTCTCTTGATCTGTTACTACTTAACCAATGTTCATGTGTGTACATACACTTAAGTTTATGCGCACACACACACACATAAACAAAATAACCAGTAGATTTTCTTATCATGCACACCTTTTTATACATGTACTCATCTTCTTTTTATATATAATTAATCACGTCTTATCCAATGCAGAATTTAAAAGACCAAAATATATTTTACTACTTAGTTTTACTTTTGTAGGATTAGTAAACAAAAAATTCTTAAAATAGATAATTTGTGAGACTGTGTGCATCCAAACACACATTGTGATTGTCTATACTGTACATACTGTAGCTCTGAAAGTGAATTTAAAATAATACTGGAGGAGTGGAAGAAATTCAGTAGGGGGATTTGGAGCAGAGGGAAGGTGGAGTGAAAGAGCTTTTTGAATAAAATCAGAAAGTTACCATTTCATGGTCCTTAATTAGGGTGGGGGTTCTCCCCCTCTCTCTTCCTCCCCCACCTCCCCTCCTCTCCAAAACTCTCCTCCTCTGTTTCTTCCTCTCCTCCAACATTATCTCATTCATTTAAAATGGATAGGAAGCAAACCTCCATGTCTAAAGATAGGGAATTTTCAATGTCAATCCATATTTTTATATTAATATCTAAATGCCAAAAGATGACTTGGCTTATTTGAGTTGCATAGTACTAGCTCTGCAGCAAGGTCAAGTCCATTTTTTTCTGTTGATTTTGAAAAATTTAATTGACTGAGCTATAGCTTTTTACCATGCTAAATAAAATTCCCTAACAATGCAAGATTGTAAAGTATGAGTGGGGACAAGTGGTGTTTTGAACATGTTTTCTTGGTGGGAAGGAACATTAATATGTACCACACTGAGCTGACAAATCCATGATATATACATTGAGTCCCACCTTGCTAACTCCTGCTGATGCATCTGAATAAGGGCAATATAATTTACATGATAGAGTTATGATTGTGTTTGGTAATGCAGATCCCTAGATAGCGAATCCTTGTGGGGCATCTTTAAAATTTAAAAGTAGTATCAAAACAGGCCCCAAAATATCAGGGAACATGAAAGATAAACTCTTTTACCTTAACATCATTGACCTTTTAACTAGATAAGACACAAAACTGATGAAGTTATGAGAACAAGTTTTGAAGAGATACAGGGCTCGATTCAGAAATTTACAGAACTCTGATGTTTGCGTTAATCTCCAGTGTTTAAAGATCTGCACATGCACAAGTGTTGCACTGTGCAAGTACAGGTCTGGTTCTGCTATATTGAATGTCACAGCATGATTGACATGCTGATGGCATTTGTTTGATGGAGATGGGGCAGAAATGGGGAGTGTTCCTTCCTTGTTTGATATACTGTATACTGATCATGAGAGTCCACTGTAGATGTACTGATAGTGGGGAGGAGAAAGTAGGCAAAAAAAATACAGTAACTCTCTTTTTCTATGTCCTGGAGGCCGTTAAATTATATCGTTTTTCATAGTAGTCTTTAAATGTCTGGTTAATAAACCTTGGGTCATAGGAAAACCTACCTGAACTATCCTTCAAATAGGCAATGGCCTGATTAGCATGTTTAGTTCTTAATTTGTTAGCCAACATGGTATTTGCAGTATTATTTTTGTTGTAGAATTTTTGTACAAACAATGTGTGACTTTTTTGCATTATTTTTCAGGTAAGATAATGTGCAATTCCCTTTGTGCTTAATCAAGTTTCCTTAATATCAAAGCCTCTAACTGCTTAATTTGGACAGTCAAGGATCATATCGCAGCAAGTTGACTTTTTGAAAGGTAGGAGGCATATTGAATAATTTTCACCCAAAAATCAGACTTATGAACTTCCCACCCCATCCCCACAGGAACTTCAGCTTTTAAGTTACTATTAAGATAGTCATGTAGAACAGTAGTAAATATGGACTGGAATTTGGGGATTTTAGAAATTGTCTTAATTAGTCTTCAGAAGTGATTTCCCATTCAAGTAGCTCCTAGGTCCAAATTGAGCTCTATATCAGTGTGGAATGACCATAGGTTGGTGTAAATGACCGACTCCAAGAGGGACTGAATAATTGAGTAAAAGAGGTATAGCAAACAAACATATTGATTCTTGAGTATAAGTAATATGGGCATAGGAGAATGCATATTTCTTTGCTGTGGGATAAAGAGATTGCCAAAAGTCAAACAAACCAACCTCTTTAGGGTCTTCAAAATAGAAACAAAGGAAACATGGGAGGAGCTTCCAAGTGGTCCAGAGTGTGTGAGACATTGTTATTAAAGTCACCTCCCAACAAAACTGCACTGCAATTCCAGAAATAAGGACCAGAACAAAATGTGTTGACCTAAGGTTGTTCAGTACACTGTTGCTTAGATTATATCCTGCTCCCCAAGATTACCCTTCAGTAGAAGATAATGGAAATCCATGTTGTGAATGGAGCCAAGTAACATAAAGGTAATTAAGTTATGAATCAAGATCATTACCCCAAAGCATTTAGACCAATGACAATAATAGAAGACCACCAGGAGCCTCCAAGAACACAATCAGGGGATGGCCTTCTTGTGATTCATGTAAAAAAACAATATAAGCTGAGTGTGAATTAACGTAAGAAAACAAAATTGAGCAGTTACAGTATGTGGAGTATTAAAGCCCTTTAACATTCAGTAACATAATGGAGAGCAACATGTTGCATAAAGGAAACTTTGATGCTCCCCTCCAAAATAGAGAGAAAGGAAATAAAAGAGGACAGAAAAAACAAGTAACGTGGGAAGGGGATGGAGGTAAAGCAGGTAAGAAGGGGCATAGGGGAGGAGGAAGGGTATTCTGTGGATGTGGATGGGTATCAAGCCACACTGTAAGAATACCATGAAAGAAGTGAGGTTCTGTCTATGGTAAGAAGGAGGCCTTTAGGACAAGAGTAATACATGTTTACTAGAGACAGTTCCTAAAAACATGAGCAGGCGTTTACTGAAGACAGAGCCCACACATTAAAGGAAGTTTCCAAAGCCACAAAATGAAACAAAAAACAAAAAGAGTAAGCACAAGTCAACTAGTATGCAATTGTAAAACCTATCACCTATGCAGTAAAATGTACAACACAAGGGTAATGTATATAACATACAGGACAGTGGTCCTCATGAGATGTGAGTGTGCACTCCACAGGAACCCCCAATCAAAATAAATAAATGCCCCTCAGTTTATTGAATAGAATAGGACACCGTCAATCACAGCACCACCACAGCCCGCAAGGGATCACCTATTAAAAGACATTGAGAAAAAAAGAAAAAAAGGGGAAACAAAAAAAAGTTTAGATAGAAGTTTTTGGCCTCCTCTCAATTCTGGGGCAGGACATTGCAAGAAGACCTTGAAATTTAGGTGATGAAAATGTTTAATTGCCATAAGCCAGTGAAAGCTTACATGTTGGCATATTATTTCCACAATGTGACTGAAAAACCTTAATGATATTTTTATCCATGATCCCAGAAAATAAGAGTGACTTCCCAGAACTCAGCATTTAGCTGTGGTGCTAGGGGCTAAGGCCCTCATTCAGAGGCGGTCGGAGGATGCAAGCGGTCGCTCAGAAACTGGGAGGTCACTTGCATCCTGACCGCCCGCCTCTGTTTTGGTCGTTAGGCTGTGGGTTTAATGACTGCTCGGGTGATGGTCGCGATGGTAAGAGACCATCGCGATCATCGGGCTTACAACGAGACCCTAGGGTAGGGTCTCACTTGTCATAAGCCCCGGAGAGCTTCTGGCTCTGTCAGAGCTGGAAGCTCTCCACTGACATCACTTGTGACCACCCACAGCATATGCGAGCTTGTGATGTCAGTGGGGCCTCCCCAAATGGTAGGCATTCCCATGGGAATGCCTCCGTTTGGGCTGCCACCCCCCCGGCCTGCCTTCCAAATGGGGCGAGCTGTCAATCAACATCGACAGCTCGCCCCCTTTGGAAAGAGACCCACTATGACCGGCGCTGTCGGTCATAGCGGATCTCACGCATGTGCATGAAGGAGCCGGCTCCCTCGTGCGCATTAGCACTGGCCAAGCATCGAGGCGGCCGTGCGGTCGTAGACCATACAGCCGCCTCTGAATTAAGTCCAGAAAAATGTTAATCTTAGAATCATCAAATGTTACAAAATCTGTGTCATCTTTGTGTTGCTCACTGAGATAAAGTCATGGGCCACTCTAGAGGTTTGGGGGGGTCCGGCACTTACCTGTCTGGGTGCTATGGCAGGGATTCAGGCTGCTGGTGGTTAGCATGGTGTGTGGGCAGGTCCCTGAGAGGCAGCACTGGGTCTCTGGTGTTTTGGAACTGCTGTGGCTGGGAGTCTGTACTAACACTGCTGGGTGCTGGGTGCCACCATCTTGAATTTGAGTACATGTTACAAAGAAGCTATCCAGTCTGAATGACTCACTTAGGCTTGACAGCCAATCCAGCTTCAGCCTTGGGTACTTAAGGGCTTCCTGGGAGTCCTCAGGTTTCCAGTGCAACATCTTACACAGCTAGGGGGTCATTCAGACCCACTCGCGAGCGCAGGGCGCTCGCAAGCGGATCGATGTTACCCCAATGCGCATGCGCACCACGAAGGGTGCTCCATCGTGCGCATGCGCGAGACCTGTACAGCGACAGCCAAGCTGTCACTCAGGTCTCGCACCAAAGGGGGAGTGCTGTCGATGGTGACTGACAGCATGCCCCCTTTTTGTGGGTGTGCCAGGGGCGTGGCTGCCAGATGGAGGCATTCCCATGGGAACGCCTACTGTCTGGGTCCGGCCCCACTGACATCACTAGTGATGTCAGTGGGAGTGATTTTGATTCTGATAGAGCCAAAATCACTCCAAGTGCTTGCGGTCACCGAGACCCTACCGCAGGGTCTCGTCGCAAGCAAGATGGTCGCAATGGTCTTGACCATCATTTTAGCCGCTCACATATGCTGTGGTAGGTCACCCACATCTATGCGAGCGGCCAGGAGGCCACTCCATTTTCAGGTAGGAGGGCACTGATTCAGAGCGAGCACTCTGGTCAGAGCATCCAGCTCTGAATCAGGCCCCTAGTCAGTGTGCTACAGTAGTTCTCTGTGCTCCTTTGCCTCGTTTCCCTCCAGTGTTCCAGTTGCTGTTCCTACTTGGATAATTTATTTTTCTGCCACTCCATTCAATTGCCACTGCCAGTGTTTTGCCTGTCTCAGTTCTGGCAATCTAACCACTAACTGTTCTACATTACAGAGCCTCCTTCACCAGCATCCCCAGTCAGCACTGAAACTAGGTTCCCCTACCTCAGCAACTCTGGAGTTGTGCTCTGAATACATGGAGGGGTTTAGCCTTTCTATTGATCTCCATCCTCCACATCATCCTGCAAAAGCTGAATCATTCATGAACAAAAACCCCTTAGTCCAGCCTCTTTACAAATATCAGGAAACTGCTTGCAAGGACTTCTCTGCACCCAGTCCGGGTCCACCTTCCACATTGGTTATGACAGTTTGCACTGGCCTCATGGATGCAGCTAGTGGTAACGATACCAGAGCAGACCAGATGCAGAGTATTGCCAGTCATTTGGAGGGTTTAGAAGTTTTCCACCATCAGCTTGGTCAATTCGTGCAGGAAATTTCTCATAGTCAGGACACTCTGCAGGCTTCCCTTGTCAAGGGCAGCTTGCCTGCTACAACCAATCCTCAGCCTGTTCCTTCTATCAGTCTTGTCATAACTACCTCTCCATCACATCTCTATTTGCATGCACCAAACTAGTTTGATGGAAACCCAAAAATGTGTTGTGGCTTCCTAAATTAGTATGATGTCCTTTGGATGCTCCAGCCTGCTAACTTTCCCTCTCCCTAAGCTAAAGTCACTTATATTGTATCACTCCTTTCTGGCCCTGTCCTAGAATTGGTCTCACCATTATGAGAATGAGCCGATCCTCTGTTGGCAGATTATGCAGATTTTCTGTCAACATGTCTGAGAATCTTCAGTGAGCATTGGAGGGTGACTTAAGCAGGGAAATAGGATAGTAGGCCAATACGTTTTCCAGTTCCAAATGTTGGCTTTAGATCTGCAGTGGAATGAGGAGGCTCTGATTTCAGCTTTTTGGAGTAGACTTTCTGATCGCCTTGAGGATGATCTAGCGACACATGATTTACCACCCAATTTGGATGACATTGGCCCTCATTCAGAGCCGCACGTTAACAACAGTACGCTCGTTGCGTTCCGATGTTGACTAACCGCGCATGCGTCGGTGTTACACTGCGCATGTGCGTACGGCAGATTGCGAGCTTTTTTTCTCTCGTTCCTAAAATAGCGTACAGGAAGTGACATGTCAAATGTGATTGACAGAACAGGGCGTTTTTGGGTGTTGACGGGGGTGGAGATGAAAAAACGCAGGCGTGGCGAGGCGTTTTTGGGGCGTACATACATTAGCAGATGCGAACGTCAAATGTGTTCGGACCGTCTCATACGTCACTGAAACATCCGCTTTCCCTTCAAAATGCTCGCACAGCTTAGGGTCAGGATTACTCGACCACATTGGCGATGGCCTTCTCCTCCGTCCCGGGACTCCACGATGGTGCAGCGATTAATCGCGGCTGGTCAGTAAAGTAATTAGTGTTGGATTGAAATCCGGCTTGGTATGTGTTTGGAAAGCAGTTTATTGGGATAGCACAAAAGCGTACGCAGGTGGAAATCAGAGCTGCTAATGTCATGATTACACAATCAATTAGCGTACATTTTTGGGGTTTTATTTTGGCCACAATTTGGTGGTTATGGCCTATTGTAACAATAATGTCATCATCTTTTAATTAGCTCCCCTTTTTTTTGGTTTACTGTGGAATTTGCATCGCTATGTGATTTTTGAAACGTTCCTTAAAGAGGCCTTTTTTTTTTTTTAAGAGGGTCAGTTTTTGCCTTTAGGGCCAGGATTAAATGTAACCCATTTGTACAATAATGTCACAATACAATGTCAGTGTTTTGTTTTTAATTTATTGTTTAAACACAAACAAATTGGCCTAATATTTTGTTGCCTTTTTTTGTGGCCAAGATATTTGATCCAAAAAAAAAAAAAACATAACTACTAACATAAGCGTAAATACAAAATTTAAAAACATTTCACAAGAAAGGAGAGGGAAGTTTTGACCAGAAAGGAATATGAGCCAAGCACAGAAGGAGTGTGGGAAAAGTCGCCATTGCTGTCACCGTTTTCTCGCCCGTTTGGCTGGGTGAGGGTGGGCGCCAGACCGGGTCCGGGATGCCATCGGGCTGGCCTGTCCAGAGGCAGATGTTGTGGCCTCTGGACTAGGCACAGGGCTAGGCACATTTGGAGGATTGGCTGATGTTGTGCCAGAGGTGGAGGATCCGGATGTTCCGGCAGGAAGGCAGGTCGGCTCCACCATGTGCTGGCGAACGAGCTGCTCCAGGGCATCGGCGATGCGGATGTTGGCCCTGGTATTTTCCGCCAGGGCCTGAGCAATGGTCACGTTGGCCGCAGCATTTTGCTCCAGGGCCTCAGCCACCCGTATCAGACTGGCGTCCATCCTCTGCAGAATCTCCGTATGGCAATCCGATTTAAAATTGAGTTCTGTGAGGAGGCCCACTGCCTGCGAGGGGGCATGCCCTGGACTGGCTTCTGCAGGGTCCTCAGCCGGATGTACTGGTTCCTCCCCTGCAGAGCCAGCAGAAATTCTGCGGCCAAGGCTCCCCTCTGGAGCAGACTCATCCGCCTCTGTCTCTGTTAGGAAATTGGAGAAAAGACTCACATTAGAATCTACATATTGGCACAATAGCATTTCAGAGTTGGTGACATCACAAGACTTACCTTGGCCAACATGAGGAGCCGCAAAGTCTGGCATGTCCGTATCCATGTTGGACACGCCAAACACCTCCACAGCCTGCACACACCCCTGTGCCATCTCTTCTAAGTCTGTCAACTCCAATGACACAGGGGTGGGACCCCCACCTGTCCCCCTTGCATGCCTAGCCCTGTCGGCAAGTTTTTGTTTGAGACGATATTTGAAGTCTGCCCATCTGTGGAATGAATTTGGAACCATTATCCTTTTTTTTACAATGGGGTTTGTTTATAGGATGGGAAAGTGTTTACTTACCGCCGTTTGACATCCCGGGCTAGACGGACATAATCACCCACCCTATTGACAGCAACGGCGACCTCCTCCCACATTCTCCACTTCTGGCTTTGGCTCATATTCCTGGCTGCCTGGGGCAGGATGTCAACGCACTTCTGGATCAAAACCTCCATCTCCTTGCTTGTGAAATGTGGCTGCCTTTTTTTTTTGGCAGCTTTGGCGGGTTGACTGGGGCCAGCAGTCTCTTCCATGTCATCCTCCTCACCTATTTGGGTAAATATGCAGATTTAGCCACTTCACAACTTGCACAATATTATGTTTTAAAAGAATCATTGACACAAAATGCATGAAGGCCTTACCGCCGGAATTTTGACCATTGTTTCCCTGGTTTGAAGCCATGTCTCTGCTTCCAGCATGAAATCATCCAGAAATTCTATGTGATTTCGTGACGTATTTATACATGCGTCCTTAGTTTGCGGCCGCATCATTGATTGTGCGTCCCTATGATTCATCCTTAATTTGTGCGGGAAAATAAACACTATTTATGGCTTGGTGTGTGTGGAGTCGAGGTGGGGTTGTTGGAGTGTTGTCGGTTAAGTTGTTTGGATTTGGTTGTTTGCGGTTGGAGGATTTGGCAGAGTTGGTTTTTTGTTTGTTTTTGCTACATTTCTTTTGTTTTTCCGTTCGCATTTTTTTCATTTTTTCCACATCCTTTCCTGATTTGGTAAGTTTTGTGCAGTCAAATTTGTGGCCAATTGGTGTATTCTTCTGTTTTGTGGTTAGTTAATTTTTTTAACACTCATTTCATCTTTTTTAGTTTTTTTTGGTTTTCGGACCCAAAGAAGTTTTTTTGGGAAATCTTATATATTCGAGTTGGGTAAGTCCATTTTTTGTCTTGCATTTGCGAATTAATTACCGCATTTTTGACTGTTGGTGTAGTGACTTGCATTTGCGAATTAATTACCGCATTTTTGACTGTTGGTGTAGTGACTTGCATTTGCGAATTAATTACCGCATTTTTGACTGTTGGTGTAGTGACTTGCATTTGCGAATTAATTACCGCATTTTTGACTGTTGGTGTAGTGACTTGCATTTGCGAATTAATTACCGCATTTTTGACTGTTGGTGTAGTGACTTGCATTTGCGAATTAATTACCGCATTTTTGACTGTTGGTGTAGTGACTTGCATTTGCGAATTAATTACCGCATTTTTGACTGTTGGTGTAGTGACTTGCATTTGCGAATTAATTACCACATTTTTGACTGTTGGTGTAGTGACTTGCATTTGCGAATTAATTACCGCATTTTTGACTGTTGGTGTAGTGACTTGCATTTGCGAATTAATTACCGCATTTTTGACTGTTGGTGTAGTGACTTGCATTTGCGAATTAATTACCGCATTTTTGACGGCTTATTCATCATGTAATCCAGTTTTGCTTTTCCCTTTTCCATTTTTTGGGTCCATTTGAACCCTATTTGACGTACGGTGTGCAATGTCGTTTTCATCGATGGCCAAATGTGTGTTTCCGCTATTTTCTGTGTTGGCTTGCAACAATTTGAATAAAAAAAAAACACCCTCTAAATTTTTGAAGTCTCATTGTTGGCTTTTTTACAGTTTATACGTATCATGACAATACCCCGGCATGTAAGCAGCTATGGATGGTATCAGAAAGCTAAGTTGTTTTTTGTTACTTTTGGGGTGGGTCAAAAGCCTTACATTGTAAACTTTGAATTTCAGGTAGATCTGGGGCGAATTGTTCTGGCCCTGCTCCCGGAAGACGACCAGCCTCAAACTCGTCCCAGGCGTAGGCATCGTAGGCATGCAAGGCCCCAGATATTTCGAACACGTGTCACCCTTTTTGGAATGCCCGATGATGAGGTTTTAAGACGCTACCGTCTACCTCCCAAAATCATCATAGACACTCTCTCATTAATAGAAAGTGATCTTGAGCGGCAAATTGACAGTCCAACAGCAATACCACCACTGACGCAATTTATGGCGGTGTTACATTTCTGTGCCTCAGGATCGTTTCAAACAACGGTGGGAATAGTGGCGGGCATCTCCCAATCCTCCTTTTCCCGGATCCTGAGGGCAGTGATGGAGGCACTTTTCAAGCACCTCCATCATTTTATTAAAATGCCTTTGGATATGGGTGCCCTTAGTGTGGCCAAGGCCAATTTTTCCCAAATAGCTGGCTTCCCACACATCATAGGGGTTGTGGATGGTACTCACATACCACTTCAGCCTCCAGCACGGCTGGAGGCAATATTTAGAAACAGGAAACACTATCACTCCCTGAATGTAATGGTGGTATGTGATGCCTCCCTCCAGATCCTGTCCCTGAATGCTAAATTACCCGGAAGTGCTCATGACTCCTTCGTCATCCGGCAATCAGGGATATGGCAGAAATTAACCAACCTACAAGCTGGTGATGCGTGGCTTCTGGGTAAGTAGAGACCTTTAGTACATAACAATGTTAAGCTTGATACACAGTGTTCCTGATGTGGTCTATTTTTGTTCACAGGAGACAGTGGATACCCTTGCATGTCCTGGCTGCTCACTCCTTATTTGGCTCCCACACCAGGGCCACAAAGTGCATATAATTCCGCACTTACAGCCACCAGGCAAGTGGTGGAGCGCTGTATCGGCCTTTTAAAAGGCCGATTCAGATGCCTCCACCGCTCTGGTGGCGAGCTCATGTATGTGCCGGATATGGTGTTGAAAATTGTGGTCCTGTGTGGGATATTTCACAACATTGCCATAAGGAGTGGTGTCCCAATGCAGCCAGAGGATGCCTTACCTGAGGATGGCCCCCCCGAGGTTGGTCGCAGGTCAGTATGTGGGGGGGCCATACGCGATGATGTGGTGGCCAGATTTTTTAGGTAAGTTTGAACAAAACTCCAGTGTTTATACCTAATGTGTTTGTGTTTTTTGGCGAACATCTAATTTATTTTTATTTTTCTCACCATCTTCTGTTTGTTCACATAATCTTTGGCACTCCAACGCTCACTACTTCCTGCTACCCTTACCAAACCTGGATCTGGTCCTTTTGGGCATATATTCTGGAACCCATATCGCAACGCCATGTTTGTGGAATCATGTTGGTATGGTCCTTCGTCAACCAGTTCTTGATTTTGTGTTTTTATTTAATTATTTCTTGGTATGTGTTGTATTTGAATTTATCACTGTGTATTTTTTTGGGAGTGACCACTTTGTTTTCTCTGTTATGTTGTGAATAAATGTTTGAAGAGTGAAATGGTCTTCCTTTTTTGGGACGTTAACAGCAAGTGTAACCAGGTTAACACAAGTTACATTTGACTAAGGGGTAAACCAGTACTGACGCCAGTTGAGCAAAACTGAAATATGTTTTCAGCTTCCCAATCCACACCAAAAGGAAGCCTGGCCCAACCTTGGGATTTGTAAGATTGGCCTAAGCAGCTTGCGCACCAAGTAGGAACCTGGAAAATGTAGAAATCTGTAATTGACACTACACCCAAAAAGGGAAATGACATTGTTACTGTTATGTGTTTCTGGTGTCTGTTTGACATACAAAGACAAAACACAATCTAACTTTTAAAAAAGGGAAATCCTTGCAGGAACAGTCTACTTATGTCAGGCTAAACTATCTTGGTTTTGGTTTTTAAAAATGAGCCACAACGTATATTTGTCTTAATAAATTTAATTGGAAAATAGAAACAAAATAAAAAAACTAATGCCGAAGGAGGCCAGACAGCCGGTCGAGGGCCACCAGAATGCCGATGACATGTTGGCGCATCTGCCCCACAACATCCGCCACCTCTTGCCGACGCCTCAGTTCCTCTGTGGGTGAGAAAAGTGTGTGGGTTAATACAACAATAGGGAATCCACAGAAAAATGTAAAAAAAGAACCAAATCACTCCTAAACCCAAAACCAAAAATAAAAAGGGTGGGCTGGCAAAAATACAAGGCCTAGGTACAAATTCCCACAGGTATGATATGTGTATGTTTAA
Source organism: Taudactylus pleione (assembly GCA_031769625.1). Lineage (NCBI taxonomy): Eukaryota > Metazoa > Chordata > Amphibia > Anura > Myobatrachidae > Taudactylus > Taudactylus pleione. The sequence continues at coordinate 5,960,351 of JAUIMM010000077.1, read as the reverse complement.
ATCACCAGGAAGAGGTAAAGGCAAACCTTCACAATCAACAAAAGTCAAGCCACAAAAACACGAAGAAAGGCACGACACATGATTACATACAAACAGTTTGTGCTTTAAAAAAAAAAAAAAAAAAACATACCGGGAGACAAATCGGGAGCTCCAGCCAAACCTCCATGATCCTCCTCGGAGGATCCGTCATTCCCCAAAGAATGGGGCGGAGTTATGCTGGACTCCGGGGAGGGGGTAATTGGAAGAGGGGTGGGTGGAGGAGAGAGGGAAGTGGGATGGAGGGGAAGGAGGCCCGACATTTCCGGGAGAGGGTCTGGGAAGGATGGGGAGGAGTGGGGAATAGGGGAAAGATTTGGGGTGGAGTGTTGGCTGGGGGTTGGGGAGAGTGGGCGGGAACGCCGTCTGGACGGACGGTGACGGCGGAGTCTTGGCTGTCCCCCTAAAATATGTCAAAGAAATTGCGTTTAGTTTATGGACAAATCCGGGCAACCAAACTAAAAAAAAAAATAAAAAAAAAATAGCAGTAGAATTAAAAAAACAGAAATAGAGGGGAAACATGCAGACGCAGATATGAGTACAAATAATAAATAGAACAGACAGGAAAACATGCAGACGCAGATATGAGTACAAATAATAAATAGAACAGACAGGAAAACATGCACACGCAGTTTGCCCCACAAACACAAACATTAAAACCACAATACATAACACTTACTTGCCAGGATCTGCATGCGAAAGCATGCCAGCAAGCGGGGCGTTCGCCGTTGCAGGTCGGACCACCTGCGCTCCAGCTGCCCGATGTTGCGGCATGAGCCGAAGGACCGCAGGCGGGACCGTACCTCCGCATACGCGGAGCGCTTCTGCCGGTTGGTCATGGGTTGAGGCTGGCTGGTGATCCGGCGATCCATGACCTCCGTAAGCACCAGCAGCTCACGCCTGGTGAATGCGGAGGCTCTCATGATGGCAATGGTGTTTTTCTTAAAAATCATTTTTGATAAAGTGTGTAAAAATTTTCTGATTGGCTAATGTATTTTGGAAATTAACAGGAGCAATTTTATTGGTTAGTGTATGAGTCATGTGTTCGACAGGGCCAGAAATCTCTGGAGAGTTAGGATAGGCTTGATGCAGTGACATGCGTAAGCAAATTTAAATAAAGAAATGAACCCAGGGAAATATGCGGGGATCCACAGCAATAGTACAATTGTTTAATTGTGGTTCACATGTTTTTTGAACAATAAAAGCGAATGTTTCATCCGTACGTATTCTGCGGGTAAACACAAACACGGACAAGAGTAAAGTTTCTTGCATTGTGTTGAAAAAAAACAAACAATTAAGCTAATTGATACATTGATTGGCATGATACGATTGATGGAGGTAGGCAGAATAAAGGAGCAGGTAATCGACATCTGACAAGGCCACTTCCTGTTTATACTTGTGCGTGCGTTCCTTTCAAGCCATTTCGGGGATGTACGCTCGCTATTTCGTACGCTCGTTAGTTAGAGGAGGGGTCGTCAGAGTTTAGGGAGGAATTTTAGATGCGAACGAAAATACGAGCGAGCCATTGAATTTAAATATTTTTGTACGTACGCCTAACGTACGTGCGCCCGCTTGCGAGTGGGTCTGAATGAGGGCCATTATCTCATTATGTAATCAGGTGGATTTACACTACCATGAGTGACAAGAAGAGAAGAGTAGGTTTTGGCCTACTCCACCACCTCCTCTTGCTGCTCCTACCGAGACCTTCACAAAGAAACCTATGCAATCATTTGGGCCCACTTACCCCAATAAAACATCAGAAATGTTGCCGGGAGAATCTCTGCATGTATTGTGGAGAGGGCAGTCATCTGGTGGGCTCATGTACCCATCGTCCTGGAAACTATCACTCCTAACCAACCTTGAAGACACTAGTTTGGGACAAATTACACTGTCTCATACTAAAACGGAATCTACTCTCCCTGTTGCCTTGGAGCTGACTCAAGGTTCTAAAAATGTCCTTTCTCTTCTAGATTAAGGAGTGGCTGAGAATTTAATTTCAGCCGAATTAATCCAAAGTATCAAATTCCTGTACAGCCATTGTCTCATGATTTTTCTTTCTCTCTCTGTGGTTGATGGCAGTCACATCATTAATGGAACGGTCACTCACCAGACTCATCTGCTATTACTTTGTATTGGTGCTCATTATGTGGAACAGTTAGAACTTTTAGTCATACCAAAGATTTCCCTTGGAATTATTTTAGGTTATCCTTTGTTAAGCAAACATAGTCCACGAATTCATTGGATGTCAATGCAAATTTTGTCTTCAATGTGTGAAACCTGTAAATAAGGTTCAAATATCAGACCCTTCTCAACTTCCCTCACAATATACTTCATTTAAATTTGTTTTTGTAAATCAGGAGCTAATATCTTTCCTCCCCATAGGGCTTGGGACTGTCCCATAGAATTGATGCCCGGGAAGATTCCTCCACATGGATGTACTTACCCTCTTTCAGTTCTGGAAACAAACTCAATGTCAGAATATATTCAGGAAAATGTATCCAATGATTTTATCTGTCCGTCTACCTCTCCTGGACTTCGTCCCTGCATAGAATGTTGAGGATTAAATGACATTACGATCAAAAACAGTATCCCTTACCCATTATCACCAAGCTATTTGACCGGGTAAAAGGAGCTACTGTATTTACTAAATTAGATTTATGATGGTACTATAATCTCATCTGAATTCACCAGGGAGACAAGTGGAAGACCGCATTTAATACCCGAGATGGGCATTTTGAGTATCTAGTAATGCCCTTTGGCCTTAGCAATGCTGCTGCTGTGTTCCAGAGTTTTGTTAACTAGATTTTCTGAGACTTACTTTACACCTCTGTAGTCATCTATCTCGATGACATCTTAATATTTTCTTCCAATCTAGGGGATCATCGGCATTATGTGAGAGAGGTTCTGAACAGGTTGTGGAAGAACAGTCTATATTGTAAGCTGGAAAAATGTGTATTCAAAGTTTTGTCTATACCCTTCCTAGGACATATAGTCTCTGGCTCAGGATTAGAGATGGATCTGGAAAAGGTGCAAGCCATCCTAAATTGGTCATGGCCTATGTTTTTTAAGGTGGTACAAAGAGTTTTAGGATTTTCAAATTACTACCGCAAGTTTATTAAAAGGCTGTAGTCTCTTGTGGCACCAATTATAGCTTTTCTATGCAAGACAGAAAACCCCACACAGTGGTCCCCCACAGCAAAAACCACCTTCCAGTTGCTTAAACAAGCATTTATGACGGCACCAATATTATGCCAGCCTGATGTGAGTAGACCCTTTTTCTTAGAAGTCAAAGCAGTAGGAGCAGTCCTTTTGCAAAAGTTTGAGGATATTAAATTTCACCCATGCAGATACCTCTCGAAAAAGTTTTTGCCTGCCGAAAATAATTATGCCATAGGTGAGCAAGAGTTGCTTGCAGTAAAACTTGCATAGGAGGAGTGGTGTTACACAGATCATCAGAATATATTATTTCTAAAGAATATCCAGTGCCTAAAAACCAGATTGGCTTGGTGTGCTACTGTATCTATTTTACACAATTTAATTTCAAGTTGACCTTTTGTCCTAGATCCCAGAATCAGAAGGCTGATGCCTTGTCTCAATCAATCATCCCAGAAAATCCTATTGATTATGACTACTTTTGGTAAAATGTTTGTTGCTCTGGAATTATGTAAACAAACTACTTGTATGGACACATGCATCACGCCGGACATACTGGTGTTAATAAAATCATAGAATACTTATGATGTTCTTATTGGTGGCTATCTATGAAATCTGACATAGTGGAATTAATTTCACCATGCACTAAGTGTGCACAGCATAAAACCCCCAGGCAAACTCCTGCTGGAAATCTTGTACCTCTATCAATTAATAACTGTCCATGGGCACATCTAGTGATGGACTTTGTGATAGACCTTCTGGCTTCCAGAGGATATACCACAATTTGTGTGATATAGACCGATTTTCCAAAATGATTAATTTTATCCTTCCTAAGAAATTGCCCTCCGCTTCTGAATTTGCTCAACATTTTATTTCTGAAGTCTTTTGTTTACATGGACTACCCACTGAAGTCATCTCCGATCGTGGAGTTCAATTCATAGCAAATTTCTGGAGACCTCTGTGTTCAGCTTGCAGTTTCAATTTACATTTTCTACAGCTTATCATCCTCAAAATAACAGAGCTACAGAATGTGTTAATCTAGATCTGGAAACATTTCTTTGTATTCATCTATCCTCCTTGCAAGATAACTGGTCGGATCTTCTGCCTTGGGCAGAATTTGCACACAATTGTTCTTACCACTCCTCCAATGGTCATACTCCATACTTTGTTGGTTATGGCACACATCTATGGGTAACTGTTTTTCAGAGTCTACCTGCTTTTGACCTACCAGAAGTTACATAGTCCTTGCAGTACTTCTCCAGGATTTGGAAAAAGGTTCAAACTACACTTCAGAAAACTTCTCATCATTACAAACATTGGGCGGATAAGAGAAGAAAATCAGTTCCAAGTTTGAAAGTAGGGGACCAAGTATGGCTTTCTACTCAAAACCTACATCTACGAGTACCATCGATGAAATGTGCCCCTTGTTTTATTGGTCCATTTCCAGTGGAAGAAGTTATCAACCCAGTTGCTTATTTGCTCAATATGCCTTCGTACCTCAATAATTCCTAATTATTTTCACATCTTGTTATTAAACCCATGGTTCTGAATTGGTTTCTCAAAACTCTTCCTCGATCTCCTAAAGAGGAGTTGAATTTGAAATTAAATAGATCCTTGATTGCCGTCTCTCTTAGGGTCACCTCCAGTATTTGTTAGACTGAAAGGGTTATGGTCTAGAGGAACGTTGCTGGGTAAATTCTTCCAATATCCATGCACCCTTATTAGTTTGTAGGTTTCACCCTGAGAAGACAAGAAAACCCAAAAAGTGTCCTGATACCACCCCAAAAGGAGGGGGTAATGTCACTGGCCACTCTGGAGGTCTGCAGGGGATCTGGGACTTACCTGCCCAGATGCTCTGATGGGGTCCATCTGGGGGTTGCAGGCTGCTGGTGGTTCAGACCAGGCAGGTCCCTGAGAGGCAGCACTGGGTCTCTGGAATCTTGGAGCTGCTGTGGCTTGGAGTCTGTACTAACACTGCCGGGTGCTAAGTACCATCATCTTGGATTTGGTCACATGTCAGAAAGGAGCCAATCCAGTCTGCATGAGTGACATGGGCACTGACAGCCAAGCCAGCTTCAGCCTTGGGTACCTTTTTGCTTCCTGGGAGTCTCAGGTAGCCAGTGCAGCATCTTACACAGATAGTATATGTGCTATTTCTCTGTGCTCCTATGTCTCCTTTGCCTCCAGTGTTCCAGTTGCTGTTCCTACTTCAAGAATTTGTGTTTCTGCTGCACCATTCAAGTGCCACTACCAGTGTTTTGCCTGACTCAGTTCTGATAATCATACTGCTACCTGCACTACATTACAGAGCTTTCTCCACCGGCATCCCCAGTCAACACAGTTTCCAATACCTCAGCAACTCTGGAGTTGTGCTCTGAATACCCAGTGGGGTTTAGCCTTTCTTCTGATCTCCATCCTCTGCATCACCCTGAGAAAGCCAGGAAAGTAATTCATGAACAAATGCCTCCTTCATCCAGCCTCATTACAATATCTAGAAACTGCTTGCAAGGACTTCCCTGTACCCAGTCCAGGTCCACTTTCCACTTCAGTCTTGACAGATAATTTTCTCCTTGACTCAGAAAGCAAAGAGTCTTAGGACCACATCTCTGTGGTGGTTCTGAATCTTTGGGTTTGGGACACAGTTTTCTGTGAGCATGTTCAATAACTATCCAAGTCCATCAATGAGGGTACCAGAGTCATGGGAAAGCAGCTGAGAAAATAATCAAGGTCTTTAGGGTCACCAATTCTAGAAAATTCCAGATGCAAAGATAATTTTTCCATTCTTGCCTACAGAAATTTAAGATCATGACTAAGGTACTCCAGGTCTCTGCTCGTTTTGGACTGACAACCCAGCTGTTGGGAAGAAGTGGCTTCCAGCACAGAGGTACATGTGTACAGGGTAGAGATCTCACATTTCAGTTTGTCTGCAGTCTTTTAGAGAACTGTTAAAATTCACAATGAGGACCTGGTGATCAAAATATCCTTTTTAGTAGCTGTTGCATTGTCCTGCTCCATGTCAGAATCTGGGTAGTAGCAGGTGGATTCCTATGCACATTTCACCGAATGTCCAGCTTCTTCAGGGCAAAAGAAAAATGGGGAGCGGACTTTGATGATTTTATGCCCACAATATACCGAATAAATAAGCAGTTTGAGGCAAACACTGATCAAGACCAGTGTGTGATGCTTAAAGTAGCCGCTTACAAGTTCTAACAGAACCATATATATATTAACTTCATGAAAAGATCTCAATTAAACACTATGTCTTATGGCAACTGTACAGACCAAACATGAGATTTAAACATGGAATGTAATATATCTCCACATTTTTAATATAAATGTAATGATCCATAATAGGAGTTGTTAAGGAGTATACCAATAGAATTTTGAGCTATTTATGAAAAGATTTATTAGTGTGCACAAACCTCGGCCAATTAACATATGTGAAAATTGCAACAGGATTAGATAATTAATAATATATTAAATAATATAACAACTCTGAGGGGAATATGGCTACACAATAGTTGATTCTCTCCATTTAAATAAAGAACATCGCACTGGCATAGAAATTTGTTCTTACCCTAAGAAAGGTCGTATTAGAATGGGAAAAAAATACTAATAAAAAACAGATTCAGTATGATTTACTGCCGGCAGTGGTGGTTCTATTCCCGACAGTGGCTGCCCGACAGAGGAGGAAATGCTGATCGTCTATAGAGGTAAGTATAACTAACCTAATTCCCCCCCTATCCCTAACCCTCCTTTTGGGTGCATAACCCTTACAACCCCCCCAATACCTAACCTGAACCCCCCCTATAAGTGCATAAACCTATCCCCCCCTTCCCCGTTGCTTAAACCTAAATATCCCCCGGAGGGGTCCGATCCCTAAGCCCTGAACCTAACCCATCTTCCCTCACGGCTGACCATGCCCAGCACCCGGCTTACCTTTGATTGGGATGCTGGGCGCAGGGTTCCTGGCATAGGTAAAATGAAAGGCATCGAGATTTTGACACCCTTGCTAGGATTAGACAATTGGGAAACCGGCTGTTGGGATTCCCTCAGTCAGATTCCTGACTGCGTCCCAAAAAAAACCCCATTTAATACGACACTAAATACTTAGGGAAATTTAAGACACAAATAATTTAATACTATTTTATTTCTAATCTTTATCACCATTCTGTTCAGTTTTAATCATCTTTGACACAATTTATTATGAGACAAATAAAAGTTAAGTTTTATCTAAAAGAATTAGAGCATTACACAAACAGTCCCCAGAGTGCACCAATAATTCTCACTCTTCATTATTGTTTTTCTTTTTTTCTTCTTGATAGATTGTAAAAATGTTGACATAATCAGAATGTCGACATTAGGGTCAGATCGTTGGTGGGATAGTTAGGGTTAAGCTAAGGAATGAGGTTAGGGTTAGGGACTAGAGGGAAGGTAGTGGTAGGGATTAGGGTTAGGAATAAATATCCCTGTGACTCCAGGTCAGAGGATAACAGCTCTTACCTGGATTCACAGACACATGACCACCAAGACACGAAGGCTGCTCTGGAGTAACTGGAGCCATTGGGAACAGGTAAGTCACTGCTCCTCAACCAAGGATGATATGTCAACATTCAAATATGTCAACATAAATGTCAACATTATGACCATGTCAACATGATGAATGTTAAAATTATGATAATAATTTTACTAGCCTTGTTTAGCAAGTGCAATCATTGTCTTTTATATTTTGTGCATAAACACGATCAGAAGCATTGTGTTATAGAACCTGACACTTTGTAAATAAACCCCTGTGTCAGTAGCCCCTGTGCACATTAAGTTGCTTTTGTAATGCTGATTGGTAGTCATCCAGTGGAATGTCAATTTGGACATTCACAGTATTTATTTTAAGGGCGCAAACACTCTAGGTAACTGTGAAAACATAAGACAATAGCATTTTTTTTGCAAGACATTTACTGTACACACCACCCAAATGTCCCAATTTTGTCAGGAGAGTCTTGCTTTTCAGGCACTGTCCCACCATCCCACCCCCGTAGAATAGTGATTAAAAGCTTTGTATTAGGCTACAAACAGCATAAGTTTTCCATAGATACAGCTAATGCAGAACTTTTTTTCTTCAACATACAGTATACTGTACCTTTTTAAATCATTTGTTATTTGGTATACATTGCCCTGTTTTTATGGATATGTGTTTCCATATATATTATTTTTCTTTTTTTTATATTATTGTTATTTTGGGGCTGATTTTGTCAGACAAAGAGGTGGCTACATCCCTTGCCGCAGTCTTGTCTGCATCTTTATGAGAATTCTGCAATGAAATCCTTCCCTGGTGTACATTTATGCATCTGAATGCATAAGGACTGAAATGTCCTTTGCCAGGATGCATAGATGCTGAAATACTACTTGGTTTGTCTTAATACACACCATCAGTTGAGCCACCAAAGCATGGAGAGCAGTTTCTCTGTCTGAATATGACCTCCTACGTAAGCGGTTAAGCCTCTATGTACAGTTTGTAACAGCTTTCAGTGACATGCCTGCGACACTCCAAAAAATGCAACATCTCCATAGTCTTTCTAGATACCCCATGTTACCTCCAAAAATGCCCCTAACAATTTTTACTACTGTACATCCAAATCTATATAATGACTCTGTAAGTACAAAAATAAGATGTATGCATGGTGTGACTCAGATGCATAAGCAGATGAATGTATATTGTCCATTTGGATATCATAATAACTTCTCACTCAGAAACTGTCCCTTTATGTGTACTAATGTATTTTATATATTTAGTTTATTTCTACAAATTCTTTTGTATCAATTCTTTTAGTGACTGGGATATATTTACAGCTTATGACTGCTTGAATGCCTTCTGCTTAGTAAGGCGGAATGAAGGTTGGAGCATGGGATAGTATAAAAATGGTGAGTTCAGGAAAATATGTTATTATATATTTGCATGGTAACAGGGTGACAGTGCGACCTATACCAGTCCTGCCACCTAAACCGGTGGCTTTGTGATGTAATAACTAGGGTGTAGGGCCACCAGCTCCAGGAAGTACAGCACTGCCAAAAGCATCCTAAAGAAACACACAGACTGCAGAGTGTCTGCCCAGAGCATCCCTTGGACACTCTGGGTAGCTCTGCAGTAGTTCTACATGCATGTGCCATTGGGCAGTAACAGTGCCGACCCCAGGATTCTGTGCCCTATGTGATGGCACTGCTCTTACACCCCTAGTTACGGCCCTGATATTAGTAATTCTGTCTAGACTTAGTCAACCATACTGTGTATGAATTTTGTACCTTAACTTACTAGGCAAAAAATGTAAGTGATCCAATATAACCAATTAAAACAATGTTAAATATAACAATAAATCCATAATAAATATCAATACATAAAACTTTTGTAAAACAATTCACCAAAGATAGTTTATATCTGTCCAACTAAATAAAAAAAAATATCACCTAGAGTCAAACCTTCTTCTCCGTATATTCCTGGGATAGGTTGGAAGAATGAAATACCAGGCAAATGGAACAACAGTCTCTGATCATGATAAAACCTCCCTTTCACCACCAATGCGTTTCAGATAGTATTCCTTCTCTTGGGGAATTTCTTCTTACAAAAGTTTAAGTATTGATATTTTAATTGGCTTTATTCTTATATTAAACATTGTTTTAATTGGATGAATTGGATCACTGGAAATTTCTACTTAGAGAAACACTATCAGAGGGAGCTACTGCTTGCTGTTATAGCAGGGGGAATGCTATGGTATACCATCCCCAAGGGTGACTGTAATTAAAGAAACCTTTTTTATATACAGTTTTACCTTTTTACAGGTGAGTTTTATTCCTAAAGAAAAAAAATGATATGATAGAAAGTATTGATTTCTATCTAAAACATCCCCATTACTGATATGAAAAACAAATTAACCTTTTAGTGCACATGTCTCACCATTGTATTATTGATATAAAAAGGAAAATCCTTTGATGGATTCCCATTGACACTTCACGTTAAATTTTCTTTGACTTCTACTCTATTTTAAGAGGTGTTCGAAGAATACATCTGTATGGCTCTCTAAGGATATAGAAGTATTATATTATTCTACTATAAACAGCACTTTTGGACCACACAGTTATTTTAGCTTACACAGGGGTCCATTCATCATCACTTCATTTCTACAAATACAGGTGAAAATTTAAATTTTCACCGAATTTTGTAGAAATTAAGGATCGGGGCTATTTATTATAAAGGTAATGCAGGAGATATTACTGATATCTCCTGCTTACCTTGCAGTCCCGATCTGTCTTGCTGTCACCATACATTAGTATGGGAACCTAAATTCATCAAGATCCAAAAATATATTTTTGAAACTCGACTGCAAGAGCATCTTCAGATGGCGTTTGCTCCCACATCCCCATTCTTTCCCTATGATCCCTCTGCCACTGTCAGATTTGGCAGTGCTAACTTTCACTACTATGGAGCTAGTAATGAAGAAGATTGTGGAGACAACTGATCAGCTGTCTCTGCTCCAGAGCAGTGTTGAATTGCTCTGGTGAATATGTATCCATCGCTACTACTCTCAGTGAGTTGGATACTTATTTATTGGGGGGCATCCCACACACAGGGGAAAAGCAGAAGCAGTGAGGTATTTCCATATAGCTCTGATAATCTATTGTGACCCTTTCTACCACTGTTGCACTAATATTTGAAACCTCCTCCATATGTCTCTCAAATTGATGCACATTATTACTTTCAGTGATTTATTTCAAACAAAGCTGAGGATATCCACAGGGATGACCTTTATGTGGTTGATTGAAATTATATTGATAACATTACCAGGAGCCCTACTAACCAAATGTAATTTTTTGTGTACAAGCAATTATTCAATGATGGCATTAGGAGTTTAATATTCTGTTCTTAATATTTCTCCAACTTTGATACAAGCAGGTATTAACCAATACTTGCAGTAAGGAAACTCTTCCATATTGTTGACATTTACTCACCCATGTGTCGTTTATGGCAATTCACACAAACAAAACTAATTCATGTCAACATTAATATACATTCCTGAGATTAGAATTTTATTTTGTTTTGTTTGTTTATTGTGTTTTTAGGATACTTATCTTAATAAACTTATCCTTGTGATAAACAAAGGTTTGCCAAGTTTTCATATTTGGTGATAAAGGGGGGTAAGGTGTGCTCTGCCTTGGTGTTATGGTATGGTTGATGGGAGTGGTGAAGTGAAAAAGGAGGAGATGAGAAGGGGGGTGTGGGGGGAGGGGATGAGATGCAAAATGTATGGATGGATGGATGGATGAAATGAAAAAAGTCAGGCAGAAAGGGATGGGGGCCAAATCTTTTATTGGAGAAGTCACAGTGCTGCTCCTGATGGGTCCCGGTTAGTGTGGGTGTGTGGGAGGGGTGAGACTCTGAGTGGGGAAGTTGGTGGACCCTTTCAGGGGGCTCCTTGACGTGCGGTTCAGTGTGGTTCCCTTGCTGGATCTATGGTCTACAGCAGAGCCATAACTAGACTTTTTGGTGCCCTGCACCAGAAAGAGCATTGACGCCCCCTCATTTTTCAAAGGGATATAATGCACCCTTCATGGGGAAGTGCCAGGGAAGAGATAGAAGAGGCCAGGAGATGCTGGGAATGAAATAAGAGGAAGTTACATGCAATAATGATAATAAACAGAAATTTGATAGGCCCAAACAGTGCCCCCTGACCTGTGGTGCCCTGTGCGATGGCACTAGCGGCACTACCCTAGCTACGGCCTTGGTGGTAAGTTGCGAAAGTCAATTGGAGTGCAGGTCGTGCTGCAGGCTGTAATGCTGATTGTTGCTGGAGGTCACCGGACCTGCGGTGGCGGGCAACCACTGTGCAGTGTTCGTGGTTTGTCCTCCCTTGCTGCTGTGCAAGCAGCTAGGCTGGCTGAGCCGGAGGGGGGAACAGCTGGGAGTGCTACTCCTGTGTTGCAATGCTGGGGGGGACCCACTGATTGAGGATGGTTTCCCCAGATCGTTCGAGGCAGAGGTGCACTCATGGGGAGGCTGGTGTGGTTGTTCACTGGAGGTGTGAATGGTGGCCAGCCAGAGTGTGTCCTGGTGCCTGGTGGGGGGCATCCGTGATCAGCAGTGGGCCCTGGTGGAGATGGGGAACATCGAAGTATTGGGCCGGGTATTGTGGGGCAAGTGGGTGGTGTCTCCAATGCATATCAGCAGCATGCTGCCTTCTTCAAGGAGGTTGTAAGTGTACAATGCTAAAGGAAGTGTTAAATTCTCTACTTCCAGAAGTGATTGTGTGGTCAAGTGACCTGTGGGGCCAATCATGAGGGAGATGGTGGTGGTATTAATGTGCTGCAGGTGTGTGTGGACAGGGAGTGGCTGCTGTAATGATGTGTTGCAGGTGTGTAGGGATGGGGACTGGCTGCTGTAATAATGTGCTGCAGGTGTGTAGGGCCTGGGAGAGGCTGCTGTAATAATTTGCTGCAGGTGTGAAGGGACAGGGGGTGGCTGTGGTGTTGTGTGGGATAAAGTAAGCCTGTCAAGGGGTTGCTGGGTAGGTACACAGGGAGACCCAGGGAGGGGAACAATAGATGTAATAGGTGGTGGAGACTGGTGTTGGTGTGGTCTGTCAGTGGTGAAGGATGGGACTGTGGTGGCATCTGGGGGATGTGGTGGTCTTGGCATGTGGGGAATGTACATGGGTGGGCTGTGTGTGGGTGTGTGTGCGTGGTCCTGTACCAGGCATGTGTTGGTGCATGCAGTGAATGGAAGTGGTGAGGTATGTGGTGTGCAGGGGTGTACGATATGCTGTGTGTGTGCGGGTGCATGTTATGGATAAATAGGTGTTGGGGGGTGTCTGGGATGGGTGCTGTTGTAGGTGTGTAGTGTATGGTGGAATGTGGAGTTTGATTGAACCCCTTGGTGGCGGATGTTATGGGTGGTGGATGTAGCCTGATGGACAGAGGCATGGTTAATGCTGGTTGGTGATGTTTGTGTGTGGTGTGTGGGGGGTGGCGACTGGTGTTGTGAGTGTGATGTTGGTTGCATAAGGGATGTGACCTTGGTCAAGTTATGGAGGGGTGGGGGTGGTGAGGAATGGCTGTGTAATCATGTTTTATAAGGGTGGCAAGGATGTTTGTGTGCTGTGGGGGAGTATGTGTGATGTGTAATGTTAGGCGAGTGTGGGTATGCAGTATGGTGTGTGTGAGGAAGTATGGACCTCAATCAGGGCGGCCACTTGCATCCTGAATGACCGCCTCCTTGTCAATCGCTAAGCTGTGGGTTAACACCCACAGCTCTAGCAACCGACATGGGTGATGGTTGCGATGGTCAAGACCATCATGACCATCGGGGCTTATGACCAGACCATAAAGTTGGGTCTGGGCACTCGTAAGCACCAGGGAGCTTCCTGCTCTGATCGAGCAGGAAGCTTCCCACTGACATCAGCAATGATGTCAGTAGGGCCACCCCCAAATGGCAAGCGTTCAGGTGGAAACGCCTCCATTTTGGCAGCCATGCCCCCTGCCCACCTGCCAAATGGGGCGAGCTGTCACTCACCAACGACGGCTCGCCCCAGCTGCAGCGAGACCCCTAGTGATGGAGCGTCCGTCGCTAGCCGAGTCTCGCACATGCGCAGGACGGAGCTGGCTCCATCATGCGCATGCCCAGTGGGGCAACATCGAGTCAGTTGCGAGTGCTCAGCGCTTGGGACCGACTCTGAATGAGCCCCTATGTGTGATGTTTTACACAAAAAAGAAAGTAGTAGTGCTAATTAATCAATATCATGCATAGCATAAAATTAGATAGAAATATAAAGGTACTTTCAATATATTTAATATATGGATAAAAAATTAGTTCAGAATTCAATAAAAGATGTACATAATTGATATTACATAGATATATATATATATAAATATATATATGTATATCTCACCCACAACCTCAAGTCTGTATTGGCCTAATGTCCATAAAGCCACTATGGGGGAACATAGGTGATGCCAAGATATTATGGGAGCCTACTTGCTGAAGATTCATCTTGGTATCCACTAGAGGGATGTCCCTTCCAAGATGTATAAATGCGTCAAAATGTTGGGTCCTCACAATATGCGGTGTCCATGGGCTGCTTTAGGCAAGATAATAAATGGTCCAAATGGATGTGACCAAATCAAGGTAAGTGGATGAAGTACGGTGATCCCAATAGAAGCATGATGCATTTCACTACATCTAGGTGCAGCTTTATCAAAGTTATTCAATACATGTCCAAAATCGTGCTTTTATACTCCTCCAAACAGGGATATTGATTAGCACCTGATTTCAATTTGAAAGTACCATATGTAAACAGCTTGATAATTTCAAGCACATTTTTAGAAATATTTACAAAGAAAGAATATTAGATTATTATTTAAAAGCCATTGTCCGGTACTTCCAGTTTCCCTGCACCCGGTCGCGTGATGTAAACAAACAGAAACAATAAGGGTGTGCTTATTAGAGAGCCGATCGCGGCTATTTAGTTAGGTGTTCTCTAGGAGGAGATATTAAGAAGGACGTTAATGCATTTAAATTACCTATCTATTAATTGCTGTTCATTCTCTCTGAATCTTGATCAACAGCAATCATTCACCCGATCACCTGTCTCCATCACATGATCGGGGAAGGTCATGCAGTCATATGACTCATAGTGGAACAAAACTACAATAGGATGGGTGTAAGTGTTAATCCGATCATGTGTTAATGTCACATGATCACAGTTAAGCTGCAACTTGCACTCACATGGCCTCAAATATAACCTATCTGAGTACGGAAATTCCCTTGGAATTCTGGGATTTGTAGTGAAAACACAATTTACTTTTGTTATTCTCATAAAGGTGGAAAAAAAGAAGGTAGATGGGAATAAATCAAGACATAAATGATCACATAACCAGATAATATCTGGTATAGTGGATAAAATTAACATATGTGTGATGTTTGATGTTTGGTTAGTATGGGGCGGGGGGTGTCTGTATTTGGATCTGAGTGGTGATGCGTGACTCAGGGGTAGTGGGGGGATGTGATAGGCAGGGGGTTTGATTGTGTGCGGAGGGTCAGGGTGGACAGGGTCAGTTGATTGTGGGGGAGGGGGCAGGGTTGTTAGGTGAAATAATGTAAGTGTGGTAAGTGTAGGTAATGCTATTTGGTGATGACAGATTTGACTTCATTATCAATGTTGAGTCCTCTGGGTGTCATGGTTTTGAGAGTGAAAATCCACCTTAGTTCCTCTTTGTTTAGAATTTTAGTGTGATCTCCTCCTCTCTAATTCTTCTTCACATGTTTGATTCCTATGAAACTGGTGCCCTGTGGGTTGCTGTTGTGGTTTTTCTTTGTAGTGCATGGGTACGCTGTGGTTGTCTGTTTAACGATATTTCTGAGGTGTTCTGCAATTCTGGTTTTTAGTGGTCTGATGTCCTTCCTACATATTGTCGGTTGCAGGGGCATTCTATGAGGTAAATCACGTTGTTAGTGTTGCAGGTGATGTGTTCCTTTATTTTGTGTGTGTGTCCTTTTTGTGTGGTTGAGAAAGATGTGGTGGTGGTGCTTCTATATATCAGGGTCCTGCAGTTTGTACATGTGCTGCAGTGAAAGAAACCTCCTGTGTGTTTGGTGTTGCCCAGGGTGCTTTGTGTCAGGTTTGCCGGAGGGATGTAGTTGAAAACAAGTTTGTTATGGATGTTTGGGGCTTTGCGATAGATGACTTTCGGTTTGGCAGATAGGACGTCTGTGAGTTTCTTACCATAGTAGGTGCCAATGTTTGGTGATAATTATTTTTATGTGTGTAACATGGGTGTTGAATTGTGTGATGAAAGTTATGTGGTTCTGTGTGTGTTGTGTTAGTTGTTTGTATTCTAAGAGGGGTTTCCTATCTTCTTTTCCTATCTGTGTGAGTGTGACTTCGAGAGTGTCTGGTTTGTAGGCCTTATTTATAAATTGCTGTTTGAGGGTGTTGGCTTGTTCCTGGTAGTCTGTGAGTTTTGTGCAATTCTGTCTGAGGTGTTTGAATTGTCTTGTGATTATGTTGTCAAGCCAGGAGGGGTGATGACCACTGCTGGAGAGTCACTGTTTACATCTATGGGTTTTTGGAAGGTTTTTCTGTGTATCTGGTAGTTGTTGATGTATATCACCAGATCAAGAAAGGTGACTGATGTTTGACCATGGTGTGTTGTGAATTTGAGGTTCCTGTCATTATTATTGATGTATTTGATGAAGTTGTGTAGTGTGTTTTTGGGACCTCTCCAGATGCAGAGGATGTCGTCTATGTAACTTGCCCAAAGGACCAAATTCACATCCCAGTTATGACCCATCCAAATGTGGGAGTCCACCCCTGTGCTCATGAACAGGTTAGCATAACTGTGCACGAACTTGGTCCCCATAGCAGTCCCGGTCCTCTGCAGGAGGAAGTCCCTGTCAAACCAGAAACAATTATGAGTAAGGATGTATTCTATGCCTTGAATGGTGAATTCGGTCTGTTCAGGGTCTAATGTGTTGTCCTGGTTTATATTGTGTCTAATGCTGTCAAGTCCTTGTTCATGGTTAATGACCATGTATAGAGATGTGACGTCACTGGTGACCAGCCAGTGGTCATCACCCCAGGTCATGTCCTCAAGAATTTTCAGTATATTTGTGGTGTCTAGTAAGTGTGAGCATTGTCATTTCACGTAAGGTTGGAGGTAGTGGTCGATGTACTGTGAAAGATTTGATTAGATGGAATTGATGCTGGAAATGATGAATCTGCCTGGTGGGTTTGTCATGTTTTTGTGTACCTCCGGTAGGTAGTAAAAGACTGGTATGATGGGGTTGGGATTGTGTCTGAAGTTGAACTCCTGTTTGGTGAGGATCACTTTGTCTAGTCCCATAAGTAAGATGTGTTTGAGTGCTTGGTTGAATTTGTGTGTCGGGTCAGATTGAGTATCTCGTATGTGTCTCTGTCTTGGAGGATGCATATTAATTCGGAGAAGTAATTGGTTTTGCCTAGTAAGACTATGCCCCCCCTTTGTCCGCTGGTTTAATGATGAGGTTTTTGTCCGAATTAAGGTTGAGTGCGCTTTTTTCTTTTGAGGTGAGGTTGGGGTTGTGTTGTTTTTTGGGGTGTTGAGTCTGTTAATGTCTTCTGTTACTAGATGTTCTAAGGTGTGTACAAGATGTCCTTTCAGGTGGCTGGGGAAGAAGTTGGAAGGGGGTCTAAAGTGTTGTGTGTTTGTATTGGTTCTGGGTGGGTTCCTTGGTGATTGGGTTGGACATGAAGTATTTCTTGAGGATTAATTTCTGGATGAATCTATTAACATCCAGATATGTTTCAAACTTGTTTAGGTGACTGTGAGGTGCAAATTTGAGTCTTTTGTTGAGGAGTGAGGTTTGGTCCGGTGACAGTGGTTGGCTGCTGAGGTTGAAAATGCCTGTGGTGGAGGGCGGTGTGGGATTGGTCATGGTCTGTGTTTTGGTAGTTTGTCCACCTCTACATCCTCGTCGCGTTGGTCTAATTTTCTTTTTGTCGTGTTTATTGTATTTGTGGTGGTTGGTTGTAGGCAGATGCGGTTGCCTTCCTCCAGGTCTAAACATGGTGTGCCCATTGTTCTTCTGTATTTCTGTGTATACATATCAGTGGGGGTGGTGGTTGTGGTGGTTGTGTATTGGTTTGAGTGATGTCTTCTTTCGTGGATGTCTGATCGAGGATTCCTCTGAATGTGTTGACCCACCTTTGGTTGAGTGATTGTCTGGCTAGATTTTCGTGATGTTCAGTGTCTGATGGGTCCTCTATTTCGTGTATGCTGAAGGATGTGTTTATGTCTGAGTCTTGGTCTTGGCTGTCTGTGTGGCTCTCTTTGTCAGTGGTATTTGGGTTTGATGGGATTTTGGATTTGTGGATCTTTGACGTGTACTGTTGGTTGGTTATTTCAAGTTTTCCGTAGATAGGTGTTTCTGGGGGGTTGTTGTCAGGAAGGTCTTTGTGACGATGTGGTGGGTAAATTACAGTTTGTGTGTTCTTGGTAGTGGTTGTGGAAGTGTTGTTGTTGTGGTAAGTGGCTGTTTGTTTCTTGTTATACTTGGGGCGCTGGTGGTGACCAATGTTGTCAGGGATGATTTTGGCTTTCTTTTCTAAGATGATAGCTTCTTCTGCTTTGTTGAGTTTACTGCGTGCTAGTGCCACAAGATTCCTTACTCCTCCTTGCTTTTATAAGGGTCCAGGTCGCTTTCTAATGTGTTGATTTTAATGTCTAGTTGTGTTAATTCCTCTTTGTGGTGTGTGATGATGAGGTTGATGAGTAGCTTGGAGCCGTCATGTAGAATGCTGTGCCATTATGTCATGAAATTTGGGTCGTCCTGGCTATGTGTGGGTGTTTTCTGAATTGCTAAACCCTTCGGGATGATGTTTTGGTTCTAGTACCACTGGAGTATGTGTGTATCCTACCAGACTTTGGATTCCCTGGTGATGAGTTTCTCTAACTGGAGGTATGTGTGGCAAAATGTGCTGCTATTTTACTGTAGTTCCGCTCTCTGGTCTAATTCTTGTTGGAGGTGTTGGGCCCTATCCAAATGTGTGTCTCTGATATTGAAATGCCCATGTGTGTGTGTGTGTGTTTAGCTCTATGTGCTATTGATTGGGAGTCGTAACTGTGTGTTGCGGGGGTGGTGGGTTGTGGTGGTGTCTGCACAAAATTGCTAGTGCTGCAGTCCTGGGTACTAAATAATAGTGCAATTCAAAAAGGGGGTTGAACTGCACTCAAGCGTAATGGCAGGAGGCGTTTTCCAGTGTGCTGTGGTGAGTGTGTGGGGGCAGATAAATGCCATTTGGTCCCCCCTGGCATTGCAGCACTGGAGTCACACTCCCAGCAGATCCCCTTCTGGCTCAGGCGGCCCAGCTGCTCGCACACCAGCAATGGGGGACAACCCACCACGAACACCACACAGTGGTTGCCTGCCACCACAGGTCCGGTGACCTCCAGCAACAATCATCTCCACAGCCCACAGCATGACCTGCACTCCAATTGACTTTACCACCATTACAAGCATCATTCTACCACATGGCTGCAATGTCGACACACCACCTACCAAAAATCCTACTAGTAGGTAAGTACTCCGAGACTATCCCCTCACTACATGGGATGCCGCCTTGGTGCCCCACTCACAGAGCTCCATTACCCACTCAGTGAGACTCCACAGACTGTAGACCATAGGTCCAGCAGGGGATATGTGCTGGTCACTGAACCGCATGTCAAGGAGCCCCCTGAAAGGGTTCACCAACTTCCCCACCCAGAGTCTCACCCCTCCCACACCCCCGCACAACCTGGGAACCATCAGGAGCAACACTGTGACTTCTCAAATAAAAGATTTGGCCCCCAACTCTTTCTGCCTGGCTTTTTTCATTTCATCCATACATACATTTTACATCTCCCCCTCCTCCCCACACACAAACACCCCCTTCTCATCTCTTCCTTTTTCACTTCACCACACCCATCAACCATACAATAACAGCAAGGCAGAGTGCACCTTAACTCCCCCATATCCCCAATCTATCCAGTGCAGGATGCGGTACTCCCGCACAAAGATGCAGCACTACAATGACCCATTACACACCCACACCCCTACCCACATACACATTCTAGAAACCAACACCATCCCATGTACCATCCACCCAACATCTGCTCCAAGCCCCCCCTGATTATCTACCCCCACACACTCACCACCACCACAGCACACTGGAACATGCCTCCCGCCATTACACTTGAGAGCAGTTCAACCCCCCTTTCAAAGTTTTCATATTTCATTATCTATAAGTGTCCAGGTAAATATATTAAAAACAGTGTAGCATTGGTAAAATATTTGTATATGACCATTTACTGTATATCAATATGCGGCTAATACAAAAACATCAAATTAATATAATTAATAGAATATAGTCAGTATTTCAGCAAAAATGTTAACGGATTTAATTTTGTCTCTGGTAATTAGAATAAAGAAACCATGAAATTGCATACTGCACTTTTCAGAGACATACTGTATTGAAAATCTCATTTTTGATGTGGTGCAATACCCTAATTTTCCAATAGTTCTTGGCTCACAAGTAAAATCCATCTATCAATTGGTGAACTGAAAAGTAGTCTTTCATATCTGAATTTTTCCTTGAAAGGTGCATGAAACCACCTAAATGTTTTTCCTATGTGATATATGTTACCTTAGTGCTGGTGGCTGAAGTTTACTAAGACAAACTAGCATCAGGTTAAGTATTTTTCAGTCTTAACCATGACTATACAAAAAAGAAAGTTGCCATGAAGTAAAAAGAAAGACTCTTACATGGGCACACTTAACACACATCCCTACAGAGTCTTCTCCTGTGCCGGTGGATCATGGTTGCTATCACCTAAATGATTTACCACCAACCAGAGGCTGCTATCCAATTATATGATCTGTGCAGCATATGAGCAACCCGGGCGCCCTATTTAAACCTTATTTTGGCAATCAGCTCATTGCCCAGACAACTTATTTCATGAGACCTGCTTCCTGGCTCCTGGCTCAGTGTACCTTCATCTGTTTCAGTCTGACTACATTTGTTTTACTGCTGCTGCTGGCTCTCTTTCATTCCATGCTGTGTGCTACTCCTAGCAAGTGGCAGCATCTACTCCAGGCTTTGTGCTTGTCACTGCAAGTGCCAACATCCATTGCAGGCTGTGCACTACTATTAACAAATGCCAGTCTCCACTCCAGTGTGTGCGCTACTCACAGCAAGTATCTATCAATTCAATTTAGTGTGCTGTTCAAGGCAAATATTATCTCAAGATTCCATTTGGTACACTACTCACTGCAAATAATACACTAAGGCCCTGATTCAGACCCGGATGCAAGTGGCCATTCGTACGTTCAGCGTACGTGCCGAAATATGTACATTTTTAGCACTCGCACGTAATTTTGAACGCAGCTAAACTTCCACCCCAAAGTCTACCGACCCCTCCTCTAGCTGACGAGCGAGCCAAATAGCGAGCGTACATCCCCAATGTGGCTTGCAGGGAACGCACGCCAGGGGCAAACGCAGGATTTTTAAGGGGGGGTTTCCATATTTTAGAGAGAGAGAGATATTTTTTTATATAGAGAGATTGTTGTGTGTGTGTGTGTGTGTGTGTGAGACATACACACAGTATATATACACACACAACATACTTACAAAATACAAACACACACACAGCATACATACATGTTCCCTTGTCATTTATACCAATTAAATATTCACATTGAACAAATAAAAAGGAAAATTGAATAGTTATACAGTTTATTTACAAAGGAAAAAAAAAAGACTCCAGAGCTGTTAGTATTTCATGCTACTATATTCCCCTCCTCCTCCCCTCCTGGGACTTTAGATGCACAGCACCCACCTGGTCAATTGGACCACACTGGCACCAGCAATGTCTGTGTAGATATAGCTTGGTGGCACCAAACAGCCCCCCCCCCCACCTTCCCTGGGACTCCTATATAACACACACACACATCACAAACACCCTCCCCCCACCCCCCTTCTTCCCTGGGACATCAATGTCACACACATTCATCACACTCACACACACACACAGAGCAACACATACATATATCACACATACTGTACATCACACACACACCACCTACCCAGCCAACACTAAAAACAAAGAAACTGACCTGACATGATTCTGCAGTTAGCCTCTCAGTGCCGTGCCGCCCTCCCTCGTCGCACTGCACCAACCAGCTCCTCGATCCCTCCCTTGTATGCGCTGTGGCAATTGTCACTGGAGAGAAGACATGTCGTCTCTCCATAGAGCCAGCGCACCATGCGGGAGCCGGAGGAGGCGGAGCTCAAAGGCTCAAAGCAGGGTCATGGATAGATCCCCTTCCATAGATGTATCAAAAGAAGGGGATCTATACAAAACCCTCACAGCAGCCAGGACAGCCGGGTGCGCCGCTGATATACATAGCAGCAGGCACCCGGCAAATAGAAATTGCTCCAGAGGCCGTGTCCGCCCAAGAGCATTCTCCGCTCAGTGTGGCCACCCTGGTTACGGCCTCTGAAAAAATAATTTGATTGGTCGGGGGGGGTTTCTGGGTACTTGGAAACCCCCCTGCGTGCGCGAGTGCACGCACAAGTACAAACCGGAAGTGGGCCTGTCAGATTCCGATTACCTGCTCGTTCATTCTGGCTACCTCCTTCAATCGTATCATGCCAATCAATATATCAATTAGCTTAATTGCTCTTCACATGTTTTTTTTTTGAATTGCAATAAACTTTACTCTTGTCCGTGTTTGTGTTTACCCGCAGAATACGTATGGTTTAAACAATAGCTTTCTTTTGCCAAAATACATGTTTGAGCCAATTATCCATTTGTTTTCAGTGTTTTTACCCACGCATATTTTACTGGGTTCATTTCTTTATTTAAATTAGCTTACGCATGTCACTGCATCAAGCCTATCATAACTCACAATAGATTTTTGGGCCTGTCGAACACATGACTCATACACTAACTAATAGAATGGTTCCTGTTAATTTCCCAACTACATTAGCCAATCAAATTTATTTTATGGTCTTTATTAAAACTGTTTTATTAAAAATACACCATTGCCATCATGAGAGCCTCTGCATTCACCAAGCGAGAGCTTCTGGTTCTTACAGAGGTGATGGACAGGCGTATCACCAGCCAGCCTCCCCCCATCAGCAATAGGGAAAAGCGTGCCACTTATGCAGAGGTTTGCAGCCGCCTGCGTTCCTTCGGCTCACGCCGACATATCGGCCAGCTGGAGCGCAGGTGGTCCGACCATCAACGGTGGACGCCCCGCTTGCTGGCATGCTTTCGCATGCGTATAGCGGAAAGTAAGTTTTTTTTTTTTTGGTTTTCATGTTTATCTTTGTGGCCCTATCTGCGTGTGCATGTTTTCTTGTTTGGCCTGTTTATTCTTTTCACTCATATCTGCGTTTGCATGTTTTCTTGTTTGGCCTGTTTATTCTTTTCACTCATATCTGCGTGTGCATGTTTTCTTGTTTGGCCTATTTATTCTTTTCACTCATATCTGCGTGTGCATGTTTTCTTGTTTGGCCTGTTTTTTGTTTTCACTCAAATCTGCGTGTGCATGTTTTCTTGTTTTGGCCTGTTTATTCTTTTCACTCATATCTGCGTGTGCATGTTTTCTTGTTTGGCCTGTTTATTCTTTTCACTCATATCTGCGAGTGCATGTTTTCTTGTTTGGCCTGTTTATTCTTTTCACTCATATCTGTGTGTGCATGTTTTCTTGTTTGGCCTGTTTACTCTTTTCACTCATATCTGCGTGTGCATGTTTTCTTGTTTGGCCTGTTTATTCTTTTCACTCATATCTGCGTGTGCATGTTTTCTTGTTTGGCCTGTTTATTCTTTTCACTCATATCTGCCTGTGCATGTTTTCCTTTTTTTGGGTTAAACAATTAGCGTTTAGCAAGGTGATGTTCTAAACTAACCTCAATTTGTTTTCCATCATTTAGGGGCCGAGCGAAGACTACGGCGGCATCGCCGGCAAAGACGGTGATCTCGTCCCCTCTCCCCAACCCCCAGCCAAACCTCCTCTCCCCAAAATTCCCCCTCCTCCCCAGCCTGCCCAGACCCTGTCACCCATCACTCTTTGCAATTTCCCCTCCATCCCAATTCCCCCTCCCCTCAACCCACCCCTCTCTTGACCACCCCATCTCCCGAATCTGTGATAACACCTCCCACCTCCTTGGGAAATGTGACCACCTCCGAGGAGGACGATGGAGTGGTTTCGGGGCCTGCCGTCATTCACAACGGTATGTTTCCCTTTTATCCTTTTTTGTGGATGAAAATGTGTTGATCTAATCCTTTGTTTGTGCCTTTTCCTTTTTTTTTTTTTTTACATTTTGGTTATATATCTGTTTGTATTTACATTTCACAGCTGATTTCCCCATACACACATCCCACATGTCAAAACAGTCAAACTTGTATGTCTGGCATACGGTTGCTATTTTTTTATGGTTTTTTGTTTATACATTTTTTATTGTTCAGGGTTTTTTTTTAATGTGGTTTTTGCCACACTATTGTAACTTTTTGCTAAGTCTCTTTTGTTTGAGTATTTTTTGAGATTCATAAATTATGGATTCATTGTAGTAAGCACCACAATTTTCTAACCCACAGAGGACCAGAGGCATTTGGCGGACCTAGCCGTGTGCGTCCAACTTATGCGGGCGCATGTGATCGGCCTGCTGGTGGTCCTGGATCGGATGGAGGGGATCCTGCGTCCCTAATTTTTTTGTTTTTCCCACAAATTATTTTTCTAAAATAAAAAGTTACATTTTGAATACAGTCTCATTCCTTGTCTCAAAATCTTAGATTGTTTAAACTTACATAAGTAGACTCTTGCAACAAGTATTTGAAACTGTCACTAAGATTGTGTTATGTTGTTTTTTTAAAGCAGGCACATGAAACAGCTAACACTAACAATAGGTTTTGAGAGTTACCAGATTTTTTTTTTTTTTTTTTATAATTTACATGTAAAAATTTTGAGGGAAACCTGCTTAGGCCGAGATTCCAAAGCATACTGATTCTACATAATACCTTTTGGTGTTGGTTTTTACCCACAAAGCATAGTTAAATAATGAGCAAATTGCCACATTACAGGATTAGCCATTAAGCAAATTTTCTGTGGGTGAATCTGCTTACACTTGCTTGTAATGTACAAAAAAATTGTTGGGATTCCACAAACAAAAAATTTATTCACCACAAAATAAAACACAAAGTGTTGGTTCACAAACAATACACACAGTGATAACAAAATTTAAAAACCAGCAAACACCATAATAAAAAATAAACTAAAAATCAAGAACTGGTTGACGAATGAGCATGCCAACATGATTCCACAAATGTTGCATTTCCAAATTGGTTCCAGAATATATATCCAATGTGGCCCCATGAAGTCATTTTTTGGGAGCAGGAAGTAGTCATCGTTTCAGTCCAAAAGATTATGAAATAAAACACAAGATGGGAAATAAAAAAACGATTCATTTGATGGTAAAAAAAATTCCTTTCGACATTGTGTCAAATAACTTCTTTTGTGCCAATAATTACCTAAAGAATCTGGCCACCACATCATCGCATATGGCCCCCAACATACTGACCTCCGACCAACCTCGGGGGGGCATCCTCAGGCAAGGCATCCTCTGGCTGCATTGGGACACCATTCCTTATGGCGATGTTGTGAAATATCCCACACAGGACCACAATTTTCGAAACCATATCCAGCAAATACATGAGTTCGCCACCAGAGCGGTGGAGGCATCTGAATCGGCCTTTTAAAAGGCCAATACAGCACTCCACCACTTGCCTGGTGGCTGTAAGTGTAGAATTAAAATTACTTTGTGGCCTTGGTGTGGGAGCCAAATAAGGAGTGAGCAGCCTGGGCGTGCAAGGGTAGCCACTGTCTCCTGTGAAAAAGAAGTGACAACATCAGGAACACTGTGTATCAAGCTTAGAATTGGTATGTACTAAAGGTCTCCACTTACCCAGAAGCCACGCATCACCAGCTTGTAGGTTGTCTAATGTTTGCCATATCCCTGATTGCACGATGATGAATGAGTCATGTGCACTCCCGGGTAATTTTGCATTCAGGGACAGGATCTGGAGGGAGGCATCACATACCACCATTACATTCAGTGAGAGATAGTGTTTTCGGTTCCTAAAAATGTCCTCCAGCTGTGCTGGAGGCTGAAGTGGTATGTGAGTACCATCCACAACCCCTATGTGAGGGAAGCCAGCTATTTGGTAAAAATTGGCCTTGGCCACACTAAGGGCACCCATATCCAAAGGCATTTTAATAAAATGTTGGAGGTGCTTGAAAAGGGCCTCCATCACTGCCCTCAGGATCCTTGAAAAGGAGGATTGGGATACTCCTGCAACTATTCCCACCGTGGTTTGAAAGGATCCTGAGGCACAGAAATGTAACACCGCCATAAATTGCGTAAGTGGTGGTATTGCTGTAGGACTGTCAATTTGCCGCTCAAGATCACTCTCTAGTGATCGGCTTCCGGGAGCATGGCCACAACAATCCGACCAAGATCAACCTGAAATGGCAAGAATTGAAGTTAAGGTTTGTTTCCCCCAAAAAAGATCGAAAAATACTTATCTTTACGATACAATCCAATGATGCTTACATGCCGGGGTATTGTCATAACCTAAAAATCAAAAGACCAGAACAAGGACAAAATTTATGGTGTCCATTTAGGATTCTTAATTTAGTAAAAGACAAAACATAAAAGGGTATAAACACACATTTCTCCAAATAGCAAACCGATATTGCGCAGACTTCCACAATTTGGGTCCCAAACAACAACCAAGATTGTGAATGGTAAAATTCACCCAATTTAACTTGAGAAAATAAGCAGACAAAAATGCGCTAATTAGTTCGCAATTTTACTAGAGAAAATAAGCAGACAAAAATGCGCTAATTAGTTTGCAATTTTACTAGAGAAAATAAGCAGACAAAAATGCGCTAATTAGTTCACACATTTAGGATCCACAAAAACAAAGAAAAAAACAGTAATGTCCACAAAAGATGCGTAAAAAAAGACATGAACATTTAACAAACAAGTGAAAATCCAAACTTACTAATACAGGATATAGAAGTCACCGAACAAAAAGGTAGTTGGGGCAGAGCCAAAAGAAACCTACAAAAGGAGAAAATTTTAACATTTTTGGTACCCCAAAAAAAAAAAGGATAGCCAAATTTAACAAATTGAAGATGGTAAAAAACTTACCAAAAAAATACACCACAACTAAAAGAACCACACCAAAAAAAGCGAAACACCGCCAAATACAATTCCCGCCAACAATCCACTCCAACCAACGTAACCTCCAACAAACAACACCCGCCACCTAGACTCGAGTCGGCCAAAGCCATAAATAGTGTTTCTTTTCCCGCTCAAATTAAGGACGGATCATAGGAACGCACAATCAAAGATGCGGACGAATAATAAGGACGCATGTATAAATACGTCACGACCAAAAATAAACGGTCTGGTGTATTTCTTGTTTTGTTATGACAAATGGCTACAGACCAGCCAAACAATGGCCAAGAGGTGGCCGGTAAGTTTTTCTGGCATTTCTAATCAAGGATTATTTTGAGGCAGAATATAGTGAAAGTTGGCCAGCTAAAATTAACAATTTTATTGTAAATAGGTGTTGAGGATGACATGGAAGAGGTTGCTGGGTCAAGTATTCCGGGCAAAGCTGGGAAAAAGAAAAGGCAGCCACAATTCACAAGAAAGGAGATGGAGGTTTTGGTTCAGAAGTGTGTGGACATCCTGCCACAGGCAGACAGGAATATGGGTGCAAGCCAGAAGTGGAGAATGTGGGAGGAGATAGCCAGTGCTGTCAATAGGGTGGGTGATTATGTCCGTCTAGCCCGGGATGTCAAACGGCGGTAAGTAAAAACTTGACCACCCAAAAAAACAGGGTGAAATAATGCAGGAATAATGGCTACTTTTTCACCCACAGATGGTAAGACTTCAAATATCGCCTAAAGCAAAAAATGGCTGACAGGGCTAGGCATGCAAGGGGGACAGGTGGGGGTCCCACCCCTGTGTCATTGGAGTTTAATGATTTGGAAGAGCTGGCACAGGGGTGTGTGCAGGATGTGGAGGTGTTTGGCATGTCCAACATGGATATGGACATGCCAGACTTTGCGGCTCCTCATGTTGTCCCAGGTAAATGTTGTGATGTAACCAACTCTGAAATGTTAATGTGACAATATGTAGATTGTAATGTTCCTCTTTTCTCTTTTTTCTCACAGAGACACAGGCGGATGAGTCTGCTCCAGAGGGGAGCCTTGGCCGCAGAATTTCTGCTGGCTCTGCAGGGGAGGAACCAGTACATCCAGCTGAGGACCCTGCTGAAGCCAGTCCTGGGCAATCCCCCTCGCAGGCAGTGGCACTCCTCACAGAACTCAATTTTAAATCAGATTCCCATACGGAGATTCTGCAGAGGATGGACGCCAGTCTGCTACGGGTGGCTGAGGCCCTGGAGCAAAATGCTGTGGCCAATGTGACCATTGGTCAGGCCCTGGCTGAAAATACCAGGGCCAACTTCAGAATTGCCAATGCCCTGGAGCAGCTCGTTCGCCAGCACATGGTGGAGCCGACCTCCCTTCCTGCCGGAACATCAGGCTCATCCACCTCTGGCCCAACAACAGCCATTCCTCCAAATGTGCCTAGCCCTGTGCCTAGTCCAGAGGCCACAACATCTGCCTCTGGACAGGCCAGCCAGAGGACATCCCGGAGCCGGTCTGGCGCCCACCCTACCCCAGCCAAACGGGGAAAGAAACGATGACAGCACTGGCTACTTTGCCCAGACTCCTTCTGTGCTTGCCCCATATTCCTTTCTGGACAAAACTTCCCTCTCCTTTCTTGTATTGTTTTTTTATTTTTGTCTTTTTTGAACCAAAAATATAATTTGAAAAAAACTAATGTACCAAAGATTAGAGGGTTACAATGACCCCAAAATTGTATGTGAAAATGCACATGATTTGTTTTAAAATGTGTTTTGAAAATAAGACCTACAAATTGTTCTCAACTGTATTGTGACATTAATTTCAAATTGGTTTCTAGTTAATCCTGTCCCACAAGGAAAAAACGAAATCTGAGTTTTGGAGTTCCAAAAAATCAAGGGTTAAAACAAAATGTTACTTTAAGGAACACTTTGGCAAAAAAAAACCAAAAACTCCAGCCCAATGCAAAAGGTTACAATACACACAAACATGATTACAATATTGTTACAATATCCAAAAACACTAACAAAATTGTAAAATACATTCCTACAAAAAAACACTAATTGATTGTGTAATCCTGAAATTAGCAGCCGAGATTTTCAGCTGCGTACGGTTTTGTGCTATTCCAAATGAAAAAAAAACAAAAAAAACATTACAAGCTGGTTTTCAATACAAAGTTGATTGTTTTTCTGACAAGCCGTGATAAATCGATGAAACATCAAGGAGGCCCGGGCCAAAGGACAAGGCCATTGCCATTGTGGTCGAGTAATCCAGACCCCCAGCTGTGCGAGCAGTTTGAACGGAAAGAGGATCAGCCAGTGACATATGAGTTGGTACGAACACATTGGACGTTCGCATGAGCTAATTTACGTACGCCCCAAAAACGCCTCGCTACACCTGCGTTTTTCCATCTCCACCCCCGTCAATGCCCAAAAACGGCCTGTTCTGTCAATCACATTTGACATGTCACTACCTGTTCGCAATTTGCCGAACGAGTGACAAAAAGCTCGCAATCTGCCGTACGCACATGCGCAGTGTTACACGGATGCATGCGCGGTTTCTCAACATCGGAACGCAACGAGCGTACTGCTGTTAACGAGCGGCTCTGAATGAGGGCCTAAGTTCCAGGCTGTGCACTATATACAGTACAAGACAATAAGTAATGATATTCTCAACTGTGATGGTGCAGACAAAAGCTGCCTGAATGTGTGTCAATACCTATAAAATGTCACCAGCATTTAAAATCACTATAAAATAAAACATTTGGAGATGGGTCAAACTCAAGGCACTTGATCTCTACACCATTGGTTACTCGTGATTAGATGTATAAAAACATACGTTCCTTTGATTGTGAAACCTCATTGCAACTTGTTTGTCTTTTCTCTTTAGGTGGATTCAGTTGGAGAGGAGTGTGAACAGCTATTTGTTTTACCCTTTATCCATGAGGTAGGTCAGCTGAAACCATTTATTTGAGAGGATTTGTGGTTTTTTTATGCTGCTTGGATTCTTCATGTATTTTTGGCATTTATCTTTTAAGCTATTTATAGAGGACAGTATGCTCTCTGTCACTATTTGCTGGACTGTTATAAATATGGCTTTTTTGGAAAAAATACCTTTTTTTACCAAACTTGTGAATTATATGAAATGTACACCACATATACCTGGGAGAAGACACTCGTGGAAAAGAAAGCTTGATGTGTATAGAACCAACAGTGAGCACTGGGCCTGATTCAGAGCCGGATGCTCTGACCAGAGCGCTTGCTCTGAATCAGGGCCCTCCTACCTAAAAATGGAGCGGCCTCCTGGCCGCTCGCATAGCTGTGGGTGACCACCCACAGCTTATGCGAGCAGCCAAAAAGATGGTCACGATGGTCAAGACCATCGCGACCATTGGGCTTGCGATGAGACCCTGTGGTAGGGTCTCACTGCCGCAAGCCCAGGAGTGCTTTTGGCTCTATCAGAGCCAAAAGCACTCCCACTGACATCACTAGTGATGTCAGTGGGGCCGGCCCCAGATGGTAGGCATTCCCATGGGAACGCCTCCATCTGGGCAGCAACGCTCCCGGCACGCCCACCAAAGGGGGCGTGCTGTCACTCACCATTGACAGCACGCCCCCTTTGGTGTGAGAACCATAGCAACAGCTTGGCTGTCACTATGCGGGTCTCGTGCATGCACACATCAGAGCTCTCTCCGTCGTGCGCATGTGCACTAGGGCACAATCGACCCGCTTGCGAGCACTCAGTGCTCGCGATCGGGTCTGAATCAGGCCCACAGTGAGTGGGTTAAACTGATCTATATGGGAATTCTATATTACTTCGAAAATATACCTTTATATGCTAGACCCCTTCATAAAGGCTGTAAGTGGGGTACGTTCCCCTGTATATATTCACAACATATAGAAATCTACCTCATAAGGGGTAATTTCCCACCATCACAATTGAGGATTTCTTCTACTTCTAAAAGAAACCTAGATAAGATGAGTACCATTCCCTAGAGTGTGAGCTGGGGTATACTAATCACCATCTAAACAAAAACCTTAAGTAAAATGAAGAGGGGGAAAATTGCTCTATATACACCAATTAATCAGAAAATGGTTTACACATTGTATGTTTATTATTATTTTTTGTCTAACAGGACTGCAAGGACAACTGAGTCATCCTAAAGAGAAAGGACAAACAAGCTCCACATGAGGTTTCACTATAAAGGAACGTATGTTTTTATGGGATGCAGTCATGTGAACAGTGGCCACAAGGCTGCCGGACACAATCCCAACAGTGTAATCCCGGCAATGGATCTAACATATGCATCAAAATACCAACGCCTATGTTAATCCCATTACTAGGACCCAGTCAGGATGCCGGACTGATCGTCCAATGCCGGGGGTATGTATGCACTTAGCCAGGGATGGGGGGTTAGGGTTAGGTACCCCCTGGGGAGGGATAGGGTTAGGCAAGGGGAAGAAGGGGTTAGGGTTAGGCACCCCAGGGGGGATGTTAGGGTTAGGCATCCCCCAGGAGGGTTAGGTTTAGGGTGCGGGGAGGGGGGTGTTAGGTTTAGGCACCCCTGGGGGGAGGTTAGGGTTAGGTACTAGGGGGGAAAGTTTAGGGTTAGGCACCACTAAAGAAGGGTTAGGGCTAGAGAGGAGGGGAGGGTTAGGTACTTTACTTACCTCCATCAAGATCTGCACTGTTCAGCCTGCCGGCATTGGGATATTGACAGCCGACCTCCCATCCGGCAATCATTCATTCCAATTCCTATTTTTATACATCTAATAATGTTTAACCAATGGTGGTTGTTTTATTTTATGGGCGCTATTTACACCCAGTGTCAGCATTTGCTCCTAGCAGTGTGCTTAACACCACAAACTATTGCTGCTATTCCAGCCAAATGCCAGGTCTAACCATAATTTCAGTCTATCTCCAGCTGTTTATGGTCTTTGCTAAAGACTTTTACAGTACCTACCTTCTGTTATTTCAGTGACTGTTGTACTTACCAGCCTAATCCTGTCTATAATATCTCCTCATGTATCAAGTATTCCTGTTCCGGTTCTCTGCACTCCAGATCACAAGGTAACTCATCTGCCTGCTCTGTATTCTACCTTCATCTCTACTGTCTGCATGAGGAGGAGCTACATTAAGTTGTCCAGCTTCATATAATCTCCTGAATCCCAAGTCAGAGTACCTGATCTGGGTCAATAAGAACCCAGTGACCTGACATCCCTTACATATAAAGATATTGGGATAGACTGAGACTAAAATCTAAAAGAGATCATAGGAAGAGAGGCAATTGAATTTGAGATGTTGGAATCATTTCATTTGCATATACAGTAGTACATTGTGACTTGAATACCCATATTACTGTAATTCTATTAGCTTGTTTAGGTCTCAAACTGAAATGATACCAGATTTAAATTAGAGAAGTGCAATGACCCTTATGTTTTGGTTTTCTATCTGTATTAATTTTTGTGTTTTGGTTCTGGATTTGCAAAACCACCCTCACGTGTTTTGGTGTTTTGATCTCTTTTTTTTAACTGCTAATGTAATGTAATTGTTGCCTGTTTTTGTTACTACAGTATTATTAACCTCAATAACATTCATTTCCAGTAATTTCCTGTCAATATTGACCAACTCACAGTTCACAATATTGTTTACCAATAATGTAGAAAGGCAGCAGCAAGCTGGCTTGGTACTAAGTGACAGAACAGTGGCACAAACACACAAACACATGGCAGTGTAAAAGAATATAGCACATCTATAAAACATTGCCACATAGTAGTGGTAGAAAATAAAAGTAGTGCAAGATAGAATTGTCCTTGGAATTATGTTGTATATAAATAAGACATGCACAGTTTAAAATGCCAAGCACTTAAGTGACAGGGACTGCCACTTTTGTTGCTGAGGTGCTTAGTTTGTTTGAGGCCCCACTAATAAAGCTACCAATGAGCTTAAGGCACTGAACAGTGTTGTTTTGTTAATGATCACTTCTCTACAGTGGAAAGATGACTTAATTATCATCCTCATGATCATCAGTGTTAACATCATCATCATCATCATCATCATCATCATCATCATCATCATCATCTTCACAACACAATATTAACTCATTCCCACTGGATTCCATCATTATACAAGTCTCTGTGCTTTGATGTAATTGGCAGGAAAGGTCTTTCTCTCAAAATTTGTATTTCATTTATATGAACATCATCGATTCCACGTTTTGAGGAAATAGTCTCCTATGCCAATGGCTCACAAGGGTCATCCTGGTGTGCTGAATTAACTCATCCTCATCACCAGTGGGTTTCTTAGGAAAGCTCAGTTTTTTCCAGGCAGCAGCAGTTGCAGGAGAAACTGAAGGAGACAACATCATTTTGTCATGTGCCATTTGAGCTACCAACTTGCTCACAAGGAGCTGTTTACATCTCTTATGATCTGTGTCAGTTGGAAAGAAAGACATGTACAGCTAAAACCTAAGATCAAGTATGGCCCCCATAATGTAGTGATCTACAAGTCCAACATACTTCCATAAGTCTAATTAAGGGAATCACCTGACTCAATCTGTCAGTGTCTGAACTCATTTCATAGGTTACTACTTTGAATGGTTTCAGTACCTTCCATGACATGGAAAGTATTCCCCACTGTGCTGGACTAAGGTACATTCCCCCTCCTCTCCCAATGTCATGGCTTGTTGTGTAGGTTTGGATGGCTAGTTGCTGTTCCACCATATGCTGAAGTATATAAAGGGTGGAATCCTACCTTGTTAGCACCTTTTGCTTCAGTTGGTGGCATGGCAAATTAAAATTTAAAATTTCTAGGCACAAACATCATCTCCTGCCATGTTTTTAAATTTCTGTACCACCAAGTTGATTATGTACACAAAACATCAGACATGTTCAAACTGACCTAGTTGTAATGCTCTTACAATATTTGTTGCATTATCAGAAATTATAAATTCTGAGGAGACTCCTAATGGGGTAAGCCATTTTGCAATAGCATCACTTTTTTAACATTTTGACACTTGTGTGCCTCTTAGCCAGAGCTGGCCCTAGCCAATTTGGTGCCCTAGGATGATGCCCCGTAGCATATATATATATATATATATATATACACATACACACACGTAATAAAAGGCCGGCACCCCACCTTGCAGTTCCAAAAGCCCCATTCCCCCAGACCTAGTGATTGTCTCAGCCCCATTCCCCCAGACCTAGTGTGTGTCTTGGCCCCATTCCCTTAGACCCAGTGTGACTCTCGGCACCATTTCCCCACTGTGTCAGCCTCATTCTCCCCTCAGCCCCAGGGTGTATCAGCATCATTCTACCCTCCAGCATGTTTCCCAGCCCCAGTGTGTCAGCCTCTTTCCCCCCACCCCCAGCGTGTCTGCCTCTTTCTCCCCCCAAGCCCCAGAGTGTGTCTCAGCCTTGCCTTCCCCCTCCAGCCCCAGTGTATCTCAGCCTTCTCCCCCCAGCCCCAGTGCATGTCTCAGCCTCCCCCCCAGCCCCAGTGTGTGTCTCAGCCCAGCCCCAGTATGTGTCTCAGCCTTCCTCCCCCAGCCCCAGTGCATGTCTCAGCCTCCCCCCCATCCCCAGTGTGTGTCTCAGCCTTCCCCCCCAGCCCCAGTGCATGTCTCAGTCTTCCCCTCTCCCATCTCCAGTGCACGTCTCAGCCTCTCCCCCATCCCCAGT
Source organism: Taudactylus pleione (assembly GCA_031769625.1). Lineage (NCBI taxonomy): Eukaryota > Metazoa > Chordata > Amphibia > Anura > Myobatrachidae > Taudactylus > Taudactylus pleione. The sequence goes on along the minus strand of JAUIMM010000077.1, from coordinate 5,925,698 downwards.
GTGTGTCTCAGCCTTCTCCCCCAGCCCCAGTGCGTGTCTCAGCCTCCCCACCAGCCCCAGTGTGTGTCTCAGCCTTCCCCCCCAGCCCCAGTGCATGTCTCAGCCTCCCCCCCATCCCCAGTGCATGTCTTAGCCTCCCCTCCATCCCCAGTGTGTGTCTCAGCCTTCCAGCTCCAGTGCATGTCTCAGCTTTCCCCACCCCCAGCCCCAGTGATTGTCTCAGCCTCCCCCCCCAGCCCCAGTGCATGTCTCAGCCTTCCCCCCCAGCCCCAGTGCATGTCTCAGCCTCCACCCATCCCCAGTGCGTGTCTCAACCTTCCACCCCCATCCCCAGTGTGTGTCTCAGCCTTCCCTCCCCAGCCCCAGTACGTGTCTCAGCCTCCCCCCATCCCCAGTGCATGTCTCAACCATTCACCCCCATGCCCAGTGCGTGTCTCAGCCTCCCCCTAGCCCCAGTGCATGTCTCAGCCTTCCCCCTCCCAGCCCCAGTGCGTCTCAACCTCCCTGCCCCAGAGCCACCACTTACCTTGGTTGCTTCTTTTCCGTGGCTCCTCTTGATCCTTTACTTCCAGCAGCCAGGCCCCTTGTTATGACATGGCACGCATGACGTCACGCGCGGCGTGTCATAACAAGCGGCCGGGCTGTGGTGGGGGGTGGCTGTTATGTTGGTGGAGCCGGAGCGGCCGAAGTGGGTCTGCTCTGACTTCAACTATTTAAATAATGCGGACCGGGTTGGAATGAGCTTCTGTGGAGAAGCTCATTCTGACCGGCTGACAGGTACGCTGCCAGGTCGGAGCGGAGCTCCGATCGTGGCAGCGGCAGAGCCTTGAATGCCCCTAGGCATTCAAGTCATCCTTAGGCATAAGCTTATTATGCTTATGTCTAGGGCTGACTCTGCTCTTAGCGAAGCCAGTGATACAGAGAGTAGCCTGCCTATGAATGAGCTGGCATTTTGTGTTACCTGCTGCATGTAATATGCCCACCCAGAGGGCTGTAACAGTCATATAATCTTTAGTTTGACCACTACTACTTGTCCACGTATCTGTGGTTCAGTGTATAGTGTTTACAATTAAATTTTTTAGACCAATAATTCTTTTTTTTATGTCCTGGTACGGGAGAGGAAACACTTTTCTGGTAAAATGGAACTTAAATAGAATTTGGTAGTGGGGACACAGGACCTCAATTAACTTTCTAAATCCAAATGTATTAATGGCAGCTATTGAATGCAGGTCTAATACTAGCATAGCTGTCATAGCTTTAGTGATATGCTGTGCAACTGGATGGCTACTTTCATACTGTTATGTTACACCTGAATCAATTGCATAAATCCTCTAGAATAGAGGTGGGCAATAATGGCCCCCCAGCTGTTGCAGAATTACACATCCCAGCATGCCATGCTACAGATTTGCTATTTGGCCATGCTAAAATGTTTCATGGCATGCTTTGATTTGTAGTTCAACAACAGCTGTTGGGCTCCTAATTGCCAACCCCTGCTCTCGAACTACTATACACTACAGAGGTCTTCTGCTATAACAACCAACCTTTTCCCATAGAGAGAAATGCTCCCATTGGTACTAAAATGCAGACAGGTCTTACATTCAGGATAGTAAACGTTTATGCAATATATAGATGATCACAAGGTTAATGCTGTTTTAGTAGAATAACATATATGAGTACAATGAAACTGTGTAATAAAACTTGTGTTTTTGACAATAACAGTAGCAGCTGTAATAATAGGTACTGTAGCTTGATAATGGCAACTGCAAACAAATGATACTTTTCCAATAACAAGTAAGGTGATTCTTAACAACAGGTGATCAAGGGAGCAGGAGACCATAGATGAAACTGGGCAGCACACAGAGAATCACGATACCAGTAGTACAGAGTATTCACCAGGCACTCAGATCAGCATGCTTACACTAAAGCAAGAAGCTACTGAAAATGAGGTGAAAGCCTGGCTGCCTTTTAATACACACAGACCAATGATAAAATATCAATTAAGACAAACTACCTGCAAGTAAAATAATGTACAGGTCTGCTGCACATATTAACGTCTACATTTCCTTGACTAAATTTTTATCTATTATTGTTGCTCCTTTGTTCTTAAGTTTAATATGCTCACTGAACCACTTACTTTTCCAGTATTTTTTCTGCTACAAAACCTCTTAGCATGCAAGTAGGAACAAAAATGTCTTCTTTATCCTTATGGCATAAAATCCATTTTCCTGAGCTTATCTTGCTTCACATCCATTCCACAGTTTGGAATATTGGGGGCATATTTACTAAAGATCAATTTTAATAGATTTTGAATGATTTAATATAGCTCAAAATTGATCAACATTAATGTTGTGTTTTGGGGGGAAAATCACACATTTACTAACAGATAATCTTTGAATTGGTTTATTATGCTTTAGTAAATGTGTGATTTAGAAACACAAAGTTGATTAAAATTGAGCTTTAGTAAATATACCCCTAAGACTGATCACTTACCAGTTTTTGGACTCAAATGCCATTGATAATGTCTTAAGAAAGTGTGGCATCTTCATTTTTTCATAAACCCTATCTGTAATTCAATTCATGTTTAATGTTTAAATTCTCTCTCCTACCTTTTGTCTCCAAGCTCCTTGAGTGTGTTGTTTACAACCACCTTACCACCTTTCTTTCCATCCTCTTCTTCCTTGACCCTTTTCAGCCTGGCTTCCATTCTCTCCACTTTACTTTACTGAAACTGCTATTGCAAAACTCAGCAATGACCTCCTTGCTGCTAAATCCAAGGGTCACTACACTTTGCTCATTTTATTTGACCTCTCTGCTGCTTTCAACACTGTGGACCACCCTCTCCTGCTGCAAATCCTTCACTCCCTTCATCTATGTGACACTGCCCTCTCCCGGCTTTCCTCCTACCTATCCGACTGATCTTTCTCTGTATTCTCTTATGACTCCTCTTCCCCCTACAGCCTCTTATAGTAGGTGTGTCCCAAGGTTTTGTTCTTGTACCTCTCCTATTCTCCCTCTATATGTCCTCTCTAGGTGAACTCATCAGCTCTTTAGACCTCCATTATCATCTCTATGCTGATGATACTCAGATCTACCTTTCCTCAATTGACCTCTCCCCCACTCTCCTCACTTATATTTTCAACTGTCTTTCTGCTATCTCTTCCTGGATGTCCCAGCGATTTCTTAAACTTAATATTTCTATGAATAAGCTGATCACTTTCACACCCTCCAACATAACCACACTTTCCACCATGTTTTTATCAATTGATTGCACAACTATCTCTTCAAACCACACATCCAGAACCCCTCACAGTCCTGTCACTTCCATCTTAAAAATATTTCCACAATTAGACCCTTTCTCACCTAGGATGCCAATAAAACCCTCACACACTCACTGGTCATCTCCAAATTGGTCTACTGTAACCTCCTCCTTTCTGGCCTACCCAACTCCCATCTCTCTCCTCTCCAGTCTGTCCTCAATGCTGCTGCTCAGCTCTTCTTCCTCTCCAAATGATCTACATCTGCCTCCCCACTCCTACTAGCCCTCCACTTGCTCCCCTTCCCTTTCAAAACCCAATTCAAGGTTCACACACTTGCTTACAAAGCGACCAACCATTCCTATCTCATTTACATCTCTGACCTAATCTCCCTGCACTCTCCTGTCCGGGAAAAAGAAGAAGGAGAAGGAGAATGAGAAGGAGAAGGGGAGAAGGAGAAGGAGAAGGAGAAGGGGAGAAGGAGAAGGAGAGAAGGAGAGAAGGAGAGAAGGAGAAGGAGAAGGCATCTTAAAAATATCTTTATTGCAACTTGTAAAAGTATCTAATTCAGCATCAGTTACATCCTTATGCTACATTCTTAAAGGTCATGGTCTAAGGATGGTTCCAGAAAAACTCAAGGCAATCATGAAATGACCACAACCTTCAGGTCTCAAATCCATTAAATATTTTCTAGAATGTGGCATCTATTAAAAACAATTTATCAGGGGGTTTTCATCTTTAGTGGATCCCATCACTACTCTTACTTGTACAGGAGCCAATGTTGTCTACACTGATAATAAAAAATGCACATACAGTCCCATCCAATGTTTAAATCCCCATACGGTGAGTAATTCACTCCTTCTTTCCTGTTTCAATCTGGTTATGCCCTTTTACAATGGAATTAAAAATGGGAAAGGCAGATGCTGTCTCACTGACCTTAGACTTCACTTGTGAAGAAAATTCTGGGTCCAGCTTGCGTGTTGTTTCCCACAACACCCAGAATGACAACTGTTCATGCTTTGAAAGAGATATGGGACTCATGAAGAGCCTTGAACATGTATTTTTGGTGGCAGGACATCAACGAGTTAATTGCTGCTTGTACTGCATAAGCTAAACATAAGTCTTACAACTTACTCACAATTCAGTCGGTTTAGTTATTCCATCCCCTATTACAAGATAAGCCTTGCATACATCTGTCCAATGATTTCATTACAGGTCTTATGTGGTCTAAAAATGTTAACAAATTTTGGTATACACATTTTTTAAAAATGCCCATTTTATACTTATCAAACGGTTCCCCTGTGCATCTACTAATGCCTCCACATTCATCAAAGCCATATTTTTATCCATATTTGTAAAAAATATGACATACTAAGGCACTTGGTTTACCTCCAAGTTCTGAAATGCACTGGGTAAAAACATTGGTAACTCAATAATTCCACAACATACCATCCTTAGTTAAATAGCCAAACTGACAGTGTCATCCTAGATTTAGAAAAGTTTTTGAGGCTATATATTTTCACATCACAAGTTGATTGGATCTGTCAATTGACTTATGCTGAGTTTACCCATAAAAAAACACTGCCAGGAATTCTCTGCCATCATTGTAGTTGCAATTTTGCATGGAATGCAGCTGCGAAATGTCACATTCCAGCATAAATATTGGTAACACTGACACACATCAACCAGCAATGCAAGCCTTGCAACAGGTCAGATTGTTTCAAATACAGTTGCTCTCCTGACACACAGAGAGCTCTCACACTGCATAGGAGATCATATTAGCTGATTTATGCATGCCCATGTAACAGCATTTAAACAGTAAGACACACCTGCGTTTTTATTACCACCCTCCGTTACCTCCCCCAAATGCTGACTACCTGTCACTCACTTTGCGAATGGGTTCTCTGTGCATGTGTAATCACAAACCAATCACTATGCATGCACAGTGCAGCTTATATGCATGCATAATGGTAAACAATCGCTCAATCTGCATAAAAATTGCCATATAGTCATCACTGAATCAGACACTAAGTAGTCATATGACTTAAAAAACATGTCATTACTTGATTATAAATTGGAGTTAGGGTTTATTTCTGCATTAGTAAACATAGTTTCTATCTTAATACAAAAGACTAAATTATGATAATTATTTATTAAACCCAAAAGAAACAATGTATTCTCTAGGTATGCTCTTTCAACTATAACATATATGGTCTGAGGATTTTTTTTCATATACTCACTTTCTTATATTAGTGATGGTTAATTTATATATAAACCATAATGTTAAGTTAATTTGTACACTAAGCAGAAAGAAGATGACAATGTCAATTTCACATCAAATTTCCCTAATTTCCAGTTATAAGAATTTTCATATAATTAATTATTTAAATCCATTATTAGTTAAGCAGTTATGAATGCAATTTTTGAATAAATGGGAAAATAATAGCCACATAAATTTTGCAAATTATGTACAGTATGTTACCTATATAAATGCTAAACAGAATTTCTGAGTAGCACTGTCATAACATTGAAGGTTTGAAACTCCTATGTACATCAAAGTATTAATTTAATTTTAAGCTATGGAAAACAAAACTATTTCAAACCTTGTGTTTGAGATTCTAGTATGTGCTTTTAATGTTTTCTTTCCTCCTTCCACTTTTAAATTTACAGGCATTACTGGACCAATCAATGACCAATCAATCTACACAATCAATGTAATTATACAAATATCTATATATATCTACATATATATGAAAAAATTACTTTATGGAAAATCAATTTAAATTCAAAAATCTCCCTGATGTTAGAAGGTTAGAAGAAGCAACTACATATGTACAGTAGAATGACAATGCACCAGTTAAAGAATATGACACTTGTTACAGAATTCATACTGCTGGGATTTTCTCCAAGTCCACATTTTATTCCTCTGGTCTTCTGCTTGGTGCTCTTGTCATATATACTCACCATGATAGGAAATTTCTTTATACTTTCCTTGGTCTTGCTGAGTAGTAGAATACAAAGTCCAATGTATTTTTTCCTGGCTAACTTAGCTGTGATTGATATTTGTTTCATTAACACTACAGTACCAAACTTGCTAAAGGACATTACTAAGGAAAGAAGATCCATTTCTGTAGCCTGCTGCTTAACTCAGTTATGCATTTTCTTTCTTGCTGGAACTGCTGAATTTCTACTCCTGGCTGTAATGTCTATTGACAGATACTTAGCGATATGCTACCCTCTGCATTATTCAGCTATTATGAAGAAATGTGTATGTGTTCAGCTTATTGCATTCATTTGGATTGGTTCATTTTTCTCTATGTGTATTCCATCGTATTTCTTGATGAAGATCAAATTTTGTTTTTCTGAGATTGACCATTTTTTCTGTGATGTTGGTCCGCTCCTGAAGAACTCCTGCACAAACACAGCACACATTGAGAAGTGGGCACTTGCATCTTCTTCTCTTTTGATTTTTTCTTTCTTAGTTACATTTCTATCTTATTTGAATATTATAACTGCTGTAGTGAAGAATCATTCTACAGGAAAGAAGCAACGGATGTTTAGTACCTGCTCTTCTCATGCTATAGTTGTGACTCTTGCATATGGCAGTTGCATGTTTATGTATTCTAGACCAACACTTCTTTTAACAAAAAAGTATCAATTCTGAACACAGTTGTTGTTCCTTTAATAAATCCATTCATTTATACTTTGAGGAACCAAAATGTCAAGGAAGCTGTCTATGATGTGTTCTTAAAATTTACCTTGTAGTTATGAGGATTTCATTATAGCACGTTATAGTATTAAAACATAAAACAAAAATACTTGTGAAATATACTTGTACAATGCTGTATTTTGATCAGTGTATGTCAATTTCTATGTTTCTAAATTTTCTTCTTTAGAATTCCAGATAGGCTGCTGATACTAAAAATACCAAATAAGGTAGATTTAGAATATAACAATTCTAAAAAAAAATATTGTTTGTTATCTCAGTTTTACATTCAATCACAGTTTTGAAATGGTTTTATCTGGTATTTCCATAAAAGTACAATTACATATACTTTTAAAATTCTGTAGCACTATTTGAACCTTGTCATAAATATATCAATTGATTTAGTTTTCCTTGTATTTAAATTAAATCTGCAATTTCATTTTTTTTATATATGGAGATTCCATTTCATATGTGAGTCTTTAAATGTCGCTCTCTGTTATTTTTATTAGACAACATTTATCAGTTTATTAGTTTCAGGTAGAAATTTCATAAGTTAAAGTTATCCAAAAATGACTGATAATCAATATATTAGAGGCAAGATAGTGAAGGGTAAGGTAGGACCCCCCTTAACTGTAAATTTCATCAAATGTTTAGGTTATATTTTTAAATATTGTAAATGTTTAAATGTATACCAAGAACCCAAGAGTTTACAATATTTTTCCAGTCTGTTTTTAGCTGTTGCATCCATTTGTTGTGTATAGCTAAGGCATTGACTTAGACAATAAACTTCTCCTGGTTATAGCAATTAGGGTTCTTGCTGCTTTAGAATACAATGAATAGAGGAATTAGGTTATCTTGAAATGTCCTTTTTTCAATACATGCAATTAATTAAGCAATTTTGATTTACTGCAGCTGAGTAAATTAATACAATACTCAAAAAAGATATCTCATTACACTGTTTCAATAATATTATTTGGTGGCTTTCTTTTTAATTCACACCAAAGGTTTAGATCCATAACACATATGAAAACAATTATTAAAACATTTACAAACAAAAAAAAGAATGAAGTTTAACAATTAGAGATTTGCACAGACCCTCATGTTTTGGTTAAGGTTCTAAACCATCATCATTTTTTTTGGTTTTGATAAAACCATCATTATTTTGGTTAGGTTTTAGCTCTGTATTTCTTTAAAATTAATAAAAACAGCTAAAATCTAGTAACTTGGACCTGTTTTTGTTCCTATACTATTATTAACAACAATAACATTCATTTACAGTCAGTTTTGATCACCATACAGCGGGATGGGAAAGAAATGCTATCCCTACCCCTACCCCTAGTTCCTAACTCTAACCTTACCCCCTTTCCAGCACCCTAAACCGAAAATTCCTGGGGTGGTGCCTAATCTTACCCCACCCGTGTTGCCTAACCCTATGGGGAAATAGGCATCTGTGTTATATCTATCTGTGACAGAAAGATGGGTTTGACTTTAAACTTTAACCACAAGGTTGGATTAAAGTTAAAATTGATTTACAGTAGAGAGGAAAAGTGGGGCATCAAAGTTCAATATAGCAATTCTAAGATATTCTGAGTTGAGGATGTTGTCATGATCCCGGCAGTGCCAAATCCTGCCAGTCACAATACCGGCAGCAGAATCTCGACAGTCAAAATACTGACAAATCCTGATGGTAATAGGGTTAGGGTTATAGTGTGGTAGGGGACAGTTAGTATTAGGCTGTCAATAGGGTGGATCGGGGTTTTGCTGCAGGAGGGGTGGGTTAGGCTGCGGGAGGGGTGGGTTAGGGTTAGAATACTCACTAAAATTTGTCGCCATTTTGACCATCAGGATTCCACTGCCAGTACTGCGACCATCGGGAAGTTCACTGCCAAGATATCGTACCCAATCCCTCAGTTGTCTATAAAATGCGAATGCAAAGGCCTTTAAAAGCCAATTATAAAAAAAAATGTGTCATCCAATGTTTGGCAGACTGTCACAAATCCCCTCTGTTCATGGTTAATATTGAATCAAGAAACTGAGAGGTAGTAATTTTTGCATACATTTTAATATATGTATTACACAAAGAAATTGATTAATGCAGCTATCTAACACTTTATTAACTTCTTATATATTAAAATAGTAGCCATCGTCATTATTTATATATTTTTTCTGTGGAGAAAAAAGCATAGTAAAATAATTTTTTTGGGGGGGGGAATTTAGAGTTGGATATATTTATTTAGCAGAAAGTGATCAATATTAATAAATGTTTGTTTAAAAGTGTTGAGTCCCTTTAACTATACTTAATGTAAATAATTTTCATTCTAACATATATCTTAGTTTTACCATGGTACACTTTTAGTTGGTATACTATAATATAGTGCTTTAAGTTTTCTAAAATAGCTTTCTGTTCCCAGGGAATATTGTTCAGCTGAATTTTGTTTCACAGATTCGTTTTAGACATATTTGCTTGTTATACTGTTGAATGATGCATAACTTTGCATTCTCTCTATTTTGTGATAGCTTCCTTTTCTCTAGCATTTAATTTAATGTGAGCAGTTTGAGAAGAACTCTGTCTTTTCAGATGTAATTAATCATTGTTATAAGAGGTAGTTATCACACATTAATTCAACTTCTTTGTTTGAATGTTTAAGCTGCTAGTAATCTGAATTGTGGTCTTGAAAATATCTTTGATAAATGTTTCATAAATTGTATCAGCAGTTATTAGTCTTTATTAAGAAAGGACAGTGTTTTACTTCTAAGTTACAGTATGTTACCCTGTTATGATTCTGTTTTTTTTTTAATTATTATGACAGGTGTGTAGTGGGTAGAAGGTCTGGAGATTAATTGTAATTAGTCAACCCACCTGTTTAGTAGAGATGTGTGTGGACCACCATGTTTTGGTTTTGTTGATTCTAAGTCATCATCGTGTTTTTGGTTTGGCAAAATCACCCTTAAGTATTTTGTTTCGGATTCAGTTTTGGTTCAGATTCAGTTTCCTTAAAAATCACTGAAAATTGATTCAAATTCAATAAAAATAGATACAAATTGATAAAACTGCTATTTTGGACCTGTTTACATGCACTCCGAAACCTGAGTTTGGTTTATAAATCTGACTTCCAAACAGAGTGCAGAACCAAACTGGGACTCGGTCTGACTCTGAACCTCAAAGTGATTCCAATATAAGGCTCAATTCGACTTGGGTGTATTTGTATTTCAGGGAAACCAGACCGCACATCTATATTGTTTAGTAATTATTTGTAGGAGAGCCTCAAAAGGCTGTGCAGCCATTTAAGACTACAATAGGTGATGTTTTTTTTATTTAAAGTGAGTTAAATCAGGAGAATAAACAACCTAAATCTCATCACATGTGGAACTATTTTAAACAAACTACTACGCGACTGGACTCTATCAAACACAAACAACTGCATCCTCTATAACTTGGACCAACCACACTGAACTACCTTCTTGGATTTTGCCAAAATTTATCACTTTTTTTGGTGCACTTATTAATGTTTTATGTTATTTTCCCATAAAACAAATCACTGTTGAAAACACTCCTGTACCATTTCACTTAGAAAAATGAAAATCCTACCTGCATTGCCATTGCTTTTTACCGTTCAATCTCTACTTCAAAATTACAGCTTTTAAACAACAAATGTGAATTAGCAAATTCTCTGAAACAAACACCTGCTGCTTGCATTACCTGGACTCTACACTGGCGATCGGTATGATTTACTGCCGGCCACATGGTAAAATGACAGGCATCAAGATTTTGATGCCTGACATTTAACCCTTGATGGGATTAGACAGTCGGGAAGCTGGCGGTTGGGATTCCCACTGTTGGCTTCCCGACTGCTTCCCCTACACTGAACTCCCTGCATGGAAACGGCTAAACTTACCACTTGACATGCATCCATACATGCTTCCCCACCCCTTCCTTTCGGAGACTACTCCTCCCCATCAATCTTACAAATTCTGACATATTTCTTCCATGTTGAAGTCATGGCCATCATCTCATCACCTCCTTCCATTTCCTCCTTGACACTATACCCTCCTGCCTCCTCCGCTACCTTTCTCCTTCTGTTTGTTCCCATCTTGTCCACCTCTTCAATCTCTCCCTCATATCAGACACTGTCCCCTTTCTCCATTAAAGCATGCCCTTGTCTCCCCATTCTTGAAAAAACACCCTTGATCCTAACACAATCTCCAACTTCTGCCCCATCTATCTCTCCTCCCACTTGCCTCTTAACTTCTTGAGCAGATTGTCTACAACCACCTTATTGACTTTCTTTCCTCTCACTCCCTTTCCAGCTTCCATCCTCTCCATTCCACTGAAACTGCTCTCATAAAAGTCAGCAATGAGCTCATTGCTGCCAAATCAAAAGATCCACTACTCAAATCCTTAATTCCCTCAGTCTGAAAATACTGCAATCTCAAAACTCTCTGACCACTCTTTCTCCATCTTCTATAACGACTCTACTTCACCCCCTCTTCCACAAATGATAGCTGTCTTCCAAGGTTCTTTACTTGGACCTCTCCTATTCTTCCTCTACATGTTTTCTCTAGGTGAGCTCATCAGTTCTTTTGGCCACAAATACTCAGGTCTACCTCTCCTCCCTAGATCTCACCACACCATCTCCTCACTCTACAACTGTCTCTATGCTATTTCTTCATAGATGTCCCAGCACTTTCTTAAAATTAACATGTCTATTACTAAGCTGATCATCTTGCCTCGTTCCTTCATAACCTCACCTTCAACAATTTAATTATCTATCAGCAGCTCAAGCATCTCATTTAGCCCTCAGGTGTGCTGTCATGGAGTTATCCATCTACTTTAATGCACACATTCAGTACATTTTTCAGTCCTGCTGTCAGGATGTGGTCTGGGATCAGCTGCTACTCATCCCTGTGCCAGCGTCCTTGAGCTTAGGCGTTCAGTCACTGGCAGTGGAAGTGAGTGGTGACTAAGTATTCTCCACAGGGTCTACTAGGGCTTCAGTGCATGGGTCCTGGTTCCTGTGGTAGCAGCATGGGCACAGCCATGTTGGTCCAAATTAACTGACTAGTCTCTCTAAATGGCAGTTCTGCAGTCACTCAGCTGATATCCTGATCCAATGAACAACTGACTAGGGGTATTTAGGTCTGACTCCAGGAACAGGAGGTTTGCTTGATCAACTTCATCTCTTCATTTACTTCAAGTCTTCAGTGTTCCAGAGACTGAGTACTACTTCTTCACTCCAGGCTTCCCATTGTTTTCAATTTCCAGTGTTTTCCAGCAATTCTCTCTCCAGTGTGCAGTTCAGCTATTCATACTGGTTCCCTGAGTTATAAGTATTTGTTCTCATGCTGATTTCCATATCCAGCTCTCTGAGATACATGTCTAGCTCTCTCCCTATGTTACATGCTTCAGCTGTAAGATGATTACCAGGATTCTGAGTTTTCTTTTCTTGCTGATTCACTGAATTATATGTATTTGTTATCATGCTGATTTATATTAGTTACATGTCCAGCTCTCTCCCTGTGTTATATGCTTTAGCTGTAAGCTGATTACCAGTATTCTAAGTTTCCCTTTTTTTGCTGTTTTCCTGAGTTATAAGTATTTGTTCTCATCCTGGTTTCTCTGAGATACATGTCCAGCTCTCTCCCTATGTTACATGCTTTAGCTGTAAAATGATTACCAGGGGTAAATTTACTAAGATTCGAGTTTGGTCGAGATGATAATCTTGGGTGAGTTTAGGTATTTTTTTCATCTTGCAAATTTACTAAAGATAAACTTTGGGGAGTTTGGGAGAGATTTCTCTCTTCTCACTTATAAAACGTATGTGAGATTGCAAACTCAAATCAACTCACTCTGCTCAACTTTATACATTGTTTCTCACTTTCCTCATCCTATCATCTCTTTGTTACTGTATGCCACCATGCTGAATTAAACTCTAAACCACTACAGACAAGGGCCCTGATTCAGACCCACTCGCAAGTGGGCGTACGTACGTTAGGCGTACGTAAACAAATATTTAAATTCAAGCACTCGCTCGTATTTTCGTACGCAGCTAAAAATCCGCCCCAAACTCAGGCGACCCCTCCTCTAACTAACGAGCGTGCCAAATAGCAAACGTACATCCCCGAAATGGCTTGGAGGGAACGCACGCACAAGTACAAACCGGAAGTGGGCCTGTCAGATTCCGATTACCCGCTCGTTTTTTCTGCCTACCTCCCTCAATCGTATCATGCCAATCAATGTATCAATTAGCTTAATTGTTTTTTTTTTCAACACAATGCAATAAACTTTAATCTTGTCCGTGTTTGTGTTTACTCGCAGAATACGTACGGCTGAACCCTTCGCTTTTATTGTTCAAAAGACATGTTAGCCACAATTAAACAATTGTTCTATTTGTTTGTATCCCCACAAATTTTCTGTGATTCATTTCTTTATTTATATTTGCTTACGCATGTCACTGCATCAAGCCTATCATAACTCTCAAGAGATTTGTGGCCCTGTCGGACACATGACTCATACACTAACCAATAGAATTTGTCCTGTTAATTTCCCAAATACATTAGCCAATCAAATTTTTTTTGGGTGCTTTATTAAAAATAATTTTCTAAAAAATACACCATTGCCATCATGAGATCCGCCGCATTCACCAGGCGCGAACTGCTGGTGCTCACGGAGGTGATGGACAGGCGGATCACCAGTCATCCTCCACCCATCTCAAATAGCCGAAAGCGTTACGCATATGCGGAGGTACGTCGCCGCCTGCGCTCCTTCGGCTCACGCTGACATATTGGCCAGCTGGAGCGCAGGTGGTCGGACCTGCACTGGCGTACGCCCCGCTTGCTGGCATGCTTTCGCCTGCAGATCGAGGAAAGTAAATTTTATGGACTGTGGTTTTCAAGTTTATCTTGTGTGCCCTAACTGCATGTGCATGTTTTCATATCTGTCCTATTTAGTCATTGTAGTCATATCTGCATGTGCATGTTTTCATGACTGTCCTATTTAGTCATTGTAGTCATATCTGCATGTGCATGTTTTCATGTCTGTCCTATTTAGTCATTGTAGTCATATCTGCATGTGCATGTTTTCATGTCTGTCCTATTTAGTCATTGTAGTCATATCTGCATGTGCATGTTTTCATGTCTGTCCTATTTAGTCATTGTAGTCATATCTGCATGTGCATGTTTTCATGTCTGTCCTATTTAGTCATTGTACTTATATATATTTTTTTTTATTATTTGGATTCCTGTTGAAACTAACCACAATATTTTTTACATCTTTTAGGGGCACAGCAAAGACTATGGCATCATCGGCAGACAAGATGCCGGTCCCGGCCCCTCTCTCCAACCCCCAATTCCTCAATTACCCCCTCCTCCCCAGACCCTGTGGCCGAGATTTCTGGTCTACTTCCCCTCCTGCCCAATTCACCCTCTCCTCCATCCGCTCCTCCTCCAAATACCCCCTCCCAGGATTCTTCAAACACCCTGCCCCTAGGTTTGGGGAATGTAGCCACCTCTGAGGTGGTCGAGGGAGTGGCTTCTCGCTCTGGCGTTTTGCCGAACGGTATGTTTTTTTTTTTTGTTTTGGGCACCACAAACTGTTTGTATGTAATCATGTGTCGTCCCCATTTTTGTTGGCTTTCTGTCGCCTTAGGGTATTTTTGGTTGTTGTCTTTACCTGTTCCTGCTGATTTCACCATACACATATCACACCTGTGTGCATTTTTATAGGGCCCTTGTATTTTTGGCCTAGGACATTTTGGGGTGCTTGGTTTTATCTGTGTAATGTTTTTTTTGCAACAAGCTTTTAAGTTTTGGTTTGCTTGTTTAGTGTTTTTTTTGAATGTTGCTTCATTATTGATGTATTAATCCCCAAACTTTTGTCACCCACAGAGGAACAGAGGCGTCGGGCAGAAATCAGTCAGTGTGTGGCACGTATGTGGGAGCAAGTCACCGGGCTTCTGCAGGGCCTTGACCATCTGGCAGTCCTCCTTAGGAATTAGTTTTTTTTTTTTTTTTTTTCAAATTGTTTACAAATAAATCAGTTTTAATTCACGCTCTGTCTCATGCATTTTTAGTAAATCCAAGATTCTTTACACTGACATAAGTAGACTCTTCAAGCAAGGATTGCCAAAGAATCTCACTACAGATTGTGTGTTGTATTTTGAAGGCAAACAGGCACAAGAAACACCACCCAGTACCAATGTCATTTTCCTTTTTTGGGGTGGACAACATGATAGTTTACAACATTTTACAGGTTCCTATTTGGTGGCCAATCTGCTTAGGCCAATCTTACGAAGGCAACTGATTGTACAGGATTCCTTGGTGTGTTGGTTAGTACCCCGAAAACATATTACATTTTAGCTCCACTTGCTTCATTACTGGGTTACCCCTTAGGTAAAATTAACATTTGGGAGTTTGTTTACACTTGCTTCTAACGTGCCCAAAAAAGAAACAAATTACACTCTCCAAATATTTATTCACAACAGAAATCAAAAAACAAAGTGGTCACTCACAAACAAAACACACACTGATAATCAGAAATACACCACATACCAAAATAGGAAACAAACACACAACAAATCAAGAACTGGTTGACGAAGGTCCATGCCCACATGATTTCAAAAATATGGCGTTGCAATATGGGTGTCATAATATATTCCAGAAGTTTCCACATAAAGGTTTTTGAAGGGTAGCAGGAAGTAGTCATCGTGGGAGTGGCAAAGATTATGCAAACAAACAGAAGATGGTGCAAGAATTAATATCAAAAAAGATGAACACCAAAAAACCGTAACACATTGGGTATACACACTGTTGTTTGGTCAATAATTACCTAAAATATCGGGCCACCACATCATCGCGTATGGCCCCCCCACATACTGACCTCCGACCAACCTCGGGGGGGCCATCCTCAGGTAAGGCATCCTCTGGCTGCATTGGGACACCACTCCTTATGGCAATGTTGTGAAATATCCCACACAGGACCACAATTTTCGAAACCATATCCGGCAAATACATGAGCTCGCCACCAGAGCGGTGGAGGCATCTGAATCGGCCTTTTAAAAGGCCGATACAGCGCTCCACCACTTGCCTGGTGGCTGTAAGTGCGGTATTAAACTCACTTTGTGGGCCTGGTGTGGGAGCCAAATAAGGAGTGAGCAGCCAGGGCATGCAAGGGTATCCACTGTCTCCTGTGAAAAAGAATAGACAACATCAGGATCACTGTGTATCAAGCTTAACATTGTTATGTACTAAAGGTCTCCACTTACCCAGAAGCCACGCATCACCAGCTTGTAGATTGTTTAATTTGTGCCATATCCCTGATTGCCGGATGACGAAGGAGTCATGTGCACTTCCTGGTAATTTTGCATTCAGGGACAGGATCTGGAGGGAGGCATCACATACCACCATTACATTCAGGGAGTGATAGTGTTTACGGTTGCGAAATATTGCCTAATTAGTTCGCCAATACAAGTCACTATACAAACATAGAAAAATGCGCTAATTAGTTCGCAAATACAAGTTAAAATACAAACATAGAAAAATGCGCTAATTAGTTCGCCAATACAAGTTAAAAAATGGACTTACCAAGAGCAAATATATAAGATTCCCAATCAAAAGGTCTTTGGGTCCGAAATAAAAAAAAACCTAAAAGAGATGAAATTATGGATCAAAAAATTAAGAACAAGAGAAACAAAATGAGACACCAATTGAACCAAAGTTAGACTTCACAAAACTTACCAAATCAAGAAACGAGGCCAAAAAAAAATCAAAAAAAAAAGCGAACGGAAAAATAAAAACGCAAATCTAGCAAACAAAATAAACTCCAAACGCCAACTCCTTAATCAGCAAACAAGAAACTCCAACCAAGGTAACCTCCAACAATCCAAAAACGCCACCTCGACTCGAGACACACCAAGCCATAAATAGTGTTTCGTTTCCTGCACAAATTAAGGAGGGATCATAGGAACACACAATCAATGATGCGGCCGCAAAATAAGGACGCATGTATAAATACGTCACGAAACCACATTTAAATTCTGGTGTATTTCTTGTTTGGACCTCAGACATGGCTACAGACCAGGGAAACAATGGACAAGAGTCAGGCGGTAAGTCTTTCATGCATTTTGTCTCAATGATTAATTTGAAACATAAGATTGGGCAAGCTGTGAATTTGAGAAATCTGCATATTTACACAAATAGGTGAGGAGGATGACATGGAAGAGGCTGCTGGGCTCAGTATTCCGGCCAAAGCTGCCAAAAAGAAAAGGCAGCCACATTTCACAAGAAAGGAGATGGAGGTTTTGATTCAGTAGTGTGTGGACATCCTGCCACAGGCAGACAGGAATATGAGTACAAGCCAGAAGTGGAGAATGTGGGAAGAGGTAGCCGTTGCTGTCAATAGGGTGGGTGATTATGTCCGTCTAGCCCGGGATGTCAAACGGCGGTAAGTAAACACTTGCCCCCCTATAAACAAACCACATTTTAAACAAAAGGATAATGGTTCCCATTTTATCCTACAGATGGGGCGACTTCAAATATCGCCTAAAGCAAAAACTCGCGGACAGGGCAAGGCATGCAAGGGGGACAGGTGGGGGTCCCACCCCTGTGTCATTGGAGTTGACGAATTTAGAAGAGCTGGCACAGGGGTGTGTGCAGCCTGTGGAGGTGTTTGGCGTGTCCAACATGGATACGGACATGCCAGACTTTGCGGCTCCTCATGTTGTCCCAGGTAAATCTTGTGATGTCACCAACTCTGAAATGTTAGTGGGCCAATATGTAGATTCTAATGTGAGTCTTTTCTCATTTTTCCTAACAGAGACACAGGTGGATGAGTCTGCTCCAGAGGGGAGCCTTGGCCGCCAAATTTCTGCTGGCTCTGCAGGGGAGGAACCAGTACATCCGGCTGAGGACCCTGCAGAAGCCAGTCCAGGGCAATCCCCCTCGCAGGCAGTGGCCCTCCTCACAGAACTCAATTTCAAATCGGATTTCCATATGGAGATTCTGCAGAGGATGGACGCCAGTCTGCTATGGGTGGCTGAGGCCCTGGAGCAAAATGCTGTGGCCAATGTGACCATTGGTAAGGCCCTGGTGGAAAATACCAGGGCCAACATCTGCATCGCCAATGCCCTGGAGCAGCTCGTTCACCAGCACATGGTGGAGCTGACCTCCCTTCCTTCCGGAACATCAGGATCCTCCACCTCTGGCACAACATCAGCCAATCCTCCAAATGTGCCTAGCCCTGTGCCTAGTCCAGAGGCCACAACATCTGCCTCTGGACAGGCCAGCCCGATGACATCCCGGACCCGGTCTGGCGCCCTCCCTCCCCCAGCCAAACGGGTGAAAAAACAGTGACAGCAATGGCGACTTTTCCCACACTCCTTCTGTGCTTGGCTCATATTCCTTTCTGGCAAAACTTCCATCTCCTTTCTTGTGAATTGTTTTTAATTTTGTGTTCTACATTTCATAAATCTTTTATGTTGGCCCAATTATTGTAACTTTGGGAATGAACCCTGCAAAAAAACTTTGCCACAAATGTGTTTTTTTTTGTTTTTTTGTTTGAGCAATAAAAAAAAAGTAAAAATCTGACGTTGTATTCTCACATTATTGTCAAAATGGATTTCATTTAATCCTGGGCCAAAAGGCACAAACTGGCAAAAACCACATTTTACATGGGCAAAAAAAAAAGGGTTCTTTAAGGAACGTTTCAAATTTAACATAACGATGCAAATTCAACAGGCCAAAAGAAAAAGGTAAAAACCAAAAAAACATGATGACATTATTGTTACAATAGGCCCTAACCAACAAATTGAGCCCAAAAGAAACAACCACAAATGTACGTAAATTGATTGTGTAATCATCACATTAGCAGCTATGATTTCCTCCTGCGTACGCTTTTGTGCTTACACAAAAAACTGCTTTCAAAACACATACCAAGCCAGTTTTCAATCCAACACTAATTGCTGTTCTGACCACCCGCGATTAATCGCAGCAACATCGTGGAGTGGATGGAGGAGAAGGCCATCGCCAATGTGGTCGAGTAATCCAGACCCTAAGCTGTGCGAGCAATTTGAAGGGAAAGCGGATCATCCAGTGACGTATGAGTCGGTCCGTACACATTTTACGCTCGCATCTGCTAATGTATGTACGCCCCAAAAATGCCTCGCCACGCCTGCGTTTTTCCATCTCCACCCCCGTCAACACCCAAAAATGCCCAGTTCTGTCAATCACATTTGACATGTCACTTCCTGTACGCTATTTGACGAACGAGACCAAAAAAGCTCGCAATCTGCCGTACGCACATGCGCAGTGTTACACCGACGCAGGTGCGGTCAGTCAACATCGCAACGCAACGAGCGTACTGCTGTTTGCGTACGGCTCTGAATGAGGGCCAATGTATGGTATTGTACACATCAAGCTGGATTGGTTCCTTCCCCCAAAACAAAGGCCAGCATGAGTCAATCATCACAGACCTCACATTGGGATGTGGCGAGGGGGAATCTGCCTACAGTATGAAATTGTTACACACTGCAATTTGTGCCATGGTCCCTACAATTTATGTGGTCTTCAGCTACTTAGAAAGGGTGAAGTTATTCAGTGTCAGCTTCCTTTTGTCAGGGCATGCTGGTACCTGTAGTTCTCCAAGTGCCAAGATGCTAAGGCAGGCTTGCTGGAACCTATAGTTCCACTATAATGAACAATATATATTTTTTAAATGTACACATTAACCCTGCACCTACCTCCTCCATTGGTGCAAGTAATACCCCAGGCATCACCCCAGGCCTGGGGATTTACCCAGTAGTGGGGACCCCTTTATGATGGTGTCCCCATTTTCCAAGGAATAGTGTAAAGATGCCTGGCCTAAAGACGCATGTGTAGTTTTTCATGCACACTAGACATGACAGACATGACATACACAATAGGTGTAACAGCTGCTATGGCTGGCTTGCATGGGCAAGTGGGTAATGTGAGAACTTTCCAAAGCTTGTGCCTTGGGTTTGAGGCCCAGAAAGGGACAATATCATTTTGTAAATCAGTATTTTTTATTTATTGGCTTGAAATTTGAATCTACTATACAGGTTTAAATAAAGGTTTAAAGTTCATGGATGCTCAGAAGAATAAAAGTAATAATAATCATAAACTGCTCTACTACATATGTTATATATTTATGTTATATATTTATATGTTATATATTTAATCAAATGCACTTGTGGGAAAAAATACATTAGGAAGACAAAATGTCCATTGCAGATAAGGATACAAGAACACATTAGAAGTATCGGCAACAAATTAGACTCTCATTCGATACCTAGACATTTTAACAATTGTCATAATTAAAATTAGGATCATTTTAGTTTTTAAGGTATTGAACATGTAGTTGGGAAATAGGGGAGGAGATTTGGAAAATAATTGGCCAAACAAGAAATGTATTGGATTTATGTGTTAAATACCCTTACCCCGGCTGGTTTAAATGAAGGTTATGAAATTGCCCATTTTTATGAATCATTTTTCTGCATTTGTTTTTGAGTATATCCTTTGACCTTTCTTGTTGTGCCCAGGTATTATACCTACCTTTGCATTTTATAGCTAAATTCTATTGATGTATTGTTTGGTCCACTTAACCCTAGGGTGCTTTGTTCACATGCATATATAAGCCCTGTGACTCCGCACAGTTTATTTGAGCTATGACATATAAAAATCAGAACAATACATAGTTAAAATCTATTGTTTGTACTGTTTGGTGTGCTTTACCCTAGTGCACATTGTTCATGTGCATACTGTATATAAGCCACGCAGTGATCTGTGAATTGAAAAATGGATAAAGTTCAGTTTAGAGAAGAGCAACCAGCTGCTGCCACCAGTCAGGATGACACTACTAGTCCTTCAACATTATCTAATAAAGCCAATGCTCAAAGGCATAGAGGGTCTAAGTCTAATAAAGGGAAAGTGTGGTGCAGAAAAACATAAAATGCCAACATGCCATTCACCACATGCAGTGACAAGGAAAGACTGAGGCCTTGGCCTTTATTTATGAGTGGTCATTCTGCAGTTCTCAGTGAGGCATCTTCCTCTGTCTCTCATTACGATGCAATAACTTTTCACTCAGATGGGTATATTTACTAAAGTGACAGTTTTTAAAAGTGGAGATGTTGCCCATAGCAACCAATCAGATTCTAGCTTTTATCTTTTAGAAGGTGCCATTTAAATTCTAAGTAGAATCTGATTGGTTGCTATGGGCAACATCTCCATTTCTAAAATCTCTCACATTAGTAAAAAATACCCCAGAATGTAGAAGACATGTAAAAAAATTAAAACCACTAAGGCAGTAGAACAAACTGTGCATTCAATAACAGAAATGTCAGAAATCCCTGAGGAGAGTTTCAGTGTGTCCATGAGTGCTATGTGTGAGCGTGACCTTTCTGATACTATTGTTCTCGCAGGGAAGCTGCCTTTCACCATTTCTGCTCTCTCTAAATATGTGGGGCTGAACAATACAAATATACTTATACAGTGGTGCTTGAACATTTGTGAACCCTTCAGAATTGTCTATATTTCTGCTGAAATATGACCTAAAACTACCTCAGAGTTTCACACAGGCCCTAAAAGTAGATAAAGTGAACCAAATCCAGTTTTGGTTTTGGTTTCCAGTCAAAGCCGGAACACCATGTGTGGTGGCTGGACTTGGATTTGGTGAATGAATTCAGAGCTCAGCTGACAACCATGCTATCCAGATATGGCCAGATCTGACAGAGGCAGCCACAGAATCCAGAATGCTAACAAAAAGGCTGCAGGTTGAATCCAATAGTGAGTTAGGAGGAGAGCAACTACGTATTTCAGTCACTACTGAGGCCTTTTTCAAGTTAAATGCTCTCCTGTCTTTCTAGCTCCATTAAAGAGTACATCCATTTTTTGGCCAATTGGTTCCTTGTGTTAACCTTATCTGTTTGATTCAATACATCTGGGCCCACACATATATATATATATATATATATATATATATACATACATATTTAAAGCCATATATTATCTGCACTATGTAATTTATCTAATCATGTGAAAATAATACTGTATGCATATGTACAAGGAAATAATAATAATAATAATAATAATAATAATAATAATAACCAATTGTTAGATGCAATTAATGAATAAAGTTATATACTGTATTCTTATTTCTCTCTTCGTCTGTTACTACTTAAACAATGTGCATGTGGTGTGTACATACACTCAAGTTTATGCATACACACACACATAAACAAAATAACTAGTAGATTTTCTTATCATGCACACCTCTTGATACCTGAACTCATATTCTTTTTATATAAAATTAGTCACTTCTTATCCATGGCAGAATTTAAAAGACCAAAATATATTTAACTTTTTAGTTTTACTTTGTAGGATTAGTAAACAATATCTTCTTAAAATAGATAATTTTTGAGACTGTATGCATCCAAACACACATTGTGATTGTCTATACATACTGTAGTGCTGAAAGTGAATTTAAAATGGTAGAAATAATACAGGAGGATTGGAAGAAATACAGGAGGGGTATTTGGCAAAAAAGTGAAGGTGGAGTGAAAGAGCTTTTTGAATAAAATCAGAAAGTTACCATTTCATGGTCCTTAATTATGGTGGGGGTTCTCTCCCTCTTTCCTCCCCCCCACCTCCCCTCTTGTCCAAAACTCTCCTCCTCTGTTTCTTCCACTCCTCCCACATTATCTCATCCATTAAAAATGGATAGGAACCCAATCTCCATGTCTGAAGATAGGGAATTTTCAATGTCAATCCATTTATTTATATTAATATCTAAATGCCAAATGATAACTTGACTTACTTAAGTTGCATAGTACTAGTTCTGCAGCAAGGTCAAGTCCATTTTTTTCTGTTGATTTTGAAAAAGTTAATTGGCTGAGTTATAGCTTTTTACCATCCCAAATAAAATTCCCAAACAATGAAAGATTGTGAAGTATGAGTGGTGACAAGCAGTGTTTTAAACATTTATTCTTGGTGAGAAGGAGCATTAATATTTACCACACTGAGCTGACAAATCCATGATATATACATTGAGTCCCAAGTTGCTAACTCCTGCTGATGCATCTGAATAAGGGCAATATAATTTTCATGGTAGAGCTATGATTGTGTTTGGTAATGCAGATCCCTAGATAGCGAATCCTTGTGGGGCATCTTTAAAATTTAAAAGTAGTCTCAAAACAGGCCCCAAAAAATCAGGGAACATGAAAGAAAACCTCTTTTACTTTATCATCATTGACCTTTTAAACAGACAAGACACAAAACTGATAAAGTTATGAGAACAAATTGAAGAGATACAGGGCTCGATTCACAGAACTCAGATGTTTGCATTAATCTCCAGGGTTTAAAGATCTTCATATGCACAAGTGTTGCACTGTGCATTTGTTGGTGACGATGGGGAAGAAATGGGGAGCATTCCACAAAATGGGAGCTCATCAGGGCTCAGGGATCTACATGGTTTCTAGGAATTAAATGCCATTGTGACTTCCTTCTTTGATATACTGTATACTGATCCTGGGAGTCCACTGTAGATGGACTGATAGAGGGGAGTACAAAGGAGGCAAAAACGTACAGTAACTCTCTTTTTCTAGGTCTTTGAGGCAGCAGGAGGGGTAGTAAAATTATATAGTTTTTCATAGTAGTCTTTAAATGTCTGGTTAATAAATCTAGGGTCATAGGACAACCTACCTGAACCATCCTTCAAATAGGCAATGGCCTGAGTAGCATGTTTAGTTCTTAATTTGTTAGCCAACATGGTATCTGCAGTATTATTTTTGTTGTAGAATTTTTGTACAAACCATGTGTGGCTTTTTTGCATTATTTTTCAGGTAAGATAATGTGCAATTCCCTTTGTGCTTAATCAAGTTGCCTCAATGTCAAAGCCTCTAAATGCTTAATTTAGACAGTCAAGGATCATATTGCAACAAATTGACTTTTTGAAAGGTGGGAGGCATATCGAACAATTTCCTCCATAAAATCAGCCTTATGGACTTCCCACATCATCCCCACAGGAATTTCAGCTTTTAAATTAGTGTCAAAGTAGTCATGTAGAATACTAGTAAACATGGACTGAAATTTGGGGATTTTAAGAATTGTCTTAATAAGTCTCCAGAAGTGCTTTCCCATTCAAGTAGCTCATAGGTCCAAACTGAGCTCTATATCAGTGTGGAATGACCATAGGTTGTTATAAATGGTCGACTCCATGAGGCATTGAATAAATGAATAAAAGAGGCATATCAAACAAAACATATTGATTCTTGAGTATAAGTAATATGGGCATAGGCCAGAGGTTCTCAAACTTGGTCCTCATGACCCCACACAGGTCACATTTTCCAGGTCACCCATTAGGCGCACAGTTGTATTCATTACTCACTGACACATTTTAAAAGATCCACAGGTGGAGCTAATTATATCACTTCACAGGAGACCTGGAAAACATGTACTGTTTGGGGTCCTGTGGACCGAGTTTGAGAACCTGTGGCATAGGAGAATGTGTACTTCTTTGCTGTGGGATAAAGAGCTTGCCAAAAGTCAAACTAACCAACCTCTTTAGGGTCTTCGAAATTGAAGCAAATGAAACATGGGAGGAGCTACCAAGTGGTCCAGAGTGTGTGAGACATTGTTATTAATGTCACCTCCCAACATAACTGCACTGCAATTCTAGAAAGAAGGACCAGAACAAAATGTATTGACCAAAGGTTGTTGAGTACACTGTTGCTAAGATTATATCCTGCTCCCCAAGCTTACCCTTCAGTAGAAGATAATGGCCATCCATGTTGTGAATGGAGTCAAGTAACATAAAGGTAATCGAGTTACGAATCAAGATCATTACCCTAAAGCATTTAGACCAATGACAATAATAGAAAACCACCAGGAACCTCTGAGAAGACAATCAGGGGATGGCCTTATTGTGATTCATGTAAAAAAACAATATCAGCTGACTGTGAATTAACATAAGAAAACAAAATTGAGCAGTTACAGTATGTGTTAAGTCCCTTAACATTCAGTAATGGTGCATACACACAGTCAGATGAACGATTGAACGATTTGCACAATTTGAATGATTGAACAATTTCTGACTGCATTAAAATGAATGGAATTGTCCAAGTCTGACTGCAAACACATCAGATGTCAAATATCATTATCTGACCATTGAGAACATGCATCGTTCATCGTTCATCTGACAAACATGTCAGATATGTCAGATTTTAATTCAGATATGAACTATTGAATGATTTCTAAAATTGTTATTGTACAGATCTGAAGGAAAATCTGTCCGTGTGCATGCAGCATAACATAATGGAGAGTGACATGTTGCATAAAGGAATCCTAGTTGCTCCCCTCCAAAATACAGAGAAAGCAAATAAAAGAGAACAAACAAAACAAGTAAAGTGGGATGGGGACAGAGGGAAAGCAAGTAAGAAGGGGCATAGGGGAGGAGGAAGGGGATTCTGTGGATGTGGATGAGGATGGGTTCTGTTTATGGTAAGACAGAGGCCTTTAGGACAAGAGTAATAAATATTTACTAGAGACAGTTCCTAAAAACATGAGCAGGTGTGAACTGAAGAAAGAGCCTACAAATTAAAGGAGGCTTCCAAAGCCACAAAATAAAACAAAAAACAGCAAGAGTAAGCACAGGTCAACCAGTATGCAATTGTAAAACCTATCATCTATGCAGTAAAATGTACTACACAAGGGTAATGCATATAACATACAGGAGAGTGGTCTTCATGAGATGTGAGTGTGCACTCCACATGAACCCCCAATCTAAAGAGGTAAAATGTCCCTGAGTTTATAGAATAGAAGAGGACACCATCAATCACAGCACCACCACAGCCCACAAGGGGTCACCTAGTACAAGACATTGAAAAAAAAGAAACAAAAGGGGCAACAATAAATAAGTTTAGAAGTTTTTGTCCTCCTCTCAATCCTGGGGCAGGATATTGCAAGAAGAATTTGAAATTTAGGTGATGAAAATGATTAATTGCCATAAGCCAGTGAAAGCTTACATGTTGGCATATTACATCCACAATGAGACTAAAAACCCTAATGATATTTGTATCCATGATCCTAGAGAACAAGAGTGACTTCCCAGAGCTCAGAATTTATCTATGGCGCTATGGGCCAAGATCTGAAAAATTTTAATCTTAGAATCAGCAAATGTTACAAAATCTGTGTCATCTCTGTGTTGCTCAATGAGATAATGACATGGGCCTCTCTGGAGGTCTGCTGGGGGTCTGGGACTTACCTGTCTGGGTGTTATGGCAGGGTTTCAGGCTGCTGGAAGTTAGCATGGTGTGTGGGCAGGTCCCTGAGAGGCAGCACTGGGTCTCTGGCATCTTGGAACTGCTGTGGCTGGTAGTCTGTACTAACACTGCTGGGTGCCACCATCTTGAATTTGATTACATGTCTGAAAGGAGCCAATCCAGTTTGAATGTGTCACATGGGCTCTGACAGCCAATCCAGCATCAGTCTTGGGTACTTAAGGGCTTCCTGGAAGTCCTCAGGTTGCCAGTGCAACGTCTTACACAGCTAGTCTGTGTGCTACCGTAGTTATCTGTGCTCATTGGTCTCGTTTGCCTCCAATGTTCCAGTTGCCATTCCTACTTGGAGAATTTGATTTTCTGCCACTACATTCAAGTGCCACTGCCAGTGTTTGCCTGTCTCAGTTCTGGTAATCTAACTGCTAACTGTGCTACATTACAGAGCCTCCTCCAGCAGCATTCCCAGTCAGCACTGGTACTAGGTTCTCTTACCTCAGCAACTCTGGAGTTGTGCTCTGAATACCTGGTGGGGTTTAGCCTTTCTTCTGATCTCCATCCTCCACATCATCCTGAAAGTCTGAATCATCCATGAACAAATACCTCTTAGTCCAGCCTCTTTGCGAATATCATGAAACTGCTCACAAGGACTTCCCTGCACCCAGTCAGGGTCCACTTTGCACTTTGGTTGTGATAGTTTGCACTAGCCTCATGGATTCAGCTAGTGGTCAGGATACCAAAGCAGATCTGATGCAGAGTATTGGCAGTCGTTTGGAGGGTTTAGAAGTTTTCCACCATCAGCTTGGTCAATTCATGCAGGAGATGTCTCACAGTCAGGACACTGCAGGCTTCCCTTGTCAAGGGCAGCTTGCCTGCTACAACCAATCCTCAGTCTGTTCCTTCTATCACTCCTGCCATAACTACCTCTCCATCACATCTCTATTTGCAGGCCCCAAAGTAGTTTGATAAAAACCCAAAAATGTGTAGCGGCTTAAAAAAATCAGTGTGATATCCACTTCATGCTCCAGCCTGCTAACTTTCCCTCTCCCTAAGCTAAAGTCACTTATATTGTATCACTCCTTTCTGGCCCTGCCCTAAAATGGGTCTCACCAATATGGGAACGAGCCGATCCTCTGTTGGCAGATTCTGCAGAATTTCTGTTGACATTTCGGAAAATCTTCAATGAGCCTTGGAGGGTGACTTCAGCATCCACAGAAATCATGCACCTCCATCAGGGAAACAGGGTGGTAGGACAATACATTATCCAGTTCCAAACGTTGGATTCAGATCTGTAGTGGAATGAGGAGGCTCTGATTTCAGCTTTTTGGAGTGGACTTTCTGATCACCTCAAGGATGATCTAGCGAAAAGTGATTTACCTCCCAAGTTGGATGACCTTATCTCATTATGCAATAAGGTGGATCTATGCTACCATGAGCAACAGATAGAGAAGAATAGGTTTTGGCCTACTCCACCACCTCCTCTTGCTGCTCCTACCGAGACCTTCACTAAGAAACCTATGCAGATCATTCGGGCCCATCTTACCCCTGAAGAATGTCAGAAAGGTCACTGGGAGAATCTCTGCATGTATTGTGGAGAGGCCAGTCATCTGGTGGCCTCATGTACCCATCAACCTGGAAACTATCACTCCTAACCAGCCTTGAAGACACTAGTTTGGGAGTAATGACACTGTCTCCAACTAAAACTGAATCTACTCTCCCTATTGCCTTGGAGCTGACTCAAGGTTCTAAAAATGTCCTTTCTCTTCTAGATTCTGGAGTGACCGGGAATTTAATTTCAGATGAATTAATCCAGAAGTATCAAATCCCTGTACAGCCATTGTCCCGTGCTTTTTCACTCTTTGCAGTTGATGCCAGTCACATCGTTAATGGAACGGTCAATCACCAGACTCATCCACTACAACTTTGTATTGGTGCTCTTTATGTGGAGCAGTTAGAACTTTTAGTCATACCAAAGACTTCCCATGGAATTACTTTAGGTTATCCTTGGTTAAGCAAACATAGTCCACAAATTCACTGGATGTCAATGCAAATTTTGTCTTGTGAGAATTCTTGTCATTCTTCTTGTCTTCAATGTGTGAAACCTATAAATAAAGTTCAAATATCATACCCTTCTCAACTTCCCTCTCAATACACTTCATTTAAAGTTGTTTTTTTTTAATCAGGAGCTGATATCTTACATCCCCATACGGAATGGGACTGTCCCATAGAATTGATACCCAGGAAGATTCCTCCACATAGACATACTTAACCTCTTTCAGTTCCAGAAACAAAGTCAATGTCGGAATATATTCAGGAAAATGTAGCCAAGGATTTTATCCAGCCGTCTAGCTCTCCTGCATATACTGGGTTCTTCTTTGTAACGAAGAACGATAAAGGACTATTTCCCTGGATAGACTGTCAAGGATTATATGACATTACGATCAAAAACCAGTATCCCTTAAAATAGCTGCTTACATTAACGGCAGTAGATAGACATTAAATAAATAGGGACATTAAAACTTAACAAGTTCTAACAGAACCATATATATATTAACTTCATGAAAATATATAATTTAAACATTATGTCTTATGGCAACTGTACAGATCATACTTGATATTAATACATGGCATGTAATAAATCTCCACATTTTTAATAAAAATATAATGATCCATAACAGGATTTGTTAAGGAGTATACCAATAGAATTTTGAGCTGTGTATGAACAGATTCATTAGTGTGCACAAACCCCCACCAATTAACAAAAGTGAAAATTCAACAGTGTTGGTTGAGAAGTAGATACTTAATAATATATTAAATAATATAACAACTCTGAGGGGAATATGGCTACACAATAGTTGATTCTTTCCATTTAAATAAAGAACATCACTCTAGCATATATATATTTGTTCTTAGCCTGAGAAAGGTCGTATTAGACTGGGAACAAAATACCATTAAAAACTACCATTTACTGTAATATGACACTAAATACTTAGGGAAATTTAAGACACAAAAAAATACACAAAGGTTTTTTATTTTATTGTATTTTTATCTAATTTTATACCAATTTATTTCTAATCTTTATCACCGTTCTATTCAGTTTTAATCATCTTTGACACAATTTATTATGAGACAAATAAAAGTTAAGTTTTAACTAAAATAATTAGAGCCTTACACAAACAGTCTGCAGAGTGCAGCAATAATTCTCACTCTTCATTTTTGTTTTCTTTTTTTCTTCTTGATAGATTGTAAAAATGTTGACATAATCAGAATTAGAATGTCGACATTAGGGTCAGATTGCTGGTGGGATAGTTAGTGTTAGGCTAAGGAATGAGGTTAGGGTTAGGGACTAGAGGGATGGTAGTGGTAGGGATTAGGGTTAGGGATAGGGGAGAAATATCCCTGTGACTCCAGGTCAGAGGATAACACCTCTGACCTGGAGTCACAGACAGATGACCACCATGAAACACGGAGGCAACTCTGGAGTAACTATAGCCACTGGGAACAGGTAAGTCACTGCTCGGCAACCAAGGATGATATGTCAACATTCAAACATGTCAATATATCATCACTGTCTACATGATGAATGTTAACATAGTCAATGTCAATATTATGACCATATCAACATGATGAATGTTAAAAATATGATAATACATTTACTAGCCTTGTTTTGCAAGTGCAATTATTGCCATTTGAAATTTTGTGCATTAACACGATTAGAAGCACCGAGTTTTAGAAACTGACACTTTGTAAATAAACCCCTGTGTCTTAGTCATGTCTATGTGTCTTCCAGTCATTTCAGTAGCCCCTGCACACATTAATTTGCTTTTGTAATGCAGAGTGGCAGTCAGCCACAAAGCATGGGTATGTGCAATATTGACTGCAATTGTCAATTTGGACATTCACAGTATCTGATTTAAGGGCTCAAACACTCTAGGTAGCCATGAAAACATAAGACAATAGCATTTTACATGCAGAACATTTACACAACTCCCAAATGTCCCAATTTTGGCAGAATAGTCTTGCTTTTCGGGCACTGTCCCACCATCCCACCCATGTAGCGTGGTGAATAGAAGCTGTGTATTAGGCTAAAAACAGCATAAATATCCTATAGATACAACTAATGCAAAGCCTTTTATCTACAACATACAGTATACTGTACCTTCTTAAAGCATTTGTTTTTTGGTACACATTGCCCTGTTTTTATGGATATGTGTTTCCATATATATTATTTTTTTTTTTTTTATATTATTGTTATTTTGGGGCTGATTTTGTCAGACAGAGAGGTGGCTGCATCCCTTGCTGCAGTCTTATCTGCGTCTTTATGTGAATGCTACACTGAAGTCCTTCCCTGGTGTACATTTATGCATCTGAATGCATAGGGACTGAAATGTCCATTGCCAGGATCCATAGATGCTGAAATACTACTTGGTTTGTCTTTAGACACACCATCAGTTGAGCCACCAAGCATGGAGAGCAGTTTCTCTGTCTGACTATGACCTCCTACATAAGCGGTTAAGCCTCTATGTATAATTTGTAACAGCTTTCAGTGACATGCCTGTGACACTACAAAAAATGCAACATATCCATAGTCTTTCTAGACACCCCATGTTACCTCCAAGAATGCCCCTAACAATTTTTACTATTGTGCATCCAAATCTATATCATGACTCTGTAAGTACAAAAATAAGATGTATGCATGGTTTGACTCACATGCATAAGCAGATGAATGTATATTGTCTGATTGGATATCATAATAGCTTCTCACTCAGAAACTGGCCCTTTATGTGTATTAATGTATTTTATATATTTAGTTTATTTCTACAAATTCTTTTGTAACAATTATTTTAGTGACTGGGACATATTTACAGCTTATGACTGCTTGAATGCCTTGTGCTTAGTAAGACAGAATGAAGGTTGGAGCATGGGATAGTATAAAAATGGTGAGTTCAGGAAGATATGTTATTATATATTTGCATGGTAACAGGGTGACAGTGCGACCTATACCAGTCCTGCCACCTAAACCGGTGACATTGTGATGTAATAACTAGGGTGTAGGGCCACCAGATCCGGGAAGTACAGCACTGCCAAAAGCATTCTAAACTCTAAGCAGTTACATAGACTGCAGAGTGCCAGCCCAGAGCATCCCTTGGACACTCTTGGTAGCTCTGCAGTAGTTCTACATGCATGTGCCATTGGGCAGTAACAGTGCCGACCCCAGGATCCTGTGCCCTGTGTGATGGCACTGCTCTTACAACCCTAGTTACAGCCCTGCTATTAGCAATGCTGTCCAGACTTAGTCAACCATACTGTGTATGAATTTTATACCTTAATTCACTTGGCAAAAAGTTCAAGTGATTCAATTCAACCAATTAAAACAATGTTTAATATCCAGTAATAATAAATCCATATAAAAATATCAATACATAAACCTTTTGTAAAACAATTCCCCAAGGTAAGTTTATATCTGTCCAACCAAATAAAAAAATACCACGTAGAGTCAAACCTCCTTCTCCATATACCCGGGATAGTTGGGAAGAATAAAATACCTGACAGATGGAACATGATAAAATCTCCCTTTCACCAACAATGCATGTGAGATAGTATTCCTTCTCTTGGGGAATTTCTTTTTACAAAAATTTAAGTACTGATATTTTAATTGCCATTTTTTTATATTAAACATTGTTTTAATTGGATGAATTGGATCACTGGAAGTTTCTACTTAGAGAAACACTATCAGAGGGAGCTGCTGCATGCTGTTATAGCAGGGGGAATCCAGCAGTGAAATCCTGCTATGGTATACCATCCCCAAGGGTGACTGTAATTAAAGAAACCTTTTTTATATACAGTTTTACCTTTTTACAGTTGAGTTTTATTCCTAAAGAAAAAACTTATATAATAGAAAGTATTGATTTCTATCTAAAACATCCCCATTGCTGATATGAAAAACAAAGGAACCTTTAGTGCACATGTCTCACCGTTGTATTATTGATATAAAAAGGAAAACCCTTTGATGGATTCCCAGTGACACTTCACGTTCATTTTTCTTTGATTTCTACTCTATTTTAAGAGGTGTTCAAAGAATACATCTGTATGGCTCTCTAAGGATATAGAAGTATTACATTATTCTACTATAAGACAGCACTTTTGGAACACTCAGTTATTTTAGCTTAAACAGGGGTCCATTCATCATCACTTAATTTCTACAAATACAGGTGAAAATTTACATTTTCACCGACTTTTGTAGAAATTAAGGATCAAGGCTATTTATTGTAAAGGTAATGCAGGAGATATTACTGATATCTCCTGCTTACCTTTCAGTCCCGATCTTTCCCGCTGTCCCCATACATTATTATGGGAACCTAAATTCATCAAGCTCCAAAAATATATTTTTGAAACGCGACTGCAGGAGCATTTGCCATCTTCAGATGGCGTTTGCTCCCACATCCCCACTCTTTCCCTATGATCCCTCTGCCACTGTCAGACTTGACAGTGATAACTTTCACTACTATGGAGCTAGTAATGAAGAAGATTGTGGAGACAACTGATTTTTGGATCAGCTGTCTTCTCTCCAGAGAAGTGTTGAATTGCTCCGGTGAATATGTATCTACCGCTGCTACTCTCAGTGAGTTGGACACTTATTTATATGGGGCATACCACACACAGGAAACAGCCATATGTATGAAGGCTGAGAAATGCGTTAAGGCACACTTATTGTGGGATACCAGCTTAAGGATTCTTATCTTCACAGCTAAGCTGCACCTGTCTAAGATAATCACATTTTCCTCCAACAACAGCGACGCCAGTGAGTAAGACACTAGAGTAATACACAGAGACCGGTCTGGCAGTCCACGCATGATATACTCCTGGCAAGACAGACGGAGAGCGCACCTTTACTAGTGCAGGCTCATTGAAGAGACATCAGGCGAATATATGTAATATGGGGACCCAGTGTTTTTGGTTGTATCACCATCCTAGCAGACAGTGTGTACGGAGACACAAAGAACTGTTTGCTAAATGCCATGCATGGCTAGATTCATTATCTCCCTACACACAGCTACCATTGTGATCAAAAATCAAAGATATCCCGATAACCTAACACTCAATTTATCCACAGAGTGAGGAATCCTCCAACATTGTTTCTTTAGATTAAAGGTATTTGCTACACGGAATGTAACATTGACTTTTAATACTATTTTCATTAACAAAGTGAAAGAGGTTGATTGCCAGGACTTTACAATAGTTGTGTACTGCATCTCGTTATCAGAAGTGGCTTTTTTCTTTTTTCCAATCTGATTATTATCATATACAACCACAGATAGTATTATTTAAGTTCAGGGCTAAACCAACACTCACCCTTACACCATTTACAGGTGATTCCAATTTGAGACTAAGATCTGGTATTCATTCATTGTGTATATGTCTTATTTTTGCTAGACATTTTTT
The DNA here is from genome assembly GCA_031769625.1 of Taudactylus pleione. Lineage (NCBI taxonomy): Eukaryota > Metazoa > Chordata > Amphibia > Anura > Myobatrachidae > Taudactylus > Taudactylus pleione. The sequence goes on along the minus strand of JAUIMM010000077.1, from coordinate 5,892,012 downwards.
AATATTTTATTTATTCTTTCATATGACTATGTTTTATTATAGGTTTTATGTCACCAATGTGATTGTTTATCATCCAAGTTGTTTTTTTTTATTATTAAAATTGTGGAATTATATGTTGTCAGCGCTCCTATTTTTCTATTTTTTTCTGTCTGATTGCTCTAGTGAGACATAGCATCTCACTTTAGGTAGCTACAGTCCCCATTCTTTAGTTCCACAACTATTTTAGATTATTATATGATATCTGAGGGAAATTGGCTACACTAAGCACTTTACTGTGTATGTGTTTTTGTTCATTTCCATATAGCTCTGATAATCTATTGTGACCCTTTCTACCACTTTTGCACTAATATTTGAATCCTCCTCCATATGTCTCTCAAATTTATGCACATTATTACTTTCAGTGATTTATTTCAAACAAAGCTAAGGATATCCAAAGGGATTACCTCTATGTGGTTTATAGAAATTATAATGACAACATTACCAGGTGCCCTACTAACCAAATGTAATTTTTGTGTACAAGCAATTATTCAATGATGGAATTAGGAGTTTAATATTCTGTTCTTAATATTTCTCCAACTTTGATACAAGCAGGTATTAACCAATATTTGCAGTAAGAAAACTCTTCCATATTGTTGATATTTAGTCACCCATGTGTCATTTATGGTAACTCACACACACAAAGCTTATTCATGTCAACATTATCCAAAGTGCATTCCTGAGATTAGAATTTTATTTTGATTTGTTTATTTATTGTGTTGTTAGGATACTTATCCTAATAAACTTTATCAAAATAAAAGTTATGTTTTATAGTTGCATACACTTCTCATTACAAAAAGCATGCCCTAGCAAAAAGAGCCCCTTTTTCCTTGTGATAAACAAGGGTTTGCCAAGTTTTCATATTTCATTACCTATAAGTTTCCATTTAAATAATTAGATTAAAAGCAGTGTAGCATTGGTAAAATATTTGACTTTTACCAATTATATCAGTTAGCAGCTGATACAAAAACATCATATTAATATAATTAATAAAATAAAATCAGTATTTCAGTAAAAACATTGATGGATTTACTATTGTCTCTGGTAATGAGAATAAAGAAACCATGAAATTGCATACTGCACTTTTCAGGGACATACTCTATTAAAAATCTCATTTTGATGTGGTGCAATACCCTAAGTTTCCAATAGTTCTTGGCTCCACAAGAAAAATCCATCTATCAATTGGTGAACTAAAAAGTAGTCTTTCATCTCTGAATTTTTCCTCAAAACGTGCATGAAACCACCATATATGTTACCTTAGTGCTGGTGGCTGAAGGTTACTAAGATAAACCAGCATCAGGTTAAGTATTTTTCAGTCTTTACCATGACTATACAAAAAAAAAAGTTGCTATGAAGCAAAAAGAAAGACTCCTACATGGGCACACTTAACACACATCCCTACAGAGTCTACTCCTATGCTGGTGGATCATGGGTGCCACCATCTTGGTTGCTATCACCTGACTGATTTACCACCAACCAGAGGCTGCTATCCAATCATATGATCTGTGCAGCCTATAAGAAACCCAAGCACCCTATTTAAACCTTTTTTTGGCAGTCAGCTCATTGCCCAAACAACTTCTTTCCTGAGACCTGCTTCCTGGCTCATGGCTCAGTATGTCTACATATTTTCTGTCTGACTACATTTGTTTCACTGCTGCTGCTGGCTCTCTCACTCCAGGCTGTATGCTACTCCTAGCAAGAGTCAGCATGCACTCCAGGCTGTGTTCTACTGTATCAGAGGGACTGATAATTTATTCACCTCAACACCTCTCATTGCTCCGGTGATCCATCAGCAGCCTTGCTGCCCTCTGCACTGTTTGTGACTGCCACAAGTAGCCACTACTTTGGCTGTTCAGCTTTACATCTTACGGCACAGCAGCCTGTTACGGAGAGATAGCTGGACAAGTTCCAGCACTTACACTCCAGATAAACGGGATGTCCCAGTGCCGCAGCCGCTGACCCTGTGAATCAAGGGTGTACCTCTGGATGGGACATTTCCTTGGCAAAAGATGGCACAGAGACACGCTACACCTGGTGTTAAGGTATTGTTTTACCTCCAATATTTATGCGGCTCTCATGACTATTAGAATGGATTGACAGCTAAAACAGTGAGTTTCATTGATTGCTTTGCCGCACAGTGTTTGGGCTAATCAACTACTTCATATCACTATACAGTGCAGGACATGTGAAAATGTCCATTTTTTTATTCACGTTACAAAAGGCTGCACTACATTATGCTTATACACAGTGTATAGATTCAGCAAACACATTGTGGAAATTTTGTGCAAGAGCTGCAAGATACAGATTTAAATCAGAAGTGCTATTATATCTCATAGGGAATATTAGTTTGAATACCAAACAATACTTCCTGGTTGCTAGCTAAGCTGTGGGTTACCACCCACAGCTTTAGCGACTGACCAGGTTGATGGTCACAATGGTCAAGACCATCACGACCATCGGGGCTTGCGACGAGACCCTAAGGTTGGGTCTCAGCAACCCCAAGCCCCAGGGAGCTTCCTGCTCTGATTGAGCAGAAAGCTCCCCACTGACATCACTGCTCCTAAAACATACATGCTTCCTCTTGCAAAAAAATTGTTTCAAATTCAATTATTAGCTGTGATATTTTTTTTGACATTGTGATTTCAGGAGCTCTGTCTTAAACCCTCTATGCCTTTGAGCACCAGCCTTAATAGATGTTGAAGGACTAATATCATCATGACTGGAAGCAGCTGCAGTGCTAGTACTTGGTTGCTGCTCCTGCTCTTCAATCAACTGATCGTGATCCATATCAACTCACAGAGCTGATCATAACACGATGGCATGGCAGCTACTGAGCATTATTGTAAACAATGCCACTGCATTTTTTTATGTTTATTTTTTACATACTGTTGAAACTCAATGCACTTATAGGCATGCTGGCACCTAATTAATCTTATAATTTAATAGCACAATGCCTGAACCTAAACAACACAGACATTTTTTTTTCTTTTTTCTTTTTTTCTTTTAATATTTTTACACACTGCTGTGACTATAGTAATGGCGACACATTGGCACCTAAACAAGGCCCTAAAAACCAAATGTGGGGATAACAAAGGGTTACAGGTATTAGAGCATGGCTTTATGGGCTTGTTTTCAAGGATAACTATCCCACTTAGTAGTTTAAATCTTGATCATATGCACATAAATATAATTGTGTCTTAATATTCAGTATAAAGTTCAGCAGGATCAACATTAGTTTATTGTGGATAGATTTTAGATTCTATTGTCACAAAACAATCTGTATGTCCTTGTAAAGTGTAGAGTAAATGGTTTAATAGAAATAAAACATTCAATAACCTAAATTGTTCAAGACATTTTCAGACACTAAAGATGCATACACATGTAAAGATTTTCTGTCCAACCATCCAACTAGTTGATTGGTTGGAATGAAAATCTGGTAAGGTATGAAAGCAAATGACAATCAGCAATTTGTTCCCAAATGCCGGAAAATGGACAAAAACTGTTGTTTGAACAAATTGTTTAGATCAAACATTTAACAAACTCATCTGAACTACTGTTTTCATCTGTTGTCTGGCATTTAGGAGCAAATTGCTGATCATCAGTTACTCCCATACGTTACCTGATTTTCATTCCAACCAATCATCTAGTGGGATAGTTGGACAGAAATTCTTTAATTGTTTAAATGTGGTGTGTAGAAATTGCATTGTAAGGAGAAGCACTTTGACCTGATCTGCAGCTCACAATGATATCTCTCAGTGTTCCTATTAAAGTTTGGGAAACTTCTGTTTTCCTTGACTAAATTTTTAACTTTTCATTGTCCCTCCTTTGTTCTTAAGTTTAATATGCTCACTGAACCACTTACTTTTCCTGTATTTTTTTCTGCTACAAAACCTCTTAGCATGCAAGTAGGAACAAAAATGTCTTCTTTATCTTTATGGTATAAAACCCATTTTCCTGTGCTTACTTTACTTCACATCGATATCACACTTTGGACTATTATGGGTACTTTTAATAAAGATCGATTTTAATAGATTTTGATCGATTTAATATAGCTCAAAATTGATCAACATTAATGTTGTATTCCTGGGGGCAAATCACACATTTACTAACAGATAATCTTTGAATTGCTTTATTATGCTTTAGTAAATCTGTGATTTAGAACACAAAGTTGATTAAAATTGACATTTATTAAATATACCCCTTAGACTGATCAGGTACTAGTTTTTGGACTCAAATGCCATTGATAATGTCATAAGAAAGTGTGACATCTTCATTTTTTCATAAACCCTATCTGCAATTCAATTCATGTTTAATGTTTAAAATCTCTCTCCTCCCTTTTGCCTCCAAGCTCCTTGATTGTGTTGTTTACAACCGCCTTACCACCTTTCTTTCACCCTCTCCTTCCTTGACCCTTTTCAGTCTGACTTCTGTTCTCTCCACTCCATTGAAACTGCTATTGCAAAAGTCAGCAATGACCTCCCTGCTGCTAAATCCTAGGGCCACTACACTCTGCTCATTTTATTTGCTGCTTTCAACACTGTTGACCACCCTCTCCTGCTGCAAATCCTTCACTCCCTTGGTCTATGTGACACTGCCCTCTCCTGGCTATCCTCCTACCTATCCAACTGATATTTATCTGTCTCCTATTGTGACTCATCTTCCCCCCACAGCCTTTTATAGTATGTGTGTCCCAAGGTTCTGTTCTTGTACCTCTCCTATTCTCCCTCTATATGTTCTCTATAGGTGAACTCATCAGCTCTTTTGACCTCCATTATAATCTATATACTCTCAGATTTACCTTTCCTCCCCTGACCTCTCCCCCACTCTCCTCACTCATATCTTCAACTGTCTTTCTGCTATCTCTTCCTGGATGTCCCAGTGATTTCTTAAACTTAATGTGTCTTTGACTGGGCTGATCCTTTCACACAATCCAACATAACCACACTTTCCACCATTTTTTATCAATTGATGGCACAACTCTCCTCTAGGCCAAAAGTTTGCTGTCTTGGAGTCATCCTGGACTCCTCCCTCTCCTTCAAACCACACATTCAAAACTTCTCACAGTCCTGTCACTTCCATCTTAAAAATATTTCAAAGATTAGAACCTTTCTCACCCCGGATGCCACTAAAACCCTCATACACTCTCTAGTCATCTCCAGATTGGTATACTGTAACCTCCTCCTTACTGGCCTCCCCAACTCCCATCTCTCTCCTCTCCTGTCTGTCCTCAATGCTGCTGCTCGGCTCATCTTCCTCTCCAAATGCTCTACATCTGCCTCTCCACTTCTACTAGCCCTCCAATGGCTCCTCCTCCCTTTCAGAACCCAATTAAAGGTTCTTACATTTGCTTACAAAGCCCTCACCCATTTCTATCCCATTTATATCTCTGACCTCATCTGCCATCTTCACTTCTACTAGCCCTCCACTGGCTCCCCTTCCCTTTCAGAACCCAATTCAAGGTTCTCACACTTTCTTACAGAACCCTCACCCATTCTATCCCATTTACATCTCTGACCTCATCTCCCTACACTCTCCTGTCCACCCTCTTCAATAAACAAATGCACACTGCCTCTAATTCCAATAGAACACTTCCTCCTAATCTCTTTAATCCACTGGCCATGATGTGTTGCTCCCGCTGACCTGACTCCACTAACATTGGGTGGCTGAAGTCTATAGATCTAGGGGAGCATGATTCACTTGGAACCTGCACCCCTCCACTGCCACTGTTCCAGGATACCACTGGTGATTATTATCTAAAAGCAGAGGTGAGGTGCATTCACAGCAGTGAGGCAGAATAGATTATCAGCAATTGGCTAATAAATGTATCCAAATATCCCTGTCCCATATCAAATGGATTTATATACAAATATACTGGATTTTTTAGATACTTTGGTGGACTGCTTATTCATATATATATATATATATATATATATTTCCTACAAAGGAATTTATATATATATATATATATATATATATATATATTTTTTTTTTTTCATACTATACTTCTCCCATTATATATCTCAAGCACCTACTTTTCTTCTTTGCTAGGGTTATGTTGTGATTTTAAATTGATAAATTATGTCTAATTATATGTTCTAACAATCACAATATATTAAATTAATTTGTTCTTATCCACATTTTTGCACTCTATATTGTTTATTTCTATGTCTGTTTATATTAGTGTCTCCAGAAACCTTATTGGAAGCTTCAAAGTGGTTAAAGTAGATATTGATCTAATTGCTAAAATCTATACTGCTATAATATTTTAACTGTGCCTGATTTAGATTTTTTTTATTTATCTAGTTTTCCTCCTAATCCCGCCTCCAAGATTTTGCCTACTCTGCTCCCCACCTTTGAAACTCTCTCCCTCTTCCCATTAGGCCCTCCACCTCTCTTTAATCCTTCAAACGGGCTCTCAAGACCCACTATTTCATCAAAGCCTTCCAGCTCTCATCATAACTTGCTGCTTTCCTTTCTGTCTACCCCATCTGTGTCATACCTGTTTGTCTGCCCCTCCCCTTTAGAATGTAAGCTGTTATGAGCAAGGTTCTCTACCCTTTTGTGCTTCCCATTACTTTACTTTCATCTACTTCTTACTCCTCACTAGAGCACCTAGCACTTGGTTACTTATGCTCTGTGGCTTATCTAGGTTTTATGGTCGCCAATGTAGCAATGTATATTATCCTTGTTCTCATTCTGTACTGTATTGTACTGTAAGTCACTGGTCAACCTACTTGTTTATGTACTTTTTAAGGTGCTGTGGAACACTTGTGGCACCATATAAATAAATGATAATAATAAGATTCTCTTACCCATCTTAAAGATATCTTTATTGCAAATTATAAAAGTATCTAATTGAGCATCAGTTACATCCTTATGCTGAATTCTTAATGGTAATGGTCTAAGGATGGTTCCAGAAAAACTCAAGGCAATCATGGAATGACCACAACCTTTAGGTCTAAAATCCATGAAAAGTTTTCTAGAATGTGGCATCTATTAAAAAAAACAATTTATCAGGGGGTTTTCATCTATAGTGGATCCCATCACTGCTCTTACTTGTACAGGAGCCAATGTTGTCTAAACTAATAATAAAAAAATGCACATACAGTCCATCCAATGTTTAAATCCCCATCAGGTGAATAATTAACTCCTTCTTTCCTGTTTTAATCTGGTCATTACCATTTACAATGGAATTAAAAATGGGAAAGGCAGATGCTGTCTCCCTGTCCTTAGACTTCACTGGAAAAGAAAATTCTGGGTCCAGCTTGCGTGCTGTTTCCCTCAACACCCAGAAGGACAACTGTTCATGCTTTGCAAGAGATATGGGGGTCACGAAAAGCCTTGAACATGTATTTTTGGTGGCAGGACATTGCTGCTTGTACTGCATATGCTCAACATAAGACTTACAACTTACTCACAATTCAGTTGGTTTAGTTCTTCCATACCCCATTTGAAGATAAACCTTGCACACATCTGTCCAGTGATTTCATTACAGATCTTATGTGGTCTAAAAATGTTAACACAGTCTGGCTCATGGTACAGTATATACATTTTTAAAAATAGCCCATTGTATACTTATCAAACGGTTGCCCTCTGCATCTACTGATGCCTCCACATTCATCAGAGCTATATTTTCATCCATGTTTGTAAAAATTATTTCAAACTAAGGCACTTGGTTTAACTCCAAGTTCTGAAATGCATTGTGCAAAAACATTGGTAACTCAATAATTCCACAACATACCATCCTTAGTCAAATAGCCAAACTGACTGAGTCATCCTAGATTTAGAAAAGTTTTTGAAGCTGTATATTCACATCTCAAGATGATTGGGTATGTCAATTGACTTGTGTTGAATTTTCCCACAAAAACCACTGCCAGGAATTCTCTGCCACCATTGTAGCTGCGATTTTGCATGGAATGCAGCTGCAAAAATATGCAATTATGTTCCAAAGTTTACCAGAGCATAGGGACCATTCATCTGTGTACAATGTTGCATTCCAGCATAAATATCAGTGACATTGAAACAAATCAACCAGCAATGCAAGCCTTTCGACAGGTCAGATTGTTTTAAAATACATGCAGAGATCTCTCACACTGCATAGGAGATCATAATAGCTCATTTATGCATGCCCATGTAACAGCATTTAAACAGTAAGACACACCTGTGTTTTTATTACCACCCTCTGTTACCTCACCCAAACACTGACTACCTGTCACTCACTTTGCAAATGGGTTCTCTGTGCATGTGTAATTGCAAACCAATCGCTACACATGCACAGTGCAGCTTATACACATGCGTAGTGGTAAACAATCGCTCAATCTGCATAAAACTTGTCATATATCCATCACTGAATCAGACACTGCAGTCATCTTTTTAATGACTTAAAAAACATACAGTGTATCTGCAAAGTATTCACAGCTCGTCACTTTTCCACATTTTGTTATGTTACAGCCTTATTTAAAAATGGAATAAATTCATTTTTGTCTTCAAAATTCTACACACAATACCCCATAATGCAAAGTGTAAAAAGTTTTTTTGAGATTTTTGCAAATTTAATTAAAAAGCACTAAGAAATCAGATGTACATAAGTATTCACAGCCTTTGCCATGAAGCTCAAAATTGAGCTCAGGTGCATCCTGTTTCCACTGATCATCCTTGAGATGTTCCTACAGCTTAATTGGAGCCCATTTGTGGTAAATTCAGTTGATTGTACATGATTTTGAAAGGCATACATCTGTCTATATAAGGTCCCACACTTGGCAGTACACGTCTGAGCACAAATCAAGCATGAAGTTCAAGAAATTTTCTGTAGACCTCAGAGGCAGGATTATCTCAAGACACTAATCTGGGGAAGGGTATAGAAAAATATCTGCTGCTTTGAAGGTCCCAATGATCTCCATCTCCATAAATAAAAGAAGTTCAGAACCACCAGGACTCTTCCTAGAATTGGCTGTCCGTCTAAACTGAGCGAATGGGGGAGAAGGGCCCTAGTCAGGGAGGTGACCAAGAACCCGATGGTCACTCTGTCAGAGCTACAGCATTTCTCTGTGGAGAGACAAGAACCTTCCAGAAGGACAACCATCTCTGCAACAATCCATCAATCAGGCCTGTATGGTAGAGTGGCCAGACGGAAGCCACTCCTTAGTAAAAAGCACATGGCAGCCCGCCTGGAGTTTGCCAAAATGCACCTGAAGGACTCCCAGACCATCAGAGACAAAGATTGAATGCCAGGTGTTCTGTTTGGAGGAAACCAGGCACCGCTCATCACCAGGCCAATACCATCCCTACAATGAAGCATTGTGGTGGCAGCATCATGCTATGGGGATGTTTTTCAGTGGCATGAACTGGGAGACTACACAGGATAGAAGTAAAGATGAATTCAGCAATGCACAGAGACTTCCTGGATGAAAACCTGCTTCAGAGCACTCTTGACCTCAGACTGGGGTGACGGTTCATCTTTTAGCAGGACAACGACCCTAAGCACACAGCCAAGATATCAAAGGAGTGGCATCAGAACAACTCTGTGAATGTCCCTGAGTGGCCCACCAGAGCCCAGACTTGAATCCAATTGACAATCTCTGGAAATATCTGAAAATAGCTGTGCATCAATGCTTCCCATCCAACCTGATGGAGCTTGAGAAGTGCTGCAAAGAGGAATGGGCGAAACTGCCCAAACATAGGTGTGCCAAGCTTGTGGCATCATATTCAAAATGACTTGAGGCTGTAATTGCTGCCAGAAGTGTATCAACATAGTATTGAGCAAAGGCTGTGAATACTTATGTACGTGTGATTTCTTAGGATTATTTTTATTAAATTTGCAAAAATCTCAAAAAAACTTTTTGCCACATTGTCATTATGGGGTATTTTGTGTAGAATTTTGAGAAGAAAAATGAATGTATTCCCTTTTGGAATAAGGCTGTAACATAGCAAAATGTGGAAAAAGTGACGAACTGTGAATACTTTCCGGATGCACTGTATGTCATTACTTGATTATAAACTGGAGTTTAGTGTTATTTTCTGCATCAGTAAACATAGTTTATATTTAAATTCAAAAGGGACTAAATTATGATAATTATTTATTAAACCCAAAAGAAACAATGTATTCTCTAGATATGCTCTTCAACTATAAAATATATGGTCTGAGGATTTATTTTCATTTACTCACTTACTTATATTAGTGATGGTTAATTTATATATATATATAAACCATAATGTTAAGTTAATTTGTACACTAAGCAGAAAGTAGATATAAGAACATTTAAACGCCTGCAATTCCACGTACAATTTTCCATAATTTCCAGTTGTAAGAATTTTCATATAATTAATTATTTAAATCCATTATTTAAATAATCAGTGATGAATGCAATTTTTGAATAAGTGGGAAAATAATAGCAACATAGTTGCAAATTATCTACTGTATGTTACCTATACAAATGCTAAACAGAATTTCTGAGTAGCATGGTCATAAGATTGAAGGTGAGACACTCCTATGTACATTTTCAGAGCTTTAATTTAATTTTAAGCTATGGAAAACAATACTATTTCAAACCTTGTATTTGAGACTCTAGTATGTGCTTTTAATGTTTTCTTTACTCCCTCCAGTTTTAAATTTACAGATATTACTGGAACCCACCTCTACACAATTAATGGAATTATACAAATACCTATCTATATATATATATATATATATATATATATATATATATAAAAGAAAAACTTTGTGGAAAATCAATTTAAATTCAAAAAGCTCCCTGATGTTAGAAGAAGCAACTACAGCAGCTACATATGTACAGTAGAATGACAATGTACCAGTTAAAGAATATGACACTTGTTACAGAATTTATACTGCTGGGATTTTCTCCAAGTCCACATTTTATTCCACTGGTCTTCTGCATGGTGCTTTTGTCATATATACTCACCATGATAGGAAATTTCTTTATACTTTCCTTGGTCTTGCTGAGTAGGAGATTGAATAGTCCAATGTATTTTTTCCTGGCTAACTTAGCTGTAATTGATATCTGTTTCATTAACACTACAGTACCAAACTTGCTAAAGGACATTACTAAGGAAAGAAGATCCATTTCTGTAGCCTGCTGCTTAACTCAGTTATGCATTTTCTTTCTTGCTGGAACTGCTGAATTTCTACTCCTGGCTGTAATGTCTATTGACCGATACTTAGCGATATGCTACCCTCTGCATTATTCAGCTATTATGAAAAAATGTGTACGTATTCAGCTTATTGCAAGCATTTGGCTTGGCTCATTTTTCTCTATGTGTATTCCTTCATATTTCGTGTTGAAGCTCAAGTTTTGTTTTTCTGAGATTGACCATTTTTTCTGTGATGTTGGTCCGCTCCTGAAGAACTCCTGCACAAACACAGCGCACATTGAGAAGTGGGTACTTGCATCTTCTTCTCTTTTGATTTTTTCTTTCTTAGTTACATGTCTATCTTATTTGAATATTATAATTGCTGTAGTGAAGATTCATTCTACAGGAAAGAAGCAAAGGGTATTTAGTACCTGCTCTTCTCATGCTATAGTTGTGACTCTTGCTTATGGCAGTTGCATGTTTATGTATTCTAGACCAACACTGCATCAGGAATCTTCTTTTAACAAAAAAGTATCAATTCTGAACACAATTGTTGTTCCTTTAATAAATCCATTCATTTATACTTTGAGAAACCAAAATGTCAAGGAAGCAGTCTATGATGTGTTCTTAAAATTTACCATGAGGTAATGAGGATTTCATTATAGCATGATAGTATTACTAGATAACAAAAATACTTGTAAATTGTACTTGTACAATGCTGTATTCTGATCAGTGTATGTCAATTTCTATGTTTCTTAATATTCTTCTTTAGAATTCCAGATAGGCTGCTGTTACAAAAAAATTTAAAATAAGGTAGATGGCAAATATAACAATTCTAAAAAAGATATTGTTTGTTATCTCAGTTTTACATTCAATCACAGTTTTCAAATGGTTTTACCTGGTATTTCCATAAAAGTCCAATTACATATACTGTAAAAAGTGTCCAGCATTATTTGAGCCAATAAAAATTGATTTAGTTTTCCTTGTATTTAAATTAAATATGCAAATTAATTTTTTTTGTATATGGAGATTCAAACATATCATTTGTTAGTCTTTAAATGTCGCTCTCTGTTATTTGTATTAGACAACATTTATTAGTTTATTAGTTTCACGCAGAAATGTCATCAGTTAAAATGATCCAAAGATTACTGATAATCAATATATCAGATTCAAGATAGTGAAGGGTAAGGTAGGACCCCCCTCAACTGTAAATTTCATCAAATGGTTGAGGTTATATTTTTAAATGTTTAAATGTATACCAGGAATTCAAGAGTTTACTATATTTTTCCAGTTTGTTTTTAGCTGTTGCATCCATTTTTTGTGTATAGCTAAGGCACTAACTTAGACAATAAACTTCTCCAGGTTATAGCTATTAGGGTTCTTGCTGCATTAGAATACAATGAATAGATGATTTAGGTAAGCTTGAAATGTGCTCTTTTCAATACATGCAATTAATGGAGAATAATCAAGCAATTTTGACTTACTGTAGCTGACTAAATTAATACAACACTCAAAAAAGATATCCCAGTACACTTTTTCAATAATATGAATTGGTGGCTTTCTTTTTAATTCACAACAAAGGTTTAGTTCCATAACACATATGAAAACAATTATTAATACCTTCACAAAGATAAAAACAGAATGAAGTTTAACATTTAGAGATTTGTGCATACCCACATGTTTTGGTTAAGGTTCTAAATCATCATTGGTGTTTTGTTTTGGTAAAACCATCATCATTTTGGTTAGGTTTTTCGGGCCTGTATTCCATCAAAATTAATAAAAACATCTAAAATATTTTAACTTCGACCTGTTTTTGTTCCTTTACTATTACTAACATCAATAACATTCATTTACAGTCAGTTTTGATCACCATACAGTGGGATGGGTATGAAATACTGGCGGCTGAATGGCCACCGGTTCAAAATCCCAACAACAGGCATCCCGATGGATGAAAATCCTGACAGGGGTGGTAAGTATGCTATCCCTACCCTACCCCCTCTAACCCTAACCCTCCCTTAGTGGTGCCTAACCCTAACCTCCCCCTAATGACTAACCCTAACCTCCTCCAATGGTGCTTAACCCTAACCCCCTTCCTGCACCCTAAACTTAACATTCCTGGGGGGTGCCTAACCCTAACCCCCCTTGGTGCCTAACCCTAACCCTCCCTCTCTCCCCATAGCCATACCCTAACCTTCCCCAGGGGGGAGTAACCCTAATCTCCCCCTGAGATTTCCTAATCCTAACCCTCCCCCCCATGGCTATGACCTCCCCCTCGCTTACATGCCAGATGTCAGGATTTTGGCATCAGGATAAAGATAGGTATCAGGATTTCGATTCCTATCTATAGTCCTGGGTCGGGATTCCTACGGCCGGCATTCTGGCCACTGGCAATATAACTACATCTCCCTTACAGCAACTGATATCATGGGAGAGGGTCTTAAATGCAATCCAAAACAAGCAAGATCCAGTTTTCAGATCCAAGCTCTGAACTTGGCGATAAGACCTGAGCTGGGACTCGGTTCTATTCGGAATCTTAAAGTGATTTTAGCCGGGACTTGGTTTGACTCAGAACATCAAATTTCTGGTGTGTTCAGATTTTAGCAAAAGTGAACAGTTCATCTCTAAATGTTTTTTTAAAAAAATCTAGAGTCAAACATCCTAAAGTACATTTCGGTCATTATGCACTTTAAAAATATATATAGGTAACTTTGTACAGTCACAATAGTTGTTCATAGTTTTAAAGCAGCAGTAATTTAAAAGGCAAAATTAGGCAACTTTTGCCTTTTAATTTATTACAGCCTTAAAAATATAAGCTAACTCACTGGAATTACACATAGTGCCTGATACAGACCCGCTCACAAGCGCTATGCGCTCGCGAGCGGGTCAACGTTTGGCCACTGCACATGCGCACACCAGAGAAGGCTCTGACATGCGCATGCGCGAGACCCAGCTAGCGACAGGCACTCCATCACTATGGGTCTCGCACCAAAGCGGGGCAGCTGTCGATTTTGATTGACAGCTTCCCCCGTTTTGGAGGCGGGCAGGGGGGTGGCTGACCATACAGAGGTGTTCCCGAAGGAACGCCTGCCATTTGGATGTGGCCCCACTGACATCATGAGTGATGTCAGTGGGTGAGCTTCTGGCTCTAATAGAGCCGAAAGCCCACTGGGGCTTGTGGGAACGAGACCCTACCACAAGGGTCTCATCGCAAGCCCCGATGGTCGCGATGGTCGAGACCATCATGACCATCACCTGGCTGCTTGCAATAGCTATGTGTGGCCACCCACAGCTAAACATGTAGCCAGCACCAAAAAAAAACAAACGCCCTGATTCAGAGCGAGCACTCTTTCAGAGTGTCCGGCTCTGAATCAGGCCCATAGTGTGGTAGTTAGTTATACAAAATATAATTTTGCAATATAGTTTGTCTACAGTATGTAAATAAATTAAGCTTGTCAGGTGTCTAGACAAAATAAAAGATGGCCCACAATGATGTACAGCAGGTCCACTGTAGACATTTCCAATGAGGTTATTACATTAGACATATAAGTATGTTTCAGAATTTCAACAATGTTGGCATTGACTATGCAGACAAAAGAAAGCCTTCAACCTGACATGGTTGAAATGCTACTTAAAGCATTTTAACTATGCACACATTACAACTTAAAAATATAATTTTTTAACGCTCACACGGTTACAATTCTTTAAGTAGAATTTCTACTATGTCAGGATCCCTGCGCCTACTTTCTCCTGTCTGCACAGTTACTGTTGTCTTAGTGACTGTAGACAATACATATGTATCCCAACATTACAATCACATTGGCATCTTCCCCAATAGAGAGTCTGTGGTGCATGTAATCAAATAATTAGCATATAACATGTTTTATTAATTTGCAGGATTTTTATATTAGGGTCATTCTGTGCAGATGAGTCCATAACCCTGTAAAAGATTTTTGGGTAAATAGGCATCTGTTTTATGTCTATCTGTAACAGAAATGTGGGTTTGACTTAAAACTTTAACCACAGGGTTGGATTAAAGTTAAAATGAATTTACAGTAGAGAGGAAAAGTGGGGCACTAAAAATCAATATAGTAATTTTAAGATATTCTGAGTTGGGGATGTAGTCAGGATCCCGGCGCTGACAAATCCTGCAAGTCACAATACCGGCAGCAGAATCCTGATGGTCAAAATACTGTTGAATCCTTATGGTAAGTAATAGGGTTAGGGTTAGAGTGCTGTAGGGGTCAGTTAGTGTTAGGCTGTCAATAGGGTAGGTCGGGGTAATGCTGCAGGATGGGTGGACTAGGCTGTGGGAGGAGTGGGTTAGGGTTAGAAAACTCACTAAAATTGGTCACCATTTTGACCATCAGGATTCTGCTGCCAGTATTGTGTCCATCAGGAAGGTCACTGCTGAGATTTTGTACCCAGTTGACTATACAATGCAAAGGCCTTTTGAAAGCCAATTAGAAAAAAAACTGTGTCATCCAATGTTTGGTAGACTATCACAATTCATGGTTAATAATGAATCAAAAAGCATTATTTAACTGAGAGGCAGTCATGTTTGCATACCTTTTAATATATGTATTACACAAAGAAATTGATTATTACAGCTATCTAACACGTAATTAACTTAGTTTATATTAAAACAGTAGTCCCTGTCATTTATCTATTTTTTATGTGGAGAAAAAAGCATAGTAATTTTTTGGGGGGGAATTTAGAATTGGATATATTTATTTAGCAGAAAGTGATCAATATTAATAAATTTTTGTTTCAAAGTATTTAGTCCTTTTAAAGGTACTTAATGTAAATCATTTTCATTATAACATATATCTTAGTTTTACCCTGCTACACTTTTAGTTGGTACACTATAATATAGTGCTTTAAAATTTCTAAAATATTTTTCTGTTCCCAGGAAATATTATTCAGCTGAATTTTGTTTCAAACATTTGTTTCAGACATATATTTGCTTATTATACTGTTTAATGATGCATAACTTTGCAAGCTATTTGGTGATAGCTTCCTTTTTGTAGCATTTAATTGTATTAAATTTCCTGTTAAAATGTGAGTAGTTTAAGAGAAGAACTTAGTCATTTCAGATGTAATTAATCGTTGTTATAAGAGGTAGTTATCACGCATTAATTCAACTTCTTTGCTTTTTTTTCCTGGATGTTTAAGCTGCTAGTAATCTGAACTGTGGTCTTGAAAATATCTTTGGTAAATATTTCATAAATTTTATCATCAGTTATTAGACTTTATTAAGAAAGGACAATATTTTACTTCTAAGTTATGTTACCCTGTTATGATTCTATTTTTTTGTTGATTTTTATGACAGGTGTGTAGTGGGTAGAAGGTCTGGAGCTTTCAACCCACCTGTTTAGTATAGATGTGTGCGGATCACCATGTTTTGGTTATGATTCTAATTCATCATCGTGTTTGTGGTTTGGCAAAACCACCCTTAAGTATTTTGTTTCGGATTCAGTTTTGGTTCAGATTCAGTTTCCTTAAAAATCACTAGAAATTGACTAAAAATCAATAAATATAGATTCAAATTCATAAAACAGCAATTTTGGACCTGTTAACATGCTCTCCAAAATCCGAGTTTGGTTTTTAAATCTGTGTTCCAAAAAGAGCAGAACCAAACTGGGACTCTGTGCAGCCTTTTAAGGCTACAATATGTGATGTTTTTTATATAAAGTGAGCTAAATCAGGAGAATAAACAACCTAAATCTCATCAACTGTGGAACTACTTTAAACAAACTACTATGCTTCAGGATTCTATCAAACACAACCAACTGCATCCTCTATACCTAGGACCAACCTCACTGAACTACCTTCTTGGATATTGCAGAGATTTATGACTTTTCTTGGTGTACTTATTAATGTTTTATGATATTTTTCCATATAACAAATCACTGTTGAAACAATTTCTGTACCATTTCACTTTACAAAAATGAAAATCCTACCTGCATTGCCATTGCTTTTTACCATTCATCAATCTCTATTTCAAAATGACTGCTTTTACACAACAAATTCTTCAAAACGAACACTGGCTGCCTGCATTACCTGGACTCTACACTGAGATCCCTGCATGGAAACTGCTAAAGTTACCACTTGACATGCTTCCCCTACATGCTTCCCCACCCCCTCCTTTCTGGGACTACCCATCCCCATCCATCTTACCAATTCTGACATATTTCTCCCCTGTATCTGGAGATGAAGTCATGGCCCTCATCCCATCCCCTCCTTCCATTCCCCCCCTTGGCACTATACCCTCCTGCCTCCTCCGCTACCTCTCTCCTTCTGCATTTTCCCATCTTGCCCACCTCTTCAATCTCCCCTTCATATCAGACACTGTCCCATTTTTCCATTCAAGCATGCCCTTGTCTCCCCATTCTTGAAAAAACATCCTTGATCCTAACACTCTCTCCAACTACTGCCCCATCTATCTCTCCTCCCACTTGCCTCTTAACGTCATGAGCAGATTGTCTACAACCACCATAGTGACTTTCTTTCCTCCCACTCCCTGTCTGGCTTCCATCCGCTCCACACCACTGAAACTGCTCTCATAAAAGTCAGCAATGAGCTCCTTGCTGCCAAATCAAAAGATCCACTACTTTCATTCTTATTGACCTCTCTGCTGCTTTAGACACTGTGGCCAACCATCTCCTCATGCAAATCCTTCATTCCCTCAGTCTGCAGATATTGCATTCGCTTGGCTGTCCTCAAAACTCTCTGACCACTCTTTCTCCATATTCTATCATGACTCCACTTCACAACCTCTTCCACAAATGATAGCTGTCCTCCAAGGTTCTTTACTTGAACCTCTGCTATTTTTCCTCTATATGTTATCTCTAGGTGAGCTAATCAGTTCTTTTGGCCTCAAATCTACCTCTCCTCCCTTGATCTCACCCTACCCTCCCCTCACTCTTATATCAAACTGTTTCTATTCTATTTCCTCCTTCCTGCATAAGCTCACCTTCAACAATTTCATTATCTATCAGCAGCTCAAGCATCTCCTCTATCCACCAAGTGTGCTGTCTTGGAGTTATCCATCTCCTTCAAAGCACGCATTCAGTAATTTTTTCAGTACTGCTGTCAGGATGTGGCCTGGGATTGGCCACTGCTCATCCCTGCACTGGTGTCCTTGGGCTAAGGTATTCAGTCGCTGGCAGTGGGGGTGAGTGGTGACTGAGTATTTTGCCTGGGGTCTGCTAGGGCTTCCGTGCGTGCATCCTAGTTCCCGTGGTAGCGGGCATGGGCACAGCCATGTTGGTCCATATCACCAGACTAGTCTATCTAAATGGTAGTCCTGCAGTCACTAAGCTGTCATCCTGATCCAATGACCAACTGCCTGGGGGTATTTAGGTCTGACTCCAGGAACAGAAGGTTGCTTGATCAACTTCATCTCTTCATTTACTTCAAGTCTTCAGTGTTCCAGAGACTAAGTACTACTCCTTCACTCCAGGCTCCCCATTGTTTTCAATTTCTAGTGTTTTCTAGCGATTCTCTCTCCAGTGTGCAGCTCAGCTATTCATACTGGTTCCCTGAGTTATATGTATTTGTTCTAATGCTGATTTCTCTCTGAGTTACATGTCCAGCTCTCTCCCTGTGTCACATGTTTCAGCTGTAAGCTGATTATCAGTATTCTGACTTTCCTTTTTCTTGCTGATTCCCTGCATTATAAGTATTTGTTCTCATGCTGATTTCTCTGAGTTACATGTCCAGCTCCCTCCATGTGTTACATGCTTCAGCTTTAAGCTGATTACCAGTATTCTAATTTTCCCCTTTCTTGCTAATTCCCTGAGTTATAAGTATTTGTTCTCATGCTGATTTCTCTGAAATACATTTCCAGCTCTCTACGTATGTTACATGCTTCAGCTGTAAGCTGATTACCAGAGGTATATTTACTAAGATTCGAGTTTGGTCAAAATGACAATCTTGGATGCGTTTAGGCATGTTTTTCATCTTGCAAACTTACTAAAGACAAACTCTGGTGATTTGGGGAGAGATTTCTCTCTTCTCACTCATAAAACTTGGGTGAGATTGCAAACTCAAATCAACTCACCATCGGGCAAACTCGGAACTACTTTTCATGAAAAAGATGCAACTTGCAAATTTACTAAGCTTCGAGATTACAATCTAGGGTGAGATTGGAGCAAACTCACAGAGAAATTGAAATTCAAACACTCCACCTCCTGAGCTGAGAGTTTGGCAGAAACATACACAGATCAGTATGATTTGTGTATATTTCTGCATGTGTACCTCTAATCTAAAATGTTTTCATTAACAAAAGTGACATAGGTTCCCCCCAAAAAATATAACCAGCCCAGGACTTGTCATCTAGTCCTGTTTCCTAAAATGTATTGGGAACAAAATGAGTAGGGTTCCACCGTAATTTAAGAACCAGCACCTGACTGTAGGGCCAGTGCTAGTTTTAAATATAGGGGGAAAAATGCATAGGGGACCCATATACTTAAAACCAGCACTGGACTCAAATTGACCGGGGTGTAATGCCACAGCCAGGAGACCCTATCAATGGAGAGATCATTTTGGGTTAAAAACTCTTTAAGAACTCTGCTCAACTTTATACTTTGCTTCTCACTTTCCTCATCCTTTCATCTCTATGTTACTGTATGAAACCAAGCTGCATTATACACTAAACCACTACAGACAATGTATGGTATTGTACACATCAAGCTGGATTGGTTCCTTCCCCCAAAACAAATGCCAGCATGAGTCAATCATCACAAACCTCACAGGGGGATGTGGTGAGGGGGGAATCTGCTACAGTATGAAAGTGTTACAAACTGCAATTTGTGCCATGGTCTCTGCAATTTCTGTGGTCTTCAGCTACTTAGAAAGGGTGATGTTATTCAGTGTCTGTGTCCTTTTGCCAGGGCATGCTTGTACCTGTAGTTCTCCAAGTGCCGAGATGCTGAGGCAGGCTTGCTGGAACCTATAGTTCCACTATAATGAACAGTATTTTTTTTTATATGTACACATTAACCCTGCACCCACCTCTTCAAGGGGTGCAAGTAATGCCCCGAGCATCACCACAGGCCTGGGGCTTACCCAGCAGTGGGGACCCCTTTATCGGGGTTTCCCCACTTTCCAAGGAAGGGTGTAAAGTTGTCTGGCCTAAAGATGCAGTTTTTCATAGAGAGATAATTTCAGTTTCAATATTATTAAAGTACTCTGGTTTAACTTTATGCTTTGATCTGCACTTTCCACATACCTTCATCTCCATGTTATGACACCCAGCTTTATTAGACTATAAACCGCTATTGACATTATATAGTACATGTTGGTGTAAAGACGCACACTAGGCATGATAGATATGACATACACAATAGGTGTAACAGCTGCTATAGCTGCCTTGCATGGGCAAGTGGGTAAGGTGAGAACTTTCCAAAACTTGTGCCTTGGGTTTGAGGCCCAGAAAGGGACAAGGGGCCTGATTCAGACCCACTTGCGAGCCGCTGTCCGCTCGCAAGTGGGTCGATGTTATTGACTGAGCATGCGCACGACGGAGGGAGCTCCGTCGTGCGCATGCGCCAGAGGTGACGAGCGAAGGAAAGTCCTTCGCTCATTGTGTCCGATCAAAGGGGGCGTGTTGTCAATGTTGATTGACAGCACACCCCCTTTGGTGGGCGTGCCGGGGGCGTGCCTCCCTGACGGGGGCGTTCCCACGGGAACGCCTCCCGTCAAAAGCCGGCCCACTGACATCACTAGTGATGTCAGTGGGAGTGATTTTGGCTCTGATAGAGCCAAAATCACTCCGGAGCTTGCGGTTGAAAACCTCAACCGCAGGCTCCGGCTCGCAATTTCGATGGTCGCGATGGTCACGACCATCGCGGCCATCACAATGCACGCTCGTATAGCCTGTGGGTGGTGACCCACAGCTATACGAGCGTCCAGGAGGACGCTCCATTTTCATGGAGCCCGGCCCTCATTCAGAGCGTGCGCTCTGCTCAGAGCGTACGGCTCTGAATGAGGGCCAATATCATTTTATGAATCAGCATTTTTTAATCATTTGTTTTATTTTAATATACTATACAGGTTTAAATAAAGGTTTAAAGTTTATATATACTCAGAAGAATAAAAGATATAAGATAAAATTAATCATAAACTGTTCTACTACCTATGTTATATATTTAATCAAATGCACTTGTGGGCAAAAATACATTAGTAAGACAAAAAGAAAATTGCGGATAAGAATACAAGAACACGTTAGAAGTATACACAACAAATTAGACTCTCATTTGATACCTAGACATTTTAACAGTTGTCATAATTCCAATTTGGATCATTTTAGTTTTAAAGTCATTGAACATGTAGTGTTGGAAAATAGGGGTGGAGATTTGGATAATAAATTGGCCAAATGAGAAATGTATTGGATTTATGTGTTAATTACCCTTACCCCAGCCGGTTTAAATGAAGGTTATGAAATTGGCCCTTTTATATGAATAATTTTAATGAATTTATAGTATATTTTAATATTTTGTAAATTTTATAATATCTTTTAGGAATTATCGATTGTAACATATTATACTTGCTTATCCTGCTATTTTTTTTTACTTTATTCTGTATTTTTATCATATTTTCTTATTAACTAAGTACCCTTTACATAATGATGTATATGCATAATGGATTATATATTTTTTCAGGCTTTAATAATTATGTTTATATGTTTAACATTTAGGCTGTACTGTATATATTAGAACACTTTTTTATTTGCATAAGTGCACTTTGAAGTCTAATTTATACTGTAACTATGTGATACTAGGGATTTACTGTAAATAACAACATTGGAGCATCTATTACTATAAAATGGTGTTTAACTTATAGTTAGCAACATAAATTAGATAATAATTACATGAAAAGTCCATCATTTGACACCAACAGCCTATTAGATAGTAGCCTTTCAGAAAATGACCCCATTTCTATCTAGTATCCTAACTGACACTAGATACAACACTGCATGACTGATCAGCTAATGCACACAGTCTTGCTAAAGATTGTGGCACTATAGCCGCAATAAGTGCATACTGTGCTTATGCTCAGTCTGCGGCAGTACACATACTGCCGCGATATTTGGAGATTCCCGCGCATGCATTCCGAGGTTATGAGGATGCCGTGATTTGGCAGGAAATGGCAGGCGCATGCGTGAATGAGCAATTAATGTAAGCATTGCTATATATAAGGTTAAAGTGCATGGTGCCTCTATTGCTATTCCCTTGAAGAAGTCCCCAAAGAATAGTGGGACAAAATGCATTGGGAAGTTCCTGTGGTCACCTCTCAGACAGATAAACTGAAATTTTTCTACCTTATTGTACTAGTCTTTATTGTTGCTATTTTATTAAAGTATGTGTTTTTTTTTTAAATATTAATGTGCACGATTGAAGGTTGTTCATTTTTATCTCCCTGCATATGTATGTACCTTTGGCACAAGGAAATCCCTGGTGGGAGTTGCAGCAGTATATTTGAGTTTTGATTTCATGACAGTTGGTAAAAGCATTATAATTCTCTCTAAAATTCAACTTTCTTGGTGCAGGTCACCTAAAACCATATGTTGTGTGCTGTATTACACTCATTTGGATGTATAAAGGAAGTTTGGAATTGGATGTACAGTATATTTTTTTTTTTTTTCATTTTCTTCACTCTTTTTTTCTTGAATGAGAGCACATATTTATATATTTATCAGTATTACACTATTCTTGCTTTTTCATTTATTTATTCATATATGAAAAACACGGGAGAAATTTAAGAAGATTTGTAAATATCCCTGCAGATACAGGGGAAACCTGTAAAGTGCATTGGGCTTACTAACTAAGGCTATAGATATTTGAAGGACAATTTGCACTGAAGGTGCTCACTCATCATCTTTTTCACTATCCTTTATTGATGATTTTTGAATATATCGTCATTTTGGAAGACCGAAGCAGCGAAAATTTTAAAAGGTAAGTAGTGAAAAAAAGTGTTGAATATAGTGATTTAAAATAAATGCAACGATCCTGTACTTCCACAAATACATATATTTAATCCACTATATTGAATGTGTTATATATTACCCCTTCTGTGTTATATAACATATATATGGTATCTACTCCTTGCTTAATATCAGCATCAGTCAGACACCTAGATTATAGTCAATAATAAATGGCTATAAACACCATTCTGGGGTAATAGCTGTAGCTATTATGACATTGTCTAAATCTATCTTTGACAAATGGGTAAATCACAGAATTTAATAAGTGATGTTTTATAGTTGCTTATAAACTCATAGTGCAAATCACTTTATTTAAATAAGCAGTATTATATCACTCCTATGTTTTTCACAATAAACATATATATCTCCAAATTGTCATTTTCATTCTAGTATAGATTTTATATAGATCTTAATATCAACCCTAAGTGCAATGCTCATGGGAAATATATGTAAATTCTATTACAGTATAATTTCTGGTATATCTGTTTCTCATGGGACCATGAGTCAGCCCTTCCATATACTGAGTGGATAGCAGGAGGATAATAACTCCAGTATGCAGCCACAGATTATTTATACAACACACAATATTACAATCTCCATATTGATAAAGCTTCTAAAGTGAAACGCCGCGTCGGTCCGCGACGCAACCTGTAACCACTAACTATGCTTTAAAAATCCAATACTCTCTGTGAAAACCCAAGTGAGCCAGTC
This sequence comes from Taudactylus pleione, assembly GCA_031769625.1. Lineage (NCBI taxonomy): Eukaryota > Metazoa > Chordata > Amphibia > Anura > Myobatrachidae > Taudactylus > Taudactylus pleione. The sequence goes on along the minus strand of JAUIMM010000077.1, from coordinate 5,868,191 downwards.
TATATTGATATGGAGATTGTAATATTGTGTGTTGTATAAATAATCTGTGGCTGCATACTGGAGTTATTATCCTCCTGCTATCCACTCAGTATATGGAAGGGCTGACTCATGGTCCCATGAGAAACAGATATACCAGAAATTATACTGTAATAGAATTTACATATATTTCCCATGAGCATTGCACTAAGGGTTGATATTAAGATCTATATAAAATCTATACTAGAATGAAAATGACAATTTGGAGATATATATGTTTATTGTGAAAAACACAGGAGTGATATAATACTGCTTATTTAAATAAAGTGATTTGCACTATGAGTTTATAAGCAACTATAAAACATCACTTATTAAATTCTGTGATTTACCCATTTGTCAAAGATAGATTTAGACAATGTCATAATAGCTACAGCTATTACCCCAGAATGGTGTTTATAGCTATTTATTATTGACTATAATCTAGGTGTCTGACTGATGCTGATATTAAGCAAGGAGTAGATACCATATATATGTTATATAACACAGAAGGGGTAATATATAACACATTCAATATAGTGGATTAAATATATGTATTTGTGGAAGTACAGGATCGTTGCATTTATTTTAAATCACTATATTCAACACTTTTTTTCACTACTTACCTTTTAAAATTTTCGCTGCTGAATTTGTCTCATATGACAATATTAATATAAGTCAATAAAAGTTACATTTTAATCTACTGTGCACCACTTTAGGCATTTAATTCTTTCTCTCCTAAACACATGGTTCTATATTTTTTGCCTGTGGTAGCACCCCCCAATATATTATAATTAACACTGGGGGTTACCATTGTCCCTTATTATAGGGTACCATGTGGATCCTGTGCAACTAGATAATTTGTATTTTCATGGAAGACCGAAGCAGCAGGGAGTGCAACACATTTGACTTCTATGTTTTCAGCTAATCACTTTATTTATTTATTTTTTTACACCATATGGGTTTTGTGCCATATACACTTTCATTCACAGGTATAATAAAAGGATTAAATCATTTGGTGTCTGAGTCCTGTGTATTAAAAGAATACATATCTATGTTGGTGTGAAGTAGGGATGTGCAGGCTTGGATTACTTTAGATTTTCCCATCAAATTTGGATTTCTCCCACCAAAAATTGGGTCTCAGAAAGAGGCAAAATGTCATCTTTCATGGACAAACATCATCATTCCTGGACAAAACTTGATGAAAGATGATGTTTGTCCATGAAAGATGATGTTTTGCCTCTTTCTAAGACCCAATTTTTGGTGGGAAAAATCAGAGTTTGGTGAGAAATCCGAACTAATCTGAGCCTGCACATCCGTAGTGTGAAGTAGCACTCGCAGCACTTCATAAACACAGAATAATTCAAGTTCAATATTATTATGATAGTCTGCTGAACTTAATACATTGCTCCAGACATGCCACCACCGTTTGCATTTTACTGAAAACCGCTATAGATATTGTATTGTACTCATTACGGGCCATCCATACTGTTCCTACATGGTGTAACTGTCACTACATGGCATAAAGATGCATGGCTTAAAGATGTAAGGGCAATTTTTCATAAATAGAGATCATTTTAGGTTTAATACACTTAAAGTACTCTACTTAACTTAAAGCATTGCTCCTCACTTTTCTCACCACTTATGTTTTATGTTACTGTATGCCACCAAGTTACATTAGACTGCTATAGACAATGTATTATATTGTACACATCAAGCTGGATGGGCCTTTCCCCCATAGCATAAGACAACATAAATTATTCATCGCAAACCTCACGGGAGTGTGGGAGCGGGGAATCTGCCTACAGTATGAAAGAGTTACACACTGCGATTTGTGCCATGGTCCTTGAATTTTGGTGGCCTTCAGGCGCGCCACTTGAAATGATCACTTTGTATCAAGATATAACCGCTATAGAAATTATATTGTACTCATTATGTGCCATCCATACTGTACAGTAAACTAATGGGCGCTTTCCACATCCCTTCATCTCTATCTTATGCCACCTAGCTGCATTACCCTCTAAGTATGCTTAACATGACATACACAATAGGTGGAACAGCTACTATGTTTGGCTTGTGTGGGTGAATAAGTAAGGTGAGAGCTTTCCAAAGATTGTGCCTCAGGTTCAGGGCCCAGAAAGGGAAAATATAATTTTATAAACCAGTATTTTTTATTTATTTGGATTTTTTTTAATATACTATACAGATTGGTAGAAATAATTAAATTGTTTGGTGTGTGGGTCCAGTGTTTTCTAATAATACATATCTACATTGGTGTGAAGACTCAAGTGCAGCATTTCATAAAGACAGAGGAATTGAAGTTCAATATCATTAAGATACCCTGCTGAATTTAATACATTACTTAGAACTTGCCACCACCTTTCATTTCTATGTTGTGACACCCATCTGCATTTTGCTAAAAAGCACTATAGACATTGTATTGTACTCATTACTGGTCATCCATACTGTATACTGTCACTACAGGGTATAAAGTTGCATGGCTTAAAGATGTACATGCAGTTTTTCATAAATACAGATCATTTTAGGTTCAATACTCTTATAGTACTCTACTCAACTTAAAGCATTGCTCCTCACTTTTCTCATCCCTTCATCTCTATGTTACTGTTTGCCACCAAGTTGCATTAGACTCTAGAACTGCTATAGACAATGTATTGTAATGTACACATCATGCTGGATGGGTCCCTTCCCCCAAAACATAAGCCGGCATGAGTCATTCATCACAAACCTCATAGAAGAGGGAAGCTGCTTATAAAAGTGTTACGCACTGCAATTTGGGCCATGGTCCTTGCAATTTTGGTGGCCTCTAGCAGTGCCACTTGAAATGAACACTTTGTGTCAAGATTTAACTGCTATAGACATTATATTGTGCTCATTAAGGGCCATTCATACTGTACAGTAAACTATTGGACACTTTCCACTAAGATAAGCTGTTTGAATTCTGTGGAATTCGAACCGCTCCGAACATTGGGGATCCGAGTCCACCTGAACCCTGCTCGGGTGTTCCCCACCTGGCTCGGATCCCCGTTCGAGGCCGATCGGTGGACTCCTGATGTCGGATTCTTGTGAGAGAATCCAATGTCAGGGCCCCACTATTGTAGGGAAGACCACAGTGACAGCGGTCTGCCCTACACAGAAACAAACACACAGCCGCCAGCGGCAGCGGTGTGTTTCTTATAGCAGCCAATGAGAGTTACACAGACTCTCTTTGGCTGCTGCACAGAGGGAGCCGGGTGGAACTCACTCATGAGCTCCATCTTCCAGCTCCCTCCTCAGCGGGTGACAGATTAGAGCGGATGGCAGCAGGAACGGGGATTCACATAATTTTTTTTTCTTTTTTTATTTGTGTGTGTGTAAGGGGCCGCTACTGGAGGCATAATACTGGGGGCACAACTGCTAATGGGGGCATGCTAATGGGGGCACTGTTACTGGTGGCCTGTTAATGGGGGCACTGCTAATGTGTGCATAGTACTGGTGGCACTACTAGTGGGGGCATTGCTACTGGGGGGCATACTACTAGGGGCACTGCTAATGGGGGAATACTACTGGGGGCACTGCTAATAGCAGCATACTACTGGGGGCACTGCTAATGGGGGCATACTGCAGGGGGGGCATACTACTAATGGGGGCACTGCTACTGGAGGGCATACTACTGGGGGCATACTACTGGGGCACTGCTATTGGGGGCACTAATAGTGGGGGCACTAATACTGGGGCATACTACTGGGTGCACTGCATAGGGGGCCCTACTACTTAGGGGACTACATAGGGGTCACCACTACTGGGGACATTGTGAAAGGGACACTGCTGCTGGGGGAATTGTGTAAGGGACATTATTGCTGTGGGCATTGTATAAGTGGCACTACTACTGTGGTCATTGTATAAGGGGCATTACTACTGTGGGCTTTGTGTATAAGGGTCACTACTGTGGGCATTGTGTAAAAGGGTTACTACTTTGGGCATTGTGTAAAAGGGTCACTACTGTGGGCATTGTGTAAAAGGGGCACTACTGTATGTTATAACATACATAATAGACACTACTTTATGGTGTAATGTGAATCAGGGGCACTATGTGCAATGTAGTGTGAATAAGCTTGTGCACTGTGACTCCTAGGGCCATATCCCACTTTGTAAACAAGTACTGTGATTCTGCTGGCCGTACTCCACTGGGTGGGTGCACTACTTTAAATTTCTGCCACTGCTGTGTGGCATTGTTTCATAGATGTGCTTTAAACTGGGGTGTCTGTGTCGTTGCACCGCTGCTTTGTCGCTTAGTAACCAGTCAGCTCACTGCAACCTTTGGCCAATAATGGTGAAAACAATACTATAAGCTGTGAGGTGGTCTAAATTGACTGGAAATTAATGTTGTTAAGGTTAATAATTCTCTAGGAGGAAAAAAAAACAATTTATGTGATTTTAGTTTTTTGTCAATTTAAAAAAAATCCAAATCCAAAGACAGTCACCTCAGTTTGGCAAATCCAAATCCAAAGCTGGACGACGAATTAGAACCAAATCAAAATCCGGCAAAAATGGTCCAGCGCACATCCGTACTTTCCACAACCCTTCATCTCTATGTTATGCCACCTAGCTGCATTACCCTCTAGGCATGATTAACATGACATACACAATAGATGGAACAGCTACTATGTCTGGCTTGTGTGGGTGAATAGGTAAGGTGAGAGCTTTCCAATGCTTGTGTCTCAGGTTCAGTGCCCAGAGAGAGAGAAAGTATAATTTTATAAATCAGTATTTTTATTTATTGTTTTTATTTTAATCTACTATACAGATTTGTAGAAAGCATTAAATTGTTTGCTGTTTGGGTCCCTTGTTTGATAAGCATACATATATATTTTGGTGTGAAGACTCATAAAGACAGAGGTATTCAAGTTCAATGTTATTAAGATACCCTGCTGAACTGAGGCCCTGATTCAGAGCCGGACGCTCTGACAGAGCGCTCGCTCTGAATCAGGGCCGTCCCTCTGAATTTTAGAGCGGTCTCCTGGCCGCTCGCATAGCTGTAGGTGACCACCCACAGCTATAGCGAGCGGCCAAAAAGATGGTCACGATGGTCAAGACCATTGCGACCATCGGGCTTTCGACGAGACCCTTGCGGTAGGGTCTCGAGGCCGCAAGCCCTGGAGAGCTTTCGGCTCTATCATTTGTGATGTCAGTGGGGCCGGCCCCAGACGGTAGGCATTCCCATGGGAATGCCTCCGTCTCGCCAGCCATGCCCCCGGCACGCCCACCAAAGGGGGCATGCTGTCACTCACCATTGACAGCATGCCCCCTTTGTAGCGAGACCCATAGCGATGGCGTGCCCGTCGCTATCCGGGTATCGCACATGCGCATGACGGAGCCGCCTCCGTCGTGCGCATGCACACTGGCCTAACATCGACCCACTTGCGAGCGCTCAGCGCTCGCGAGCGGGTCTGAATTAGGCCCTTAATACATTGCTCTATGCTTGCCACTGCCTTTTATTTCTATGTTATGACACCCATCTGCATTTTACTGAAAAACACTGTAGACATTGTGTTGTACTCATTACGGGCCATCCGTACTGTATACTGTCGTTACATGGTGTAACTGTCACTACATGATGAACAGACACCTGGCTTAAAGATGTACATGCAGTTTTTCATAAATAGAGATAATCTTAGGTTCAATACTCTTAAAGTACTCTGCTCAACTTAAAGCATTGCTCCTCACTTTACTCATCCCTTCATCTCTATTTACTGTATGCCACCAAGTTGCTCTAGACTCTAGGGGGTATATTCACTAAAGGTTGATTTTAATTGATTTAAAATCGATCAAAATCAATTAAAATCGATATTGGGTTTCTGGGTCTTAATCACACATTTACTAACAGACAATTTTTTATTTAGTTTTTTAAGTATTAATAAATGTGTGATTTAGCTTCAGAAACTAAACATCGGTGTTAATCAATATTTATATATTTTAAATCGATTAAATTCGACCTTTAGTAATTATACCTCTAGAACTGCTATAGACTGTGTATTGTATTGTACACATCATGCTGGATGGGTCCCTTCTCCCAAAACATAAGCCAGCATTAGTCATTCATCACAAACCTCATAGGAGGGTGGGGACGGGGAAGCTGCCTACAGTATAAAAGTGTTACATACTGTGATTTGTGCCATGGTCCTTGCAATTTTGGTGGTCTCAAGAAGCACCACTTGTAATGATCACTTTGGGTCAAGATTTAATGGCTATAGACATTATATTGTACTCATTATGGGCCATCCATACTGTACAGTAAACTATTGGGCACTTTCCACATCCCTTCAATTCTATGTTATGATGTGTACAATACAATACATTGTCTACAGCAGTTCTAGGGGTATAATTACTAAAGGTCAAATTTAATCGATTTAAAATAGATAAAAATCAATTAACATCGATGTTGTGTTTCTGAAGCTAAATCGCACATTTATTAATACTTAAGAACGAAATAAAAAAGTGTCTATTAGTAAATGTGGTCACCCACAGCTTAGCGAGTGGCCAGGAGGCCGGCTTAAAAAAAAAAAAACGTCCGCCCTGATTCAGAGCGAGCACTTGCTTTTTGCGAGCAGCTCTGAATCAGACACTTAATACATTGCTCTGGACTTGTTACCACCTTCCATTTCTATGTTATGCCACAAAGCTGCATTAAACTCTAAACCACAATAGACAAAGTATTGCTGGATGGGACCCTTCCCCCCAAACCTAAGCCAGCAAGAGTCATTTTTCAAAATTAGTCAATTATTGCCCCCAAATCTCAAAGGGTTGTTGGGGCAGGGAAGCTGCCTACAGTATGAAGTGTTACACACTGCAATTTGTGCCATGCTCTTTGGTGGCAATTTTGGTCATTAAAGAGCAAAGTTATTTTGTAATCAATATTTTTATACCTACAAAGCTTTCTATCAAAGCATGTCAAATTATGTTCACTATAGTTGTGTACTGTGTGGAGTTCACTGCATGCTTTAGCACCTCCCTCCACCATGGCTCATTTTTATTCAATCCCACTGACCCAGTTGATAACATCAGTGTGTGTGTGTCAGTTGGAACTATAGGTCTCAGAATGAAAATCACATGATTTGAGGCAACACTGATGTTGTGTATACCTTTTCATTTAGTAATAGTAGTTTTTTTATAGTAGATGAATTGTGGTGGTGGTGGTGGTGGTTGAGGGGTTGGCTACTGTATCAACTTAGGCTGCACGGTCAAATTGCAAATATTGGTATGCACTCTAGGGCCCCTCCCCAAAGCAAGCACAAGCCTTTCATTAACATAATAAAGGACAGGTTTTGTAAGCATTAAAGCAGTACCTATACTAGTCTATACAAACACCAGTGATCTAAATTATAAGTCTCCCATAGGAGTGGGGGTGGGTGTGTGGGGTGATGGTGGGGGTGGAAGCTGCCTTTGAAATCAGTAAGCTCAAGGTATCATCACAGTAGGGCACTGCAGCTGAGCTCACTGCATTCAACATACATGCCTCATAGCTCTTGTTGGCCATTTTGTCCACTCGATTCATCCCAGTTGTCAGCTGTAGGTTCAGATGTCAAAATCCCGATGCTGGAATCCTGATATGGTTAGGATACCAATACCAGTTGGTAGGTTTCCTTTCCCTCCCATTTTCCCTACCCTAACACTCTCTACTCAGTGCCTGACCCTAACCTCCCCCCTAATGCCTAAACCTAACCCCCCTGCACAATAAACCTAACCCTCCTCCCATTGCCTAATCCTAAACCTCCCCCTAGTGCCAAACCCCTAGCCCTAACCCTCCCCCAACACCGCTACTTACCTACTTACCTTTGGGATGCTGGCAGTTGGGATGCTGGCGCCGGGATTCTGACAGGTGTCAGGATTGTGGTGCCAGTATTCTGAGTGCCAGCATCCCTTGTGCAGAGATAATGAATGATCCAACAACAACAATGCAAGTACTGTATACTGTACTTTCACTCATTGCCTGATAACACTATACTTTCTCTAAAGTGCATCCCATGTACCAGAATTGGGCCAAGTGTGTCAATTTTGATGGAAGTCAACATAAAATACAGATCCCCAACAATTTGAAAGTAGATATCCTGTCAAGATGCTGGGCAATATACAGGATTGGAAAGGATGCATTACCGTAACAAAGATACAGTAAAGGACACATTGAATGGGTTGCTTCGGATTGCCAGAAAACAGCCATAGAGGATAGGAATCAGATGGCCAGTGGTGAAAGGACAGCAAGCTGCCAACAGTAAATCACCAAACAGTAAACAAAAAACAGTTTCCACCAGTAAAACTCATAAATAAAAAAGATACAGTAATGTTTTCTGGTGGGTACTGTACTATGATTACTGCATAAACAGTGGTACCCAAACTTGGTCTTCAAGGCACCCTAACAGATGGTTAAATCACATTGACTGGAGTACCAAGTAAGTCACCTGTGCTGAAGTACATTAAGGATAGCCTTCAAACCTTCACTATTATGGTGCCTTGAGGACTGAGTTTGGGAAACTGTGGCGTAAACATTAAGTGAAGACTTCATTGTACTGTAAGTGTGACAGATTAAATAACATTAATTTTAAACTGCATACCAAAGTGTTTCTCAAACTCATTCTTCATGAACCCTAACAGTTCTCATTTTCCAGATATGCAAGCTGTTGCTAAGGTGTATAGTATTTGGTTCTCACAATAATTCTAGGATCCACACATGTTGTGATACACATGAAATTTAAGGGGTCCTGAGGATACAATATGAAAGACTGACATGCAGTACTGTGCAGTACTGTCAGTAAAGTATGCACTGAAGAGAAGTCATTGTATTGTGTATCTCCCCTAAGCTGCCCCCCAACATTGGAATGATCTATCTCATTCCCTCTGACTATCCTCCAGCCTGCTTTGCTTCAAGCAGCCACCGAAAACCCACCTGTTCATAAAAGCATATCTGTCCTCCACTTAACCATGTCAGTCTACCTCACCCTCTGTCACCATCCAGATCTAAGCCAAATCTAATTTTATTGGGATTATTTTTAAATCTATAGTCACTGTCTCATTGGTTTTGGTATGTGCTATAATATCTGGTATGTGCTACGATCTGTGCAAAAAAAGTATCTAAAGCACCAGGGCCACACCTGTGATGTGGAGTGCATGCTGCAGAAAAAAGGGGGGTATTGCTTAACCCACCAGGATACACATACAAGCAAAAAAACTGTGCTGGAAAGCCAATACATTAAACAGCCAATGTGTTAATAGATAGCATATACTTATTTATTAAGCAATGTATTAGTATTATATTAATGCATCTTAAAATTCTGGACAAATGACACAATGTTACAAACCACAGGCTGCCAAGTGTTACATTCCCTCTAATGAGTAGTTCTAACAAATAATCATAGACTAGAACATACACCCTACAATTAATATTCGACTATACATATTATTCTACATGTGATCACAATAATAAAAATTTCAGACAATTATTTCCTATATGTCTGTTTTGAAATTGCGTACAATGAAAAATGAATGGTACCCCAATACTGCGCAGTAAACGGTAATCCTCATCTGCCTCACAATTACTCTATTGTTTTATTTGTGAGGTTGTTTTATCACTTATGAAATTTTAAATAAATTTGCATATTAAATAGCAAAGCTATAGCTGGAATTAATTGTATGGATGGAAGTTCAAATCTTCAGTATCTATAGTGCCACTCACCATTACCAAAATTTTCTTTATTGTCTTTAAAATAGTGTCCAGTCAGAAAAAAGGATTTGTATATATATTTAAAAAATATTAAAAATATATTTAAAAAATATATATACCAGTCTCTAAACCAGATGGGATTCATCTAATGCTTGATAATCCTCCTGAAATGTTGAGTAAGTTTAGGTATAACAGCCAGCCCCTGTATAGATGTGCCCCTCTGTATTTGGGAGGTGAGTACATTTAACTGCAATGTAATGATGTGCTGGGCATATATGCTAGTATTAGGGACCCTCAGAAAAATGGGGTCCCTTGATGCTGGGCTGCAGGCTTAAATGCTTTGATCAAATCATGACAAAATCCCCTTTGTTTTATTTGCTGCACACACATAAATTTGCAGTATATTATTGTTAGCGCCGATAGCAAAAGTTTTTCAATTTAAATCTGTACCCACATTAATATAGTGTCTATGTTGTTGTTACAAATATGGGCCTACATTGTGTGACTAATACCTTATTCTCACAAAATAAACCTACTTTCCCACACATAAGCTTTGCATGCATAAAATACACAAAATGTTTTAAAAATATTTGTCAAGCCTATTATTCATTTCCTCTACAAGTAAAATAGTACAAAACCTAATGACAATAAATAACTTTATTGTACATAAACTGAGGTAATGTTTTCAAACATATTATAAATCTGTGCAAATGGTTTTTAAAAATAATTAATTACAGGAAGTATGGTAATGTTTTTCAAACATATCATGAATTGAGGTAATGTTGGTGAACATATTAAGCAAGAGAGGTATTTTTTGGCAAAATATGTAATTTTGTAAACAATACAATATGTAATTTTTTAAAACAGAATAACTCTTACAGATGACTCCTAGATGCAGCCCTGCCTGACTTGAGCTGTTGATAGCCACCTCTGGTGTGGAGTGTCCACCTGGGTGGTGTATTGACAGGGGTAGCAGTGTGTGGCGTGGTGTCTGTTAAAGTGCTGGGTTTTTCATCAGGTAAGCAGGCCAATAGTTGGATCCCCAAACTTAGCATAGTTGCATTAACGTCACGTGCAGTGTTAGTTATGGTTTCCAGCATACATAGGAATGTATTGTGGAATCTATTATTTGAATCCCTAATATTATCAAGGCTGTTTGTTACTCGACTCACTTCAGCCTGGAGACGGGATAAGATGAAATTCCGCCTACAGTTTATGCACTTTTATTAATATTAGACAGTTGGCACACTTATGTTGTAAAGTTGTTCAGTTGCTGAGTTTGGAAATCTGAGAGGCCTGCACAAGCTAGGTTGCTTTCATGGTGCAGAGAGGCAGTCCACCACCAAGCATCGGTATGGGTAATATTGGCAGTGGTTGCATACTTGTAAGTTTAATTTTAAGGGCTGCAGGTAACCATAAAAACATATACTATGCATTTTAATTGCATACCAGTCAGCATTATTAAATGGATTTTGCTGCATACTCCTGAATGATGCAGAAACATACAGTGTGTCGTGGATGTAGCTAGCTTCACTGAAGGGAATATGTTATTTTATAGTTTGAAAAAAAGTTTTACTAATAGCACTAGATTAGATTGTGTGTACAGTATAAGCAGCACTTAAACACAATATGTAATTGAAATTATTCTACTATAAACAGTGTTGCTTTAGGCTTACTGAAGTAGTTTTTTTTATGTTGTTCCTAAATCAAGCATATGGAAATACCCCTGAAGAAATCCTGTGTTTGCCCCTGTAAAAGATAATCATTTTCTTAATCCAATCAATATACTGGAAACTATACTAAATTCCACAGATTGAGCCATATTTTTTTGTGTTTTACTAGTTTAATCACATTTTCATGACATTTTCTTTTTGTATATTTTAACACTTCACAGCAATTTTGTAAAAAATAGGCATCAACAATTTAATATGTTAACATTAAATAATTTTTCTTTAATAAATTAGTGACTATGATGGGTACCCTGTGTCATAATAATTATTCATTTTAATTTTTATCTTGCCTGGTACAAGCCAGAACCATGGGAAGGGGACATAGGGGCAGATACTGAGTTGCTGCATGTAAAAATAGCAAAAAAAGATGCTCCTAGCACTGAATCAGTAGCATATGTTCAAAGTTTATGTAAGGTATTCACACACCAAAGTATATTTTACATACAATAAGATAATATGAACAAAATGTTATAATACAGAGGTTCCCAAATGCTATCCTCAAGGTACCCCAACAGTTCAGGTTTTAGAGATATCATGGTTATCCACTGGTGGTTTCATCAAATTGACTGAGGAACTAATTACCTGTGGTCAAACATGGATATCTTCAAAACCTCCACTGTTAGCGTGCCTAGATTACCAAGTTTGGTAACATTTGTTATAATATATGCATGAACAATGAAGAAAGCATCTATCAGCTATCAAAAGTATTCCCAATCAGTTAGTCAGCAATGGCAACAAAGTGCTTGTGAATGTTATCGAATATCAGCATTTACAGTATTTGCACCAGGCACCTGCTATTATCAAACATATCTTGACTGCCTGTTAACAATTGTACAAGCATGCATGCATTAGACCTTCCCTTCCCTTCCCCTCAGCATTCTGTTACTCCAGTTGCAAATACAGTAGGTGCAAGTGTTAGATGCAAGAAAATCTGCAAAAGAAAACACTGTATGTACCTTTATGTGCACATACACTGTACACAATCAACATTTGTGGAACTAATGGTATGTGAACATACATATAAATAGATTATACCATTAATGTCCAATGATGCTGCAGCATTGTAAACAGCAAAAGAGAAAAGGGTTTCATATTAAAGGTAACAAATTTGCAGGTCCATCTTTGATCAGTGTAGGTCTTAACAAAGACATAAGGGTGTGAAAGTCGCACCAGACTAATATAGGAGACCTACTTACAAGTCCCGCAGGACCTGTAGTACATACAAATAGATAATCTTATACCAACTACATTCATTGAGCCTCCACTCTGTGGGCCAATTTTACAGGTTGGTGGTGCTCCCCAAAGTCAGGAAAGGAACAATGAAAGACCAAGGAGGAAAGAAGACTTTTTGTTGGAGGCACTCATTTAGAAATAAAGATGGTTAAAATATAACTTTTAATATAGTATCACTAAAATAGGGTAAATTATACAAACGGACATACATACATACAACATATATCTAATATTTAACCCTTATAGTTAAGGGAGCCAGCTTTTATAGAGAAAAAAATTACCCTCTTATAAATTAAAAAGGCTTATTTTAGCGACATGAAAAATAGAGTAGTCCCTCTGTGCTATTTACTAATGCGCCACTGAAATAGCAATAATTTGTCTGACAAGAATAATACCACACCACAAGCAGCAGCAAGTGATAAATATCACTCACAGTTCAGCAATACATATCAGGAAATGTAATACGTCTAAACAACAGATTGTAATTATCTCAAATCAGGCTCCGATCACAGAGCATACGTGCATATAATTGAGATATACATACACATACAGCTGTGCATCACATATACAATGAGTCGCTATTCCTGACATGTGAATAGTTGTTTAGAAAAGATTCCCACGCACACAACAGCAGCAAATTCCACCACTATCACAACATAAGCAGTTAAATCAAAATGTGCAGGAAAGCATAAACATTTGGAGTAAAAGCATGGCTGTGTGAGATCATATATATACAGAGTCATAAAGAATGAGGCAGATCACTTGTAGTAGGCACACTGATAGATTATAACCAGATCACACCAGTATGGTGGGCTATAATTACTCCTTCCAGTAATGATTAAGAAGGAAACATACCCCACTATCCTATTAAAACATCTGTATATCATATATGTGATAATCCCAATTAGTATGACATGATAGACAGTCTATAAATGTCCATATCCACTTTGCCCAAATGCTCTCCTAAATATAGTGCACTGATAATGCGGTTGAAAGGTATATAAGTCGTCAGACAGCAGATGACAGCGTGCTCTAACTAAGAGAATGGGGCATACAGTAAGTGTGTATGCGCGGGTGTATTACTTATCTTGATGTCGATTGCATGAGAGAATCCTTAAAGTGTGCTGCTACTCCATGGGGAAGAGGTGACTATACACGCGCACAGAGGGCACAGGCTTAGGAGGAGACGGTCAGCGGCAGTGGAATTCTCCTTCCAAGCGGCTTCCCCTGGGGGATACCTAGCCGTCTCATACAGATTTGGTGGCAGCTGCGGGGAAATCCTATCGCGCTGTCACACGGGCTGGTGCCTCTCTGCTCCAACAGCCTGTCTTCACTCAAAAATGATGACGTACGTTTCGCCGGGGGCGGGGCTTGATCACATCAGAGTCTTCCAAGACAGTCTCAGCTACATTAGAGTCCATGGTATAAATATAATCTGTAGCAACCAATACCTGTTACAGACATGGCTTGCAATTTAAGGGAATGGTACATCATCACTTCTAAGGTTTGTAGGGAACACTCCATCATGTCTTGAATTCACAAGGAGTTCAAAGTACTCTTTGTTAAAATTATTACATTCAAAACGGGGACTTGGATAAAGAGAACAAAAAAACAGACACATCTTCAATCAGGCTAGTACTTCTAGTAGAAAAGAGAGGGGGGTTTTACTCCCTATTGTTGCTCAGCCTACTGAACCATACCAGCAACAATATATGAACACTATATGGTAATAGAATTTCAGAGATATTAGTTGCATGCATTTGCAAATACATGGGATGCTGCTAGGCCTCGTCAAGGCTTCTCTGTCACTAGCAGTCCCTACACTAAATGGTTCACGTCCGGGGTGCAGAGCTCTCCAAATTAAGTCCAGCCCAGGACCACCCCAGGGCATCACACGAAAAATGGAAAAAGAGTGACAGTACAGTGTAAAGTATAGAAGTGTGCAAGTAATTACTAAGTGTTAAGGGGTTAAAATATATGTGAAAAATTACATGAATATTAAACAAACATAAAAAAGTGATGTGAAAAGTAACTATGTGTATTAAGTGGTGATGCCCTCTGGAGGCCCAGCCAGAGCAGCCTCGGGGGCCCAACACCCAAAAGCTCTCTCCAAATGTAATGTATGCCAATTAAAGCCTCATAATAAAGGCACATATATATTTTTTTAGTATAGGGACTGCTAGTGACAGAGAAGCCTTGACGAGGCCTAGTAGCATCCCATGTATTTGCAAATGCATGCAACTAATATCTCTGAAATTATATTACCATATAGTGTTCATATATTGTTGCGTGTATGGTTCAGTGTGCTGAGGAACAATAGGGGGTAAAACCCCCCTCTCTTTTTCTACTTGGTATGACCCCTCCCTTTCATGTACCTGAAAAAGTACTACCAGGTTGATTGAGCAGCTGCCATTTTCTTGTTTGTGGTTATGAGATGTATGAATGAGTCAACATTAGCAGGGCATGCTGGTTCTAGTAGTGCTAGTTGGAGTTCCCAGGGGTGACTCCCTGGTAAGCTGGCTCTCAATTCGGATGCATTTATGTATGTGCCTTAATCATGAGGCCTTACATTTGCCAAAAAATATATATGTGCCTTTATTATGAGGCTTTAATTGGCATTCATTACATTTGGGGTGAGAGTTTGGGCGTAGGGCCCCCGAGGCTGCTCTGGCTGGGCCTCCTGAGGGCATCACCACTTAATACACATAGTTACTTTTCACATCACCTTTTTATGTTTGTTTAATATTCATGTAATTTTTCACATATATTTTAACCCCTTAACACTTAGTAATTACTTGCACACTTCTATACTTTACACTGCACTGTCACTCTTTTTGTGTGATGCCCTGGGGGGTCCAGGGCTGGACTTAATTTGGGGTGCTCTGCACCCCGGATGTGAACCATTTAGTGTAGGGACTGCTAGTGACAGAGAAGCCTTGACGAGGCCTAGCAGCATCCCATGTATTTGCAAATGCATGCAACTAATATCTCTGAAATTCTATTACCATATAGTGTTCATATATTGTTGCTGGTATGGTTCAGTGTGCTGAGGAACAATAGGGGGTAAAACCCCCCTCTCTTTTTCTACTTGGTATGACCCCTCCCTTTCATGCACCTGAAAAAGTACTACCAGGTTGATTGAGCAGCTGCCATTTTTTTTTTTGTAGTTCTTCTAGTACTCACTCTTCTAGAAACAACAACATAGGCAGACACAGTAGTTAAAGTATACACTACCTGTGACAAGCATTGTTTGCAATGTGAGAATTTGGTTCATCATCACTTTAAGGATCTGTAGAAAAGACTCCAGCCTTTAAGCTAATGGGCAGGGATGTTGGGAGCCAGCCCAGGGAAGGGGGGCATTTCCTAATCAAAGAAGGTGTGGCCAATCCCCATTTGGGTAAAAAAAATAAAATCATTTTTGCATAAACGGAGCTGCGTGCTGGGGAGGGGGGTGCTTTGAGCCCCTTAGCCCAGTGCAAATCCAGGGGGAGCCCCAATCAGTGTGATTGCTCCCCCCACAGGCAGACTGCTGCTGCTCACATTGTTTTCCAGCACACAGCAGTGTGTGCTGGGCTGCAGATAGGTAAGAGAGAAGGTGTGCAGCATCAAACTAGGGCCCCCACAGGGCCCTTCAAACAAGCTCAAGCCCAAGTTATGAGTACCCCCTCCCCTCTCTCTGCGCACCTACAAATGGACTGACAGAGCATCTAGCTATCTCCTCACTCTTACATATAAAAAATACACTATTCTTTTTCAAATTAACTCTCAACAACTGTCAAAAGTATGTGTGTGCACATGTATGTACATGCACATGTGTGAACTGAAAAAAGTTATTGACATGGACTTAACTTACCACTCATTAGTTTTTTAACTGATGCTTTAGCATCTCTGTTTCTCAAGCCATAAATTATTGGGTTTAACATAGGGATAAAGATAGTGTAAAAAAGGGGAGCTACCTGTTGTATGGGGACTGGTAGCAATGTTTTGGGGATCATATAAGAGATCATCCCTGAACCATAAAATAAAGAAACACAGAGAAAGTGAGAACTACAGGTAGAAAAAGCTTTTTGATGTTCAGCATGCTGTAGGCATAATATGGTTTTCAAGATCTTCACATAGGAAAAAAGAATAAGAATGAAGGGGACAAAGGCTGCTACTGTATCAAAAACAACATTTCCAAAAATATTCTACAAGTTGTCAGAGCAAGACATTCTGAGAAGGGCCAGAACATCACAAAAATAGTGTTCAATGGTTCTTGAGCCACAATATGAGAGACTGGAAATCCACCCTGTTAACATTATAGACATTAAAAAACTACTTAGCCATGAATAAATAATAAGCTTCTGACATGTGGTCCATGTGAGAAGGATAGAGTACTGTAATGGATGGCAAATAGCAGCATAGCACATGCCATTACTCCAAGCAGGAAACACTCTGTGATTCCCAGTAAACAAAAGAAGAACATTTGAAGAACACATTGGAAAAAGGAAATATATCTTTCACCCTTGTAAAGATCACTTAGCATTCTGGGGATAATTACTGAACTATAACAAAACTCTACAAAGGAGAGGTTCCGAAGGAAAAAATGCATAGGAGTTTGTAAATGAGGATCGAAGGTGGCTAGTGCAAGCATTAGGAGGTTGCCCATAGATGTTATCATGTATATTAAGGAAAAGGCTGCAAATAAAAGGAAGTGGATCATAAAGAGATTGCAAAATGCAAGAAGAAAGAACCCATTGGAAGATGTAGAACTTTGATTCTTCATAAAGCAATATAAACTGTCCTATAACGTGCAAAATAATGAAAAGTTAGTTTCATACACACATACCATACAAACTTAGAGAATATTTATATATTAAGACAAATATTTAATGATCTCCACAAGTCTGTTTTTAGTAGTAAATTCACAAGAGGCCTCTATATATACCTATATAGTCAATAATATATTTGTTCCTTAAGGAACACCTGCCGTTTTATGGACGGCCACACTGACATCAGCAGTGATGTCAATGGGGAGCTTCCTGCTCGATAAGAGCAGGAAGCTCCCTGGGTCTTGTAGTTGCCAAGACCAACCTTAGGGTCTCGTCGCAAGCCCCGATGGACGCGATGGTCTTGACCATCACGACCATTAACCTGGTCGGTCGATAAAGCTGTGGGTAGTAACCCACAGCTTAGCTAGCGACCAGGAGGTCACACTTAAAAAAAGAAGCGGCCGCCCTCATTCAGAATGAACGCTCGCTTCTTGCGAGCGCCTCTGAATGAGGGCCATTGTCCCCACTCATTCGCATAACCATCAAATATAACACATACATTTTTATTACTGTTCTACACCCATCTGATGATGGCACCAGGGATTCCAAAAGGCACTTAACTGTGCACACATCATCTACTTATCTAGTAGGTACACTCATAATTAGATTGTCAAACCAATTCTGTTGCTAATTGCACTGCATTGAAAAATATATATATATATATATATATATATATATATAACTAAAACAAATGTTTCCATTTTAATTGATGTATTAAAAATAAATGTTCTAAAGTGTATTTATAAATATTATTTTGAAAAAGTGACAAACAGTACATCAAATATTGTGATCACAGGGAAAGTTTGATGTCCAAAGGGCAACAAAAATAGCATTTTAAAATTCTGGAAAATTCTGTCGATGTAAAACATCAATTGTTGTAAATTATAAGATTTAAATATTTTTTATAGGTAAATTGATTTCATCTTGTCAACATGAGTTTGACATCATAATGAAAAAAAGTTAATATTCTGACAAAAATGAATAATGATTCAATTCTAAAGAATTCCCGTGGCTCATGACATCACTCATATGAAAATGCTGGAATTCTGAACTCACGTATCCTATAAAGGTGAATTTTTAGCAATTTTGCAGTGATTTTTTTTAATAGCTATACAGTGCTTCATATACAAATGTTTCTTAAAAGTAGAGCGATCATCTGCTTCAGAATAAACCTTGGACACCATTTTGCTCACAATGGGATAAATTACCTGCATTTGTAGATTATTTACCACTTTGGTCTGAAACATTTAGAAACCTCTCCACAACACAGATAAAACATCTGGAACCACAAAAGAGAGTATTTTGATCTTTCTAAAAGTGTGAATATATAATGGAGAAATTCATAAACATTTATTTTCAATGCATCTGAAAAAATAATCTTAGCATCATCCATAAAGAAAGTGTCTTCCAATTGTGTTGGATGTTTTTTTACATATTAACATACATAGCATATAAATATATATATATATATATATATATATATATATCTTGATATGTTAATATATCCTTGGAGGAACACACGGAGCAGTGGGATTAATCTATTGAGATAAAAGCAACACCAGAGAGTTGAAACTATGCAAATGAATAGGAAAATAATATTTGAAAACAGCTTCCATAATTATCAATAATATACTAAAATAGAATGAATGTATGAATGACTAAACTCAATGTTTCAAGAAAGAAAAAATAGGTTGCGCTGCTTTTGTTAGATGTAGAAATACTTAATTGATCCACATAACAAACTTCTTTTAATCACAAAACATTTATTACACACATAATAAAATTGACATATTGATAAATATAATATCTCTATAGAGAATAAAATACAGCAAAATTGTTGCAATTACTGTGACAGCTTAATATATCTGGAATGTTTGATCAACATCGACAGCCGGCCCTTATGTAGTGAGCTCCGGAGCGAGAGAGTTTCTCTCTCGAACCGGGGCTTGTGCACGTGCAGTGCGGCCGCTGCACATGCACAGGACCAAAACATTGACCCGGTTGCGAGCATTCAGTGCTTGCGACTGGGTCCGAATGAGGTCCAATGTGTCAACTGAGTTTAGTATCTAATAAGTTCATCTAAGATGCAGCATGTGGGCTGATACTTGCAATACACCATAGCTCCTTATACTTGGGTAAGAACTTGTAAAAATGTGCCACCATAAATCCACGAAGATGACTCTTCCCACAGTGAAATGCACAACGATAATCCCCCTTCAATAGGATATACAACTACACACATGAATCTGTGTCTGTCTGGGATCTGTGGTGCACCAGTGCTGTTTATGTATGTAGTTATTTAGCACTCAGTGTAACAGGCAGAATCACTGGGATGGTATCCATACAGTAACAGCTTGTTTAGCAATGTTCACCTCTAGATAGCAAGGCAGAGTGGTGGCTGTGAACAGGGCACGTACCTGACCTACACCATAATCTGGCAGTGGTCTTGTGTCCTCACTGATGATGTGGATGATACCGCTTGCTCTCGTGGCCAGAGTATCAGTTGATTGGGCTTGTGTGATGGCAAGGCGGGATAGCAGCTGTGAGCATGGCACGCACCTGACCAATGCTCCAATCTGCTGATGGTCTTGTGGCCCCGCTGGTGGTGTAGTTTCGACCTGATTAACAACTGCTTAGACACTATGTGAGCCAACAGCTCTCTGCACAAATGGTGAAATGTGCCGGTTGGTAGCAATAAAAGTAAAATTCCAGATAATAGCACTTAGTTACTGTAGATGAAACCCCTTTGATGTGTTTCACTCCTCCCTCATCTTTAAAAACCTTCCAGAGAGGAGAGAAACGTGTCAAAGGGTTATTATCTGGAATTTTACTTTTATTGCTACCAACCTCCACATTTCACCATTTGTGCAGAGATGTGTTGGCTCACATAGAGTCTAAGCAGCTGTTAATCAGGAGAGAGAGAGCAGTGGTAACTACACCACCAGCAGGGCCACGAGACCGTCACCAGATCAGATCATCGGTCAGGTGTGTGCCGTGCTCACAGCCACTATCCCACCTTGCCATCACACAAGCCCAATCTGGCTGCGAGAGCAAGCGGTATCATTTGCATCATCAGTGAGGACACAAGACCGCTTTTAACACATAAATTTCACATAAAAATGTGACACATAAAAATCTGGCATCATGCAATTATCTTGAAATATCCTTATATGGCATTAATCTTCCTGCTATGCCTTTGCAATTTATGTTCAGGATATAAAGACATTAGTGTTAGATGGCAGAATGGGTTGGGTACAGGATCCGGCTCTCAGGATCCCAGGGCTGAGAGTCCTGATGCCAGCATCCCAACCGTATTAAAATATTGATACCTGCTGGTAAGTACCCTAACCCCGCCCCTCAGGGTTGTCTTAACAGCAGTGTGGGCCCTGGCCAAAGCAATGCACTGGGGGCCCTACCTACCCAGCCAGCTCTGCACATTAAAAATTGGTGAGCTCTCATCTATTAAAGACATAAATATCTACAGAGGCTGTATACAGCATTTGTGTTACCAGCGCTAAAAACCGGGTCTTATTCTTATACACATACTGGAAATAAACATCTTGTATTATTATTTTCAGTAACTGATTGCCTAAAGTTTTGAAATAACCTCAATCAACACTGTTCTTAATATTATTTTTTAAATGTTTCTTCTTTTTTTTATAAGCTAATTGCTTTTATTTATGTAAAACTATATCTACTGGTGTAAAGGTTGGATTTTGTGCACTCAGGATTATACACATGCTGCGTTGTTATTTATACTAATGGACATTTATTCTTAAATATTGCAACTGCTGATATTACATTTATATACTACTGGGCCATTATGCTAATGTAACTAAATGTTGTTACCTTTATACAAGTTGACTTTTACTTGATTTTATGAGTTATGCTTATTGAATAAATATATTTTTTAGACAAACACACCAGCGCAGAATTGTATTTATATGGTTTATATACAATACAAGCCAAATAAAGCCAAGGAAAGACTCATACCAATCAAGGAAGTTCTCCAATGTTGTTATACTAATATGGCCCTGTTAACAATGATGTCCTCGGTTTGGTATCCCTCTATCCGACAGGTTCTCAACCTTGGTCCTCAGGACCCTAAACTGTGCATGTTTTCCAGGTTTCCTCACAGCATCACAAGTGAAATAATTAGCTCCACCTGTGGATCTTTTAAAATTTGTCAGTGAGTAATGACTGCACCTGTGCACCTGCTGGGTGACATGCAAAACATGAACTGTGGGGGTCCTGAGGACCGAGTTTGAGAACCACTACTCTATCCAGGCTGAAATGTCCCCACCAATGCATTTCTATCCACAAAGGTATCTTTTTCAAGGTATAGGGACAGATCAGTAGATATGTCCTTAACTACCCTATCCACATACAATAAATTGTTGCAGGTGTATATTATTTGGATCATCTACCCCGATCCTTTATAAATCCAGATATCTCTTTGCACTTTATATATACATTATACAAAGTCCATGTTGCGCCGCTGCCAATCTTCCGGTTTTCCATAACTGGAAGTGATGTATCGTCCCTGCAACTCCAAACCTCGTTTCCATGATGTTGGCCTTTATCTTCTGGTCTCCATCCTATAAATCTGTTCAGAGGTTCCTCCTGTTGTTATAGTTCACTGGTTGTCAGGACAACCATTGATCAGTAACTCGAACATATAACCCCTTTTCTCTCTACCGGAAGTGACATGTAGTCCCGAAAATATAATATCCATGACACTTCATTGTCATGGATACTCCCAACAGATATCACATCAATCATTTTAAAGAAAAGCATAAATATGGCTTAGCAGTACTGGCATTCAAAGAAAGGACCTTAATCCATCCAAAAATAGCATACATATAGCACTGATAACATATAAATGTTATAATATAAATAGAATAAAAATTATATTGTAAATCCATATTTAAATATGAAATCATGAAAATATAGAAAATATATAGGAAGTGTATATCAGAGCAGTGTTATTCCTAGATAATATTATAAAAACCCTCAAGTACCTAAAACTACTATAAAACACATTTTTATTCAAAATCCTGGTTAAGGCCAGCTGGTATCAAGGTTTTCTATGTATAAATATATTTAATTTCCATCCTTGTTAGAGAGCTCATCATATATTTTATTCTTTTAGCTTTTTTAATCAGTTTGATTCCCCAAGACCCTTTTATCTTATTTACACAGCAATTGTGTTCTTTTTTAAAATGAGATAAGAATGAATGGGTTCCTACACCTTGTCTGAGATTACTTGTTCCCCAATCCTTGTTTTAAGTGGTCTTGTTGTGCGACTGGCTGCTGCGTGGACTTCTTGAGGTACAGTCAATGACTGCACAGCATACTGGGGTCACACAAACTTGACACAGAGGGTCACTCACATTTATAGAACATAAACTAGGTGCAATAATTGGTTAATTAATTAGTATGCATTAAAGAGATAATAAATGATATACAAGCACCCTTAAACAGTAAACTGGATTATTTTCATTAGAAATAATATAAATGTATGGTGAGTTACTCCACCCAGAAGTGGAACATAAAATATAAATAAATACTCATTCAAACATAAGTTAAAAAGAAAAAACATTTATTATACACACCAATAACAAATCTCACAGTTCATAAACAGTGTATAGACGTGGTCATCACCACTAATAAAAATACAATCTAAAAATGACATGTCTCAGTGAAGAAACAGCAATGATGAGCTGGACTACATACAGTAGGTGGTTGTCCGCCGCTGTTGCAGAACTCAACATTTGTTCCTGTCCCTGACTGATTCTCACAGCAGTGACAGGAGACTGAATGAATTACAACAGTAGAAACATGTATGCAAAAGTATATAAGCAGTCATCTTCAGCTGCTATAGGGCTCAAGGTTAGCTCCTGTCTCAGTTTACTTCTTACAGCAGCAACAGGAAGCTAAATTAATAGCAACAGTGGATACAGTTGTAGAGATTTAAGGGCATAGCCTATGTCCAAAATGGAGTGACCCTATCAATGGCATTAACCCTAACTAGTTTATTTATCTATAGCAGCTGATGATTTCATCTAATGAAAAAAGAGTGGCCTAAAGGGTGGCCACCCATGCATCAGCATAATCAATTAAAACATACAAATAATGTGATGAAGAGTTAATCAATTTAGTAAATAATAACAGAATCACCAATTAACTATTTCAGAGTCTATGTTGTGCTTTTTTAGTTTTATTCCATCCCTCCACTTTTAAAATTACAGGTATTCCAAGGACCCACTTCTCCAAATTTACTGTAATTATATATTGTGGCAATATCAAGCTAGGTTGCGAGAGTGACTCATGGATTCTGTAAGGGGCCGTTGGAATCCACCCACACAGGGTAGAAAAAGGAAGTGTCACCACACCTAATTGCTGCCTTGTGTACTGAGCCCAGGTGAGGTCTAATGAGGCAGACCAAGTCAGGCTGACAGAGGAGACAGTCCAAGTGTGACTGTGGCAGCTAGAGAGCACAGTGGGTCTGGAGGCCACTGGGTGCCAAGAGACCAGTTTCCAGACCTATGAGAGGCAAGGAGGACACAAATAACTGACTGTTTGTGTGAAGCTGTAGCAGCCAAGCTGCAGGCCGAGTCCATACTCACAGGAGGCAGGGAGGACCACTAAAGAGACTGTGTGACTTTGTGGAAGTCAGGCCAGGGGACCATGTCTATACCTGTGAGAGACAGGACTACAACAGACTGTTCTGTTTGCAGACTAGCTGTCCATTATAGTCAAGGTTCAAGAATTGAGGTAGTGCCCTGAATAGAGACTAGTTTTTGTTATTTTTGTTCCTGAATACTGACAGTAAAGCTCCATTTATTTCATTTTCCCTGAAAAGCTGTGTATGGATAATAATTATGCACCATGCACTGCACTACTGACCTATCTACTGAGTTCAATTACCCAAAGTTATCACCATATATATGATCATCTGAAAAAAAAAATTATTGTGGTAAATCAATTTCAATTTAAAAAGCTCCCTGATGTTAGAAGAAGCAGCCATGACTGCTACATATGTGCAGTAGAATGACAATGTACCTGTTAAAAAATAAGACACTTCTCCTATTCCACAGTTTAATCCAATGGTCTTCTGCTTGGTGCTCTTGTCTTATGTACTCCCCATGATAGGGAATTTTTTATAATTACCTTGACCTTGCTGAATAGTAGACTACAAAGTCCAATGTATTTTTACTGGCTTACTTAGCTGTAATTGATATCTATTTCATCAACACTACAGTACCAAACTTGCTAAAGAGCATTACTATTGAAAGAAGATCCATTTTTTAGCCTGCTGCTTAACTCAGTTATGCATTTTCTTGATGGAACTGCTGAATTTCTACTCCTGGCTGTAAAGTCTATTAACCGATACTTAGCGATATTCTACACTCTGCATTATTTAGCTATTTTTAAAAATGTGTATGTATTCAGCTTATTGCAAGCATTTGGCTTGGTTCATTTTTCTCTATGTGTATTCTATCAAATTTCTTGATGAAGCTCAAATTTTGTTTTCCTAAGATTGACCATTTTTTTCTGTGTTGTTGGACAGCTCCTGAAGAACTCCTGCACAAACACAGCGCACATTGATAACTAGGTACTTGCATCTTCCCTTTTGGTTTCTCTTTCTTAGTTACAATTCTAACATATTTGAATATTACAACTGCTGTAGTAAAAATTCATTCTACAGAAAAGAAGTGAAGGGTACCTGCTCTTCTCATGCTATAGTTGTGACTCTTGCATATGGCAGTTGCATGTTTATATATTCTAGATCAACACTGCATCAGGAATCTTCTTTTGACAAAAAAAGTATCAATTCTGAACACAATTGTTGTTCCTTTAATAAATACATTAATTCATACTTTGAGGAACCAAAATGTCAAGGAAGCAGTCTATGATGTGTTAAGATTAAGAAGTAATGAGAATTTCATTACAGAATATTTTACTTGTACAATGCTGTATTTTGATCATTGTACAGTATATCAATTTCTATGCTTCTTTACATTTTTTTCTTTAGAATTTCTGTTGCAATACAAATTTTACAAAACAAGGTAGTTGGAGAATATAAAATTCTGGAAAAATATATTATTTGTTATCTCAGTTTTACATTCCTTTCCAGTTTTCAAATGGTTCTACCTAGTGTTTCCATAAAAGTACATTTACATATAATGTTTAAAATTCTGTAGCACTGTTTGTGCTTTGTGAAATTATATAAATTGATCTATATTTCCTTGTAATTGAAACAAATCTGCAATGTCATATATGGAGAGATTCAAACATTTTATTTGTAAGTTTTTAAATGTTGCTGTTATTTTTATTAGACAACATTTATTTATTTATAAAGCTCACACTTTTACAATTCTTTAAATAGCATTTCTATTATGCCTGGTTGCCTGCGTCAGCTTTCTCCTGTCTGCTGTTAACATAGTAACTGTAGACAATTTGTATGTATCCTAACAATACAACTGTGTCGACATTTTTCCTTTTGCATAATACTGACATAGTAACCTGTTGATTTTTTTCATGTATAGCTGGAAATGCAATTAGATTGTTTGTGGTGCATGTAATCATATCATTAGCATATAAGATGTTTTACCAATTTGCAGGCCTTGTATATTAGGGTCCTTGTTATACTGTGCTGATGAATCCATAACCCTACACAAGATTATTGGGGAAATAGGCATCTGTGTTATATCAATCTGTGTCAGAAATGGGGGTTTGACAGGAACACTAAACTTAAAACTTTAACCAAAGAGTTGGATTAAAGTTAAAATTGATTTACTGTAAAAAGCAGAAGTGGGGAATCAAAGTTCAATAGAGCCATTTTAAGATATTCTCAGTTAGAGATGTAGTCAGGATCCCAGCTGTCACAAATCCTGTCGGTCACAATACCAACAGCAGAATCCTTATGGTCAAAATACTGACAAATCCTGAGGGTGAGTTATAGTATTAGGTTTAGGGTTTGGGATAGGCACCAGGGGAAAAGTTAGGTTTAGGCTGCATTTGGGGATAGTTAGGGTTATGCTAATATAGAGGATGGTTAGGGTTAGGCCACCAAAGGGGATGGTTATTGTTAGGCTAAAGAAAGGGTCAGGCTGTGGGATGGATGGGTTTGAGTTAGAATACTCACTAAAATGTATCTGCATTTTGAATATCGGGATTCCGCTACCAGTATTGTAACCATCGGGATGGTCACCACCAGGATGTCATATCCAACCCCTCGGTTGACTATAAAATGCAAAGGCCTTTTAGAAGCCAATTAGAAAATTGTATCATCCAGAGTTTGGTAGGCTGTCACAAATCCCCTCTGTTCACGGTTAATAATGAATCAAAAAACAGTATTTAACTGGGAGGCAGTCATTTTTGCATACCTTTTAATATATGTATTACACAAAGAAATGGATTAAAAATTATGCAGCTATCTATCACTTTATGAACTTCTTATATAGTTAAAATAGTAGTAACCATCATTTATCTATCTTTTCTGTGGATAAAAAAACCTGGTATATTTATTTTCTTGTTTTGAATCTAGAGTGGGATATATTTATTTAGCAGAAAGTGATCAATATTAATAAATGTTTATTGAAAAGTGTTGTGTCCTTTTAAAGGTACTTAATGTAATTAATTTTCATTTTAAAATATATCTTAGTTTTACAATGCTACACATTTAGTTTAGTGCTTTAAGTTTTCTAAAATAGTTTTCTGTTCCCCAGGAAATATTATTCAGCTGAATTTTGTTTCACATATTTGTTTCAGTCATATATTTGCTAGTTATACTGTTCAATGATGCATAACCTACTGTAGCAAGCTCTCTAATTGGTGATGGCTTTCCTAGCACTTAATTGTATTAAATGATCTGTTATAAATGTGTTGTAGGCATAACAGTGAGTAGTTTAAAGATAAGAACTCAATCATATAAGATGTAATATATTGTTGTTATAAGAGGTAGTTATTCAACTTAATTGCTTTATTTCCTGGATGTTAAAGCTGCTAGTAATCTGAACTGTGGTCTTGAAAATATCTTTGGTAAATGTTTCATAAATTATATCTGCAGTTATTAGTCTGTATTAAGACAGGATGGTGTTTAAATCTTAAATTATATTACCTTGTTATGATCCTGTTTGTTTTTGTTTAATTTTATTGACAGGTGGTGTAATGGGTAGAAGGTCTGGGGCTTGATTGTAATTAGTGAACAAAATTGCTAAGTAAAGATGTGCGTGGACCCCTGTATTTTTGTTTTGGTTTAAATTCATCATCATGTTTTTGTTTTGGAAAATCTACCCTCAAGTGTTTTGTTTTATATTTGGTTTTGGTTAGGTTTTGACTTCCATAAAAATTGAGAAAAGATCAATAAAACAGCTATTTTTAACCTGTTTACATGCAATCCAAAACCTGAATTTGTTTTTTTAATTCCGAGTTCCTAACTGACTGCAGAACCTAACTGGGACTTGGTTTGACTCTGAACCCCAAAGTGATTCTGACCTAGGACTTGATTTGACTCAGAACCCCTAAGTGAGGGTGTGTTCATATTTCAGGAAAACCAAACCGCACATATTTATTGTTTAGTAACTATTTTTAGTAGCCATTTTAGTATACAGTATGTGATGTTTTCTTATTTAAAGTGTGTTTTTTTAGTGTAAGTAAGAGTTACACATATGTTAAATGGGAGTAAATTGTCTATTTTATAATTTAATTTCTACAGCCACAAATTCATCACAGCTATTCCGCTCAATAATAATCTACTTTCATTTGCACATTCACTACACTCTCTTCATCTCTGTTCCCCAAATTAACTTCACCCTATTTACATGTCTCCAAATAAATCAGTCCCTCTCTCCTGTGCCCTCTGGATTGTTAAATCTGTCTGTAGCAAACTATTCCTCACACATGAACTTTATATCGCCAACTCCCTGAATCTCCTAGCTATCACCAAATTCTGCATTTACGCCACTGATACCACTTCTCCTGCAGCTCTTTCTTCTGCAGGCTTTGCATTCTCTCACACATCCTGGCATGGGGATTGCCATGGTTGTGGTATTAGGGTTATACTATCCTCTGATTACTCTTACCTCACAATCATCCCTTTCATGCTCTACATTCAAGGATCATGCTATTCACATCTTCTAACCTGTTTATCTCATAGTAGCTGTGATTTATCATCCTCCTAGTCCTCCCACCAAAATCCTTGACAACTTTGCCTCCTGGCTCCTGACTTCCTCTCCTCAGACCTGTCTGTACTCATCTTAGGTGACTTCAATATCCCTAAAAATGTCCCCACATAATCCTCTGCCTCTAAATTCCTTACCCTCACACCATTACTTGGTCTCTTCCAATGGAACTTCTCACCCTCACAGTTTAGTGGACACTCACTTTATCTGGTCTTCACTCACCTCTGTGATATATTTGATTACATCAATTCCCCATTTCCCCTCTCCATAACTTTGATGCTATTGTCACCATATCCTTATCCTCCCTGCTCTATTTACTTCTTTCCCCATTATCTCTCTCTCTCCTGCCATGAACAAGAAATTTATTTTTAAATTTGCACTTCCTTCATTCAGATTTATGCTCTCAACTAAGAGTACTGCCCTCTCTCTCTCTAAACAGTCATATTTCAAGAACCTTATCTTCTCCCACTCCTCAAACCCTTGTTGTCTCTTTGCCACTTTAAACTCCCTCCTCATCCCCCTACTCCTTGACTCTCCACTTCACTCTCTGCCATTTGCCACCCATGTTACAATTAAAATTAAAATTGACTCCATACTTCAGGACCACAAGACCGTCACCCCCCCACCCCCTCTTTTCCTAGACCACTCCTCCCCATCCATCTTATTAATTCTGACACCTTTCTAACCTGTATTTGGAGATGAGGTTATGGCCCTCATTCTACCCTATTCCTTCCCACCTCCTCTACTACCTCTCTCCTTCAACCTGTTCCCATCTTGCTCACCTCTTTAATTTATGTCTCATATCATACACAGTCCCCTCTCTCCATTAAAGCATGTCCTTCTCTCCCCATTTAAAAAAACCCCACCCTTTAACCTAACACTCTCTCTAACTACCTGTTACGGTTCTCGCATGGTTATGTAAGACCTCTAGAGCAAGGGAGAGGATCTTCCCCCAATAATAGCTATCTGCTATTCCCTTAGTGATTTACTTATAAACTGGTACTTAGGTGGCCACATGGACTTACACATCCAGTGGTAGAGGCTTACACAACTTACGAGAGCCCGCTGGATTGCTGACCAATAACACGACAGAGATAAGGAGTGGCAGTCCTTCCACTACTGGTACTAACTGGATTGCAACTGCGAGTGAATGGTACAAGAACTGATGATATGGACTCAGTACTCAAGTAGCAACATTTGACAAGATCTCAGGTATGTCTTGTGACTTATGGTGCAGCTGGGTTGTTTAGACAAGGAGTGAGGTGACAAACAATACAGACTGTGAAGCAGGAGTGACCTGAACTATGTTATTGCAGGATTTAGACAGGACTCGACCAGACAGGACTGGTAAATAGGAAACCTAGACTAAACAGGCAAGATAACTGACGTGGAAAAGACAGGCCAATAACAGACATAAATGAAAAAATATCACAACATAAGGCGCTGCCTCATATAGCAGCAGAAAAGGTCAGTATATAACAGACATAAACCAGACATACAAAAAGAAACAAGAACTAGGTACCAGATTCGGCCTTGAGGGCCGAGGTACGACAGAAAAACACGGAGAGGTCTTGAGAGCTGTGTTGCAACTTTGAGAGCCAAAGTGCAGCTGGAGAGCTAAAAGCTGTACAAGCTGTGATGCAGCCTTGCAGGTCAAAATGCGGCTATGACAGCAGAGATGCTGCTTGATAGCTGATTGATGTACAGGCTGTGATGCAGCCTTGTGGGCTGAGGTGGGGCTATGACCACCCAGATGTAGTTTGAGAGCTGATAGATGTACAAGCTGTGATTTGGCCTTGCAGGCCGAGGTGCAGCTATGACTGCCGAGATGCGGCTTGAGAGCAAATAGATATAGAGGCTGTGATACAACCTTGTGGGCTGAGGTGCAGCTATGACCACCGAGTTGCAGCTTGAGAGCCAATAGATGTCAAAGAAAATGGGCCTCTGAATGAACACCCTGAACATTTATATATATATATATATATATATGATTGGAGGTGATACCTGTGGAGACCATAGATAAATACACAAAAAGAGATACAGTGCACAACTCCAAAAAAACTGATTATATATAAATAAATAAATTTTGCAGTAAATAGAGGTTTTTGGCATAATCTTGGCCAAGGTTATGGGCCTACCCACCACATCCAGGTAACCTCTGTAGGGTAGGTCCCTAAGATACTAGGGTTCAAATCCAGAGCACAGGACACCCCCAAACTAGCCCAGCTAAGCCACCACAAGGCTAAAAAAGAAATAGTTAAGAGCATCCGCAGCTGCATATAGAGAATTAAACTAAAAAAGTGAAATACATATATAAAAAACAGAAAGTGAAGCGTTAAAAAGTGTTATAAAGGAAAATTGTGTTATAATGCGGTGCCCTGATGCAGATCAACCAAAGCAATCCAGGGGGACCCACGCCCCAAAAATTAACCAAAGCTGCACTACACAGTCTAAATATTTGCAGGACTTACCTATATTGTGCCTCTGACTGGTGTGCATATTACAACACACAGACAGACAGGAATGACAGGCTATGACCTAAACAGAGACAAGACAGGAATCTGGCTACCTGCAACAGCTGGAACATGGATCAAGACAAGATGCATTGTCCCAGTGACAAGTATAGCAGGGACCTGACACCAAGCTGATCCGCTGTCACAGATCATAACACTACCGTCCTTTTCTCTCTCCTCCCATTTGCCTCCAAACTCCTTCTGTAAATTATTTACAACTGCCTTACAGACTATCTTTCCTCTCACTCCCTGCTTGACCCATTTCAGTCTGGATTCCATCCTCTCCTCTCTACTGAAACTGCTCCCCCAAAAATCAACAAAGAACTCCTTGCTGCCAAATACAATGGCCATTACACTTTCTTCTCAACCTATCTGCTGCTTTTGACACTGTGTCCCACCCTATCCTCCAAATTCTTCACTCTTTTTGTCTGCAGGACACTGACCACTCTTGGCTGTCCTCCTACCTCTTTGACCACTCTTTCTACATATCCTCTCATGATTCCACTTCACTCTGTCTTCCACTAGCAGTAGGTGCCCTCAAGGTTCTGTTCTGGGACCTCTCCTATTGTCATGTTTGAGCTCAGAAGATCTTTCACAGATGGTTTAGAAGTTGGGATGCCAGGTTGGGGAAAGAACCAGAGATGAGGAGCCTGGATATATGTTTTTCTCATCCATGAATACTGGATGTTGTCTAGACCTGACCAAAGGTTTGGAGTCTAACCTACTAGGAGGTGTTCACCAGTGACCCTTCCAATCGGGGAATGGGTTTAAGCTGCACCCAGCAGGCAGGTCGTGTCCCATTGGTCAGGAATCTGGTGCAAGTGGGAAATGGAAGAACATAAACACAGAGAAAGCACAGGAGAATGGTACTAGGAGTAAATATTTGGGCAACATACTGAGTACGCACACAGTTTATCCAGACACAGGGCTTGTACAGAAGAATGGCACTAGGACTCAGTACTTGAGTGACATACTGAGTACACACACTGTTGGTCCAGATGCAGAACTGGTACAGGAGAATGGCATTAGGAGTCAATACTCAGGTGACGTACTGAGGACACAAACTGTTGATCTACATGCTAACTTGGTACAGGAGAATGGCACTAGGAGTCAGTACTTGGATGACATACTGAGTACATACACTGTTGGATAACACTTGGAATAATACATTAAAAGAAAGGAGCATGGAACCTTGAATGCTGCCACACCAAGTAATCACTGGAAGTAGCAAAGTTGTTCAGACAACTTCCTGTTGCCTGGAGCCAGGCTAAATACGCTAAGGTTGCGATCCATTGGAGGATGGTGTCAGCTGACAGCAACCAATGTTACTATTGGGTAAAGGGCTAATCAAGGGATGTAGACTGTCATGGCTGCTTCCATGATGGTAACCACAGGAACCAAATCACGGAGCAACACATGGATGTCCTAGCAGACCCCTGGAATAAACCTCAGAGTGTCACTCACTGCCACACCTGATGCCTGACTGCATGGGAGGTCAGGGGAACCCGGCGCTGCGGTGAGTAATGGCTGATCCTAGGCCGCAACCTGACACCTATTATCCCTCTAAATGCCCTATATAGTTGAACTCATCAATTATTTTGGCCTCAAATATCATCTCTTTGCTGATGTTACTAAGATCTACCTCTTCTCACCTGATATTTACCCTCTCTCCTCACTGGTATCTCCAACTGTCTTTATGCTATTTCTACATGGATGTCTAAGCACTTTCTTAAACTTATCATGTCTAAGACTGAGCTAATCATCTTACCACCTTCCTGCATAACCTCACCTTCCACAATTGCATTATCTATTGGCAGCAAAACCATCTCCTTTAGCCCCCAAGTTTGCTCTCTTGGAGTTATCCATCACCTTCAAACCACACATTCAGTAAATTTCACAGTCATGTAATTTCCATCTAGGAAATATTCCTAGGATAAGACTATTTCTCACACTGGAGGCAACAAAGACCATTATCTCAAGATTGGACTTCTGGAACCTCCTCCTATGGTACCCTCCTCACTCCCACCTCTCTCCACTCCAATCTGCCCTTAATGCTGCTCATCTTCCTCCCCAAACATACTACATATGCCTCCCCTCTCCTGAAAGCCCTACATTGGCTCTCCTTCCCCTTCAGAACCCAATTCAAGCCTCTCACACTCTCTTCTAAAGCCCTCACCCAATTATCTTTCATTTACATCTCTGACCTTATCTCCTTTCACACTACAGTCCAGCCACTTCACTCCTAAAATTCCTCTCTTTCCAACTAATTACATCCTCCCAGACCCACCTGCAAGATTTTGTCCATGCTGCTCTCTACCTCTGGTATACTCTCCCTCTCCCTATCATATTCTCCACCTGTCTGCTAAAGTTCAAAAGAGCTCACAACTCACTTTTTAATCAAAACTATCCAGCTCTCATTCTAACTCACTGCTCTTTGCTTCTTCCTCACTGTCTAGCCCATATGTATTCACCCCTGTTTGCCCTTCCCATTTAGATTGTAAGCTCTTTAGATTGTAATTTCCTAGGGGGCCCCAGAGTGTACCACTGCCTGCGCTGCTGCTGCTGCAGTAATCAGCAGGGTGCAGGCATGTATGGGCCCCCTGCTGATCACTGCAGCAGCAAGTGCAGTGGTGTCATCTGCCACCCGCACCAGCAAGTAGAAATTAACTGCACCTGGCCACAAGCTGCAAATACACATAGCATCAGGGCCAGATGGTCTATATCACTCACTCAGTCACTGCTGGTGCTTGCCGCTGGGGCTTGGATAAGCTGGGCACTGTGGTGGGGGCGGGGCTACTGCCTAATGATTCCTTGATCATTCAGCCAGTGATCTGAGGAGTCTGATTTGAGCTGAACTGTCTCCACAGATCACTGGCTGAGAGATCCGAGGAGTCATAAAGGCAGCCCCACCCCAACCACAGTGCACTGCCTCTCCATTCCCTCCCAGCAGCAGCAGACCAGGAGTTAGGACTCAGGAGGAGAAGGACTTACCAGAAGTTGCCTAGGAACCTCAGCAGGTAAGTGCATCCTGGGGGGAGTGTGGGATAGGGTTGGGAAGCACAGTGGGGGATGAAAGAGCATGATGTGTGTGATGGGGGATGGGAGAGCAGTGTGAGATGGGATATCACAGTGGGGGATGGGAGAGCACACTTTGGGATGGGGATGGGATAGCACAGCGGGGGATGGGAGAGCACACTTTGGGATGGGAGAGCACCATGTGAGATGAGGGATGGGAGAGCACAGTGTGAGATGGGGGATGGAAGAGCAAAAGTGTGAGATGTGGAATGGGAGAGCACTTTGTGGGATGAGGCATGAGAGAGTATACTGTTAAATGGAATGAGCAGCACTGCTAGGTCTGCGTTGCAGAGATAAATTACAGCCATACATGTAAATGACATTTTGGGTTTTAATTAACCCTTTTTCAAGGAAAAATGTTTAATTACAACCAGAAACATCAGTTCACGTGTATGGCTTTTTTTAGTGTAATTTAATGCTGCAACACAGACCCAGGAGTGTTGCTCGTTCTGATTATGTATGTACTAATCGTTTTTGGGCTTGCACCCAGGCAGGAATATATGGGAGTGCCATTCATTGGATCTGTATTATATATATATATATATATATATATATATGTTCTGTTTCATTCTATACATGTGTAATAACCATTAGATACTCCTTTTGTGAGTTCTATTGGACATGCTGTGATTATTCCCTTTAATATATGTTATTGAATTTGTTTCTTACTTGATGTGCATGCCATTGATTACATTGTTTGTATTAGTTACTGTTGCTAATTCATTTGTTTTGATCATTTGCAACTGTGTTTGGTGTTGGTTTGCTTTACTCATTGACTGAGTCGACAAGCTGTGTTGTTCACAGACTTCTGGCAACATCACACTTGGTGTTTTGTATTTAACTGGTCATTATTTGTATTTTAATTTATCTTGATGAAAGAACATTGATAAAAGTTCTGAAATGTTTATGTAACACAGGCTTGGTGTGGATTCTTTATTCAGTTGTCCGAGTGCCGCCTCTCAATGTTTGTATCGATGTTGGTACCTATTTAGGTAACCACAAGGAAGGCACCAGACGCAGGTGTATGGCTATAGCAAGTGAGTGCCAGCTCCTACAATTCTAAGACTATTCAGACCGGTGTCCTGTCCTGGTCTGATATTGCATGGCATCCAGCTAAATTGTATACAGCCTTTTTCATCAGGTGTGATTTACCTCTTTCTCAGATTGTTTCACGTTCTGGTGTTTCCCACACTGTTGCTGATCATATTACAAACTTTTTCCACAATGGTGGATGCCGAGGGGAATGCTACATGTATTCAGTTGGAAGTGGGAGACATCTTCAGCTATTCCGCCAGTGAAGCGGATGACATAGTTTTTTCCCAATGTTTGCAAGACAAAACGACTACTTCTAATTAAGAGTTATTCAGAGAATGGTTAAAATTAAAGAAAAAAGAGACTGATTATATCTATCATGGAATTACCTTGTCTGACTACTTCAAGTGTAAGAAAATTCCCAGGGGCTTCCGAATCAGGTATGTCCTGACCATCGGGAGACATAACATACCTTCTGCAAATGGTGGGTCGCCATTCTTAACAAATGTTCGCTTGACTTGATTTTGTTGGTGATCGAGGAGTCTAAACGTGAAT
The DNA here is from genome assembly GCA_031769625.1 of Taudactylus pleione. Classification (NCBI taxonomy): domain Eukaryota; kingdom Metazoa; phylum Chordata; class Amphibia; order Anura; family Myobatrachidae; genus Taudactylus; species Taudactylus pleione. The sequence continues at coordinate 5,832,329 of JAUIMM010000077.1, read as the reverse complement.
TGAATCTCAGCAATGAAAAAATGTCTATCTTGAAGCAACACATAAAGTCACTTTAGAAGCTGATACCGATAATAAATGGTTGGAGAAAATGAATACTCAAATTGAACTGTATACGGCTGAACTGATTCGGTTCAAGAAAAATAAGTTTCAGAAGCTTAATGAGGACTATGAGAGACAGCATGAATATGGATGGTTGACGGGATCACACTCTGGGGGTCATTCATACCCGGTCGTTAGCGCCGATGCGCTTGGACCGGGTCGATGGCCCCCCACAGAGCATGTGCTCGATGTCGTGCGCATGCGTGAGACCCACTACGACCAACAGCGCCGGTCGTAGCGGGTCTCGATCCAAAGGGGGCGAGCTGTTGATGTTGATTGACAGCTCGCCCCATTTGGAAGGCGGGCCGGGGGGGTGGCAGCCCAAATGGGGGCGTTCCCATGGGAACGCCTACCATTTGGGGGTGGCCCCACTGACATCACTAGTGATGTCAGTGGAGAGCTTCTCGCTCAGACATAGCCGAAAGCTCTCTGGGGCTTACGACAAGGGAGACCCTACCCTAGGGTCTCGTCGTAAGCCCCGATGGTCGCGATGGTCTTGACCATCGCAACCATCACCTTAGGCGGTTGTAAGGATGTGGGTGTTAACCCACAGCCTTACCACTGCAAAGGAGGACATCTTGAAAATTCAAGAGGTCCTCCCGTCATTCAGACCGACCGCACGCTCTGTGCAACCGGCTCTGAATGAGGTCCTCTAATACTACACGGTACCCACGGCCATTCCAACATAGACAAAGAGGTTATAACACAGCATCATCAGGTGGCTCCTCAGTGGGTATCAGTGATAGTGATGGCCCTTTAGATGCAACATCAATTCCTATGGTCCCTTTGGGGGCACGCACAAGAGCCTTTCCATCAGGCCTAAGAGACCCCGGACAAGGAGGGCACAGCAGAATCAGAGGCAAAAACTAGGGGCTCATCCTCTGTACCCACACAAGACAAAGCATTTAATTTATCGAATCATGTTTTATTGACATATGAAATTAAGCTACTCAGTCGTGGGCTGTCTTTTGTCCCTACTACGACCTTTGGACAATTCCAATGGCAGATCAAAAATTTCAATTTGAATAGAACTTTGAGGCTCAAAGAATTCTTCAATATGGACTTGGGTCATCCAAAAGGTAATACTACCACCCCATTACCTCCTAAAGTTAAAATGTTACAACCAAGATCAAGTTTTAATCCTGCATCCAGCAATAGCTCAATTAAGACATTTTCTTGTATTTTGAATGAATCTGTATTGTCTGATATTTCTCATGGTCCTGTTAAAAATGTGCAGAAATTTCCTAATTTGTCTGTCGAGGAAAGGACAGCTTTACATAACTTGAGTAGTTTTGATTATATCGTTATTCGACCCTCCGACAAGGGGGGGTCGATTGTAGTGCTTAATAAAACTGATTATAAAGCAGAAATTTATGGCCAATTGGCTGATAGTTCTACCTACAAGCCATTAGATTGTAATCCCACTATGAAGTTCAAATGTGAGCTTGATGATCTACTAACATCAGGGGTTAATGAAGGGTTTATTGACAATGAGACTAGACAAGCATTGATGGTTCAATTTCCCATTGTCCCCATTTTATATACTTTACCCAAAGTGCATACGACACTAAATAACAACCCTGGAAGACCTATTATAGTGGCCAGAGGGTAATTTTTTCAAACTGTGTCTGTCTATTTAGACTGCTTACTTCAGCCTTGTGTACAAAATGAAATGATGTACTTAAAGGATGCATCGACATTACTGAATAGATTGAATTCCTTTGAGCAAATTCCTCAGCATTTGGTATTATGTACCGCCAATGTAAAAAGCTTATACACTAGCATTCCACACTCAGATGGGTTAACTGTGGTGAAACAATTACTTATGGGTAATGACATGTATAAAGGTCCACAGGTTGATTTTTTTCTGAATCTTTTGGAACGTACCTTGTCCTGTAATTATTTCTATTTTGATGGGCTATTTATATACAGACCTCCGGCTTTACCATGGGGTCAGCTGTTGCCCCCTCATTTGCAAACAGATATATGTTCAGTGTTGAGAAACAATTGTTATATTATGACCCTAGTATTGTTCAGTATTTATTTTTATATTATCGTTACATAGACGATCTTTTGATATTGTGGTCGAGTCTAGAGCAATTGTTACATGATCTATTTACACAACATAATGCGTGATCACACCCTATTAAGTTTACATTTAGTATTAATCATTCATCTGTGAACTTTTTAGACGTTTTGACTAAATTTCATGAAGGGTCTTTGGTGACTTCATTATTTACCAAAGCCACTGATCGTAACAATATATTGGATTTCAGGAGTTGCCATCCTATGCGACTCAAGCAGGTGTTACCCTATTCCCAGTTTTTTCGGGTCCATCATGTGGTTAGCGATGATGATGGGGTCAAGTTCCAATTGGATAAGATGGTTCAGAGATTCCATCAGAGGTGTTATCCATTTGAGATTCTTTTGGCACAAAGAAACAAAGTGTTAAAACTTAGTAGAGCACAGGCTTTAATTCCTAAAAAGACGAAAGAGAAGAAGCAGGTCATCCCATGGGTTAATCACTTCAATACCTCTAGTGAGCTGGTTAAAAAATGTACCAACCAATATTGGCCAATTGTGACGAGTGACCCTAATTTATCTAATCTTAAACAGTCACGGATTATGCCCTGCTATACGCGGGGTAAGAACCTGAGGGATACATTGGTTAAAACGGACATGACTGATGCTGAGAAAACTCAGGTTGATTTTCTTAACAATAAGAAGTTGGATTGCTTTAAGTATCCAAACTGCACAATGTGCAATTATATGACAAGTGGTAGTTCATTTAGACATCCGTTGACTGGGAAACCGATACCTATAAAGTTTTTTCTCACTTGCAGTTCAAGGTTTGTTGTCTATATGATCACCTGTCCGTGTAGTAGAAACTACATTGGAAAAACTGTACGCATGTTCAAAGAACGGGCAGCATTACATAGTAGTGCCATCAGGATGGCCCTTTCCAAGCATCATTGATTGAGCCGGCATCGTCACACTTGGTGTTTTGCATTTAACTTGTCATTATTTGTATTTGATTTATCCTGATGAAAGAAAATTAATACAAGTTCTGAAATGTTGATGTAACACAGGCTTGGTGTGGATTCTTTATTCAGTGGTCCGAGTGCCATCTCTCAAAGTTTGTATATATATATATATATATATACAGTATATATTGTAGCCAGCAGAGTCAAGCCAGCACCAAGAGGCAAGAGACGATCCCACACTTGGCAAGCTGAGGAGTGGCTCTGACCTAGAGAAAAGACACCCAAGCAGAGATTACGCGGCAGGCAAACATAGACTAAGGTAAGTGTGGGACATAGAGGGACACTGAGGGCATGGAGGGACACTGTGGGGGCTCAGAGGTTCCCCAGAGAAAACACATATAGGTAAGGCAGACTCTTGAGCAAACGGCCTGTACCCACCAGGGACCCTGGGATGGGGGCCCTATAAAGAAATGTTTGTACCGGGCCCCTTGATTTCTGTTGCCGGCCCAGACTGGAAGTCACTGTTTTATTGTTTTTCTCTTTTGTAAGTTGCTGAGGAACATTTGTGGCATCATAAAAATAAAGGATAATAATTATAACTAATAATGAAATATAGGTATATGGGATGAAAAGGGGCTTAATCAATGGGTGGTTTAATAGAAGTTTGTGATAGGTGATATTCTGTTAAAATCTAATTAAATCTGCAGTATATTTTATGGGAATTATACAAGATTCTTATTTTCTTTAATTATATTCTTTAATTGCTGAAAACATGATTAAAACTTGGCAAAATGAATAGAAATCCTTGTTAAACTGTGCACTTTTCTAAAGAAGTGCAGTTGTTTAGTGTTGCCAAGAAACATATAGATAATCTAAATATTAATTATATTTTATTCAAATTTTAAATATTGACAATAATTTATATGTTTTTGTTAAAGGAGTCAAAGAGGATAAAGTAAGTTTTTTTTTTATCTGCATGTTGATGATTAAATTGAAAAACTACAGAGCTGCTAATCTTGGTGGCAGTGTAGGCTGTTGAAAATCATAAGAAAATGTGGGTTGGTTTGCCATGTCAAAGGTTTTTTTTTGTGTGTGAGTGTGTAATAATGGTTTATGTTATGCGGTGTCCACGTCCTGTTGTTTTTTTAAATATGTTCTTATAAGTGCCAGTGGGCCCTTACGTTTAGAGCATGTTCTTACTTGTGATTCTCCAAGTGCCATGATGCCAAGGCAGGCTTGCTAGGACCTATAGTTCTACTGTAGTGAATAATGTTTTTTAATACTTCACACATTAACCCTGCATCCACTGCCTCCAGGGGTAAAGTAAATAGCCCCTGTCTTCACTCCAGGTCTGGGGGTTACATTTTGGGGGAGCCTATATCTAAAGAATTCCAGGCCTGTGGTGACCAGTTTGGGGCTGGATAATGCTTTGGCAGGGGGCCCCATGCTGGGTGACCACATGCTATGACATTACTCCCCAGCTGATTGAGCCCAGTGCTGTTAACTAGAAAAACGTTGTGGACATCACACTGATTTTTCCATGAATTTTTCAGTGGCAAAATTAGCTCAGAGGCCCATGGCTGGTTATTCTTTATTGGGAAGAGGACCCCACGCCAGATTTTTTAATATTTTGTAACATTCTGTAACACACAGAAGCCTGCACAGATCTGACGGATATGTGCAGTACTTCATCAGAACAAGCTGCTCACAGGCACATCTATTGCTTTCTTTTATTATACTGTTAATGCTCTGTCATGTTAACCAAAATGATTTTTAGTAATTCCATGATTTGTATTCCTGTCCATGTATAATGTCCGATGGTGGCCATCTTATGCTGTTTTAAGTTGTATTTTAAATGCAAGTTTCATGCAGATATGCCTTTAGTAAATATCTGATTTATTATTTTGCGTAAAATTCACATGCCAAACATGAATCTTAGTAAATTTACCCACAGGTCTATTCAAAGTGCACACCCTATTGTCCACTATTCAGAGGCACTCCCACAAATTAGACATGCAGCTAAACTTGTAGTGAGGGGAAAAATCAGGGGGGGGAGCATTGTGTAAGTATTACATGAAAACGTAATTCTCCTGTCATTTTAAAACCACTCATTTTATTTTAAAGAGTTAAAAAACATACTTCTCAGTTTAGCTAAATTTAGGCTTAAACTATTTATGTGACTGAGTAGACAAAGAGGCATTTGTAATTTTTGTGATATGCAGCATCTGAACTATCTCTTAGACTGCAGGATTAATTATTGTAGAATGCTAATGTATTTAGGGCCTGATTCAGACCCACTCGCGAGCGGCTGTCCGCTCGCAAGTGGGTCGATGTTATGCACTGAGCATGCGCACGACGGAGGGAGCTCCGTCGTGCGCATGCGCCAGACGCGACGAGCGAAGGAAAGTCCTTCGCTCGTTGTGTCCGATCAAAGGGGGCGTGCTGTCAATGTTGATTGACAGCACGCCACCTTTGGTGGGCGTGCCGGGGGCGTGCCTCCCTGACAGGGGCGTTCCCACGGGAATGCCTCCCGTCAGAAGCCGGCCCACTGACATCACTAGTGATGTCAGTGGGAGTGATTTTGGCTCTGATAGAGCCAAAATCACTCCGGAGCTTGCGGTTGAAAACCTCAACCGCAGGCTCCGGCTCGCAATTTCGATGGTCGCGATGGTCTCGACCATCGCGGCCATCACAAAGCACGCTCGTATAGCCTATGGGTGGTGACCCACAGCTATACGAGCGTCCAGGAGGACGCTCCATGAAAATGGAGCCCGGCCCTCATTCAGAGCGTGCGCTCTGCTCAGAGCGTACGGCTCTGAATGAGGGCCTTAATCCCTTATTTATTAGTTTTGTTTTTTTTGAAAGTCAGGACATTACCTTTCTAATTTCATAAACAGTGATTACTTTTTTTCTGGAAGATACATTTTGCATCTTTGGACAACAAAGTACCACTTCTGTCAAGGCAGAGCCTGTATTATAGTATATATAAAGAGCTTAAACTGCAGTATCTCTCTCTTTCTGCAATGTGGAAGAATGGATTGGTAGGACTGATGGAAGACTAAAGTACTACTGAAAAGTGGTGCGAACCAGTGAGCCCTCACTCTTCATCTCTGCAGGTCTTGTGGAACTGTGGGCCTGATTCAGATTTGGGAATAGAGTAAAGGTGCCCATCCACATGTAGAAGCGGGGACGACGGCATGATTACGACATTGTAATTGCGCCATCGTCTCCCGCGGGGTGAAGTGCATACACTGAACGTTCAGACGTTCAGTGTATGCACATCAATCATCCCCGAACATGGGCAACCTGACGACGGTAGTCCGGATGACCGTCTTGATCGGGCTGCAGCTTTAAAAATAAACTATAGTTATACTGCAATTCATGTATAAAGCATTTTTCAAAGTATAGAAGTGTATCTGTGTTGAAGTGGACCATAGCAAACTCACAGCTCAAAGGACAGCTTCAATTCTTTTTTTTTTTTAATACAACAAGCAATACAACAAGAGTGATAGGGGCGACTCCTACACTCATCCACTTTGTCAAGTTTTACCTTGCTTGAGACAGCTACTCTAGCGATTCTAATCTTAAGGCTTGATACATTTTGATTATACAAATAGAGTTGTGACTATAATGGTGTTACATGTTTGCACACTTTTAACCACCATATGTGTGTTTTAATTATAAACGTACTTGCAAATATTAGGTCTACCTGTGTTCACTGTTTAAACATACTACACCTATTATTGTCTCTACTTAGGCCCAATTTAAATTTGGACACACATTAATATAGTGTCTAGGTTTTAGGTGCAAATATGGGCTTACATTGTGTGACTAATACCTTTTTCCCGCAAAATAAACCCAATTTCCTACACATAAGCTTTGCACACATAAAATACACAAAATGATTTTAAAATATTTACTGTGTCAAACATATTATACATATTTTCTACATGCAAATTTGTACAAAACCTATTGACAATAAATAACTTGCCACATACACAAACTAAGGTAATGTTTTAAACATATTATAAATCTGTGCAAATGTTGTAAAAAAAATAATTACAGAAGGTATGGTAATGTTTTTAAAACATATTCAAGGGAGGTATTTTTGGGCAAAAAATTAAAATTTTTAAACAATGCAAGGTGTCATTTTTTAACAAAATGACTCTCACAGATAACCCTTATATGCACCCCTACAGGGCGTGGGCTGTTGGGAGCCACCTCTGCTGTGGAGTATCCACCTTGGTGATGTATCGACAGGTGTAGCAGTGTGTGGCATAGTGTCTGTGGAAGTGCTGGGTGTTTCATCAGCAAAGTGGGTCAAAAGTAGGGTCAGAAAACTTAACATAATTGCATTAATAACCAGCTCAGTGTTAGTTAGGGTTTCCAGCATATGTAGGAATTTATCGTGGAATCTATTATTTGAAGAGTCGGACATATTCTTTTGCATTTTACCAGTTTAATCACATTTTCACAACATTTTTCTTTTTTTATATTTTAACAATTCACAGCAATTTTGTAAAGAATAGGCATCAACAATTTTAATATGATAACATTAAAGAATTTTGCTTTAATAATTAGCGACTATGATGGGCGCCCAGTGTTATAATACTTACTTATTTTAATTTTTCATCATGCCTGGTACAAGCCAGAAATGTATTAACCCTGGGAAGGGGACATAGGGGCAGATAATGAGTTGCTGCATGTAAAAATATTTTAAACAGGTGCATCTAGCGCTGAATCAGTAGCTCTATGTTTATGTAAGGCATTCATACAGGTATTCATACACCATAGTATATTTTTACATACAATAAGATAATATGAACAAAATGTTATAATATAGAGTTTCCCAAGCGCAGTCCTCAAGGTAACCCAACAATTCAGGTTTTAGAGATATCCATGGTTGAGCACAGGTGGTTTAATCAAGTTAACTGAGGTACTAATTAAGTCACCTTTGGTCGAGCATGGATATCCTCAAAATCTGAACTGTTAGGGTGCCTAGAGGACTGAGTTCGGGGACCTCTGTTTTAATATATGTATGAACAATGAAGAAAGCATCTATCAGCTATCAAAAGTTTTCCTAATCAGTCAATCCGCAATGGCAAGAAAGTGCTGGTGAATGTTATTGAATATCAGCATTTAATTGCACCAGGTACCTGGTATTATGAGGCATATCTTCATGTCAGACTGTCTGTTTACAATTGTACAAGGATACCTGCATTAGACCTGCCCTTCCCTGCAGCATTTTGCTACTCTAGTTGTAAGTACAGTAGGTGCAAGTGTTAGATACAAGATAATCTGCATATAAAAATACTATATGTGCCTTATTTGTGTACATTAATGAAATGTGAACATATATATGAATAGATGCTACCATTAATGTCCAATGACACTGCGGCAATGTAAATAGCAAAAAGGAAAAGGTGTTCATATTAAAGGGAACAAAATTGCAGGTGCATCTTCGATCAATGTAGGTCTCAGCTAGAATTCACTGCATAGACAGTAGAAATCTGTAATAACCAATACCTGTTACCAACATTTTCTTGCAATATCAGGGAATGGTACATCATCACTTCTAAGCTTTGTAGGAAACACTCCATCCTCTCTTGGATTCATAAGGAGGTCATAGCAATCTTTGTTAAAATTATTACATTCAAAACTGGGACTCAGATAAAGAGAACACAAAAACACAAAACTTCAATCAGGCTAGTTCTTCTAGTATGCTGTCTGCTAGGATCCATGACATAGGCTGAAACTGTAATAACAGTATACATGTGACAGGTATTGTTAGCTGTAGGAAAGATTCCTGGACTGCACAACCTGAATATATATATAATGGGAGGTACTACCTGATGAGACTAATTGCAGACACAGAAACAGACAAATCTCAGGTGCACAACTCCAAATTATTGATAATATATAAATGCAATAAAATGTTGTAATCAATAGAGATTTTTAGCATAATCATGGCCAAGGTTATGGGCCTACCCACCATATCCAGGTAACCTCTTTAGGGTAGGTCCCTAACATACTAGGGTTCAAATCCAGAGTGCAGGACCCCCCAAACTGGCCCATCTAAGCAGACCCAGGGCACCGCCAAAGTAAGAAAAGTGCAGTGTAAAGAGATAGTTAAGAGCAGCCACAGTTGCATATAAATAAAGAAAATAATAAAGTGTACATGTATATTAAACACACAGTGAAGGGTTAAAATGTGTTATAAAAGAAAAATGTGTTATAATGAGGTGCCCTGAAACAGATCAACCAAAGCAATCCAGGGGGACCCACACCCCAAAAATGAACCAAAGTTGCACTACAGTATATAACTTGTAGGACTTACCTAGAATTGTGCCTAATACCAGTGTGCATAAACATTACCAGAGCGCAGGACCCCCCAAACTGGCCCAGCTAAGTTGTATACTGTAGTACAACTTTGGTTCATTTTTGGGGCCCCCTGGATTGCTTTGATTGATCTGTTTCAGGGCTGGCAGAGGATCTAGCCATCTCCTTACTCTTACAATAAAAAACACACTTTTTAAAAAAAAACAAGCTCACAACAACTGTCAAAAGTGTGTGTGGGTGTGTGCGCAGCTGAAATAAAGTAAATAGTTATTGAAATGGACTTAACTTACAACTTATCAGTTTTTTAAATGATGCTTTAACATCTCTGTTTCTCAGGCCATAAATTATTGGGTTTAACATAGGGATAAAGATAGTGTAAAAAAGGGGAGCTACCTGTTGTACGGGGACTGGTAGCAATGTTTTGGGGATCATATAAGAGATCATCCCTGAACCATAAAATAAAGAAACACAGAGAAAGTGAGAACTACAGGTAGAAAAAGCTTTTTGACGTTCAGAATACTGTAGGCGTAATATGGTTTTCAATATCTTCACATAGGAAAAAAGAATAAGAATGAAGGGGACAAAGGCTGCTACTGTATCAAAAACAAAAATTCCAATAATATTCCACAAGCTGTCAGTGCAAGATATTCTGAGAAGGGCCAGAACATCACAAAAATAATGTTCAATGTTTCTGGAGCCACAGTACGAGAGACTGGAAATCCACCCTGTTAACATTATAGACATTAAAAGGCTACTTGACCATGAATAAATAATAAGCTTCTGACAAGTGGTCCATGTGAGAAGGATAAAGTACTGTAATGGATGGCAAATAGCAGCATAGCGATCATATGCCATTACTCCAAGCAGAAAACACTCTGTGATTCCCAGTAAACAAAATAAGAACAATTGAAGACCACATTGAAAAAAAGAAATATATCTGTCACCCATGTAAAGATTACTTAGCATTCTGGGAATAATTACTGAACTACAACAAAACTCTACAAAAGAGAGGTTCCGAAGGAAAAAATACATAGGAGTTTGTAAAAGAGGATCGAAGGTGGCTAGTGCAAGCATTAGGAGGTTGCCCATAGATGTTATCATATATATTAAGAAAAAGGCAGCAAATAAAAGGAAGTGAATCTTGAAGAGATTGCAAAATGCAAGAAGAAAGAACCCATTGGAAGATGTAGAACTGTGATTCTTCATAGAGCAATATAAACTGTCCTATAATGTGCAAAATATAAAAAGGGAGTATCATAAACAAATATCATACAAACACAGAGAATATTTATATATTTAGACAAATATTTAATGATCTGCACAAGTCTGTGTTTAGTAGCAGGTACACAAGAGGCCCCTATATATATGCCTACAGTATACAGTCAATATTAAACATGTACGTATAATTATATGTATAATAAGAGTGGGAGTGCTACCACAGAACAATTAATTAGCTGAGACAGAGAAAGGAAAAGTGTTATTTAATTTGCTTACCCATAAGTCATATTTAATTGAGACATGTGCTTACAACCCTTATTTATTGTACAATAACTATCTTAGTAATGTGTTATTCCAGATTGGCATTTTATTTTATTAAATATATTTGTAATGTATTATTAAGATTAAGAGGTCTAATTATAATCACTTTATTTATACAAAAGTGGCTTCAAATTTACATTGTATCCTACTTTTGTGAAAATGAAGATTTAGGGCCATTCATTAAGCATGTAATGCAGGAGATATCAGTGATATACACTGGTTACAGTTCTCCTTCGATAATTTCCACAGTCCCCATACTTTAGTATGAGGATGTAGAAATTATGTAATTCATCAAATTCTTAAAAAGCTTATTTTTTGGAACTTGTGAGTGTTACTGTATGCCATCCTGAGATGGCATACAGCCCCTGAATTATGATCATATGTTGCCTTTTACAGCAAGTAAACAGTGGCAAAGCAAGTCACAGCACCAATGGTAAGCAGTATGCAGCCAACAGCTATCCATGAGGCAGTAGTTAAGCTCCTCTGAGAGTTATTCTACAGTCAGCCCTGGTGGTGATGGATGGACTATCTGTAACAGGAGCCGGAGAGAAGTCAATGGTAAAGCTGGTCCCAGCAGTAGCAATTCAGTGGGGGAATCAGCAGCCAGCCTTGGTAGTGATCAGTGGGCTGTCAGCACCTCGATCCAGCGAGGGGATAGAGTTGAAGCCTGGTCCAGCAGCAGCCATGCTGCAGATTGAAAAAGAGCCAGCCCAGGTGGTGTGTATGTGGGTTGTCAGCACCAGGAGCCAGCCAGGGGGTGGAGGTGAAGCTGGGTCCAACAGAAGCTGCGCCACTTATAAAAGAACAGTCAGCCCAGGTGGTGAGTATGTGGGCTCAAAGCACCAGGAGACAGCCAGGGGGCTGAGATGAGGCCCGGTCTAGCAGCAGCCTCTCAATGGATAAAGGAATTGTAAGCCCTGGTGGTGAGTATGCTGGCTGTTAGCTCTAGGAACCAGCCAGGGGGCGAAGGTAAAGTCAGATCCAGCAGCAGTCATGCCACAGATAAAGGAACAGCCAGCTCAGGTGGTGAGTTTGTGGGCTGTCAGTGGAGGATGCCAGCCAGGGGATGGAGGTGAAGTCCAGTCCAGCATCAGCTGCTCTGGGGATAAAGGAACAGCCAGCCCAGGCAGTAAGCAGTGGGCTCTCAGTGGAGGGTATAGTATCTTGTGCAGGGGAGGTGCATCACACTTCTGAAAAGCTATCTCCATACTAAGAGCAGCTATTTCAAAGTGATACTTTAGTTTATGAAGCATGATGAATACCTCAGAAATATTCAGTGAACTCACAGTGAGTTCAAAACATAATTATCGCTCATGACATAATTTTCATGATGAATAGACCCCTAAGTTTAATGTGAGGTCATGTTGTAGATTAAAGTGCCTTTGACGGTCATCTACTCATAGCTCACCTACACAAGTTTGCATAAAAATTAGAGTTGCGCGCCAACCCCGTGTTTTGGTTTTGGTTTTGGATCAGGATCTTCCATGGTTTTGGATCCAGATTGGTTTTGCCAAAACCTCAGCTCCGTGTTTTGTTTTTGGGTTTTGGATCTGGATTTTTTTTTAAAAAATCATAAAAACAGCTAAAATCACATAAAATGGGCTTGTTTTTGTTCCTACCATATTATTAACTTCAATAACATTAATTTCCACTCATTTCCAGTCTATTCTGAACACCTCACACCTCACAATATTGTTTCTAAGCCAAAAGGTTGCACCGAGGTAGCTGGATGACTATGCTAAGTGGCACAAGTGGGCAGCACAAACATGTGGCCCATCTAGGAGTGGCACTGCAGTGGCAGACAGGAAGCCAATCAGTGTTATGGTGCCCATTTGCATGGAGCATGGACCCGGGAGATCCATGCTACATGCATCTGTGTGATTGACACAGACCTTGGACGGGTCAGTGAGACCCATCTGTGCTGCTGTGTATTTCAATTACACAGATGCATGCATGGAGCAGGAGATCCATGCTATTTGCATCTGTGTCATTGACACAGAGCACTGACGGGTCAGTGAGACCCGTCTATGCTGCCACGGTAAAAAAAAACCTGTGTAAAAAAAAAATAAAAATTGGGGTGCCCCCCCAAAAGTGCAACCAGCCCCAGGCTTTAGTGACCCAGTGCTGGGTGTGCTTAAATACAGGGGACAAATGACATAGGGGTCCCCATACTTAATCACAACCAGCACCAGGCTAGTCAGAACCAGCCCTGGTTGCCAAAATATGGGGGATAAATGATGTAGGGGTCCCTCGTATTCCACGCAACCAGCACTGGGCTCTGATCCGGTCCTGGTTCTGGAAATACAGGGCAAAAAAATGAGTAGGGTTCCACTGTATCTTCCAGAACCAGTACCAAACTTTTTCTAGTGGGGGGCTGATGCCACTGCCAGGGGAGCCCTTTTTCCGGGCCCCCAGGCACAGCATCAGCCCAGAACACTGGTCAGCCCAGGCTAGGGATCCCTGGGGAGCTGGGGATCCCCCAATAAATGGATCCGCCCCTCCAGGGCACCCCAGGCTAATAGCCTAGGGCTATCCCTGCCACCCCTAGTGGCTGTGGGTGGTGGGTTAATAGTGTATGTGTTGTGACAAATAAATAAGTATAAACATTGTCTTTACAAGTAGAACTGCAGGTCCCAGCAAGCCTGCCCTGCATGCTGATACTTGGAGAACCACAAGTACCAGCATGCAGGGCATTAAGAGCCCACTGGTACCTGTAGTTCACCTGTAAAGAAATGTTTAAATAAACTCAGGACACACACACTGTACACAGTATAAGTTTATTAAACATACATGCACTCACACATGTACACACATACACATGTACACATACTCACCTATGTATTCTTGTAGCATCAGTCCACTTGTCCGGTAAAGTATCCATAGGGGACCTGTGTAAAAAAACATACTGTCTCCTATGCGAGGTTCTGTCCTCTTTGATCCGAAGTAGGCATCCCCGCACTTTGCCAAAAAAATAAGATCAGTGCGGACCATCGAAATGAAGTACCGTTCAATAGAACAGTTCTTCCCGAATTACAGCTTAGCGGTGGGATATCACCATGGAAACCCCACCGCTAAGCATGCATTTTCTGATAGAGGTCATCCCCCATCTCTCAGCCAATGAATGACTCCCTCCGTTGTAGTCAATGGTGGGAACTGCAGGGTAAACTTTAATAACCCTGCAGCTCTCCATTGACTACAATGGAGGGAGCTGTTCATTGGCTGAGAGACGGGGGATGACCTCTCTCAGCCAATGAATGCTTAGCGGTGGGGTTTCCATGGTGATGTCCCACCGCTAAGCTAACATTTGGGAAGTACGGTTCTTATTGAATGGTACTTCAATTCAATGGTCTGCGTTGATCATTTTATTTTTTTGCCAAGTCCGGGGAGTCCTACTTCGGACCAAAGAGGACAGAACCTTGCATAGGAGATGGTGAGTATGTTTTTGTTTCACAGGTCCCCTATGGATACTTTACTGGACAAGTGGACCGATGATACAGGGATACATAGGTGAGTATGTGTAAATGTGTATGTGTGTGTACATGTGTGAGTGCATGTATGTTTAATAAACTTATACTGTGTGTGTCCTGTGTTTCTTTAAACATTTCTTTACAGGTGAACTACAGGTACCAGTTGGATCTTAATGCCCTACATACTGGTACTTGTGGTTCTCCAGGGGTGTTGGGTATAACCCCGGGCTGTCAGCCTGGGCCTGGGGTGCCCTTGGTTTTGGATCCAGATTGGTTTTGCCAAAACCTCAGCTCCGTGTTTTGTTTTTGGGTTTTGGATCTGGATTTTTTTTTTAAAATCATAAAAACAGCTAAAATCACATAAAATGGGCTTGTTTTTGTTCCTACCATATTATTAACTTCAATAACATTAATTTCCACTCATTTCCAGTCTATTCTGAACACCTCACACCTCACAATATTGTTTCTAAGCCAAAAGGTTGCACCGAGGTAGCTGGATGACTATGCTAAGTGGCACAAGTGGGCAGCACAAACATGTGGTCCATCTAGGAGTGGCACTGCAGTGGCAGACAGGAAGCCAATCAGTGTTATGGTGCCCATTTGCATGGAGCATGGACCCGGGAGATCCATGCTACATGCATCTGTGTGATTGACACAGACCTTGGACGGGTCAGTGAGACCCATCTGTGCTGCTGTGTATTTCAATTACACAGATCCATGCATGGAGCAGGAGATCCATGCTATTTGCATCTGTGTCATTGACACAGAGCACTGACGGGTCAGTGAGATCCGTCTATGCTGCCACAGTAAAAAAAAACCTGTGTAAAAAAAAATTAAAAATTGGGGTGCCTCCCCAAAAGAGCAACCAGCCCCAGGCTTTAGTGACCCAGTGCTGGGTGTGCTTAAATACAGGGGACAAATGACATAGGGGTCCCCATACTTAATCACAACCAGCACCAGGCTAGTCAGAACCAGCCCTGGTTGCCAAAATATGGGGGATAAATGATGTAGGGGTCCCCCGTATTCCACGCAACCAGCACTGGGCTCTGATCCGGTCCTGGTTCTGGAAATACAGGGCAAAAAAATGAGTAGGGTTCCCCTGTATCTTCCAGAACCAGCACCAAACTTTTTCTAGTGGGGGGCTGATGCCACTGCCAGGGGAGCCCTTTTTCCGGGCCCCCAGGCACAGCATCAGCCCTGAACACTGGTCAGCCCAGGCTAGGGATCCCTGGGGAGCTGGGGATCCCCCAATAAATGGATCCGCCCCTCCAGGGCACCCCAGGCTAATAGCCTAGGGCTATCCCTGCCACCCCTAGTGGCTGTGGGTGGTGGGTTAATAGTGTATGTGTTGTGACAAATAAATAAGTATAAACATTGTCTTTACAAGTAGAACTGCAGGTCCCAGCAAGCCTGCCCTGCATGCTGATACTTGGAGAACCACAAGTACCAGCATGCAGGGCATTAAGAGCCCATTGGTACCTGTAGTTCACCTGTAAAGAAATGTTTAAATAAACTCAGGACACACACACTGTACACAGTATAAGTTTATTAAACATACATGCTCTCACACATGTACACACATACACATGTACACATACTCACCTATGTATTCTTGTAGCATCAGTCCACTTGTCCGGTAAAGTATCCATAGGGGACCTGTGTAAAAAAACATACTGTCTCCTATGCGAGGTTCTGTCCTCTTTCATCCGAAGTAGGCATCCCCGCACTTTGCCAAAAAAATAAGATCAGTGCGGACCATCGAAATGAAGTACCGTTCAATAGAACAGTTCTTCCTGAATTACAGCTTAGCGGTGGGATATCACCATGGAAACCCCACCGCTAAGCATGCATTTTCTGATAGAGGTCATCCCCCATCTCTCAGCCAATGAATGACTCCCTCCGTTGTAGTTAATGCTGGGAACTGCCGGGTAAACTTTAATAACCCTGCAGCTCTCCATTGACTACAATGGAGGGAGCTGTTCATTGGCTGAGAGACGGGGGATGACCTCTCTCAGCCAATGAATGCTTAGCGGTGGGGTTTCCATGGTGATGTCCCACCGCTAAGCTAACATTTGGGAAGTACGGTTCTTATTGAATGGTACTTCAATTCAATGGTCTGCGTTGATCATTTTATTTTTTTGCCAAGTCCGGGGAGGCCTACTTCGGACCAAAGAGGACAGAACCTTGCATAGGAGATGGTGAGTATGTTTTTGTTTCACAGGTCCCCTATGGATACTTTACTGGACAAGTGGACCGATGATACAGGGATACATAGGTGAGTATGTGTAAATGTGTATGTGTGTGTACATGTGTGAGTGCATGTATGTTTAATAAACTTATACTGTGTGTGTCCTGTGTTTCTTTAAACATTTCTTTACAGGTGAACTACAGGTACCAGTGGGCTCTTAATGCCCTGCATGCTGGTACTTATGGATTTTGTTCAGGAAAAAACAAGTAAAATGTTAACCAAAAAGTACGGAAAGAGTGCTTTGTTTAGGACAAAGGTTTCACTATGGAGTTTGTCTAAAAACAACAATGTAAGCATACCATGGCACATTGGTTCCACTCACTCACATAACTATCTAATAAAACACAGAAATTCTTATTACAGTTAAAAACCCATCTGATAAAGGCACCAGGGATTTCAAGAGACACTTAACTGCGCGCACATCATCTACCTATCTGGTATGTACATTTGTAATCAGATTATCAAGCCAATTCTGTTGTTTATTGCACTGCATTAAGATACAGTATATTTATAACTAAAACAAATGATGTTTGCATTTTAATTGATGTATTTCTAAATATTTGTTCTAAGTTGTATTTATAAATATTATTGTGAAAAAGTGACAAACAGTATGTCAAAGTGTTTCCCAATTTCTGCACCTAACAGTGCGTGCTCACTGGGCAATCAGGAAAGACTGTACGATTATGACATCATATTTGTACCATCATTCTTGTCTGCACTGGATGATCAGTCGTTCAGTGCAGGCACAATCCATAATTCCTGAACATGCCAATCTGTCATTATCGGCAGATTGGACTGCATGTTCAGATGATGGACAATGTTGGAAACGACCAGCGGTAGCGCACATCTCTTGTCATTTCTGACATAAATGTGCACGATTTGTGCACGATTACTGAGAGATTGCACGATTACGATGTCGTAATCATGCAATCGCTCAGTAATATCACCCAGTGTGTACGCACCATAAGTGTGATCAGAGGGAAAGTTAGATTCCCAAAGGGCAATTTCAATTTGATTCACATATAAAGTATATGACTTTTAGCAAAGAGGTGCAGTGAAGATAAGTATCATAGCAAAGAGAAAACTTTGAAATTATTTTCATGTAGAAAAACTGGATTATGTACAGTACATCTGATATTTAGCAATATACTGTAAATTGCATTTTTTTTTAAATACCACGAGGAAATCAGTCGATATAAAACATATCAATTGTTGTAAATTATAAGAGTTAAATATTTTTGTAGGTAAAATGAATTAATCTTGTACGCATTAGTTTGACATCATAGTGGAAAAGCAAATATTGTGACAAAAAGGTATAATGATTCAATTCTAAAGACTTCCCATGGCTCATGACATCACTCATATGAAAATGCTGGATTTCTGAACTCACGTATCCTATAAAGGTGAATATTTTCCAATTTGCTGTGAATTTTATTAGTAGCTATACAGTGCTTCATATAAAAATGTTTCTAAAAAGTAGAGTGCTACTCTGCTCCAAAAAACAAACATTGGACACCATTTTGCTCACAATGGGATAAATTACCTACATTTGTAGTTTATTTACCATTTTGGTCTGAAAAATTTAGAATCCTCTCCACAACACAGATAAAACATCTGAATCCACATAAAGGGAGTATTTTGATCTTCTTACAGTTTGAATATATCATGTAGATATTCATAAAGATTTATTTTCAATGCATCTGAAAATATAATATTACCATCGTCCATAAAGAAAATGTCTTCCATTTGTGTTTGATGTCTTTTTACATATTAATATACATAGCATATATATATATAGCTATATATATAGATCTTGAAATGTTATTATGTCCTTGGAGGCACAATCGGAGCAGTGGGATTAATCTCATGAGATAAAAGCGACACAAGAGATTTTAAACTATGCAACTGAATTGGAAAATAACATTTGAAAACAGTTTCATAATTATCAATAATATACTAAAAATAGATTAAATGTAAGACTGACTAAACTCAATGTTTCTTAATATTTGCTATGTTGCTATGTTTTGTAGCAAAAGGGTTTTTGCTGAACTCCATCAAGAGTATAACAACAACTATTATTTAGAATATAATATCAACGTCACCATTTTTTACAAATAAATTTCACATAAAATGAAATATGACATTGATTTTACTGCTACTGTGTGTCTTGGCTATTTATGTTCAGTATATAAAGATGTGACAGTAGTGTTAGATGGCAGAACACCTAAATGCCTCTGTACAGACACATAGCACAATCTATGTATTATTTATTAATTTACTTTTCTCTGATTGAACTATGACAGCTACCCATAGTGAGGGAGCAATTCAAAATGGTTATTGAATATATTGTTTGATCACTATTGTATTAATCAATGAAGGCAGTTTAGCTCTAAATATAGAGGCCCATTTTTCAATGAAGGTTTTCTCTATAATCATGTGCAAACATTAGTTTTCCCATGATTTATGTAATTTTAAGCTTCCTTCTTATATTTGAAGCACCTACAGCAGGGGTTACCTGTGATATATCTTGTATTAACTTAGGTAATGATGCCAACATGGTACAAATACACTGTACAAATTTTCCAGGGATTTCAGAGTTCCCATACAAACTTTTTTTAATCAAAGATTGTTATTTAAGAAAGTTTAAAGTAATTGGGTACATAAAAGAAAAAGGGGAAAACATGAAGGTATATCTTAGGTGGTGGTAAGGGAATACCATCAAAGATAACCATACTGTAGATTCTACACATTTGTCCCTCCCCTTTAGAATGTAAGTTCTTACGAGCAGGGCCCTCTTGTGCTTCTCCTTACTTTACTTTCATCTACTTCTTACCCCCCATCAGGGCACCTAACACTTGGTTGCTTACACTCTATTGCATATCTGGTGTTATGGTCACATATGTAGCAATGTATATTATCCATGTCCTTGTCCTAGATTGAATTGTACTGTAAGTCGCTTGTCAAATTATTTGTTTATGTACTTTGTAAGGTGCTGCGGAACACTTGTGGCACCATATAAGTAAAGGATAATAATAATAATAATAATAATAATAATAATAATAATAATAATAATAATAATAATTGTCAATAAAGTCCATTTAGTAAACATTAGACAGTACTTCAATCACAAGGATTTTCATTACTATTGAATGGCATAGTATTATCTGTTTGATCAGGGGAGATAAATGAACCTTTCATACCAATGCTGTATTCATGCCTACTGCACAATTTGATCAGAGAGTAGATAGGCAATTTTGAACAAAGAGAACCTCCAGTCTCCAGTTTAAATTAAAATGTATCTTGGCCACTATTTTGGCAATTTTGGGTGCAAATGATCTTTTCAATTTTGGGCAAAGGCAGCACACAATGCTATAAGGATGTGACCAAACCCATATATGTGATGTGAGGGGAGATGAGGAGGATATAAATGTAATAACAATGCAATACCTTGGTCATCAATGTCCAGAATAATATGAAAGATATGGTCCTTATCAATACATTTCCACCAGCACAATTGAGTTTGGGTGTGGAATCTGACAGGTGTGAGGTATTCACTATAATAATTTAATTAGCATTTCATTATGGTTAAGACATCTGGATATATTAGACAGTGGATTATATAGGAACCAATTGTCCTGCAGAAAATGAATGTTGGAGGTGTGTATTCCACTTGGTTTGTGAGGAGGATTTAGCAACTGGGGACCAGCTAAGGAGTTGATGATACCAGAAAGAAATTTGTAGAGTTGAGAGAGCATCATCCAGAGGGTGTACCAATAGAACCATAACATTTTGACAAGTCTTTAAAATAGTGGTCCATTTGATAATATTTGAATAAGTCTACTGCAGACAAAGAGTATTGGTCACAGAAGTAATGGAATTGTGTGAGGTAGCTTCCAGGGAGCCGATGGCTCAGCACCATCACCCCTCTATCATACCAAGTTTTCAACTTCATATAATGGGTCAATTTATCCAGGGCTTTAATGGACAGATTACAAGTGGCCATGGTTAGATCATCATTTTATGCAACCAATTTATCCCAGATTTTGGGAGAGGCATAGGTGGAGGAGGTCAATAAGTGGAACATCAAGAGCCATGGTGGATTCCAGGCTCACACATGGTTTGCAGTCAGATGTGTAGGACCAGTCTCTCAGTTGAGTCAATATACAAGTCTCCTGATAGTTAAGGAAATGTGGCAGGTTGAGACCTTGGTTTTGTTTAGGGAGTGTCATTTGAGAATAAGCAATTTTGTTGCTTTTCTTCTTGCAAATGTTTGAGGACATGATACTGTGAATTTGTGTATTATCTGTTTTGGCATTGAAAATGGAATTTTGCAAAATGTGTACATTAGTTCCAGCAATAGCATCATTTTGTAAGCAGAGAGGTATCCCAACAATGATATATCATGTAGTAGCCAAGAGTTTTCCAGACTGGTCTGTTTAGATATTGCAGATGTGTCCTGTTACACCAGCCCCAAAATGCCATAGGGCGCGAGATGCCTGATGTGACTGAGCCATGCTGAGAAGTGTAGCATAGTTACTTTTTCATTAAATATTTTGTCACATTGCATTCCATACTAGAGACACTGGTCTGGGATTTTTACCACGCAAAATTGTATTTTTAAATATGTTCAAATTCGCAGAACAACCACAATTGAACTTGGCTTGAGAAAAAGCCCCGTCCACTGTATCCAAGCACTTTGAATACAAATTTAAACTAATTTGCATACAGATGTACAAATTTTGCCTTTCAAATTAATCAGTGAAGTTTAGCAAAGTGGATTTGTTGCATCTGATTGTTTAATTTGTGCAACTAAGATGTATATTTGACCGAAAGAGATGCTTGGCACAAACAGAGTCATACAGGACCTGGTGCGCTGAGAGGGGCTGTTTGGCAATAGTGTATTAGGACATATCTGTAATTGGTGGATGTTAATCTCAAATATTTTAGAGATAGAGGGTGGTATTTGTATAACCAGATAAGAAATAGAGTTGATTTCCAGGAGTAAAACATTTAGACAGTGATTTGAATAGTACCTTGCTAGGACTGCTTACTGCTAGTGCCACTAATTTAGAAGTATTGAGCTTGTAAAAGGAGGCATAGACTCTTCTGGTTTAGCAGCTGATAAATGTGATTCAACAAGGCATCTGGTTTGTTGACAACCAGCAATATAGTGTGTCATCAGCAAAGAGACACAGTTTATGATAGATATCCTTAATCTGTATCCCCAAGAAGTAATCAGAGGAGCACATTTTAATAGCCATCACTTCTACAGCCAACACTAAAATAATAGGGAAGAAAGTGCATCCCTGTCTAGTACCTTTCATTATGGGGAAGGTTTCTGACAAGATACTGTTGCTAAAACTCTTGCAGATGGTGAGCCATATAGTTCCAAGATAGAAGAGAGGATGTGGCCTCCAAAACCTAAGATAAAAATGTCCTTGTCATAAACTGCACTATCTGCTGATGCAGCCACCGGGTCACTTGCCTGGTTTCTCGTTTCATGATCCAACTCCATGACAGACTCATTCAAGCTGCAGCTTCTTCTCACCTCCTGCAGTCTCCCTGGCTTTTATGTGTAGCGTTCCCTCCAGTGCTGGCTGCTGGGTGCAGTCTTGGCAGTCTGAATCAGGTGTCTGTTCATCCACCAACAGGAGACCAGTTTGGTGTCTCCTGACATCTGTTGCCAATCCCTGCTCTCCCTGGGGTATATAAGGATGCTCCCTGCACACAGCACTTGCCAGTACAATGTTGTATTCAGCCCAGCTGTAGAAACATAAGAGAGAGCTCCTGTGGATATTCTATCCTACTCAGTGACTCTTGTGCAGATTTCCATCTCACTATACTCCTGGCTCCAGTATCTGGTTCCATCCCAGAGATCCTATACCATCAGTTCCAGTCTGATATCCTATGCCATCGGTTCCAGTCTGATATCCTATACTACTGGTTTCTCCGATATCCTATACTATTGGTTTCTCCAATATCTTATACCATTAGTTCTTGTCTGATATCCTATACCATCGGTTCCAGTCTGATTTCCTATACCATCGGTTCCAATTTGATATCCTATATCATCATTCCAATCCAGTGTTACCCAGTCTGGTTCCTTCCTGGAGATTCAGTTGTCAGCTGCCAGTACAGAAAAAAATAAGCAGAGGACCACAACCTGCATGTCAGGTGCAGCTAAGCATAAACTCCCTTGTGGGAGTCCCTGTTGAAAACCACCCCAGCATTAGACTCTGCACTTCTGTTCTGGGTGATCAGCCAATTCCCCATTACTGTTCAGCTTCCTTCAGCCTCAGACTACATCTCATGAGCTGTAACTATGTTATACCAGCCAGGTTCCAGACATCCACTCTAGAACCCACTTCTGCCAGAAACTCAAGTCCGGTTCCACAGGCAAATCTGAACACAACAGTGACGGTTTGCACTGGCCTAATAGATCCGGAAGACAGCTCTGATCTTGGAGCTTATTTCCTGTAGAATATTGTGGGACATCTTGAGGGTCTAGAGTCATCACAGAGACAACAGGTTTAGGTCCTAAAAGAGATTTGGGCTAGTCAAAACAACCTCCAAACCAATGTCACTGGAAGTCATGCTCCACCTCCTCCTATGAAATCCCTTCCCAGCACTTCAGTCTCTGCTCCATCTGCTCTGGTTTTTAATCCATATTTACCCACACCAAATACATGTTGAATGGCAATTCCAAGCTTTGCCGTTGCTTCCTAAATCTGTGCAATGTGCACTTTATGTTGCAGTCCTGTAACTTCCCAACTGACAAGATGTGGGTTGCCTATATTGTATCACTGCTTACCAGCCCAGCTTTGGAATGGGTGTCTCTGCTGTGGGAGAAGTCAGACCCACTACTGTCTGATTACTCCAGTTTCATCACTACCTTTTGTAAGATCTTCGACAAGCCTGGGAGATCAACATCAGCTTCCATAGAGATTGTGCAGTTCCAGACACTCACCTCTGAGTTATGGTGGAAGGAAGAGGTATTAATAGCAGCCTTCTAGAATGGTCTTTCTAAAAAGTAATGGATGAACTAGCCACCAGGGATCAGCATGTTAGATTGGAGGATCATTCAATGCTTCAGGTAAGTGATCTATAGAAAAGAGTAAGAATGAGCAACCAAGATCATGACCATCTCCTCGTTCTCTTTCACCTTCATCTGAGGAAGAGTTATGCAAGTGAATTGGTTCTGACTTTCTCCTAAGGAGTGTCAGAGACATTAACAGGTCAACCTTTGCCTTTATTATAGTACAGCCAATTACGTCCTAATTCCTGCCCCAAACAGTTGAAAATGGTTGCTCCTAGTTTCCAGAGGAGAGACGAGGCTAGGTGTACTCAACTACTCTCCACGTAAACGTGATTCCATAATTTCCATTACCTTGGTACACACTAAGGCGGACATTGTATCAGCACTTCTTGACTTTGGTGCAGCAAAAACTTCATCACTGCTGAAAATCTCGACAGAGACCTTACCACAGTCTATTTCCTTATCTGCTCTGGATGGCAGCCTAATTCCACAAGGCAGATCTTGTCTTGGGGAAAAGCCTGTTCAGAATCCTGTTTTCATAAAGTGGTTCCTCTCTGGTCATTTGAGAGTTCTGTCATGAGCAGTTGCCTCCTCTCTACCATTCATACATGTACATCTTCAGCAAACAAGGTGCTGATCATCTTCCCCCTCACCACAATTTAAATTGTTCCATGGATTTGATACCTGGGAAAATCCCTCCTCCCGGTTGCACCTATCCTCTCTCCATTCGCAAAACAGCGGCCATGTCTGCCTACATTTTAGAAAACCTAGAAAATGGTTTAATTTGTCCTTCCTCATCAACTGCAGGGGCTGGCTTCTTATTTGACAAGAAGAAGGATGGTGGCCTACATTATTGTATTGGATATAGAGGCCTCAACTACATCACAGTAAAGTACTGTTATATGTTATGCCTCATCACTGAACTTTTTGACCTGGTCAAGGGATCCAGTATTTCAACCAAGTTGGATCTTCAAGGGGCCAACAACTTGATCCATATTAAAGAGGGAACAAATGGAAGACAGCATTTAACACCAGAGATGGGTACTATGAATACCCCGTAATGTCATTCAGGTTTAGCAATGCTCCTGCTGTCTTCCAGAACTTCATTAATGAGCTCTCCCAAGACAGTCTTCACCATTCTGTCATAGTCTACTTGGACAATATTCTATTCTCCTCCCAGACCCTTTCCACTTATCGGGCTCAGGTCAAAGAAGTTCTAGAGCAGCTTTGTCAGAGCTATCAATTCTGCAAACTTGAGAACTGTGTTTTTTGAGGTCTCATTTATCACATTTCTGGGGTACATAATTTCTGGTTCTGATCTCCAGATGAATCCTGAGAAGGTGCAAAGCAATATTGTCATGGGCTGAACCTACCTCTTTGAAGGCCACTCAAAGATTCCTGGGCTTCACCAATTATTACCAGAAGTTCTTTGGAGGGTTTCCTACCCTAGTGGCTCCCTTCACTGTTCTCACCTGGAAAGATTCTAGTCCAGCTCAGTGGCTTCCCAAAGCCAAGTCAACCTTCCATTTACTAAAGAAATCCTTCATCTCTGCTCTGGTCTTGAAACAACCAGTCATAATCCACACTTTCATCCTGGAGGTGGAAACATCTTCAGAAGAGGTTGAGCATTGCTGTGCCAGAAATCTTCATATACACAGACAATAAGAACCTGCTGTTTCTAAAGAGCGCTCAATGCCTAACACCTAGACAGGCTCAATGGGCACTGTTCTTTTCTCATTTCAATTTCAAGCTGCACTTTCAACCTGGATCACAGAACTTCAAGGCCGATGCCCTCTCTTGTTCAATGTACCCTCAAGAAGACTCACCTACCATCCAACCTTTCCATCTGCTAAATAATGCAGTTTTCACATCTACAAGACAGTTTCCCCAGTTTCCACTCCACCACCTTTTTCCACTCCACCACCTGGGAAAACCTTCATGGAATCTAATCTGCAAAAATGACTACTCATCTGGGTTCATACTTCTCAATTTGCCAGGCACACAGGAGCTAAAAAGACCTTTGAGTTTATTAACCAATCTTATATAGCTGGCTATTCAGCAGTCCGATGTATGGGCTTTTGTATCATCATGTGTGAAGTGTGCCCAACACAAGTTCTCACATCAAGTTCCAGTTGAAACTCTTCATCCTCTGTCCATTCCCACTTGACCTTGGACCCATCTTTCCAGGGACTTTGCGCCTGATCTCCCAACTTCTGGAGGGTACAATACAATCTGGGTGATTGTGGAACACTTCTCTAAAATGGCCCATTTTGTCCCTCTGGCCAGGCTTCCTTGTGTTGCCAAGTTATTCATTTAGAAAATTTTCCATTTCCATGGAGTCCCGACTGAGATCATTTTAGATAGAGTAGTCCAGTTTGTTGCTAATTTCTGGAGGGTTCTCTCATTGCTCCAGGTCAAGTTAAAGTTAAAGTATTCCACAGCCTATCATCCCCAGACCAACGGACAGACTAAGTATGTAAATAAGAATCTGGAGACTTTCCTACACCTGTACATATCATCCTCACAGGATGACCACAAGGTTTATAGACATCATTCTGCTCTGAATAAATCATCCATACATTACAAGATCTTTGCGGACAGAAATAGAAGTGCTGTTCCTAGTTTAAAAGTCAGAGACAGAGTCTGGTTGTCAACATGCAACCTTCAATTGCAAGTGCCATCTATGACATTTGCTCCTCGAGTCATCAGACCTTTTCCCATCATCAAGGTCATCAATCCGGTGGCATTCAGACTCAAGTTTCATTGAAAAGACATGCCACAATAAAGAACCGGATAATCTGAAGACAGGACAATCTGGAAGCATTTGTTTGTGGGAGATAACTACAATCTAGGGACTGCACAAGCTGGAGGTTATTATTAACCCTGCTAGACATTGCTACATCTACAATAACTAACTGACTGGTACTGGTAAATATATGTGCTATATGGAACTTATGTACAACCAGCATACAGTGACCTAACTCTGTGGAACTGCTCCTTTCATCTGGTGGATTAGATTTACCCTATATACATGACTAATAAGTGTAATCACTATTTATGTGACTGATTCTTTTATGTACAGTATATGTCCATATGTCCGTTGACATTTTCTTAAGATTGCACAGAGTGCCTATTAAATGTGATTTTTTTTCTCGAAAGGATTCTCACACGGTTTTTTATTACTTTTTAGGAATGTATGGATGTTACCTATGGTAACATTGGTAATATGATAGAGTTGTAGATCTATGCGCCATTTGCCTATTTTTAGATCTTTTGTGATATTATCTTCTTGGAGTGACTAACCAGATTAAACAGCAGCATCCATACATACATATCTATTGTTTTTATGTACTGTCTATTACTGACTTTTTACAATCTACATTTGAATTGACCTTTGACATTGCTTCATATTTTGTACTTTGTAATTTTTATAAATTCAGACTCAAGTTACCACCAACCTTAATGATACCAAATTCATTTCATATTTTACTCCTGAAGCCTCTCATTCTCAACTGATTCCAAGCTGCTCTTCCAAAGTCCAGACACAGTGGGGAGTGTAGTTTGAGGTAGAAAAGATTCTGGATTCCCATATCTGCTATGGTCATCTCCAATATCCTATAAATTGGAAAGGGTACAGATCTGAGGAAAGAACCTGGGTCTTCTCCGAAGATGTAAATGCTCTACAGTTGATCCCGAATTTGCATACCTAATATTCTCACAAGGCGAAGAAGCATCCTGAGGCCAATTCTAAAAGTGGGGGTACTGTCACAAACTGCACTATCTGCTACAGCCGCCGGGTCACTTACCTGGTTCCTTGCACCATGATCCAACATTGTGACAGACTACCTTCAGCTGCAGCTTCTTCTCACCTCCTGCAGTCTCCTTTGGTTCCATGTGCAGAATTTCCTCCAGTGCTGGCTGCTAGGCACAGCCATGAAAATCTGAATCAGGTGACTGTTCATCCACTAACAGGAGACCAGCTTGCTGTCACCTGATATCTGTAGCCAATCACTGCTCTTCCATGGGTATATAAAGATTCTCCTTGCACACAGCCCAGCTGTAGAAGCATTAGGGAGAGCTCCTGTGGATATTATATTCTACTCAGTGACTCCTGTGCAGATTTCCATCTCACTGCACTCCTAGCTCCAGTGTCTGGTTCCATCCCAGATATCCTATACCACCGGTTTCAATATGATATCCATACAAAATGTTCCAGTCCTACAGTATATCCTATAACATAATTTCTAATCCTATAATCTATATCATCAGTTCTAATTTGATATCTTATTCCATTGGTTCCAGTTTGATATCCTATACCATCGGTTCCATCCCCATGCTGGCTAGTCTGGTTCATTCCCAAAGATTCAGATATCAACTCCCTACTGGGGGTCTCTGGTGAAAACCACTGGCATGGTAGACTCCAAACCTATGTTCTGGGTTAGCCAATTCTCCAGTACTGCTTAGCTTCTCTCAGCCTCAGACTACATCTCATGAGCTGTAAATTTGTTACCCACTCCAGCTAGAGACACTAGTCTGGAGCCACAGACAAATCTGTACATGACAGTGACAGTCCTGTATGTAAAGCCAGTGAGGTCTGTCATAAGCTTGTTCTGCATCTAATGAAAGCAGATCTAACTTATATTGGGTACCATTAATATATATTTTTTATATTGAGGAACTCTATGGAGGCATATCCAATTGGCAGTGATATTTTGCCTGCCAAAAATGACGCGGACCTCACGTCCAATTTTGGATTACCATGGGTATGCATGCTCCCAATACCTGCTGTATGGAAAAAAAATTGGTGGCAGAGTTTTTTGCAGACAAAATTCTATGGTGGGAGAAGAAAGAGACTCACCTGTTCTGGATGCTCTGGTCTCTACTGTGCCTAGTTGCTGCTTCTCCACTCTCTGTGGACTGGCTGCAACTGTCAGCTGCATGGACTTCTTGAGGTACAGTAAATGATTGCACAGCACGCTGGGGTCACACACACTCAAAACACACTGGAGAGAGTTACTGGGTCACACACAGTACAGGGTGGTCACACACATAAATATAGAGATAGAGGCGCTCATTGTCCAAACAAATTTATATAAAATACACTTTAAATTATATTCAATAAAATATCATTGCCAGTCAATACAATGCAAATCATATAGTCCACATTTTTGTATTCTTCAATTAAAAAAATGTGTTCACATAGATCAGTGATTCCCAACCTCGGTCCTAACAGTCCTGGTTTTAGTGATATCCATGATTGTGCACAGATGGTTAAATAAAAATAAATAATTAAGTCACTTGTGCTCAAGTTTGCTATCCTTAAAACCTGGACTGTTAGTGTGCCTTGAGAAACGTGGTTGGAAACTCCTGTCATAGATGATACACATTTTAAATATACAGCTTAACCTGGATGGTGTTATTTAATTAATCTCTGTCATAAAACTAATTCTTTCAATAGCGATTCTAATGAAACCTAAAATCACATATACAAAAAGAAAATTCAGCTCTATAAATTTGCCCAATAACAGTATTATTAAGATCATATATTGTACAAGCAGTTTCAGCTGTCACTTCCAAAAGCAGGCAGTAGTTACAGTAGTTTCCAGTTAGTAAGCTTTTTAATTGTGACAATAGCAGCAGTGAATTAAGCAGCAAACAATGTTTAATGTTGTTAGAATATATCCGTTAATAAAGGCAGCTTCCGCATTTCCCTGGAAGTACTTACAGTAGCTATTAGTTGATCAGCTCTTAATTAGAATGTAGCAGGTAGTAACAATAAAGTTCCACAATATTGTATTCAGATGCAGTTATTATGTAGCAAGTCCCCCGTTTCACTAGTATTCAAGCAAACTTACTGCCCTTTAGTGATCCATCCCCAACACGTAAATTTTAACACAGACATTAGTTTTATGAGCAAAGATTAATTAAATAACAACATCCAGGTTAAGCTGTATATTTAAATTGTGTACCATCTATGTGATCACATTTTTTTTATTGTAGAATACAAAAATGTGAACTGTATAATTTGTATAGTGCTGGCTGGCAATGATATTTTATTGAATAGAATTTAAAGTGTATTTTAAATAAATTTGCTTGGATAATCAGTGCCTCTATTTCTATATTTTTTAGTCTTTTTATCTAGGGATTGGTAATTACCCCAACATAGAGGCTGCAGATTGTTAGTGGGAGTAATTGTATCAGTCCAGAGCCAGCTGCTTGTTTGCTTTTTTGTTGACACACATGACAGGGTTGTCACACACAACTGGCAGGGAATAAATGACAGGTGGTCACATATAGGGGGTCACACACACACTGACACAAGGTAACAGGGGTCCAACACACAGAAATCACTCACACACTACAGACATCGAAGGGTAGACATCAGCATGCTGGAGAAGTGGAGGAGGAGGACAGCACTGCCTGAAGATGAATAATTACTGACTTATTAAGCTAAATGGAAAAAAATCAGCAGGTGCGAGATTTTTGGTAAACTTGCACCTAATATACCCCTATGAGTGTTGTCCAAATCCTACCTGTCTGCAACAAAGCCTATCTGGCTGATGCGCACCAAGTTATCACAATGTATATGATCATCTGGAAAAATAAACTCTTGGGGAAAATCAATTAAAATTCAAAAAGCCCCCTGATATTAGAAGAAGCAACCATAACTGCTACATATGTACAGTAGAATGACAATGTACCAGTTAAATAATATGACACTTGTTACAGAATTCTTACTGCTGGGGTTTTCTCCCATTCCATAATTTAATTCACCAGTCTTTTCTGCTTGGTGCTCTTGTCGTATATACTCACCATTATAGGGAATTTCTTTATACTTTCATTGGTCTTGCTAAATAGTAGAAGACAAAGTCCAATGTATTTTTTCATGGCTAACTAAGCTGTAATTGATATTTATTTCATCAACTTACTACAGTACTAAACTTGCTAAAGAACTTTACTAAGGAAAGAAGATCCATTTCTACTGCTTAATTCAGTCTTGCATTTTTTTTTCTTGCTGGAACTGCTGAAATTCTACTCCTGGCTGTAATGTCTGTTGACTGATACTTAGCGATATGCTACCCTCTGCATTATTCAGCTGGTATGAAAAAATGTGCACTGTTTGTATTCAGCTATTGCAAGCGTTTGGCCGAGTTAATTTTTCTTTAGGTGTATTCCTTCATATTTCGTGATAAAGCTCAAATTTTGTTTTCCTAAGATTGACCATTTTTCAGTGTTGTAAAGTTCCTGAAGAACTCCTGCACAAACGCAGTGCACATTGAGAAGTGGGCACTTGCATTTTAATTAATTTTGTTTGTTTCTGTCTTAGTTACATTTCTATCTTATTTGAATATTGTAACTGCTGTAGTGAAGATTCATTCTACAGGTAAGAAGCACAGGGTATTTAGTACTTGGTGTTATGATCACTAATGCTGCTATGTATATAAACCTTGTCATTGTCCTGCATTATACTGTACTGTAAGTCACTGGTTTCCTGTTCACTTATTTGTTTATGTACTTTGTAAGGCGCTGCGGAACACTTCTGGCACCATATAAATAGAGAATGTGAATAATAATAATAATAATAATAATAATAATAATAGTACTTGCTCTTCTCATGCTATAGTTGTTACTCTTGCATCTGTATTCTAGACCAACACTGCATCAGGAATCTTATTTTAACAAAAAAGTGTCGATTCTGAACACAGTTGTTGTTTCTTTAATAAATCCATTCATTTATACTTTGAAGAACCAACATATCCAGAAAGCAGTCTGTGATGTGTTCTTAAAATTTACTCTGAAGCAATGAGGATTTCATTATAGCATGTTATACAGTAGTCTTACTAGATAACAAATGTACTTGTTACATTTTACTTGTACAATGCTGTATTTTGATCATAGTATGTCAATTTCTATGCTTCTACAATACTGGCAGCAGAATCCTGATGGTCAAAATACTCAAGAATCCAGATGGTGAGTAGTAGGTTTAGGATTAGGCAGGAGGGGGAGGTATAGGGTAGGCTGCAGTGCAGGACAGTTTAGGTTAGGCTGTCAAAGGGGACTGTTAGGGTTAGGCTGCTGAAGGGGATGGTTAAGGTTAGACTATGGGAGTGGAGGTTTAGGTTGTGGGAGGGGTGGGTTAGGGTTAGAATACTCACTAAAATTTGTCTGCATTTTGACCGTCGGGATTCCGCTGCCAGTATTGTGATCATCGGCATGGTCACAGCCAGGATATTGTAACCAACCCCTCAGATGACTGGTATATGCAAAGGCCTTTTAGAAGCCAATTAACAGAAAGTCTTGTGTCATTCAGAGTTGGGTAGACTGTCACAAATCATGTTCAATGCTCATAGTTATTAATGAATCAAAGAACAGTATTTATGCAGTCAATTTTGCATACATTTAAAATGTGTCATACACAGAGAAATTGATTAGAAAGTATGCAGTTATCTAGCACTTTATTAACTTGTTATATATTAAAAATAGTAGTCACCATCATTCATCTATCTTTTCTGTGGAGAAAAAAGCCTAGTAAAATTATTTTCTTGATGGAAATCTATAGTAAGATATATTTAAAGAGCAGAAAGTGAGATATATTAATAAATGTTTGTTTTAAGGTGTTCTGTACTTTTAAAGGTACTTAATGTAATTAATTGTCATTATAAAATATATCTTAGTTTTACCTTGCTACACTTTTAGTTGGTACATTATAATATAGTGGTTTAAGGGCCTGATTCAGACCCACTCGCGAGCGGCTGTCCGCTCGCAAGTGGGTCGATGTTATGCACTGAGCATGCGCACGACGGAGGGAGCTCCGTCGTGCGCATGCGCCAGACGCGACGAGCGAAGGAAAGTCCTTCGCTCGTTGTGTCCGATCAAAGGGGGCGTGCTGTCAATGTTGATTGACAGCACGCCCCCTTTGGTGGGCTTGCCGAGGGCGTGCCTCCCTGACGGGGGCGTTCCCACGGGAACGCCTCCCGTCAGAAGCCGGCCCACTGACATCACTAGTGATGTCAGTGGGAGTGATTTTGGCTCTGATAGAGCCAAAATCACTCCGGAGCTTGCGGTTGAAAACCTCAACCGCAGGCTCCGGCTCGCAATTTTGATGGTCGCGATGGTCTCGACCATCGCTGCCATCACAAAGCACGCTCGTATAGCCTGTGGGTGGTGACCCACAGCTATACGAGCGTCCAGGAGGACGCTCCATGAAAATGGAGGCCGGCCCTCATTCAGAGCGTGCGCTCTGCTCAGAGCGTACGGCTCTGAATGAGGGCCTAAGTTTTCTAAAGTAGCTTTTTGTTCCCCAGGAAATATTTTTCAGCTGAATTTTGTTTCACACACTTGTGTCAGACATACTGTATATTTGCTAGTTATACTGTTCAATGATGCATAACTTTGCAAGATCTCTTTTTGGTGATAGCTTCCTTTTTCTCTAGCACTTAATTGTATTAAATGCCCTTTTATAAATGTGTTGTAGGCACATCAGTGAGTAGTTTAAAGAGTAGAACCCAGTCATTTCAGATGTAATATATTGTTGTTAGAAGAGTCAATTATCACACATTAATTCAACTTCTTTGCATATTTTTCTTGGATTTCTAAGCTGCTAGCAATCTGAACTGCAGTCTTGAAAATATATTTGGTAAATGTTCCATAAATTATATCACCAGTTAGTTATTAGTTATGTATTAGTTATTAGTGTGTATTAAGACAGGATGGTGTTTTAATTCTAAGTTACGTTACCCGCTTATGAGTGTATTTGTTTTTGTAGCATTTAATGACAGGTGGTGTAGTGGGTTGAAAGTCTGGGGCTTGATTATAATTAGTGAATATATTTATTTAGTAGAGATGTACACAGATGCCTGATTTTTTCATTTTGGGTTTAAATTCATCATTGTGTTTTGGTTCTGGCAAGATCACCCTCAAATGTTTTATTTGAGATTTGGTTTTGGTTCTGTTTTGACTTCTTTAAAATCAATAAAAATAGATTAAAAATCAATAAAAAAGATAAATAGCTATGCAGTCTGTAATGGGAAAGCAAAATGGCTGCTGAAAGCCATGTTGGTGCAGTGCTTTCATGAATGTATCTGGCATTATATAGTGGTCAGGCATTGCATTAGGTGGTACAAAGGAATATTAAAACTAGACACACCATAAATCCTCAAGGCATTGTCTTTAGGATTCTATGCATGCGCAGTTTGTTATACATTTCTTATCAGAATTTAACCAATAGACTAGCTTGAAACAGATTTATACCCATACTGTATTTGTAAGTGGTGTCTGGAGCCGGATGGCAGGCTGGTGTTTAAAGTTCAGGACAAACAAGATTCATCAGCCTTTGACTTCCTCTCGATGTGTGAGATTCCAGCTCCAAGGTGTTGGAGGGGGCTCCTGGAAATTAAGCATTTATGTCCTAAGTAGATGAGATGATGAGCAAGTTAAGTGTTTTTAATATATTTTCTTTTAATTTGTAATAAATGTCTTTTTAACTGATACTTGTTCCTAACTGACTGCAGAACTGAATTGAACTGGGACTTCAAAAGTGATTCCAAACTAGGACTCAATTTGACTCTGAACCCTTAGGTTTGGGTGTTTTTGTATTTCAGGAAAACCAAACTGCACATCTCTATTGTTTAGTAACTATTTTCAGGAGAACCTCAATAGGCTGTTTAGCCATTTTAGGCTACAGTATGTGATGTATTTTATTAAAAATGGGGTTCTTTAGGTGTAATTGAGAGTCACACATATGCTAAACAGGATTAAATCAGGAGAATAAACTACCTAAATTTCATTAACTGTGGAACTACTTTCAACAAACTACTGTGCTTTTGGACTCTATCAAACACAAACAACTGCATTCTCTATAACCTGGACCAACCACACTGAAATACATTCATGGATATTGCTAAGATTTACCACTTTGCTTGCTGGATTTATTAATGTTTTATGTTATTTACCCATACAACAAATCACTGTTGACTACACTCCTGTACCATTTCACTTTGCAAAAATGTAAATCCTACCTGCATTGCCATTGCTTTTTAACATTCATCAATCTCTACTTCAAATGTACTGCTTTGAAACAACAAATGTGAGTTAGCAAAATCTTCAAAACAAACACCTGCTAGCTGGATAACCTGGATTCTACACAGAACTCCCTCCTTGGAAACTGCAAAACATACTATTTGACATGCTTCCATATGTACTGGCTTTTTGTTTTTCAATAACATCTAACTGCATATCTATATTCTCTACTAATTGCTAACTTGCCATTACACCCTTGGAAGGGAATGGGTATGCAATGCCGGCTGTTGGGAAGCCCCCAGTCAAATACCAATAGCGGCATCCTGATGGTTGGTATCCTGACCTCCCTTCTTGTAGCCTAAACCTAACCCTTCCCACACTGCACCCTAGCCCTCCCTGTTAGTGCCTAAGCCTAACCCCCCCCTTCGTGCCTAAACCCAACCCTCCCCACTTAGTGCTTAACCCACCAGTGGTGCTCTCATAACTACATCCCCTTGGAAGTCCTGCATAAATTACCATTGCTTTTAGCCTAGCCTCACATCCTCTCACTTCTAACATTGTCTATTTTGGAAATTAATTTCTGAAGCCATAAATTCACTGTAGCTATTCTGCTCAATAATGATCTACTTTCATTTACACCTTCACTCAACTATCTTCATCGCTGTTCCCCAAATTAACTTCACCCTAACTCTACAGCAACTATAATATTCTTATTCACGTCTCTTCAACAAACTCTGTCCCTATCTCCTGTGCCCTCTGGAGTGCTAACTCTGTCTGTAACAAACTAGTCCTCACACATGACCTTTTCATCTCCAACTGCCTGAATCTCCTAGCTCCCACCAAAACCTACATTTCCCCCACTGACACCACTTGTCCTGTGATTCTCTCCTCTGGGGGCTTCACATTCTCTCACACAACCAGGCATGGGTATTGCCATGGTGGTGGTGTTGGGGTTCTTCTATACTCCAGTTACTCCTACCAACTCATACCCTCAGAACCATCCCTTTCATTCTCTACATTCAAAGTTCATGTATCCACCTCCTCCAAGATATTCATCTCCGAATAGCTTTCATTTATCCCCCTGGCCCTCCCTCCAAATTCCTTGACAATTTAGCCTCCTGGCTTCCCCACTTCCTCTCTCAGACCTTCATGTCCTGTCTTAGGTGATTTCAATTTTCTTATCAATGTCCCCACAAACTCCTATGACTCTAACCCTCACATCATAACTTGGTCTCTCTCAATGGACATTCTCACCCTCACATGTTAGTGAACACTCATTTGGCTGGTCTTCACTCATTACTGTAATATCTCTGATTACATCAATTCCCCATTTCCTCTCTCTTACCATCAACCTC
Source organism: Taudactylus pleione (assembly GCA_031769625.1). Taxonomy (NCBI): domain Eukaryota; kingdom Metazoa; phylum Chordata; class Amphibia; order Anura; family Myobatrachidae; genus Taudactylus; species Taudactylus pleione. The sequence goes on along the minus strand of JAUIMM010000077.1, from coordinate 5,796,243 downwards.
TGCCTCCTAAGGTTTCCATCACTAAGCATAACCTTGATGCTTTTTTCACTGTTTTCTTATCATCCATGCTCAACTCACTTCTTTCCTCCATTATTCTCCCTCTCTCCTGCCATGAACAAACCATTTCCCTTCACAATTTCTTCCTTACTTCTGCTCTAGATTCCAGCAATCACTACTCACCCTAGCAGACCCACACCTCAACCCTGGCACTCCAAATGCAACAGATAACTACATATGTGCAAATAAACTTTGGGACAACTGTGGATTAAATTGCACTCTTATGCAGACTTTCTCCATTCAAATTTATGCTCTCAACAAGCAGTACTGCCCTCTCTCTAAAAAGTCATATTTCAACAACCTCCTCCTAGTCCTCAAACCCCTGTTATCTCTTTGCCACTTTCAACTCTGTCCTCTGCCCCCTACTCCTCGACTCCCCACCTCACTCTCTGCCCTTGACTTTGTAACCCACACACAATTAAAATGAAAACTGACTCCATATTTTAGGACATCTCATCCCACAAGTCCCTCAGCACCCCATCCCCTCTTTTCCTAGATCTCCCCTCCCCATCCATCTTACCAATTCTGACATCTTTCTCCTCTATATCTGGAGATGAAGTCATGGCCCTCATCCCACCCCCTCCTTCCACTTCCCCTTTTGATCTTATTCCCTCCTGACTCCTCTACAACCTTTTCCTTCTGCATGTATCCATTATGCCCACCTCTTCAATCTCCCCCTCAGCACAGGTACTGTCCAATCTCTCTGTTCAAGCATGCCCTTGTCTTCCCATTCTTAAAAAAAACACCCTTGATACTAACACTCTCTCCAACTACCACCCAATATCTGTCTCCTCTAATTTGCCTCCAAACTCCTTGAGTGGGTTGTCTACCACCGCCTTACTGACTATATTTTCTCCCACTACCTGCTCGACCCATTTCAATCTAATTTCTGTCCTCTCCACTCCACTGAAACTGCCCTCACAAATGTCAGCAACAAAATCTTTCTATTCTTTCTTCTTGACCTCTTAGCTGCTTTTGACACTGTGTCCTAGCCTCTCCTCCAGAAATTCCTTTGCTCTCTCAGTCTGCAGGATACTGCCTTCTCTTGGCTGTCCTACTTCTCTGACCACTCTCTCTCCAACTCCACTCATAACAATACTTAAGCCCCTCTTCCAGTAACAGTAGGTGTCCCCCAAGGTTCTGTTCATGGACCTCTCTTTTTCTCCCTCTATATGACCACTTTAGGTGAGCTCTTAAGTTCGTTTGACCTCAAATATTACCTATATGCCGATAATACTCAGATCTACCTCTCATCCCCTGACTCCCCCCCTCTCCTCACTGATATCTCCAACTGTCTCTATGATATTTCTTCATGGAAATTTTTTAAACTTAACATGTCTAAGACTGAGCTGATAATCTTCCCACCTTCCTGCATAACCTCACCTCCCACTATTTAATTATTTAATGGTGCCACAACTATCTCCTCTAGCCCCCAAATGTGCTGTCTTGGAGTTATCCCTTTCCTTCAAACCACACATTCAGGGCCTGTTTCAGAGCCGGACGTTATTTGCGGATGCTCGTTCAGAAAAAGGGTCCGGAAATATTTAAATTGAGCGCTCGCTCTTTGCGGTCTGTGGATGCCTCTATGTCTGAGCAAGCATCCGAAACATGCACTCGCTATTTTGTAAGGACGGCCCTTGGCTGTTCGCATCATACGTCATCTCCACTATTTGTTAGATTAATCGAGTACATCGAAAGGCGTCTGAACTGCTCGCAGTGCTTGTGGTAGGTTTTACTTCCCGCAATCACTGCGAGCAGTTCAGGCTAAAAGACAACAAAGTGACGTGGTCGATGACGCTGCTTTGTTAATTATGCACACCCATTAAACACCCGTTTTGACCATTTGGCACGCCTGCGTTCGGATCTCCACTCCCCATTTTCAAGCACCTTCCCCTGTTACCACCCACAAACGCCTTATTCTGTCACTCAAATTAGCAGGCCCTCGCTGTTTTGCGAGCGCACGATTTCAAACTGCAATGACTGGTTGGCACATGCGCATTATGACCCATACGCATGCGCAGATGTGCAAATATCGCTCGGAGCGAGCGAGCGGCCGCTTACGAGCGGCTCTGAATCAGGCCCTCAGTACCATTCACAGTCCTGCCGTTTCCATCTCAGAAATATTTCTAGTATAAGACTATTTCTCACAATGTAGATAACGAAGACCCTCATCTATTCATTGGTCATCTCAAGATTGGACTACTGTAACTTCCTCCTATTTGGCCTCACTGATTTTAACCTCTCTCCACTCCATTCTGTCATCAAAGCTGTTGCCTAGATCATCCTCCTCTCCAAACATACTACATCTGCCTCCCTTCCCCTGCAAGCCCTATATTGCCCATGCTGCTCCCTCCCTATGGAATTCTCTCACTTTCCCTACGGGGCATATTCAATTGTGTGCGAGAATAGCAAAAAACCGGCACCTGCAAGGTTTTTCCTGCAGGTGCGGGTTTTTTGCTATTCTATTAGGTGCGTGTTTTTTTTAAAAACACGCATCAGGAGGTTTTTTTTCACGCACCTCCTGAGCAAGCGTGATTAATTACTGAGACTTGCTCTGACACCCCCGCGGCACCCCCTGAGGACTTTTTAAGCAATTGGAAGTATCCATTTAGCTTAATTAGTCCTTAATTACTCACAATCCAAAGCACTGTCTTCTGCATCTTCTTCTGCATCCAGTGTCGGGAGTCGGCTCTTCTACAGCAGGGTGAGTATGTCAGTGTGTGTGGTGTATGTAAGTGTGTGTGAGTGTGTGTGTGTGACACCTGGTGCGGTGTGTGTGGCCCCCCAGAATGGGCACTGGGAGAACTCCCAGCAGCCCTTGCTCCTCCCATAAGCCCCCAGGACTCCCAGCTAGCCCCCTCTCCAGTAAGAAGAGAGAGGGGAAGCCATTGGGAGCTGCGGAGACCCCCTGCCAGGTAGGTGTTTTCTGTTTTACACAGCACAGGGTTTTCAGAGCTGAAAACTCCATGACCACTATTTTTTTAATTGAATACCATGGGTAGTGGGAGCGTGCATACCTGCGATATTCCGGAATTGGGCTCGAGGTGCGCAAGGTTTTTAACTCACTAAACCTCTCGTCCACTTGTATATGCCCCTATCAAATTCTCCACCTCTCTACTAAACTTCAAAAGGGCTCACAACTCACTTTTTCCTCAAAGCCATCCAGCTCTCATTTTACCTTAATGCTCTTTGCTTCTTCCTGGCTGTCTCACCCATCTGAGTCACCACTGTCTGTCTGCCCCTCCCCTTTAAATTGTAAGCTCTCATGAGTAGGGCCCTCTTCTCTCATGTCCCTCTACTTTCCCTTACTTACACTATCGTATACTCCCTACAATGGCACTTAAACTTTGGTTGCTGCTGCCTTGCTGCTTATTTGAGAGTTATGATAGTGGAATCAGCAATATTTATAAACCATGTCCTTGTACTGAATTTTTTTTTACTGTAAGTCACTGTTTTCTTGTTTTTGCTCTTTTGTAAGGCACTGTGGCACCATAAAAATAAAGGATAATAATAATAATAATAATAATAATAATAATAATAGGTGTACGGGATGACTAGGTGATTAAACAATCTGTGGTTTAATAGAAGTTTGTGATAGGTGCTCTTCTGTTAAAATCTCAAATTTGCAGTATAATTTATGGAAATTAAAGAAGAATATTATTTTCTTTAATTGCTGAAAATATTATTAAAACTTGGGAAAATAAGTGCAGTTGTGTTTTTTTTGCCAATGAACATACAAAAAATCAAAATATTAATTGTATTTTAGTAATATTTGATATCTTGATAATATTTGATATGTACAGTAATTGTTAAAAGAGCCAATGAGGATAAAGCTAAGTTCTTTATCAGCATGTTGTTGATTACACTGAAAAGCTACAGAGCTGATAATCTTGGTGACACCATTTTTTATAGTTGTCAAGGCAGTGTAGGCTGTTGAAAATGTGGGTTGGTTTTCCATATCAAAGTTTTTTTGTGAGAGTGTGCAATAATGGGTTACATCATTTGGTGTCCATGTCCTGTTGTTTTTTAAAATATTTGCTTTACAGTAGAACTATAGGTGTCAGTAAGCTGGTTCTTATGGTTCTCCAAGTGCCAAGATGCTGTCTTAGGCTTGCTGGGACCTATAGTTCCACTGTAGTGAACACATTTTTAAAAAAAAAATTCACACATTAACCCTGCATTCACTACCTCCAGGGGTGAAGTGAATAGCCAATTTCTTCACGCAAGGCCTAGAGGTTACACATGAGGTGGGACCCCTTTATTGACCTGTCCCCACTTCACAAGGAATTCCAGGCCTGTGGTGACCAGCTTGGGGTTGGATAATGCTTTGGCAGAGGGACCCCAAACTGTGTGACTCCATGCTATGGCATTACCCCCCAGCTGGTTGAGCCTGGTGCTGTTTACTATAAAAATCAGGGGAGGGGACATCACGCTGGTTTTTCCCTGAATTTTCCAGTCCCAGAAAGGGCTCAGATATCTGTGACTGGTTATGCTTTTGGGGGAAGGGAACCCCACTCTGATCTGTGCAGTGCTTCATTGAAACATACTGCTCAAGGACACATCTATTGATTTATTTTATTCTACTCAGGTTTTGTTTATGTTATGTTGTGTTTACCAACATTATTCTTAGTAAATCCGTGATTTATATTCCTGAGTTCCATAGAAATATGCCTTTAGCAAATCTCTGTGTTGTAATTTTGTGTACAACTTGCATTTCAAACATGAATCTTAGTAAATTTACTCCCAGGTAAACACCTTACTCTCCACTATACCAAGACACCCGCACAAATTAGACATGCAGCTAAATTTACACGGAGGGGAAAACTCCACTCTCCTGTCATTTTAAAACCACCCATTTTATTTTAAAGAGTAAAAAAAACATACTACTCAGTTTAGCTAAATTTAGGCTTAAACTACTTATATGACTGAGGAGACAGAAGGTTATTGCCATTTTTGTGATATGCAGCATCTGAGCCATCTTCTTGAAGAATGAAAATGTATTTAATCCCATATTGATTAGTTTTATGTTTTTGAAAGTCAGGACATTACCTTTCTAATTTCATAAACAGTGATTCATTTTTTCCTGAAAGATAATTTATGCATTTCCGGACAGCAAGGCACCACTGGATTATAGTATCTATAAAGAGCTTAAACTGCAGTGTGGAATAATGGATTGTTAGGGCTGATGGAAGACTAAAGTGCTACTGAAAAGTGGTGAGAACCAGTGAAATCTAACTATTCATCTCTAAAGGTCTTGTGGATATGTGTCCTCTAAAGAAAGAGTGACAGTGAAGCAGGACTGTTGCTTTGCCATCATCGCTTGTGGAAACTTTTTCACAGTATCAGTACAAACCTGGATTGGATACTTGCAGTTTGTACTGATACATGTAGAACACTGGTATACCACTTCAGTGTTAAACATATAAGGCAGAAATGTTGCTGTTACATTCACTACTGTAGTATGTTTAGGTTAACCCTTTCATAATATACTATAATTTGTGCATTTGTATTTATTGCATCCCCATATTACCCTTTCCATTGGGTCATGTCATTGTTAGGTTGGTTCTCCAGATACCATCCTATTGTCTCTGCAGTCTTTCTTAGGTTTGTACACCTAAATTGGTGATGGGTTGTTCTGAACCAGTGTGCTGAACATGTATTTGTTGGTGTGGGTCTTCTGTTGTGACCCAGACTGTGTTGTTGATTGTTTGTTTCTTCTGCCCTTGGTTTTAGCATGATTACCAATCTCCATCCTGACTGCTGTCCCTCTTGCCCTTTTCTTGTTTACTGAACATGGTTTTGACTAGTGCATGCCTTGTCCTTTGGCTGTGTACTGGATATTGTTTTTGACCTTTTATGTCCCATTTCCACTGCTTGTCTTTACAGACTATGGCTAGACTTTATTCATCAGTACCTCCTAAAATTCAACTGTACCTCCAACCATGTCCTGTCTTCTTAGATGACTCAGATTACATGAAAATAGTAGTCCCTAATACTTTGTGTGCAGTCCTGCTGGCATCCAAGTGCTTGAGAGCAAATAGACCTGCAAGAGAACGACAGCTGCTATATATGAAAAGTTCATAAAAAAGTTGTAGGGGTATCATTACTGTATCTCAATAGTAAAACTCCAATAGATTGCTAACTAGATCCTAGCCATGGATCTAGTTAGCAGTCTGATAAAGTCTGCATAAAGTTGTCAATATATTTTGGGTATAATTAATTATAATGGATTATATTAATCACTTCTTAAATGTGATCCTATTTTATAACACTTTACCAAAGACAAAGGCTGGAAAATTAGTTGATATCTGAATAACTAGGGTATTTAATTTATGTCCAACATCCTGACGAGAACTGTGGTGGTTAATCAATGTAATGTTCCTAAAGACCTCAGTTTATCCCTTTTAGATGAATGAGATTTAGAAAAGCTGTAAACATTAGAAAAAGGTTGTGTTTCAAGATGGGAAAAACTGGAATTATCTGTTTCCAAATTTAAGGGTCTATCAATTAATGGGGGCTGGGTGGCCGTGATAATAAATTATCCATCTTGCTGCGATTAGTAGCAATAGATACAAAATCACCAGAGCTGCTATGCAGGGACAGCTGATCTGAAAATCAGCTGTCCCTGTGAATTTTATTACCACTATTTCCATAGCAGTAAAAATTAACTCACCAGTGTTAGTGCACATGCATAAACCCCATTGGTTTTTTTGCTAACCCGCTGGTGGGTGAACTGCGCATGCATAGGAGTTTCTGCACATGTGCAGAATGAGTTATGCAATCACAATCAGAATGAGTCCTGCAAGTCCTGAGCCACAGCATATTTGACAGGCTGTGACCATTTGGGATGAAGTGGTTACAGTGCCAGGCTGCATTCTGCAAACGAATGCTGCACTAAGATCATAGATGCCTGCAGGGGGTGTCTATTTCTGACAGACACCTCCTTCTGAATTTAGTTGGAAAGAATTGCACTGCCACTACCAAAAGCCTGTCATGAGTAATAGAGGGAAATATTTAGCTTTACTTGGCCAAACAACAGTGATGCAGTATGACATTGTTATTGAGCCAGTCAAAGTTAAAGTTAACCTAACATTTTACAGAATACCTGATATTAGGTGAAAGGCCATTTCCAAGGATATCAAAATGATGTTGGAAATCAGGCATACTTGAAGAGTTATAGTGTGCAGGCCAGAGGTCAGAATATAGATTAAAATTGCCACATCTGCAGTCAGGTTTTTTGACCTCTAGAAGGGGTGAATTTACTAAGAATTGTGTCTGTCCAAGATTGCATTTTTTTATGTTTTCCCTGTTTTTGCAACTCAGAGGTTTACAAAACAAAACACAAAACAAAAAACACAGGTGTAAAAAAATTATACAAATAGATATTGATACCCAAACATGCAAACAGAAGTCAACAGACCATTGAACTACCGACTCACAGGTACTTTCCATAGAAAGGTATATACTGTAACTCATGGATTTATTAAGAATTGTGTTTGCAAACATGATCAATCATGAAGAAAACTTACACCCAAATAGATTAATGAAATAGACAACCTCATCTGTGGTGTGTTTTCATGTGTCTATAGTATAATTGATTTGAACACAATCATGATGCCTATAAAATGGGCCAAAGCAGCATCAACAATTCCTCAAATATGGCTGAATTTGTTGCAGTTGCACTACACAGCTTATGCATTGGATATCTGAGACTCTACTACCAGACTGAAAGGAAGAAGCAAGAAACTGAACACACTCACCAGGTTATGCAGGTACCATAGAGGCTGCACAGTCCATGATTTTTTAGGGGGCATTTAAAACTGAACGCATTGTCTAATGGCAAAGTGATAAATATGTGCTGGCTCAACTATACCAACTTTTTCTATCTTTATGACATGCTAAAAATGGACCTAGATGCTGAGACAGCACATTAATGCTCTGTCTCAGGACAGCACAAGTTGCTGGCTGTGTTGCATTTTCTGGCAACTGGAAACTTTCAGTTTATCACTGAAAGATGTTCTTGAAATATCCCAGTCAATCTTCTTCTGGTATCTCACACAGGTCCTGGCAGCAGTCAGGCATCTAAATGATACATTTATCTGTTTCCCTAGCCAGTAGTAACAGAGTCCTGCATTCATGGTAGATTTTCATTGCATTGCAGGCATGCCTAATGTCCTCGATGTGATAGACTGTGTACACATTGGACTGAGACAATCTAGGGCCAGGGGAAATATTTACCTCAATAGACAGCATGGCCATTCAACCAACATGCAGGTGGTTAGTGATGCAAACATGCAAATCATTAGTATTAGTATTGATATCCTGGCTCATGTCACAATGCCTTTATCCTCAGTTAGTCATCCCTCTAGGAGACAATTTCCAGATGGATGACCTTTGGGTAAATACATATTACATTGACCCGTTACTGACAATCTATATTACTATAAGTTATTTTATTTAAAAAATGTAATGTTTTAAATTGCCTAATTGGTGATTCTAGCTATGGCTATTGCTCCTGGCTTCTAACGCTTTTGTATTTTCCTAATTCTCCTGCTGAGCATAAGTAAAATGATGCACAAAAGACCACTAGATCATTTATAAAATGTACTTTTGGGCTATTAAAATCTTGGTTCCACTCTCTTTACAAATCTGATGGACTTTTGCTATATTCACCTTCTAAATTATCATTGTGCTCAGCTGCTATCTACTGCAAATCTGAGTGAGCAAGTAGTTGAATTTGTTGCATCAGGTGACACTTGGAGCACAGAAAGTGGTAGACAGATTATGGAACAATCAATCAGAGACCATTTTACCAGTAAATATCCTGAACACAATAACAACTTACATCTTACATTGGGATTGGGTATGAAATAATAATTTGTGGAATTAATGAAATGTGAACATACATATGTGTAGATGCTACCATCAATGTCCAGTTATGCTACAGCATTGTAAATAGCAAAAGGGAAAAGGTGCTCACATTATAGGGAACAAAATTGCAGGTGCATCTTAAATCAAACTAGGTCTTCCAAGACAGTCTCAGCTAGAATACATACTAGTATTAGTACAATACTAGTATAGATAGAATGTGTAGTAACCAATATCTGTTACAGACATGACTTGCAATGTAAGGGAATGGTACATCATCACTTCTAAGCTTCTTAGGGAACACTCCATCATATCTTGGATTCACACGGAGGTCATACAATCTTTGTTAAAATGATCACATTCAAAACTGGGACTCAAATAAAGAGAACAAAAAATAAACACATCTTCAATCAGGCTAGTTCTTCAAGTACTCTGTCTGCTAGGAGCCATTGAATAGGAAGAAACTATAGTAACAGTATACTTGTGACAGGCATAGTTAGCAATGTGAGAATTTGGTTCATCATCACTTTGAGAAACTGTAGAAAAGATTCCAGTCTTTATGCAATAATGGCTAATGGGTTGGTGGAGTATCTAGCCTTCTCCTCACTATAAGGTTAGTTTCACACACAATGGTTTTGTACATCTGGTAAAAAAACAGACTTTTTTTTCTGAATGGATGGATGGATGACTTTCTTTCACATGCAAAGGATTTTATTTGGATGAAACAAGCATTGACTGCAAGGCCACTGGACATTTGAAATCTGTGTGGGTGTAAGCATGCATAAAGGTACATGAGGCAGTAAGCTCTGAAGTCAGCATGGCACAGCAGCCATCCTAGTCAGTGGTTATCACAGCTGTACCTCGGTGACCTGCCATGTTCATGCCATGGTCGCGCAGTGTGAAAGCCCTAATGTATTTGTGGGATGCAGTCAGGAAGCCAATGTTCGAATTGTCGACCGCTAGCTTTCCAACTGTCAAATCCTGGCATGGTACAAATGACAAGCATTGAAATCCTAACACCTGTCATTATACCTTTGCTGGGAGCCCAACCGTCGGCACACTGAATGAAGGTAATTTGGGCGGCAGGCATGGACAGCCAGAGGGGGAAGGGTCAGTTTAGGGGCTCCCAGAAGGAACTTAGGCTAAGGCACCACCCAGGAGGGTTAGGGTTCAGCTAGGGGAAGGGGGGTTAGGGTTTGGCACCCCCGGGGGGATGTTAGTGTTAGGCACCCCCTGGGAGACTGAGGTTTAGGCTGAGGGGTTAGGTCTAGGCACTTAGGGGGTTTAGGGTTAGACACTAGGGGGGAGGTTACGATTAGGCACCCCTAAGGGAGGGTTAGGATTAAGGGGGGGTAGGGTTACTTATACTTACCTAAATCCCCTGTTGGGATCTTCACTGCTGCCAGTCTGTCGGTGTCACAGTTTGAACCACTGTCCTTAGGGCCAGTGGTCATTCATACTGATTCCTGTATTTGTAATTTCCACTGAAATTAAATGAATATAACATCCATTTTTTTGCTAGAAGGAAAAATCTACCATGTGTGAAATAGCCCTTAGAATGGGTACACACCTAAAGATTTATCCAATTTGTCTGGTGGGAAGGAAAATCTGGTAATATATGGGAGAAAATTACAATCAAAACTTACCTCCAAACACTAGAAAATTGTCTGAGTCGGTTTGATTTAACCAATTTATCCGAACAATAATTTTTGTCCGTTTTCTGGCGTTTTGGAGAAAATGGTTGATTGTCATTTGCTCCCAAACATTACCAGATTTTCCTTCCAACCAGTCAGATTGGACAGATAAATCTTTAGGTGTGTACTCAGCTTTACAATAAAAAATCCACTTTTAATTAAAAAAATTAACTCTCAACAACTGTCAAAAATGTGTGTGTGTGCACGTGTGTATGTGATTGCACGTGTGTGCAGCTGAAAATAAAGTACATAGTTATTGAAATGTACTTAATTTTCTGCTAAACAGTGTTTTACATGATGCTTTAACAGCTCTATTTCGCAAGCCATAAATTATTGGGTTTAACATAGGGATAAAGATAGTGTAAAAAAGAGAAGATACTTGTTGTACATGGACTGGTAGCAATGATTTGGGTATCATATAAGAGATCATTCCTGAACCATAAAATAAAGAAACACAGAGAAAATGAGAACTGCAGGTAGAAAAAGCTTTTTGACGTTCAGCATGCTGTAGGCGTAATATGGTTTTCAATATCTTCACATAGGAAAAAAGAATAAGAATGAAGGGGATAAAGGCTGCTACTGTATCATAAACAACAATTGCAAAAAAATTCCACAAGTAATCAGAACAAGACATTCTAAGAAGGGCCAGAACTTCACAAAAATAATGTTCAATGTTTCTGGAGCCACAGTACGAGAGACTGGAAATCCACCCTGTTAACATTATAGTCATTAAAATGCTACTTGACCATGAATGAATAATAAGCTTCTGACAAGTGGTCCATGTGAGAAGGATAAAGTACAGTAATGGATGGCAAATAGCGGCATAGCGATCATATGCCATTACTCCAAGCAGAAAACACTCTGTGGTTCCCAGTAAACAAAAAAAGAACATTTGAAGAACACATTGAAAAAAGGAAATATATCTGTCACCCATGTATAGATCACTTAGCATTCGGGGGATAATTACTGAACTATAACAAAACTCTACAAAGGAGAGGTTCCGAAGGAAAAAATACATAGGAGTTTGTAAATGAGGATCGAAGGTGGCTAGTGCAAGCATTAGGAGGTTTCCCATAAATGTTATAATATATATTAAGAAAAAGGCAGCAAATAAAAGGAAGTGAATCTCAAAGAGATTACAAAATGCAAGAAGAAAGAACCCATTGGAAGAGGGAGAACTTTGATTCTTTTTAGAGCAATATAAACTATCCTATAACTTGCAAAATATGAGAAGTTAGTTTCATACACACATACCATACAAACATAAACAATATTTATGTATTTAGACAAATATATAATCTACACAAGTCTGTATTTAGTAATTTCACAAGAGGCCTCTATATATACCTATATAGTCAATATTATAAATATAAGTATAATTTCATGTATAATGAGAGCGGGGGTGCTACCACAGAACAATTTTTAAGCTGAGACAGAGAAAGAAGTGTTAAATACTTAATTTGCTCACACATAACTTATAATGCGTTCTCAGATTTGCTTACAACCTTTATTTATTGCACAGTAACTGTCTTATTATTATGTTATTCTAGAATTACAATTTCTTTGATTAAATGTATTTGTAAAGGGTAATGTGTGGTCATTTTGAAGATTAAAGTGCCTCTGAAGGTCATCTACTCAGTCTCACCTACTGTACAGTAGTTTTCAGGAATGCAGAACAATCTTAAAAGTGTAAAGGTCACACCCAAATTGCTACCACTTTAAAACAACCCCTTTTATTTGTCAAGGAAAAAATATCATCTCAAAGTCCTTCTTTCTATTTTACTTATTGAGGAATGCTCCCAATCTGCCCACTACCACAAATGCTACCATAATGACCTAAAAATGTATATACTTCCCTGTAATAGTAATTTGTGATATCAGAAAAGAACATTTGCAGTAGAGGACAGGTAGGGCTTGCTATATGCACTAAATTTAGATAAGTATATATTTAGTACTAGCTGGGATACCAGGCGTTTCCTGAGCTGAAGAATGAACCTGAAGTACATCTACAGTCTTCAATTTTTACATTGTCCTTACCTATAAGGCTATTCTATTGATCCTGAAAAGGACCCCACTGTTTGCTAACATGGGGTGGTATTCTAAAGAGGGATAGCATTGACAAGGAACCCAGAAGTCATACACACCTGGATAACAATGCAAGTTAGGAGTAACTGACAGTGCAGGCAGGCATATTTGCTGACTACTTGGAATTTGGTATAGAGTGCAGACTGACTTACTGTAAATGACATAAATCAATATAGTTTCCCAAATCACTTCAGTTTCAGAAATCAATGCAGAACAGAAATGATTGCCTAGCTGAAATCTTTGCAGACTAACATTGGAGACCATGGCATATGAAAATGTGCTTGAAGGAAATTAGTAACTGTCAGAGCAGGTGCAGCGTGACAGTTGATCCTCTTACTCACTGCTCTTCCATTGGTGCTCTGCCTGCCCCCACACTGATACATATCAGCCTGTGCCTTCAAATTAGTGCAGTTTTAGGCTCTGAAAGATATCCTGAGCAAACTATCTTAAACAAAAATTTAAAATCAGACACTCCACGACCTACTTGGTGGTCACCGCGTAGACCTCCATGTCCCTGACATACTTCAAACATGCCCAAAAACCTAATACTGGTCAACCTACACCACAATGCTAAATTTGGTGGAACTAGATACAAAACTCCGTCCTTGCATACAGGACAAACAGACAGACACAAAAATTTTCACTTATTATAAAGATATGAGTTTTCTTCAGGGAAAAACAAGCAAAATTTTATCCAAAAATATGAATGGAGTGCTTTGTTTAAAAACAACAATGTAAGCATAGCATAGCACATTGGCCACTATCTAATAATACAAAGAAATTTGTATTATGGTGAATACACACAGTCAGATCTGTCAGATGATTGATTGAAAGATTTTACAAATGATTTGAATGATTGAATGATTTCAAACAGTATTAAAATGAATTAAATTGACCAAATCGGACTGCAAAAACATCAGATGTCAGATATCGTTATCTGACAAATGGGAATGCACATCGTTCTTTGTTGCAGGCACACATGTCAGATTTTCTTTCAGATATGAACGATTTTAAAATTGTTATCATTCAAATCTGAAAGAAAATCTGACCGTGTGTATGCACCATTACTGTGATACACCCATCTGATAATGGCAGCAGGGATTCCAAGAGACACTTAACTGTGCACACGCCATCTACCTATCAGGCAGGCACACTCACAATCAGACAGTCAAACCAATTCTGTTGCTTATTGTACTGCATTAAAATATATGTATAACTAAACTACATGATTTTTAATTTTAATTGATCTATTTCTAAATATGTGTTCTAAAGTGATAAACAGTATATCAAAGTATTTCCCAATTTCTGCACCTGAGTGTGATCACAGAGAAAGTTAGATTTCCAAAGGGCAATTTCAATTTGAATGACAAAAAATGTATATGACTTTTAGCAAAGAGGTGCAGTAAAGATAAGAAACATATTAAAGAAAAAATTGTGAAATTATTTTTCTGTAGAAAAACTATATTATTTACAGTACATCTGATATTTAGCAACATAAATAGCATTTAAAAAATTATTAAGAAATGCTGTCACTATAAAATATATCAATTGTATCATTAAATGATAAGATTAAATATTAATTTAATATTGTATGCCTTAGTTTGATATCATAATGAAGATGCAAATATTGTGACAAAAAGGAACAAGAGTTCCTGTGGCTCATGACATCACTCATGTGAAAAGCCTGGATTTCTCTACTAGCGTAGCCTATAAGGGTGAATATTTTCCAATTTGCTGTGATTTTTTTTTAATAGCTATATGGGGCTTCATGTCAAAATGTTTCTAAAAAGTAGAGTGCTAACCTGCTCCAAAATAAACCTTTTACACCATTTTGCTCACAATGCGATAAATTACCTGGATTTGTAGATTATTTACCATTTTGGTCTAAAAGATTTAGAATCCTCTCCACAACACAGAAAAACATATGGAACCACAAAAGGGAGTATTTTTATCTATTTTACAGTTTAATTGTATCATGTAGATATTCATAAACATTTACTTTCAATGCCACTGAAAAAATAATCTTAGCATTGTCCATATAAAGAAAGTGTCTTCCATTTGTGTTGGATGTATTTAAAATATTAATATACAAAGCATATATATATAGCTATAGATTTAGATCTTGTTATGTTAATATGTCATTGGAGGCATGAAAGGTCCAGTGGGATTAATCTTATGAGATAAAAGCAAAACAAGAGGGTTGAAACTATGCACATGAAATGGAAAATATTATTTAATAACAGCTTCCATAATTGTCAATAATATACTAAAATAGAATAAATGTAAGACTGACTAAACTCAATGTTTCTTAATATTGGCTATGCAGTTATGTTTTGTAGCAAAAGGGTTTTTGCTTAATTTTAAAGATGTCATTATTGTCAGATGGCAGAGCACCTGAAGGCCTCTGTACAGACACATAGCACAATCTATGGGCAGCAGAAACATGTATTATTTATTTACTTTTCTCTGATTGAACTATGGGCCTGATTCAGACCCGATCGCTGTGACAGAGCGCTCGCTCTGAATCAGGGCGAGGTTTTTTTTTTTTTAGAATGGCCTCCTGGCCGCTCGCATAGCTGTCGGTGACCACCCACAGCTTTAGCGAGCGGCCATGATGAAGGTCGCGATGGTCAAGACCTTCGCAACAATCAGGCTTGCGACGAGACCCTTGTGGTAGGGTCTCGTCGCCGCAAGCCCCAGAGAGATTTTGGCTCTAACAGAGCTGGAATCTCTCCACTGACATCACTCATGATGTCAGTGGGGCCAACCCCAAGCGGCAGGCGTTCTCATGGGAACGCCTCCATTTGGGCAGCCACCCCCCCGGGTCACCCACAAAAGGGGGCGAGCTGTCACTCAACATCAACAGCTCGCCCCTTTGTTGCGAGACCTGGAGCGATGGAGTGCCCATCGCTAGCCGGGTCTCGCACATGCGCATGATGGAGTCAGCTCCGTCGTGCGCATGTACTGTGTGCCACCATCGACCCAGTTGCGAGTGCTCAGCGCTTGCGACCGGGTCTGAATCAGGCCCTATGACAGCTACCCATAGTGAGGAAGCAATTCAAAAGGGTTATTGAATATAGTGTATGATCACTATTCTATTAATGAATTAAGGCAGTTTAGCTCTAAATATAGAGGCCAATTTTTTAAATTAAAGTTTACTCTATAATCATGCGCAAACATTCATTTACACATGAATTATGTGACTTTAAGTGTCCTTCTTATATTTGAAGCACCTAAAGCAGGGGTTACCTATGATAGATATTGTATTAACTAAGGGTTTGGTGCCCAATATCGTCCAAATACACTGTATGGGAACATTGGAGTACATGGCATATTTTTACAACTTTATTTTTAATCAATGCTGTTTACTTAAACAAGTTTCAAGTTATGGGGTACAGAAAAGAAAAAAGGGAAAACATAAGGATTCATCTGAAGTGGTAGGATACATCTGAAGTGGTAGTGGGAGAATACCATCAAATATATCAATAGACTACACATTGTTAATGAGGTCCATTCAGTAAACATTAGACAGTATCAAAATCACAAGGATTTTCATTGAATGGCATAGGATTATCTTTTCAATCAGGGGAGATAGATGAACCTTCAATGTCAGTGATGTATTCATGCTAACTGCATCATTTCATCAGAGAGTAGGTAGGGGAGGTTGAACAGGAAACACGTGCAGTCTTTAGTTTAAAATTAAAATGTATCTTGCCACCACTATTTTTACAATTTTGTGGGCATAATTTTTTTTCAGTTTTAGGCCAAGGCAGCATACAATGCTATAAGGGTGTGACCAAACTCATATCTGTGATATGAAGGGAGTTCAGAAGGATATAAAAGAAATCACAATGCAAAACCTTATTCACTGATGTCCAGAATAATATGAAAGGTTAGTCATCAAATTTTCACCAGCACAATTGAGTTTGGTTATACCACATAGTGAGGAGTCTTACAGGTGTAATGTATTCACTATACAATAAATGAATTTGCATTTCATTATAGTTAAGCCATATGGATAATTTAGACAGTAGAGTATATAGGAACCAAGGGCCTGATTCGGAGCCGGACGCTATTTGCGAACGGTCGTTCAGAAAAAGGGGCCGGCTATTTAAATTGAGCGCTCACTCTTTGCGGTCTGTTGACGCCTCTATGTCTGAGCGAGCGAATGAAACATGCACTCACTATTTTGTAAAGATGCACCCTGGCCGTTCGCATCATACGTCATCTCTGCTATTTATTAGATTAATCAAGTACATCGAAAGGCGTCTGAACTGCTCGCAGTGCTTGTGGTAGGTTTTACTTCCCGCAATCACTGCGAGCAGTTCAGGCTAAAAGACAACCAAGTGACGTGGTCGATGACGCTGCTTTGTTAATTATGCACTCCCATTAAATGCCTGTTTTGACCATTTGGCAAGCCTGCATTCGGATCTCCACTCCCCACAAACGCCTCATTCTGTCACTCAAATTAGCAGGCCCTCGCTGTTTTGCAAGCACACGATTTCCGACCACAATGACTGGTTGGTGCATGCGCATTACGACCCATACGCATACGCAGATGTGCGAACATCGCTCGGAGCGAACGAGCGGCCGCTTACGAGCGGCTATGAATCAGGCCCCAAGTGCCATGCAGAAAATGTATGTTGGAGGTCTGTCTCCCATTTGATGATTTAGCGACTGGGGACCAGCTAAGGAGTTGATGATACCAGAAGGAAATTTTACCTCTACCAGTACATTTGGAGAGTTGAGAGAGCATTGGACCAGATGGTGTACCAACAAAATCAACATTTTGTCAAGTCTTTAAAATAGTAGTCCATTTTATAATTTTTAAATAAGTCTACTGCAGATCAAGATTATTTATCACACTAGTAATTAAATGGTTAGAGGAAGATTATAGAGAGCAGATGGCTCAACAGCATCACACCTCTATCATAGCAAGTTTTCAACTTCATAATGGATCAATTTATCCAGGGCTTTTAAGGACAGGTTACAAGTAGCCTTGTTTAGGTCATCATTTGGTGCAACCAATTTAACCAAGACTTTGGTTGAGGCACAGGTGAAGAAGGTCAATAAGTGGAACATCAGGATCTAAATTGGATTCCATGCTCCCCCATGATTTGCAATCTGATGTGTAAGACCAGTCCCTCAGTTCATTTAATATTGAAGTCTCCTGATATTTCAGGAGATGTGGTATATTGAGACCTTGGTTTTGTTCAGGGAGTGTCATTTGGGAATAATCAATTTTGGTGGTTTTATTCTTCCAAATGTATGAGGATATGATACTGTGTGGAATTTGTGTAAATATTATTTTGACATTGAATAAGTAATTGTGCATAATGTGTACAATAGCATTATTGTATAAGCAGACAGGTATCTCTACTAGGATATATTATGTAGGTACCATGAATTTGCCAGACTGGACAGCTCAGATGTTACATATGTGTCCTTAAACAAACAATCCCCAGTACGCCATAAGGCGTGAGATGCCTGACCCACCTGAACCATGATGAGCAGTGTATCATAGTGACTTTGTCTTTAAATTGTGTGTCACATTTGGCTGAAATTTTCACCAAATAGAAATTAGTTTTAAGGTAGGTGATAAAATAGGTGGATGATGCAGTAAACATCAACGCATTTCATTTTATCTATGGATAACTTTTTCAAGAAACACGTTGATGTTTACTGCATCCTTCACCTATTTCATCAACTACCCCGTGAGTTATGAAGCATCACCTCTGGATGTCTCAATATATTGTCTGCCTAGTGATCATTCTAGCAGATGGGATACGGTACTGCTAAGCATTGACAGGATATAATCTATACACCCTGAGAATCCGCAAAGCCGGCACTGCCCCATGGAAAGATCTGCAGCCGAGCCTTGCAAACATCACTTGGCTGATGTCACCGCTTATTGCTTCAGATCCAGTACAATTCCTGGACACAGGGAATCAACATATATATGGTGGTGAGTTGTAATCGGACATCGGGGGAAACAGTCGGGAAGCCGGCGGACGCAATGCCGACTGCCAGCTTCCCGACTGCTAAATCCCGGCAAGGGTTAAATGACAGGCATTGAAATATTGATGCCTGTCATTTTACCTATGCCAGGAGACCAGTGCCCGGCATCCTGATCAAAGGGATGCTGGGCACTAGGCACAGACAGCCACGGGGGGAGGGTTAGGTTTAGGTCTCCTGGGGGGGACTTAGGTTCAGGCACCCCCTGGGAGGTTAGGGTCAGGCTAGGGGAAGGGAGGGTTGGGTTAGGCACCCCCCCCGGGGTTAGGGTTAGGCATCCCCCCAGGGGACTTAGGTGTAGGTGACAGGGAAGGGGGGTTAGGCTTAGGCACTTAGGGTTAGGTACTTGAGAAAGGGGGTTAGGGTTAGGCACCCCTAAGAGAGGGTTAGGGGGAAGAACAGGTTAGTTTATACTTACCTTCTGATGTTCGGGATTTCCACCTGTGTTGGGCTGCTGCTGCCGGGATTTGAACCGCTGCCCAGGGGTAAATCATACTGAATCCAGAACCGGTAATACAGGGATAAAAGCACCATCATTATCCTATGATTCCCAATTTTATCCTGTGAGAATTAAACTATTCAGTGAAGGATATTATATCATAATACACATGGGACATTTAACAATCAGATGGACTGGGCATGATCATCTATTATGCATGCAGTTGTGCTTTATAAATGAGGTGAAAGCAGTAGCTTCATATATGAGATTTATCATTTTATTTATGCATTATTTTTTTGGTCATTTTATTCATGTATTTAATTTTTTATTGAATAACTTTAAAAAACATATTTTTTTTCATACAAATCCTAGAGGATATGTACTATTGTATATGTATACTGATCCAATAATCATCATAGAATTCTACAGTTTCCTTTTTTAGGGGGCATATGTATACCCAAATAAAATTGATTTCCAGGCATAATAAATTTAGACAGTAACCTGGCTAGTGTTGGGTACTGGATGCCGACATAGAGGATCCCAGTGCTCAAACTCCCAATGCTGGCATGCTGATACTTACCAGTAAGTACAGTAGGTTAACCTTACCCATAATCCTAACCCTCCCTCCCTGCAGCTAAACCTAACCCTCCCCCAAACCCTAAACTTCCCCCCTACAGCCTAATCATAACCCTCCTTCTAGAGTCAAACCCTAACCCTTAACCCTTTCCATAATCCCAATAGTTATCATTGGGATGTCAGGGTCAGAATTCTGCCACCAGATTCTGACTGATGTTTGGATTCCAGCGCCAATCTTCTGAGCACTGGCATCCCAACCACAGGGATTCAAACTACATTCTCTGCCTAGTACCTCCCTAGGAAGGTTTATTGTTAGGGCCTCCTATTTAGAAGTATTGAGTTTGTAAATGGAGACATGGACTCTGCTGGCCTAGCAACTGAGGGAGGTGATGCAACACGGCACCTTGTTTAGTGGCAACCAGCAAGTACAGTGTGTCATCACCAAAGAGAGACAGTTTATGATTGATGTCATCAATATGTTTCCCCAAGAAGTAATCATAGTCAACAGAAAAATAATAGGTAAGATAGTGCAACCCTGTCTAGTACCTTTCATTATAGAGAAGGCTTCTGATAAAATACTGTTTCTGAAAACTCTTGTAGATGGTGAGCCATATAGTGCCAAGATAGAAGAGAGGATGTGGCCACCAAAACCAAAGGTAAAAACATTCTGCATGTATGTAAAGCCAGTGAAGTCTGTCATAAGCTTGTTCTGCATCTAATGAAAGCAGAACAAATTTAGATTGGGTACGATTAATCATTTCTCTTATATTGAGTACTCCATGTGAGCTTATCCAATTGCCTTGAGTTTGTGCCTGCAAAAACCTACGTGGTAATGTGGATTAACATGGGTATGTGCACTTCCGATGCTTGCGGTATCCAATAAAAAAAATAGTTATGAGGTTTTTTGCAGAGAAAATCTTGCGGAGGAAGAAGAAAATAAAACTCACCTGTTCCTGGCCACTCCAGTCACTACTGTGCCTGATTGCTGCTTCTCCATACACCCCAGACTGGCTATGACTGGACGCTACCTGTACTTCTTGAGGTAAATGACTACATCACACTAGAGTCACACACACTTGACACATACAGGACAGAGTCATGGGGTCACACACATGACAGGGCAGTCACACATATGAAAGGGGGGGTCACACACATCTGACAGGTGGACACTGGCAGGGGGTCACATACACACAGGAAGGAACAGAGGCCCTCATTCAGAGGCACTTGCAAGAAGTGAGCGCTCGTTCTGAATGAGGGCGGCCTCCTGGTCGCTAGCTAAGCTGTGGGTTACCACCCACAGCTTAGCGACCAACCAGGTTGATGGTCACGATGGTGAACACCAATGCAACCATCGGGGCTTGCGACGAGACCCTAAGGTTGTGTCTCCCCAGGGAGCTTCCTACTCTAATCGAGCAGGAAACTCCCCACTGACATCACTGATGATGTCAGTGCGGCCACTCACAAAATGGTAGGCGTTGGAAACCACCCCCCCCGGCCCGCCTACAAAATGGGGCAAGTTGTCGATCAACATCGACAGCCGCCCCTTTTGTAGAGAGCTCCAGAGCGAGAGAGTTTCTCTCTCGCTCTGGGGCTTGTGCACATGCAGTGCGGCCACTGCAATGCGCAGGGCTTACCATCGACCTGGTTGCGAGTGCATCGGTGCTTGCGACCGGGTCTGAATGAGACCCAGAGTTCTCACACACAGACAAATCACTCTCACTCTTTACAGATGTCAGAGGGAAGACTTCCACATGCCGGAGAAGCAGAGATGGAGGAGGACAGCGCTCCTGATGTTATGTAATTTAGGACTAATTAAGCTAATTGGAAACTTTCAATTACTTAATTAGTCATTAGGGGGAGTGCCAAAAGAGTCCAAAAGCAAGTCCCAACAATTTTTCCTAAAAGTAAAAATTTAGCAAAAAAATTAGACCTGCTCTGGATGCTCTCAAAAAAACCTTGAGTGCTCACACAAAAATGAAAACCCTGCACCCAACTGAATACCAAAAATCTCTCACCTGAAAGAAAAACCCATGGTGCTG
The DNA here is from genome assembly GCA_031769625.1 of Taudactylus pleione. NCBI lineage: Eukaryota > Metazoa > Chordata > Amphibia > Anura > Myobatrachidae > Taudactylus > Taudactylus pleione. The sequence continues at coordinate 5,774,470 of JAUIMM010000077.1, read as the reverse complement.
TATGTGTGTGTCAGTGCAGGGTGCCAGGGAGTTGTAGAGCAATGTAGTGCCTTCAATACACTACTGCATCATTATTGAACAGGAAATCATGTGGACTTATTTAGAACTGAGGTTGTCTTTGAGTCCCTGAAATGCTATACCTGTGTGCGAGTCTGACCCGTCTGAGCCCCTGATGTAGAGAGTGCATCTGAAACCCGACACTTGAGCTCCTGCACCCCATAACTGTATGGGTGTGTCATTGCATGGTGCTGCGGAGTTGTAGAGCAATGCAGTCCCTTCAATACACTTATGCAACATTACTGAACAGGCAATCATGTGGTCTTATATAAAACTGAGGTTGCATTTGAGTCCCTGAACCCCAACACCTGTGGGTGTGTCTGAAACACAATTAGCGTGAATGGATCCACCACTGAGTTACTTTATATAAAATATATAATGGTATGAGTCTAAGGTAATCATGATTACTAAATAATATTGGGCTGTCATGTGATTTGAACCTTGGACCATGGCAATGTAAAACCACCACTCTACCACTAGGCCAAGAAGGCTTTCACATCCATCTTCTTAAACCTTGTAAACTCCACCCATCTGCTGCCATTAGGGAGGGCACAGTGAGGGAAGCATAATAATAATGATAATAATAAAAATGTCTTCCTTTCAAAATATTATACTAGTACATGTAAACACATAACCCCACCATTAGTGAATAATAATTCATCCCATCTCATTGAAAGCTGTGCGTGCATCTCATTAATGTATCAGTTATACCATCATAACAGCACAGCAATTACACTATACCGTACAGTACTGTATGTGTACTGATTTGCGTCCCGTTCAACGAGCTTCTGTGATATTATTAAAAATATTGGTTGTGTGAATATGCAACATGCAAATACTATACACTGTGTGAACATGATTGGCCGGCTTGTTAGGGATATCCATCCACTTCTACAGTATGGTATTCAGTAGTATAAATTTCATCAGTGGAGCACTCTCCACCCAGTGGTTAAGTGGTATATTACATGCCATGGATTCTCTTACTTTGTAGAATGCCATGGTTCACCACAGTACAGCCATAAAGCAATGTTCCAAGGTGTGACTCAGAAGCCTGAATGTCGCTCTATGAGCAACAAACCAGCTGGGCCCATCTGTATGTGGTGTGGTCTGTGTGACAGTATGTGTTCTGTGCAGATTAAATAAAAGCGTATTCTCACTTCCAGGGGAAATTAACTCTCCAGATGTCCTATAAATAAAATTCAACTAGCAGTTTACAAAATGACAGTGAAGGTCCAAAAGTGCCTGGGGAGAGTGGTGGACAGGGGAGCGAAATTTATCAAATTTGAGGTGTAAAACAAGATTCAAGTTCCTTAACAGGAATAAATGACCTCCTGTGAATTTCAGAGCCTATTAACAAGCATGCCACAGTAAAGGCATCTACTTTGTGCATACTGTATAGTTATACTAAGGTGAGCCTCAAGTGATTGAGTTGGCTAGTAAGTATAAAAAATCGCCCATTTTTATTCTTACTTTGGTGTGGAGAGAAAAACTAAAGATGATCTATCCTCTTTAATGTTAACTGGGCCTTTGGCCAAATAATAAGTGGGGCACTGATTATCTTATAATAAAGGGAAGGCTAGGAAATAAAAGTGCATTTCTTGTGGATTTCAATAGAGCAAGCCTGATTTTGTTAAGAAAGTTCAGTCCTCTGATGTTTAAAGAGAAAAACTTAACCATTTGCAAACTTGAGAAAGGGTTAGTGTAATTAGAAACTGAAGAGGGGTGCCTTGTTGGATGTGTGGAGCATTAGGTAACAGTAGGCAATCCATATTATCCCTTTAAGCTGGACATTCATGAATTACACAGGTTCTGCAGCTGAATAAAACCAGATGAAATGAAGGCTTGAAGTCAGCCAGCCACAGAACCTGTGTATGTCATGAGTGTCTCAATTAATAGAGATAGTATGGTAAGCCTAGGTAACAATAAAGACAAAATATCTCCCATTGTGCAATATGCCAATTGTTTCAACAATCTCAAGATGTTGAGAATGGGAAGTTACTGTGAAGTGATTAAAGATATGACAAGGGCACTGCATAATGATCTGCAGCATAGGTTATAGTCATTGAGCTAACCAAGAAGAATTAATCAGGAGTGTAGTGATAGAAAATGGTAGTTTTGTGACCATTCCAAGGAGGGTACAATGGGCATTGAGAGCGAGCAGCTCAACTGTAATATCCCATTCTGAAATCAGTTTGGAACCCTCTTCCATAGATGTGATCACATTTGTAGAGCCATCCTCATGGAGAAGGAACTTTACGGTAAAGCCCCATCAGTAAGGTATGCCATTAGTTTGAAGGGTAGCAGTGACAATGTGGAACATTCTTCATTCCAATACATTCTTCATTTGGAAAAAGTTATCATTTAATATGGATGAAATTAACCTAGGAGGAGGGTGTCACTGGGATAGACAATTTCAACAGCCCTAGTTCTGGGGAGTCTGTGGATACATTCACATCATGAAGACGTTTACAGAAGAATGATGGCATAATCCAACAGTTCTTTGTTAGCAGACAGAAGACCAGTAAAGATGGAACAATTGAAAAATTAGGGTAATTCTGGATTCAGTGGCTATTTTATCACAGATAGATGAATATTCAGTTTGTAGGTGTCATGAGCTGAAATTAGGGCTTTGTGAAAAGTCACCCACTAGAGAGAGAGATCTCAGTGAAGTGTGGTGAACATTTGATATAAGATGCATCAGGCACTAACTCTTTCCTTAGATCAGGGGGATCCCATTAAGACCATGAAGATGGGGTATCAGGGAGATTGTAGTGCTTTCCCTTTAATGTTAGCATGGTGAAGGTGTCATCATGGAGGGAAAAGTGAGGTGAAAATATACAGTGGGTAGTAGGGCAATCATCTTTGCTGATTTGGGAGGCATTGCTTGCTAGTATAAGAATGGGGACATTACAAATAAAGTCTCAGTGAGGTCACCCAACATTTGGTCATCACTGAAAGGCAAATTAAAGCTTGTGTAGTGTGTGTCAGTCCATTCAGCCCATGGTAGAGGAGAAAAAATAGACAGTAAGGACATGACTCAGAGCTAGATATCCTCAGGGATTCACCACTGCAGAGCATGATAGGTAGCAAGAAACTTAGACATTCCAGGAAGTTGTCAGCCAAATTTGGTCAATACAGGAACTACAGTACATTAGCACCTAACATGAGGAAAATATAGTGTCTCTGGTGCCACGGAGCTTCATTGTCCTATTATTGAGCAAGGTGCATTTGCCAGTGGAAGGGCCAAAGTAGGTGGAATGAACCTAAGCCTCTGGAAGATCTTCCTCTAAGACTTCAAAGGGCATAGAGGGCATTCAGCTGTGCCAGGTAAGACTGGTGCAGGAACAGCTAAATGATGAAGTCAGCTGCCAGCATCTAGCCCCATATGTGAGGCTGTGGTCTCTGGTCAGAAACAGGCCGCAAGCCAAGCTCTTTGGTGTTGTTCTCTCTCTGGAGGAGAAGGTAAGGCTGGTTCCCCTGTGGGAGATTCCCTTGAAGTGCAGTTATCAGAGGGATGGGGCAGTCCCTGTTTGCATACCCATAGACCAGAATGTATCCTCACAGTATGACAATTAGGCCATTCCCTCATATATTTTACAGTCTTTGCACAACATTACAGAATAAATACACTCTTCCTAAAATGTAAATTGTAAAACTGGAGTTCAATATAATCAACAATTACTGCTGTCAGTCTACACATAGGGCCTGATTCAGAGATGGATGATAATGTGATCCCAGCTGTGACTTCGCACAGAACGCAGCTGCAAAAATGGTAATGCCTGCCAGAAGCACAACCAAAGATGTCCACTGCTGCCTTCTCATATGCTACGACATCGCTTTCCTGTGTAAATATTTGTAATAGAGACACACAATGAGCGTCCATCTTACCCTTGTGGCAGGTCTGACCAGCCGCAGACTCAGCAGCTCTCCTGACATGCAGAAGGCTCTTGTGCTGCATAGGAGATCACATGGGCTATTTTTTTAACACCCATGTAATGACATTTAAATGGTCAGACACGCCTGAATTTTTCTAACCACTCCCCATTACCACCCCCAAAAGATGGACAACCTGTCACTTACTTTGCGATAGATTCCTCTGTGCATCCGTGCATCCATAATCGCAATGTGATTGCTGCACACATGCCGTGTGGCTTATACACATGTGCAATGGCAAGCAATCGCTCGAACTGCATAAATATTGCCATTGCGTTCATTTCTAAATCAGGCCCCTAAGCCGCTCAGATAACAATATATTATATGAAAGGTTTGACAATCAAAACCATAATTATTTGAATGCAGGGCAGAATAAAGAACTGTCAATGTAGAAATTAAATAAGGCACAAAATAAAAGTTGTTCTACACCCAAGGAAAACTTGAAACACATGACTGAACTTCAAAAAATCACAGGACCCAATAAGGAATACAAAATTATGGTGATTATGATGAATTAGAGAGGTCAAGGTGCAGAAGTGGAATATCTGCTACATACATATAGGGGGAAATAAAATTAGCTGCAATACTTTACCACCAGCTAATATATGCCCTGTGCTAATTAAATTAGCCTAAAGTCGGAACTTATTGGGGGGGTGTGGCCTAATCATGGGAGGCATGTCCAAGCCTCCCTGTACTATATGCTGAGGAGGAGTGATCACACCCACCTACCCATGCAGAGGAGGGGAGAAATAATGCCAAATAACCAGGCATGTTATTGCAGCCTGGGCCACGAAATCACAAAGGTCCATGTATTAACGCGGAACCTGTATTTTCACCACCCGAAAAATATTTGTTCAGGTGATAAAATGGGAACCAATTGAATATGGTATTAAAAAATTTGAAAAACACCAGTTTTTCGCACCCGTAAAAATATCAGGTCTATTTGATTTCCCCCATAGGCCCGTATTCAATTAGCTGCAAAAAGTCCGAATCCATGAAAAAGTATCGCCGATTGCAACTTTTCACCAGGCGGAAACTTATCTCCTATATTCAACTGCAAACACTTTTCACGTATGCGAAAATGCAATCCACTGTAATTGGCAAAAAAGATTTGCCTCTGAATAGGTGGAGAAAAAAAATGCAAAATCACTATTTTGGGGTGCAAAGGTGAGAAATCCAGCCAGCACCCTTGGGACAGCCCCCAATCATAAGTGCATCTAAGAAAAACTACAAAAAAATTGCGGAACACCCACACAAAAAAGAACTTTGAAAAAGAAGGCAAAAAACAGCAAAGTGGAGGTACAAACTTAAAAACTAGCAAAATAGACTTGCTTGCTTCTGGTGCGTTTTTTACGTTTTTTAATCTTTACTTCAGCGACTTTAAACCATGCTAGCACCCAAATTCAAGTACCCCAAATTTGACAGGACTACTTATTTTCACCAAAAAAACTGCTTATTGCTATTCTTCACCACTTGTGCAAAGATGCTAATTAGAAGAAATTGACACACCTTAAGTACCCCAAACAACTTTCTTAGGGCTATTTGGGGGTATGTACATTGATCCCCAATGTTAGTGCATCTTTTAGGGGGTGTCAGGCTCATTTCCCCAATTCTGTCAGCACTTTTTACCTGCTTTGCAATAGCCAGGTTGCGATTTCGTGTCTTTTGGAATTGAATAGGGTGAATCACGGGTACATGCGCGATAAGTTTCTGTGGCTAAAATACGCGATGTAGGCAAAACATACGGCAGGCAAAACTTTATCGCGTACACGAAACTAATTGAATACGGGCCATAGACTGATAAGAGAAGACAAGAGAGGGTAACAATGGTTGAACAATTACAGATATAGAATTAATGTAAATAAGGAGAATCTTTAGTTAAGAGATATGAACAAATTTATTAACATTTAATATTGTGTGAATCATGATACCTTGTATAGTATACTGTGTACTATCTACTTCTGCTCACTATGTAATAGATTATTCCCACTCCCCACCTGAGGTCACAAGCAACATTACAACATTCTCATCTCTTCACCAAACTGCAATTAACTTTTGCATACTAGTATATACAATATTATGCAAGACATATATCTATATAATAAGTACATGTCTGTCTGCCTGTTTGTCCTTTAAGCACAGCCAGAGTTTTGGACCTAGCTCCACCAAATTTGGCATGGTGGTGCAGTTTGACCAGGATTAGATTTTTGCCTGGGGTTGAACTTTGTCAGGGCCACACACTGTCACACAGTCGCTAAAAATAGGGACATTCTTAAATTACACAGGTTCAAGGGCTGGCTCCAGTGGAATTTGGAAATCTGCCAAAAACCAGTGAGAAAGCTACAAAAGTATCCATTTCACATCAGTCTGAGCAAACTTGATGACTCATATGAAATTGATAGTCTCTGTGTTTGCATGCAAAATAAATACATCATTAATATTATGCCACACAGAGCCCATTCAGGTTATCCCACACAGCCTCTTACATTACACAGTAATGTCCCTTACACAATATACTACACAGTAATGCCCTTCACAGATTATGACATATAGTAGTAGTGCCCCATATAACACATTCCACACAATAGTAGTGCCCCTTACACAATATGCCCTCCCCCCCATCAACTCACTTTCCCATGTCCCTCCAACAGCCTCTCCCTGTGTGTCATCAACAACCAGCAGGTGTGTATTTGGGGCTGGGCCACCAGATAATCCGAGTTTGCAGACTGGCAGTCAAACAGGAACTGCCACTGCTGATTGGCTGCCGGTTTGCAAGCACCGATTGCCTTGCGACTGGTGGCGCTGTCTCTCCGTGTCTACCTGTCAGTGCACCAGCTGTAATCGATATGTGAATATGATCTTATAGGGCGCATCTAATGGAACTACATATGTTAAAATCTAGGACCAATGTTGTCAACAGATGTTTTATTGTATACTATTACGTGTGTCTATATATATATATATATATATATATATATGAATAGATGGATATAATGTATACAAATGAAATTAGCGTTTAATAAAACACAATGTAGCAATTCAATCCAAACAAAATATATAGCAATGAGTATACAAAATGTACATCAAGGTAAATGGCAGCACAAATTAATACCATAAAATAAATATTGATCCATGGAGTCACACAGTGTCTATAGTTTAAGACCAGCATATTTCAAAATCACTGCTTAACAGATGGTTAAGAGACCTGTAGTTCCTGAGCAGTCTTATCAAGGTTATCTTAGTAAAAAACTGGCAAATAGCATCCGGCACTATTTGCCAAGTGTTAGGTCCACTTAATTCTTCCCTTGGTCAGTATTCCAAATGCCGTCTGTATTGATTATATATGACCTGGAACAGGTCCGGTCAAAAAAGCTGTATTTTAATTGCTGAACAGTCAGATAGTAATGCTGGGTTCCTTATTCTGATGTCCTAATAAAGGTATTGTATATGCATGGGAATGCAAGGTGAGATTGGTGTTGTTAGGGTGCGCACAACTCCTACCTTTGGCTTGTCAGCTTTGCTTACAGGTGGTGAATTCCGGTTTAGCGTGTTCCCTGCCTTGCATAAAATTGTTGATCTGAGGGGTCCGTATCTTCCGCCTCCCTCCTTGTTTGGTCCCAATCAGGTGCCGGCGGTGCGGGCAGCAGGTCTGGGTCCCCCCTGGTAGAGTTCTTACCACGGGTCCAGGTCACCTGTTGCTGTAGTGATGTAGGCTGGCGCTGTCGTGGCGTGTGAATCTGTAATTAGTGCATTCGTCCTATGCGTTTCTCCCAGGTGGGCTTCGTCAGGGACAGTGATAATAATAGCACAGTTTTTAAATCACTCCCTGTCATAATAGCGTGGATTTCACCCTACTACTATACACCAGCTGTAATCAGCCGGCAGGCCAACACCAAATTAACATTGCTGAAACACAGGGCCCCCCTCGATGGCACTTACTGAGCCAGCCCACCTTGTGTGTGTGACTGGGTGCAGCGGGAGTGGCGTGCCACAGAGGCAGCTTAGAAACCATAGCAGGTACACCTTTTGCACCCATGGTAGTTACGACACTGTTTGCATGCATGTTAGCAAACAGTGGGGTCCTTTTCAGGATCAATAGAATGAGGTTTAGGTAAGGACAATGACAACAAATAAAGGCTGAAGGTGTACTTGAGGGTCCAGTGTTCAACCTGGGCAATGATGGGTATCCCTGCTAGTTGTTCATATACCTAACCTCAATGGCACAACAGAATTTTTTAAAAAGTATGCATCTAGTTTTTATCACTAATGTGTCAATATTACAATGCATGAGTACCATGGACATTGGCAGTTGCATTGCTTGTAGCGGATGTGCGTGATGCTAATCTGTATACAAAAGTAAAAGACAAAGAACCAATATGAGGAAGCCATGTCATTCTTCATACCATACAGTGTTGTACTTAGGGCCTGATTCAGCAAGGATAGCTAATGCAATCGCAGCTACAATTGTGTACAGAGATCTGCTGTGAAAATATGCTAATATGTGCAATCGCAAAGCACTCGCACGGACAACATGCAGATGCCACTTACACTCTTGCACATCTGCAACACCTTGTAATCCAGCCAAAACATCGGTAACATCAAATGACATCATTTGGCTATTATTTTGTTTACAAATAATAATGATTAATCTAATATACAGTACTGTATGTTGATTGATACTTAGAACCAATACCTCAATTTATGATGCAAACAAACTGATACAAAAGAAGGTAGGTACAGTGTATCAGTGCCATATTACGTTAACATTTTCAGACTAAACAGGGTGAGGGGGGTAAGGGTGAATAACTGGGGTTCTGTCCCTGCAAGTCTGATGTCTGGCTTGTATGTTCAATGAAATTAGGTACAGAGCATATTCAGTTGGTATGTGTAAGACAGATGAGGTGATTGCTGAAGGCTGTAGTTACCCACTTGACTAACCAGTAACGAGGAGACACATACTTCCCTGTTGCTGTCTGCAGACATAAGACTTCCAGTACATATCAGAGCAGCTCCTGAACCCAAATGCACATATACCTAGCACACAAACACCTATCTTATCTGCATATTTACTAGAGATGAGCGGGTTCGGATTCCTGAAAATTAAACCCACCTGAACCTACTTTATCCGAGGAGATCCGAGCTGCTGCTTGGATCTCCACACCTTTTTTGGACTCCAAAAGGAGGCATGATGTCATCTTCCTGGCATAAGATCTCACTAGTTTTGGATCCAATATAGTCCCTCCTGTGGTGATTCAACATAATTTGTCACAGGACCACCAGAAAGGAAAAAGGGTAGGCTACTTAGCTAGTGTAGTGATAGTGACAGTGACAGTGAGACAGTGACAGTCAATACAGTTTTAGTGACACTGTCTTTGATGGGCAGTGCCACCCTCATCATATCTAGGCAATACTGGCAAAGCTAGTTTTTTGGATAGGCAGTCAGCAAATCATTGTTTGTTTTAAAGTGCAGAAAAATCAGTTAAATTACTTGTAATTTTACTTGTGTGTGGCTTAAAAATGTTTAGTTTTTTGTAATAAAAACTTCAGGCTGTAAATCTGATACTGTGTCTGTGATATATAGAAGTCAGTAATGGTCAGTAGGTCAAGGGCCAACATCTTACACTATCTGTGCAGTGTCTTGCAGTTGGTAGACACTTTTTTGTTTTAAAAAATTATATATTTTTTTGTGATAACTTCAGGCTATACTGGAAAGTAAGGTATTTGATACATTTATTGTTGAAATTGCATTGATGTTTATATTCATGTATGTAGATGGTTAAACCAATAGTGATGTTTTTGTAATTTTATGAGAAGCGGGTGTTAAATCAAAAACAAGTGATTAACACACAGGGGTTCCTTATTACCTTGAATAAGGAAGTATATAAGGACCTTTTGGAGACAGTACAGATATGCTTCTGATGAAGCTGGAGTCTCAATTTCCAGTGAAATGTGTTATGCCATTCTGTTTGATGCTGCATTGACTGTGGGGTGTCCCCTAAATTGTTGAATTCAGTGGACTGTGGGCCTGATTCAGACCCGCTCGTGAGCACATTGCGCTCGCCAGCGGGTCAATGGTGGGCCAATGTGCACACGCGGCATGCTCAATGCACGTGCACGAGTCCCGGAGCGAGTGAGAATTTCACTCACTCTGGGGCTTGCAGCAAAACGGGACGGCTGTCGATGTTGATTAACAGCTTGCCCCGTTTTGTAGGCATGGAGGGGGGTGACTGGCCAAACGGTGGCATTCCCGAAAGAACGCCTGCCGTTTGAGGGCGGCCCTGCTGACATTACTCGTGATGTCAGTAGTGGACTTCTTGCTCTATTAGAGCAGGAAGTCCACTCGGCATTGCAAGGGCTGAGACCCTACCACATGGTCTCCTCGCAATGCCGATGGATGCTATAATAGCGACCATCGCCAGGCCACTCGCTAAGCTGTGGGTGGTCATCCACAGCTTAGCAAGCAGCCTGGAGGCCAAAACAAAAAAAAATGATCCCCGTCCCTGACTCAGAGCATGCGCTCGCATATAGCGAGCGCCTCTGAATCAGGCCCTGTGACTGCAATACACACGCTATTTGGAATTGTTCCTCCCCGACTGGACTCAGAATACAGCTATAAGTGGACCTATATATATATTTCAACTTGCCATTGCAGTGATCTGCTAATTGGACTGCTACCCTAAGGGACTTCCACTTGGTAAATATGTGCTGTGCTTGAATCCATAATACTCTCTATTGAAGTTCTATCAGGATATATCACTATTATTCCATCAGGAATCCCCCTAGCAGCTGAAAGAATTGAAATACTTATGTTTATGCTCCTTTGAAAGATTTGACCTATCATATCAATATGTATGCAATAAATGTGGTTTTTTTATATTTTATACATCCGCTTCTCTATATCTATTTTTAGAATAGCACAAATGGAGTTTTTAAAAGCACTGGTTTCTTTTATATTTACTTGTTCAGGTCATACTGTGTTTGTGATATATAACAGTCAGTAGGTCAAGGGCCACCGCCTTATACTGTCTGCCCAGTGTGTCACAGTTGGTGGGCACATTTTCATAAAAAATATATTTGTTTTGTAAAAAAAAGATTCAGGCATTGATATGGAACATGAAGATTGTCACGCCTAATGGTTGGAGTTGGTTGGAACAGGCATGGGAGGCTGAAGTGGAGCCTGTGTGATATCCACATTTAAGGGATATCCCTCTATCGGTGACCAGGATTAATGTCTAGTGGTCAGCTAAAACATTTTCTCAATTTGGATTAACCAGTGTACATGCCAAAGGTATTGTGTAGGATAAGGCAGACCTTGGACTTTTAGGGTTGTGGGTGAGATCATCTGTTTTTTTCATGTCACATCAGTGTTGTGATTTTATTATTCACATGTCCGATGAATTTTAGTGACTTTTAAACATTTAATAAATATTTTATTTTGAACATATGCCATACATGTATATCAACTAATATAACAAGATTGTCTATATACTACTCATTCACAGTGCTACTACTTGTTGTTTTGGAGATTTTTTTATGTTTCAGGGAGAGACTATGCCTTTGTTATAGGAGCTGCATGGACAAACTACTCATCCCAGTGCCTGATCAGTACCATTTAGTATTATTTTTCCCATTAGTGCCTAAACCTGTCTCTCCTTTTGTGCCTAAACCTAACCTTCCCTCCTTAGTGCCTAACCCTAACCCCCCAGTAGTGCCTAGTCCTCCCCCCTATGGGTGCATAACCCTAACCTCCCCACCAGAACCTAATCCTAACCCTGCTATGCTGTCTAATCCTAACACTCCCCCCCTGCTGCTAACAGCTAAGGGTGCCCCACACCTACCCCATTTGGGCTGGCATCCTTCTGGATTCTGGCATCGGGATTAAGATAGGCATCAATATTTTGATGCCTATCTTAAGTCCTGTGTCAGTCTTTCAACATTGGGATTCAGACCAGTGGAATGCCGTCCCCTGGTCTGATAACTACATCCTATTAGAACAAGTGGACCATTCGTCATCACTGTAAAGAGAGTTTACTTCATCTAGATCAATGGCATAGGTACTTGAAACTGTTGCCCTACAGTAACTTGACTGGACTCCATGAGGAACATTTTCATGGGAATATGTATTTCTCATTGGCAATTCTGGAATGTATTCCTGGGAAAATACATGACTAGGAAGGATAAAAACCCCCATAATGTAATTTGAGTCATCTATAAACTCACTATCGAAATCAGAGTCCATATCCAAATTGAGCAATGGATTTTGTTTCCTGGAAACAGCAGAGTCTAAGCCAGATGATGCATCCATAGGACTGGAATACCCAAAGGAATTAGAGAATGAACTGAAGGAATCATAACCCAAACTTAAGTCCAACTGATTTTGGATAATTCTTATGCTTGTAATTCCTGAGTTTCCTGATTTATACAGCAGATCTAACAAAGCTTGATCTTGTTTAGGAATAGATTGTATTGGATGAATAATAGTGAGTGGACGATGAATCAAGGAGATTAGTACTTTCAGGGGAGTTGCCGAAAGGAGACAAGGAAGCATATGCAACTTTAAAGTCCATGGTCTGAGGGTTTTAAGTCTGAAATGTCTCGTCTCTCGATGGCTTTAAGGTTTTTAATACACTGGTCAAGTAAAACATGATCTTGCTCAGGCTGCGATGCCATGGAGGGCTGAGCAATAGGCGGATCTTTGGCACATTGGGAAGAATACTTAGATGGTCCCAAACAGATGGGTTTTGAGGCTAATTCTTTATAAACAGATTAAATGAAAGCAGGGAGATCACTAAGTAACAGATTTTTGGATTTGATGAGCAGATTAGCCCATTCCAAGACTTTACCTATAAAGGATAGGAGCAAGCATTTAATAACATTGGCGGGAGTAATTTGCATTGGTGTTCCCTGTCAGTGAGGTATTGGCATGCTTAAGCACAGAATAGAGTAAAATCTCAGTTGATGTAAATGGGCATTGGTGCACCAGATGAATTCTAGCAGATTGAAGCTTGGGAAGCACACTCATGAGCAGAAATGGAATTAGCTTGCAGAACTTTAGACTGGTGAGAGAATGCCATGTCTGAAATTAACTGAAGTCCTTTACTTGAACCAACAAATGGAACCGAATTGGGTCCAGGGGAATTGGAATCCGCTGAAACCATAGGAACCTTTGAACAAATGGATGGAACCAGATTAAGTCCAGGCACACTTGAACAAGTTGGAACTGAAAAAGATGCAATCTGGCTGGAACCAGAACAAGTAGAACCCTGATATTCAGGTGGCCCTTCTTTGACCAGATCCATACTAGAAGTCTTCATTGACTGGGCATAATTCAAAAACAGAGTCAAAAAAGTGATACTCAGACTGTTGTCCAAAAGGGTGATATCTTCAAAAGAAGACTGACAGGAGTTGACATTTGAATCTGTGACACTGAACATCCTTCCTGGGGCTGAGGCTCTGGAGACCCCCTTTAGGGTTAGCAAATTAGATGTTTCTCCTGGAGTTGAAGACTCATATGCCCCTCCTGGGCTACTCAGACCAATGGAAGGAACCAGATTGGATGAAGAGACATTTTAATTGGTATCAGCCAAAGATGGAGTTGAATTGAGTCAGCTTGATGTGGGGGAGGTACAACTGAATTGGATTTTCTTGAACCAGCAGGAACTGGAGGAACCTTTGGACAGACAGATGGGACCATATTGGGTCCAGAGGAACTTCAGTCGGTAGGACCCGAATGGAACTGAACCGAATTGGATTTGGATTTTTTTGAACCAGCTCCAACCGGAGGAGCCATTGGACAGATGGATGAACCGGATTGAGTCCAAAAGGACAGGAATCAGTTGGACCTGAAAGAGCCTTTGAACAGACGGGTGGAACTGGATTGCATCCATAATAATTTGAATCAGTTAAGAACCTTGACGTGAAAGATTGGTGTAGGAGGCTACTTCCTCAAAATGTGGAAAAGATGATGTTCATCAAAATGAACTACACATTCCATGAGGAAGACATTTACCAGCAATTACGTCAAAGTTCAAAGGCACCTGTAATGGTTAATTCCAGCAGGGACAGATAAGTATTGTGTGAAGATGATATACACACTGATGAGGGTGTGGATGATAATGGTGATGACATATTGCCACTGTAGAGCCAGTTTCAGCTGCCCATTGGCAGCTTGTTTTGTAGGGGCCCACTTCAACCACAAGAAACAGTCCCTGTCGCTGAAATGATTGGTTTGTTAAACTGTGCTTGTCCTGTTTCATATACAACATAATCCCAAGGACAATTAAATCTTGCTAGTTTTTTATTTGCATTATGCACTGTTTGAGGCATTGCTGACTGTCTTTTGGCATAGACAATAAACTGCCATCCTGTCTGCCACTCTTGTGACAATGTTTCATAGATGTCATATATTCTTATAAAGTGCTGTGCATTTGTGCTGCTGCTCTGTCACTTAATTTAGCCAGCCAGCTCTCTGCAGCCTATGACCTATATTGGTAAAACATAAAAACAATATTGTTAGCAGTGTGGTGGTCAAAACCAACTGGAAATTACTGGAAATTTAATGTTATTGAGGTTAATAATACTATACAATGAAAACAGGCCCAAATTACTGTATGTGATTTGGGCTGTTTTTATAATATTTTGAAAAAAATACATATCCAAAACCAAAAACTTGAGGGCGGTATTGGCAAAAAGCAAAATACGGGGATCAGCAAACATCTCTAATATTTGCAATTCCATACAACTCTGCATAGCCTGCAGTTGCATCAACACACCCTCTCTGAAGTCTGTCTATGTGAGAAGCCCCCCAATTACAATACAGTTATAGCTCTACAGACATAAGTGTAGATGCAACTGAAATGAGTGTAATGGCATCACCTATCCTTGCGCATGTTCAGATCCAGTGCATGCACAGGGAAATGAAACTAGCATATGTTCAACTTAATATTACCCCTTTATCTTTAAATTCAAAGCATAGCAGTGGGGAGCACCTGTTGCACCATTTTTTTCATGTAATTTTGGGAGAAAAACCTAATTTGTAATAATAATTCATATGCATTAATTCTGGTCCTCTGGCAAAATATATATTTATATGACAATATTATCTGGAAGGGTTATTTTATGGAAATAAACCACTTTTAACATTTGTAAATGATAATCATTATCATTTAATATTCACTTCAGTAAGAAAATATTAATTTAAATGATCTGGAAATTTACATAGATGGTAATAAACTAAAACGCCTTTTAGACTAACAATCTGCTTCCAATTAATTGTCATGATTCTCTTTGAATATATAATATTACAAAAAAGCAATTTAGAAGAGTGATAACATTTTTAACTAACAATGGAGTTTTTCAAGCAAAATTACTTTCAAAGCTTTTTTCGAAGTGGGTTTCCACAAATCTTCTAGAAAAATACTGTAATGAATTGAAGATGTGAGTACAAATGAATCCAATTATTGCAAAAAAAGATTTGAGACAAATTATAAAAGTATACTTTCAATTACAGCATTTAATGGCATAATAAGCAGGTCAAAAAGTTTAGCAACAGATATTGACATATTCTTCTTCAAGACCCAGTCCTGAAACCAATTCCTCAAACAACCTGACTCAATTTTTTAGCGGGTCTCCCTTCTCTACGGATAGCAAGGGGAGAGGAATTCAATTAGCTCCGATAAATTAACAGAGGGTGGAAAAGGTAGGTAACCTCAGGCTTTATCACCCAAGACTATTCAATTAGGCTCCCATTATCACCCAATACCTTTGTTAGTGCCCAATAACATGTTAATGGGTGTTAACATGGGTTAACGGGCACAGAATCTGTAAAAAAATGTATGGATTTGTGCATTAAATACATACAGTATTGAGGCTTATGCAAATTAACAAGGGCAGACAAAAATGTGCACCTCAGCAAAAACCGTGTTGCAATACAGATGGGGCAGATTTAAAATGAGCAGACAAATATAGAGTTGGGAAGGAGTGTCCTATCTTCATTCTGTATTTCAGTGTAATAACAAACCTGCACATACATTACATACAAAAGCAAGCTTTTTTCCCCTGAATGAAAAAGAAAATATGTGTTTCCACCCTTCACATTGCAGCGTGCCTTGCTCCTGGAGCAAATTGCTCCTTTTAAGAGTGAGCTTAACCACAAGGTGATAGAGGCAGCTACCTAGGGACAGGTGCTAGCAGAATACTGTGTGTCAAAAACTATTTTTTAAAATTTTAATTAAGAATTAGAGCCACCACCTGCAGGGCCTCTGTCCGGCTTCGGGGGGGTGGGCATGGGTGGAGCACTTGCTGAAGCAGAATTACATTGTTGGTTTCAGGTGGGGAAATGGTGTGGGCAGAGAAACCAGCAATGACGGGATCCACAGCTGTCCACACTCTACAGTATGTGTGATTCCACCTGACCTGTGCTGTGCTCCTCCCCACTGTGCTCAGCTCCTGCCTTAGCACCCTGCCCTGCTCCCTTTATTTCATACTGTACTTCTGTCAGTCTCCCCTAGTAACCAGCGTATACTGTAGGTCTGCATTTCCCCTCTCAGGCCCCAGTGTGTATACTACTAAAAACACTGATCACAAGTGTTTTTTCTTCATATCCCCCCAGTTGCCAGTATGTTTGTCTCCATGCCCCCCTTGTGTCTCTGTACCATCTTGGTGTCTGTCTGATTTTCCTTTTTCTTCCTTTCTTTGCATGTTTCTCCTATTTCTCTTATTATTATATATATTCCTTCTCCTAATGCTACCATAACCCCTACCACCCAACTTATCACACACTTATCCACCTGTCCTCTTCTCCTCTTTTTAGAAGGTTTAATATATTTCCCCCATACAGTACTACTTATTTCCAGACAAGTTAAACCTGTTATCAAGGTTGCTCATTATTGCTGAATTTGAACTTTGTTGATTTCCCACTTGCTTTGATAGATCTGTTACCACTGTTTGACAAAATAAACCATGAACTCTAATGTAAAAACAGGTTTAATTGTGCAGAAATAGGATTATTTCATTGGATTAATCTCACCATTATTAGTATATACCATCCTTATGATAATATCCAAATTGCTCTAAAATTCTAGTGGTTAGTTTAAGAAACTTCTCCAGTTAAATCAAAATGACTTGTGTACAGATATATCTAGCTTTATCCCAAACTGATACCTTAGGCTAAGCTAAATAATTAACTCTAAAACCATTTACTATGGTGTATTTTTAGTAAAAATTTCAACATTGTGGCTTAAGCAAATGCATTTATTGGCTTCATTTGTATATAATCTAGGCCAATACAAATTTCATATTGGGATAATGCTGGTGTTTTATCATACACATTGATAAATGATATGCAATGCTTATTTGAAAGGATATTTCTTATATATTATACTGTGCTTCATGCAGCAGAATCTAAGCTTTTATTTTGTGATGTAGTCACCATGTCTACCATTACAATGTCAACAATTACAATATATATAGCACAATATTGACAGTTTTAAGGTCAACAATGTTTAAATGGTGATATAGAAAATCCATATCTTCACAATGCCAGCATCTGAAATGTCCACATGTGAAATGTCAACATTCTGCATAATGCCGACATTAGGGTTAGGCTGCTGGAGGGGAAGATTAGAAGTAGCATACTCACTTCAAATGACTCTGCCAGAACTGTGTGTCAGCTTACTTCAAGGCCACAAGACATCCTCAGAACTGCTGGAGTAGGTAAGTGAAGTCAATGCACCACCAAAACTGTTTTGTGAACATTATAAATATGTCCACATTTCATCAGTGCTGACAGAGCCGGCCATAAGCATAGGCATTCTAAGCTAATGCCTAGGGCACCTGGAATTCCTGGCGGCATTCCACAGCTCTGATGGCTGATGTAGAGATTGATAAGAGCTTAGCTCTCTGATCAGGCCAGTGGAGGGGGGTATTGAGGGTAATTCCTCCTCTCTGTACTCTTCAGGATACATGCAACGTACAAGGAAGTGCATTATTTTCAGCAACCCTCTCGAGGACCCCCCAGCACCAGCAGGTCTGCGTACAGCTTCCCGGCTAAACAGTGAGTGGAGTGCAGTACTGCTGGGGAAACTCTATGAAGTGGAATGTTGCTACTTCTGCTTTTGTGATGCAGTGTATCCACTGCCCCCATTTACCCCCTCACTACCTGGGGAAATGGGCATGCATTTAAGTCACTGTGCCATCTGTTGCAACCAGCAACAACTTACATTATACAGGTACCAGCAACAACTTATATTGTCCTGTATAAGAATAGGAGGCTGTGTACAGGATATGTCAGAGGTCTGTTATGTGTGTCAGTCTGGAAAGACCACACAGTACAAGGTGGGTTAATAGAACTGCACTCTAAGGGGGTGCAGTGGGGGTTAAATGTATTGTAGCAGAGCTGCCAGATCTTCTTGAGAGTGACAGCTTCATATATGGGCAGGGGGGAGATAAGAGAATGCTGCAAGGAAGGGACACTCACCTACACATGCACAATGTTCCAAAAGCTGCCTGAATTCCCAGTTTGTTGTACTTCTATAGCTGAAAATACTATAGACCTATGCCAGGGTGCAGAGGAGGGCTCTCTGTCATGTACTATAATAATAATGTGCACTGTGTATGCTGTATGGTAGGTGCCTTTAGTGCCAGCTGCAGGACAATGAGCCATGAGGTTCTGCAGATATGACTTTTCCTGGGGATTAGGTGAAAGCCAGCCATACAAGATTCCAGAATGCCGGACTGGGACAGCTCCCATCAGCGACCTCTGCTGCTGAGGAGCTGTCAGCTGTATAATGAGTCCCCATCCGGGGGGTGTTTCAGTGACAGGCAGGGATCAATCATTACAGTGGCTCCCTGCCGGACCAGATGCCGGGATGCCGGAACGGACCAGCTCTGCAGTAATGCGCTGTCTGTCCAAGAGAGCCGGCTGTAATCTCTCCCTCCCCCCGGTGACAGGCTGTCACTGCATGGCACTACACAACCCCCGTACACAGCTTCTTAGCAGCAGAGCTGGTCTGTTTTGGCATCCCGGCATCTGGTCTGGCAGGGAGCCACTATAATGAACGCTCCCTGCCTTTCACTGACACACCCCCTGGACGGGGACTCGCATTATACAGCTGACAGCTCCTCAGCAGCAGAGGTAGCTGCAGGGAGATGTCCCAGCCTGGCGTTCCGGAATCTTGTCCAGTCCGGCTTTCACCAATACCCCTTTTCCTGGTCCTGTTGGACTGCTGCAAGGACTGATCTGGTCCCCATTCTCAGAGGCTTTTCCAGCACCAAGAATGTCCCTGTTCTCAGTTAAAGATACATATGTATGTACTGTGTCACGCCATGTGTATTATGGAGCATGTGTATGTGCTGTGACATTAAACAAATAGACACATCACACATTTTAAATGTTAATTTCAGCATTGTGAAGCAGGGGGCGGGGCCACGATGAGGCAATTCAGCGCGATTCGCATCACCACCCTCTCCCCCCTGCTGTGAGGGTTTTAATCATTACTGCAGGGGGGGGCGGGTGGGAGGCTTGATATCTGCTAGGGGGCACCAGCCAAAATTTTGCGTGGCGGTGCAAAGCAGGTTTGGTGGCCACAGGGCAGGTGACCGCTGAGTATCCCAGTGTAAGTGCAACTATCCTGGATTAAGTGCGGGGCGGTGTACAGTAGGTTTGGTGACCGCCCCTGCCGGACATCGGTGCCTGAATAATCCGGCACCCAGTGCACGTGCACCTGCAACCCCCCCCCTAGTTATGGCCCTGCTTACACACAAATGAATATGAAGAGAAATGTGTCTTAGTATTTAGAGTTGCATTATGTAAGGCATATCTCAACACTAAATACGGAAGAAACCAACATGAGAGTACTTATAAATTTAGAAATTACACCTATTTTGTGTAAATGCTAAAAATATACCTACAAAACACACATTTGAGGCATTAGTCTAATCTTAAAATGGGCACACAATGACAAATATATTGATGATCAATTGATCAGCCAATATATCTGGTGCCCATTGGCCATTGTCTACCAGCAATATGTCTGTGAATGACATCATTCACAGACATATCGCATTGGCTGTGCTGTACAGCCGATGGACAGATATATCTGCAGACATATCTGTCCATCAGTAAGTGTGTACGGTTGGTCTGCAGACCACCCGTATGTATAATTTTTAACATTAACTGAGATCTCAAAACTTTATGTAATCTGTTACTACCTAATAGATAATAATGGCTAAAGTATATCAATAGATCATGTATGTATGCATGTCTAATGTTAGCTCATTTAGGAGTACATTCATCATCACTTCATTTCTATATAGCGGATGAAAATTTACTTTTTAACTTACTTTTGTAGAAATTAAGGATCAGGGCTATTCATTATATAGGTAATGCAGGAGATAAATCTAATTTCTCCTGCTTACCTTTCTGCCCCGATTTGTCCTGCAGTCACCATACACTAGTATAGGGACCTAAATTAATCAAGCTCCAAAAATATAATATTTTCAGAGCTTGACTGCAGGAGCATTCGCCATCTCTAGAAGGTATTTGCTCCTGGGTTGTGAAGAGAAATTATTTCAGATACCTCCGCCCAAGTCTGGCTACTTACGGTTTTGTGCACCTGCGCAAAGCCCAGTTCACACAGGTGCACTAGCGCCAAGTCCACCACAATAAAGCACTGAGTATAATTATATACTTAGGAGGTTATTGTGCTTAAAAGTGTTTTGTTTTGTTAGGCGTAAAAACATGCTGTGGTGGTATAGAGCCATACAAGAGAAGCATTTATGTAGTAGAATGAATCTGGAATCACAGTTGCTCATTTGTTCCTAAAGGTCTATGCATTCTTTCTTATAGTGTACATTTTAATATTCTCTTCAAAGGCTCCAAAAGAAAATGACATGTGCCTGATAAATACTGTACATATGACAAAAAATGTTGAATCTTGTATGTAAGTGGTTGTGCTAATTATTTGCTTTTTTTATTGTTATAAAAAAAGTGTTATGACTAATCACATTTCCTGTGAAAGAATATTTATTCTCCTTTAGCCATTTTTGCTCTGTATAACTAAAATACATATTGGAAGGAGAATGTTTCTGAAACATGTGCAGCCTCCAATTACATATCAGTGCTTGGCCAATTACGTAGCAATAGCATGGTGACAACAGGGTACAGCTTCATACATTACATCTCATTGTACAGACTCAGGGCCTGATTCAGAGTTGGGAATAGAGAGAGATATCTCTCTCAACTGATCATATTGGTGAAACCATGCTGCACTGCAGGTGGGGCAGATTTAAAATGTGCAGAGAGATTTAGATTTGGGAGGGAGGTATCCAAACTGACATCTAAATTGTTGAGTAATAATAAAGCTGTGCAGTATTTGTGGGCTACATGTAAAAGCAGCCAGTATTTACCCTACATGCAAAATAAAAATTATGTATTTACACCCCTTGCATTGCAACATGGTGTATCCAGGTACACAGTTAAGTGCTATCTCTCTCTCTATTCCCAACTCTGAATCAGGCCCTCAGTCCACAAATTTACTTGTACAAACGACTAGCATCCAAAATGTATATTTGGGAGGTGGGCCAAAGAAGAGGGGGAGCGGCATGATTATTGGAAGAATGGATTGCTATATAGAGCAGTTATATTGGAAAATTAGTTCCAATGTGGACATGACTAATTGTTTGTACTTTTCAATTGAGAATAGTAATGGAACTTGTGAAATACATGTTTTAATTGAGGATACATAAAGCACATTTGAATTTATGACATAATTTCTGTGCTTAACATATTGGGGTAAATATTATAGCCTGTGCAATGCAGGCATCGGCGAGTTCCCAGTGAGTCTGGCAATGTTTTAAAGGGGCAATAATTGATAAAGCGAAACCACATTCATTTGCATGACTATTAGAATAGCATCTGACTCACAATCAGGCCCCACGTTAGTAAAGATCTTTCAAGTAATGCATGTTAGTACATTGTTCTGTTATTAGGGGCTATTTAATATTTATTTTATTTTGCTGTTACTATACTGAACTGCTAGTTCACTTTATTTATTTATGTTACTTCATAGATGTGTGCTCACATGATGGGAGCTGGGCACTGCTGGAGCAGGAGAACCCGCTGAGGTGAGAGAGGGGAGGGGAATGACAGTGTCGGGACCCGGGCTCCACGGTCCCCAGTCAAAACTTGGGTGGGAGGAACAGTTAGAACCTGGTAACACAGTACACTTATCCCAAACCCAGCACCCATTATACCCCCTCCCCCACACATACACACATTATACCCCCCTCCCCCCACCCATACATACATTATACCCCCCACCCATACACACATTATATACCCCCCACACATACACATTATACACCTCTTTTACCCCACCTATACACACATTACACCCCCTCCACCCACCCATACACACATTATATCCCCCACCCATACACACATTATATACCCCGACCAATACACATTATACACCTCTTTTACCCCACCTATACACACATTATACCCCCTCCCCCCACCCATACACACATTATTCCCCCTTCTCCCCACTCATACACACATTATACGCCCCTCCCCCCACCCATACACACATTATATTCACCCTCTCTCCACCCAATATGCACCTAATATACCCCCTCCCCCACCTATACAGACCTCCTCCCTCCACCCATACACACATTATACACCTCCTTTCTCCTCAAAGATTATACACCCCATACACAAATTGTACACCTCCCTTCCACCCATAGATTATACATCCCCACATACACACATTATATGCCCCATCATATACACACATTATTCTCTCCTCTCCCCAGACAAATTATATCCACCCTAATACTACTTAGCATTCCCGATAGGCTTTTTCAGCTGGGCGCCGCGTCCTGCCCTATTTACGAAAGGCATAAAGCACCCTGCCCTCCCCACTGAAAAAGCCTGCAGGTTCTGTCCTCCACCCATGGGCCGCAGTATCCCACATGTGGGGAAATGGCAGAGAAGCGATCACCGCCAGTGAATGGATTCCGGGCGCTTGCGCCCGGCATCCATTCACAGTGACCATGGCACTTGGTGGCTGCCCGGCATGTCTGTAAGTGCCGGGCATGCCGCCAAGAGTAATGAAAAGGGGAAACATCATAAAAACATACCCCTTTTCATTGACCATGCCCCCTTCTCAGGCACGTGCGTGCCTTCGGAGCGCACAGAAGTGCCCTTGCTCTAGGTCCATCCCTTCCCCACACTCCACACAGAGGCACACTGTACCCCTTCCACCACTATAGACACATACGCCCACCCCCAATACCACAGACAAATCCCCCCTACCACCACACAGACATCTCTCCCTCCTCCACCCCTGCACAAGCACACCTTTCCCCCTTCACCACTACAAAAACATTTCTCTCTGCCTCCTGCCCCTACACAGGCATACTGTACCACCCTCCACCATTAAACAGACACATCTCTTAAGCTGCCTAACTCTTTGCTGCCTAACTAATGGTCACAAAACAAAGTGCCATAGTTCCAATAGCATTCCTGGTAGGCTGTTTAAGCAGGGCACCATGCCCTGCCCGATTTCAAAAGGGCAGAATGTAATCTGCCCCTCTTAGCGGTGCCCCGTTAAAACAGCCTGCGGGTGCTCTGCCCACTTGCAGTCTGCAGTGTCCTGCGGGTGGGGAAAATAATGGTGCAGTGCTCACCACCAGTGTATGGATGCTGGCCGCACAACAGTGCTTGGGGGCAGCCCGGCAGGTCCATAGGTGCTGGGCACACCCCCAAGAGCGATGAAAATGGTATGCACCTTAAAGACACGCCCCCTTTACCTGTGGCCATGCCCTCTTTTCGACAGCAGGAGTCCCTCTTTCTAGGTACTGCCCGGTGCTGGACCTAGAATGAAAGGTACTTCCAAGGTAACACAAGTTCTGGCAAGGGGTTGGAACTGGGACCACCCATTACCAAATGTCTAGTTTCACCTATGATAGCCAAAAGGTTCCACAGAAGATGAAAGACAGTGGTAGCTGCCTCCTCTCATTGCAAGGTCATCCCAGCAGAGAACCACATCAAAGAAATCTTCTAAATGTAGGAGAAGAGGTGTCACGTAATTCCCATAGAATTAAATTGCACGTCCAAAAGTTTTACAATATCAGGCATATCAATAATACTCATCATGAGGTTACAGATGTCCACATCACTGTTGGAACTTGTAAATGGTATCAAAATTAATATCCTCTCTCTGTTGATTTGCCTACATGTTAAAGAAAGTGCTATACTGTACACACCACATCTATGATTTTGCCTGGGTGTTCCTATTATTATGTCATGCACTCTAGAGTAAGCAGCCACTGATTGGCTGTGACCCATGTGGGTGTTGATTGACAGCCATTTGGGCTTACAGCCAATCAGCAGCTGCTTACTCTAGAGAGGCCTCTGATTGGCTGGTGGCCCGGCAAATGACATAACCCACATGAACTCCATCATTTACTGGGGTAGAAATGTATGTGGAAACACATACTGTACATCTTTACAGCGTCTATGGTTGGGTAACTCGTTTTTGCATTTTGCCATGGACTGGACTCTACTTGAGAAAAGGAGCAACCTGTGCCAGGAGGTAGGTGAGTATTGAATTATTTTTTTTAGAAAAACCTTGGGATTTCTACTGGACAAGGTGACCAATCACAGGGGAGAAAGTAAGTATGTGTGAGTGTGTTTAGTTTGTAATAAAATTATACATTCTATGGTGCATGTACTGTCATTATCTTACAAATTTTTTTACAATGAGGTATGGGTGCTGGCCGCCTACTGGCACTTGTAGTTCCACAAGTGCTAAAGGGCAGTCAAGCTGACACCTGAAGTCCCACTGTAAAAAACAATTGTTGACATCTATTATTTCCACTATTACCCCTGAACCCACTGGACAATGGTGCAGAGAAGAGCCACAGGCTTCAGTCTAGGCCTGGGGTGCTTAGGAAAGGGGGCACCCCTTTATTGGAGGTCCCCACCTCCCCTGAGATATCCAGCCTATGGTTACTAGCTTGGGGTGTTAATGCTTTGGCCTGGGTGACCCAATGAAAGGTTTCCCTGGCTGTGGTATTACACCCTGGCTAGTTTGAGTACAGTGCTGGTTTTATAATACAGGGACCACCATGCCATTTTTACCATATATTTTAAAACCAGGACTGGCTCACAGAGTCCAGTGCTGGTTCATAAAATACAGGGGAAGCCTACACGTTATGTCCCCTATATTTTTAGAACCAGGACTGACTGGGGAGCCCAGAGCTAGTTATACTTGGGAGCAAAGCACACATTGTTGTTTTTTTATTTGACCCTTTTTTTCTAATTACAGGCAGAAACATACACAGATAACACTGATCTTTTTATGTTTCTGACATACACGTAGCTCTGGAGGTGGTCTATTTGAAAATTCTATTTAGGACCAAGTTTGCTAAAATTACACCCATGATTATAATCATGATTCTTGGTCAATTCCCGAGTTGTATTCCTGGCTATGAAAAGTACCGGCTGCTACTAATTCCTCTCCCTATGCATCTGACTTGCCTTCCTCATTGCTTTGTTACAATGTATGCTTGCCTTTAAGTCACCTGAAATAGTGACTCCTAGATTGCTTTCCTCTTCAGTAGTTTCCAGTATAGTGCCATTAATAATATATTTAGCCTTTGGATTTTTGAGACCCAAGTGCATGATCTTGCATTTTTGGGCATTAAACTGTAGTTGCCACGTTCTTGTCCATTCTTCTAGTCTACCTATATCAGTGTTGGCTAACCTTGACACTGCAGCTGTTGTGGAACTATATATCCCAGCATGCCCTGCCACAGTTTTAGCATGCCCTAATAGCAAAACTGTAGCAGTGCATGCTGGGTTATGTAGTTCCATAACAGCTGGAGTGTCAAGGTTAGCCAACACTGACCTATATCATCAATCATTTGTTTTACCCCTCCTGGTGTGTCTACCCTGTTGCATACCTTTGTGTCATCTGCAAAAAGGCATACAGTAGTTTCCCTTGTCACAAATAAATATATTAAAAAGCACTGGTCCATGTACAGATCCCTGAGGTACTCCACTGGTAACATTTCCCTCTTGAGACTGCATTCCATTTACTACAACTCTCTGTTTCCTATCCTGCAGCCATGATCTTATCCATTTAACTATCTTTGCATCCAACTCCATGCTTTCTAAATTATTTAACAGTCTGCGATGTGGAACAGTGTCAAAAGCCTTACTAAATTCTAAATAATCTATATCTATGGCCCCCCTTTTATCTATTTCCTTAGTCATCCAGACAAAAAAGTCAACAAGATTTGTTTGACATGATCTCCCCCCAGCAAAATCCATGCTGTTTGGGTTCCTGCAAATTGTTTGGGGTCCTGCAAATTGCTGGAGATAATCTATGACTCTTTCTTTTAAGAGTGTTTCCATCAATTTCCCTACTACTGATGTAAGGTTCACTGGTCGGTAGTTGCTTGCCTCTTCCTTGCTTCCACTTTTGTGCAGTGGGACAACATTTGCTCTTTTCCAGTCCTCTGGAATTACTCCAGTAGCTAGTGACTGGTTGAATAATTCTGTTAATGGTGTTACAAGCACCCCTTTAAGCTCTATTTGTATCATTGGATGTATGCCATCTGGCCCCATTGATTTATCCGCTTTCAGTTTTGAGAGTTCTGTTAGGATCCTCTCTTCTGTAAATGTGCTTGATCCTACTGATTACACCTGCAACTTAACTGAGGCCCCTTGCCCTCTCTTTCAGTAGTGAATACTGAACAAAAATAATTATTAAGATGCGACTTTGAGTCCTATGGGAGAAAAGCACTATATAAATAAAATTATTATTATTATAAATTATTATTAAGATGATCAGCTATTACATTGTCTCCCTCAACAAGACTCCCTCTTTCTGTCTTTAGTCTTTTTATTCCACCTTTAGTTTTTCTCCTTTCACTTATATACTTAAAAAAAGTTTTGCCCCCTTTACCCACTGACTGTGCCATTTTCTCCTCAGCTTTTGCCTTTGCACATCTGATTACTTTCTCAGCCTCCTTCTGTTTTACAAGATACACCTATTTGTCCTCATTATTTTGTGTCTGCTTGTATTTCCTAAAGACTATCTTTTTTACTTTCACAATACTTGCTACCTCTTTCCCAAACCACACTGGCTTCCTTTTCCTTGTGAAATTCTCCTAACCCTTTTGATACAAAGGTCTGTTGCCTTTAATATTGCACTTTTTAAATTTTCCCACCTCACCTGCAGTGCTTTTAAGTTCCTCCACTCCACCAAAGATTTGCTCATACATCTTCCCATCCCTGCAAAATCAGCCTTCCTAAAATCTAACACCTTTGTTTTTGTGTGGGGTCAGTATCTGTCTTTATTTTGAACCATACTACTTGATGATCACTGGATCCCAGGTTTTCACCAACTTTTACATCAGATATTCTGTCATCATTTGTAAGTATTAAGTCTAATATTGCGTCTTTCCAAGTGGGCTCCATCACCAATTGCTGGAGGGAGGCTCCCTGCAATAAATTCAGGATGTCCCTACTTCTAGTAGAACTTGCCACAGACATCTCCCAGTTTATATTGGGTAGATCTTAATCTCCCATGATTATAACCTCTCCTTTTAATGCCATTTTAGTGATGTCCTGCAATAGTTTATTGTACAGTTCCTCTGCCTGACCTAGTGGTCTATAGATCACCCCAATACAAAAAAAATCACTTTCTCCCCTGTTTCTATAGTCACCCAAAGGTACTCGGTTTTTTCTTCAATACTATGTGTTAACTTAGTATTTATGCTTTCCTTGACATACATTGCTACTCCTCCTCCTATTCTTCCCTTTCTGTCCTTCCTAAATAAAGTATATCCCGGTATAGCTATGTCCCAGTCACAGGGATTTTATTTCCTAAGCTCCTAGCATTTGCACACATTGCTCTTAGAGTTTTATTTGTTTGCTTATTTCTCCTGTTCCTAGGTATGTTCATCTCTCTGCCTATGTTTATTTGATTTTGTCCTGAATTATCTTCAGTTACTGTGGTTATGCTTCCTGTTCCATTTGCCAGCAGAAATAATACCTCTTGGTTGCAGGAGCAGATTTATTTTTGTTCTTGTTTAGATCACTGTCTCCCTCTTCTAGTTTAAACAGTTCTTGGTGAAACTTTCAAACTGTTCACTCAGTATTCTAGTTCCTTTTTAAGCTTCTATCATGCCAGATGGCATGGTTATGGACTGTCAATCCAAATCTGTCCTCATAATACCACTTCTGTAACCAAACATTGAAGTTTCTGATGCAATGATTTATATCTCCTCCTCTGTGTACTGGATAATACTTCTGAAAAAATTACAGTGGTTGCCACCTGCTTTAGAGCAGCCCCTAACTTCCTGAATTCATATTTTGCTGCCATGACTTCAGCATTGGCCAGGTCATTTGTCCCTAGGTGGACAATGACATCCACCTCTCCATCGTTTATTGCTGCCTTCACAATTCTCAGCATGTGCTTTTCATCCCTTGGAGCTGTGGCTCCAGGTACACACCTTACTTGTCTCTTTTTTTCAGCAGTGTTTCCAGATGTACTCCTCTAATAATGGAATCTCCCAAGAGAAGAGTAATCCTTCTTGAAGATGTAATTTTCCTGTTCCTATTCCTTTTTCTATAGTCAGTGGAAGATCCCATATCTTCCTGTTCTGCATTGTCTATATTAGCTTTACCTTCCAGCCCTGCAAGAGCAAAATATGAGTTTATCAATCTAATGAAATTATACTTTCACTGGTGAAAATGTTTATGACTTTAATTATCAGTCTTTCCTCATATATTTAGTTGATGTATAAAGGCCTTGGTCACATTCTCAACTCATCATAACCACTGGCCTGGCACGGTCGTATCAGATACGACCACACCAGGCTGGGGTTTCCCTGACATGGTCGTATTTGATATGACCAGTCAGAAATGCCCACTAGGTGGCTGTGGGAAGCTAATCTTCCAGCAGCCACCTACATCAGAGGGACCTTCTGGCTGCCTCTACAGCATGTCCCAATCACTGCTGGCCACAGTGATCAGGCACTATCAGCAACCCCTTCCCGATGCACTGTCATAGGAGCAGCAGCCATGGCTCATGTAGCCGCAGATGCTGCTGTGACCCAATCACTGTGGCCAGCAGTGATCAGGCAGCTGGCCCCACCCCTTCAGTAACAAACAGCAGCCATGGCTCTGGCAGCTGCCACTGCTGCTATGTATCCAGGCCACCAGCAGGTTACCCTTCCGCTGCGGCTCCAGAAGTACAGTGATCACTAGTTGATCACTGTGTAGAAGGAGCAGCACTGGTGGCTCTGGTAGCCGCTGCTGCTATGTATCTGGGCTGCCAGCAGGAGACCCTCCCGCTGTGGCTCCGGAACTGTTATGTACAGGAAGCAGCAGCCGCGGCTCTGGCTGCTGCTTCAATGTAAACAGTCAGCCTAGCGGCACCCCGCACACTCCCTCCCCGGCCTCAGCTTCTCCTCATCCCCCATGATGCCCGTTTTTATAATGGCCATAATGGTATATATACATATATATATATATATATATATATATTGTGGCAGTATCACCAGAGATGTCATGGGTGAGCAGCTGATTCTGTGTGGGGCAGGACAGATCCACCCACACAGAGTAGAAAAGCATTGTGGGAAGATGCCTAATGTGGAGAGAGCTCAGATGTGGGCTGATGAGATGGCAGACCAGTCAGGCTGCTGATGGAAACAGTCTATGTCAGACTGTGGCAGCCAGAGAGCCCAGTGAAGCTAAGCGAGCCATTGGGGGCCAGGAGGCTTGTGTCTGGACCTTGCAGGAGGCAGGGGGCCATAAACCTCTCAGACTGTGTGACATTGAAGCATCAGAGCTGCAGGCTGAGTAAGCCAGGACCTACTGTATACCTGGGGGATACAGAGAAGGCACAGAGACTGTGAGAGACTTTATTGGAAGATTAGCTGCACCCTTATAGAGAGGGTTCAAGAAGTGAGTTAGACACCCTAAATAGGGGTAAGGTTGTTTATTATTTTCTGTTTGTTTCCTGACTTTCCATGCTGGAATCTAAAGCATAATTTATTTACTTGAAAGCTGTGTGTGGACCCTCATTAAGCACCTAAACACTGCACCAATCCACCCTCTCCCAAGCTAATTACCCCCAAGATATCACATATGGTGGAGAATGCGGGCATAAAGATTCTATGCAGAAGATTCTACGCAAGAATACAAATGGAAATTTGATGCTTATCACACTGCAAAATTGGACTCTCCTAGAAAGCCAAAATGAGACTCATGGTACCTGCATTTTGGAATGCTCATCAATGTGGTGAGTGAAGATAAGTTTGTTGTGAAGTGTTGTTTAAACAAAAAAAATTGTCTGCAAGTGTACATCTTTTCCTTGGAAAGGAAGAGAAATAAGTGTTACACAATTTTCTGGAAAATTGTTTGCTTATGGGAGAGGCAAAGTTTGCCAGAATTAGAAGTACAGTGTTTTGCAAAAGTGAAAATTAAAAGTATATGGTCTGTGAAGAGAAATGTGCACTTCCTCAGCATTGGAAGGGTTAAAATAAATTGGTTTATCCTGGTGAATTGCTAATGCTCATTATGTCAAGGTGTGGTACTGAGGGAGCAGAGTTTCCTATTGAAAGGCTATTGAGACTATTTGATACATGTTGGTAATTGTAGTGCCACATGAAGAAAAATGTTTTTGCTGCATTGAAAATACTTTTGAAGGCAAAGTGGGATATAGTGAAAACAAAAACAAGTTGTTCCTGTGTATTTTGTGCCAAGAATCATGGGAAATAAAAATAAAAATTCTAAAAGCAGAATTCTTGCTACAAAGTTTCATTCTCAGTCTATAGAGATTGAAAACCCAGGCTGGAATTTACAGTCTGAATGTAAAGATGTCAGCGTGTATGGTTAGTGTATGGTGCAAGGTCCACTAGGAGAGGACTTTGTCAGCATGGAAAAAGTTGACTCTCTGTGTGAAGTTTGGTATGAAACACTTATCGCTATTGCAACCAGATAAGTGACTTGGAGGACAAGTCTACAAAAGAGAAGCTTTTGAATGTGCAAATTGAAAAGACATTACAGAGTGAATTGTCGTTTTTGAAAATAGCATTGGTGTAAGAAGAAGAAAAAAGTCTTTAGGTTCTTAAAGAGACAGACCTCACATTAGCGGTTATGTCTGAATGCCTTGAGGAGGCTAAAATGTTACAATTTGTTATAAAGTATGAGAATGACGTGCTCCTAGCAAAGAATGATGTATTAAAGCAAGATATTGTTGAAATGCAGCAAAAGTGTGTGGTACTTCAGCAGGAAGTAGAAGATTTGAAAGAATGTATCCAGAGACATCAGAGTGATGTAGAGCGCACGCAAGTAAAAGTGGTGGATCTGACTCTGGTGTTAAAAGATAAAGACTCTTTAATTGTGTCCACTCAAGTAAAGCTTAAATATTGTGAATTAGAGAAAAATTCTTTGGCGGAAAAGTTTTGTGAAGTAAAAGAGAAGTATCTCCAGATGCTGCAGACTCGCACTCAGTAGGAAACTGACCATGAAGGAAAAGACATGGAGATGGTCCATCTTAAAGTCAGCTGTAAGGAGCAAGTATAAACTCTCCAATAAAATTTAGCTGCAGCTAGAGCAGTTTCAGAATGTCTGATGGCAATGAATGTATTCCTGGAGGAAAGTCTGCATAAAGCCATCAAGCAAAGTGAATCTGTGGAGAGAGAGCTTAACCTTGCCTATGGCAGGGCTTTGAAGTTGCAAGAACAGAGTGAGAACCTTGAGAAGTGTCTGCTAATTACAAAGGACCAGTTGCAAAGATTCCAAATGGAGAGGAATACCAAAGAAATGGAGTTGCAATGTGAATTAAACATGGCAGAGTCTAAAATAATTGTACAACAGTTGAGAGTTGCTGAATTTTAAGTCATGGAGCGCAATCTACTGCAATCCGAAAGCAAGTTGGAAAGCGCCATGGTGAAAATTTGCCCATCTGGAAGAGCAGCTGTCTGCGTCTCAGAAAATGTTCCACATGGTAGTGGGAAAATTAGAGGGAAAGAAGTTAAATAACATTCTGAAGTTGGATTGTGGACCTAAAATGGCATACGAAGTCTTTGCTGAGCCCAGTGTGGCAGAAGTACATAACCACAAGCAGCAATTGGTTCAAGTTGATCCTGAAAAGGCTGGCGTGCAGAGTGATGTGCTTCCGGTACAGAGTGTCTTGTGTGATGAGCAGCAGACAAACAGTGAATTGCAGGAACTAAGTAAGATGTTCCAGAATCATGTTTTTCAGCAGCAATGTGATCATAGAGATGTCCGCATTAACGATACCAATGCACAAGAAGGAACAGAAGTATCAGAGTTGGGAAGTTCCCTAAAGGTCCGTCTTGGAAAAGTGGATGAGATTCTTTGCAGTAGCTTTAAGCTTACAGTAATAGCTGAGAATGTGAAGTCCTCCCAAAGGGACACAGGTCCAGGTTGCAAAACAGTGTCTGGAATTGGCGATAAAGAAATAACATATACAGATGGTGATC
This sequence comes from Taudactylus pleione, assembly GCA_031769625.1. Taxonomy (NCBI): domain Eukaryota; kingdom Metazoa; phylum Chordata; class Amphibia; order Anura; family Myobatrachidae; genus Taudactylus; species Taudactylus pleione. Next base: position 5,741,947 of record JAUIMM010000077.1, on the reverse strand, counting down.
ACATAAGCCGTGAGGCAAAGGTACAAGATGTACAGAAGTCTACAGGTATGTTGATGGCTTCCAAAGATGAGACTCTGATGTCACTATATGAGCACAGTGATGTGAATGTGCCCAAGTCATGCATTTTTGCAGTGGAAAACAGAACCTTACAGAGAGTTAATGGTAATAGTCTTGTGAAGAGTAATTCTCATATATACGAAGTAATGCCATCATGCAACCAGGATAAAACTTGCAATACAGCTGAATTTATCTGTGAGGAAGTGAAGTGGTCTCAAATTACAAAGCTTGAAGCAAAATGTCCAGCTAAAGTGAATTGGAAAATAAAGACCTCTGCGGAAAGTGAACTTCAACCTGTGCTGGTGGAACATGTGGAAGTTCATTATATTTTCAAGGCTCAAAAATTGTGAGCACAAGAAAATCCAAGAGATCTATGCCTTAAAGAAGTGGCAGATAGCCATCAAAGCCGTAAGGTAAATTATGTGGATCAATGGAGTAAATATTCAAGAATCCTATGTGGACACAGGAGTCCAGAATCTGAGGGTGACTGTGCCAGTATGTTGTTTGTTAACATAAAGCCAAGGTCCAAAATTTGTGATGCTGATGACTCTCGAGATACTGATAGCTCCTGTTCTTTCAAGGGGCCATCAGTGAAGTATGCCAGTAGCCAATACAGGGCTTTAAGGCTGAAGATTAAAGATGTGACAAGATAAGTTGGCCAAAAGATGTGCCTTTAATAGGTTTAAGTGGCAAGAGTTAAGATGAAGTATGTCGCTTTGGAAAAGTTACTTCAAGTTCTTAATGCCTGTTGCAGTACCCAAGGGTGAGCCTCAAGTACTGCATAAAGAAAGCAAGTACCACCATTGGTACCATAAAGTTAGAAAAAAAGAAAGGAGTAAAATTACCTCCGGAACCTGGATGATGTGACTCCTAGATATGACCAGAGTCTGGATGATCTTGGATCCGGTGGATGGTTCTGAGAATAATGAAGAGGGACTTCGCAATGAGAATGCCTCGTCCCATGTAGCTGAACCCAGGGGTTTCAAGCTTGGAAGGGGGATATGTGGAAGAATCACCAGAGATGGCAATGGTGAGCAGCTGATTCCGAGTGAGGCAGGGCAGATACGCCCACACAGAGTAGAAAAGCATTGTGGGAAGATGCCTAATTGCTGCCTTGTGGAGAGAGCTCAGGTGTGGGTTGATGAGAAGGCAGACCAGTTAGGCTGCTGATGGAAACAGTCTATGTGGGACTGTGGCAGCCAGAGAGCCCAGTGAAGCTAAGCGAGCCATTGGGGGCCAGGAGGCCTGTGTCTGGACCTTGCAGGAGGCAAGGGGGGGCCATAAACCTCTCAGCCTGTGTGACATTGAAGCATTGGGGCTGCAGGCTGAGGAAACCGGGACCTACTGTATACCTGAAGGGAAGGCACAGAGACTGTGAGAGACTTTATTGGCAGATTAGCTGCACCCTTATATAGAGAGAGTTCAAGAAGTGAGTTAGAAACCCTAAATAGGGGTAAGGTTGTTTATTATTTTCTGTTTGTTTCCTGACTTTCCATGCTGGAATGTAAAGCATCATTTATTTACTTGAAAGCACGTGTGGACCCTCATTAAGCACCTAAACACTGCACCAATCCACCCTCTGCCAAGCTAATTACCCCCAAGATATCACTATATATATATATATATATATATATATATAGTGATATGTGTGTATAGATATATCTGTATTTATCACTATATATATATATATATATATATATAAATGATGACGGTCCGGCACTCATGTATAGATCAACATATAGATGGCTCCGGTGCCATTCCCCAAAGGTATGTGTAACTCGAGAAATGCAGCCCTACACACATATATATATATATATATATATATATATAAATATACATACATACACACACACACACATATATATATATATATATATATATACATATATATATGTCTATATAAATATACACAAAGTAACAGCGGCACTCTCAGGACTTGAAAAAATAAGACTCACGACTCCACAAGGTCTGCATTCAACGTTTCAGTCGATTGGACTTTTATCAAGAACATCTATATATATATATATATTTCTATATATTTAACTCGGGAAATGCTGGAAGGCACTCAGAGACTGTAAAAAAATCCAAGCTGCTACAGCATAGTAGTCAACGTTTCAGAGAGACCACCTTTATTAAGACTGTTTAACAACTGCAAAGACATACATACAATAAATAACTTACTTACCACCCGCGTGACATGTGCAGACAATTCCAGCTACCAGCCGAGACCCACTGACATCACAAACGTGACTCGTGGACAGCCAGGGAATCCCTGGGGGAAGTGGTTTAGCAGAGAAGGAGGAGAACACCCATCACCATAGTTACAACAGTAAACACAAGCACAGCAAATGCCGCGCTAACCAGAGGTTGAAGAAGGGTGCATGCAACATCCATAAAGGATGGAAAAGGGAACATATAATGCATAACATGTCATCATCAATGATAAATGATGATGACATGTTATGCATTATGATAAATCCAAATCAAATGCATAACACATGTAAATCTAGCAAAGCAGTATCATAAAGGATAACCTCATAAATAATAGAACCACAATGGAAGAAACCGCACAGGGACAGAAACAGACCCGAGCATATAACACTCGCATTGGATATAGAACTACAGTAGATACTGAGGTATGCACAAGTGCAGGGGGTATCAAAACAGATCAGAACAACCAAAACATCACAAGAAACATGAGAGCGAAAGTGTTTCATTAAGGCCCCTCGGTTGTACAGTTTGAAGTCTGTGGATCCACTGAGCCTCTTTTTGCATGATCATGGTTACCACCCCTAGAATTTGGTGGTACACAGTTAATCAATTTGTACCTAATCGTTGACAAATTGTGTTGAAATTCTTTATAATGTCTTGGTACTGGTTGGTCCACATTTCTGCCATCAAGGGCTCCTCTAATGCTGGATCTATGAAGAGTCAAGCGCGCTTTCATTTGTTGAGATGTTTTCCCTATATGGAATAATCCACAAGGGCATCTGTTAAAATATATAATGAAGCGTCTGGAACAAGTCAGCGCATGATTAATCCTGTAGATTTTACCAGACCTGGGGTGAGCAAATGTATCTCCCATTTCTAGAAAGCTGCATGTCGTGCAGCCTGTGCATCAGTAGTTACCCAGCTTGTGAGTAATAAAATGTGTAGGCTTAGCAGTACCCATGGAACTAATGTCATTTTTGACAATCAGATCTTTAATGTTCCAGCCCCATCAATAGAAAGGAAGAATAGAACAGTCCTGTAATGTGGGTATTAGAGGATTGTCTGTGATAATGGGCCAGATGTCTCTGGCTTGTTTGACAACATTGGAGCTTGCTGTAGTATAGTTCATAGTCCAGATCACATTGTTGTCCTGCAATTTTTTAAGTTTACTTTGTAAGCTGGTATCTCTGTGGACCAATAATGCCCTCTGTTTAGCCCCGTTGAGGACTTTTTAATTGTACCCCCTTTGTGCAAATCTCTTCATCATGATGTTAATTTGTATCATTGCATTTTCAGTTTCACTACAAATCTGGACCACCCATAAGAACTATCAGAAAAGTAAACCCAATTTGCATGCTGGGGGATGATGACTAGAATCCAATAGCATGGTATTGCGATCCATGTTTTTATAGTATATAGAGGTATGTAGCACACCTGGATGATCTTGTTTCACCAGGACATCTGAAAAGTGTATCTGCTCACTGTTGCACTAGTATGTAAATTTGATGGCAGAATTACGAGCATTAGTTGAGTTCATAAAAGAGATGAAATCATGTTCTGATCCCTTCCAGAGGATGAAGATGTCATCTACATACCGGAAAAAGCACGCTGTTTGGCTGGTAAACTCCTTATGGGGAAAAAACAGGACTTGTTCTATAAAGAACATATAGATATTAGCAAAGCTTGGGGCCACACAGGACCCCATAGCACATCCTGATACCTGTTGGTAAAATTGGCTATCAAACATAAAATAGTTACGTTTAAGGGTGAGTTGTAGTACTGATACAAAAAAGTCCACATAGGGGCTAGTATAGTCTGGGTGACTTGTAAGAAAGTTGTGTACTGACTCAGGGCCTGATTCAGAGCCGGACACTCTGACCAGAGCACTCGCTCTGAATCAGGGCCCTCCTACCTAAACTTGGAGCGGCCTCCTGGCTGCTCGCATAGCTGTGGGTGAAGTCTGTGGATCCACCGAGCCTCTTTTTGCAATAAAGCACGATCACGGTTACACCCCCATATATGTGCTCATTGATGATGACATGTTATGCATTATCTATTCCCGTTTGCATCCTTTATGGATGTTGTATGCACCCTTCTTCTACCTCTGGTTAGCACGGCATTTGCCGTGCTTGTGTTTACTGTTGTAACTATGGTGATGGGTATTCACCTCATTCACTGCTAAACAACTCCCCCGAGGGAGTCCCTGGCTGTCCACGAGTCGCATTTGTGACATCAGTGGGTCTCGGCTGGTAGTTGGAATTGTCTGCACATGTCACGCAGTAAGTTATTTATTGTATGTTTGTCTTTGCATTTGTTATACAGTCTTGATAAAGGAGGTCTCTCCGAAATATTGACTACTATGCTGTGGAAGTTTGGATTTTTTTACAGTCTCTGAGTGCCATCCAGCATTTCTCGAGTTTTATATATATATATATATATATATATATATATATGTATGTATATATGTATGTATATATGTATGTATATATGTATGTGTGTATGTATATACTGTATATATATATGTGTGTGTGTATGTGGATATATATATATGTATTTATATATATGTATATATGTGTGTGTAAGGCTGTATTCTCTCGCCAGCTTTATTCAAGCTTTACGCCAAAATGATCATGAGACGATGCAGTTTGGACGAGTCTACAATTGGAGTAAAAATCGGAGGGAGGAACATCAACAATCTGCGATATGCCGATGACACAACTCTGCTTGCTGAAAAAAGAAAAGACCTAGAATATCAGGTCAGATGAGTCAACGAAGAAAGTGAGACCATGGGACTGTACCTCAACATAAAAGAAAACAAAGATAATGACTATGGCAAGTTATGATGCAGTACATATTGCAATCGATAATGTTGAAGTCGAATCGGTACAAGACTTCCTCTTTCTGGGTTCTAAGATTGATCACAGTGGAGAATCATCTACTGAAATAAAGCGATGAATTGCACTTGGCCGCAATGCTATGCTAGGAATGATGAAGATATGGAAGAGCAACTATATCAGCAGCGCAACAAAAGCACGGTTGGGCAACGCAATTGTTTTTCTGATCTTTATATATGCATGCAAAACCTGGACACTCAAGAAGGCAGATCACAAGAGAATCGACGCTTTTGAATTGTGGTGCTGGAAGCGAATGCTGCACATAGCATGGACAGCAATGAATACGAACAAGGCAGTCCTAGAGTGGGTCAAACCATAAATATCACTAGATGGCAAGATCACCAAACAATGACTCTCGTATTTTGGACATGTCATGCGGGCTTTTTCCCTAGAAACAGCACTAATGCTTGGATTCATCAGCAGGTCCAGAAAAAGAGGACGTCAAAGAACTCATTGGCTGGACTCAATAAAGGCTGACACGAACATGCCCATAAATTACCTGAAGGAAGTGGTCAGAGAAAGAGAAGTGTGGCGTTCACTGATCCATAAAGTGTCCGAAAGTCGATGCCAACTAAACGGATAATCATCATTTTATATATATATATATATATATATACTGTATGTTTGTGTATATATATATATATATATGTGTGTGTATATATATGTGTGTATATATACATACATATATATATATATATATATATATATATATATCGCAGTGCATCTGATTAGGGATGGCAACCGACCATCGATAGTTTGCAAACATTGATGGTCTGACTGAAAACAAGTGGTTTGCCATTGCTGGTGGCCATCAATGCTGCACCACTGATGGCAACCATCAATCGATGTTTAGAAAACATTGGCAGTTGTGGTCTACACAGATCTTTACCAATCGCTAAACAATTGATGGCTTCTTGTACACATAGAGGAGATAGGGTTCTGATATCATGCCATGCTGTACGGTGTTAAATGGAGACAGATCAGGTATTCTGTCTGACTTTCCCTATTACTGCCTACCTTGTACATTCTGTCTTCCACTCTGTTTGGCTGGTTCCCTGTGATTGTGTCCATCTCGTTCATCCGTATCGATGGCGCAATGCTGTGATGTCACTGTCAGTACAGTGTGCGCTAAACCAATGCATTTCAGGCTCCTGGCCCTTTGTCAAGAATCACTATAAATATGTTTAAAATAGCTATAAACATTGACAACCATTAATGTCATTTTATTTTCACAGGTATTGCATTTTTGCACATTGATATTAACATTTTATTGTACATATACTTAGAATTATAATCATTCTTATGAATGCTAAATATGTAATGTAACCATACTGTGAAAATCTTGCATTTTGTGAAATTCCACTTAATGGTATATTAAAATTATAATTTTTCACTTTTTCAAGCAATTTAAATAATTAAAATGTATTAAACTAACACAATTAAAACTAAATGGTCACACATTTTTGGCAATTATAATATGTAAAGAGAAAACTAAAATATTTGAATGGCTTAAAAAATGTGATTGCAGATGTTATAACTTGAGAAAGGAAAGACAGTACTCTCTATGTTGAGGGCACTATTCCTATGATACTAGGTAATTAAAACATAGGGCCTGATTCAGACCCACTCGCGAGCGGCTGTCCGCTCGCAAGTGGGTCGATGTTATGCACTGAGCATGCGCACGACGGAGGGAGCTCCGTCGTGCGCATGCGCCAGACGCGACGAGCGAAGAAAAGTCCTTCGCTCGTTGTGTCCGATCAAAGGGGGCGTGCTGTCAATGTTGATTGACAGCACGCCCCCTTTGGTGGGCGTGCCGGGGGCGTGCCTCCCTGACGGGGGCGTTCCCATGGGAACGCCTCCCGTCAGAAGCCGGCCCACTGACATCAATAGTGATGTCAGTGGGAGTGATTTTGGCTCTGATAGAGCCAAAATCACTCCGGAGCTTGCGGTTGAAAACCTCATCCGCAGGCTCCGTCTCGCAATTTCGATGGTCGCGATGGTCTCGACCATCGCGGCCATCAAAAAGCACGCTCGTATAGCCTGTGGGTGGTGACCCACAGCTATACGAGCGTCCAGGAGGACGCTCCATGAAAATGGAGCCCGGCCCTCATTCAGAGCGTGCGCTCTGCTCAGAGCGTACGGCTCTGAATGAGGGCCATAATGTTTAATAAAATATATCAAAAGATTATATCATATGACATGAAACTTTAGAAAAAAATATTGTAAATATCATGAGGACACAATCTTCCCTATATTGACGATTATTATCGGCAAATAAGTAAACATAGAAAATTAAGCAATTATAGTTTATACAGGGAAAATTCCCTAAACAAATGATAAAGTAATATTGGTAAATTATTCCAAATCTTTACAACAAAGTTATAATTTAATCAATCAAGGTCAAATAGGTAAGATTCCTTAAAGAATAACATTTATATTTGCTTAATAAAATTTGTTATATTAATAAATATAGGGCCTGATTCAGAGCCGTTCGCTATTTGCGGTCGTTCGTTCAAAAACAAGGGGTGGCTATTCAAATGATCCGTTCGCAAATTGCAGTCTGTTCACACCTCTAAGTCTGAACGAGCGATCAAAACATACGCTCGTTTATTTGATAAAAACGCCCCCTGGCCGCTCGCACCATACGTCATGTCCGCTATTTATTAGATTAATCGAGTACATCGTACAGCGTATGAACTGCTCGCTATTCTTGTGGTTGGTGTTTTCAACCGCTATTTTGCGAGCAGTTCTGAGTTAAAAAAAACCAAGTGACGTGGTCAATGACGCTGCTTTGTTAATTATGCACTCCCTTAAAACGCCCGTTTTGACCTTTAAGCACGCCTGCGTTTGGATCTCCACTTCCCGTTTTCAAGCACCTTCCCCTGTTACCACCCACATACGCCTCATTCTGTCACTCAAAATAGCAGGCCCTCGCTATATTGCGTACCAACGATTTTCGGCCGCACTGACTGGTTCGCGCATGCGTACTAAAAACCGTACGCATGCGCAGATGTGCAAACATCGCTCGGAACGAGCATACTGCCGCTAGCGAGTGGCTCTGAATGAGGGCCATAATCCACAGTGATTGATGTTGTTGATTTGGGATAATTTACCAATATTATTTTATCATTTGTTTAGGGAATTTTCCCTGTATAAACTATAATTAACTATTTTTTATAATTTACTTATTCATCTATATAGAGCTGATTGTGCTCTCATGATAGTTTCAATAATTTGTTCTAAAGTTTCATGTTCTTATGATTTAATCTGTTAATGTATTTCTGTTAAACATTATGTTTTAATTATCTAGTATCATAGAAAATAGTGCCACAAATATAGAGAGAACTTTCTTTCCCTTATCTAGCATTAATTTTTACCCTTAGGGGAGCACATTCACACCTAGATTAGTATATAGCCCTTTTAGCATTAAAATTACAGATTAATTTTCCTCACTACAGTATGTATATCAGTGCTCTCACCATTGCTTGGGTGAGATGTAGTTATGAGACCGGGGAGGAGGTTAGGGTTAGGCACTGGGGGGAGGTTAGGGTTAGGCACCACTAAGGATGGGTTAGGGTTAAGTGGCGGGACAGGGAAGGGTTAGGACACATACCTGCCCCAGTCAATATCTACAACCTGTCTGACAACCACTGGTATTTCAAACCCATTCTGCTTGGGTTCTTTCCCCTCACTTGCCCTTTAGATGTTATAACTTGTCATGGATGTCTGAAATATTTTACTTAAATACAGGTCTTGTATATATTTGTAATTGCAATTATGTAACAATGTCCTCTTTTTATAGGCAAATGTTTTCTTTATGTATGGTAAATTATACAATGAAAGATTATTCTCCTAGCATTCCAAGGCAATTGGCAAAACAACATCCTCCTGTCTATAGTATTCATCACTTTATACATTTTAATTATTTTGGGGAATATTCTTATCTTCACCATTGTATGATTACAATCAAGTATCCAAAATCCAATGTACTACTTTCTTGCTAACATTTCAGCCATTTAAATTTGATATACTGCTGTCTTTATGTCTTCGATAATAACAGGTCTTAAAACTGGTTTTCAAAGAGTCTCTTTAATGTCCTGCATGATCCAGTAGTATTTTTTTGTTTCTTTTGGTGTCTCAGAATTGTTTCTTTTGGCTGTCATGGCTATTGACAGGTATCACGCTTTTTGCACTTTTTTTCATTGTATCAAAATTATGTATACAGCCCTCTGCACCTGTCTTTTGCTTGGTTGCTGGGTAGGTGAATTTTTATTTAATCTTCCACTGACTTTTTAGGTCAAATTTTTAGGGGTAATTTTACTACGAATCATGTCTGGTTGAGTTTTGCTATTTTGAAACACTCAAGTTTTAGGCTTCTGAAACAATCAAATTTACCAAGAGTCGGGGTTTTCTGAGAGTGTGTTTTCCGATGGAGTATGTGATTGAGTTTTCTCAACCAAGTTTGCAGTGTCTGATCGCAGCCAGATACTCCCGAACAGGCAGCCTGCACATATCATAGGAGATATTTGAAGGCTGCTTGTGTCTTTTTAATTTGAATAAAGGGTTAAAAAAATTGACATAGGGTCCCCCCACAAAATTTATAACCAGCCCCGGGCTGCTCAGTCAGTCTTGGTTCCTAAAAATACAGGGGGAAAAACGAGTAGGGTTCCCCGATATTTTACGAACCAGCACTTGGCTGCTGAGCAAGCCCTGGTTTTTAAAAAAGTGGGTTGAAAATAGCATAGGGTTTCCCCTATTTTTAAAACTAGCACCGGACTCAAATGTGGAGCGGCACACAGCAGCAGGGGGAGAGATGACATAGAGGAGGGGTGATTTACACACAGCAGTGGGGACCACAGACATCGTCAGCTGCAACTTGGGAAACAGACATCGTCAGTGGTGGGAAAATCCATTAGGCTTGACAGGTGTAGATGGAAACTATAATTTTTCTGAAAAGCTGATATTCAGTGAGGCATGCCTCCAAACAGTTTTTTTAAATGAGTTTAAAACATAATTATTATAAGTGATAATTATGAAAAGATGATTAAACCCCTAAACCACATGGACAAAGAGAAATGGCTGCACTAATATAACCTCTTACATTAATATTCAAATCAGTATTCTCATAAAATTATATTTATTACATAAAAGTTGTATTCAGCTAATAAACAATGTATGTTTAGTGCTCAATTATTAAAAATTCTAATACTCATCAGTTACAAATATTCAATTCATTATTTAACACACAATATTACATCAATTACATTGAATGAGTAGCAGGCTCTATATATAAACAATGCTAGATTTATGTGTTTTTTTACTGATACAAAATAGTTTATTTTCCTTTTATTGCTACATCTATGAATAACATCAGAGTTATATGTTAGTTGTCCCTTAAGCTGCTTTCATCTAGGCTTTGTTCTTTGATTCTTGTGGAAGATGAAAAGCTGAAAAAAATAAATATTAAGTTCTAAACTGAGACAGATGCACGAACCCTCAATGGATTATGTAGTACAGCAGGATTTCTAAGAACACCCAGGTTAGCCAGCAGCCTTTACAAAAGGTGGTGACCAGAGGGGGTCTTATTATGGCCCTGTTGATATGTCCTATAGGGAATACAACCAGTCATTTATGGTGGGCTCAATCTTTTCCTGTCTACTGGCTGGACTGCCGGAGTTGGTGGAGTTACAAATGTGTCCACATACATCTGTCCTCTGCTACCTATTCCTATCACTGTGTGAATAAGATGCATTTCAAGGTAAAAAGTCACACGAAAAGAGGCTTTGCACTACTGAGTCATGCCATCGAATGGCGCAACTAGAAGGGCTGTTTAACGTGCAAGGATGCTAGATATATGAAGACACATCTGTACTTTCTTGCAACAGTGTGTATCCATAATGACTTCTTATTCACTTTGTTAGCCATTGATGAGATCAACAACACTTGGATGGACCATCACAGGGATCTCTCAGGAAAATAAACTGTAAGAACTGTTTTATCATGATGATATCTCTTGGTTTGATGGAATGACAAAAGATTGTCAATTTCTGGTTGTTCAGCTCTCACAGATGCTTGCAAGTCTTTAAAATAATTAGTCATTTTGATCAAATAGTTCATAGTCACACCATTCGCAAGGCCAAGTCTGCTCTTGGGCCCATCAAAAGATTTGGGAGCTTTGCAAACAGAATTTTATTGGGAGAAATGTTCAATGGCCTCCTAGGAGTAGATCTGATAATAATCATCATAACATAGTAAAGCATCATGCCACTATAAAACAGTCTCTCTTGTAACCCTTTCCAACATGTTTTTGATAGTGGCATTAAGTTTCCTAACCTTCCCTGCTGCTGCTCTACCCAACTATCTTACACATTTTCTTTAACACCATTCCTGTAAAGTGGGTCCCAATACGTAATTTGGCATTCTCAACTTAGGGAGTTGGATAAAGCCAATCTGCAGTATCTGAAAGGCCCTTCTCTAGGTGGCAAGGCTCAAGGTTTGGGTTTGAGCAGATTTGCCTGCATTAACCATTTATCAAGTGGTACAATTTGCACGGTATTTTGCAGGAAAGGAATAAAATGCCACTCTTGTACTAGGAGTGCTGTGAGTCCATATGGATCAGTCAATAAAAAAGGAGCAGCAACCTAGTGCTAGTGCTGCTGCAGTCATGGTAGTACTTCAACATCTACTAAATGTGCTCCAGGTGAAATAAAGTTTAAGAAAGGGCACCTGAAATCTAAGGAATATTTCACAATGTTAAAGAAAACATCACCTCTAATAAGAAAGGGAAAACTTACTGCTAAAAATAGTAAAATTGCCAAAATTCCATATAACACATGTAGTAGCAAGAAAAGGCTAAGGCCATGTCCTTCCTTTTTGAATGGTTGTTCTGCTACTGATGTTTCATGAACTAGATTGCCTATTGTGGAAGCCGGAACCAAACATACAGTAGTCAGGCATCTTCTAAAACCTCAAATGCAACATCTTCTCACACTAAGCATCTGAATCAGACCTGCTTGAGATAGGATGCGTTCGCTCGTAGCTGGCTGATTTTTGCATTCTGCACATGTGTACACATTGCAGTGCGCATGCACAAACCAGTGAGAGAGATTGGGAAGTGTTCACTCACTGCGCATAGACAGACCAACAGAGTGAGTGACCGGAGAAGCTGTTTGTGGGTGGTAACAGGGGCTGGCCATTAACAATGGGGGAGTGGAGGTGCAAATGCAGACGTGCCTGAGTGTCTTAATGCCATTTCAGAGGCATGCATAATTAACAGGCAGCATCATAGAACACGACACCTGGTTGACTTTTACACTGAACAGCATGCAGTCCTTGCTGTAGGGTATGGTCAACCTCAAGCACTGTATTTGCTTCCGATAGTACCCAATGTACCGATGGTTGCATACACTTTCTGGAGATGACATGCACAAGTGATCATCTTAAGATAGGCTGATGGGCATCTACATATACAAAGCTTTCGCATGCCAAGACATGTGGGCATGCTTATGCTTTGCCATGCAATTGCCTGCCTTGCTGGGTGTGTGTTTGATTTGTATACACTGAGTGCGAGCGTACGCATCTAGCGTGCGGGTCTGAATGGAGCCCTAAATCTAAAAGTGTCCTTTAAAACAGGCATATCAGTTCAAATCTAAAGCAAAATTAAGGCTGAAGAACATACTGTGTGTTCACAAACATCCCAAATGCCTGAGGAGAGTCTAAGGGTGTCCACAAGTGCAATGTGTGAGTCTGACATTTCTGACACTATATGCTTAAAGAAGCCTCCTTTTTTCATTTCTTCAACCTCTACAAAATTAGGGATGAGCACCACAAGTAAAGATGTGGCATGAAAACTTTGAGGATGCTACTGTGGAAGTGCAACAGGGTGAGGGGAATATTTGTGTATTTGACACTGATAAGGATGTTGATGATGATTATGCTGTTTGTGTCAAAATAAGTCAACCACCAGTGGCAGCAATTCTTGCCCTTGATAAAAAGTAGGTAATTATCATGCATGGGTAAAAGACCAAATAGCCACCATTTTTGTGTGGAAATATTTTTGCCAAAATCCTGGCAAAAACATTTGTTAATCCATCTGTACTGTTTGTCAAATTAGGTTGAGGTAGGGATGTTAACCAGATCCTCCTTCCTATTACATCATTTGCAGTGAGTTCTTACAAAATGTTTTGAAAAATCTGGTAACATAATAGCAAGCAGTCCAGCATCAGCTTGCTTCCAGCACTCAGCTAAATTCCAGCTCATGATTTCCACCACCAACACCTTCATCAACAATCTCCTCATTAGTGATCGGATGTGGTCCTCTTGCATCCAATTTGTGAAGGCTAACTGACTCCTCCCCTAACAAGGATTCCCCAGAAGAATACTTGTGCATTAGGGCTGCTGCTGCCAGGGGTGAATCATCATCCCAGAAGGGGACCTGGAAAGACTCATTTTAAACACCAGCTGACTGTGAAACAGTCCTTTGCAAGAGGAAGCCAGCATAAAATCAGCCATCTAGGTGCAAAGTGGATCACTGAAGCCATGATAGCTATGCTAGCATCTGTGTCCAATATCTGCCATCAATGCATGTGGGTTTAGACAGTTAATTGAGTTCCTGTGTCCCTGCTACTAGATTCCATCTTGATTCCATTTTACAAGAACAGCAAATCCACATCTGTACCAGGACATTAAGAGAAAACCACTGTACCCACTATTCACTTAAAAATTGATATGTTTACAAGTGGTACTGGTCAAATAAAAGATTACATGACTGTGACAGTTCACTGGGTGGGTGTATTGCCTTCATCAGCAGCATCTGACAACCTGTTTCACTGACTTTGCTAAAGTGCAAACCATTGTCAACCTGTTAGAAAACTTAGATGTCACAGCAAAATGGCTTACCCTGCTTGGACTCTTCTCATGGTTTGTCATTTGCAATAAAATATGTAACATTGTGAGAGCAGTACAACTGGGTAAATTAGAACACATACCATATTTTTCCCAAATTTAAACAAATTAAAGTAGTATGCAAGAGATGCTCTCTGTGGCTAGAAAAATTTCCCAGACATTTTCAGCATGCAGCAACTGTATATAAAATATTGCAGCATCTACAAGAGCAGTTCAATTTGCCATGCCACCAACTAAAGTAAAAGGTAGGGTTCAGGTGGAATTCCACTATTTATATGCTTCAGTGAATGGAGGAACAGCAACAAGCCATCCAAACCTACACAACAAGCCATGAAATAAGGAGAGGAGGGGTGCAACTGAAACCATTTGTAGTAGTAATGAAGTGAGTTCTGACTTTGACAGCTGGACTCAGGTGATTATCTTAATAAAATTACTAGACAATCAGCTAGATAAACTGAAGTAGGAGATGAAGCTAGGTGATTCCGCTAAGTCTGTTGGACTTGTAGATAAACTTCTTTATTTACATCGCCAGGACCAAAGAGTTGTCAAGATCTTTCAATTAGATCACTTAATTTTGGTAACCACGCTTGATCATAAGTAATGTCTTTCTTTCCAACTGATACAGATCTTAAGAGCTTTAAAGAGCTCCTTGTCAGTAATTTATCAGTTTAAATGGCACATGACACAACAACATCTCCTGCTTCAGTTTCTCCTTCATATGCTGCTGCCAGGAAATAACTGACCTTTTTCAAGAGACCCATTTGGGGTTGAGGATGAAGGTCAACTCAGGGCACCAAAGTGAAACACCATTTTGACATCTAGTAAGGCTTAAAAAAATTGCCCACAACTATTGACACCTCTACCATGATTCAATCAGATACACTAAGCATCAATAGGATGGTGGAGGATTATTTTAATGACAATGTACATATTTGTATGTCACACAGTACTTTTGATAACTGGGAGAAAAAAAATAATTTTGGAGCCCTTTGTAAAACCAGCTTTGCTGTACGTAAACTGCCCACCCTCCAACATGTACTCGTAAAGAGTGTTAAGCACAGCCGGGAACCTTGTACAGCTACTTCCTCAAAATGTGGAAAACTCATGTTCATAAAAAATTACTACAAAATCTAAGAGGAAGACCTTTTTTGGCAATTACAACAGGGACTTCTGTAACAGTGGATTTCAGTGGAGATGAGCAAATATTGTGTAATGATTATGTTAACACTGGGAAGAGTGAGGAGGATGAGGATGATAATTACATCTTCCAACTGTAGATATGATTAACAACACCGATAGTTACTTTAAGCCCCTTGGTAGCTTGTTTTGTGGGTGCCCAAACAAACCAAGCACTTTAGACACAAAAGTGGCAGTCCCTGTTGTTGAACTATTGGTTTATTAAACTGTTGGTTTGTTAAATTATGCATGTCCTTTTTAATATACAAAATAAGGGTGGGGGGACCAAGGACGTCCATATTGCACTGCTTTTCTTTTCATTATGGGCTGTTTGGTGGTCACAGTCTTTTTTGCATAGAGAAACATTTTATTAGTTATTTCTCTAATATGTTACTAATTTGGAACAGATTTTTAAACATACAAGAATACAATGTTAATAACCAAGGTTGAGTTGAGTAATGTTGAGTATTGCCCTTATGCACAGTGATTAAATGGGATGAGACAGTGTTCCAAGAATGTGATTTTGGTAGTGCATACTGTAGATGCTATTTGTCCCTGGACACTTTACTGTATGTCTATTATCTACTAGGAAGACTAGCAGAGCCGGATTTCCCACTTACCATCCTAGGCGCTCGCCTAGGGCCCGGCAGGAGACAAACAAATCCCCCGAACACAGCACTCCCAAAGGTGCACTGCGTGAGAACCACGTAATGTTGTGACATCACGTGGTCCCGCCTCCACTCCCAGTGAGTCTCGCGCGGCTGTCAGAGAGCCTGTGTGTGCGGCCGACAGCCTGCACATGGCATGAAGTAAGGGTATACGTCTGCTCACTGGGGACCCGCCGCCCAGCTGATCCATCCTCATCCAGCTAGCCCACCCCAGCAGCCACTCTGCCAGCCTTCCAGGCCCTCCGCAGCCCACCAGCAGCAAACAGCATCAGTGCTGCACCCAAGGCCAGGCAGGTAGGGACCTGTATTACCCTGACAAGGCATGAGCTGCCATATACACACTATATATATATATATAATATATATATATGTATATATATATATATATATATATTTATAGAAGCATGAAGGTGCAGCACTCCCCTCTCAATAAATCAAGCAGAGACCAAAGGATCAATAGAATGTTTCAGTACTTTTAGTACTATCTTCAACCATATACAGATACAAACAAATGGCTCACCTTAAATACACCCCTCTGCCCAATATGCTAAACACAAGCCAGTCAGATCACATGACAAGACTGACAGCGCCTCCTGATGACATCAGCAACTAAGCTGTCATCACTACAGGACCACATCACCATAGAAACACATAAACACAAACAGAGCCAGGACATATAATGCAATAGCACTGTGCCTGGTTGCCTAGCAACCACAATTACCACAATAATGTACATGAAATGATTGTCAAACAAGCGGAATGGATATACAGCATTACAGATACCAACAATGTTACATATGTGGATATCAAAACACATTCACAATGATCACAATAACAGTCATTATATATAAAAAGTCATTATATATAAAAAAAAGTCATTATATATAAAAATGTCTATCACATGCCCATGCTATACCCAGTTACATAACCCCTGCAGGATTTGGTTTATTATCTGGAGTGTCGGACCTGGAGACTTTGTATATGGAGGACTTTTTGCCCTTCTGTCAAGGCACCCGCAAGTATTTGTATCTATATATATCTTCTGCCTCTTAAGGTCTCTCTCAGGATTGTTCCTTTTTTGTTTTTAACAAGTTGGTGTGACACGGTGATTATTTGTGCACATTTTTTATTGAGCCTGGACTTTGCTGAATTGAATATATGAGATACCACTAGATTTTGTGGCAGGTGAAGGATTCTCAGCTACTAATTATAGTGCTCTCCTTTGAGTTTTTGTCAGCTTGTGTGTGGGATATCCTGATTATATAATATCATGGCTGAAAAGCATGAATCTGGATTACCATTTAACCCATTATTGTTTGCTGTTGGGGACATTTTCAGTTACTCTGAATCAGATGCTGACACTATCTTTGAAAAAGAGTGCATTTCTGAACAGATTGAAGCTTTGTCTGCTGATACACTATTTAGAGATCTTGTGAAATTAAAAAAGAAGGAAGTTGATTTCCAGCTGCATAGTATCTCATTAAGTGATTATTACAGATCAAAAATGATCCCCCGCGGCTTTAGAATGAAGAATTGTCCCACTATAGGACGTTATGATCCACAGTTCTGCAAGAAATGGCTTTCAATACTTAATAAATGCTCATTTGATTTAATTTTGCTTGTGATTGAACAGAGTAAGAAAGAATTGATCATTATTAAAGAAAAAATTGCAGTATTTGAAAAGGTTCAATTACCTATCTTGTTATCTGAAAGTGGCACTGATTGGATGGGAAAACTTGATAATCAAATCTCCTTATACAAACGAGATTTGTTAAAATTTAAAAAAGAAAATTTAAATAAAGTTGAGACCGATTATGAACAACACAATGTTTACCAGTGGCTTAGTGGTGGCAGACAAAACATGCCAAGGCGTCCATTTTTCCGCCGGCGGTATCCAAAAACCATGGTTGATACGGAATCATTACAGGAGGTCACAAGTAATGCAAGTGACTCTGAGCCGACTAGCAGCAGGGGTGTCCCTTTAGGGAAAATCACACGCTCAAAGACCCTAGACCAAGAAGAAGATATACCCGTAGATGGAGACAAAATAAAAGGCAGAAGTCGTGGCAGACAACCAATTCAGAAGAAGAAGTAGTATTAAACTTCTCCTCATTTGAATTAACTAAGGCAGAGTGGTTACATTTGACCAAAGGACTATCATTTGTACACCTTTTGATGACTTTTCCTGGCAGATAGAAAAACAACGTTTAAATCGCCAGCTGAAATTGAAGGAATTCTTTAATAAACCTGAATCTACAAAAATGACTAAAGATACCTTACCACCTGCTTTGCGCAAATTACAACCACACTCTAACTTTGAACCGGGTTCTTCTAATGCTAGTATAAAAACATATATTAGAATGCTTGAGGATGAAGTGTCCATGTTATCTAAGCAGCCTTGTGTGGTGCACCCTAATCTTACGCAACCAGAGAGGGTGGCCATTAAGTCACTCTCAGAAAATCCTAATTTAATAATCCGTCCAGCGGACAAGGGAGGGGCGGTGGTGCTCCAGGACATTTGTGACTATAGATCTGAGATTTATCGCCAGTTGAGTGACAGTGCCACTTATTGTAAATTGAATGGTGACCCTACAGTGGCTTTCAAATCAGAATTATCTACTATTCTGAAACATGCTTTGGAAGAAGGAATCATTGAAGAGGCATTATCTGAAGCATTATTGCCGGAGTTTCCCATCACCCCTTTACTATATACACTACCTAAGGTTCATAAGGGGATTATTCCACCTCCAGGATGACCCATCATCAGTGCTAGGGGTTCTCTAGCACAACCATGTGCAGTTTTTTTAGATTCTATCCTGCAGCCTTTAATTCAATCGCATAGAAATTTTCTGTTGGACACAACATTGTTATTGAATAAATTACTTGAATTGGGAGACATTCCACGAGATACGTGGCTAGTATGTGCAGATGTAATGAGTTTATATACAATTATCCCACATGGGGATGGTTTAAGGGCGTTCGGGATACTTTGTCTCATAATTCTCTGTATGATCATGATTACATCAACTTGTGTGTTGACATGTTGAAATTTGTTCTGACGAAAAACTATTTTTTGTTTGATGGCGGGTATTACCTGCAGCTCATGGGTTGTGCCATGGGCTCAGCGGTTGCACCCGCGTATGCAAACAATTATATGTTTGGTGTCAAGCAGGAGATATTTTTTTCAGATGATATCGTGGCTGGTAAAATCCTGTTCTATACTAGATTCATAGACGATGTGTTTATGATATGGCAGGGCAGTGATAAAGCACTAATAGAATTATTTGATGCTCATAATAGCTCGCCAAGCCCTGTGAAATTTACCGTTAGAATGGATCAACACTCCATTGATTTCCTGGATGTTCTTATCACCAAAAAAGGTTCAGCATTGACCACCTCGGTCTTTATTAAAAAGACTGATCGAAACACTCTGTTACATAGGAATAGTTGTCATCCTAGAAGTCTTAAATTGGGACTTCCGTACTCCCAGATGTTAAGGGTATGGCGTATTAATGATGACACTGATACTGCTGTCCGGCAGATCGATGTACTTATACAGAAATTCATTGCACGTGGCTATGACATCAAATGCTTACTTGATACTAAGAATATGATTATGCAGGTTGAAAGAAAAACTTTGCTAACTAAATCTGAATCTAGTGACAGAAGAGAAATACTCCCGTGGGTTAATAAATTTAATGTCTTATCACCTAATATTAATCAGGCATCTAAAAAGCATTGGCCCATTGTAAAATATGATAAGTCCTTGGGCTTGGCCAATACTGACATTATGTCTTGTTATTCCAGAGGGAGAAATTTATGGGATATATTGATGAAGGCCGATATTTCTAATCGCATGAATACTCCTCTTAAAAAACATTTTTTGGCAGTAAGAAAGAACGGATGTCACAGATGTTCATGTGTGACATGTAGATACTTAATCCCTGGGGATAGCTTTGCTCATCCGCATTCGGGTAAACAGTTTTCCATTCTTCACCATTTAACATGCAATAGCTCATTTATCATGTACCAGATTATCTGTCCATGCGGACTTTTGTATGTGGGTAAAACCCAGCGTAAATTTAAAGAACGCATGGCAATGCATCGTTCAAGTATTCGTACAGCATTGTCATGCGACTCTAGTGATCAGCCGGTGGCCCGGCATTTTCTGGCATTCAATCATAATTTGGCATGCCTCCGCTACAGGATGATAGATCATGTCCCACAGCCAAAAAGAGGGGGTGATAGAAACCGTTTGCTATTATAGTGTGAGGCGAGATGGATTCATCGATTGGATGTAGTTGCACCGCGTGGTTTAAATGAGGCTCTCACATTATCGTGTTTCTAATAACTAATTACTGGAATTTAATAACATCAGTATCTCTATATGTTTGTGAATGCTAGTCATTGCTGCAATGTGTGTTGACATGCATAGGTCTTTTTGTATAGCATTGCATGCCTGTAATATTCCCTTATTATATCTGTGTATTATTGAGGCTATTATGTAACTGGGTATAGCATGGGCATGTGATAGACATTTTTATATATAATGACTTTTTTTTTATATATAATGACTTTTTATATATAATGACTATTATTGTGATCATTGTGAATGTGTTTTGATATCCACATATGTAACATTGTTGGTATCTGTAATGCTGTATATCCATTCCGCTCGTTTGACAATCATTTCATGTACATTATTGTGGTAATTGTGGTTGCTAGGCAACCAGGCATAGTGCTATTGCATTATATGTCCTGGCTCTGTTTGTGTTTATGTGTTTCTATGGTGATGTGGTCCTGTAGTGATGACAGCTTAGTTGCTGATGTCATCAGGAGGCGCTGTCAGTCTTGTCATGTGATCTGACTGGCTTGTGTTTAGCACATTGGGCAGAGGGGTGTATTTAAGGTGAGCCATTTGTTTGTATCTGTATATGGTTGAAGATAGTACTAAAAGTACTGAAACATTCTAATGATCCTTTGGTCTCTGCTTGATTTATTGAGAGGGGAGTGCTGCACCATCATGCTTCTATTTATCCCTATGTGAGGGCACCCCTGCAGGATTTGGTTTATTATCTGGAGTGCCGGACCTGGAGAGTGTGTGTGAGTGTGTGTGTGTGTGTGTGTCCAGTGTGTGTGTGTGTGTGTCCAGTGTGTGTGTGTGTGTGTCCAGTGTGTGTGTGTGTGTCCAGTGTGTGTGTGTGTCCAGTGTGTGTGTGTCCACAGAGAGAATGCGAGTGGATTTATAAATTAAATTCGATGGCTCTGTGTGGCCTCAATGAGGAACTATTATTTACTCCATTCATTTGAAGATTCTTTTTTCTCCATGTGTTCGTTTCCTACATGGTTATCTTTTTTACACCATGTCCAGTTATTCTGCGTTATTTATATATAGGTGGCTTTATGTATGCAGTATTGGCTATTTAAAATTATCTGTACAACCTTATTCCTCTTGGCAGGTTCCTCTTGGGCGCTGGTTTCCGGTGTTGGAGTTTGGCGGCGACGCACATTTGAACAGGTGAGTGCAATACTTTCTTATTACTTGTATTATATTAAGCCTTACCATATTGAGCTCTAATAAGGCTGACCCTTGACAAAGGCTAGATGTGCTGAAATGGCCCGTTGGGATGGCCGGTCCTTACCTTCAGTGATGGATGAGTACTTCACAAAATATATATATTTATACAGACGGAAGGTGCAGCACTCTATGCACACCATCCGTCTCTCAACCAATGATCGGCTCCCTCCATTGGCTGAGAGATGGGGGATGACCTCTCTCAGCCAATGAACGCTTAGCAGCAGGGCTTCCATGGTGATACCCCGCCGCTAAGCTCTCATTCGGGAAGTACCGTTATAGAACAGTACTAAGTTCGTGGATCGGGTTCTCGTGTTTTTTTTTGCAAAGTCCGGGGATGCCTACTTTGGAACCAATAGGACAGAACCTCGCATAGGAGATGGTGAGTATGTTTTTTTTCACAGGTCCCCTTTGGATACTTTACCGGACAAGTGTACCGCTGCTACAGGGTTACATAGGTGAGTATGTGTATGTATGTTTAATAAAATTATACTGTCACGGTGTGTGTGTCCTGTGTTTTTTTTAAACATTTTTTACAGGTGAACTACAGGTACTAGTGGGCCCTTAATGCCCTGCATGCTGGTACTTGTGGTTCTCCAAGTACCAGCATGAGGGGCAGGCTTGCTGGGAATTGCAGTTCTACTTGTAAAGACAATGTTTCATATTCTTTATTTACACCACACTATCAACCCGCTACCCACCGCCACCAGGGGTGGCGGGGAAAGCCCCGGGCTATCATCCTGGGCCTGGGGTGCCCTGGAGAGGGTGACCCCTTTATTGGGGGGGTCCCCAGCTCTCCAGGGATCCCCGGCCTGGGCTGACTAGCGGTCAGGGCAGATGCTGTGGCTGGGGGGCCTGGTGAAAGGGCTCCCCTGGCTGTGGCATCAGCCCCTGCTAGAAAAAGTCCAGTGCTGGTTCTGGAACATACAGGGGAACCCTACTCCATTTGTTTCCCGGTATTTCCAGAACCAGGACCGGATCAGAGCCCAGAGCTGGTTGCGCAGAATACGGGGGAGCCCTACATCGTTTGTCCCTCGTATTTTGGCAACCAGCACTGGTACTGACTAGCCCAGTGCTGGTTGTGCTTAAGTACAGGGGACTCCTACATCATTTGTCCCCTGTATTTAAGCACACCCAGCACTGTGTCACTAATGCCCGGGGCTGGTTGCTCTTTTTTTTGAGGGGGGGGCACGCCATTTTTTTCTTTTTATTTTACACAGGTTATTTTATTTTTTTTTACCACGCAGCACAGACTGGTTTCATGGCCCAGTCAGTGCTCTGTGCCAATGACACAGATGCAAGTAACACGGATCTCCTGGTCCGTGCGTGAATCTGTGTCATTGAAATACACAGCAGCACAGACGGGTCTCACTGACCCATCTGTGCTCTGTGTCAATCACACAGATGCATGTAGCACGGATCAACCGGGTCCGTGCTACATGCAAATGCGCACCATAATACTGATTGGTTGAGAGCCGTGACAGACGGCTCTGTCAGCCAATCAGCACTTTGCCCATTAAAGGCAAAGGCATTTTTTGTAAATGGCCACTCGAGACAAAACCTCGAGATCCGACAGCAGATCTTGAGGTTTTGCCTCGGGAGAGGGATCCGGGGCAGACAGGGAGATCCGAGCTTGGGCTCGGATCGCCCCGGATCCCCGAAGTTTGGGTGGGTTCGGTTTTCAGGGAACCGAAAACACTCATCCCTAATATATATATATACACATATTATATATGCACATTATTTTTGCACTGTGCTTTCATTTTCAATTTTAATGTTTTGATGTCCATAACACTCAAAGCTTTAAAAAGTTGAATATAAGGAAGAAAAACAAAAAAAATATGTAAGGGCATGAATCAGGAACTCAAATATAGGGCTATGGATTGTTTGAGGGAGGGGGCCCCAAACTAGTATCTTGCCTAGGGCCCCATGAGGTCTAAATCCGGCTCTGAAGACTAGCAGTGCTTTTGCATCACGTATGGATGCTTTTGGATGATGAACAGAACAAAAGTCATCTTCAAATTGAATGAGTGTGGCGGTATGGAATTAGTCAAATTGTTCTCTAAGGTTTGACTGAAAATACTGGGGGTAATCAAACTGATATTGTTTCCCTTTTAGCCTATGTGAGAGCAAACAGCTACTATGATGTGTCCACATACATCTATCCTCCATGCGCTACAAGTCGCATTACACATAACGCTTGAGCACCGTGTGACTCAGTGGTGCTGAGCATCTTTTCATTTGACATTTTCCCTTCAAATGTGTATTCACACAGTGATGTGAATAGGATGTACAAGCAGCTTCTGCTGATTAAAATTATATGCAGCATGCCTATATCCTATGAGTGACTGTGGCTGGATCAACATACAAATGCTACGTTACAGTGTCAGCGGGTGTGACACTATAATGTAGCATTTTGCATACAGATGACTCAGTTGCACATAGAATATAGGCATGCCACATATTATTTTAATCAGCAAAAGCTGCTACAGTCGCACAAAAATACACTTGGCGCTAACAAGTCACGCCATGGCATGGCACTACTAGTAGGCCCATTTAACTCCCAAGGAGACTAGATGTATGAGGACACATCTATACAGTAACTGTCTTCCTGAATGGGAATTTACAAAAAAATGCTTAGCGAATATCATTGATAATGAACTGAGAGCTGGTGGGAGAAAACAATTACAAAACCTTGTAAGAGTTCTTGAAGAATGGGAAATATGCTTTGCTCTGCTTCTGACTGTAAAGGGTGCTGTGGCAATTTGGGTGGGGTTCTGTTTGTTTTTGTTAAATATATCTAGACTGTTTGGCTTTAGTGCAACCTTTTCAGGCTCAACTGAAGACATAACTACATCCATAAGGGACATGGGCCCTCATTCAGAGCCGTTCGTTACCAGCAGTACGCTCGTTGCGTTCCGATGTTGACTAACCGCACATGCGTCGGTGTAACACTGCGCATGTGCGTATGGCAGATTGCGAGCTTATTTTGTCTCGTTCGTCAAATAGCGTACAGGAAGTGACATGTCAAATGTGATTGACAGAACAGGGCGTTTTTGGATGTTGACGGGGGAGGAGATGGAAAAACGCAGGCGTGGCGAGGCGTTTTTTGGGCGTACATACATTAACAAATGCGAACATCAAATGTGTTCGTACCAACTCATACGTCACTGGATGATCCTCTTTCCCTTCAAAATGCTCGCACAGCTTAGGGGTTGGATAACTCGACCACAGTGGCGATGGCCTTCTCCTTCGTCCCGGCACTCCATGATGTAGCATCGATTAATCACGGCTTGTCAGAAAATCAATTAGTGTTTGATTGAAACCCGGCTTGATATGTGTTTTGAAAGCAGTTTTTTTGGATAGCACAAAACCAAACACAGGTGGAAATCATAGCAGCTAATGTCTGGATTACACAATCAATTAGCGTACATTTGTGGGGGTGTATTTTGGCCGCAATGTGTTGTTTTTGGACTATTGTAACAGTAATGTCATCATGTTTAGGTTTCGTGCCTCATTTTGTGTTTGCAAGGTGTTTTTTCCTCCTTAGGTAATGTTTTAAACGTTCCTTAACGAGCCCTTTTGTTCCAATGTGTAATTTTTTAGGTTGAACGTTGTTGGCTTGTGGGCCCGGATTAAATGTAACCCATTTTTACAATAATGTCAGAATACAAAGTCGTACATTTGTTGTTAATTTATTGGTATCCCCAAAAAAATAAATGCACATATTTAACCAAAACATTTTTGGCAGTGTTCATTCCACAATATTTATTAATTGTGCAACAATAAATTTTTGGAAAACGGAAATGCAAAAATTAAAAACAATTCACAAGAAAGGAGAGGGAAGTTTTGGCCAGAAAGGAATATGAGGCAAGCACAGAAGGAGTGTGGGAAAAGTAGCCAATGTTGTCACCGTTTTTTCGGCCATTTGGCTGGGGGAGGGAGGACGCCAGACCGGGTCCGGGATGTCATCCGGCTGGCCTGTCCAAAGGCAGATGTTGTGGCCTCTGGACTAGGCACAGGGCTAGGCACATTTGGAGGATTGGCTGATGTTGTGCCAGAGGTGGAGGATCCTGATGTTCCGGCAGGAAGGGAGGTCGGCTCCACCATGTGCTGGCGAACGAGCTGCTCCAGGGCAGTGGCGATGCGGATGTTGGCCCTGGTATTTTCCACTAGGGCCTGACCAATGGTCACGTTGGCCGCAGCATTTTGCTCCAGGGCCTCAGCCACCCGTACCAGACTGGCGTCCATCCTCTGCAGAATCTCCGTATGGAAATTCGATTAAAATTGAGTTCTGTGAGGAGGGATACTGCCTGCGAGGGTGATTGCCCTGGACTGGCTTCTGCAGGGTCCTCAGCCGGATGTACTGGTTCATCCCCTGCAGAGCCTGCCGAAATTCTGTGGCCAAGGCTCCCCTCTGGAGCAGACTCATCCGCCTGTGTCTCTGTTGGAAAAATGAGAAAAGACTCACATTAGAATCTACATATTGGCACAATTACATTTAAGAGTTGGTGACATCACAATTTTTACCTGGGACAACATGAGGAGCCGCAAAGTATGGCATGTCCGTATCCATGTTGGACACGCCAAACACCTCCACAGCCTGCACACACCCCTGTGCCAGCTCTTCTAAATCAGTCAACTCCAATGACACAGGGGTGGGACCTCCACCTGTCCCCCTTGCATGCCTAGCCCTGTCCGCCATTTTTTGTTTCAGGCGATATTTGAAGTCTTGCCATCTGTGGGTGAAAAAGGAACCATTATTTTTTTTTTTTTTTTTTGGTTTTAAGATGGTCAAGTGTTTACTTACCGCCGTTTTACATCCCGGGCTAGACGGACATAATCACCCACCCTATTGACCTCAACGGCTACCTCTTCCCACATTCTCCACTTCTGGCTTGAACTCATATTCCTGTCTGCCTGTGGCAGGATGTCCACACACTTCTGAATCAAAACCTCCATCTCCTTTGTGAATTGTGGCTGCCTTTTCTTTTTGGCAGCTTTGCCCAGAATACTGGGCCCAGCAGCCTCTTCCATGTCATCCTCCTCACCTATTTGTGTAAATTTGGATAATTCTCAACTTCACAACTTGCACAATATTATGTTTCTAATTAATCATTGAGTCAAAATGCATGAAATACTTACCGCCAGACTGTTGTCCATTGTTTCCCTGGTCTGTAGCCATGTCTGAGCTTCAAACAAGAAATACACCAGAATCGTGTTTTTGTCTCGTGACGTATTCATACATGCGTCCTTATTTTGTGGCCGCATCATTGATTGTGCGTTCCTCTGATCCCTCCTTAATTTGTGCGGGAAACGAAACACTATTTATGGCTTGGGGCGTCTCGATTCGAGGTGGCGTTTTTTGAATGTTGGAGGTTACGTTGGTTGGAGTTGATTGTTGGCTGGTGTAGGAGTTTGCATTTTTGGAAGTAGTTTTTTTGGATATATTCGTTTTTTGATTGCCGTTCGTTTGTTTTTGTATTTTAATTTTTTGGTCGTTTCCAGTTTTTGTAAGTTTGGGGAAGTGTAACTTTGGGGCAATTTGTCTCTCATTCTGGTTAAGAATTTTCTAATATTTTTTTCCCGTCATTTCATCTCTCTTAGGTTTTATTTTGGCTCTGCCCCAAAGACCTTTTGATCCGGATTCTTATATATTATCTCTTGGTAAGTTCATTTGTTAAACTGTTTTGGAAATGTTCTTGTTTGTCTTTACGCAACTTTGGTTGGCCTTACACATGTAACCTTTGTTTTTCCAAATCCAAAATCTTTTTTTTTTTGTTTTTTTAGTTACGCTGCATTTTTGTAACTTGTATTTGCGAACTAATTAGCGCATATTTACTACTTACTATTGTGACTTGTATTTGCTAACTAATTAGTGCATTTTTACTACTTACTATTGTGACTTGTATTTGCGAACTAATTAGCGCTTTGTGAAATGCTTATTCATCCCTTAAAATTGTTTGTGTTTTCTCGGTAGCATTTGTTGCTTACATTTGGGCTCAATTTGACGTAGTGTGCGCAACGTCGTTTTGCTCTTTGCCAAAATGTGTGTGTGTCCCCTTTTATGTTTTGGCTTGCTTAAATTTTTGAAACAGAAATGGCCAGCATAAAATTATGTATATTTATGTTGTGATTATTTCCAGTTTCAACATATCATGACAATACCCCGGCATGTAAGCATCAATGGATGGTATCTTCAAGCTAAGTTAAATTTTTAAATTTTGGGGGGGGGAAAAAAGCCTGACATTCAAATCTTGCCATTTCAGGTTGATATGGGTCGGATTGTTCTGGCCCTGCTCCCGGAAGCCGACCAACCTCAATCTCGTCCCAGGCATAGGCATCGTAGGCGTGCAAGGCCCCAGATATTTCGAACACGTGTCACCCTTTTTGGAATGCCCGATGACGAGGTTTTAAGACGCTACCATCTTCCTCCAAAAATCATCATAGACACTCTCTCATTAATAGAGAGTGAGCTTGAGCGGCAAATTGACAGTCCTACAGCAATACCACCACTTATGCAATTAATGGTGGTGTTACATTTCTGTGCCTCAGGATCATTCCAAACAACGGTGGGAATAGTGGCAGGCATATCACAATCCTCCTTTTCCCGGATCCTGAGGGCAGTGATGGAGGCACTTTTCAAGCACCTCCATCATTTTATTCAAATGCCTTTGGATATGGGTGCCCTTAGTGTGGTCAAGGCCAATTTTTACCAAATAGCTGGCTTCCCACACATCATAGGGGTTGTGGATGGTACTCACATACCACTTCAGCCTCCTGCATGGCTGGAGGCAATATTTAGAAACCGGAAACACTATCACTCCCTCGGTGTAATGGTGGTATGTGATGCCTCCCTCCAGATCCTGTCCCTGAATGCAAAATTACCAGGAAGTGCACATGACTCCTTCGTCATCCGGCAATCAGGGATATGGCCCAAATTAACCAACCTACAAGCTGGTGATGCGTGGCTTCTGGGTAAGTGGAGACCTTTAGTACCTAACAATGTTAAGCTTCATACAGAGTGAGCCTGATGTTGACTATTCTTTTTCACAGGAGACAGTGGCTACCCTTGCACGCCCTGGCTGCTCACTCCTTATTTGGCTCCAACACCAGGGCCACAAAGTGAGTATAATTCCGCACTTACAGCAACCAGGCAAGTGGTGAAGTGCTGTATCGGCCTTTTAAAAGGCTGATTCAGATGCCTCCACCGCTCTGGTGGCGAGCTCATGTATTTGCCGGATATGGTTTCGAAAATTGTGGTCCTGTGTGGGATATTTCACAACATCGCCATAAGGAGTGGTGTCCCAATGCAGCCAGAGGATGCCTTACCTGAGGATGGCCCCCCCGAGGTTGGTCGGAGGTCAGTATGTGGGGGGGCCATACGCGATGATGTGGTTGCCAGATTTTTTAGGTAATTATTGACAAAACAACAGTGTTTATACCTAATGTGGTAGGGTTTGTTTGAGAACATCTAATTATTTATTTTTATTTTCTCCATCTTCTGTTTTTTCACATAATCTTTGGCACTCCAACGATGACTACTTCCTGCTACCCTTAAAAAACCTGTATGTGGACATTTTGGGGATATATTCTGGAATCCATATTACAATGCCATATTTGTGGATTCATGTTGGCATGATCCTTCGTCAACCAGTTCTTGATTTGTTGTTTTTTTATTTGGTTTTGTTGGTATGTGTTGTATTTGTGATTATCACTGTGTGTTTTGTTTGTGAGTGACCACTTTGATTTTTCAGTTATGTTGTGAATAAATGTTTTGAGAGTGAAATGTTGTACCTTTTTTGGAATGTTACAAGCAACTGTAACCAGGTTCACACACGTTACATTTGACTAAGGGGAAATCCAGTACTGATGCCAGTTGAGCTAAAATGTAATATGTTTTCAGGGTCCAAACCAACACCCAAAGGATGCCTGTACAATATTTTGGCTTCGTAATATTGGCCTAAGCAGCTTGCACCCCAACTAGGAACCTGTAAAATGTAGTAATATCTAATTTTGACTACACCAAAAAAGGGAAATGAGATTGTTACTGTTTGGTGTTTCTTGTGGCTGTTTTACATAAAAATACAACACACAATCTTAGTGTCAAAAAATGGAAATCCTTGCAGTAACAGTCTACTTATGTCAGGGTAAACAATCTGTGATTTAGAAAAAATGAATGAGCCAGAACGTTACTTCGAAAATAACACTTTATTTTTAAAAGGGGCCAAAAAAAAACAAAACTAATCCCTAAGGAGGACCGACATATGGTCAAGGACCACCAGCACACCAATTATATTGTGGCGCATCCAGGCCACACAGGCGGATAATTCTGCCCGACGCCTCTGTTCCTCTGTGGGTGAGAAAAGTGTGGGGATTAATACAACAATACTGAAACCACATTAAAAAACAAGCCAAAACCAAAACCCAACGAAAAAAAAAAAAAAAAAAACATAATTACACCATTAAAACACATCAAACTAAAATGGTGTAGGCCAAAAATACAAGACCAATGTCCAAATTCCGACAGGTGTGATATGTGTATGTTGAAATCAGCAGTAACAGGTAAAGGTAATCGCCAAAATCCCCAAAAGTGTAGCCAAAAACCCCCAAAAAAGGAACCACACATGATTACATACAAACAGTTTGTGTCGTTAAAAAAACGCAAAGAAAAACATACCGGAGATACAACGCCAGCTCCAAAAGGCCCTCCATCATCCTCCTCGGAGGTGCCTCCATTCCCCAAAGATTGGGGCGGGGTAATGACCGACTCCGGGGAGGGGGAATTCTAAGAGGGGTGGTTGGAGGAGAGGGGGAATTGGGACGGAGGGGAAGGAGGCACAAAATTTCAGCCTGAGGGTCTTGGAAGGCTGGGGAGGAGTGGGGAATAGGGGAATTACTGGTAGTGGAGTGTTGGCTGGGGGTTGGGGAGAGTGGCCGTGAGCGCCGTCTGGCCGGACAATGACGGCGTAGTCTTCGCTGGGCCCCTAAAAGATGTGAAACAAATTGAGGTTAGTTTCAACACAAATCCGCGAAAACAACCATTTTCGAATCCCCCCCAAAAAAACGAACCATGCAGATATGAGTGCAATGAATAAATATGAAATACAGGGAAAACATGGCCATGCAGATATGAGTACAATGAATAAATATGAAATACAGGGAAAACATGGCCATGCAGATATGAGTACAATGAATAAATATGAAATACAGGGAAAACATGGCCATGCAGATATGAGTACAATGAATAAATATGAAATACAGGGAAAACATGCACACGCAGTTAGGGCCACAAAGACAAACATGAAAACCACAATCCATAGAACTTACTTTCAGCGATCTGCATGCGAAAGCATGCCAGCAAGCGGGGCGTCCGCCGTTGCAGGTCTGACCACCTGCGCTCCAGCTGCCCGATCTTGCGGCGTGAGCCGAAGGAGCGCAGGCGGGCCCGTACCTCCGCATATGCGGAACGCTTTTCGCGGTTGGTGATGGGTGGAGGCTGGCTGGTGATCCACCTATCCATGACCTCCGTTAGCACCAGCAGCTCGCGCTCTCATGCGGAGGCTCTCATGATGGCAATGGTGTTTTAATTAAAAATCATTTTTAATAAAGTGCCCCAAAATTTTTTGATTGGCTAATGTATTTGGGTAATTAACAGGACCAATTCTATTGGTTAGTGTATGAGTCATGTGCTCGACAGGGCCAGAAATCTCTTGAGACTTATGATAGGCTTGATGCAGTGACATGCGTAAGCAAATTTAAATAAAGAAATGAACTCCGGGAAATATGCAGGTAGAAAACAAATAGAACAATTATTTAATTGAGGCTAACATGTGTTTTGACAATTAAAAGCGAATGTTTAAGCCGTACGTATTCTGCGGGTAAACACAAACACGGACATGAATAAAATTTATTGCATTGTGTTAAAAAAAAAAAAAACAATTTAGCGATTTGATATATTGATTGGCATGATACGATTGAGGGAGGTAGGCAGAATGAATGAGCAGTTAATCGAAATCTGACAGTCCAACTTCCGGGTAGTACTAGTGCGTGCGTTCCCTTCAAGCCACTTCGGGGATGTATGCTCGCTATTTGGCACGCTCGTTAGTTAGAGGAGGGGTCACTTGAGTTTGGGGAGGATGTTTGTCTGCGTGCGAAAATACGAGCGAGTGCTTGAATTTAAATATTTTTTTACGTACGCCGAACGTACGAACGGTCACTTGCGTCCGGGTCTGAATGAGGGCCATGGTCCAAAGTTTTGTGGGAAATTGGGACAGCATATTTTGAACTTTGAGGTATAATTCTGAAGGGGTTAAGACTTCCTACATATGTACAGTTGTGTCCTGCTACAACTTTGCTCCATACATCATGTAGCGTGCCATGCTATTTGCACAATGCCATGCCACTGCTTGGCATTCTAAGTCTCATCATGCTACAGTAAGTCGCAACATAATGTACTGAGTTGCTGGAAAAGCCAGAGAGTGTAATTTAACTTTCTGTCCAGCAGATGTCACTTTTCCTAAACTGAATTGTGCATACTTCAAAAAGCCAACAAAGTTTCTGTAGTGCCACCTGCTGATTGGCTGATGGAACCTGTAATTTGTTAGACTATACAGTAATACTGAACAGCTTTTTGTCCTGAATCCAGAAGTGCAAGAGACTGTGAAATAAAGGATTAGATTATTTGTTGACATTATATACATTGTATATAATGTTTATTATAGAAATTGTATTGTACTCATTATGGGCTTTCCATAGATATTGTGTTGGTACATGGTGTAAAGACGCCTGGCTTAAATACACACGGGCAGCTTTTCATAAAGAGAGATAATTTCAGGTTCAATATTCTTAACGTACTCTGCTCAACTTTATGCATTATTCCACACTTTCATCATCCCTTCATCTCCATGTCATTACACCCTGATGTAGCAGGACACATCTGTATGTGCAAGAAGTGAGGCTGGTGAGATTAGAAAATCCTTAGCTATCTGCTCATTTTCTTTGGGTATCTGCAAGAAAAATCCATCAAGAGTATAGAAAACAGTACAAATTAATTCACATAGTTTAAGTACTTTGGGGCTGATTTAGTAGTGCTTGCTAGTGCAGTTTTAAATGCACATTCCTGATTAAATCTGCACATGCCCAGCACCCATTCTGCACATGGTAGTGTGATTGTATGCAGCCCCTGCTATGCCTCTGCCTGATTGACAGGCAGTGGCATTTTCAGGGCGGTGTGGGGATGGGGTCAGCTGGCATTCCCAGAAGCAGGGGCATGTCTCCCCTGTTTTTTGGGAGTGGCAAGGCCAGGATTTGCATCACAGATGCAGTTTATTGACCTCACAAGATGGCCAGCTTGCATAAGCTGAGTCTTACTCAGCTGGCCTGTGCCGTCCACCACCACACCACTACTCCAGTCCTGGTGTCTTTATACATATAAATCTTATAAAAATTCCCAGTTTTAGCTTAGTCCCTGCCTCACCTAGATCCAAGGGTCCCAATATGGATCTGAAACCACAGACAATTGTGACAGAGTGAAAGTCATTTTATCTCAAACATTTTATCTCAAACTGAACACACTGATTAAATATTCAAAAACAACTCTCAATTGGACTTTCTATCATTGGACACTGGATTAGAACACTGCCCCTTTCATTTCTAAAATTACAACTTTCTTTCTCACACACAAACTTTACTTCTTCTTTTCAAAAACAATTGCAATTTGCTGAGACTCATACTGTAGCTGGTGCTCTGCCATACAGACAATCTCCTGTTCCACATTGCAGACTCATAATTGGGGTCCAACATAACATCTGTTATGAATCTGTTGATCTTATACAGAGTCACTAAGAAATGGCCATCAGTGAGAACTGTGTCACTCAGAAATGGACCTAAAACATTATTTAGAGGATAAAAACCTATGGATGACATTTTTAACGCAGCATTTCTGTGTTAATATGCTCCATATGCATATGTATGTAATCCGAGTCATTGCACCAATTAATATGGAAATATACTTTGAATGTCCACTCCAAGATTTCAGTGCAAAGCATTTTAGCAAATGATTTCTGGGTTATAGTCTCAATTACATAGACATATAACATGATTATACTTTCATCATTTTAACACCATCTCATGATGAAACATCAGAAGAAGTACAGTTTTTCTCATGGCTTCATGCCACTCTCCACTCTCTCAGAATTTCCTGGAGACTCACAAATATGGAGGATTTATTATTGCTTCCGGATAGTGGGTAAAGCTTCCACATGCCTCCTCTTTCTCTCATGAAACCAGCAGGGCAATAGAAGTGATGACACAATTTGCCATAAATAACATCATCACAAGCCATAAAGCCAAGCCATAAAGCTGATAACTGAGGCAAAGGGCAGAATTCAATTGATTCCTGCCCCCATTGCGCCCACCGGAGCTATTCAATTGTTGCTCCTGTCGGGCACGATCAGCTGATAGCGCTACATTTCAGCTCGCAGCCCCAGGGGGGGTGAGAGCTGAAATGTGCAAAAAGTGACATGTTTGGGCACCCAAACATCACTTTTCGTGACTTTACGCGGCTAAACCTGACCACTTTGGGCGTTATCAGCACAAAAATCTGAAACAATTGCATAGAGGCCCGCTAACTCCTGTCACTTTAGATGGGAGATGTGGGCCGCGAAAACAATTGAATTCCACCCATAGAGTCTCTGGGGGAAAGGCCACAATGATGTTAATCATAGCATCACACCCCACCCCCACCGAAGTAACTCGACTTTTAGTAAATAAGGGGCTCCTCTAGTGGTCTATGTGAAAGTATCAATGTTTGGTCGATGTTCGGTATTGGTTTGGATTCGATTTTATATTCAATGTTATAGACGATTTTGACTTGAATCTCTGAGTTGCAAAATCAAAAGAAAATCACCTACAAATACACCAAAATTGACCTTTAGTAAATATACCCCTAAACTTATTTTTAAGAACCACCAGCTGCATTGTCCCAATTCATATATGGGCAGTTTAACTCTCTTTGCCTCTTTGCTATTATATATTATGTAAAAATATTTGAAATTTCAATATGATCAAGGACAGAACTACCAAAAGTTGGAGAGGGAGAAGTTCCACTGAGGGGTGGCCACCAGAATTAACTTAATTAAATTTTTAAAGAAATTGACAATTTTTGAGAGCCTTTTGGTAAAACAAAAATTATTAGTTAAGATGCTAACAATAGAAAATAAGAAAGTACCTGTCTATCTAGTACATAACATAGAAATCCTATTTTTCCATCAATATATTCAGATGTTATGTATTTTAGATAACTAATAAGGAAATGTGGGGGTAAGAAAGTGAAATAGTGCTGATTGGGTTGAGGGAGGTAATCAGCTGTGGGATATTCTTGAATTCTGTATAAACTGTTACAAATAGATGATATTCTAAATGATGTTTATAGCAAAAGATAATAAATAATGATATGCAGACTCATGTCAATATTGACAGAACCTTCTATAGGAATGGCCACAAAGACAGCAATGGTGTTCCCCAGAGCCTGCTGCAAGGTGGGATAGACTTGGCTGCTTTGATGAGGAAGATAAGCAATAATAATGAAAGATGGTAATGCAAATGAATCACAATGTACACAGCACACACAAACAAAAATACCTCAATAAACTGCCTAACAGAATTTAAACTACCAAAGATTTATACTACCTAATCTAAACTGCCAAATCAAAGCTGATAACTATCTAGTATAAACTGCCTAATTGAAAATAACTTAGTCTAAACTTTGGCTACCTAGTCTAAACTGCCTAACACCTAGCTAAACTAATCCTAGCTATGTATACACAGTATACAAAAAAGCAGTATGGAAACTGTAGGGAACTTTAAGCAATGTCCAGATATACTCCACAGTGTGGAGTAGATCACTAAACATAATACAACAGATAAATGCAAGGAGTTACCATAATCTATGTATCACTGAATACAAATGTATAATGAACAATATGCAGGTAGGAACACTGACAGAGCACTCGCTCTGAATCAGGGCGTCTTTTTTTTATGGAGCGACCTCCTGGCCACTCGCATTGCTGTGGGTTGCCACCCACAGCTAATGCGAGCGGCCAGGATGATGGTCCCAATGGTCAAGACCATCGCGACCATCAGGCTTGCAACAAGACCCTTGTGGTAGGGTCTCGTGGCTGCAAGCCCCAGAGAGCTTTCGGCTCAAACAGAGCCAAAAGCTCTCCCATTGACATCACTTGTGATGTCAGTGGGGCCGCCCCCAAATGGTAGGTGTTCTCATGGGAACGCCTCCGTCTGGGCAGCCACCCCCTGGCCTGCCCACCAAAGGGGGCATGCTGTCGATGTTTGGTGTGAGACCCGGAGTGACAGATTGCCAATCGCTATCCGGGTCTCGCGCATGCGCACGATGGAGCCAGCTCCGTCGTGCGCACTCGCTCTGGGCCACCATTGACCCGGTTACAAGCACTCAGCGCTTGTGACCGGGTCTGAATCAGGCCCACTGCACCTAAGACTACAACTGATTCACACACAGAGAACAGAACCCCAATTGGGACATATATTTTGGCTAAGTCACAGACTGATACATCAAGATAATAAAATTGTACCAACTATAATTAAGAGACAAGGACTGTTTGGTTCCTAATTTAGCATACTATATTTCTATTATGAAAGAAAAATAGAGATCAGTCTATATCATGGTCCAATTACTTAAACAGATACCAGTCAGTCGATTTGAATACTTTTAAAATGTCAAATTGTACTTTGGATTCCAGTGATTCATTATAAATTTCACATTTGGCATACAATTCGACCCCTGTGTTTTGGTTCTGGTTTTGGGTCTGGATTTATCTTCATGTTTTGGTTTTGTAAAACAACCTTCACATGTTTTGGTTTTGTATTTTTTTTTCAATATTAAAACAGCTACAATCATGTAATGTGGTCCTGCTGTTGTCCCTACAGTATTATTATACTCTATAAAATTAATTTATAGTAATTTTTAGTCAATTTTGACCACCTCACAGTTCACAATATTGTTCACCAATATTGTCCAAAGGCTGGCTGGCTAAACTAAGCAACAGAGCAGCGGTACAAGCACACTACAGTTTAAAAGACTATAGCACATCTTTGAAACCTTGCCACACAGCACTGACAGACAGGATAGCAGTTTATTAAACTATACAACCCTATAGAAACCAAGAATGTTTTCATTAATGAAGAACTAGATCAGAGGCCTGAGGAATTGATTGATTGATTAATTTTATTTATATAATTTATTAAAACTTAAAAGAGAAAAATCCATTAAAGAACACAATATCAATAGCCAAAAATTCCACACAAGGGTTGAAAAAGAAGCAAAGAAAATTAGTATTTGCACTGAAGAGCTGCAAACTCCACATCAGCCTATCTTACACTAACAAATATTAGGCTGACCATTTGGCCAAAGAAATCAAGAATGTTTTAAAAAAAATTTAATAATCAAGTAGTAATAGACCAGTGGCCCGAGGACATTACATGTAAATAGTGGTAGACAGAGAAGCAGTTATAATTATAAAGAAAATAAAACAAAGACATTGGCTTGGCAAACCAGAAGGCTGTCAACAATGCCCCAGTAAATAACAGCCCATTAAAGTACAATAAAAAGAAATTAGTGCATAATGGAATTGTCCTTGGGCCCTTTCACCCACCCTTATGTTGTATATTAAAAAAGTATTCAGCAACATGGACTGCCACTTTTTTGGCTAAAGTGCTTGGTTTGTTTGGGTTTTCAAAAACAAGCTACAAATGGGCTTAAGGCAGCTAATACCCCTTTTACACCATAGCTAAAACCCGTGTTATTGCAGGGTTAACCTGGATTATTTCTGGGTGTAAAAGGGGCCAGGGTTGGATTCCTGGGTTGAGTGACCCAGTTTTCCAACCAAGGTAACTTGCAGGGTTTAACATTGAAACAACATGTGAAACCCTGCAGTGTAAATGGTGTGATCCTGGTCATGATGACTTGGATTGTGCTGCATGCCACCTGATTGGCCGGCTTCAGTGGCACTTGGAGATGATGTCATCTCCAAGCATCCACTGTATTTCCAAAAGAGGGTGGGCAGCTTAATTAAATCAAATCTACTTTGTATAGGAGGCTCCAAATTGCCAAAGGGAATGTGTGTCATTAAAATAATCCACCACCATTCTATTGATGGTTATAATCCACCACCATTCTATTGATGGTTACTATATCAGTTTGAGTCACAGTAGAGGAGTAAATAATTTGGGGCAATTCTTTTAGGCCTGACCAGATGTCTTTATGTTGTTTCACTCTGGCACTCTGAGTGGAATCTTTCCAATCACTTGGCGGTTTCTGGTAAAAAAAAATGCTTGGCATCAGCATTTGCAGGAGAAACTGAAGCAGGTTACTTTGCCATGTCATGTGCTACTTGAGCTGACAACTTGTTCACAAGGAGTTCTTTGCATCTCTTATGATCTGTGTTAGTAAGAAAGACATTACATATGCCTTATACCTAGAATCAAGTATGGTTGCAAAAATGTAGTGATACAATTGCAAGATCTTGACAACCCTATGGTCCTGGTGAAGCAAACACAGAACTTGATCTGCAAGTCCAACATACTCCTCCTTCAGTTTCTCTAGCTGCTTTTCCAATACCTTAATTAAGAGAATTACCTGACTCAAGCTGACAGTTTCTGAACTCACTTCATTGCTTGCTACTTCAAATGGTTTCAGTAGCTTGCATAAAAATGTAAGTATTCTTCAGTGTCCTGGAGTAAGGAACAATCCCACTCCTCTCCCAATGTCATGGTTTTTTGTGTAGGTTTGGATGGCTTGTTGCTGCTCCTCCAATCACTGAAGCATATAAATGGTGGAATTTCCATCTGATCACTACCTCTTGCTTCAGTTGGTGGCATGGAAAGTTTAACTGTTTTTGCAAATACTGCAATCTTCCACATGCATTTGCTAAATCGCAAAAATGTCCAAATTTTTTTCTGGCCACAGACAGCATCTCCTGCAAGCCCCTGTAATTTTTTTTAAAAAATTGAACTACCAAGATTATTGTGTAGGCAAAACATGGGACATGTTTAAATTCACCCAGTTGTAATGCTCTTACAATATTACATGAGTTTTCTGAAATGACAATGAGTCCCAGTGGGGTAAGCCATTTTGCTATTACATCTCTGAGTATTTCTATCAGGTTCATACCGATATGCCTCTTAGTGAAGTAGGTGATAGAAGGAGTAGCCTGCCTTTAAATGAGCTGAGCATTAAGTGTTAGGTGCTGCTGCTGAAGGTGATAGACCCACCCAGTGGGCTGACACAGCCATGTAATCTTTCACTTAACCAGTACCGCTTGTCCCAATATCTGTGGCCAAGTGGATAGTGGGTACAATGGAATTTTCTAGGCCAATAATTAGTTTTCTTTTTACCTCCTGGTACAAACAAGGAATTGTAGCTTTTGTAAAATGGAATCAAGATGGAAGCTGTTATTTGTTTTTTTTAAACAAATGACAACTTCTTACTGCAACTCACAGCAGTGATATTAATGGTGGCATGGCACCTACAGTACTGAATGTTATTTTTTAACATAGTGCCACTGACTAGCCCTGAACACACACAAGTTTTAGTACCAAAAAAGTGTTTTTTTCTTTTTTTTAACAAATAATAGCTTCACGCTGTGACTCATAGAGCTGATATTATAGGTGGCACTACACCTACAGAATGTTATTTTTTAACACTGTTCTTCTGCCTACACATAAGATTTATTTAAATAAGAAAGTTGTTTTATAACAAATGACACAATATCACACAACATACTTCTCCTAATTGGCTTTTTTTAAATGAACCACACAGTGCCCCTTTAAAAAAGAACACAATGTTCCTTGTGGCATTTTTAAATTTCACAGTGCCACTTTAAGAACACAGTGCTTGTGATTTTAAAAATACATAGTGCTCCTGCCTTTAGTGACTTTAAGGTACACTGTGCAGTCCAAAATGAGTCAGTGCCCCAAAGTTTGGTAATTTTAAGCTACTAAACCAATATTTTTTCACTAAAACAATGACAGAGCCCTGCCCACACCCTGCCTGTTGGATCTCCTGTGTAAAATGTCACCTGAACATGAGTGAAGAACTTTTCTATGCAATCCAAAAAATTTGAGATCCAACACTGGGAAGAAGTTGTTTTACCTAATTTTTTGGATCTGAACATGGTCGGTACTCAGATAGCCAAAATTTGTGTGGGTTTGGTTTTAAGGAAATGTATCTGTAGTAGAAACACATTTTGGGCAATCATCAATATGATGGTCAAAAGTTGTAATAGATTAAAACCAGGGTGTGCTATTAAAATGATATGCCCAATAATAGACAATTTATTTATTTATTAGGTTTCAGATAAGACACTTCAAGATACTCAATGGTTATAACTCTATTGGGTATATCCAATTAGGTGCGAAAAGTCCCATACTTTTCGCATGCCAGGCTTTTCGCCATCATTGCTGGTTTTCCATGCGGAAAAGTATCGCATGCATCCCCACTTATCCCCGTATTAAATTAGAAATCATCAAAAACGGTACCCAGCGAATTCGGACCTGGTGAAAAGTACTGTCAAAAATGAGGAAAACACTCTTTACCCCCCCGAAGAGCTGCACTAACATAGGAGATCACTATAGGAGTGTTCTAGTAAACCTAATAAAGGTAATCTGTTTTTTTTCTCCAAAAACTGTTTTTTAGCGTCTTTATAGTTTACATAAGTGGTAAAGAATGGCATTTATCAATATTTTTTCATCAAAATATCTAGTCCCAGGAAAATTGGGGTACACGATAATGGGTGCTAGCATATTTTGATGTTGCTAATGTGAAGTTTTAAAAAACATAAAATATCCACCTGCCGCAAACACCTGCAATCTTAAAAACACCTAGGGCATACTGGAGTCTGTTTCGCTAGTTTTTAAGTTTGTCCTCTATAGTTGTTTTTTATGCCCCCAAAATGAAAGTACTTTTTTGGGGTGTTCTTAAATTTTTAGTTTACTTTTTTTGACACAGTTTACCTTTTGGGGGGCTGTCCCAATGGTGCAGGGTGGTTACCGCAAGTCTGTACCCCAAAACCCCAATTCTTTACTTTTTTTCAACAGCTTTCATAGTTAAATCTTTTTTGTCGATTCCAATGCTTTGGCTTTCCGCACCAGCAAAAAATCTTTGGAATTGAATATGGGCATAAGTTTTTGCCTAGCGAAATGACGTCACCGGTGAAACTGAAATGGCTTTTCGCACCTAATTGAATACGGGCCTATGTGTGTTTAAGGAAGGCAAATATACCTAATGAGACCTATGGTTTAATTCAGCAAGCATAAGCAGATTGTATGACAAACCCAATCAGAATGGTTATCCAGTAAGTGGGGAATAGATCCCTCCTTTTTACTCTGCAACCTTGTATTACTGTGAAGTTGTAACATTGTTTTATCAAATGTGTCCCAGTCACTTACGCAGTATGTAAATGATTCTGGCTCAATAAGTTTTAATTAGGCAAAGTTTTGACAGATACAAAAATTTTATTTTCACCCTGGGTTCAAACCGTAAAATGGCTGCCACCAGCTGAGGCATATCAAAGAGGCTCTAAATTACCACCAAAATAATAGATGCGGCATGATATGGAGCCAATAGTGGCAATTTGAGCCTGAGTAACACGCTAATAGAAAATATTATACTTTATTAAGTTAAATAAGTTAATAACAATTTTCTCTAACCAGCAAACAACAGGCCTCAGGTCAAAAGAGGTGATACAAGCCAAAGTATCAGCCTAGTAGAAAATAAAATAAATTAACTTAAAAATAGAAGATATTGTTAATAAAAAAAACAGAAACCAACCCTGGACCTATGAGCCTGGGCTAGAATTTGAAAATAAGGGAAAGTGAATGGTTTTATCCCTATTTCCCAATAACTAGCACCAGGCTTAACTAGCCTGGGGGAAAGGGGGGAAATGCTGTAGCAGGGAGACACACAGAATTGGTTCCCCCTGCCATAACATAAAAAACTCCTATACACTTCTCTCTTTTACCATTTTATGACTTAAAAAAATACAGGGATCACTTCCTCTTTGTTTCAAGTAGCATCCCGACACTTGGCAAAACAAAAAGATCCAGATGGACTAGCCTGCTGAACAAAGTGCAGCAGATCTACAATGCAGTGTGACTAGGTCTCTCCTGAAAACTCCATAGAAATAAATGGGGAAGCACTGATTGAGTGCGGACACTGCCATAGCAACCATTTATATGCTCTTAGGTAATAAGCGCACAAAGGCGTACATAAGAATCAGAATTGGAATATGACAGGGAGGAACTTAAATTGAATCCAAAACATGGGAGATCTAACATTTCTGGAATTATGACTTTTAGGTTAATTTTGAGACCCTAATTTGGCTTGAGGAACCAAGACTTTATTAGGTCTGACTCAGTACCCCAAAATTTGGTTCTATTGTTTTTTTTTTTAAACTGAACAGCTCATCTACAGTTAACAGTGGAGAGTAGCACAGCTCCAAATAAGAAAGACAGAGGAGATGGACCAAACAGGCCAATGACCTTAGGGCCTGATTCAGAGCTGGACGCTATTTGCGCTCGCTCGTTCAGAAAAAGGGGCCCGGATATTTAAATTGAGAGCTCGCTCTTTGCGGTCTGTTGACGCCTCTATGTCTGAGCAAGTGAACGAAACATGCGCTCACTATTTTGTAAAGACGCCCCTTTGCCGTTCGCATCATACGTCATCTCCGCTATTTATTAGATTAATCGAGTACATCGAAAGGCGTCTGAACTGCTCACAGTGCTTGTGGTTGGATTTTCCTACCGCAATCATGCGAACAGTTCAGGCTAAGAGACAACCAAGTGACGTGGCCGATGTCGCTGCTTTGTTAATTATGCACACCCTTAAAATGCCCGTTTTGACTGTTTGGCATGCCTGCGTTTGGATCACCACTCCCCATTTTCAAGCACCTTCCCCTGTTACCACCCACAAAGGCCTCATCCTGTCACTCAAATCAGCAGGCACTCGCTATTTTGCGAACACACGATTTCCGACCACACTGACTGATTGGCGCATGCGTATTACAACCCATACGCATGCGCAGATATGCGAATATCGCTCGGAGCGAACGAGCGGCTGCTTACGAGTGGCTCTGAATCAGGCCCTTAGTCTCAACGGACAAATTAAAATATAAAGGACAAACCCACATGTGAGATCATCACATAACAGCAAAAATACAGCAATTAATGGAAAATGGGCAACTAT
The DNA here is from genome assembly GCA_031769625.1 of Taudactylus pleione. Lineage (NCBI taxonomy): Eukaryota > Metazoa > Chordata > Amphibia > Anura > Myobatrachidae > Taudactylus > Taudactylus pleione. The sequence goes on along the minus strand of JAUIMM010000077.1, from coordinate 5,699,185 downwards.
AACATTTGTAAGTAGTCTATTTACACTGGTTTATGACTTTTAATTCTGGCATGAAATCCCAAAACCCCAGGTGAGTGGACAATGCAAGAGTCACTTTGCAGCACAAACACAGCACTAGAGACTCAGGGCTGCAACCATAGCTGCACAGGAATAAGTTTTAAACATGAACAAAGTCACAGATGAAGCACAATGAAAATTGGCATGAAAAAAAGTCATGGCTGCTGCATCTTAGTACTTATACAGATTCAGACTCATTCACACATACTGTATGTACAAATGTTGCATATTAAATTGATCTGTGCAATCTAGTAAAGTAGTTTTTGCATCAACTTGTTTTATTTGTACAAATAAGATGCACATTTTGGGAAAATAAGATGGGTGTTGTGTCAGAATAGTACAGGACCTGGCACATCAAGAGGGGCTGTTTGGCATTACTATGGCATTAGTGTATAAGGATACTTTTATATTAATGAAGATGAAACCCACTTTCACCCAACCTTCCATTGCCTTCCCAATTAGAAATCTTGCACTTTAAATAAGACATGAAGAAAATACCAGCTATAGAATGGGAGACATAGAGCCCCTAAATTAAAGAAAGTAACAAGAGGTATGCCCATTCTTACCTGCATGTCCACAGCTCTTTAAAAAATTCTCCCATTCCTTCCATGCACTACTGTATATAGTATGCCAAAAATGTGCCAGGATCAAGCAACTACCTGGTTAGCCCTCCAATCCATCTTGATGACCTGCTGGACATAAGAAGGGCACATCTCATGACATGTATTTGTGCAAAGGAGCCACATCTTAAAATCTAGACAATGTAAACATACAGATGCACCTATGATCATTGTGACTGTTTGTGCAACAAACATGCACATGCATCGAGCTACACACCATTGTACACTATGGTGCGTCCTCAATTATGGGAGTGTGTCTCCATTCTAGCCTATGAGGATGCTAATGTGCATCTCCATTAGCGGGAGTGCATCTATATTCTAGCCTATGGAGATGCAATTGTGCATCTCCATTCACGGGAGCACATCTATATTCTAGCCTATGGAGATGCGAATGTGCATCTCCTATCGCGGGAGTCCTTCTCACACCACACATGGCATGAGATGCTGCGATACGGACAACAATCTAGCTGGGCATATCTGTAGACAAAGCATTATCAAGGCTATATTACATTGCAAACAGCACAAGACTAATGAGCAAGCGTAAAACTTAAAGTATTGAAATCTCCTGATGATTGATGGAATTACCAAACTCAAGATGATCAAATTGCATGTTATGATTATGCAACCATTGGCTCCAAATTTCTAATGCAACAAAAATAGGAATCAATTCCAATGGCGGCAAATCTCTTGTAATAGCCCTTGCCCATAATTTCCATAGACCAAGATGTAGCACACCAGGAACTATCAAGGTAACCGCTGAAATACATGGAACCCAGAGCATCTGTGAAAAGCTACAACTTGGTATAAACTGTAGGAAGCAACAATAGCACACTATTTCTTTTACAAATGAGATCCAAACAGACAGCTCCCCCTTCAACTTAGCTGAAAACAAATAAAATAATGTGGCTTAATCACTCCAACAATTATCCTGTAAAGATTATGATAGAAAACTCTTCACATTTGGATCGCCCAGCAGGCGAAGTTAAGTAATCCCAACCATGGCTGTGCCTATAATAAAGTGATTTTCTTTGCAGTTAAGCAAGACTTAATCACTTTGCAAAATATCATCACCTTGTTCAGGGGAGGCAACAACATCTGTCATGTATATCTATCTCAATAGCCAGATAAGACACACAATGTGATGGACCCTCTGGCTTCTTACTCCCAATCGGAACTGCAAAAAAAACAGAAGCTAGCAGTGATCATAATTGGCAGGGCCCACATATAGGAAGTCATAAATATAATGATCTATCCTATGACCTTCAACACCTATAGAGAAAAGTGCTAAAACATTTAAAGCATGGGCAAGAGATGGAACATCCAATAGGCAAGCATTTGTCTATGCAATATTCTTTGTCAAAATGAAATCCCATGAACCTGAAATAATTGGAATGCAAGGAAATGAAACAAATTTGCCAATTCAAAATCAATTTAAAAAATGAGCTCCCCTGAGCTAGTTGAAAGCACCATCTTCAAAGCAAAATCAAATGAGTAATATGCTACAGAGATGAATTCAGGTAAAATGGATTTGTTAACCAACAACCCTGCAGGGTAAGAAAGATGTTGAATCAGTCTAATTTTTCCAGGACTTTTCTTAGGAACAATGCCAACAAGAGACAGCACTAAGTCCTCCACCGGTGGATCCACACAGGGACCAGCCACTCAGCTGCACTTATTTAGCCACCTTAACCCTTAGCCTGATGGAAACTTCCTGGTTCTTAGGAAAACTTAGTGACACTCACCCTCTAAATAGTAATGGAAACAAAACAAAAATCATGTACAAATTAAAAGCATTGTCTCTGTCATGCAAGTATCAGGCAAGCCATTCAGATATGACACACACAAAACTTGGTGAGGGTGCTTTATTTAGAACCTTCTGAGCCAGGAGTCTTCCTGGTTGGAAATGTACCACCAAGGTAGAAGTACTTTAAGACCAGATGGGCTCCTCCACAATGCAAGCAGAGTTGATGAAAGTGACACAACTGCCCCCGCAGACAAGATGAATTGTCGAAGGCAAAACATTTGCCCCTTGTTGAAGTCTGTCCTTAAGCTTAAACAGGGCCAGACAGCCTAAATTGAATCCAAATTGTCTAGAAAAGAGTTTGAAGGCTGTCTGACTTCTAGCCACATATCCACATTCTTACAGTCCAATGGAATATTCAAAATGCCATCCAGCATGCAAAAGTGAATCACATTAGCATGATCACTTGAATTTTTCTCCAAATAGGAAGCAGAGAAAACATAAAAACCCACTAGCAGGTTGGACAAGGACTTAAAGGACTCTACACCAATACCACCATTAGCCTCAGATTCTTCTTAGTTGCATTTAGGTCTCAAGACTTGTAATACAGCAGTGCTATCACAGCAGACAACCCTGGGCCTCTATCCACAGTACTGGTACCTTTGCTGGTCCCACCATTAGACCTACAGGTACACTCCTCGCTCTTATCAGTCTTGCATATTTAACAGCATGCCACTTCACCTGGCAAGAAACATCAGAGTCAGAAGATGTAGATAAGGAAAATGAACTAACCTCAATTAAACTGAACTCTGAGTCATGACACCCACCTGAAGTACTGGGCTGAGTCCTGATAAGCAGCCGAGGCAAAAGGTGAAACCTTTGCTCCAGTCCTTCTATTTTTGATGAATCATTAGCAGAGTTTGACGAAGAAGGTAAAAGGAATTCTGGATAAGAGGCCAGAGAAGGCTGAGCATCGGCGACAGTAGCCTAAAATGAAGCAATAATGGCTAATGGGGATATTCATATGGACATCCAATACAGCCAAAGAAGTAGGAAAAAGGGTAGCAGGGAAAGCAAATTTGAAAAAACATACTGTAGCTGTGATTAAGGCTTAAAAAAAATCTGTCCTGCTAAAGGGCCAATCTCAGTTGCATTAAAAGTGGGGGGTGTAAAAAATTGTCCATCAATTAAATAGTGTTAATGTATATGCCTGGGTCTACATGAACCTTAGCTAAATGGACACTGGCAGTTGCAGCTCCAAAGGCAGCAGCAGGGGCAGCATACAAATTACCAGGTAGAGAACTTAGTATTCTGCATGAACTATCCTTCCCTCTCACTGACCTGAGAGGTTCAGAGAAGATGGTGCATCCCCTGAAAGCCAATATACTGTATTTCTGCCTGAATATACATTGGATCAAGTAATTAAATCAGATTGTACAGTATGTCAGCAGCAGCCTGCATTTCAGCAGACACTAACTGTGCAAGAACCCCACATTGTGAACTTGTAGAAGGGATATCTATTCAGCTTTGGCCACTGAGTTCAGACTGACTAATGCTTCCCAACTTATGACTAGGCTCCTCCCCCTTGTGCTGTCTAAAATGGTGACTGGGCTTAATGGTCTAGGGGCAAGTCCCGGCCATAAGATCACCACTACTGTTATGCTTGCACTAACCTCCAATAAAAATCTCAACTCCTCCAGGCCCCCTTTCTTCCCTGGTAACCAATTAAGATCGAGTTGCAGTGTGACACAACACACCCAAAATTACTGCACCTGGCCTGCAGCATGATGTCCTCTTGGGCCAGGCTCTAACTTCTGGAGGTAGGACTTGCTCCAACCACTACCACAGCAAGACTCAGCCAGGGAGGAGGACTGATCAGAAAAGTGACTTGTTTAGGATGATATTAGAGGTAGAGTAGTAAAGAAAAAAGAAATGATATGGATGAAATTGAGTAAATTGCAATAAAAAGATTAAGTAGAAGATCAGAATAGAAATGATTACTAAAAGCCATTGTGATAACACAATTCAAACACAAAGACATGCAGTGGTATATCACATGAGAAGTTTCACCAATCAAAATAGCCTGGGCCTTGAACCACAAACCTAAGTAGTCTAAAACAAATGTCCATAAATCATTCTATAGGCTAAAACAGTCATGTTGCAAGCCCCCTACCTTGTGGATTAACTGTCATCAGGCATATACTGCCTTTAGTTCTTCTTCATTTCAACATAAATTTTTTTAAACAACATCTACAGTAATGGGCAGTGCTAATGCACAAAATCTCTTTTGCACTGTATTATGTGGTATTACAAACGGAAAAATCTGGGCTTAGAAAAGGCATTAATAACTTGCAAACTTGTGAAAGGCCTACAAAACAAAGTAAGATTCATGACAAAATAGCATGAAAATATAACTTCATGGAGGCACATACCATTTTGCACATGTACAAAGTTCCAATAATACAACTATGATCTTCACTTTTGACAAGTACATTTCTGTGCTGTATTTATAAATTCACATTGCATTGAATTTATAATTTGTGAGTAGAACTGAAATGACATAACTGTTGTCTAGTGTTCTTGGGTGGAAATTAGGGATGTGCAGGCTCGGATTAGTTTTGATTTTTCCTGACAAATTTGGATTTTCCCCGCCAAAAAACGGGTCTCAGAAAGAGGCAAAATGTCATCTTTCATGGACAAACATCATAATTATTGGACAAAAGTTCATGAAAGATTATGTTTGTCCATGAAAGATGATGTTTTGCCTAATTCTGAGACACGATTTTTGGCGGAAAAATCCGAATTTGGCGGTAATATTCAAACTAATCTGAGCCTGCACATCCCTAGTTGAAATAAGAGTAATTACGGCCAAATTTGGTCTTTACATGAAAAACAAAAATTATATATCCAGTATAAATGTAGGGTTTTATACATATTTTATAATAATAAGTATGCTACATATTAATTAAATGAAATTTAACAGCTCAAAGTGCCAGGCAATAGCTACAAAGGCAAGTTAAATTCTGGTATTCCTAAAGAGAGGGATAAATACAAATGATACAAGTATTACCCTTGTAAATTTAACTGATTAGACTACATCTTATTAGGGAGTACTGCTTTGGGAACCTCACTATTAGAAAGGGATGGTAGAATTTGGAGCTTCAGAACTAGGTAATTGTTTTAATAAAAATGATGGCACTGACATATTATACAGAGAGGTTGTAATTATATCAATTACACAGAACAAAGTACAAACGCAAGCATTTTGTACAAGGCAACTAAATTACATTTATTTTAATGAAAAGTACGATTCAGACCTGGCAGAATTTAGAATATTTTATTGATGGATTTAACATCAGTCAATGTGAAAAATATTTGCTCAAAAGTCTCAAAATTATATTTGAAAAACCATTAGAGCTGAAGACTATAGGTCACAGAAATCTGATTACTGTAATGTCTAAAGCTGGCTGTACACTGCGAGATGAAACTCACCGTCAGAAAGATAGACCAATTTTCTGACATTGTCATACACTAGTCTGTCAGATATTGGTCTGTCGATGGTGAGTATTTGTACAGTCAGATCTGAGCACCAATTATCATATCTGTCAGACATGTTGAAATATTTTTCATGCCTGATGTTTAATCATTTGTGGTAGGTTATGGTCACTATGATAACTGGCTGATTGGGCTTATTATTGCACAGTTTATGGTTGCCTTAACAATTTGTAAAAAAAAAATTACTCGCTGTTTATATAGATTTTATATGCAGTAGTAACATAAAATATTATATTTTTATGTTACCAGAAAATTGTGAGAAGGGCTTAGCATAAAAACATAACATTGGATTTTAAAATATACAAAATAAAACCTTACCCAACTGTGAGTCATAATTAATTTTTGAAGATCAACTAAAAAACTTTTAATGTGATTGTGAAATAAATGTATTTTACCTTATAATATTTATCCATAAATGCTCTTTGCACAGCTTGGTTTCGTAGACTGAAAATAAATGGGCTTAGAACAGGTGTGACAAATATTGTTATTAAACTAACTAGCTTATTTATTTTTAAATAGTAATTTCCCTTTGGAATAACATATATAAAAATAGTTCCACCATATCCAAGACTTACAAGGAACAGATGAGAAATGCAAGTGGAGAAGGCTTTGTGGCGTCTAGTGACTGATGGTATTCTATATATTGTTATTGCTATGATTATGTAACTCCAAATAGTTATACACAAAGAACCCACAAGCACAAAAGAATACATTAGGAAATCATATAGTTGAAGAAGTGTAGTGTCCTTACAGACTATTTTCATGAGATTAGAAGAGTCACAGAAAAAATGATTAATCTCATTTTCTTTACAGTAGGGCAACATTGCTTTGATAACAGCAGGAGTTATGATAATGAAAAATCCACCCATCCAAGAAGCCATGGCCACATAGAAACTTGTGTTCCAGTTCATAATCACTACATAGTGAAAGGGATTGCAGATAGCTACATAACGGTCATAGGACATTACTGCTAATAGTATGAAATCTGTTGTTCCTAAAGCAAAATAGAAGTAGCACTGAACAAAGCAACCTACAAATGATATGGATTTTTTATATGACAATAATATGACCAAAAGGTTGGGTATCACCACTGTTGAAATACTCATTTCAAGAACTGAAATATTTCCAAGAAAAAAATACATTGGTGAATGCAGATGTGTATCCCACAATGTTAAAATTATTATGATGGCATTACCCAAGATTATAATAATATAGAGTATTAGAAACAAAATAAAAAAGAATATTTCTAAACCATAAATTTGGGGGAAAGCAGTAAAGATAAACTCATTAACAGTACTGTGGTTTTCCATTTCAACAAAAATTCTAAATATTTAAAGCACTGTTAAATGTATTGAAACAATTAGATCCATTACAAATGGTTACATATCACAAATAAAAATGCAATGATAACTATAAATGACAATTTTGTTCAGTTTTGTTCTTAACTATAAAAATACTATTATGAACATCAATCAAAATTAGCAGTTAACTATGGTTTGATCATCCTTCACTTGTGATTCTCTATCTACTATGATGAAGGTTTTTCTATGGAAGCAAATACAGAAAGACAATGTTTTTTAAAAGTCTAAACAAAATAAAGCTTATGTATTTTCAAATTTTTTTGCATATTACAGTTCAATCAGTTCAGCAGATGATAAAAATTCAGTGTATGTGTCCTACATGTGCATTACAGTAATCTTGCTTTATATAAAATATATAATATTTAATTGCCCAGGAGACTTCTTCCCTAAATGCTATGTTGATTATATACAGGTGGCAAAACTATATTTATTTATTTTAAATTGCTAAATTGCATTGATATAATATTGATAATTGTGCCACTCCATACATCTTTTGAATAACCACTAAATCTAAAATACAAATTGGCTCATCAAATAATATGTGTGCAAATATATATATATATATATATTAGGGTTGTGCACCGGCCACTTTTCATGATTTGTGTTTTGGTTTTGGATCTGGATCTTTCTTCGTGTTTTGGAACTGGATTGGTTTTGCCAAAACCTCCCTTCTGGGTTTTGTGTTTTGGATCAGTATTTTTTGGGATAAAAGCATAAAAACAGCTAATATCACAGATTTTTTTTGTTGTCCTTATGCTATTATTAACCTCAATAACATTCATTTCCACTCATTCCAGTCTATTCTGAACACCTCACACCTCACAATATTGTTTTTAGGCCAAAATGTTGCACCGAGGTAGCTGGATGACTATGCTAAGTGACACAAGTGGGTGGCACAAACACATTGCCCATCTAGGAGTGGCACTGCAGTGGCAGACAGGATGGCAGTTTGAAAGACTAGGTCCCAAAAGGCGCTGCGCGGTGACTTATCATGTCACCCATTGACTGCTGCTGCTGGGCACAGGATGGGACTCAGGAGAGAGATGGACACCACCGAGGCTGATAGGGCACTTTTTGTGGGGAACTTAGATCCCAAGGACACTGAGGAGATCCTATTTAAGCTGTTTCTGCAGGCTGGTCCTGCAATTAATGTTAAAATTCCAAAGGACAAGGATAGAAAGTCAAAACAATTTGCTTTTGTCAATTTCAAACATGAGGAGTCTATTCCCTATGGAATGAGTTTGTTAAATGGAATAAAACTCTTTGGGAGGCCACTGAAAATTCAATTCAGTGCAGCAAGCAGCCATGACTTTGCAGAAGCAAATAGAGCAGCCTACTCACCACAATGAAATGGCAGTTTTACTGGAAACAGTCCTTCAACACATGACCGCAGGCATGATGGCAATGGGAAGTTCATGAAATACTCTCAACTTTTCTTAGTTTGATGAAGGGTAGCATCAACTCCTGTAAAAATTACTTTGATAAAGGGCAGCGTACAACCCACAGGACAGCCCCTATAAAAATTACTTTGATGAAGAACAGTGTACAACCCACAGGACAGTCCCTATAAAAATTACTTTGATAAAGGGCAGCTTACAATCCACAGGACAGCCCCTGTAAAATTTATTTTGATGAAGGGCAGCGTACAACCCTTGTAAAAATTATTTTGATGAATGGCAGCATACAACCCCTGTAAAAATTATTTGTATGAGCGTACCCCTACAGCAGACAGGGCACCCCCTGTAAAAATTATTTGTAAGAGCGTACCCCTACAGCAGACAGGGCAGCCCCTGGAATGGACAACACAGCACTACAGCCAGCCAGCCCCTATGGACAGGACAACAGCCATCCTACTGTATATATGGACAAGGACAGCAGTAGCCAGCCAGCCCCTATGAATATATAGGGACAAGAGTAGCCAGCCAGCCAGTCCAGCTTTTCACACTGGGGGTGGGTGAAAAGAGCACCCCTGAAGGACAGAGCACCCCCTGGACAACACAGCACTACAGCCAGCAAAGCCCCTATGGACAGGACAACAGCCAGCCCCTATATGCACAAGGACAACAGTAACCAGCCAGCACCTATGTATTGTATATGGACATTCAGTAGCCAGCCAGCCAGCAACAGCTCCCTCCCTCCCTCTTCACAGTAGCTGGCCAGCAGTACTTTATTATTTTTTATTTTTATAACAATCTAACACACTGAGCTCCCAGCTTCCTCCTAACTCTGCACACTCCACAGCCGGGAATGAAAAATGGTGGCAATCACGGGACCTTTATAGAATCCAAAACGTGCTAGAATCGGACAGTGGGATGATGACGTTTTGCCTTCGATTTTATATCAAAACCAGGCAGGAATACCTGAGCCTGACTCAGTTCGTGGCTCGGATCATGGGGCCTCGGGGGGGGGGGGTTCGGATTTTGGAAATCCAAACCCGCTCATCCCTAAAGTATCCAATAGTTATGGTGGCACTCATGGAGATTTGGCATAAAGAAGAAAAAAACTAAGCCACAGTAGATAGTATTAAACGATTCATGATGTAAATCATTTCATCAGGAACAAGTGAAAAAGTCATTTACATATCTTATATAGCTGCACAAATCACCCCGTGCACCACGCAAACCACCACAGCTTGAAGTCATGATGACATCACAGAGATGCACCAGAGACGGGAGCCGGCGTCTCGACAGACTCAGCTGGGCAGAAGTGTATACCCATCACCTAGGAAACAAAGTAGTCAAGACAACTACTAAACAGTTCATACATATCCGGATGTAGAAGGAATAAGCATGATAAAAATAGAGCCACACCAGAGCAGTCACAGTACTTGCTTAGAACAGAGTATACAAGTAACTGGCAAAACATCACAAATAACCACATACAAGCATAAAAAACAGTATATATCACAGACAATATGTAGAATCAAAAACTCTGAAGCAGTAACCATGTACTAAATATAATTTACAAGCAACATGTAAAAGATAGATATTCATTAAGGCCCACAGGGGCCACTGTCTGTAATTCATACAGTATATCCAAAAGGCTTCCCTATGTAACAAAGCCCTGCCTCTATCACCTCCCCGTAGACTGGGAGCTACCCAGTCTATCATTTTATATTTAAGACTGGCTAGATTGTGGCGATGATCTCTAAAGTGGTGAGCCACAGGCAGATCAGAACTTTTGCCCTCAAATGCTTGTCTAATCGAGGAGCGATGTAAAGCCATCCTCTTTTTGAACATTCTGGTGATTTTACCCACATACATTTAACCACAGGGGCATTTGATGTAATAAATTACAAATCACGTCTTGCAAGTAAAGGGGTACCTGATTTTGTATATCTTACCAGATCTTGGGTGGGTGAATGAAGCTGCAAGTAATACAGCCAAGACATTTAAAGTTACCTGGTTTCCTGGACAAAAAATGTGTTGGTGTTGGTGTATCCATACCCACAATATCATTACTCACAAGGTGGTCCTTCAGGTTTCTACCCCTACAATAACAAGGGAGTAGAGATGTATTCTTCAATGCTGGCAGTTCAGGATCCTGATTCACTAGAGGCCATACTTCTTTGGCAATCTTGGTAATCTGTTGAGATGCTGTTGCAAACTCAGTGACCCAAATGATCTTATCCTAAGCCAATTTTTTGATAGTAGCTACCAGAGTCTGACTTCTAGGTAATGGCCTCTGAATTACAGACAGTGGCCCCTGTGGGCCTTAATGAATATCTATCTTTTACATGTTGCTTGTAAATTATACATAGTACATGGTTTCTACTTCAGAATTTTTGATTCTACATATTGTATGTGATATATACTGTTTTCTATGCATGTATGTGGTTATTTGTGATGTTTTGCCAGATACTTGTATACTTTGGGCCTGATTCAGAACCACTCACAAGCGCTATGCACTCGCAAGTGGGTCAATGGCCGGGCAGTGCGCACGCACCACGTGCACACTGCACGTGCACAAGCCCTGGAGTGAGAGAGCAATTCTCTCGCTCTGGGGCTCACTACAAATGGGGCGGCTGTCAATGTTGATCAACAGCTCACCCCGTTTTGTAGGCAGGGTGGGAGGGTGGCTGGACAAATGGAGGCATTCCAGAAGGAACACCTGCCATTTGTGGGCGGCCCTAGTGACATCACAAGTGATGTCAGTAGTGAGCTTCCAGTTCTATTACAGCCAGAACCTCACTGGAGCTTGCGGCAGATGAGACCCTACCACAAGGGTCTCATCACAAGCCCGATGGTCACGATGGTCACGACCATCACCTGGCCACTCGCTAAAGCTGTGGGTCACAGCTTAGTGAGTGGCCAGAAGGCTGGACAAAAAAAAAAACGCCCTTTAAACCTGCGAGCTGCCTCTGACAGTGAGCAGGTCTGAATCAGGGCCTCTGTTCTAAGACAGTACTGTGACTGTTCTGAAATGGCTCTATTTTTATCATGCTTATTCCTTCTACATCCGGATATATATGGAATGGACTGTTTAGTAGTTATCATGACTACTTTGTTTCTTAGGTGATGGGTATACACTTCCACCCAGCTGAGTCTGTTGAGACGCCGGCTCCCGTCTTTGGCGCGCCTCTATGATGTCATCGCGACTTCAAGCTGTGGTGGTTTGTGTGGTGCACGGGGTGTATTGTGCAGCTATATAAGGTATGTAAATGTCTTTTTCACTTGTTCCTGACTAAATGATTTACATCATGAAATGTTGAATACTATCTGCTGTGGCTCAGATTTTTTCTTCTACATGCCAAATCTCCATGAGTGCCACCATAACTATTGGATACTTTTACTTATATTGGATGGGCACCAGGTGTTGCTGCTATGATTTTGGAGTGCAGGCCATTTGACTATATATATACACACACACATACACACACACACACACACAATACTGTGCAAAAGCATTAGGCAGACAAGGAAAAAATGCTTCAAGGTAAGAATGCTTTCAAAAATAGAAGTATTAATAGTTTGTTTTTATCAATTAACAGGATGCAAAGTGAATGAAAAAAATATAAATCTAATTCAAATGGTGTGACCACTCTTCGTCTTCAAAACAGCATAAATTCTTCTATGTACAATGCACAAAGTCAGGGATTTTGTAAGATTATAGTCAGGTGTATGTACCAAACAAGGTAACCAATTGTACCAAACAAGTGATAATGATCATCATTTTCTTATGTAGGTTGAAACACAGTCATTAACTGAAACAGCTGTGTAGGAGGCTTAAAACTGGGTGAGGAACAGCAAAACTCTGCTACATAGGTGAGGGTGTGGAAGACAGTTTCATGTCACAGGTCATACACCATGGCAAAACTGAGCACAGCAACAAGACTTAATGTAGTTATACTGCATCAGCAAGGTCTCTCCCAGGCAAAGATTTCAAAGCAGACTGGGGTTTCAAGATGTGCTTTTCAAGCTCTTTTGAAGAAGCACAAAGAAACGGGCAATAGTGATTGGCCAAGGAAACTTAGTGCATCAGATGAAAGATACATTATGCTTACTTCCCTTCAAATCAGAAAAAGTCCAGTAGTGCCATCAGCTCAGAACTGGCAGAAACCAGTGGAACTCAGGTACACCCATCTACTGTTCAAAATAGTCTGTCCAGAAGTGGTATTCATGGAAAAATTGTGGCCAAAAAGCCAGACCTTCAACATGGAAACAAGGCCAAGTAACTCAACTATGCACAATAACACAGGAACTGGGGTGCAGAAAAATGGCAGTAGGTGCTCTGGACTGATGAGTCAAAATTTGAAATAATTGGCTGTAACAGAAGGCAGTTTGTTTGCCGAAGGGCTGGAGAGTGGTACAATAGTGAGTGTCTGCAGACAACAGTGAAGCATGGTGGAGGTTCCTTGAAAGTTTGCGGCTGCATTTCAACAAATGGAGTTGGGGATTTGGTCAGGATTAATGATGTTCTCAATGCTGAGAAATACCGACAGGTACTTATCCATCGGGGCAGCACAGACGGTGTAATGGTTAGCATTACTGCCTCACAGCGCTGAGGTCATGGGTTCGATTCCCACCATGGCCCTACCTGTGTGGAGTTTGTATATTCTCCCTGTGTTTGCGTGGGTTTCCTCCGGGTACTTCGGTTTCCTCCCACACTCCAAAAAATATACTGGTAGGTTAATTGGCTCCCAACAAAAATTTACCATAGTTTGTATGTGTGTGAGCATGTGATAGGGAACATAGATTGTAAGCTCCACTGGGGCAGGGACTGATGTGAATGGTAAGATAGTCTATGTACAGTGCTGTGGAATATGTGTGCGCTATATAAATAACTGGTAATAATAATGGTAATAATAATCATGCAATACCATCAGGGTTTGATTGGATCCAAATTTATTCTGCAACAACCCAACGACCCCAAACATACAGAACCATCTTAAGCATAAAGAATGACAAGGAGTACTGAAAGTGATGATATGGCACCCACAGAGCCCAGATCTCAACACCATCATGTCTGTTTGAGATTTCATGAAGAGACAGAAGGATTTGAGCAAGCCTACATCCACAGAAGATCTGTGGTTAGTTCTCCACAAAGTTTGGAACAACCTCCCTGCCAAGCTCCTTCAAAAACTGTGTGCAAGTGTACCTAGAAGAATTGTTGCAGTTTGAAGGCAAAGGGTGGTCACACCAAATATTGATTTGTTTTAGATTCCTCTTCTGTTCATTCACTTTGCATTTTGTTAATTGATAAAAATAAACTATAAACACTTCTATTTTTGAAAACATTCTTACTGTGCAGATTTTTTCTACACCTGCCTAAAACTTTTGCACAGTACTGTATATATATATATATATATATATATATATATATATATATATATATTAGAGATGTGTGTTGACCACAATGTTTTGGTTTTGGATCTGGATTGATCTTCATGGTTTGGTTTTGGATCTGGATTTTTATTTTTAAATGATAACAACAGATTAAATTATATAATTTGGGCCTGGTTTTGTTCCTACAATATTAAAAACCTCAAAATATAGTTCACCAATATTGGCCAAAGGCTGGCTTTCTAAACTAAGCAACAGAGCAGCAGCACAAATACACAGCAGTATAAAAGAAAATCTCACGTCTATGAAACATTGTGCCACAGCAGGGGCAGACCGGATGGCAGTTTAATAAACTATATAAATCCATAGAAAGAATGTTTTCATTAATCAAGAACACGATCAGATAAAGGCCCGAGGGCAGTACAGAAAAATGGAGGTGAAGTATGTAGTGGAAGGCAGGTGAAGCATTGATTGATTAGTTAAAAAAACTAAATTTGCGACGTGGCCTTGCAAGAGCTGTTTTGCAACCACTGAGAAGAAAAAAGGCCAAAAAAGAACACAATGTTAATATCCAAGGATTCCTGTCAAGGGTTGCAAGAGAAGCTGACCATTATGTCCCCCCAAACCTCCTCTATCATTCCTGATTGGATAACACACCACTGTATGTACATTAATGAGGTACAACAGGGAGCCTGAGTATGAGGGGAACTAGTTAAGAGGCCCGAGGGAGGGAAAGAGAAATGGAGATTGATTATGTAGTGGAAGACAGGTAAAATAGAATTATCAATTGATTAATTTTAAAAAATAAAAATTCCAACATGGCCTTGTATCTTCTTGTTCATATTATAGTAGTATATAATATTACACTATATCATAATAATAATAATAATAATAATAATAATAATAATAATAATAATAATAAAAATGCTTCATAATTACATTACTTTTTTATATTTTATGATTCTCAACATTATTTCTGCTTAAAAATGTGTTGCAAGTTAGTAATGTGTTAGAGCAATAACAAATAAAAATGTTTGTTTATTCAAAAAAGGCCTTCACCAATGTCCTCAAACAGTATATAATGACAAGTAAAGTAATGCAAGATGGAAATTTCCTTGGGCGCTTCCACCCATCCTTATGTTGTATATTAAAAAGCACATACATAGTTTAACCAACCAAGCAGTTCAGTGACAGGGACTGCCACTTTTGTGAATGAAGTGCTTGGTTTGTTTGGGCTCCCACAAAGCAAGCTACTGACAAGATAATGGTGGCTAACAGCACTGTTAATCATCTCTATACTGGTAAGATGTCATTATCATCCTCATTTTCCTCACCCTCATCAGTGCTAACATCATCATTACACCATATTAGCTCATTCCCACTGGAATCCACCATTATAGACATCTCTGTACTTAGTTGCAATTGATGGCAATGGTCTTCCCCATACAATTTGTATTTCCTTTGAATAAACATGAGTTTTTCCAAATTTTGAGGATGCAGCCTCCTATGCCAACCATTCATAAGTTTACCGGCTGTGCTAAACACTCTTTTTGAGTATACACTGGAGTGTGGGCAGCTTAAGTACACCAAAGCTGCTTTGTACAAGGTGCTCCAAATTGCCTTGTTTTTCTTCCCAGTTATCAAAGGACAATGTCACAAGCTAATTTCTTCATTGTCAGTTAAATAATCATCTACCATCTATTGATGCTTAGGGTTTCAGATTGAATCACGGTAGAGATGTCAATAATTATGGACATTTATCTTAAGCCTCTCCAGATGTGAAAGTGGTGTTTCACTTTAGTGCACTGAGTTGAGTCATCCATTTATTTTTTCAGTTTTTCCTGGTATCAGCATATGGAGGAGAAACTGAAGCAGAAAACTTTGATATTGACATCCCTTTGGTCCTGGCAAATTGAATAACAAGTTGATCTAAGATTCTGCAACATACTTAGCAGAATCACTTTGTTTAATCTCCTTAATCTCACCTCCTTTAGTTTCTATAGCTAGTTTTCCAGTAGTTTTATTAAGGGAATCACCTGACTCAAGCTGGAAGTGTCTAAACTCACTTCATTTGTTAATACTTCAAATGGTTTCAGAAGCTTGATATAACAGGGTGGAGGTTCCAAGGAGGTTAACATTCCTACCTCTACTTATAGTACTTTGGCTTCACAAACAGTAAAGACTGTCAGGATTTGGGTAAAAATAATTCCACACAAAAGAAGTGGCTATTTTAGTGTTTTGCCTAGAAAAGACAAAAGCCTTTTTTTATAATGGGAAAGCTGCTACTACTGGTGCCTGACTTACTGTCACATAAACAACATCCACATCATTATACATAGATACACAAATATCACCTGCACCCTGTTGCATTTCCACAGTAGCATCCTCATTTTCTGTCATCATCTTTACTTGTGCTGTTCATCTCATATTTACAGAGAGACAAGAGATGGTGGAAGGAGGTTTCTCTAAGAACACAGTGTCAGAAAAGTCAGACTTACAGATAGCACTCATGGACACACAGACTCACTTTAGGGATTTGTGATATTGTGCACACATAGTTTTCAGCCTTAGTTTGTTTTGGTGAACTGATTTGCCTGTTTTAAAAGTGACACATGTAGACTTAAAGTGAGGAGGTTTGCATGTGAGGTTTTAGAAGATGCCTGACTATGTTTGGTAGGGCCGCCATTAGGGGGGGA
The DNA here is from genome assembly GCA_031769625.1 of Taudactylus pleione. Classification (NCBI taxonomy): domain Eukaryota; kingdom Metazoa; phylum Chordata; class Amphibia; order Anura; family Myobatrachidae; genus Taudactylus; species Taudactylus pleione. Next base: position 5,682,373 of record JAUIMM010000077.1, on the reverse strand, counting down.
CTGCCGGGTCTGGAGTCCCGGGCCCGGGCAGCAAGGGGGGCCCACACAGGGACAGACCTACCAGTCATGCAGCAGGTGTCCCTTGGGAGTAATGGCCCGCAGGTATTCCATGGCACATAGCAGATCCTTCTCACTGAGGATCCGCACCACAGCGCCGGGAATCTGTCACTGACAGTGATTAATGAGCAAGCTTTGCCTCCATATCCTCCTTTACTTCCTGGTGGCTGGCCCCTCCTCCAGACCAGCCACATGACAATGAGCACAGACAGAGCAGCTCAGCAGACAGTATGTGCCTGAGAGGGCAGTGTGACTCACCAGTCTGCCCACACGGACTCTCTGCAAGTCAAGCCCCTTGCAACAGATGGAAGTGAGCCAGAGGGCCTCTCAGGACACTGACAGAGGTAAGTTAATTGGGGAGGGGCACCTCTGAGAGACAGGGGGGAGGGGGGGCAATGATACAGAGGGAAATGTCTGGGGGGGCACTTACAGACAGAGGGGAATGTCTGTGTCTGGAGGGGCACTGTAAGATAGAAGGGAATGTGTGTGTGGGGGGGAATTGACATACAGAGGGTAATCTGTTGTGTGGCACTGACAAACAGAGGGTGTGGTTGTGTGTCTGGGGGGGCACTGACAGAGGGTAGTGTGTGTGAGGGGGGTCATTGACAGAGGGAAGTGTGTGTGAGGGGGGTTACAGACAGACAGAGGTGAATGTGTGGGGGGTCACTGACAGTCAGAGGGGAGTGTGTGTGTGTGTGGGGGGGTCACCGACAAAGGGGAGTGTGTGTGTGTGGTGGGTCACTGAGAGAGGGTAATGTAGGGGGGATTGCTGGGAGAGAGAAGGGAATGTGGACGGGATCATTGAGAGAGGGGAAAGTAGGGGGTGTCATTGAGATGGGGGAATGTGGGGGGATCGCTGAGAGTGAAATGTGGGGGGATTGCACCTAGTACAATAAAGTTTTTATTTTTTTTTATTGAGGCAAGGCGCGCATGACGCCATTACATCATGCATGCCACACCACTGACAGAGGATCCGGCTGCAGCTTGAGGAGGAACAGCCAGAAGATACAGGAGAAGGTAAATGTCTGTGGGCTTTAGGGGACAGAATAGAGACAGAGGGGTGCTGGCTAGGGAGACACTGCGGGGCTGGAGTTGCAGAAACACGGTGAGGTGGGGGGGCCCTGCCTATTATGTGAGTCCTGGGCCCCACAATTTCTGATGGCAGCCCTGATGTTTGGCCTTCGGCAATAGGCATTCTAGTACATGAAACATCAGTAGCAAGAGCACTGCTTGCAAAAGAAGTCCATGGCCTGAGCTTTTCCTTGCCACTGCATGTGGTGTATGGAATGTTGACATTTTAAATTTTTTTGGCAGTCATTTCTCTCTTTTATTATAGGTGATGTTTTCTTTACATTTTGAAATATTGTTTAGTTTTAAGGTGCCCTTTCTTAAACTTTATTTCACCTGGACCTGCAGTACTAGAACTGGGTTTCTGTTCCCTCTATTCTATCGACTGATTCATATAGACTCACAGAGCTACTAGTGTCAGGGTGGCACCTGATGATGTTATATTTTTTAACACACAAGTTTTATATTATTATATATTTTAACAGTGCCTAAAAGGCCCTGAACACACAACAAACTGCCTCACAGAGCCCCTAGTATAAAAGTTGCACCATAATGATTTTATAGTCATGTTTTTTTTTGTTTTATAAAAAAGTGCCACAGTAGGCTTTTTTTAGTAACAAATACAGTGCTGCTGTCTCCTACTAAAGTATTTTTTGGTGCCTTATAGAGTTCTGCAGCTAGCCTACAGTACCCAGTGCCCCTGTCTTAACAGCACTCTTAATTTTTTTTAAAGTGCCCAAGTGGGCTTTTTTTTTTATAAAACAGTGCTGAAGTCCTCTCCTATGTAATTTTTTGTGCCTCACAGAGATTAACCCCTGAATAAGTCTTCAAGGAGACAAAATGCATAGGGTAACTGTTTTTGAGTCTAATTCAGTGACTACATCACTACGAATACATGCTTTAATCCTAAGGGTGAATCATCCATGTTCAAATGTGGTACCCTGTAAACCTAATCAGCACCATCTAAAATTATGTTTGTACTGTACAAAATGTTTTTTATTGTAATAAATTATATTATGTTTTTCGAAGGGTGTCAACAGCTTTTTGACCACTAAAACTACTAGGTTTTTATATGTGAATGTTGTTGCACTTCAATGGTAGTATTTTAAAGTGTTTATCCTGAATGGCCTTTTCTTAATTCTCCAGTATAATTTGTAAAGTTACTTAAGTGCTCCTTCACAGACCTTTTTCTAAATCTAATATATATATATATATATTTATTAGCTGAAGTACCCAGCATACAGTAGCTATGGTTTGAATCTTAAATCTATAAAAAAAATGTATGTGATGTTGTCCAAATCCATCCAGTGGACTGCCCAGAACAGGCTCCCTGGGTGAAATTTCTGTCTGGCGCACTTTGTCATTTACCATTTACAATATCCCACTAGTTCTCCATTTGACACTCATTGCTCATCTACCACTGTCATAACATTGAACTCTGTTTCCAAATCCCACCCACCATGATCATAACAGGTCACACACTCGGTTGACACAATTTTTTACTCATTATCACAGTAACTTCCTTTTTACTTAATTTCTACATTTACACAGCACATGTTTATGTACAGAGTGAGTGAAATGGATGTGGGGATCATGTTAAGTGCTACCTAGGTATCAGAACTTCAGTTACATAGACTGCATGTGTATATTCCAGTGAACACACAAATCTGTGAATTAGCAACTCCATCAATTTGAGACTCCACACTCCATGACAGTGCTGAATCTCTAGATAACCAAAATATGTGATGGAATACCACATCTGTATTGCACAAGGAACGCATTGACTAAAACTTCAGCCTTCATGGTCACAATTTTTTTTGTGAGCTTGAGTGATAAATGGTCAATAGATTTCTAAAATTGTACATAATGTGATATCAGCCTTAATAGGCCATGTTAAATAATTTTCTCTTTCTGGAATTTTATAACTTTATGCAACATTAAATAATTTAACATTTGAAATTAAAAAGTATATAATAAGATACCAGATAAAAACCATGTGGACAATCTAGTATAATCTATTTTTTAATCTTTAGTAACCAACCATATTTCCTCAAAACCCAACATAACTCTTTAATCTTATTTAATTATTTTTACATCAGACTATCCCACAGCCTGCATTGCTTCAAGCATGTGCTTAAAACATACATGTTGATACAATATATCTGTCCACCATTTAATCATGTCAACACTTAGTCTACCCCACCCTCTTTCACTGTCCAATTCTCTTACTCCTGCTACATCCTCTTAGCTCCCCTTAGACTGGCCACTCCTTATATCTTGCATTTGTCTCCTCTCTCCTTGTAGACTGTAAGCTCCATGAGCAGGGCCCTCATCCCTCCTGTTATTACCTACTTCTCTTGCACACCAGCTACACTCTATACCTCCTCTTTGGGCTCTCTGCCCCTAGAGTCCACTCTTCTATTGTTCTTGTTTCTTCAGATGACCTAGAACCATTATCTGCACCCACGTTAATAGGTACAAGTTTCAGGTTACATTGTATATTTCCATTGAACCTCTTGCATCAGAGGCTGTGTTTATTTTTGTAGTGTTATTTGTTACCTGTCTACTGTATTGTACTGTACTGTGTTACCTAGTACTGTCTTATTGTTTTGCGTTCTGTATGGCAGTGTGGGCCTGATTCAGACCAACTCGCTAGGATGCTTTTGCTCGTAGCTGCCGATGTTTCGCAATGTGCACATGCATATGCATCACGCTGTCGGTCGAAGCGGCCGCACGGTCATACGGGAAAAGGGGCCGGATATTCCAACGATTCCCTCGCAAGTTGCGTCCCTAAGTTCGGATCAGTAGCTGGCCGACCAAGGGGAGGAAGCGGTCGGAATTCAAAAAAATACACCCCCTTCTCGTACGCATTGCACATCATCTCCGGGCATATAAGGATTAATCAAGACCATCGGGAACCATCGGAACTGGTCGTAGAGCTAAAGGTTGACCGTACCCTCTCTTAAGCTCTACAATCATGTCAGTGTAAAAACCTCCCATGTCACATGTGCCATGACGCTACTTTGTTAAATATGCACTCCCATAAACCGTATGCACTCCCATAAAACGCCGTTCGCATAATTAGGCACGCCTGCGTTCGGATCTCCACTCCCCCGTTTTCAAGCACCTTCCCCTGTTACCACCCACAAACCCCTCATTCTGTCACTGAAACTACCGACCTGGCTGTGTTCAAGGAGAGAGAAATTTCTGATCATAGCGGCTAGTTTGCGCACGCGCATTGCGAACTTTACGCATGCGCAGTATAGCGAACATCGGTGGCGTATGACCGTGCAGCTGCAACGACTGACTCTGAATGAGGTCCTGTGTGTGCACGAACTAGTCCATGCGATTGCAAAGTGATCGTCCCATGTCTAAAGACGCCCCACCAGAATGAGTGACAGGTCAAGCCATTTGTGGGTGGTGACAGGTTTGGACGATGAAAATGGGGCAGTGGAGGTGCAAACACAGGCATGTCTGTGAATCTTAACGCCATTCCAGAGTTGTGCATAATTAAGACGGAGCATCATAGTACACATCACCTGGCTGGATTATACACTGAAGTGCACGCAGTGCCTGCGGTAGAGTATGGTCAACCACAAGTGCTGCGTTGGCTTCCGATGTACCGATGGTTGCATACACTTCCTGGAGATGATGTATATAAGTGGACATCTTAATACAGGCTGGTGGGCATCTGCATACACAGGGTGATCGCACGCCAAGACAAAGTGGGCGTGCTTATGCCTTGCCATGCGATCGCCTGCCTTGCTGTTAGTCAAATTTGCATATGCATCGAGCGAGCGAACGCATCTATCGAGTGGGTCTGAATCGGGCCAAGTGGACCAATTTTAGCACCCTGTAAATAAAGTTTATTAATAATAATAATAATTATTATTTAACAGTACTTTCAGCTGCACAGTCAGGAATAGTAACATTTTCAAAAGCTGCCTGCATTGCATAACACACAGAGAGCTCCACCAACAGACTTCCTATGTGTCTTGCTATCCACACATGTTCTTCCAGTCTGACCTGCCTCCCCAGATAGCCTTCTGGTATATTCTGCACCCAACACACAGTCTTCTAGTGTGCCCTGCCCCATCCACACAGTTTTCTTGTGTACCCTGTCCCTCCATACAGACATCTGGAGTGCCCTGTCGCCTCCACACAACATTCCTCTATGTCCTGCTCCCTCTGTACAGTGTTTTGATGTGCCCTAACTCCTATATACATCCTTCCTAGTTGCTCTGCTCCATGCACAAAGCCTTCCTATGTGTTTTGTCCCCTCCACAGATCCTTACCATGTACCCTAAACCCTTTAACACAGCTTTCACATGTGCCCTGCCTTCAACATATAGAAATCCCCCACTTCACAGCTGTCCAATGTGCCATGCCATTTACAGACAGCCTTTTGCAGTGCGCTGCCTCTCTTCCACAACCATCCAATGTTTCCTTCCCTCAAACAGACTTCATATGCACCCTGCCACTCCTGCGCAGCATTGCTATGTGCACTCCCTGCCTATGCATTCCCTGCACCGTCTGTACAGATTTCCTGGGTGCCCTATACCATTCACAGTCTTACCATATGCCCTTCCCTCACAGCCATCTTGTGTGCCCTGGATCCTACACAGAGCCTTGTTGTGTGCTTTTGCCCCTACTTGCAGCCTTGTTGTGTATGCCAGACCCTACACACAGCCTTTCAAATTGCACTGCACTCTCCACACAGAGATCCTGTATGCCTTCCCATGTTACCTGCCTTAAACAGCCTTTCAATGTGTTTGCTCTCTCAACATAACCTTACTATGTGCCCGACCCTTCAACGCAGACTTTATGTACCTTGCCAACTACACACAGCCTTTAAATGTGCCCTGCCAACTCTACACAGCCTTCCCATGCGCCCCTTCCACACTGCCTTCTTTAGGGCCTGGGACTTTCCACAGTTTTCTTATGTGTTCTACCCCTCCAAACAGCATTCCTATTTGTCCTTACCCCTCTACAAGTCCTTTCTATGTTTTCTTCAAATGGACTTCTGGTGTGCTCTGGGTCTCTCCACAGTCTTGCCATGTGACCTTGGTCATACACATAGTCTTCCAGTATGCTCTGGCCCTATCATGCAGCCAAATATGCCTTGCCCCCTCTAGATAGACTTTCTGTGTGTAGTGCTCCTTATACATAGCCTTCTTGAGTGCTCTGTCCTTCCACACAGGCTTTCTGTGTGCCATGCCCTTTCCACACAGCCTTCATGTAATCTCTGCCTCTTGCACACAACCTTCATGTGTCCTTTTCCTTTCACACTACCTTTCTGGGTGCCCTGCTATCTAAAATATTTTTTCTTGTGCCCTGCTTCCTCCACACAGGTTTCCATGTACCCTGCCTCCTCCATATAGACTTTGACTGAGTCCTGCCTCCTCCACATAGTCTTAACATTTACCCTACCTCCTCCACACAGCCCTACTGCATGCCTTGGACCCTTGCCACAACCTTGCTGTGTGCATGGCTATATGCACAACCTTCCCATGTGCATTGCCCCTTTCCCACAGATTTCTTGTGTGCCCTGTCCTCTCTACACAACTTTCCTGTGTGTCCTTTGACCTTCACAAAGCTTTCCTAGGTGCATTGCACCCATAACCTGCCTTCATGTGTGCTGTGCCCCTCCCAATAGCCTTTCTGTGTGCCCTGGACACACTCTCACAGCTTTCCTGTGTGCTGTGTTTCTACCCCCACAGCATTCCCATGTGCCCTCCCCCTCTTTACAACCTTTTACAGAACTCTCCTGTGTGCTATGTCCCAACAATCTGCCTTCTGTGTGCCCTGGACCATACTCACAAGTGTGCCCTGGGGCCTTCCTTTGTGTCATTCTCATCACACCACTATGTTATGTATCTTAGGCTCTACCCACAGCCTTTCCCTGGGTCCTGTTCTACCCACAGTTTTCTTGTATGCCCTGTCCCCTCTACATACTATTACCTTGTGCTCTGCCCCCTCCACAAAGCTTTACCCTGTATTCTGTCCCCTCCAGATAGGCTTCAATGTGCCCTCCCCCATCCACACAGTCTTCCCTTGTTCCCTGCCAACTCAAAACTGACATCTCATGTGCCCTGCCTCATCTACACATCATTCCTGTACTTCCTGCCAATTCAACACAGCCTTTCAATGTGCCTTGCACCATTCAAACAGCTTTGTTTTGTGCCCTGTACCATACAAACAGATTTCCCATGCTGTATATGCCAGATCCTAGCCCCACAGCCTTTCCATGTGCCATGCACTCTGCACACTGTGATTCTGTGTCCTGCAGTTTCCACACAGCCATCTTGTGTGCTCTACCCTCTCAACCATGTATCATGCCTTCTCCACACAGCCTTAATATGTGCCCTGCCTTCTCAACATATCTGTACATTGCTCACTGTCTACTCATTATAGCCATCCTGTATACCCTGACAACTTCAAACACCCTTCAAATGTGCCCTACCAACTCCACATTCTATCTAACAACCCTTTTCACAAGGTCTTCTATTAAGCCTGGGACCCTCTACACAATTTTCTTATTTGTTCTCCCCTACAAACAGCCTTCCCATATGCCCTGGCCCCTCGACAAGGCCTCTCCTTGTTTCATCCACACAGTCTTCTGGCATGCACTTGGTCCTGCCCACAGACTTGCCATGAGCCCAACATGCAGCCATCCTTTATGCCCTGTCACACAGCCTTCACATGTGGCCTGCCCCCTCAACACAGTCTTCCAATGAGCTTTGCCCCATTTTTTGGTGTGCAGTGCCCCTTACACACAGCCCTCATGTGTTTCCATTCCTTTCTACATGCCTACCAAAAGCCGGGTCTACGCTGAGCCGACTGCGGTGTGAGCGGCGCTGACTCAGGAATATCCCGAGTCGGCGCCAGCAAAATTCCGGGTCTGATCCCGATATAAACTTTGTTCCAACTCCGGGTCAGACCCGGAATTTAGGTGGAAAAGGGGTATTACTTGTCAAGATTCTGGGCCTGATTCAGAACTGAACGCTCTGACCAGAGCGCTCGCTCTGAATCAGGGCCCTACTACCTTTTTTTGGAGCGTCCTCATGGACGCTCGCATAGCTGTGGGTTACCACCCACAGCTATAGCGAGCATCCATGATGATGGTCGCGATGGTCTTGACCATCATGACCATCGGGCTTGCGACGGAGACCCTGCAGTAGGGTTTCGCTGCCGCAAGCCCTGGAGTGATTTTGGCTCTATCAGAGCCAAAATCACTCCCACTGACATCACTAGTGATGTCAGTGGGGCCGGCTTGAGACGGTAGGCGTTCCCATGGGAACACCTCCGTCTGGCAGCTAAGCCCCCGGCACGCACACCGAAGAGGGCGTGCTGTCAATCAACATCGACAGCACTCCCCCTTTGGTGCGAGACCCGGAGCGACAGCTTGGCTGTCGCAGTCCGGGTCTCGCGCATGCGCACGATGGAGCTCCCTCCATCGTGCGCATGCGCAGTGGGGCAACATCGACCTGTTTGCGAACATCCTTTGCTCGTGAACGGGTCTGAATGACCCCCTCAGCTTGAGCCAGACACTGCACGGTCACATGCCTTATCAGGCCTGCACAAGCTGCTTTGTGTTCTGCATATTTTACCACTGGCTCCTTTCAGTCAGTGTCTGGGAGAGTGCTAGGATTTCTCTACCTACTTTTAGCCACCACCTGACCCAAGTTATGGATGCACTGTTCCCATTCTGCATCACCATATCTGCTTTTCCAGCCAGAGTTCACAATGGCATGAAGTTAGGGTACATTTCTACAGTCTCTCAGGCATGCCTAATGTCCTGGGGCCTATAGATTGCACACACATAGGACTCAGACCACCCTGAGACACTTGTTAATATGAGTATATGTATATATACTCGTACAGTATATGTGATTTTTGTGTTTTTTTCCCAACAATTTATAGAATGCACCTTTAGGCTATTAAAATCAAGGTTCAGGTGTATTGTTAAATCGGGTGGAATATTCTTAGATACTCAGCCAAAGTGTCCAATATTTTGAAATCAATTTCAAATTTGAATGTTAGTAAATAAAAATCGGCCAGTGATTTATACAGTCAATTTTGAGTTGGTTAAAATTGACATATAAATTGTCAAAAAAAGTGACCTTTAGTAAATATACCCCAAAATATGGTTATTATATATATATGGTCTTTAAATTGAATAAATCACCTGATTTAAAGATACTATATATAATAGATATATGGATATATTTTAGTCATTCATATGAAAATAAGACACACATTATATTCTTGGCCATATGCCTGCAAAATTTTGTTGTTTTATACTGTTAGTACACATCAGCATTGGGATTACATACACCATTGTGGCATATTTAAAAAAAACAGCACATAGATATAGGGTAAAGTTCATAAGCATATCTTGTATGGTGAGCAGATTTAAGCTATTGATTTAAAATAATAAGCAATATAGCTGCATACACACACAATTTTGTAAATTAACGATTTTAGTAAACGATTTTAGTTCATTTTCTCAAGAGAAAAATGAACCAAAATCATTTTCTAATATCGTTTATTTACTAAATGTAATGAACGATTTTTTTGAACTACAAATGATTTTTGCATATTCCCTTAATGAAAATCATTAAGTTGGTCAGTCTGACTGAACTACAAACTACAAACGTGAATGCGCATGAACGAAAATTGTTTATCGTTCTAACTTAGAAATGTAATGATTTTTTTCAACGATTGAACGATAAACGATATCGTTAACGATAATCGTTCAAAATCATTGTTGTGTGTGTATGCACCTTAACCACTTGCCTGGCACGGTCGTATCAGATATGACCATACCAGACTGGGCTTTCCCTGACATGGTCGTATCTGATACGACCAGTCAGGAATAGCCACTAGGCGGCTACGGGAAGTTAATCTTCCCACTGCCGCCTATATCAGAGGGACCTTCTGGTCCCTCTACACCCGCTGCTCCCCCTCCTTTGTGTCCTGATCACTGCTGGCTACAGTAATCGGGCACCGTCGGCACCCCCCTCCCGGCGTACTTCAATAGTGTAAGCAGCCAGGGCTCATGTAGGCCTGGCTGCTGCTGTGACCCGATCACTGTGGCCAGCAATGATCGGGCAGCCTGGCCGGCCCCACCCCTTTCAGAGAGCAGCAGCAGCGGCGGCTCTGGCAGCCGCCGCCGCTGCTCCTGAGTAGCCGGGCCGCCAGCGGGACACCCTACCGCTGTGGCTCCGGCACAGAAGTGATCACATAGTAATCACTGGCTGAGTAGAAGCAGCAGCGGCGGCTCTGGTAGCCACCACTACTGCTATGTATTGGAGCCGCCAGCGGAACACCCTCCTGCTGCAGCTCCGGGAACACACAGTGATCAGTGTGATCACTGTGTAGAAGCAGCAGCGTGGCTCTGGTAGCCGCCGCCACTGCTGCTGAGTAGCCGGGCAACCAGCGGGACACTCTCCCGCTGTGGCTCCGGCACAGCAGTGATAACATAGTGATCACTGGCTGAGTAGAAGCAGCAGCAGTGGCTCTGGTAGCCGCCGCTGCTGCTATGTATGGGACCGACACTGGAACACCCTCCTGCTGCGGCTTTGGCAGTGATCACACAGTGATCACTGGCCATGTATAGACAGCAGCGGCGGCTCTGGTAGCCGCCGCTGTTCTAGGTATCCGGGCCACTCCCTCTGGCCTCAGCTGCTCCTCCTCCTCCCCCATAATGCCCCCTTTTATAAGGGGCCAGGCCATAATAAAATTATATATATATATATATATATATATATATCTATTAATCCAATGAGCTGCACTCACCATTCAGTAGAAGGAATCTTTAATAACTCACATATATAGCGTGATGAAATCGACGTTTCGGTCCTTCCAGTACCTTTGTCAAGACAGAGACAATCGCCACAAAGCTACCACCAACAAGACACACAGAACACTATCCCCTGTGCCTGCTGATATAGCCACATCAATTAGTAAGCTCCACCCTGTCAATCAACAATGAGTGAACATAAGGAAACTACTATAACATACACTGCATCAGAACACATTACTAATACTTACAACACTATATTGTGTGAAGCAGACATGCCGCTAGTGCAGCATCAGCCGCTAGCATGTTATTAGTCAACAAAACAAATACAGTTCATGCCTGTATCGCGTCAGGACCGGAAGTAGCATGCGCTCCACCAAGTGGAACGCACCAGCCCCAGAAGTGACGCGACAGGTCAGCGCCAGCCACACGCTTAAGCAGGTGCTAGGTAACACAACATAACACTAAGCCAGTAAAGTACTATATGGCCTATCATAGATAATCACAACTACAATTAGCATGGGGACAATCCCCTCATAAGAAACACACTACACTGAAAGAATAAGATCAATCAAACAGATAGATCGCATAGATAATTACTAAGTAACGTGGCATGGCAGCAAACCCATATCAGAGTGAACTGTAAATCGAGGATGTTCACCACTGCAAACTACATTGGGACAATTACTACAAAAAAGACAAACACTAAATTACCAAGACAGAGCTACACAAACCATTCAAATGGACAATTGCCAAAATAGTGGCAACAACAACCATCGATGTCAAAGATGAAACCATCGATGAATATTAAACATCACTATATACAACAACGAATACTATAGGTGGCTAGATCAACAGGCAACAAAGGGATACTCACATGGAGACACACATAACATACAAAAATAACATATTAGACACCAAATATATAAAAGCAAGCACCGAAGTGCACATTAAAGGGTTAAATATCCAGAATATTCGACTGTCACTAATATACAAATACAAAAACATAATAATCACCAAATAATCCAAATGGAATGAAAAAATAATAACTAACCATGTGCTGACATTGCAAAACAAGACAAAAAGAAAAAAAGAAAAAAAAAATATCAATTCCAGCAATCAAAATCCTCATATACTGTATAAGGCACGCCACAAAGCATCGGTCGCAAGCGGCTTATGGGTATTACCGCAAGAAGATATTATATGGATGGTATTCATTGAGGCCCTTTGGGGATACAGTATCCAGCTTAAAGATCCACATTGCCTCACGTTTTTTGAGAAGAAGCTCCCTATCACCACCACGTACAGGTGGTGGGACATGGTCAATAAGCATACATCTTAATGAGGCCGCAGAATGTCCACAAGCCATAAAATGTTTAGCCACTGGTTTATCGGACTTATTGGTAAGTAAAGCACCCCTAATAGTAGAATGCTGATTGGCCATGCGGTCCCTGAAAGGTCTTGTAGTCATCCCTACATAGTAGAGACCGCATGGACACATCAAAATATATATTACAAAGTCCGACAAACAATGTAATCGATGGCGAATGGCTATCTTCTTGCCATTATGCGGATGAGAAAAACACGCCCCCATTGTCACTGAACGACAGGTAATGCAATCTGCACATTTATAACAGGCTGGGCGGCGAGTCGACAGACAGTTTGTCTGTAGCGTCATAGGTTGTTTCATCAGCCGCATAAGTAACTGTCGCAGACTGGGACCACGGCGGTAAGCCATCATAGGGGGTCTTTTGCTCACTCTTAAATGCTGGATCAGTAGTGATAACCGACCAATGTCGTCGAATAGCCTTATCGGTAGTTGAAGCAGCTAAATCATATGTGGCAGGATAATTCATTCGTGAGGAATCGATCTCCTTTTTAGTTGTAATATTTAAATGTCTCTGTCGTGCTTTCAACAAGCATTGATCAACAACTGAAGGTGAGTAGCCTCTCTCTAGGAATCTGGTACACATATCAGTTAATTGTATCTCAGCGGCCTGCTGAGAAGTGTTATTTCGTAAGACTCAGATAAACTGAGATATTAGAAGGGACTCCTTAAGTCTGCTCGCATGATGACTCGATGCATGGAGAAGTGTGTTGCGGTCTGTTGGTTTCCGGTACAGGGTAGAACTCAGACTGGTACACTGACATGTGATGGTCACATCCAAAAAATTTATACAATCCTTATTGATATCAGCGGTAAAACGAATGGGACTATCTAATGCATTGAGAATCGAAACCATATCATAAAACTCTACATCTGTCCCGTGCCAAAAAAGGAACAGATCGTCAATATAACATTTATAGCAAATAATTTTATGTCCAAATTTGCCCAAAATATTTCTCTGTTCATAAGCTTGCATGTACAAATTGGTATAGGAAGAGGCCAAATTCGACCCCATCGCCGTACCAGATCATTGGATGTAATAATCACCTCCATAACAAAAATGGTTGCAACCTAGTACTAACTCAATCAGTTCACATAAAACTCAATAGGCGGTCCAACATGTATGCCATTGTTAAGAGTAGTTCTCAAAGCATCAATCCCTGCCTGATGGGGAATTACTGTGTATAAGGACGATACGTCCATAGTAGCCAGCCACATGTCATCTGTAATATCGTTCAGGACTAAAATTTTATCCAGAAAATCAGAAGTATCACGTAAAAAGCTATCCATACACATCACATGTGGCTGAAGGAAACTATCTACAAAGATAGCCAAGGGTTGTAACACCAAACCCCTAGCCGAAATGATCGGACATCCAGGGAGGTCGACCAGTGTCTTATGGATTTTAGGCAATAGGTAAATGATAGGACATATCGGGTGCGGTACTGTTAAATACATTGCTACTCCTTCATCAATCCATCTACACTGTAGCGCCTTAGTGACTACCTGGTCAACTTTGTTTTTCACCCCACACATTGGATTAGTAGTAACCTTAGCATACATACATGTGTCATTCAACTAGCGACGGACCTCACGGTCATATGCGTGCCAAATCCTGTACCACCACAGCTCCACCATTATCGGCCTGGCGTATTACCACTGTCTCATCATGGATAAATCCAGTTAGGGCTTGTCTCTGGAGCTGGGTTAGGTTATCATAAGTTTTATAGATCTTAGCAGAGGACACGTCATGTTCAACCAATCGCAAAAAAGTTTTTATACTGGCGTTGTTTGACTGAGGGTCGAACACACTGGGGTTTCTGAACATGTTGATAGTAGTCAAATCCTTTGAGGATGAAAAATTTTCCCGTAGGTGCAATTTGCGCCCAAATTTATAATGATCAATTGACCAATTAAATCTATTATGTTGCACTGTGGGGACAAAAGTTAAACCAAGGGCTAGAACTTCAGTCTCTGCCCGTGTTAAAGTTCTACTGGACAAATTATAAACAGGATCTATGTCCTGGACTGTCCTTTCCCTTGTTTTTTTGGTTTTACCACCGCGTCTACTGGGATATCTGGGGCTCGATTTAGGCCTATTCCCTCACCCCTGCCTAAAAAAGAGGAATCACTCGGAGGCCGTTGTCGAATAGGTTCACTCTCAGAATTGGATTGAGAGGAAGAAGAGTCAAAGCGGACAGGGGATCTGTATCTGGAAACGCCAACCTGTCGGCGAGGGGCACTATCACCTCTTAACCACCAATACACTTGGTGGTTAGTATAGTCGGCGTTAACCGTCATCAGTTTTTTACGTTTAAATGTGAGAAGGTCCCTCTGGTAATTATTAACCTGTTCTTGTAATTTACCTAGCCAACTTTCACTGCTATCACCAGTCAGTGTAGTGAGGAGGCTATTATTAAATAGTCTAATCTCTTCCCTTACTTTAGGTAACTCGGTCCCCACCGATGACTAATAAAATTAGATCAAGGGAGCATTTGTTCAATACCCTACACCATTTGGTACAAAACGCCAGATTGTTGCGCCCAATGGTGGGGGTATTGCTCACTCTGAATCCCCTAGGTATTCTTTTGTTATGGTAATAGTCAGAGAGGAATTGACCATGCAGAGTTAAATCAACCTCTCTTATTTTGAGTCTTAACAACTTATGATACAAGTCAACACTTGAGTCTTCACGGAGTTTCACAAACTCTGCATGGTCAAATAACACCCTATCAGCATCGTCATCCGTGAGTGAAACAAATGTATTTTGTGCCAATTCCCATGTGGCATCATCCAGCATATGTCCACCCTCACTAGTCATATCAAACAACGCCAGTACACAATCAACAAATGTTTTATAATGTGTTGGATATCAACCGGATGATCACCAACAAATGTGAACTGACAAATTAGATATCAGACAACCACCCCATCATGACATACAACATATAACACAGCACAAATACACATAAAGGTAAATCGAATGGCACGATCTCAAGGCAAAAAATAGTACCCAGCAATGTCAGCACATGAAAATATAAAACATCAAGAAAAACCAAAATCATTCAAAAACAAAAAAAATAAAATAAATAATAATAATTAAAAAAAAAAAAATAGAAAGAGATACATATACAAAAAAATATTATATATATATATATATATATATATATATATACTCTCAAAAAAAACCAATCCATCCATGTGTAGGTCTGTGTGCATCAGGGGTCCATTGTGGAGAAAGAAAAACAGGAGCCAGCAATGCAATTGAAGCAACAATCCAATGTAGTTCCAGGTGGTAGATTAAAGGTGTATATCAACAACACCCAAATATCAGGTTAATCCAATGAGCTGCACTCATAGCATCCAGTTCACCATGTGGGGTACTCTATTTAGAAACAGCAAAGTCCAAAGCATAAGGAAGAGAGAATAGGCACTCACCATTCAGTAGAAGAAATCTTTAATAACTCACATATATAGCATGATGAAATTGACGTTTCGGTCCTATCAGGACCTTTGTCAAGACAGAGACAATCGCCACAAAGCTACCACCAACAAGACACACAGAATACTATCCCCTGTGCGTGCTGATATAGCCACATCAATTAGTAAGCTCCACCCTGTCAATCAACAATGAGTGAACATAAGGAAACTACTATAACATACACTGCATCAGAACACTATAGGAATACTTACAACACTATATTGTGCGAAGCAGGCATGCCGCTAGTGCAGCATCAGCCGCTAGCATGTTATTAGTCAACAAAACAAATACAGTTCATGCCTGCATCGCGTCATGACCGGAAGTAGCATGCGCTCCACCAAGTGGAACGCACCAGCCCCAGAAGTGACGCGACAGGTCAGCGCCAGCCACACGCTTAAGCAGGTGCTAGGTAACACAACATAACACTAAGCCAGTAAAGTACTATATGGCCTATCATAGATAATCACAACTACAATTAGCATGGGGACAATCCCCTCATAAGAAACATACTACACAGAAAGAAAAAGATCAATCAAACAGATAGATCGCATAAATAATTAACAAGTAATGTGGCACGGCAGCAAACCCATATCAGAGTGAACTGTAAATCGAGGATGTTCACCACTGCAAACTACATTGGGACAATTACTACAAAAAAGACAAACACTAAATTACCAAGACAGAGCTACACAAACCATTCAAATGGACAATTGCCAAAATAGTGGCAACAACAACCATCGATGTCAAAGATGAAACCATCGATGAATATTAAACATCACTATATACAACAACGAATACTATAGGTGGCTAGATCAACAAAGGGATACTCACATGGAGACACACATAACATACAAAAATAACATATTAGACACCAAATATATAAAAGCAAGCACCGAAGTGCACATTAAAGGGTTAAATATCCAGAATATTCGACTGTCACTAATATACAAATACAAAAACATAATAATCACCAAATAATCCAAATGGAATGAAAAAATAATAACTAACCATGTGCTGACATTGCAAAACAAGAAAAAAATAAAAATAAATAAATAAATATCAATTCCAGCAATCGAAATCCTCATATACCGTATAAGGCAAGCCACAAAGCATCGGTCACAAGCGGCTTATGGGTATTACCGCAAGAAGATATTATACGGATGATATTCATTGAGGCCCTTTGGGGATACAGTATCCAGCTTAAAGATCCACATTGCCTCACGTTTTTTGAGAAGAAGCTCCCTATCACCACCACGTACAGGTGGTGGGACATGGTCAATAAGCATACCTCTTAATGAGGCCGCAGAATGTCCACAAGCCATAAAATGTTTAGCCACTGGTTTATCGGACTTATTGGTAAGTAAAGCAGCCCGAATAGTAGAACGATGATTGGCCATGCGGTCCCTGAAAGGTCTTGTAGTCATCCCTACATAGTAGAGACCGCATGGACACATCAAAATATATATTACGAAGTCCGACAAACAATGTAATCGATGGTGAACGGCTATCTTCTTGCCATTATGCACTGGATATTTAACCCTTTAATGTGCACTTCGGTGCTTGCTTTTATATATTTGGTGTCTAATATGTTATTTTTGTATGTTATGTGTGTCTCCATGTGAGGATCCCTTTGTTGCCTGTTGATCTAGCCACCTATAGTATTCGTTGTTGTATATAGTGATGTTTAATATTCATCGATGGTTTCATCTTTGACATCGATGGTTGTTGTTGCCACTATTTTGGCAATTGTCCATTTGAATGGTTTGTGTAGCTCTGTCTTGGTAATTTAGTGTTTGTCTTTTTTGTAGTAATTGTCCCAATGTAGTTTGCAGTGGTGAACATCCTCGATTTACAGTTCACTCTGATATGAGTTTGCTGCCGTGCCACGTTACTTAGTAATTATCTATGCGATCTATCTGTTTGATTGATCCTATTCTTTGTTGTTTCTTATGAGGGGATTTTCCCCATGCTAATTGTAGTTGTGATTATCTATTATAGGCCATATAGTACTTTACTGGCTTAGTGTTATGTTGTGTTACCTAGCAACTGCTTAAGCGTCTGGCTGGCTTTGACCTGTCGCATCACTTCCGGGGCTGGTGCGTTCCACTTGGTGGAGCGCATGCTACTTCCGGTCCTGACGCGATGCAGGCATGAACTGTATTTGTTTTGTTGACTAATAACATGCTAGCGGCTGATGCTGCATTAGCGGTATGTCTGCTTCGCACTATATAGTGTTGTAAGTATTCCTATAGTGTTCTGATGCAGTGTATGTTATAGTAGCTTCCTTATGTTCACTCATTGTTGATTGACAGGGTGGAGCTTACTAATCGATGTGGCTATATCAGCACGCACAGGGGAGAGTGTTCTGTGTGTCTTGTTGGTGGTAGCTTTGTGGCGATTGTCTCTGTCTTGACAAAGGTCCTGGTAGGACCGAAATGTCGATTTCATCATGCTATATATGTGAGTTATTAAAGATTCCTTCTACTGAATGGTGAGTGCCTATTTGCTCTTCCTTATATGTATATATATATATATATATATACACACACACACACACATTTTAATAAATTATATATATATATATATACACACACGCATTATAATAAATTATATATATATATATATATATATATTAAAGTGTGTATGTATATATATATATATATATATATATATACACACACACACACACACACACACATTATAATAAATTTTATATATATATATATATATATATATATATATAGGTCCAATCGGTCCGGCACCCCTGTTTACACAAGTAAAGACGCCTGCGTGCATTCCTCAGTGTAAGGTATAAAAAGCTAAAATAGGCGGCACTGCAGGTCTTAATCAGTCGTTGAATTTATTGCCAACATTTCAGGGCTAGACGCCCTTTTATCAAGGATACATAAAAGAGATAAACCAAGGTTCTTACTTTAAATAGCTCACCCGTGCATGTGTGTGTGGCTCGAGGAGGCCCGCGCTTCCGCACCTTGCAGGGCGCGTCCCCCTCTGATGACGTGTGCTGTGTCCTGATTCCCCAGTAACCTAGGAGACCCGGATGCCACGATCACCGGCCACACTGTATCAAAGTGAAACAAATAGCAATTAACAATTAAGGAACATACCGCCACCAATGGATATCATAATACTTAGCTAGGAACATACATGCACAATTTTATAGAAACTTGTAAGGAAACAATTATATCAAGCAATCTATATTGTACAATACTAGCACAAACTGAGGATGGCTAAGAGATAAGGCAGAGGGTGTTACTGGTAAGAAAAATAATCTCTAATTGAGACAGTATATGTCACTATATGCAGCAGTAAAATACTGCCAAATATTACAATTGGGAAAAGCATCTTATTGGTTACTGGTCACAAAGATGTCAATCAAAACGAATTTCAACAGATTTTGTCGTTTAATCATTTTGGTACAATATTTGTTCGATATAGATATATATATCTATATATATATATATATATATATATATATATATATATATATATATAGATGGATAGATATCGCAGAGCCTCTGATTAGGGATGGCAACCGACCATCGATGGTTTGCAAACCATCGATGGTCTGACTGAAAACAAGTAGTTTGCCATTGCTGGTGGGTATCAATGTTGCACCATCAATGGCAACCCTCAATTGATGTTTAGGAAACATCGGCAGTTGTGGTCTACACAGATCTCCTCGTCCAATCGCTAAACAATTAATGGCTTCTAACGATGGTTGAACCATCAATGGCCATCACTACAGTATATCATAAAAATCGCTATTTTTATGGTATACTGTGTTTAAAAAAAAAAAATTCAAATAAAATAGTGATGGATAAGTTTAAAATTATGTTCTTGACCTAATTCAATCATATAAGAAACCGACAATTTTGGAGCGGTTTTTGGAAAAAGAATTTCTCAGTTAAGTTGTTAGATAATTCCAAGTCCCAAATAAATAATTCTAATCACCTATATTACCTTGGACCCTCCACATACTGTAGTTATCCAGTGTGCCCTTCCACCTCTACACAGCCTTTGTGTGTGTCTGCTTCATCCACAGACCCTTTATTTGCACTCTGCCCCTTCCACACAGCCTTCATGTGTGCCTTTGACCCTCTTTACAGCCATCTCATGTGACCTGGGCCCTACCCTTAGACTTGCAATGTGAACTGAGGGCCTGATTCAGACCCAGTCACAAGCGCTGAGCACTCGCAACCAGGTCGATGGTGGCCCACAGCGCATGCGTACGACGTAACCGGCTCCATCGTGCGCATGCGCGAGACCCGGCTAGCGACGGGCACTCCATCGCTATGGGTCTCGCACCAAAGGGGGCGAGCTGTCGATGTTGAGTGACAGCTCGCCCCCTTTGGTGGGCGGGCCGGGGGGGTGGTTGCCCAAACTGAGGTATTCCCATGAGAACACCTGCCGCTTGGGGGCTGCCCCACTGACATCAAAAGTGATGTCAGTGGAGAGCTTCCAGCTCTGTTAGAGCCGAAAGCTCTCTGGGGCTTGCGATGAACGAGACCCTACCACAAGGGTCTCATCACAAGCCTGATGGTCATGATGGTCTTGACCATAGCGACCATCATCATGGCTGCTCGCTATAGCTGTGGGTGGTCACCTACAGCTATGCGAGTGGCCAAGAGGCCGCTCCGAAGAAAAAAAAGCCCGGCCTTGATTCAGAGAGAGTGCTCTGTCAGAGCGAGCGGCATTGAATCACGTCCTGAGTGTTCTCATGTGTACTGCCTCCTCCACACATATTTCCTCTATGCCTTTCCCTCATCATGTAGCCCTACACACAGTCCTATGTCTATCATATGCCTCTTTGTGATCTGGTCTTCATTTATTTTTGCAGAAAAGAAAGATCCCAGGTGTTAATGTGGCAATGATTGTTTTGATGCTCATCATCCATTGTGGACATCTTCTCTTCTTATTCATTTTTAAAATTGGTAGGTTCCCTAGGTTTGAAGGTTTTTTTATATAAAAAAATGGTTAAATTAAGCAAATTAACTACCTTTATATACAATTCTATCATTACTACCATATACCACCCTTTGATAATCAGTTTTTGTCTTACACGTATGCCCCTTCACACAGTCTTCCAGAGTGCACTGCCCCTCCATGCAGTCTTCTTGTGTTTACTGCCCCCTTCCAACAGCCTTCCCATTTGTGCTGGCCCCTTCCCACAGCCTTTTAAATTGCCCTGTGCTCTCTTTTTTCCTATGTGCCCTGTGCTTTTCCCACAGTCCCACAATTTGCTCAGGGCCCTAACCACGGCCTCCCATATGTCTTTTCCTATCAAACAGCTTTACCATTTGCCTGTACCCACCAAAAGCTTGTTGGTGTGCTCTAGGCACTGCACACAACCTTCCTGTATGCCCTGGGCCATACCAATAACCTTTTCTTGCACCCTGATCCCTACTGTCATGGAAATATGGATCAAAATGGACGTGAAGCTGAATGTGTAATGGTTAATTATTTTAGCTGTGTTGCATAGACCTGTAAATGGTTAATTCTTTTAGCTGTGTTGCTTAGACTCGTAAATGACTCCTTCATCTGTCCCCCATCCTTTATTACTTACATGGTACAAGGACAAAAGTTATATCTCCAATCTAAGGCCCTCATTCAGAGCCGTATGCTCTGAGCAGAGCGCACGCTCTGAATAAGGGCCGCCCTCCATAAAAATGGAGCATCCTCCTGGACGCTCGTATAGCTGTGGGTCACCACCCACAGCCTATACGAGCGTGCATTTTGATGGCCGCGATGGTCGTGACCATCGCGACAATCAAAACTGCGAGCCGGAGCCTGCGGTTGAGGTTTTCAACCGCAAGCTCCGGAGTGATTTTGGAACTATCAGAGCCAAAATCACTCCCACTGACATCACTAGTGATGTCAGTGGGCCGGCTTCTGACGGGAGGCGTTCCCGTGGGAACGCCCCCGTCAGGGAGGCACGCCCCCGGCGCGCCCACCAAAGGGGGCGTGCTGTCAGTCAACATCGACAGCACGCCCCCTTTGAAGAGACACTACGAGCGAAGGAAAATCCTTCGCTAGTCGCGTCTGGCACATGCGCACGATGGAGCTCCCTCCGTCGTGCGCATGCTCAGTGCAGAACATCGACCCACTTGCGAGCGGACAGCCGTTCGCGAGTGGGTCTGAATCAGGCCCTAAGTTTGAACTAAAAGGATATATTTGGAGGGGTCATGAACAGTGGAAATGATGGACATTGTCTACCTTTTGACATGTGATCCTTGTATGACTGAACGTGAAGTCCACCATGTCTAAATTATAAATAGTTGTGTGTTCTGCATGTAAGCCATTTGTCTTATTAAGGAATGACTTGTAATTAGTTATGCTTACATCTGTTACCATATGCAGAATGGACAATGCCTATTTAAGCCTGTTGAATATCTGTACCAAGTTGTCTCTCAAGCCACCCTTGAGCTAAGACATCCGCATGCATGTGAATAAACAAGTTATGCTTTTTCAGCTGATCAAGGCGAATCAATTTATTGTCTATTACAGTTGGTGTTACTGCCCACTTGCAATCTTTGCCTACACAGGACAATATGGCTACTAGATTTTCTGATGCAGAAAGAACACAGCTGCAGGTGAGATACTTTTCATTTTACCTTTCATTTTCTGTGATGGAATAATACAGTGGGTCAGTCCTGTGTAGCGAAGTTAACTCCAAAACGGGATCCTTTTTCGGTGTAAAGATCAGGCGAATGCCTACTTACTCCTATGATTACTAATTATTGTTTATTGTGTATTGTGATTATTGAATTGAACAATTATTGAACTGTGAATTTCATGTATCATATGTCATGATTTTAGGTTGTTATATTTCATGATAATGGTTCCATGATCTCTGCAATGTTTCAATAACATTGAATACTAAGGTGAAAAAGTGTTTTACAGCTACTAGAAAATCCTGTGTTATTTCAAATGTGTGAATGACTGGAGAAGCTATGATAACTGAGAAGTGTTGGGAGTGAAATAAGACCTCTGCTTGCAAACAGCTGAGTGTGTTTTGCAATTGTGAATGAAACTTAAGGTATGAGGACTCTTTGGCTAAAATTAACAAGCGTTCACACATGCTTGTGTCCGGGCTTTATTTCAGGTGGAAATTTACCTTTTAAGGTTCCGTTTTTGCTGGATCCAGCAATGACAGGTGTGACACGGTCATTGAAATACTGTTCCCATCTCCTACCACAGTAGGGGGTCCTATTTTTCTGGGGAAGGCTGGGTTAAGAGAATTATACCCCTTTTACACCGGAGCTAAAACCCGGGTTTTTGAAGGGTTAACCCGGGCAGCTCCCTGGTGTAAAAGGGCAGAGGGTTGGATCGCCGGGTCGAGTGACCCAGCAATCCAACCCAGGTAACTAGCAGGGTTTAACACGGGCGTAGCCCGTGAAACCCTGCTATGGGAACAGCACACTCCGGGTCACGAAGACCTGGAGTGCGCTGCTAGCCAGCTGATTGGTCCGGCTTCAGTGGCGCTTGGAGATGACGTCATCTCCAAGCATCCACTTTCACTCCGCAATAGCCGGGTCTATGCAGACCCAACTGCGGTGTGAGCGGAGCTGACTCGGGAATATCCTGAGTCAGCGCCGGCAAAATTCCGGGTCTGATCCGGATAGGAACTTTGTTCCAACTCCGGGTCAGACCCGGAATTTAGGTAGAAAAGGGGTATAAGAGTGGACCAAGAGTGTGATGAATAGAATGGGACAGGGAGGATCTGTCGAGGGGAAATATCCCCTGAATGGCAAAGCCAGTGATATGTATCGAAAGCATGGTATGATTGCGGTGAAATATTTGAAGAATTGGAATAAGCGAACACAGGGTAATTTAACATTTCCCCTTACAGGTATATTTGACAGAGCAATTTTGAATAATCTAGGAAATGTTTTAAAAAAACTTGTGATTAATGGAAATCCTATTGTTTATGGGTATCTGAATCTGTTGCAATGTTACCTCCTTCTGTATGTTTCCCACTCTATGCAAAACAAACCATGGTTTTAAAAACAACTGTAGATGAGGATGACAGGAAGGAGGAGGCATTGTATCCTTACCTCCATCAGATTCTGACTAACCCAGAGGAAGGTGCACAGGCTTTGGACAATTCCCAGCTGCTTGCCAGTGCTCCTTCCCCTCCTACTAATGACACTACACTACATGCATCTCTGAGACATGTTCAGCCACAAGATTCATCTAGTATGCACACTCTAGATTCAGTCGTAACACCTCTATTTGAGGAAAGAGGCCGGAGAATGATACCATTCACATCCACACCATTAGCACCTGAAGTGTCACAGCAGTCATTGAACTCTGTGAGACTCATCACTGCTCCCCCGACAGTAGCTGGAGGACCAGCAGTTACATATTCCATGCACATTCCCTGGACGGCATCTGATCTTAGAGCCCTAGCAGAAAAAATGCCTGATCCACGCAAAAATCCTAAAGCTGCATGGGATCACATAATCTTAACAAAACATATACACAGTCCAAACTACAAAGACTTGTTAAAATTGTTACCTGCCTTACTGAAAACAAATGACTATGCCTCTTTAAAGCAGCATTTGACCTTGCAGACTACTGAAGTTGTTGACGATGGAGCTATAGAAACTAAGTGGATGAAATTAGAAACAGCTTTTAACAAAACTTTCCCTGCTATCATAGACTGGACACAGATAATGAGCATTGCTCAGGATCCTAAGGAATCAGTAGCATATTACACTGCCAGATTCTTAAAGACTGTACAATGCCATAGTGGAATTCCAGACATTCAGGGAAAGCAGGACTTACCTCCTTTACTAGTTACATCTTATGTAGAGGGTTTAAGGAAACCTATACAGTCTAGGCTTAAGACACAAGCACCAGACTGGAAAACAAAAACTTTAAACAACATTATTGAATGGTGCACCACGAGAATAATTTGTTTGGAAAAGACACAAACAGATAGCATAAGTATATGAATGTACAGATTAAAGCAGCTGAAGTGACCGCAAAGCAGGCAAACAGACACTTCCCAAGTGAGAGGAGATCGACTTTCCAGAAAAAGGTAATATGTTACAACTCTCAGGCAAAGGAACATTTGTCCTATGACTGTAGGCAACCTCATAGACACGGGAAACCAAGACGATTTGAAAGGAATGTTAACCAGACAAGAGTAAATAATAATTGACAGGAGGCTGTGGCTTCCGTGTGTCCAATATTGACTGCAGACAGTGATGACCCAATGATAAGTTTAATTGTAAATGATAAAGTAATTTCCTGTATAATAGACACCAGAGCCACTTCCTCTGTACTTGCAGGGAACATAAACTTTCCTGTTACTAACAAGACATTCACAGCAGTAGGGGTATCTAACAATCCAGTTGAAATGACGATTTCTGAACCATTAACTGTTACACTTGGTCCCCTCACCGAGACACATTAATTTATGTTGTCCACAAGTTCACCTGTCAGCCTGCTGGGTCGAGATCTGTTAACAAAGCTCAGATGTTCAATCAGCTATACACCTGATGGAGACTACCTGCACGTGCCAGAACATAATGCTGACATGGCACAGGATGCTTTATGGCAACCCAACAAATGTAGACTCATGTCTGCTTCACAGATACTACCCAGCTGGCTGTCACAAATCCCTGAACAAAAGTGGACCACAGACAATGCAGATGTAGGACTGATAAAATCTGTAGAACCAGTACATACACATCTCCCTGTAACCTCACAAGCAGCCCCCAAATTACCTCAGTATTCACTCAAGCCAGAAGCAGAGCTAGGTATTGTTCCCATACTGCAGGACCTTCTAGAGCAGGGGGTGGCAGTTAAAATCTTAAGTCCATCCAATACACTATTCTAGCCTGTTAAAAAGAGGCATTGCAGGGGGTGGAGATTTGTATAGGACTTGAGGGCCATTAATGCAGTGGTGCTCTCTTTGTTCGCTGTGGTCCCAAATCCTGTTACCATTCTGATGCAAGTACCACCAGACCATTCCTACTTTTCTGTGATTGATTTATGCTCAGCATTTTTTTCTATACTAATACACCCAGACAGTCAATATATCTTTGCCTTTACCTACAGGGGTCAGCAGGACACCTGGACCAGGTTACCTATGGGTTATACAGACACTCCTACAATCTTTAGTCAGACATTGATTGAAGATTTGAGTAATTTCATACTGTCATGTGGCTCCACTCTCATTCAATATGTGGATGATATTTTGCTCTGCTCACCGTCACTTGCAGTGTCTGAACAGGACACCAAAGCTTTGTTGTGTTTTTTGGCAGACAGAGGACATAAAGTCTCAAAAGATAAAATGCATTTTTGTTCCTCCAGAGCTAAATAGATAGGACATTGTATCTCTCAAGGTTACAGGCATTTAACTACAACATGGGTTGAAGCAATTCAAGAAGTACAGTTGCCCAAGAATAAGAAACATGTGCATGCCTTTTTGGAATGACAGGGTATTGCAGACAATGGATATCTGTTTTTTCACAATTAGCTACACCTTTGTATGAATTGACAAAACATGCTATCCCAGAACCTTTACAGCACATGCAGGAAACCATACAAGCTTTCTAAGGAATCACTTTTGCAACCACAAGCACTAGGAATTCCTAATTACAACAAACCTTTTTCTCTTTTTTGCCATGAAGTTTTTGGCCATGCTGCAGGAGTGTTAACTCAGCATCTTGGACACAAACAGCATCCAGTAGCACACTACATCACTGTCCTGGACCCAGTAGCAAGGGCTCTTCCTGTCTGTCTGAGAGATGTAGCAGCAGCTGCTACACTAGTTGACAAATCTGCAGACATTGTCCTGAATCAGCTATTGTATGTGTATGTAGCTACTTTACATACCTGCAAACAAACTCAGCACCTAACTACCTCAAGGATCACTAAGTGGGAATTGGCATTGCTTGCACCCAGTAATCTCATCATTCAGCGGTGCAACATTTTAAATCCTGCAATCCTTGCCTTTTGATGATGAGTCTTTACAGACTCAGAGGGTGGGGATGGAAGTACACATAGTTGTCTTTCAATTGTAGCACAACATTTTTCCACACATCCAGATCTCACTGATGAACCTATACAAAATCCAGTTTTGTTTGTGGATGGCAGGTGTCTGAGATGAGAGGATGGCAATCTTGGGTCTGCATATGCTGTATGCACAACAACTGACACTCTGGAAGCCAGATCCCTGCCTGCCCCTCACTCAGCTCAAGCAACAGAACTTCTAGCTTTAACAAGAGCCTGTGAACTGGCTCATGATAACAGTGTAAACATTTATACTGATTCCCGTTATGCTTTCGGGGTAGTACAAGATTTTGAAACTTTGTGGAAAATGAGAAATTTCCTAACATCTAATGGTACACCTATTGCACATGCTGAAGCGGTACAGAAACTTTTGAATGCAGTAATGAAACCTCAGCAAATAGCCATAATTAAGTGTCAAGCACATACCACTGGTAAAGATGAAATTACTAAAGGAAATGCCAGAGCAGATAAAATGGCTAAACAAACAGCAATGTCAAAAGAACCAATGAATTTAATGTCTGTAATTTGTATACCTAATGCGCAAACACTTATCTCTATGCAATCAGCTTCTTGTCCACAGGAAATCTCCACCTGGGAGCGGGAAGGATGCCAGATGGATGCTGATGGTTTGTGGTGCAGTAAAGAGGGCAAGCCGGTAGCACCTAAGTCACTTTTACCTGCATTGGCCAAGGTCACTCATGGTCTGACCCATGTGTCTAAAACTGCTATGACTAATTTAGTCAAGGCCTACTAGTATGCTTCTGGGTTCTCCACTTTGGCTTCTAAATTTTGTAGGAGTTGTCTAATTTGTCTACAAAACAATCCAGGGTGAACAGTGCCTACAATATCATCACACCTTCCTGCCACAGAGGGACCATTTCAGGTGGTACAAATTGATTACATTCAGCTTCCAAAGGTAAGACAACTGCAGTATGTTTTGACATGTGTTAATTTATTTAGTGGGTGGGTCGAAGCCAGGGCAGTGGCCATGGCAACAGCCAGCATAACAGCCAAGAAAATAGTACAAAAGCTAGTGTGTAGGTATGGGCTACCACATGTCATATCTTCTGATGAAGGTACACATTTTACAGGAAAGATATTCAAAGAAATGTGCACTTTGATTGGCATAAAACAAAATCTTCATGTGCCGTATCATCCTCCGTCCAGTGGCAAGATTGAAAGGGTTAAACAGACCATAAAGACTAAGGGGTCTATTTACTAAGCAGTGTTATGAAAAGTGAAGAGTGAAAAGTAATAAGGTGCCAACCAATCAGCTCCCAACTGTCATTTTTCAAACACAGCCTGTGAGATGGCAGTTAGGAGCTGATTGGCTGGCACCTTATCACTTTTTACTCTTCACTTTTCACTTCTCCTAACACTGCTTAGTAAATAGACCCCTAAGTTACAAAAATGTATGAAGCAGACTGGACTACTTTGGCCTGAAGTCTTTACACTAGTCTTGCACTCAATCCGAACCACACCCAGAGGACCCTTGCACATCTCACCTTATGAGATTCTATTTGGATAACTACCTAAACTTATGCTGGTCCCTGCTCCAGACATTTCTACAGCACAATTAAATATCTAATCACCATGAGCAAACAGATCAAGCAGACACATGAAGCTATAGTTTCTCAGCACCTAGTAATCCTGCGGCTTATCATGATTTAATGCCTGGTGACTTTGTGATGATTAAAAACTTTTTGCATTCCAGTACCTTATCAGATTGGTGGGAAGGACTATACCAGGTGTTGCTGACAAATCCCACAGCAGTGAAGTTTGGAGAAAAGTCTACCTGGATTCACGCATTGCATTGCAAGAAGTTCCGTTCTGTTCCACCAGAAGAACCTGAGGATATTCTACTGACAACCTTGCTTGTTATACGCCAAAATCTGTAACCACCAGAAAGGACATAATAACCCCCCCTGGTCTGTGTTACCACCTAAGTCAGAAAGGAGCAAAGCTTCTCAACCCGTGAAGAAAAGAAGATGTTGTGAATACTGGTTGCTTTGTTTACACAAGTAATGCTAAACCCACCTATTACAGACTATGGACATGAGATCAAAGGAAATAATGCAGTTTTGACTATTCATAAGGCTCGTGCAAAGACTAAAAATGAAACTAATTGTTTGGTGTGCACTCATTTGCCAATGACCTCTGAATCAGGAATACCTTTAGTAGCAATTTCTGTAACTTGGGAAGAAGCGATGAAATTTGATTGGGAATATTGGCAGGAGAATTTCCTATTAAACAACCTAAGTGAAAAGATTTGCCCAGAAAGAAGGATAAACTCATCTCCACTAGAAGTAGTAGCCAGGATAGATACCGCATCCATATGTGTAAAACATAATGATTTTACTGCCCAAGCCATACCAATTTCTGAAACAAGGACTGGAAAATACTTACAGATAACAGAAAGATAACAGATGGGAGACACTGAATGCCCCCAGGGATTTCTAGTCCTAAATAGTATCAATGGGGTAAGGTATGCTTTTAGAGATCGGTATGGAAGTATAAATGATTCCTTGGTAAAGATAAAAGAACAGTTTGGGGACTTACATGGCTCCAACCCATATAGTAAAGAAGGTAATAATACACAAGCCTTCCTGAACACTCTATTTGTCAATATACTCATATGGGGTGTAGCACTACTGCGAGGATTTTATTGGTTTTGTGGAAGAAATGCTTATTCTTGGTTAGCCATAGGAGGATCAGGTAACTGTGCCCTTTCCAAAATAGCTCCAATGGTAAGAATCACGAAGGATCTTCATGGGAGCCCACAAAACATAGATGATAGGCAGGTGTTCTACAGGGTATCAAGAGGGATAGTATACACTAACAGATGTGAACAGTTCTTTTATTTACTCTTTCCACAAGTAGGGCTAGGCATACTATCAGAAAGACTAGAAGCCTACACTCAGTACATGGATAAAATAGTAAATGAGACAAGCCATGCCATAAGGGATATGAATGAACAACTAGCACAAGTACGCAAGGTAGCTCTGCAGAACAGGTTTGCTTTAGATCAAGTGTTAGCCTCAGAGGGAGGAACATGTGCATTGATTGCTTTTTATGAGCGCCTCTGAATCAGGCCCTAAGTTTGAACTAAAAGGGTATATTTGGAGGGGTCATGAACAGTGGAAATGATGGACAATGTCTCCCTTTTGACATGTGAACCTTTTATGACCGAACATGAAGTCCACCATGTCTAAATTATAATTAGTTGTGTGTTCTGCATGTAAGCCATTTGTCTTATTAAGGAATAATTTGTTATTAGTTATGCTTACATCTGTTACCATATGCAGAATGGACAATGCCTATTTAAGCCTGTTGAATATCTGTACCAAGTTGTCTCTCAAGCCACCCTTGAGTGAATAAACAAGTTTTTTTTATTTTTTGCTTTTTCATCTGATCCAGGTGAATCGATTTATTGTCTTTTACACTACCCACAACCTTTCCTTGTGACTTGGGCACTACAAACAATTTCTGATCCTTAAATACTTATATCCTTCTGATCCTTTTAAATACAAAAGTTGACTCTTTGGTGGTACTGCAGCCAGGATTCTGCTGATGTGCATCTGCTTTGAAACACTTTTTAATTGTTTAATTTCTAAATGGCTGTGCTCCAATCTGACTCCCTGTGGTTTAAAGCTGTAACATATAAAAACAAGTTAACTAAAGCAAAATAATTAACTTCATATACATTTCTATCTATACTATCATATGTTACTTACTCACTGCCTTCAACTGTACCCTGAGCCAAATTCACAGCCTTCCTGATAGCCCTTATCACAGCTTTCCTGTGTGCCCTTGGCCATACCTCAGCCTTTCTTGCTACTAAAACAGTCTCTGTTCCTAAATTCCTTGTGCTCTGGGCCCTACCCACAGCCTTCATGTTTTCCCTGGGTCTTATCAACTTCCTACCTGTGTAAACTGGTCTCTGCCACAGCCTTACTCTATGCCCTGCTCCCTTACCACATATTTTCTGCATCCCTTTGGTCCTGTCCACAGCTTCCTGTGTGCACTTGCCCCCACCCACAAG
Source organism: Taudactylus pleione (assembly GCA_031769625.1). NCBI lineage: Eukaryota > Metazoa > Chordata > Amphibia > Anura > Myobatrachidae > Taudactylus > Taudactylus pleione. The sequence continues at coordinate 5,651,487 of JAUIMM010000077.1, read as the reverse complement.
AATTCTGTGTACACTCCCCCACAGTTGGCCCATATGCACTAGTTCTTATCCACAGCCCCCTTGTGACTTAAACAGTTTATGGTCCTAATTTCCTTCTACTAAAAAGCCATCTTACAAAGAAAGAAAGAATAATAAAAATGTATGAAAAATAGTTTAGTGGTAATGGGTTTGTCTGCCAACACTCCAGTAAATGCAAGGAGAAAGGGGGATTAAACAAGCTAAGAATAAAGAAACAAGACTTCAAAGGTGTGTTAAGATGTAGTAAATAGAGTGTAATAGTTTCCAACAATTATTAAAATGAATATTATATGACACAAATAGTAGTGTGCTGGTGGTGCTCCCCTGAGTTTAATGGAGTTCTGTATGAAATCATGGCTGTCGGGATGCCGCTGTTCAGAATACTGACAGCGGCATCCCTAAAGCCAGAATCCCAACACCCATAAGAACGGCTGGTAAGTATTTTCCCTACCACTACCCTAACCCTCCCTCCCTGGTGCCTAAACCTAACCCCCCTCCCTCCCTAGTGCCTAAACCTATCCTCCCCCTCCCCGCACCCTAATCTTGACAGTCCCTGCCCAGTGCCTAACCCTCCCCCTATTGCCTAACCCTAACCCCACTACCTAACGCTAACCTCACCCTAACACCCAGATGCTTACATTTGGGGAGACAATGGTCGGGATACTGGTGCTGGGATCCTGACCTGTCAGGATTTTGGTGCCGGTATTTAGACCGTTGGCATCCCACACACTGGGATGTCGACTACATCCCGTTTAATGTACAGTGGGCCATGATTCAGAGATGGATGGATTTGCAGAGCCGCATACACAATCACAAATATGTGGACAAAGAGAAGCGCAGCCCTGTCAACCACCAATTAACTGAAGAGTGACATATTAAAACAATTTACTTAATTTTTATTTTTGCTGAATTTCTCATTAAGAAACTTTTGGCTCAGGGGTGCTATGGAAAAATGTTTATACAGTAGGGCACCGGGATTTGAAAAAGTTTGGGAACCAGTGCCCTAAATGTCACACACCAAGCATGATAGTACTGTAAGGGGTATATTTACTACTAGTGAGAGTTTTTAGAAATGGAGATGTTGCCCATAGCAACCAATCAGATTCTAGCTATTATCTCCCAGAAGGTGCTAGTTAAATGTTAATTAGAATATTATTGGTTGCTACAGGCAACATCTCCACTTCTAAAAACTCTTACTTTAATAAATATTACCCCCAACTGTTGTTATTTTCTCAGTTCCTACATCATGATATATAAATTATGTGCATAATTAGCAAAACCTGAGTCACATGTAAAAAGCAACTGTCAAAATCAAAGAGAATTGTATGAAGCAATTCCCAAATTCTAGAATTAAATAATGTTAATTTTATTTATATTATGAGTTCCTCCATCAGCATTTATTAATTTCCAGTATAAGAATACAATATGACCTGAGTGTAAAAATTGGGCCTGATCCAGAGCTGGACGCAAATGGCCGATCGTACGTTCGGCGTACGTGCCGAAATATGTAAATTTAAGTGCTCGCACGTAATTTCGAACGCACCTAAAATTCCACCCCAAAGACTACAGACCCCTCCTCTACCTAACGAGCGTGCCAAATAGCGAGCGTACATCCCCAATGTGGCTTGCAGGGAACGCACGCACAAGTACAAACCGGAAGTGGGCCTGTCAGATTCCGATTACCTGCTCGTTTATTCTGCCTACCTCCCTCAATCGTATCATGCCAATCAATATCTCAATTAGCTTAATTGCTCTTCACATGTTTGTTTTGTTTTTTTTTGACATGCAATAAACTTTACTCTTGTCCGTGTTTGTGTTTACCCGCAGAATACGTACGGTTTAAACATTAGCTTTCATTTGTCACAATACATGTTTGAGCCAATTATCCATTTGCTTTCTGTGTTTTTACCCACGCATATTTTACTGGGTTCATTTCTTTATTTAAATTAGCTTATGCATGTCACTGCATCAAGCCTATCATAACTCTCAATAGATTTTTGGCCCTGTCGAACACATGACTCATACACTAACCAATAGAATGGTTCCTGTTAATTACCCAAATACATTAGCCAATCAAAATTATTTTCTGGTCTTTATTAAAACTGTTTTATTAAAAATACACCATTGCCATCATGAGAGCCTCTGCATTCACCAAGCGCGAGCTCCTGGTTTTAACAGAGGTGATGGACAGGCAGATCACCAGCCAGCCTCCCCCCATCACCAATCGTGAAAAGCGTTCCGCATATGTGGAGGTACGTGGATGCCTGCGTTCCTTCGGCTCACGGCGCCAGATCGGCCAGCTGGAGCGCAGGTGGTCCGACCTTCAACGGCGGACGCCCCACTTGCTGGCATGCTTTCGCATGCGGATAGCGGAAAGTAAGTTTTTTTGACTTTGGTTTTCATGTTTATCTTGTGGCCCTAACTGCATGTGCATGTTTTCTTGTATAGCCTGTTCATTCTTTGTACTCATATCTGCATGTGCATGTTTTCTTGTATGGCCTGTTTATTCTTTGTGCTCATATCTGCATGTGCATGTTTTCATGTATGGCCTGTTTATTCTTTGTACTCATATCTGCATGTGCATGTTTTCTTGTATGGCCTGTTTATTCTTTGTGCTGATATCTGCATGTGCATGTTTTCATGTATGGCCTGTTTATTCTTTGTACTCATATCTGCATGTGCATGTTTTCTTGTATGGCCTGTTTATTCTTTGTACTCATATCTGCATGTGCATGTTTTCTTGTATGGCCTGTTTATTCTTTGTACTCATATCTGCATGTGCATGTTTTCATGTATGGCCTGTTTATTCTTTGTACTCATATCTGCATGTGCATGTTTTCTTGTATGGCCTGTTTATTCTTTGTACTCATATCTGCATGTGCATGTTTTCATTTTTTTGGGTTCAACATTTAGCGTTTAACAAGGTGATGTTCTAAACTAACCTCAATTTGTTTTCCATCATTTAGGGGCAGAGCGAAGACAACGGCGTCATCGCCGTCAAAGACGGCACTCTTGTCCCCTCTCCCCAACCCCCAGCCAAACCTCCTCTACCCAAAATACCCAAAATTCCCCATCCTCCCCAGCCTGCCCAGACCCTGTCGCCCATCCCTCTGTGCTAGTTCCCCTCCATCCCAATTCCCCCTCCCCTCAAACCACCCCTCTCTTGACCACCCCATCGCCGGAATCGGTCATCACCCCTCCCACCTTCTTGGGAAATTTGTCCACCTCCGAGGAGGACGAGGGAGTTGTTTCGGGGCCAGCCGTCATTCATAACGGTATGTTTCCCTTTTATCCTATTTTGTTGTTGAAAATGTGTTGATCTAATCCTTTGTCTGTGCCTTTTCCTTTTTTTGGTTTGCCAAAAGTTTTGTTATATATCTGTTTGTATTTACATTTTACTGCTGATTTCCCCATACACATATCCCACATGGCAAAACAGTCAAACTTGTCTGTCTGGTTTTTTTTTTTATGGTTTTTGTTTGTCCATTTTTTGGGGCTTCTGGGTTTTGTCTAAAATGTGCTTTTGGTCACACTATTGTCACTTTTAGATAACTCTCTTTTGCTTGTGTTTTTTTTGGAGATTCTTAAATTATGGATTCATTGTAGTAAGCCCCACAATTTTCTAACCCACAGAGGACCAGAGGCGTTTGGCGGACCTAGCCGGGTGCGTGCAAGTTATGCGGGGGCACGTGATCGGCCTGCTGGTGGTCCTGAATCGTATGGCAGGGATCCTGCGTCCCTAATTTTTTTATTTTATCCGCAAATTATTTTTCATAATTAAAAAGTTACATTTTGAGTTCAGTCTCATTCCTTGTCTCCAAATCTTAGATTATTTAAACTTACATAAGTAGACTCTTGCAGCAAGTATTTGCAACTAATGTCACTAAGATTGTGTTTTGTTGATTTTTAGAAAACAGGCACATGAAACAGCTAACACTAACAATCGGTTTGGCGCGTTTATTTTTTTTCCTTTTCTCACTTTAAAAATTTTACATGTTCCAATTTTGGGGGAAACCAGCTTAGGCCGAGATTCCAAAGCATACTGATTCTACATAATACCTTTTGGTGTTGGTTTGGACCCACAAAGCATAGTTAAATAATGTGCAAATTGCGACATTACAGGATTAACCCTTAAGCAAATTTAACGTGGGTGAACCTGCTTACACTTGCTTGTAATGTTCAAGAAAATTTTTGGAATTACAAAAGCAAAAAATGTATTCACCACATAAACAAAAAACAAAAGTGTTGGCTCACAAACAATACACACAGTGATATCAAAATGTAAAAACCAGCAAACACCATAAGAAAAATTTAAACTAAAATCAAGAACTGGTTGATGAATGAGCATGCCAACATGATTCCACAAATGTTGCGTTTCAAAATTGGGTCCAGAATATATATATCCAATGTGTCCCCATGAAGTTATTTTTGGGTAGCAGGAAGTAGTCATTGTTTCAGTACAAAAGATTATGAAATAAAACACAAGATGGGAAATAATAAACCAATTAATTTGATGGTCTCAAAAAATCCTTACCACATTGTGTCAAAGAACTTCTTTTGTGCCAATAATTTCCTAAAATATCTGGCCACCACATCATCGCGTATGGCCCCCCCACATACTGACCTCTGACCAACCTCGGGGGGGCCATCCTCAGGCAAGGCATCCTCTGGCTGCATTGGGACACCACTCCTTATGGCGATGTTGTGAAATATCCCACACAGAACTACAATTTTCGAAACCATATCCGGCAAATACATGAGTTCACCACCAGAGCGGTGGAGGCATCTGAATCGGCCTTTTAAAAGGCCAATACAGTGCTTCACCACTTGCCTGGTGGCTATAAGTGCGGAATTAAAATTACTTTGTGGCCCTGGTGTGGGAGCCAAATAAGGAGTGAGCAGCCAGGGCGTGCAAGGGTAGCCACTGTCTCCTGTGAAAAAGAAGTGACAACATCAGGAACACTGTGTATCAAGCTTAGCATTGGTATGTACTAAAGGTCTCCACTTACCCAGAAGCCACGCATCACCAGCTTGTAGGTTGTCTAATTTTTGCCATATCCCTGATTGCCGGATGACGAATGAGTCATGTGCACTCACGGGTAATTTTGCATTCAGGGACAAGATCTGGAGGGAGGCATCACATACCACCATTACATTGAGTGAGTGATAGTGTTTGCGGTTCCTAAAAATGGTCTCCAGCCGTGCTGGAGGCTGAAGTGGTATGTGAGTACCATCCACAACCCCTATGATGTGTGGGAAGCCAGCTATTTGGTAAAAATTGGCTTTGGCCACACTAAGGCCACCCATATCCAAAGGCATTTTAATAAAATGATGGAGGTGCTTGAAAAGGGCCTCCATCACTGCCCTCAGGATCCTGGAAAAGGAGGATTGGGATTCCCGCAACTATTCCCACCGTGGTTTGAAAGGATCCTGAGGCACAGAAATGTAACACCGCCATAAATTGCATAAGTGGTGGTATTGCTGTAGGACTGTCAATTTGCCGCTCAAGATCACTCTCTATTAATGAGAGAGTGTCTATGATGATTGGAGGCGGAAGACGGTAGCGTCTTAACACCTCATCATCGGGCATTCCAAAAAGGGTGACACATGTTCGATATATCTGGGGCCTTGCACGCCTACGATGCCTATGCCTGGGACGAGATTGAGGTTTGTCGGCTTCCGGGAGCATGGCCACAACAATCCGACCAAGATCAACCTGAAATGGCAAGAATTGAATGTAAGGTTTGTTTGCCCCCCAAAAAATGAAAAATACTTATCTTTACGATACAATCCAATGATGCTTACATGCCGGGGTATTGTCATGATTTACAAAGCCTAAAAAAGAAAATACCCGAACAAGGTAAAAATGTTGGGTGGCCATTTAGGATTCTTAATTTGGTAAAAGACAAAACATAAAAGGGGATAAACACACATTTCTCCAAACAGCAAAACGACAGTGCGCAGACTTCCACAATTTGGGGCCCAAAAAACAAACAAGATTGCTAACGGTAAATATCACCCAATTTAACTACAGAAAATAAGCAGACAAAAATGCGCTAAATAGTTCGCAATTACAATACAGAAAATAAGCAGACAAAAATGCGCTAATTAGTTCGCAATTACAATACAGAAAATAAGCAGACAAAAATGCGCTAATTAGTTCGCAATTACAATACAGAAAATAAGCAGACAAAAATGCGCTAATTAGTTCGCAATTACAATACAGAAAATAAGCAGACAAAAATGCGCTAATTAGTTCGCAATTACAATACAGAAAATAAGCAGACAAAAATGCGCTAATTAGTTCGCAATTACAATACAGAAAATAAGCAGACAAAAATGCGCTAATTAGTTCAGACATTTAGGAAACACAAAACCAAAGGTAAAAACTGTAAGGTGCACAAAAGTTGCGAAAAAAATGACATGAACATTTAACAAACAAGTGAAAATCAAAATTACCAATACAGGATATATAAGTCACCAGACAAAAAGGTCGTTGGGGCAGAGCCAAAAGAAACCTACAAAAGGATAACTGTGAAAAAATTAGAGAACAAAATTTTAAAAAAAGAAGGATAGCCAAATTGAACAAAATGAAGACGGCAAAAAACTTACCAAAAAAATACACCACAAATAAAAGAACCACACCAAAAAAAGCGAATGGAAAGATAAACTCCAAAAAAACGCACAGAAAAAAACGCCAAACACCGCCAAATACAATTCCCGCCAACAATCCACTCCGACCAATGTAACCTCCAACAACCAACACCCGCCACCTAGACTCGAGACGGCCAAAGCCATAAATAGTGTTTATTTTCCTGCTCAAATTAAGGAGGGATCATAGGAACGCACAATCAATGATGCGGCCGAATAATAAGGATGCATGTATAAATACGTCACGACCAATGAAAAATGGTCTGGTGTATTTCTTGTTTTGGTATAAGAAATGGCTACAGACCAGCCAAACAATGGCCAAGAGGTAAGTTTTTCAGGCATTTCCAAACAAGGATTATTTTGAGACAGAATATAGTGAAAGTTTGCACGCTACAATTTCACAATTTTTTTGAAAATAGGTGTGGAGGATGACATGGAAGAGGCTGCTGGGCCCAGTATTCCGGGCAAAGCAAGGAAAAAGAAAAGGCAGCCACAATTCACAAGAAAGGAGATGGAGGTTTTGGTTCAGAAGTGTGTGGACATCCTGCCACAGGCAGACAGGAATATGGGTGCAAGCCAGAAGTGGAGAATGTGGGAGGAGATAGCCAGTGCTGTCAATAGGGTGGGTGATTATGTCCGTCTAGCCCGGGATGTCAAACGGCGGTAAGTAAAAACTTGACCCCCCCAAAAAAAGATTGAAATAATGCAGGAATAATAGCTACTTTTTCACCCACAGATGGCAAGACTTCAAATATCGCCTGAAACAAAAAATGGCTGACAGGGCTAGGCATGCAAGGGGGACAGGTGGGGGTCCCACCCATGTGTCATTGGAGTTTAATGATTTGGAAGAGCTGGCACAGGGGTGTGTGCAGGATGTGGAGGTGTTTGGCGTGTCCAACATGGATACGGACATGCCAGACTTTGCGGCTCCTCATGTTGTCCCAGGTAAATGTTGTGATGTAACCAACTCTGAAATGTTCATGTGACAATATGTAGATTGTAATGTTCCTCTTTTCTGTTTTTTCGCACAGAGACACAGGCGGATGTGTCTGCTCCAGAGGGGAGCCTTGGCCGCAGAATTTCTGCTGGCTCTGCAGGGGAGGAACCAGTACATCCGGCTGAGGACCCTGCAGAAGCCAGTCCAGGGCAATCCCCCTCGCAGGCAGTGGCACTCCTCACAGAACTCAATTTTAAATTGGATTCCCATACGGAGATTCTGCAGAGGATGGACGTCTGCTACGGGTGGCTGAGGCCCTGGAGCAAAATGCGGCGGCCAACGTGACCATTGGTCAGGCCCTGGCTGAAAATACCAGGGCTAACATCCAAATCGCCAATGCCCTGGCACAGCTCGTTCGCCAGCACATGGTGGAGCCGACCTCCCTTCCTGCAGAACATCAGGATCCTCCACCTCTGGCACAACAACAGCCATTCCTCCAAATGTGCCTAGCCCTGTGCCTAGTCCAGAGGCCACAACATCTGCCTCTGGACAGGCCAGCCAGAGGACATCCCAGAGCCGGTCTGGCGCCCACCCTACCCCAGCCAAATGGGGAAAGAAACGATGACAGCACTGGCTACTTTGCCCACACACCTTCTGTGCTTGACTCATATTCCTTTCTGGCCAAAACTTCCCTCTCCTTTCTTGTGAATTGTTTTTAATATTTTTTTCATTTTTGTGCAAAAAATATAATTTAAACAAAAAATATGTGTCAAATATTAGTGGGTAACAAGGACCCCAAAAATGTACGTGACAATGCACATGATTTGTTTAAAAATGTGTTTGGCAAATAAAACCTACAAATTGTTCTCAACTGTATTGTGACATTAATTGACAATTGTTTTATAGTTAATTCTGTCCCACAAGGGAAAAACGAAATCTGAGTTTGGGACTTTCAAAAAATCAAGGGTTAAAACAAAATGTTACTTTAAAAAACACTTTGGAATAAATGTTAAAAAAAACAGACCAATGCAAAAGGTTACAATACACACAAAGATGATTACAATATTGTTACAAAATGCAAAAATACTAACCAAATTGTAAAATATATTAGTACCAAAAAACGCTAATTGATTGTGTAATCCTGAAATTAGCAGCCGAGAATTTCAGCTGCGTACGGTTTTGTGCTATTACAAAGTGGAAAAAAAAAAATACAAGCTGGTTTTCAATCCAAAGTTGATTGTTTTTCTGACAAGCCGTGATAAATCGATGAAACATCGTGGAGGCCCGGGCAAAAGGACAAGGCCATCGCCATTGTGGTCGAGTAATCCAGACCCTAAGCTGTGCGAGCAGTTTGAACGGAAAGAGGATCAGCCAGTGACGTATGAGTTGGTACGAACACATTGGACGTTCGCATGAGCTAATTTATGTACGCCCCAAAAACGCCTCGCCACGCCTGCGTATTCCCATCTCCACCCCCGTCACCGCCCAAAAACGGCCTGTTCTGTCAATCACATTTGACATGTCACTTCCTGTTCGCAATTTGCCGAACGAGTGAAAAAAAACTCGCAATCTGCCGTACGCACATGCGCAGTGTTACACCGGTGCATGCGCGGTGTCACAACATCGGAATGCAACGAGCGTACTGCTGTTAACGAGCGGCTCTGAATGAGGGCCATTGAGCAGAACCCATGGCCGTAACAAAGCTTCACTGCACCGTGTTGACCATGATGTCTGACTGCATGATGTCATGCCATGGGTGGAGCCACCAGCACCAGGGTTGACAGCAATACCATCAAAGTATCCTCTGGATGGTCCACTGTGCTGTACAGGCTGCAGACTACATGTCTGGAGCAACCAAAGGACACTCTGGAGGAGCTGCAGAAGTGACACTGGCTGCTGGTTGCCATTCCAGGCATCCTGCTAGCCAGATTCAGGGACTGTGGGGTAATATTGGTACCGCCTACAGTGTCCTGCGCTCTGTGCAGTGGCACCACTCTCCCACTCCTAGTTACGGCCCTGGAGGAACCTGAGTCACATATTAACATCAAACATCAAAGGTCACAAATAATTGCAGGAAGCAGTACACAAATACTTGACTTCAAATTATGTTATAAATATTATAATATTTCTTCATCAGCATTTCTTAAATTCTAAAATAAAGCTAAATATGACTAGCATTAATTTAAGAAAATCCCATATTTTGAACTATGGGCCTGATTCATTACCGATCACAACTGCGTTTAGGCACGCAATCGGCCGACTGTTGCATTCTGCACATGCATCGCAGTGTGTGTGCGCAAAGACTTCCCTGCAATTTCAGTGGCTACACAGACCCATGGTAGAGTGACTGACAGGAAGTGACCATTTGGGGGAGGTGACATGGGAGTGGTTGGCAAAATTCAGGCGTGCCAGTGTGTTTGAACGCCAATACAGTGGCATGCGTAAATTAGCCACTGCAATGCCATGCGCAGCTTGGGCTTTCGCTGCATGCAATGAGGCTAGCAATTCCTGACTAAGGTCAGACCTTGTGCAAGTATGTATGAGGCTCTGAAGGTACTCGATGTTACCAATGGTTCGCCGATTTGTAAAGTACTATGTATGTGTATAAGGTGAAGTGGGCATCCTTTTGTTAAGCTGCAATGGCATTGCGATTGCAATCATTAACATATTTTAGCTATAGCGATCCGTAATGGATCAGGCCCTTATAACAAGCATTGTGGAAATACCTAGTAAGAAAAGTAAGAGAAATGCTGCCAAGTGCTTGATCCCAGGCCGCCAAGAGCTGAGTGGGGGCCCGGGTACTGGAGAGTGTGGCTGCTGCAAAGAGGGGCAGTTGCTTGCCTCAGCAGCACTGCAAAGGGAGACATTTGTCCACTACAGTGACAAAATACACCCCCAGTGGCTGTTGCCTATGTTGGGCCTGGACCCTAGTGACACCCTGGTGGCACAGCCTCATCTCTGTGGGTATGAGGTCACTGCCTTCCCCAGGGACCATCTTCAGGGGAAGTGGTGCATTGATCAGTAGGATAGACTGTTCCCCTTCAGGTCCAAGCAATATGTAATCCATGACATCTCTAATGCAGGCCAATAAAAATTATTATAGCAGCAACAATATTCTTTGGCCTGTAAAATAAGGTTGTTCTCCTTCAGATCTTTCTATTCCATTATCTGTGATGACTTTCTATAAGAACAATGAGGATGTACATAGCGGGACCTATCATTTATTTAGACAAGAATGTTTTTTTTTATTTAATTGTTAAAAGGACTAGTATACTGATCTGTATATTTTAGCAGTCCCCATTCAGGTCTGCACAAGTTTCACTATAACATTAAGCTCCAACTTGTGTTGCTTTGGTGTACAAAATAGAACATAATTTATCATCAGGTGTGATGTTTACAACCCTGTGTTATTAAAATGCTACTGTTTTGTTTAACAAAACAGTGGTTAAGGATTATAAAGAAAGCCAAATAGACTAGCCAGTTTAGTCAATAGATAATATTTTAAAACAAGTGGAAAAAAGAACAGTATATAAATATTGTATGAATTAGTTGCAGTGGACCTGGAACCCTCAAACAAGCATGGGTCTAGGGAATCTGTACCCACTTACCCCCTTTTCTCCCCTCTCAGCACCCCTACTTAACCCCAATAGTGACTAGTTCAAGCCATGCACTGTAGCAGTGAATGGCAGATGAGTGGACCAGAGTGGGGCATTACAGCTGGAAGCATAGAGAGACACTTTTGCTGTCTGTGTGTAAATCAACCAGAATAACCTCTGATGTTAATGAACATTGGGCCTGATTCTGAGTCAGACACAGCGTGGATGCCACGTACATGCATCTGAGCCCCTGATTCAGAGCGGATGCTCTGACAGAGCGCTCGCTCTGAATCAGGGCATCTTTTTTTATGCCACCCACAGCTAATGCGAGCGGCCAGGATGATGGTCGCAATGGTCAAGGCCATCGCGATCATCGGGCTTGCGATGAGACCCTTGTGGTAGGGTGTCATGGCAGCAAGCCCCAGAAAGCTTTCGGCTCAAACAGAGCCGAAAGCTCTCCCACTGACATTACTTGTGATGTCAGTGGGGCTGCCCCCAGATGGTAGGCGTTCTCATGGGAACGTCTACATCTGGGCAGCCACCCTTCCTGCCCGGCCACCAAAGGGGGCATGCTGTCACTCAACATCGACAGCACGCCCCCTTTGGTGCGAGACCCGGAGCGACGGATTGCCTGTTGCTATCCGGGACTCGCACATGCACGCGATGAAGCCGTCTCCATCATGCGCATGCGCTCTGGGCCACCATTGACCTGGTTGCGAGCGTTCAGCGCTTGCAACCGGGTCTGAATAAGGCCCTGAGTCCACAGCACATGAGTCCTGTTATTACTGCTCAGAGATCCAATACAAGATCAGAGGCAGGTTCTGTGAATTCATTTACTTTTGCTATTCTATTTGTTATAGAAACCACCATCCACTTGACATCATAGAAAGACCACTGTGGACTAGAAACTATCCTATTAATTTTCATTTAATGGTACTTTTACAGAAACAACATTCAATTGCCATCATAAAACAAACAACTGGCTACTTTCATTTTGTAGGTTTGTGAGCAATTTAAGTGAAGAAAACAAAAGTTGTAGGACAATTTAAGGAGAAACACATAAATTGGAGATGTGCGTTGACCCCATGTTTTGATTTTGGTTTTGGTTTTAATTCTTCATTGTATTTTTAGTTTTGGAAAAACCACCCTTAGGTGTTTTGGTTTGGATTCGGCTTTAGATGTTTTTTAAAAAATCAATGAAAATCGATAAAAATTTATAAAAATCAATTACAAAATCGAGAAATCATGTAATTTTGACCTGGTTACATGCAATCCAAAACCAGAGTTTGGTTTTGAAATCCAAGTTCTGAACTGACTATAGAACCAAACCGGGACTTGGTTCGACTCAGAACCTCACTTATATGTCCAGCAGATCTCCTATTTCAATTCTAATAGAACAATCAGTTACCTCTGTCCATACGAGCCAACATGCTATTTACCCATAATAAGTACTCTGTCCGCTGTAACTGCGTGGCCACGCTTCGGGGTTTGTGGACCTCGTGATCCTATCCCTGCAAGGAGCATTGGCTGGAGGTTACGGAGAAATTAGAGTTCAATTGCTGCTGTGAGCTGTAACTGCACCGCTGGGCAGTGAAACAGTTGCTGTAATCTGGACTGGTAACCAAAGCCGAAGCAATGTGACTGCGGGGGTATAACGTCAATGTGTTTCGTCCCGTGAAATGCCGGGAATTGCTCAAGAATGAAGACCAAATTGTCTAGTGTCTCCTTTTATTCCCCAACATCTAATTAATGAATCAATTACGCCAGGATTTTATTTATGCAAAGTCTTGGCATTTCACAGGATGAAACGTGTTGATGTTATACATCTGCAGTCTGTTGCTTTGGCTCCGATTACCATCCCAGATTACAGCAACTGTTTCACTGCTCGGTGGCATAGGTACAGCTCACAGCAGCAATTGAACTCCATTTCCTACACAGAAACCTAGGAGCTCATTCAGACCCGTTCGCTAGCAAGTGGCCGCTCGTTGCAGACAATGTTCGCTAATGTGCGCATGCGTGTAGTTTGCAGTGCACGTGCGCAAACTAGTATGAGCAATCAGATTTATCTCGCTCACCCTGCAAAGACAGCCCAGTTGAATGATTGATAGGAGAGGCTTTTTGTGGGAGGTAACAGGGGCAGGGCAGTAGTAACGGGGGAGTGGAGTTGCGGACGCAGGCATACCAGAGTGTTTTCACGCCGTTTCTTGGCATGTATAATTAACAGGCAGTGTCATAGTACACGTCACCTGGTTGAATTATACACTGAAGTGCTCGCAGTGCTTGTGTTAGGGTACAGTCAACTGCAGTCAGATTCGATAGAACTCGATGTACCAATGGTTGTATATACTTCCTGGAGATGATGTATGCTAGTGGGCAGCTAAAGACAGGCTGGTGGGCATCTATAAACATAGAGTGATTGCATATATATATTTTTTTTTGTTTGTTTGTTTGTTTGTTTTTATTTTTTGTTTGTATGGGACTGATATTGAAATAATTGTGTATTTTTTGTATATAAGATGTATGTTTATGTGGGATATATTTTCTATATAAATCAAATTACAATGTACAACAAATTAATACTTTTAATTTGTTTCCTTTCTAAAAATAGCCATACATTACTAATATGAGGTCAAGAAAAACTAAAATGACTTCAAAATGTTTTTACTAGCTCTATTTTTTGAGCTACACTACTTGCACTATACTGTATGTACATTAGTAATAAAGTCTTAGCGAAAAGCTATTTTAAAACAATCTGATATTTTCTTGAAAGAAAATAAATAACCGTTGATTTAATTCAATCAATCACAAATAAGAACACCAAATGAAACAAACATACAGCATACGAAACAAACATACACCATACGAAACAAACATACAGCATATGAAAGTACTATCTAATATAGTGGCCTATTCATGGGGGTGCTTTCCCTTTGCTTGTCGCTTGTACTCCTCTTCTGGGGCATCTCTTGTCACTATCCAACAGTAATGATTCACCTACCCTGATATCTTTGTTCCATTGCTGAAATGTCTTGGTGGAATCGCTCACTATACTTGTCAGTGCACCACAGTTATCTTGTGTGGGTAATCCTGTGAATCGCATATATTTGAATAGGGGAGGGGACAAATAACTGATTCATTGGGTCATTAGGCCCCGCCCCCTCTCCGCGGAACACAGATTACTGGTAAGATTCTCTCCATTCTGCCCACTTCACTAGGAATACCCCTACATCGTCATAAATGGGCTATATCTCGGAACTCAGAGCTAACTGAGAGTTTTAAATGTCATATTCATTCTTTGCATGCTGATATCAATTAGAAGTAACTGTTTTCACATTGGAAACATTTTCATTGTTGTGCAGTGTTATTGGTGTATTAAATAATCTTCCTATTTATGAATAGAGAGCAAACATCTAACAACAGTGTAAACTATTTATTAAACAAAAAACACCAAGCACAGTAATTATTTTTACCATTGTACATTTTTTTTCCTAAGGTCCTAACTAGACCTCAATTACTTGCAGCTGGGGAGAATTAATATCTGTAAGCTCATACATTATTAGCACCAGGAATTGTAGTGAATTCACTGAAAATAAATGAAATGATCTTTCACAGGTACTGTAGTACCTATAACTGTCCACAAGGTGACATCAAAACACTGCAATAGAAAACCTACTGTACAATGCACTATAGTTTTCCTTTTCTTTTGCAGTCATCAAGCAACATAAATAGATTGAACCATACATATAAGATAAATATAATTGAGCATTTTAATTTACAGTTGATATTATAGATAATACATTATTATACATAAGTACATATATATTTTAAAAACATAAACGGATAAAATAATGCAGTGATAAAGAAATAATGCAACACAAAGAAAATTGTTTTCCCTGTATAGGTAACAGACTGGAAAAATACTTAGTCATAGCTATGCATAGTCATGTCTTTATTTAAATAAAAAAGACTACTGTATGTTTTTTGTGTTACACACAGAAAACATATTGGAATGAATGAGGGTATACCAGTATATTAATTAAAACCTTAAAAAGTATGTGCCCTATATCAAATTCCACAACTAACCCCAGCATTAATATAACTCTACTGGCTGCCACTAAACCAGCAGGACAACCAGAACTGGATACACATTATAGGTGCCTATTCATTATTGAGGGCAGATTGGCCCCACAATAGGTAAGTATCCAACTTACTGTAAGTTGCAGCAATGGATACAAAAGTTCCTGAGCAATAATTATTGATCCATTTATAGGACAGCTGCTCCGAAAAGCAGCTGTCCTGCAATCCCTATCATCTACACTTTCCATGCTAATTACAAGTAGAGATATACGTAGACCCCCATGTTTTGGTTTTGTTCTTAATCACCAATTTTTAGTTTTGGCAAAACCACCCTTAAGTGTTTTGGTTCAGTTTCAGTTTTGGATTTCTTTAAATTAAAAAATGGTGAAAATCATGTAATTTGGACCTGTTTTTTGTTTCTACATTATTATTAACATCAATAACTTTCATTTCAAGTTAATTTTGAGCATCTCAAAGCTCACAATATTGTTTTTACCAATACTGGCTAAAGGCTGCAGCAAGCTGGCTGGCTAAACTGAACAAAATAGAACAGTGGCAAAAAACACGTGGCAGTTTAAAAGACTATAGCACATCTATGAAAGATAGCGGCACTGCAATGGCAGGCAGGATTGTAGTTTAATAAGCAAATTGATCCTATAGGTTGATTTATTAATCAAGAACTATAGTAGATCAGAGGTCCGAGGCCAGCACAGGTAAATGGAGGTGGAGTATTTAGTAGAAGCCATGTAAAACTCTACTAAAAAACAAGCTTCTAAAATCCAAATTACATTTTTAAAGTGGAAACTGAATCCAAACAGCAAATCAGAGGTATCAGGACAATAGAAGAGATTGAAGTCTGAGTAACAGCCTAGTTGAAGTTGGTAATTATTATATGATTACTGATGTGTCCTTCTACATCTACCCTCAATAAACCATGCAGTGCTACATGCCTGGCATGAGTGAACCGCCAGGTACTTCGCAACTCAGCTAGCGCCGGGCTTCTTTTTTTTCCCGAAAATGTGTCTTAGTCACAATGTGATGCAAACTTGGAATGGAAAAAGGCTTAGGCCATTGCATCAAAGCACTTTGTATATGTTGACTGAAAGACTCAATCACACACAGATATAGAAGTGGTGCATATTAAATTAATGAGCATAGTCTACTGGTGTGTTCTAGTCACATCATATTGCAACCTAAATGCATTTTTGGCTAAATATTAGGTGAAAAAGATGCTCAGTGCTAGGAGAGTCTCTCGGGACCTGGCGCACTGAGAGGGACTGTTTGGCACAACTGCAGAAAAAATGTTCGAGGACATATCTGTACAGTATGTTATTTGATGATTCCACTCTATCTGTGGAGAAGCTGCAGGAAATGGGGCATCAACCACTGGATTAAAAGCTGGTGATGGATGGCCTTGCAAGATAAAAAAGAATATGAATACCCCAGTAAAGTACAATAATATACACTTTCTTTCAAACACATACAATATTGGCAAAGCCCATAATGAAAAGTGGTGCATGATGGAATTGTCCCTGGGCCCTCCCACCCACTCCTTTGTTGTATATTAAAAAATACATGCACAGTTTAACAAAGCAAGCACTTCAGTGACAGGGACTATCACTTTTTGAGGTTGAAGTGCTTGGTTTATTTGAGACCACACAAACCAAGCTACCAATTAGCTTAAGGCAGATAACAGTTTTGCTAGTCACTGATGTCATTATCATTCTCACACTAATCAGTGTTAATATAGTTATGACCACACAACATCAGCTCAACCCCACTTACAGAAGAACTTTGTTGTAATTGGTGACAAAGGTCTTCCTCATAGAATTTGTAGTTTATTTTTATAAACTTCACTTTTTCCACATTTTTTGGAAGTAGCGTTATACGCTGATCACTCACAAAGTTCCTGGCTTGGCTAAACACTCTTTCCAAGTACACACTAGAGGCAGTCACTATGGATGACTTTTGGACCTCATCCCAGCGGATGAAATCCCAACGCCGGAAGGCCAGCAGATGAAGATCCCAACTAAGGCCCGTATTCAATTTAGAGCGAAAAGCTGAGATCGGTGAAAAAGTTTTGCCAATGACATCATTTCCCCAAGCGGAAAAGTATCGCCGTATTCAATTTGAAATACTTTCCACCTAGGCAGAAAGTCAATGCCTATGAAAAAGTTTCGCCTATGAATAGCAGGCGGAAAAAAGTGCAGAATTGCGGTTTTGGGGTGCAACATTGCGGGAACCCCCGTGCAGCCTTTAGAAAGTCCCCCAAAGGTAATATGTAAAAAAATATTGAAAAAAGACTTAAGGACACCCAAAAAATGGCTTTCGATTCGGGGGTCAAAAAAAAACAAAGTTGGGGGACAAAGTTAAAAACTAGCCAAATAGACTCCAGGGGGGTCCCCAAGTATGCCCCAGGTGTTTTTTCGATTGCAGGTTTTTGTTGCAGCAGGTGGAATTTTCATGATTTTTTTTAACTACACTTTAGCAACTTTTAAATCTACTACCCCCCCATTTTCAAATACCCCAAATTTGCTGGGATAAGTTATTTTCTACAAAAAAACCTCCAAAATACTATTCTTCACCACTTATACAAAAACACTATTTAGCACCTATTGAGCCCATTAAAAAACACCAAATACCTTCAGCAAGCCAAATCGGGGGAAACCATAGTGAACCCCCATGTCAGAGCATCTTTTGGGTGGTTGATTTCCCCAAATCTGACAGGACTTTCCACTCATTTCACTTTTGCTGGGTCCCGTTTTCGTGTCCTTTCAAATTGAATACGGGGATACGCGGGGACGCACGCAATACTTTTCCACCTGCAAAACAGGCAAAGTAGGCGGAAAGTCCGGGAGGCGGAAAAGTATTGCGGGTGCGATTCAAATTGAATACAGGGATACGCGGGGATGCGTGCGATACTTTTCCGCCTGCAAAACAGGCAAAGTAGGCGGAAAGTTCGGGAGGCGAAAAAGTATCACAGGTGCGATTCAAATTGAATACGGGCCTAAGGTAAGTAACGACCCTAACCCTTCCCTCTCCCCCTCTAACCCTCCCTTAGGGGTATCTAACTCTAACCTCCCCCCTAGTGCCTAACCCTAACATCACCCAGGGGTGCCTAAACCTAACCCCCCCCCTCACACAATAAACCCGGGGGGGTGCCTGACCCTATCCTCCCCCGGGGGTGCCTGAGCCTAAACCCCTTTCCCAAGCCTAACGCTAACCCTCCTGGGGGGGTACCTAACCCTAAAACTACCCCCTCACATGGCAATCGGCTCCCGACATCCGGCTTACCTATGAATGGTATGCCAGGCATCAGGATTTTGTTGTGGGGCTAATGATAGGTGTCAGTATTTAGATGCCTATCATTAGTCCCATGCCGGTATTTCAGTATCAGGAAGCCAGCGGTCTGCATTTTGACCGCCGGCTTCCTGACTACATCCCGACTAGGGGGTGGATAGCTTAAGTAAGTCAAAGCTAGTTTTCCTCCTATTATTCAAAGCGACTGTGTGAGATGCTAATTTGGACAATGTCATTAAAATAATCCTCAACCATTTTATTGATGCTTACTGCATCAGATTGAATCACAGTAGAGGTGTCAATCATTGTGGGCATTTATTTTAAGCCTGACATGATGTCATAATGTTTCATTCTGATGCACTGAGTTGACTCATCATTCACTCTCCCAGTGGGACTCTTGGAAAGGTCAGTCTTTTCCTGGCAGCAGTATTTGCAGAAAATGAAGCAGAAGGCATTGTCATGTCATGTGCCATTTGAGCTGACAGCTTGCTTGCAAGAAGCTCTATGCATCTCTTAAGAACTATATCAGTTGGAAAGAAAGACATTGCATACATATTAAATCTAGGACCAAGTATGGTTGCCAAAATGTAATTATCCAATTGCAAGATACTGCAAATGATTTGATCCTGACAAAGCAAATAAAGACTCAATCTACAAGTCCAACATATTTTGCAGAATCGCATAGCTTCATCTTCTCCTTCAGCTTCTCTAGCTGTTTTTCCAGTATTTTAGTTAAAGGTATGATTCAGGCTGGCAGTGTCTTAACTTACTTAATAGGTACACCTAAAAAAAACATGTCTCTTGAAGAAACAGCTTACTGCCGAGAAAGCCACAGTGACATCAGAGAAAGTTTTGCCACACCACCAAGCTCTTAGTGCTATTTGCACAAGTCCGGTTGCATTATCAGACCCTCAGTGCTATTCTTATAATCACTGCTGCACCTGCTGCAGCCGTGAGGCTAAACATCGTCTCTTGTGTCCTTCCGTCCTCTGGAAGCTTCATGCTGCACAAATAGACAGCCACAGCCGCCCACTCTATCATCGGCCATGCCAGTCTGAACCACATGACTTATGATGAGAGATCAAGCACCCACAGGCACAGTGAGTACTGCAGTAACAGACAGCTATGGCCGATCCTTCATATACTGGCCTTATTAATCTGACTTTATGATTGCTGGTGGAGGTCTGATACCCGCAGGTTATTGAGTACCATTTTTTGCCAGACATGATTGAGTCCACTGCCTGCTGTCATGACTTAAACAAAAATATTTTAAAAAATGATTGTGATATTGTTTAATGCTTATAAAGCTATGGGCCCTATTTACTACAATCCGTATTAAAATGCAGATTGTAGTGTGATATTACCTACAGAAGTCACTTGCAATAAAGCTCTATCCCTGCGAATCCCCTCAGCATCCTTATCACTGTATTTCACAAAAAATACAGTGACAAGGTGGCTGTGCATGAGCTGACCAGCCGCTGCTACCCCCCGTGATCGCGATCCCCCCTTCCCTTAAATTGACTTACCTCTGGTGATCAGGGCTCCAGTGATGTCTTCCGTGGCTCCGGTCAGCTGGTCTCCCATCCTGCACTGTGACCCGTTCAGCTGATGACCAGGTCACAGTGCAGGATGGGAGACCAGCTGACCGGAGGGAGGACATCACTGGAGCCCCGATCTCCGGTCCATGGACTCTGGTAAGTTTTTTTTTTCGTTTTTTTTTAGCAGTGATCAGCTTTTGGTCTGCTTAGACCACACAGCTGATCAATGGGGCCAGCTCTGGGCTCTGCTCCGCCTGTTAGAGAAGAGCAGGAGTCCAGAAACCAGGGGAGACCATGGATAATGCCACCTCCAGGTGGCGTTATTATGACAGGGTTTCCCCTGGTATTTTTTCACAATTTATATTTAGTAACTACCAGATCGCATTTCCCATTACAATTATGGGAAATGCGATCTTATTACTAAAACTAAGTCATAATTAGGGCTTGGAGTAGAATTTTACGAATTCTACTCCAATTACCCTTTAGTAAATTTAGGTGATACTAAAATAATGTGAAAAGGGTGTGAAAACACTTTATTTTAGTAAAAATAATGTTAATAAATAAAGCCCAATATGAGAAACAGCGGTGCAACTGCAGTTTAAGGGACTGGGAATACATCATCCTTGGTGTTTGGATTCAATTTTAACAGTTTTTTGGAGAGACTTTGGCTTATTTAAGTAGCAAGTTATAGAGTTTGGCCAAACTAAGTTAAATACTTCTAATACCCTATCAGCAATAGGTGATTCTCAACCAGTGTGCATTACAAAACATTGCTACATTGTTCCAACATGAATTTCCTGAATTGATACTCTGGTTTCATTAACTTGCTATTTTGTTTCAATAGCTGCTGCTTAAACAGATTGTTCAAATATTCCAACTGACTTCTTAGGTCATTGTTTTATATTGTCCTTTCAATGTTTTGCTATGAAATATTATATGTACTGTATTTAAGGATCTGTATTTTATATACCTCAAGTCTGTTGGGAGATTTATTAAACCATTCTATATTTAATTGTGGTCCTTGTAGTGTCACTGTGCTCCTATAAGTCAAGTTCCTATATGTTAACGCTGGAGCCTGCCTAAAACCAGATAGTTATCAGGCATTTTTTTTCAGAGCCTGCTGAGCTCCTGAAAAGAATTGCCCGATAAACAGGGGTGCAGAAAGGGAGTGAATTACCCAAACCCGAGCATGTTGGCGGAGCCTGGGCCCGACACCATAACAAACACAACCCCCTGCAGCCGGCCACCACCTCTTACCTGTCAGCAGCCCATCACATGCTGCTTTGTGCTGGGCTGCAGTGGGACCAGGGAGACTGATGCCGGTGAACATAGCACTGCTACTTGTGTATTTTTTTAGGGGGCATGGCCAAGGCTCCCGTGATTAAGCCATGTTCCTTTATGATGAGCACAGGCTTCGGGGCTAATTGTATTAGCCCAGGGGATCAATTAGCGAGCAGTAAAGTATTGTGGCTAATTGAATTCCCCTCAAAGTAAGTGGTAGACACACTAGTGCTCTTTGTTTTGCAATTATTTATTTGTTGAGAGACATTATTAAAATTACGTAAAAGAGCAACATTTTAGGAGATTGCTTGGTGTGTTGAAGGTTCCAATGAGTTTATTGTCTTGCTGTATTCTGTCCAATTGAGCTAAATTATAGGATATATAAAAAAGGCAATATTACAATAATAAAGCCCCAATTATTCAGCATATTAAACAGTATTCCAACACTCTGTCATGTACGTAAGTGTGCCATTTTTTGTTATAAATGCAGCACTTGGACATCATAGACATATTATCATGTGTTTACAGAAAAGGTCTATCTGCTGTTACAGTAGTTTGCTTTACAAGCCCTTACATATTTATATCCTTATCCATACTCACTCACATTTTATATATTCACACTTTTTTCCTGGGTATATGCTGAGAGGAAGCAAATTTCCAATTTCTGTCTTGGGAACCTGTATATCTAGAAACTGCTCAGGCAACAATAATTACAGACATGTGACAAGAAGATGTTCAAACTTTAATAAGAGCTGCTGCTCACATCTCTTGGATTGTAGCAAGAAATATAAATCCTTCTTGTAGTTGGAAATATATTTTGTGTAAAGTTCAGCAAACAAAATACTTTATATATTGATTTTTATCTACAACATGTATACAGTATTTATCAGAATAACTTAGTGTTTTTGTTTTATGACTGCATATTCACTATTATATACCTTTTTTTAATATACAGAGAAATCCTGTGGAACTTACATTTGAAATTGATGATCAGACTTTTTGTTACAAAATCAGTGGATCATTGGCCTCATTAAGGACCTGATTCAGCAAGGAATGCAATTCTGCGTATAAGCACGCACAGCAGTTGCTAATATCCACGGTGCTATTTAAATGTGTGCATTCACATTGCGTAAATATAGACCCCCCATTACCACCCACAAACGGAACTTCCTGTCAATGACTTTCTATGGAGTCTGCGTAGCCTCTGTGTACAGAGTTCTGACTGGAGCATCTGGCTTGTGCACGGCAATGCATACGCATGGGTAGTGCAAATTATTTGACCAATTGCATGCGTATGTGCAACTGCGTTCCTTGCTAAATCAGGCCCTAAGTGGTTTCAGATCGAGGCAAATTCATTATTTTAAAAAATCGTTTAGGTTATGCAGAAAAACTAAACAAATTGTGAACATTGGAATAAAGGATGACTTCATTAGAATGTATACATACATATCCAAGATCAATACAATATTTCAATCTTCTTAATCTGAGATTGTGAAGATGACAAGAGGATTTTGGAAGAAGCTATTTTCTCCAGCAACACAGAACTGTGATGTGGCACCGTGAAGTGACAAGGAGACATCAATATGGAAGAAAGATATTTTCTCCATCTTCACTGCATTTGTAATCAGAACTTTTTCGTAAAGGAGTCAGTGATGGCCATTTAATTGCACAGATTAAACATAATCTGTATGCCTTCCAAACAAGAAATACTATATTAAGCTATAATGAATAGAGGGCCTGATTCATTACGGATCACAACTGCACCAGCATAAACATTGGGCCGATTGTTGCGTCCTGGACATGAATCGCAGTGCGTGTGCACAACAGCTACACTGTGATCGCACTGTAATTACGCAGAGCACGGTAAACCATTGCAGACTGGTTGACAGGTAGTCAGCATTTGGGGGTGTCAACAGGGGAAGTGGTTGGAGAAATGCAGGCGTGCATAAATTAGCCACTGTGACGGCATACGCAGTTTGTGTACTCGCGATGAGGTTAGCAATTTCTGAGTAAGGTCAGAGCTGTTGTAATTGTGTGTGAGGGGCCGATGTTACTCAATGTTCCTGAAGTTCAGTATATCCAGCACTGCAAGGTATTACAGATGCGAGATAGCTGCAGTGGGCGTCTCCATGCTGGATGTGCAACGGCATTGTGATAGCATTCATTAGCATATTTTCACAGCGGGTCTGCGTGCATAATCGCAGCTGCAATCGTAATAGAGATCTATAGTGAATCAGGCCCAGAATACATTATTGGGTGGATGTTAAACCACATATTTTTCATTCAACATTTGTGTTGCTTGTACTGTTCTAAATCTGAAACATATATAATGTTGTTTATCCTCATCCACACCCCGCAATTAACACTAAAATATGTTCTTATTTTTTAATACATTTAACATTTTAAAGATCATCTTAATTTTGTGATAATTATAGAATAAATGGTAGGGCTAAATGGCCTACATATTGTAGTGGTATAAAGCATCTGTTTATTTTGGTCCCAGCAGGGTAGAGTGCCTAGAAGTGTCTCAGATTTGGGGCTAATGCCAGCATACAACACTACGCACTAGACATCATCACACTTGCCGATGCCAACAGAGGCCATTCAGCAGCATGAGGTCCGACAGAGGATGTCGCTGACAACGCGCAGGAACGCACATCATCAGCAACAAAGTGGATACACATTTTGGTGTCTCGTTTTATGTTCACTTTAGGATTTTGTTAGAGCATTAGTGATCACAGATGGATGGCACACCTGTGAGCACACCAGAAAAGGGGCGTGCCTCCCTGTGAGGGGCATGGTCTCATGGCAAGCCGACCTCCACATTCCATCACTCATACAAGAGAAAAGGAGACAGCTGATGATTGAATGAGTAGAGACATGAATCATAAAGATCCAAAACACAGCATAATATGTGCCCGGTGTGACCTCTCATACTAAAGATACACAAATAGAACATAGGAAACAGACATTTGGATGGAAAATAATAATATACAAATTGAATCTCACATTTACTACTGTACTACCTGCTCAGCGACATGTGGGAAGGAGCCGCAGTCACACTCCTCCTCCTCACCTGGGCAGCAGACATGACACAGTCACACCTGCACTCATGTGAGGGGGGCTGCAGAGTGTGACACTGAGCCCAGATTCACACAGTGACAGCAAGCCTGATGCCAGAGCCTGCATTAATATCACTGCTGACCCCCTCCCCAAACTGGTCTTTACTACATAGCAGGGCCTCCGATTCAAAGCATGGCACACAGCAGGGTCCTCAATTCATTGTAAGACAAACAGTAGGAGCCCCCCTTCATAGTATGCCACACATTAGGACCCCCATTCATAGTATACTTCACAGTAGTAGTGCCCTCCATTCACGTTATGCCACACAGTAGTAGTGTCCCTTATAATACATTATTGTACACAGTAGTGATGTCCCTTATTTGACATTATGCCACACACTGTAATGTCCCTAATAAGACATTATGCCACACACAGTAATGCCCAATAAATTATGCTACACACAGAGATGCCCCTTATAATACATTATGCCACACACAGTAATGCCCCTTATAAACTCACACAACTTAGTTCTGTCCCACCATTGGCTATGCTGTGCAATGTGGAATACAAACAGAGATGGATAGGAGAAAAGAAAGAAGGACTGGTCCCAGCACTAGATTGGGGGTAATAATTGGTTATGTAAGTGAAATTCTAATCAATCAAAATTCATATGGATAGGTGCACCAGGAAGTAAATTGTACAGTGAAAACATAAAAAAAGGAGGAGGACATCTCTCTGGGGCACACTAAGAAGAATTAGTGGCCCATTTAATGTTCTATATTTGCGGCTATAACCCCAAAAACACCCATTTTTGGGGGTTAACGGCAAATATTAAGTTTCCCCTGCATGTATGAAGGAGGGACTACAGCAGGTATCGGAGATACCTGCTGCAATCCCTCCATTCCTACTGGCAGCATCATCCCAGATAGGTTTCTATGGGGGATGCAGGCAAATTTACCAACATGCAATGCATTCTGGAGATTGGCCCCCACAGCTAACGCCATGTGAAGATGGTGTTGCCCGATGTAGCCTATGGGCTACACTGCACATGATCAGCCGCCGGTGGGTTCCTCCGGATCCCTCGCTGGCACTGGCAACCATGCATGTGCAGTAAGTGGGACTGTGCATGCACAGCAGCCCTGGCAGCTCTCCGGGCACATGGCAGGGACAGGCTCCTTTGGAAGCCCTTGTCCCTGCATGTGCCGGATGATGCATCCTGGTGCTATGATCGCATTTTGCAATGCAATCATAAGTGATATTGTCATGCCCAGATTGCATTGCAATTGCGATCATTAATAAATGGGATCCTAAATGTAGTATTGCTAAAAACAATAAATTTTATGTTTGGACTAAACTCAATGAACATATACATAACAAATATAGGCATAATGAAATATCTGGACTGAATGTAAATTAAGCCTGTGGATCTGGAGTCCAGTATATTCATAGCTAATTAAAATACAAAAATAATAAACAAATTGTAAAGGCAAAAATGGGATACGTTCGGCATCCCGGTGCCGAAATCCTGACGCAGGTCAGAATCCCGAAGCTGGCATCACGACCACTAGGATTCTGAAGGTAAGTAGAGGGGTTGAGGGGAGGGTTAGAGGTTAGGTTTAGGCCCTAGTGGGAGGGTTAGGGTTAGAAACTAAGGGGGTAGAGTTAAGTAAAGGGTGCAGGGAAGGGGAGGTTAGGTTCAGACACTAGAGAGGGTAATGTAAGCATACCAACCAACAAGTGTTGGTATGTTAACTCTGTTGGGATGCCGGCATTGGGATTCTGACCACTGGCATCCCGATTGCTGGCATTCTGTACCTAATGCGGTGAAAACATGTGGTGGGTGTGACAAGGGGAATGAAACAACAATTGAAGACATGATTAAAATAAAAACGCTACACCAGCCTGCATACGTACAACTATAGTGGAATTAGTGGAATCCCATTCTTATATTACACCTGAAAATCTGTATAATGCTAGTAGGTAATTTATATTGTTAGAATAACAAGTACACTAGGCACAGGATACGTTCAGTATCCCGGCAAAAGGGATGCTGGCGATCAGAATATTGAAGCCGGAATACCAAAACTTTGTCAGAATCCAAGCGCCAGCATCCCAACCATCGGCATAAGATAAGTAGCAGGGTTAGGCACTAGAGGGAGGGTTAGGATTAGGCACTAATGGGGGAGGGTCAGGTTTAGCCTCAGGGAGGGGGAGGTTAGGTTAAGGTACTAGGGGCAAGGTTAGGTTTAGGAACCAGGAAGGGAGGGTTAAGGTTTGGGTTAGGGAGAGGGTTAGGATACCGATGGACAGGTATCAGTATCCTAACCCTGTCAGCATGCCGGTGTCTGGATAATGACCACCAGGATCCCAACCGCTGGCATCCTGCACCCTTTCACAGACAGGCTACTCTCTTTATCACTGGCTCCACTAAGAGGCATACAGGTGTCAAACTGTTTGAAAAACTCAAATATGTGATAACTTTTCAGTCTGGCTTCCATTCTCTCCACTCCACTGAAACTACCCTCACAAGAGTCAGCAACGACCTCCTTGCTGCCAAATCCAAAGGCAGCAAAGCTCATTCTCCTGGACCTATCTGCTGCTTTCGACACTAACACCCTCTGCTGCTGCAAATCCTTCACTCCCTTGGTCTAAGTGACACTGCCCTCTCCTGGCTGTCCTCCTACCTCTCTGACCAATCCTTTTCTGTTTCCTCTCATGACTCCTCTTCCCCCCTACAGCCTCTTACAATAGGTTTCCCCCTAGGTTCTGTTTTTGGACCTCTCCTATTCTCCCTCTATACATCCTCTCTAGGTGAATTCACCAGCTCCTTTGAGCTTCATTATCATCTTTATGCTGATGATACTCAGATCTATCTTTCCTCCCCTGACCTCTCCCCCTCTCTACTGGCAATTTGTAAACTTAATATGTCTAAGACTTAGCTGATAGTCTTCCCACCCTCCCACATAACCTCACTTCCCACTATTTCTTTATCAATTGATAGCACAACTATTTCCTATATCCCCAAAGTGCAATGTCTGGGAGTTATACTGGACTCACCCATTTCCTTCAAACCATATGACCAGTACCTCTCACAGTCCTGTCATTTTCATCTCAAAAATATTTCCAAGATCAGACCCTATCTCATCCAGGATGGTACTAAAACCCTTATACACTCACTGGTCATTTCCAGATTAGACTACTGTAACCTCCTCCTATCAGGCCTCCCCAATTCTCATCTCTCTCCTCTCCAGTCTATCATCAATGCTGCTGCTCAGCTCATCTTCCTCTCAAATGCTCTACATCTGCCTCCCTTCTCAAATGAGTGATACATGTATATGCTAGGTTTGCACAGGTGTCAGTCGATTGGTGAATACAGGTGTCAGTCGATTGGTGAAAGCCTAACAGATGACCTGAATCTATTCCGCATAAAAGCCGCTCATCAAGAACTTCATGGCACTTCTTGTAAAAGGGAAGATTGCTCCCTGAAATGCGTTGAAGCCTGTTTGTCATTGGAGTTTCACCAGGGAGATCAGAACACACGGACCAAGATCAAAAAGGGCACCTGCCTAGTGAACTGAAGCACAGCGGTGTGCTCTGTCTTACTTACCTTTTTTTGTGTCCATGCCTCCTGGTGAGAACCTGTACAATTAAAAGTCTATTACTGGATACTGAGTTTACAGAGATCACTTTCTTCAAACTGCTTTCAAATAAAAAATAATTTGTGGGAACGCGTGCAGAATACAAATGTAAGTTCTCTTCCTTATTGGAATTGCATTGATGCTTAGAAATATGTTGAGGATTTGTAAAGAAACCTTTCTATACATACGGGTGAGAATGTCAATGTAAGTTATACAGCCATCCCTGAATTTTTATGAAAAGGATAAAGATACCTTTTATGTGTATGCGGGTGAGAATCTCCATGTAAGTTTTTAAACACTTTACTAAGAGCTCACCCCTGGAGGAACTGTCCCCTGCAGTGTACACACATTACAACAGAGGAAGCACTGGTTTAGTGAATCCTGCTTTTGATACTTGGTTGCTTTTGCTCTGCTGCTCATGTGGGTGTTACGGTCACTAATGTAGCAATATATATTATCCATGTCCTTATCCAGCATTGTATTGTATTGTATTGTACTGTAAGTCACTGGCCACCTATTTGTTTATGTACATTCAAAGGTGCTGCAGAATATTTGTGGTGCTATATAAATAAATGATAATAATAACAAAATGCCTTACCCCACAAAGACACTCATCAGGATTTGTCATTTCTGATAATGCAAGTAACATTGTATGAGTACTATAACTGGGTCAATTTGAACACATTCCATGTTTTGCTTACACAATTAACTTGGTGGTTCAGAATTTCTTTAAAAATTACATGTCTATGCAGGAATAATGGTTGTGGTCTGTAAATAATTTCTGGGCATATTCAGCATTCAGAAAGTGCATGTTGAAGATTGCAGCAGATGCAAGAACAATTTAATTTGCCATTCCACCAACTAATGCAAGAGGTAGTAACCTGGTGGAATTCTACCCTTTATATGCTTTAGTGATTTGAGGAAAAGCAACAAGCTATCATGATGTGCACATGAAGCCATAAAATAGGGATAGGTGAGATGTTACCACCTTACTGCAGTACCCTGGAAATACTCTCAGTTTTAAGCAAGCTACTGAAACCATTTGAAATTGTAACCTGTGAAGTGAGTTTAGAAACTGCCAGCCTGAGTCAGGTCACACCCTTACTTAAACTACTGGAAAAGCAGCTAACTAAGCTGAAGTCGGAGATGAAACTAAGAAATTCCACCTAGTATGGTAGACTTTAGATCAAGTTATTTTTTCACTTTTCCAGGACCAAAGAGTTTGCAACATCTTGCAATTGGATCACTACAGTTTGGCAAACATGCTTGATCCTAGGTTTAAGTCCTATGTAGTGGCTTTCTTCCACCTGAGACAAACTTAAGATATGCAAAGAGCCCCGTGCAAGCAACTTGTCAGCTCAAGAGGCATGTGACAGGACTTCTCCTGCTTTTTCAAGAGACCCACTGGTGATGATGATGAATCAACTCAGTGCACCAGAGTGAAACATTATGGCATCTGGTCAGGCTTAAAAGAAGTGCTCATAATTATTGACACCTTTACAGTTCTCAATCTGATTCAGTGAGTATATCAATAAAATGGTGGAGGATTAAATTAGCATGTCACACAGTCCCTTTGAATACTTGGAGGAAACAAAGGCAATTTGGAGACCCTTGTACAAAAGTAGAAATGTATAATTAATTGATAAGTTAATAACAAACCTCTCCAACCAGCAAATCAAGGACATATCAAATAACATCATACAGATACAAGATAAAGATGAAAGATACAGAACATCAACACCTGTGACAAGTACAGTAGCTGTCCAGAATGAGATGTTGTGCTGTTGTGACCTCTAGAAGAGAGCTGAGAAGCTGAAAATGATACCTCAACATCTACCAAAAGATAAAGATACAAAATACAGAACATCAACACCTGTTACAAGTGGCTGTCCAGAACGAGGTGTATGTTGTTGCTGTGACCTCTAAAAGAGAGTTGAGAACCTGGAGCTGGTACTGTACTTTAATATCTACTTGTTGTATATTGAAATGATTTGCACAGTTTAACAAACCAAGCAGTTCACCGACAGGGACTACCACTTTTGTGGCTGATGTGCTTGGTGTGTTAAGGTCCCAACAAAAAAAAACATTTTGGTAGTTTGGTTAAATCAAGTTACCAATGGGCTTAAGGATAACAGTGTTAATTTTCCTCACCATTGGAAGATGTCATAATTTTCACCAACATCCTCATAACTGTTGTTAATATCAGCATCACACAATATTTGCTCATCCCTACTGGAATCCACCATTACAGAAGGCTCTACTTCTTGCAATTTGTGACAAAGTCTTCCTCATAGAATTTGTGGTTCATTTTGATGAACATCAGTTTTTCCACAGTTTTTGGAAGTAGCCACCTACACCAATTACTCACAAAGTTCTTATCTGTGCTAAACACTTTTTCTGAGTAGACACTGGAGGGTGGGCAGCTTAAGTACACCATAGTTATTTCTGGGGCTGCCTTCAGAGATTCTGGGGCTCATTACTAACAAAATAGGCAGCCCCCCTATATAGGGCAGAGATGAGTGGAGCTGTGAATAATGTCGGTGGAGCTATTTCAGGGGTGTTACCTCAGATGGTGCATAAACCAGGCATGGCTAGGCATTGTGGAGGGGGTTGGAGGGTGGCACAGGGCAGGGAAGACTGGACAAGGGAGGGGACTGGGCAGGAAAGGGTAAATTGTAGTGGCAAAGGGCAGGGAAGGCTGGTTGGACTAGTAGGGGTGGCAAAGGGCCATAGGAGAGGGTGAGGGAAGACAGGCTGGCAGGACTTAGCAGGCTGGCTGGACTGGGGGATGGGCAGGGCAAGGCAGGCTGGCTGAACTGGAGGGGCACAGGAAAGGCTGGCTGGCTGGCTGGACTGGGGGAAACAGTGCAGGGAAGGCTGACTGGAAAAGAGAGGAAGGACACAGGGCAGGGTCAGCATACTTGCTTTCTTTATTGTTTTCCTGTCCTGAGAGAGAAGGGGCCCAGCTGGCAGTGGCAAGGAATGCATCGGGCAGCAGGCAGGGAGAAAGAGCATCAGCACTGCGGCATTCAACTAAAAAACACAATGATTTAGAACAAAAATCAAAACATGGGGATCTGTGCACATCTCTACTACAAAGTCATTTCCTGATGTACATTGTGCATATGAATTTGTAAGGACTGAAATGCCCAATATCTCATTTATGTATACAGTAGTATGTACAGTATATGAAAAGGCCTGCAAGTAGCAGTGATAAAACATGAGGCCTGAAACCCATCAGATGTAGCAAGCTTTTTCACATTTGTATCTATTTACTTTTACTAAGACATTACTTTGACTGTATAAATACATTTGTTCAAAAAGGACACATGACATCACAAAACTGTGCTTATATGGCCTTATTTAGTAGCTTGATAAATTACTCTTGAAGTGTATTTTGAATTTTTTAAATGTATATTACTTTATTGAATTTCAATAAAAATGCTAATATTTAATAATATTTAATAATGTACAAAAAAAAGTTGTACAGTTGTTTTTATTTTGTTTTTTTTTGTGGTTTTGCGTGTTGAAGAAAACGTTGTTTACTAGTGTTCTACTCCATTTGGGAAATGTTATAAAAAATACATTAATCTTTGGAGACCAAATAATAAGTCTACTGAGGTGCCTCATTAGTAAATCAGACACTGAAAATACTGATTCAACACAGGATATAAATTGTTATTTGACTAAGGAAAAAAAATAAATTTACAATTATGGCTCATTCTTTTTTCAATCAGCATCATAACGTTTTCCTCTCTTTCCTAGGTTAATTCATTTCAGCATTTTTGCTTATAGATGGATCATATTTTACCGATAAATATAGTCTTCTGTAAAAAGTATATTTTTTAGATAATTCTTAAAGATGTTTGATTGATTTAGAAATACTGTAAGGTATCTAGATGTGGCCAGTATGTTATTTGCCATAGTTCTGCTATCTGCAAATTTACTTATAGTAAAACGAACCATAATCTTTCATTGTGGTGGACTTGAACATACTTGTTTATAAACAGCCAAAAATTACAAAATTATTTTTTTAACCATGATTGTGTTCAAAAACATAAACAGAGGATGATATCAAATATTAAACTCTGTAAATATATTGAAAAACTTTATTTCAATGTACTTTTAATGCAATTTTAATTTCTATTTTAAAAGTAATGTATGCTTTCTCTCTTGGAAAATCTATTTTTAAACTTTTTTATTGGAGTTTAAGCCCATAGCATAGCCCTTCCAATTTTAGAGACATGGCAGATACAAGCTAGCAAACAATCAGATTATAGAACTATTTTATAGTTTATAGTAAGTCAGTATGTATTGTACATTCATCAATTTCCAAGGTACATGTAAAGATGCTTCTTACATGGAACTTCATATACATGTTTTAATTTTTAGTACAAAATAGAAGATGCAAAGCTGAGGTCCAAAAATGACTTAAAGGTAAATAGCCATCTTTCTTAATCATTTCATGTTTTTTTTATAATTTTGCACATACATTATGGTTTTAGTGAGCTGATTCTAAGTGGTGTTAGCAGGGCCATGGCACCACATATATTTTACATTTGTTATTTAAAATGAAATATATATAATCAGTTCAGTAAGAACAGCATCAGAGATAATGAATCATTCCTATTTAAGTGTGTGAAAGTCTCCCATATACCAGTATATTGGATAATATCATTCACAAACCTTAATAGGCTATTGTGATCCTTTTGCTTGTTTCAATATATCATTCTGGTTTTATTAATCACCATTATATAGTATTTGACATGGAAGATGTAGTGAGAAGATAACTCTACTTCAAAAGCAGTATATAACTTCATAAATTATACCATATATAAATGATAATATTACCACAGTCCTACAGTAAAAGAAAGAGTATGCATACAAAACAAGATATACAGTATGTGTCTCTGTGGTGGAAATTTAAGTCTTACATAATAGAAGTTTGTGTGGAATTTAAAATGCAATGTTTAATAAGCAACTCACAAAATGTATAAATGGAAAAAATCCTATACTATATACTATATTATATAGGATAGACTAAGCATTCATTCATAGGCACATAATACAAATATTATTCTGACTTCAAACTAAAATTAAGGAATAAAAACTGTGAACACCTTCAAAATATTATCTCTTAAATGTGAGGGTAATGGCATGTGCATACATGTCACACTTGACAACATCAATATCAATGACCCAATAACAAATGTGTAAAGTGATTAAAAAAAAGAACAACAGATATAAGTGAAAAATTATGAAACTGAGATAAAAAGAAATATGCAAATCCTGTAAATTCTAAAGTCCCATTGATGCACTAAATGTAGAATGTCTCCCTGAGGCTGTCTGTGAAAATGGTTACCACATAAGAGGTGTGTTTGATTCAAATGCAGTAACTTTATGACCAAGTTGGTTAAAATTACGATAGTTATTAAAATGTTCTGAAACTCTATGTGCAGCTATATTGTTATCAAAGATTTCCTCTGTTAAATGATTCAGGTATCCTGCCTATTGTAGGAGGTAGAGACATTGTAATAGGTACTCTACATATGTGGCATCACAGTTTATGAAATCATCTGTTGTAAAACTCCCTTCAAATCCTGTAAAGAACTATTTTGGATTACTGACCATATGCTCACATGTAGTACACTATGGGCCTGATTCAGACTTTGGAATAGAAAGAGATATCTCTCTCAAATGATCATCTTGGCGAAACCATGCTGTACTGTAGGTGGGGCAGATTTAAAATGTGCAGAGAGATTTAGATTTGGGAGGAGTGTTTCCAGACTGACATCTAAATTGTAGAGTAATAATAAAGCTGTGCAGTATTTGTGAGCTACATGCAAAAGCAGCCAGTATTTACCCCACATGTAAAAAAATTAATGTATTTACATCCCTTGCATTGCAATATGGTTTGTTCAGGTTCACAGTTGAGAGTGATATCTCACTCTATTACCAAGTCTGAATCAGGCCCTATGTTTTATTAAATAAAAAAATGGAATGGGTATGTAATTCCGTCTGTCGGCATGCCTCCTATCAGAATACCAACAGCGGCATCCTGGTGGTTGGTATCCCAACAGGGGTCAGCTAACTATACTTAACCTCTTCCCTTCATCCCTAACCCTCCCTTCTTGTAGCCTAATCATCCCCGTTAGTGCCTAAACCTAACCCTCCCCCTTAGTGCCTAACCCCCTCCAGTGGTGCCTAACCCCTAAGTGTCCCCCCTAGGGGTGTTTAACTCTAACCACCCCCGAAAAAACCTAACCCCGCTACTCTCCCTAATTCTAACCCTCCCCCCTGTGGCTAACACTAAGGGTGCCCCAGACTAACCTTGTTCGGGGTGCCAAATTAGTATTTCGACACCTATCTTAAGTCCCTTGTCAGGATCTCACTGTTGAGATAACTACATCTAAAAAAACTTCCATGTAGTTTTCAGGGAGCCAGATATTTGCATTTAACTGTGCCTTCTGCTCTATGTGTTAATGGAAACTAGGTATTAATAATACCTTATTTTTTTAATACTCATAAAAACAATATTGGGCTTCTCTTGAATAACAGAAATAGTCATGTTTAAGCAGTTTTAATAATACTTCTTGTAATGTATAGTTGCATTTAAATATTAACCCTGTGGAGAATTATTACTAATAATAGTAGCAATAATGGAGTCTCTATTGAATACTAGGGCAAAAATAAGTACATCTTGGACCAAGTTGTTGTGGAAGCCACTACCCTTAGATTTTTATATCATGTCATTGCTTGAAGATTAAGGGGCAAATTCAATTACCAGCAGTAAATTACAGCAGGTCATTATGGGAGATAGTGTGGGGCTTTAATGTCCGGGGCTATTCAATTAGCCTCCTGCATTCACCCTATAACCTAGTAAACGCACATTAAAAATGTTAACACGGGTTATTGGGCGTAAACACACAGGATTCGTGATAAGTTTACAGACCTGTCTATTAACTGGCAGTTATCACATGATAACTGCACAGTTCATGGGGATTTCTTTCCAGGCCTCAGGAGATCAGAAAATTAATCCCCGATAAATGGGGCTAATTAAATGAGGGCCAGCAATCAATTAGCACCCGTTAAAGTACAGTTACTTCTTAATTGATCAATTGATCTTTTGGTATATGATTTAACTTTGGTCTGTGCTGAACACAAGTAGAATATAATTTTTAGAATCAACAAAATGTGATAATTCGAAGTGATCATCTGGATACCGAGCACTGAGAAAATTAGATCCAAAAAATTAGCAAAAATATAGTTATAATAAAAACTGAAAAGATAAATAGGCAATATATGTAGCCGGCAAAGAGAGGTTCTGGTGACGCTGCTACCAGTCTTTGCAAGCACAGAGGAAATCAGTGCTGAATCAGTTAGGTCTCTGGATCAGGTGCAAATAGCACTTTAGGTAAGTAAACCTCTGAAATTTGGTTAATAACGGCAAATAATAATATTTCATCTCAAAAACATCGCTTTTGGGTGGAAATTTTTGAGAATAGAAAATAGTCACAACTGGATATTTCTGGTATTTTATGCCTCCAAATTACTTGCCATAATGGTCTTTTTATTTTTTTAAATTTATTTATTACCAATTATTCATATAGCGCACACATATTCCACAGCACTTAACAGAGAATATTTAGCCATTCACATCAGTCCCTGCCCCAGTGGAGCTTACAGTCTATATTCCCTAACACATGCACACAGGGTTTATTTAGTTGGGAGTCAATTAACCTACCAGTATATTTTTGGATTGTGGGAGGAAACTGGAGTACCCGGGGGAAACCCACGCAAGCACAGGGACTATATACAAACTCCACACAGTTAGGAGTGGTACTGCAGTATCATGAACAATTTACATATACAGTACTTGGCTTGCCTTCAGGACAATAGTTTTTATTCTTCCCTCAAATATGCTTCATATTTTTATATACTCTAATTACATATAAATTGTGTGAAATGCATGATTTGCATAAAATATCCATAAAACTGTACTGTATACTGTTATGGTTTTAAATTACTTTTGCTGGCAATTTAATGATTTATTTAATAAAAAATTGGTAATCAACAGTAAGTAATAGTAACCAATTAGATATCAGTTATAAGAGCCCTTCTGCATCCAGACTAATGAAAGGTAATATCTGATCATTTGCTTTGGGTTATACAGATAGGTCACATATATCTATCCTTCGTGTGCTACAAGTCACATTACGCATGAGCGCCGGGTTACTCGGTAGCACCAAGTGTCTTTTCATGTAACTTTTTTCATAAAAATACATCTTATTCGCAAAGTTATGTGAATAGGACATACAAGCAGCTGATGCTGATTAAAATGATGTGCGGTATGCCTATATTCTGTCCGTAACTGTGGTTATATCTGCATGCAAAATGCTACGTTACAGTGTTTAACGTGCAATGAACTAGATGTATGTGGACACATCTGTAGCTAGAGGTGAGTGGTTCGGTTTTCCTGAAATATGAAAACACCCAAACTTAGCGGTTCCTAGTCAAATTGAGTCCTAGCTTGGAATCATTTTGGGGTTCCGAGTCGAACAGAGTCTCAATTTCAGTTCTGTAGAAAGTTCGGAAATCGGACTTAAATTTTTTTTTATTTGATTTTCATCGATATTTAATTATCCAAAACCGAACTGAAACCAAATTCGAACCAAAGGGTGGTTTTGCCAAAACCAAAACATGATGATGAATTAGAATCAAAACCAAAACATGGGGGTCCGCGCACATCTCTAGTTATAGCACAAGTTCTTCTTTACCTGTTTATATAAATAAACCTAATACAGTGAAACTGTCATAATTACTGCTGTGCCCTAGAAAATACAGTAGCATGCTTTTATCACTGTAGTTATAAGAACTGTCTATATAAGCTATGATTTGTTATATTCTTATTATATAAATCTTAATAACAATTAGGTTGCACAAGTATATTATATAGTTTTTGCCAAAATGTATTTCCGGAAGCTACAGCATTACATAATAATTATAATAATATTTTATTCATTGACTTGCTAGTAGATGAAACAAATGTGTGATCATTATTATATTTTATATCTATTTTGCACCAAGTGTACTGCATTTAAGTATGTAAAGCAATATATGAGAAGCCATACTGTATGTTAGGCATGTTTTCTTTTGTATTCACAAAATAACACATTCATTGTAATGTAATGTCTGATAGCAATAAACATTGTTTAAGAATCTGCTGTTACTATGCCAACAGGCAAAATGAACCACTCCAGTGTTACGGAATTCATTCTCTTAGGATTTTCCCTAACACGAGATAAGCACATGTATTTGTTTATGTTATTTCTTCTAATATATATTTTAACACTACTGGCCAATGTTGTGATTATTATACTTGTGTACAGCGATTATCGCCTTCATAACCCAATGTATCTGCTTCTTAGTAATTTTTCTTTCCTTGAGATCTGCTACTCAGCAGTTACAGTGCCCAAAATGCTTTCAGATTTAATTGGTCAGAGTCGGTCAATTTCCATAGCTGCCTGTATTACTCAGTACCATTTTTTTTCTCTCTGTGCTGCAACAGAGCATTTTCTTCTGGTCATCATGGCTTATGACCGCTATGTGGCTATTTGTCAACCTCTTCATTATGGCGGTATCATGAGCAATAAGTTTTGTATTCAACTTATTTTAGCATGCTGGTCTATCAGTGCCTTTTCTCTCACAATACCAGCAGTTTCTGTATCAAAGCTTCATTTTTGTGGACCCAATACAATTGACCATTTCTTTTGTGAATTTAATCCACTATTGAAACTTTCCTGCACAGACACCTATATTGCTCAATTTATTTTTAACTGTCTCGCTTGGGCTATAATACTTGGATGTCTAATATGCATTTCCATTTCTTATATTAATATTATTTCCACTATCATAAGTATCCCTTCCATGCTAGGAAAAAGAAAAGCCTTCTCTACCTGCATCTCTCACTTCACCGTGGTTGGAATATTTTATGGTACAGTCATTTTCATATACCTGAGGCCAACAGTGAATACCCCATTTCATCAAAATAAAGTGGTTTCTGTATTTTACATAGTGGTGACTCCAATGCTAAATCCTATCATTTACAGCTTCAAGAATGAATCACTGAGGAAAGCTGCTGTCGCCTTGATTGAAAAAATGATAGCACATACTATTGTGAGACAAACATGAAGAACATCTATTTTGAACATTTGCAAATGTCTTTTCAAAATTAATGTGTCACATAACATAAGCCACAAGCTTGAATGGATTACACTAGCATGCATTGAGCAAATAGATACCATTCCCTCATATGTCTCATAATTTAATTTGTTTCCCTATTCACCATATATTGTGTATTCATATTTTGGGTCTAATGTAGAATTTGGTGCATTTTACATAAAAAATGCAGTTGTACCCAGGTCTGAAAAGGTCATATATGTGCCAGATTATCAGCATGTGTATGTTAAACTTACTGTAATTGGTAGTGAAAGATGATATTTAGTGTGAATGAGAGGCTTACTGTAAGTGTGCGGCAGAGATGAGAGGTTGACGAGGATGCCTAAGATGCATGGAGGAGAGGTGGTGGTGAGAGCTTTGTAGTAGATGGTGAGCAGCTTCAACTGAATTCTGGATTAAATGGGGAGCCAGTGTAGAGCTTAGTACAGTAGTGTTGTGGGTGAGGGGCAGCAGGAGAGTAAAATTGTTTTGCCACAGGATTTAGGACAAATTGGAGAGGGAAAAGATACATTAATATACAGGTTGAGTCTCCCATATCCAAAATGCTTGGGACCAGGGGTATTTTGGATATTTGAATATTCTGTATTTTGGAATATTTGCATAAAATAATGAAATATCTTGGGAATGGGACACACAGAATGCATTTATGTTTTATTTACACCTTATACACAAAGCCTGAAGGTAACTTTATACAATAATTTTTGAATAATTTTGTGCCTTAAACAAAGTTTGTGTACATTGGACCATCAAAAAGCAAAGGTTTCACTATCTCAGTCATATTAAAAAAAATTACGTATTTCGGAATATTTGGATATGGGAGACTCAACCTGTACTGCAATCAAACAAATCCATAAATATTTATTGTGTTTTATAGTTCTTTGTATTTTTGGAAGCATTTACCCTTACTTAATGGTCTAATATGCTCAGTAATTAAACAATCAAATATATAGACCTTTGTTATGTATAGTTTTGTGTACCGCTTGAGGAGCACGTACAAATCAATTTATTACCCTACAACTGATAAACCTGATAACAACTGATAACTTTATAACCCTACAACTGATGTCCTTAAAAAAAAATACTTTATTTATAACAATACAAGTAGAGCAAACACAATTAAAACTATGAGGCATTAAAAATAAAAGAATGATAGGAGACTTCACAGCGCACTGATAGAAATATAAATATAAATTTGGGGCAAAATGTAATAGGGTCTGAGTTTTGAAAATGTCTGAGTATAGAGCTATGCTCACACATTTTTAACTCAACCTATGTAATAGGGTGCAAGAACATGCAAACTCGCATGTTTCTCACACCCCCACAACTCACAATGGCAAAACTCCCATCAAGATGTTTTGCAATTGTGAGGATACAACTCTGCCAACGCAATAGAGTACACATTTTTCATAAACCAGCACCAGGTTCAGTGAGTCAGTCCTGTTAGTCAAAATACAGGGGACAAAATGAGTAGGGGTCCCCTGTATTTTCCACAACCAGCGGCAGACTCTGTTTTATTTATTTATTTTTAAAATTTTATTATTTGTTTCAACACAGAAGCTTTCACTGATTTGTGAAGGCTTCTGTGTAACTCGGACCTTGTAATGAAAGTCACATTACAAGGTCCGAGTTTTCATACAAAAAACTCACACTGACACGCACAATGTAATAGTCTCAAACTCACAAGTTTGCAGGCTATTACATTTGTTGAGTTGTGGGACAAACTTCTAATTTTAAAATGTTCAAAAAGGTACGAGTTTGTCCTGCACAAAAATCTCAGACCCTATTACATTTACCTCCTCTTGTGCTCTTGTCGCTTATTGTTTTATTTTTTATAAAGACATAACCAGGAAAAGGAGGGACGGATGGGAAGCAACATTGGTTGCATGGTACAACTGTTTTGGTGTTGATATCAGGTAGAACATGTATTCCATTGATGCCACATACCAATTTTATTTATGATAGATGACATGGAGGTGGGTGAACTTAAAATCCGTGGTGATCATGCGTCTCATGCCCAGCACAAACTTGAAGCTGCCATCGCATACATTTTGAGTTTTCTTGATGGCTGCATTACTTGAAAACTTGGCAATCCTCTTGTGAATGAGCGTCCCTGTTCATACAAGTGCAAATGATTCTGAATCAGGAAAGTGAAGTTAGATGATTCCCATGTACAGAATGGAGATGGAGTCCTTAGTATTTAAAATAGCAGATCAAATGCAGTGGGTTTCTGAAATATGCACATCCTACAATGAGCTTGACTAAACTACAGATCTGTGCATAGCTGAAATTGTATAGAAATAGGGAGGGAGTAGCACTCGTCAAATGAGCCAATGTTACTGAGGACCGGGTATGAGTAAATCAGAGAGGCAAGCTGGTTATTGATGTGTTTCTCTATTTGCTAGACACAATAACATACACATCAAGGTACAACACAATTTCATTATACAACAATTGACAGGTTACAGCAATACATTAACTTAAATTATATGGTAAGCACTACTTTGGTACTTTAAGGAGCAATGAACCACTAGAAACTATTGGCACCCCTGTAATTTACTCATGACCTCAGTACAGTTCCTGTAAATAGCAATGTGTAGCAGGTGCACAATAAGTATCAGCACAGTTCCTGTAAAAGCAATAAGTAGCATGTGCACAATTCTTGTAGATAGCAATGTGTAGCGGGTGCACAATTCGGGATGTCCTCAGGAAGCCGGTGGTCAAAATGCCGGCTGATGGCTTCCCGACTGTGAAATCCCGGCATGGGACTAATGATAGGCATTTAAATACTGACACCTATTATCAGCCCCACGCCCAGGTTATCAATCATAGGTAAGCCGGGTGTCGGGAGCTCTTAGCCACGTGGATGGGGAGGGAGGTTTAATATTAGGGACTCCTGGAGAGACTTAGAGTTAGGCTTAGGCTAGGGGAAGGGGGGTTAGGGTCTGGCGCCACCGGGGGGAGGTCAGGTTTAGGCACCCCCCGGGAGGGTTAGGGAAGGTTAGGGTTAGGCACTAGGAGGGAGGTTAGGGTTAGGCACCCCTAGGGGAGGGTTAGGAGTGTTACCTACCTTAGTCGGGATCTTCAGCTGTCGGCCTAACAGCATCTGTCTTTCATACACCGGGCTTAGGTGCGGTGGTGATTCATACTGATTCCTGAATGTCAACAAAGTTCCAGCAAGCAGCAATAAGTAGCAAGTACACAGTTGCTGTAAAAAGCAATGCGTAGCAGGTGCACAAACCACTACAAGGGAAATTGCAAACTGTGGTCACACAGGGATGAAAGACTCTAATGCAGAAATAAATATTCAAACTAAGCAATCTGGTCAATAATCTGAAAATATTTTAATTGTCTACTAGCAAAGAAACGACCAGTACATTTAGAGAAAACCTGATTTAAAAATACATTGGGAGAAACTAGCATTTAAGTAAAAACAGCAAACGGAC
This sequence comes from Taudactylus pleione, assembly GCA_031769625.1. NCBI lineage: Eukaryota > Metazoa > Chordata > Amphibia > Anura > Myobatrachidae > Taudactylus > Taudactylus pleione. The sequence goes on along the minus strand of JAUIMM010000077.1, from coordinate 5,609,706 downwards.
ATGTAACACATCCAGAAAAGCTGCACTTAAATATCTACCAACCAACAGACATGCAATACATATAAAGACACAGTATTTAAATTTTACCAGCTAATGCACCACCATATACATGCAACATAGTGAATGTTCAGCATAACTTGGCATAATGGATTAGATAAATGTAAACAAGCATGAGAAGCTTCCCCATGAATTATAGCATCAAACACTAGCAGGGTATACCGAATATAGGGTGGTCACACTCAGGGCTGCCATCAGAAATTTTAGGGCCTGGGACTGTAAAAATAGGCAGGGCCCACCCACATTCCTATACATTACAAAAAAAGTGAGGTGGAGAGGGGGGCGGGCTGCAGCCGGCGGCAGGAACGGCTAGTACACCCTCAGGTGAGCCCGCGTACTCCCTCCTTACACCCTGTGTATAGAAATGCAGCATGTTCCTGGTTTTCTGCTGCTAGATGCCGATGTTATGTCTCCAAGCAGATAAATAAAAGCACATTTTATTTATATATATATAAATATATATACAGTCAGGTCCATAAATATTGGGACATTGACAGAATTTTCAGATTTTGGCCTCTATTCACCACCACAATGGTTTTGAAATGAAACAAACAAGATGTGCTTTAACTGCAGACTTTAAGATTTAATTTGAGGGTAATTACATCCAAATCGGGTGAACAGTGTAGGAATTACAACAATTTCAATATGTGCCTCCCACTTTTTAAGGGGCCAAAAGTAATGAGACTATAAACTCAAATGCTATTTCATGGACAAGTGTGGGCTATTCCCGCATTATTTCATTATCAATTAAGCAGGTAAAAGGTCTGGAGTTGATTCTAGGTGTGACATTTGCATTTGGAATCAGTTGCTGTCAACTCTCAATATGAGATCCGAAGAGCTGTCACTATCAGTGAAGCAAGCCATCATCAGGCTGAAAAATCAAAACAAACCCATCAGAGAGATAGCAAAAACATTAGGTGTGGCCAAATCAACTGTTTTGAATATTCTTAAAAAGAAAGAACACACTGGAGAGCTCAGCAACACCAATAGACCCGGAATACCAATGAAAACAACTGTGGTGGATGACAGAAGAATTATTTCCCTGGTGAAGAAAAATCCCTTCACAACAGTTGGCCAAATCAAGAACACTCTCCAGGAGGTAGATGTATATGTGTCAAAGTCAACAATCAAGAGAAGACTTCACAAGAGTGAATATAGAGGGTTCACAACAAGATGCAAACCATTGGTGAGCCACAAAAACAGGAAGCCAAGATTAGAGTTTGCCAAACAACATATAAAAAAGCCATTACAGTTCTGGAACAACATCCTATGGACAGATGAGACAAAGATCAACTTATACCAGAGTGATGGGAAGAGAAGAGAAGGAAAGGAACTGCTTATGATCCAAAACATACCACCTCATCAGTGAAGCATGGTGGTGGTAGTGTCATGGCGTGGGCATGTATGGCAACCAATGGAACAGGTTCCCTTGTATTTATTGATGATGTGACTGCTGACAAAAGCAGCAGAATGAATTCTGAAATGTTTTGGGCAATATTATATGCTCATATTCAGTCAAATGCTTCAGAACTCATTGGACGGCGCTTCACTGTGCAGATGGACAATACTGCAAAAGCAACCAAAGAGTTTTTAAGGCTAAAAAGTGGAATGTTATGCAATGGCCAAGTCAATCCCCTGACCTGAATCCGATTGAGCATGCATTTCACTTGATGGAGACAAAACTGAAGGGAAAATGCCCCAAGAACAAGCAGGAACTGAAGACATTTGCAGTAGAGGCCTGGCAGAGCATTACCAGGGATGAAACCCAGTGTCTGGTGATGTCTATGCGTTCCAGACTTCAGGCTGTAATTGCCTGCAAAGGATTTGCAACAAAGTATTAAAAAGTGAAAGTTAGATTTAGGATTGTTTAGTTTGTCCCATTACTTTTGGCCCCTTAAAAAGTGGGAGGCACATATAGAAACCGTTGTAATTCCTACACCGTTCACCTGATTTGGATGTAATTACCTTCAAATTAAATCTGAAAGTCTGCAGTTAAAGCACATCTTGATTGTTTCATTTCAAAGCCATTGTGGTGGTGAACAGAGGCCAAAATATGAAAATTCTGTCAATGTCCCAATATTTATGGACCTGACTGTATATATATATATACATATATATATATATATATATATATATAGTGTGTGTGTGTGTTTGTGTGTATACAGTATGTATATATATATATATATATATATATATATATATATTGTGTGTATATATGTGTGCAAGTGCACATATATATACGTGTGTGTATGTGCGTATATATGTGTGTACATATATATTTACAGTGAACAGTCACCTCTTACATGCTGGGCGAGGCAGTAGCACGGGGGGGCCCCATTAATTTGCAGTGGGCGGGCGGGCATCAGACAGGAGAGCAATAGCAGTGGGTGGATGGTAGGATCAGGCCGGGTTCCCCTTCTTTGGCGGAGTGCCCGGGCCCGGGACATTAGTCCCGACAGTCCCCCCCTGATGGCGGCACTGATCACACTTCCTAAACACAAAGGACCAACCCAAGATCTGTAGATATACAACAGGGTTGGTCTTCTAAGACCACTGAGAATGGATCAAAGGAGGGGACCTAAACCTAAATTTCCCCCTGTTTCAGTACTTTACACTTGGAGCAATGTCTAAAGCTGCATAACACACAGTAAGATCTGTATCACCAACAACTTGAAAGATATCTTTCAAAGATATCTTTCAGTGAAGTCATCCTGCCACATCTCTGAACAGGCAAAGTTGACAATATCGTGCAAGTTGGCCTGCATGTATGGCGACCATAGATATCATTATTGTTCATGCAGGAACGCGCATTGTTGGTCGTTCACTGCATAAAAATTAACTACATGAATTATATATCGTTGTCATTCATAGATATTGTACGGTGTACGGTGCACCATAAGATACTCTCTGGCTTTACTCAGGTAAGTTGACAGAGAAAGACAACTTCTACACAGGCCACCAAAGACTAGTATCCTTCTAGACAAACACCACTCCCCAGTGTCTGCAAGGCAGTAGCTTTATCACTTATTAGGAAGCCCTGCTAAGTAGCCCTTATTAAGGGGAGGTAAGGTGCCAACAAAAGATGTCACCAACAGCAATGGCTCTTCTGCCACTTGCAAATTCAAGTGCTGCCCAGGATGCAGAGCACTGCACCAGGCTGCACTCCAAGATCTGGGTGTTGGTAACTGGTGTACTTGGTTCCTGATCTCTGTCCTCCCACAGGGCAACAGTGGTCTTCACTGTAATTCTCCCATGGTCCAGTTGACAGGCACTCATTCCCAGCAGTCAGCGGCTGTGGTACTCTTCCGGAGCCTTCAGCAGTGGAGGGACCTCTTCCCTGGCACTCATCAGTAGGTAAGTAGAGCGCAGAACTTCCTCCGGTCAGCAGCAGACAGCAGCAGCACAGTCCTCTGCCTGGAACAGCAGTAGCAACAGTATAGGAGCCAGGGTCCTCCTCTTCCTGGCAGCTTTCCCCTGACAGGCGAGCGCCTCTCTTCTTCCCGGCAGCAAGGCATTCAGTGGTAGCAGATCAGGTGCAGCAGTGTGTCCCTTTCTCACCATGAAATTCACCCAAACTATGATAAAACCATTATCATCTCCCACCTTCATTAATATATTCTCTTCTTTTCTAGTCTACCCCGAAAGCTCCCTGCCCCTCTTCAATCCATCCTGAGCTCTGCTGCCTACCTCATTTTCCTCACTCACTATTACAGCCAGATAAATTTCAAACTCCTCTCACTCACAAAACACTCCTCCATACACACCCAATCTTATCTCAACTCACACTCTCTCTCACCCACTCTGCTCAGCCAACAACTACCACCTCTCATACAACCTGATCTCTTCCTCTTATGCCTGTCTTCAGGACTTCTCTAGCACTGCTTACATCTTCTGGAATGCCAAGACCCAATAAATCAGACTGTTGCCTAGCCTCCCAGCTTTATAAGTGCCCTATAAACTAACCCTTTTCACTAAATCCTACTATACCTCCTCCTAACTGTCCAAGTTTTACACTTCACTGATCTGTGTCCTTAATAGCCTTTTAAAATGTACAGTACTCTCTTACAATCAGGGTCCTCTCTTCTCATGTCTAATTACATAATTATGTATTTTGCAGGTTTAACTTGTGTAAGTATGTCAATTTGCTTATTTATTTATTTATTTATTAGTCTAAATTGTTCACTGTATATCCATTTAATCTTGTATGTTGTTATCCTATGTATGGCTTTGTAGAACTTTTTTGGTACTTTAGAAAAAAATGATTACAATAACAATAAAAGTGCAGGAATGAATCTATGCCTGAATTGATCCTAGGAAAGGAAAACTATAGGTAGTCATACATCCCAAGAAGAAATGCAGATGTCTCCATAACAGGGTCAGCGGAGGTGGGTAGGTAGACAGGTTCAGTTTTATATTCAACTGGGCCCATACATCTCTAGTGAATTTAATAAATTAAAAAACATATGTTAAGGTATGCCTCAGGCCTCTCATGAGCCAGGGCATAAACCAAACTTCCTGGTCATTCACAAGAAAGTGTTCAATATCGAGCCACTTCATGAGACATGGGAGTATATTTACTAACGTGTAGGCTTTTAGAAGTGGAGTTGTTGCCTATAGCATCCAATCAGATTCTAGCTATTTTCTTCTAGGAGGTGCTAGATAAATGATAAGCTGAATTTGATTGGTTGCTATGGGCAACATCTCCACTTCTAAATACTCTCACTTTAGTAAATATACACCATGGTCTGGAATTCTCATTCCCTGCCATATGAATTTGACACATAGAGACTGAATGGAATGAGATTAGTGTAGTGCATACTTGCCTACCCTCCTGATTCGGCCGAGAGCCTCCTGAAAACCGGATGCTGCTCCTGGCCCCCCAGAAAGGTGGGCAAGCCTCACGGCCCCCAAGCTAAAAGTTGGTAAGTATGGTGTAATGGTACTTTGATTGTCAGTGTTTGAAATAAATATAACAATGTTAAAATATAAATTTTTCCAAGTTAGTTTTGGAAAACCATGAGGTAAATAGAGGGTCCCACCAAGCTAAATCATCCTTAATCATCCTTAATGACTTTCAGCTTACAGAGTATAATTAGCCAGAAGGAGTTGTTTATATTGTTTAATTACAGATACCCTGAGATAACATATAGCTCAAGTCAAAATTGAGTTCAAAGAGTTTTACTGTGTAAGGGGATAAATGAAAAACTAAAGTCTCTGATTTAGCAATGATGACCCTATAGCCAAAAAGTATATGAGGTCAACAATTTGTTGTAGGCTAATAGACATTTTAAATGTAGTGTGGCTAGCAAAAAGTTTGCTTGGCAACCCTACAGTGTTGGATCAGTAACCTTAGAACCACCCATTTGCTGATGCTCAACCATCCAGCACCTACAGTACAATTTGCATGAGAAGATAAATATGAATCTCACTATGTAGGTTATTGACTGAGGCAGCACCTACTGATATATTTGTGTATTAATTATTTATAGTTATGTCAGTAAAAACAACATAACAATTAAAATTTATTTAAATATGTTTTGTATACTGTACTGATACTGTATGTTCAGATGCCTGGAGTCCCCTTCCTTATGCTGCCGTGCTTACCACTGGACTGGAAAGCATTACAGGAGCACTTTGATACCAAATTGCAGGTAGCACAGTTCAGTAGGTGATTTTCTAACAGCTATTAGAATTGATCCATCGGAACACTGATAAGAACTAATGGTCTACACTAAAAATAATCCACAAGTAACAGAAAGATCAAGCATTACTGGAGAAGCAGGTTGTCTAAAGAAACATGTAAGGAAGACCCCTCTCTCTATAGATTGCACCTCCAATTCCATTTGGCATCAGAAAGTTACTGATAATAATAATTAAAAAAAAAACTATTATTATAATTATTATTATTATTATTATTATTATCATTTATTTATATGGCGCCACAAGTGTTCCGCCACGCCTAACAAAGTACATAAACAAAATAGGTGACCAGTGACATACAGTTCAATACAATACAATGCAAGGACATGGATAATATACATTGCTACATTAGCAACTATAACACCCACAAAAAGCAGCAGAGCATAACCAACCAAGTGTTAGGTGCCCTAGTGGCATGGTTGATAACTTTCTGGCTGCCCCTTCTTGGAGGGAGCAGCCAGATTAGCAGGGCAGGAGTCCGTGGCCAGCACAAAGGGCATGGCCAGACAGATGACGGCCATTTATGGGCCGGGTAGGGGCCACATGATCACATTGTTTTGGCCCCACCCCCTCTATGCAATGCCAATATTATAGGCATTGTGAATCAGGGGGCAGGGCCAAAATGACACACCGCCCCCCCACTGTAGGGGGCTCCCAGATAATTGCAGGGGGGTTGGGGGAGCAGTGGGGCAGTGGCCACCAGGAGGCTTGTTTGCCTTTCCAGGGGGCCAGGAGTGGCCCCCGATTTTCGTGAGGGTAGGCAAGTATGCCTTGTGGGGATTAAGAAGTAGTTAAAAGTAAAGTAGGGAGAAGCACAAGAGGGTAGATGGCACTGCTCATAAGAGCTTACATTCTAAAAGGGAGGGGCAGACAAACAAATGTGTCACTGATCGGGCAGACGGGAAGGAAAGAACATGTATCAGCAAGTTAGGATGAGAGCGGGCAGGCTTTAATGAAGTAGTGGGTCTTGAGAGCCCATTTGAATGATTGTAGAGATGTGGAGAGTCTGATGGGGAGAAGTAGAGAGTTCCAAAGGAGAGTAGCAGCATGGGCAAAATCTTGAAGGTGGGAGTGGGAGGAAGTAATCAGTTAGCAAGAAAGGTGGCATGCATTAGTTGAACAAAGAGGGCTGACAGGAGAGTGAAGGGAGATGAGATCAGAGATGTAAATGGGAGAAGATTGGGTGAGGGCTTTGTAAGCGAGCGTGAGAACCTTGAATTGGGTTCTGAAAGGGAAGGGGAGCCAGTAGGTGAAGGGAGACAGATGTAGAGCATTTGGAGAGGAAGATGAGCCAAGCAGCAGTATTGAGGACAGACTGGAGAGTAGAGAGATGGGATTTGGGGAAACCAGGTTACAGTAGTCCAATCTGGAGATGACCAGTGAGTGTATGAGGGTTTTAGTAGCATCCTGGGTGAGATATGGTCTGATCTTGGAAATATATTTCAGATGGAAACGACCTAAAATTAAAATTCAACTTGTTTTTCATACTCCTTGCTCCTTTATTGCATAAGATTTACACTGTCAGAACATATACTCTAGTATTTATGCATTGTGTACTGATTGATACGCATTTTTTACCATCAATGTGATGCTGCACCCTCTGTCGTATATCAGGTGCATAAGATCATGTTGTTTGCTGAAGTAATAATACCCACTGTGCTAGACATGCTGAGATGGATGAGCTCTGCTTCATACTTGCCTACTTTTGAAAAAGCATTTCAGGGAGGTTGTGAAAGCAATGAGCATGCATTAAAGTGGACGTGTACAATTACATCCGAGAGGCATACCATAAAATGGATTTACAAACAAATGTAAATAAGCCCCAAAGCAGTTAGTAAGATCTACTTGGTGATGAAAACACACTGATACTTTTCAGAAAATGCATGTAGCCATAGGGATCATTGTGTCTTATAACCAAATGCAGGGAAATAATACTAATGATCTCATTTGAATCAACATATCTCTATTTTTTTGTATATATAACAGCTTCATAATGGGGGTAAGGTGCAATCAGGGAGTCAGGGAGATTACTACTATTTCAGGGAGTCTCCCTTACAATCAGGAAGAGTTGGCAAGTATGCTCTGCATGGAAAGCAAATATTATTATTTTTCTGAATACTTTTTATGTTTGTGTCCAGCTCAGAATGAAGTGTGAGAAATACTTAACACTTACATCAGAAATTAGGGCCCAATTCAGATTTGGGAATAGAGTAAGATATAGCAAGTAACTGTGCATCTTGGTAAAACCATGCTGCACTGCAAGTGGGGCAGATGTAATGTGCAGAGAGAGTTACAGTAGATTTGGGAGGGTTATGTCCAAACTGAAATCTAAATTGCAGTGTAAAAGTAAAGCTGTCCAGCATTTGTGGACTACATGTAAAAGCAACCAGTATTTACCCCACATGCAAAATAATGAATGTATTTGCACCCCTTGCATTGCAACAGTGTTTGTCCAGGTGCACAGTTATTGTTCTATCTTAAGGCCACCAAACATCAGAGACGGATCACTGCGATAGGGTCGGATACGCCGATCCACCGGTCGGAAATGCAGAGCAGCGGACATCGATTTTCCGTGATCCGTCGCAGGATCTGTGAAATTTTGCATGTTAAATTTCACCAATCTAACAATCACGGTCATTTTTTGATTGTGATTGGCAAATCTGTGAAATCCAACATGTTGGATTTCACTAATCCGCTGACCCAGCATCTCTGTATTGTCACAACATGGCGATCCGTTGCTGATGTATCTGGTCCTTTACTCTAATCCCAATTCTGAATCAGGCCCTAAGGTGGAGTCAACACACTGCACTAGAACATGTTGTTCAAAATAGCCATTAATTGGTGGAAAATAGACTGGTAAAAAGCTGTAAACTATTGAAAACCTTATTGTCCTCACATATTTTCTCCACAACTGCATACAGGTAAATAGACAAAAAATTTTCATGCGCATAGTTTGGGAGCAAAGAACACTCTATTTATTTCCAACACTGCATCAGGCCTGATAAATGCAAGAATAATTCCTTCCCCCACCCACTCATATAGGACAAGAGGAAAATAAAGGCAGAACAGAACTGACAGGGCATACAGTATGTGGAAAATTCCCTTCCTGCTCTCCCCTTGTAACATACAGATGTAGCCACACTCATCATTGCTGCTATAACACCATACAGGCCGCCTAGTCGCACCATAAATATAGCACAGGTTGGCAAGCTAATGTGCACTAAGGTGCAAGAGAATCCGCAGCATGCAATTACATAGCTTCACCACTGGGTGGTGATTGCTCCATTAATGGAAACTAGGGGTATCGTTGATGATTGCCATACCCGTTTCCAAGGGTTTGGTTCCCGCTAAGGTCGCTTTTGTGAAGAGTTTTTAAAAACCATGCAGAATTCTACTCTGTTATTCATTTTACACCTATTGTAGCTGCATTTTACGCTAAACCACTATGCAGTAGACCTTTGTATTGTACACATTACTGGGCCTTCTCTGTGTGTATGGCCACTCAAGTACCTTCACTACCTCCCCCCACCATCACACATTACTATTCAACCTAAATGAGCTACAGTAATTGTACTGTGTGGCTCACCATCATCACCTACCAACATTTGCCTCTATTCAATGTCTACGCATGCTGAGCCTGCTAATGACATTGTACATAAAAATACTGCTGTAATTCCCACACATCACATCACATACACGACAGGTGCGGCACCTGGAGTTGAAGGGACTTGGGTGGCCGTACATGCAGAAACTTCCCTGTAATGTGTACATTACAATGTCTACTGCATAGCGGGTTAGCGTAAAATTCAGCTACAGGTGGCATACAGTAGCATAGAAATGCCAGGTGGTGGGAAGTTGTGGGCACTGTATTCAGTTCAGTAGCCTTGGATAAGAATACTGAATTGCTCAGTCTTTAAGCAATGCAGGGTGTGCGTCTTCTGATCAACACAGATACTGTCCATGTGCATGTACTATTTGTATAAATGACACAAGTGTCACACCAAGTGATTTATTTTTAATCCTGTAGTGAAGATTTTAAACAAAAATTGTCAGGTTTCAAACCCGGGACGCCCAATCTGCAAGGCGCTTACCCAAACCTCTAGCCCACACTTGCCACCCTTGTTGAGAGCCGCACCTGTCATGTATGTGATGTGACATGTGGGAATTATAGCAGGATTTTTGTGTATAATGTCAATAGCATGCTCAGCATTCGGCGGCATTGAATAGAAGCGAATGGTGGTGGGGGATGGTGGTGAGCCATACTGCAGAATTAGTTAGTAATCATTAGTAAATCATACTGTAGAGCACAGTGCAGTAGAGCCATAGTGTACAGTATTTCTATGTAGAACTCACGCACGTGCAGGTTGTGATTTCAAAAGCTACATCTGGTGGACGAACACTAGTATTACACTCGCTGGCAACTACATTCACCACACTACACCTCAAAGCGCCTCCTCGCACCAGCCCGCAACACCCCACACCAGAATACGCCGCGATTAGGTTATCACACTATATGCCATAATGAGAATAGATGAGCATGGCTACATCTGTATGCTGCCCAACCATTTTTCATGTCCACCCACTTTCATACATACACAGGTTCCTAAGCACTGTACTGCTGCAGTACTATGGACTCCACATCAGCTCTCATCACTAGAGCTCCATGTAGGAAGTAACTCCCAATGATGATGTTGCTGATATCATTGGAGCAGCAATGTGAGTTAAGTAGTAAATTACAGCACTCTGACGAATCCTCCCTCCAACTCCCCAGCAGCTTAATAGCCGCTTGCAAAGGCAGATTGGGAAAGCAAGTCCTTGCACTCAGGACAAGAAACTGGGTGGTTCCAAAAAACAATTCCAAAAAATCATGATTTTCCATTGAGATCATGACATGTTGCAAGCTGCACAGATCTCTCCTTCTGTATATGTTCATGCAGTTTTCACCACCTGCTGCTGTCTTTAGGATCGGTATTATTTACCGCTGGACGCATGTCCGACAGTTCTAATCCGGACGCTGGAAGACCGGCGGTTCAAATCCTCACAGGTAAGTATTTTGCTATTCACTAGCCTAACTCCCTAACCCTCACTTAGGGGTGCCTAACCCCCCTGTAAGTGCCTAAACCTAACCCCCCCTTCCCCGCTGCCTAAACCTAAGTCTCCCGGGGGGGGAGGTGAATAAACCTAACCTTCCCTCCAGGGTGCCTAAACCCTAACCCCCCCTGCTCCTAGCCTAACCCTCCCGGGGGGGGTGCCTGACCCTAAATCCCCCCTGGGAACTCCTAACCTAACCCTCCAACCCCACGACTGTCCGCGCCAGATGCCCAGCTTACCATCGACCAGGATGCCTGGCGTCGGGCTCCCGGCATAGGTAAAATGACAGGTGTCAGGATTTCGACGCCTGTGATTAGACCTTTGCTGGATTAGACAGTCGGGATGCCGATGGTCGGCATTTAGACCATCGGCATCCCAACTGCATACAGGGCCTAATTCAGAGTCACTCGTAAGCGGACGCTCATTCCTTCCGAGCGATGTTTGCACAACTGCGCATGCGTACGGATCGTAATACACATATGCGAACCAGTCAGTGCGGCCGAAAATTGTTTGTGCGCTAAATAGTGAATGCCTGCTATTTTGAGTGACAGGAGGAGGCGTATGTGGGTGGTAACAGGGGAAGGTGCTTGAAAACGGGGAGTGGAGATCAGAACGCAGGTGTGCTTAAAGGTCAAAATGGGCGTTTTAAGGGTGTGCATAATTAATACAGCAGCGTCATTGACCACGTCACTTGGTTATTTTATAGTCAGAACTGCTCGCAAGATTGCGGTAGGAAAAGCCAGCCACAAGAATAGCGAGCAGTTCATACCCTGGTCGATGTACTTGATTAATCTAATAAATAGCGGACATGGCGTAGGATGCGAGTGGCCAGGGGGCGTAATTTTCCAAAAGACGACCGCATGTTTTGTTCATTTGAATAGCCACCCCTTTTTTCTGAACGAGCAAGCGCAAATAGCATCTGGCTCTGAATCAGGCCCACAGTCTTTAGACCTGCCAGACTAACATTGTTACTAGGCATTGCAACTTTGACTTTTTTTGTTTCAGTGTGTTTTGCATTTGTTTTTGTTTTGTTTTGCTGCATCCTGCATGTCCCCCACTTGTGTCATTTTGCACATTAAATTATTTTTTCATACCAACCTACATGTATGATTGCTACATTTCTCTGTACAAGCACCAATATTTTGCTTACTGCTGCTGTCTTTTAAGACCAGTAAACTATTATCTTGCAACATTTACTAACTTGAGAGTTTATAGAAGTGGAGATGTTGCCATAGCAACCAATCCAATTTTACTTAACATTTAACTAGCAACTTCTAGATGATAATAGCTAGAATCTGATTACATAAAATATGTCTTTCTTTACATTGGTGAACTTCAGGGAATCTAAAAATTTAACACATCTAGCTCTGAGGATTTATAAATAAAGCAAAAATATCAACCAAAAGAGTTCTGAACCATCCATTGGAAACAGCTGGTTATTGACCATCCTAAGGATTGTTTCAGATGTGGTCATACATCATGCTTTACTTGCACCTTATTAATTCACGCCCATGGCACAATCCTTTACTTTTACTAGATTGTGGGCTAGCTATTGTATTAAAAGCTACAGTATATCAATTGTGATATATTACCTGAATGGGTCTGAAAAATGCAAAATGTTGGAACAACTACTAGGACCCCGAGAGCTAGGTTCCTGTAACACAGCAGAAATAACCTTGGTGGCAAATGCCTCCATATTACATCCAGAAATATCACTGTAAAACATCAAAATAATTATTTAGAATTGTAGAGATCAAACACATACCTTCTACTAGCAGTGGTGTTGATTGTTTTAATAAACACAGCTTACGTGAGAAGTTTTGGATACATGCACTGAGGACCCTCTGTCCGCAAGGACTCAATGGGGTATATTTACTAAAGTGCGGGTTTTTTAGAAATGGGAATGTTTCCCATAACAACCAATCAGATTCTAGCTGTTATCTTGTAGAAGGTACTAGATAAATGTAAAATCTGACTGGTTGCTATAAAAACCCGAACTTAAGTAAATATACCACAATAAGTGCATAGAGGGCCTGATTCAGAGCCGGACGCTATTTGTGCTTGCTCTTTCAGAAAAAGGGGCCGGCTATTTAAATTGAGCACTCGCTCTTTGCGGTCTGTTGATGCCTCTATGTCTGAGCGAGCGAATGAAACATGTGCTCGCTATTTTGTAAAGACGCCCTCTGACTGCTCGCATCCTACGTCTTCCCCGCTATTCATTAGATTAATTGAGTACATCGAAAGGCGTCTGAACTGCTCGCAGTGCTTGTGGTTGGATTTTCCTACCGCAATCATGCGAACAGTTCAGGCTAAGAGACAACCAAGCGACGTAGCCGATGACGCTGCTTTGTTAATTATGCACACCCTTAAAACACCCGTTTTGACCGTTTGGCACGCCTGCATTCGGATCTTCACTCCCCGTTTTCAAGCACCTTCTCCTGTTACCACCCACAAACGCCTCATCCTGTCACTGAAATTAGCAGGCACTAGTTATTTTGCGAGCGCTCGATTTCCGACCGCACTGACTGGTTCTGGCGCATGCGCATTATGACCCATACGCATGCGCAGATGTGCGAACATCGCTCGGAGCAAACGAGCGGCCGCTTACGAGCGGCTCTGAATCAGGCCCAGAGTTTGATCTGTAGCAGCTATACTTTTCTTCTTTATTTCTATTGGCAGTCTTCTTCCTTCCCTCTAACCCTTCCCCTTCCCCTCCCTCCAGCTAATCTTATACAGAAGAATCTCTTAGAAAATTCTCTATTAGCAATGTATTACAGTTGTTGGTTAAGGTGTACAGTACATGAGTATTACATGGTTAATGTAGATAGGACTAATCAGGGCCATAACTAGGGTGGTTTGACCGGTCCACTGGCACAGAGCGCATATGCTCTGTAGGTGGAACGACCACATCCACCCATGATCATCTGTGTCCGCCAGCTGCGGTGTACCACCCACTGCAATGTATAATAGTAGCAGTGCGCCCGGCTCCTACTTTGCCGGATGCACCACTAACATTACACATAGCAGTGGGCAGTGCTGGAGCTGTTGGCCCCTTTTGGTCCGCCCCCTTCCCTGTCTTCTGCAGCATCTTTAGGGACTGTAAGAGATGTCATGACATCCCTCCAAGTCCATTCCCACATTGCCCTGCACCAAGGAGCCATTAGGATGGCTGTGGCAATGGGGATGACAGCGCACAGTGACAGCTAAGCAAGATTCAGGAGGAGTGAGGAGACAAAGCAGCAAGGCAGAGTGAACTCAGCTGAGTGATGCCCGGACTGAGAGAGAGCCTACAGTACAGGGACAGGCAACAGCAGTGAGGGAGCAATGCAGCACCCAGTGACAGTGGGGGGTGAGTACTGTACAATGTCACTTAATATTAAAGATATAATATATACTGTCAGTAATATTTACATCATCATTGAATCATGAGGGGAATCAATAAGGAAGGTTATTTTATAAATGAAATAGAGGCATAGAGAGAGTTTTTTATGTGGTCATTATTGGGCAGGTAAAGTTATTTTAGAGAGAGTGCAGCATAGAGAGGGGTTTTGGGTGGGGGGAGTAACAATTGAGATTTTAGTCACAACCAAGAGGCCCAGGTCCACACTGCACAATCAGTGGGGGGTGTAACACCCAGCTAAGGGTGTAATGTTCTAAGTGTGGTGCTGTGATGAATTCTTACCAAGGTTACCAGCTTTCTTAACCTTTTGACTGCTCTGATTCAGTTGCAGTAAGATTCAGACACTTAAATTACAGGCTCAGGGTTGAATAACGGTGAATTTATTCACAATCCACAAAAGAGTAATTTGGTACAGCAGATAACGCATCAACAAAATACATTACAGTACATTACATACATCAGATTACAATAAATACACTCTGGGCCTGATTCAGAGCCGGACGATCTGACAGAGCGCGTGCTCTGAATCAGGGCTGGCCTTCTGTTTTTTTAGAGCGGCCTCCTGGCCACTGGCATAGCTGTGGGTGACCACCCACAGTTATAGCGAGAGGCCAGGAAGATGGTCGCGATGGTCAAGACCATTGCGACCATCGGGCTTGCGACGAGACCCTAGTGGTAGGGTCTCATTGCCTCAAGCCCCAGAGTGCTTTCGGCTCAAACAGAGCAAGAAGTTACTAGCTGTCTGTGTGCAGAGCTCAGGTGGACACATGCCTTTGATTAGTTAGTGCTTTCTCCAGGAATTGGTTCTGATTGGACCCTGCTTCCTTTAAGTTTCAGCCAGCCGTTCACTCCATGCCGCTTATACTGTCTGACAACCAATGTATGCATGTCTCTCTGAAGTTTGATCTTTTGCCGGTCTCCCCAAGTTCCATAGTTCCAGTGTCCTGCACCTGTCTGTTTGGTATTAGCCTGTGAAATTAACCATGCTGCTGCCTGTGGCACTTTCATTCCAGAGTCCAGCCAAGCATTTCAGTGTACTTCCTGCCTGTGTTCCTGTCATGCCAGAGTTCACCTGTCTGCCATATTGCTCCAGACACATCATAGCATGCATCTCATCTCAGCTGTCATAGCCACACCACATCCCGCATGGCCGTATCATAGCCTGCATCTCATCTCGGCTTCCCAGCTGCACCAAGTAGCTCCCGTGCTACCACCATTCTCCATACAGCTTACCAGCCACACCAAGTAGCTCCCGTGCTACCACCATTCTCCATACGGCTTCCCAGCCACACCAAGTAGCTCCCGTGCTACCACCATTCTCCATACAGCATCTCAGCTGCACCAAGTAGCTCCTGCCCCACCACCATTCTCCATATGGCTTCCCAGCCACACCAAGTAGCTCCCATGCTACCACCATTCTCCAAACAGCTTCCCAGCTGCACCAAGTAGCTCGCGTGCTACCACCATTCTCCATACGGCTTCCCAGCTGCACCAAATAGCTCCCGTGCTACCACCATTCTTCATACGGCTACCCATTTGCACCATTGTCCCTGGACATTCCTGAGACCTATTATCTGTCACTCCTGGTGTATCCTGTCCATTATGCCTGTTTCAATACCATTACCTGCAGCCTCATTCCAGTTAGCCAATTGTGGAAGGACTGCCACATCACTGTCCTGTCTTGTCCTAGTCAGCAGTCCTGCGATCTCTCGCCGGTTGTGTAAGCCTCCATTGCTGGAGGCATAAATCCAGGAGGCCACCAAAGTACCGGTGTGTAAATAAATCACTAAGGGAACATTGGGTGGCTATTATTGGTAGAAGATCCCCTCTCTTGCTCTAGAGGTCTTACATAACCATGTGAGAACCATAACAAGTAGCTACTTTGTCACTTTTTCTCCCTGATTCCTGAAGGTATGTATGTAGATTACACTAGCTCATGTGTTCTTACTGCTGTTGACGATTGTACGTGGCAAGCCCGGGCCTTTTAATTCCATTAAATACTGTGGGTGGTTGTGGTCCCCGAGGCTGTCATTTACTATTAAGAATAGACTCCTGCAGTTGACACTAAAGGTGGCTGACTCAGCCTAGCTTTGGTGTAAAATCCTGACCTGTCTCATGGCTCTTGTCTTAGTACGCTGAAGCCAGTCTGATCCTCAATTATTTATTTACAACTTTAAATAATTCAATCCTTTCCAATAGCTGCATGAGGTGTTTAGTCCCACTAAATCAACTGGATTTCCTCTCTGTACTGTCATTTAATTTCAACCACTGTTCATTTAATGTCTATCTTCTGCCCTCTATTATTCCTGAGGGAGAGAGAGTTTTTAGAAGAGGCTGATCCCCTTACTAGTGCTGACAGGTAGAATGCATTAAGCAGCCTCAGAGTCTCTGTTTCTACCCCAGCCTAGTCAATTATTCTTCCTACTGCAAAGTTTAGCTTTGGCTGGAATAATGGCTGTACAATAAATTAGTCTGTTTAAATTAGCAAGTGTAATACTGAGGTGTAACTTAAATGCATAGACAGACCTGCTCCTTGATCTCTTCTATCTCAGCACCAAGGAAAGCTCTGTCTCTCTCCTGCAGGCTGGTCCCCAGCTGTCAGTCACTAGATAGGGGGAGGAATCTGGGCGGTTCCACTGTAATGCGGCTTCCTCCGGCAGTACCTCTCATGCAGCTTCCAGTATGGTCTGTCCCCAGCTGTCTCCCTACAGCAGCCGCAGCAATCCTCAGCGCTCTCTGGGGAGTTCTGCTCTCAGCACCTCAGAGAGCTCTGTCCCTCCGGTAAGTCTAGCCTCTCTCCATGTCCCCTCCGGTAAGCACAGTTTTATGGATACTTATCATGTCATCACTCCCTGCTTGTGTTGTTTATGTCTTTTCTTGTGCTACAGCATATACATTTTTTGGAAGATCTTTGTTATCCATTAAGGATCTCTATTTAATGAGATTTTTTTATTTAGTGTTTTATATTATTTACTAGCTATTGTCCGCAGCTTTGCCCAAAATGAAATAGCTTCTATAGCTTCTGCCGGGGCCAGCTCCAGGGGTCGGAGCACTCTGTGCCGGCTCTCTCTAGTGCACCCCAACATCGCAAGTGGCTGGGGGTGTGGCCTGATTTCCTTAGGACACTCCTCCTTTGTGACATTATTTGGAGGCATGCCCCCATGGCATGCCTCCAAACAATGTCAGGCTGGGGGGGAGATTCACTAGCTGGGCTTCCCCCAGCCCTCTCCCATAACTGAATGGATGCTGTGATTTGACCACCTGTGGGCCACTTTAGCCCATGGGTGGAACAGTGGGCCAGTACTGTCCTGCTGAAATCGGGGTGTTGGGGTGGGGTGCACCCTTTATGATTGGCGCCCCTGTTTGACCTTCATATTATTTTAATAATTTTGGGGGGGGTTATTTTGTTTTGCTAATAATATGAATTTGTTGTTTATTGTAAACTGTGTGTGAATCAGATTATTATTATTATTATTATTATTATTATTATTATTATCATCAATTTATACTAGATGAGTTGTTTGTACATTGCTGAATGTGCTGTTTGCTACTTTGTTACAAATGAAATTCAGTTAAATAGAGACATCCATTGTGTACCCCTTTATAGTTCAAATGGGAATAGACTCTTTCTATAGGTTTAAAAAATACTGAGTAAATCTCTCAGTATTTATTTAAATATCTGAAGGTATACATTTGCCTGTGAGTTTAGAAAAACTTAGTTACAACAATCATTAAAACACAATTATACTTTTATTTTATATATAAAAATATATATATCGATATCAAGTCATGCATGAATATACAATATTATTAGCAAGAGAAAAGGGGTTCACCGTACAGACAACAGACCAGACAACAATACACAGGACATTAATGCTAGCAGTGCCGATTCCCTGGGGATGACACAACACTGTCCTTGGGGCAATGGTGTCTATGTATAATTAGAGTGCCATGTGCCAAATCTGGCCAGCATAATGGATTATAATACCCCATCAAGAAAGGAAGTAATCAAAAGGAGAGGGGGGTAGGGCGATGTGCTAGCTTCTCTACTGACATCATGGCACCTTGTCATACTCCCTGCATGACTGCAAGTGAAGAAGAGGAGCATGTGAAAAGGAGCAGCACTTTATGGAAGAGAAAAAAACAGTAGATAAGAAAAAAGGAGCTAGAAGTGGATAATAAAGTAAGAAATAAGTTAAATGGTGTATTTTGTGTGTTAGGGCAATGTGGTGTACTGAGGCACTGTGGCATAATGGTAATTTCAGTATATTGTGTACTGGGGTACTGTGGAACATTGTAAATTTGGTGCACTATAGCATATTGTGAACTAAGGGCACTGTGGCAATTTGTGTAAAGGGGCACTGTTGCATACTGCATACTTGGGGCACTGCCACAAAATTTAAACTGGTGGTACTGTTATTTAATGTGAATTTGGGCCACTGTGGCATAATGTGAAATGCAGGCCCATTCATTTAAAACTTATTAGATCTTATTAGCTGTTTTTGTAAAAAATAATCAGTTATTTTATTTTTTTCTGAGGAATACACAGTTTTGTATAGAATAGGAATGGTGGTAAGATGTGTAGTAGATTCCAGTTAGTTTTGATATATGACAGTGTTTCACAACCAATTTGAAGTTGACCATGCCTGTCATGTGATTATCTGAACTGTAGCTACCCTGGTCATGTATTTGGGACATATATACACATGTATACCATATGCGGGTTCATAAGTTATAAATGCTCTCTCTGCCACCTGTACATAGACAATCTTAGGCTCTCCTGTTGTAGTGAAGCTCAGAGAGAGGTTCTGGCTGGGAGTTATGTTGGGACTTCCACTTCCACATAGAAGTTTATTTCCTTTGGGAACCAGTGTTCTCCCTCATTCACGGGTGAACACCCTAAAAGGATACACATTTCTCTAACACACTGTCCCAGCCACCAAGTCAAACCATTTCACTACTTAGCCAGCAATTTGAGGACAAGGCCAATGTCCTCCTATTTTAGGCAGGTCTGAAAAGAAGGACAATCTATGGAGGCTTCAAAATCCATGGACTGGCACAAATCCAGACCTGTTTGGAAGTTGACATAGCTCATAATCAGCTTAGTTGTATAAGGATATAGAACAGCAAGTGGATCTTTAATCTCTTTTAAACCTGGTCTGTGTGTAGCTGGTCCCAGATAACAAATTTCCATTGGATTGTATACCTGCTTATTGGAGAGCAGCCACTTAGCATTACCCAAATTATCTGGCTGCACCAGATACAGTGCAGAGAGTGGCTGTGGAATAACTGATTGAGTTAACAATCTGCAACTAAATATCAGGGATTACTGAGACCTCTTACAGAAAATAACTAAAAACCAATTAATGAAGCACTGTTTGTCTCACACACACACATTTATTAACAAATATGTTATAAAAATAAAACCTCAATACTACTTTTAATCCAAATGTCAAATATTGCAGATGATTTCAATATAGTGCAATGTCACTCTAAATCCACACAGATATATTCCAATTTGAATAGTCAACCAGCTCGGCAAAAAAGAAAGAGTGGGTATTAGGATCATATTAAGGTTAGTATAACAGTTCAATGTGGTATTTGGATGCAGTTAGAAATTTGTATAGCAACAATCTGCACAGATTAGCAGCAAGCTGTTTTTAGTATTAGGAAATAAAGAAGATACAGTAGAACCAACTTGGCTGTTGTTAGGATGTGCAGCTAGTAAATCATCTTGGTGGCAGGTCCCAGTCATAGTTGTTACTGGGATACTGCATCATGTCCTGTCCTTTTTCTGGCTTTTTGCAGGTAGCTGGAAATCCTGTCTTGTCTGTGTTTAGATCATAGCCTGTCATTCTTGTCTGTCTATGTGTTTTGTATCATATGCTCACTAATAACCTAGCTGTCTGTGTGCAGAGCAGGTGCACTCATGTCTTTGATTAGGAATTGCTCTCTCCAGGAATCAGTTTCAATTGGTCCCTGCTTCTGTTAAATTTCAGCCAGCCCTTCACTCCATGCCAGTTATATTGTCTGACATCCAGAGAGTGTTTGTTCTGTGCTCAGAAATCTGAATCTTTGCCGATCTTACCTTGTTTCACAATTCTTGTATGCTGAGTTATTCTTCCAGTGTCCTGCACCTGTCTGTATGTTTGTATTAGCCTGTGAAATATACCCTGCTGCTGTCTGGGACATTTTCATACCAGAGTCCTGCCAAGCTGTGTCAGTCTGCTTCATGCCTGTGTTCCTGTCATGCCAGAGTTCACCTGTCTGCCATATTGCTCCAGACACACTTCAGCCTGAATTTCATCTCGGCTCTCAAGCCGCATCTCGACTGTCATAGCCGCACTATGGCCTGCAAGACCACATCATAGCCTGCATTTCATCTTGGCTGTTATAGCCGCACCACAGCCTGTAAGCCCGCATCATAGCTTGCATTTCATCTCAGCTGTCATAGCCGCACCACGGTCTGCAACAAGGCCGCATCGTTAAGGTTCCACTTGCACCCCGGCCCTCAAGGCCGCACCTTGAACTTTTTTGCTTCAGCCATTG
The DNA here is from genome assembly GCA_031769625.1 of Taudactylus pleione. Taxonomy (NCBI): domain Eukaryota; kingdom Metazoa; phylum Chordata; class Amphibia; order Anura; family Myobatrachidae; genus Taudactylus; species Taudactylus pleione. The sequence continues at coordinate 5,588,909 of JAUIMM010000077.1, read as the reverse complement.
GCCTGCCACTTCATTGTGTATTGTCTGTCAAGTCTCAGCTTGTGTTTTGTCTGTTTAGTCCTGGTCTGTATTTGCTTGTCCAGTCCTTGTCTGATATCCTGTGGTATCACAGTCCTGGTCATTCCTGCTGTGCAGCCTGCTGAGCATGTCCTCTCACTTCTTGACTGACTACCCAGCTGCACAATTGTCCCTAGACCGTGAGACCTATCATCTGCGACTGCTAGAGTATCCTGTCATTCACATCTGTTCCTGTACTTATCACCTGTAGCTTCACTCCAGCTAGTACCAGTAGAGGAAGGACTGCCACTCCTCAGCCATGTTTCTAGTCAGCAGTCCTGCGGTCTCTCGTTGGTTGTGTAAGCCTCTACAGCTGGAGGCGTAAATCCAGGTGGCCACCTAGGTACCGGTGTGTAAATAAATTACTAAGGGAACAGCGGGTGGCTGTTATTGGTAGAAGATCCTCTCCCTGGCTCTAGAGGTCTTACACAACCATGTGAGAACTGTAACAGTAGTGTAGTGTAGGAAGCCACTGTAACATTTGAAAGTGGAGAAACACGTTAAGGCGGAGCAGTTCCAGTGATAATTTATGCTCTCTACACCATGGGAATCCTGTGTTTTATGTCATTTTTATAATGTGTGTATGTTAATAAATGTGTATGTTTGACACACAGCACTTCACTTATTTGTTTTAAGCTTTATAAAGGGCTACTTAGTAAATTTAGTCCAGGGTCACTGGTGTAAACAGTAACACAAGTGGGTAAGCACTGCCTCGAGTTTACATTCCTTCTAGTCTCAAAAAATGTTTGTCAATTAATTATAAGAGCCCAGTAGATTCTGAAATGTTTAACTTTTTAATCTGTTAAACAAAAAAGATAAAAACAAAACAGCACTGCAATCTCTTCTCATACTGTACGTACATCCTGGGTCCATCAAGGGGAAAAAATGTGATAATTCATATACTGTAAATACATTTGCTGCAAGACACTGTTCTTAAAGTAAAGGGAATAAGTATAGTATTATATTTAGATGACAAGCTATCAAGTTTCCATTGGGAATTTAGAAAGGGGATTTAGTGTAAATAGTAAATGTATCTAAGATGCCTCTAATTAGCCTTCAGAAGCCAAAGCAGACCGTACAAACAACCTTCAGGTATAAAAATAAAGATTGTCCACATTACAGAACACAATATTTGTTTTGCAAAGCAAATCTGAATGTTCTTCTTTTATGCAACTAGAGATGGCATGGGAAATGTAGAATAACCTGTATGTCATATCAAGACTACACTGTGCAATACATTTCACTTCATTATTCACAAACCAGAAATAAATATTTCAAGGCTGTATCTCATGTCACTGACTTTCAATAGAATATGCTTGAAGAAAATTACACAAGGATTACTGCAGTTTGGATAACAGGACTACAAAATCTGGAAGAGACAAGAGTATATGTCTTTACATTTTTCCTAATAATATATATCATGATACTAACAGGCAATGTTCTGGTTATTTCTGTGGTTGCAACTCAAACTCATCTTCACTCACCAATGTATCTTTTCCTCTGCAGTTTATCTTTATCAGAAATTACATTCACTACCAATCTTATTCCTGTATTTTTACATGTGCTATGGGAAGATGGAGCTGCTATGTATCTCACTGGCTGCCTGGCACAGTTTTATGTCTGTGGATCTTTAGGAGCGACAGAGTGCTTTCTTTTTGCATCCATGTCATATGATCGTTACATGGCTATTTGTGATCCACTACATTATGTATCTGTAATGAGCTTACAGTCTTGCGGGGAGATGGTTCTGTGCTCTTGGATGTGCGGTTTTGCTAGCATGTTAATAACACTAATTCTGGTTTGTCAGTTGGATTTTTGTGGCCCCAAAGTCATTGATCATTTCTTTTGCGATTTTGCTCCAGTTGTAGAACTTTCTTGCTCAGACACAAATATTGTTAAAGTTGAGACTTTTATATTCACATCTTCAGTGACACTTTTTCCATTTGTGTTTGTTATAGGATCTTATGTTTGTATTATTCTCACTATACTCAAGATCCCTTCATCAACAGGTAGAAATAAAACATATTCTACATGCAGCTCCCATTTGACTGTTGTATGTACGTACTATGGAACACTAATTAGCGTCTATGTTTTGCCATCACAATACTTTTCAAGTAAAGCTAACAAGATTTTGTCTCTTATATACACAGTGGTTACTCCCTTGCTAAACCCAATAATATATAGCATAAGAAATAGAGAGATCAAAAAAGGTATTCAGAAGATTTTAGGAAAGACATGAAACAGGAAAGCACTTACAATAAACAAAGATCAACAATGTTTTTGTTTGTTAGGATGGATAAAAATTGATCCAAATCAATATAGAATCAACTGCAGTTTGTATCACATATTTCTTATAATACATTTTAATTTAAATTGTGGTCATATTTAATTGCATATTTTAAATTACCATACAGCAACTGTTTTAGCACAAGATGCAAAGCTCAATGAACTATACACTGTAACACACAGATTTTTTTATGAAGGGTGGTTTATTTTTCTGTAAGTTTACAGCAAAAACTGTTGGATTCTCTTAAACTTCTGATAACCAGCCAAAGAAGATACTTTGCTGTCCCAATTTTGCACTTTTTGCAAAGAAAGGAACCTGTCAAATTTATCTAGCAGAAGTTTTGAAAACTGACAGAAAACCGCTAGAAAAATGTGCCTAACTAGAGATGTGAAGTTCGGTTTTTCTGAAAAATTAAGACACCCGAACTTTGCGGTTCCGAGTCAATTCGAGTCCCAATTTGGATCACTTTTGGGGTACAGAGTAGAATAGAGTCTTGGCTCAAGTCTGCTGTAACTTCAGAATTCGTATTTAAAAACCAAACGCAGGTTCTGGATTGCATGTAAGCATGTCCAAATTACATGATTTTTGCTGTTTTTATAAATTTAAAAGAAATTCAAAACCAAAATCTTATCTGAACCAAAACACTTGAGTGATTTTGCCAAAACCAAAACCATAAAATTGGTATAACAGCCAAGTTACATGAAACTGCTGCCTGTTTGAGCTATCTTGCCTTCCCCACCTCAGTAAAAAAAATGCAACAGACCCCCCCCCTTCTTTCCCTATGCAGTAATAAAATAAAGGAGCCCATTAATCAATGAGTTTTATCATACGCAATCAATTTTAAAACTCACTGCATATGACAAATTGTGCTCAAGCTAATCAGCTTCCAACTGTCATTTTTCAAACAGATGACAGGAGCTGATTGGCTTGAGCACTATTATCATATGCAACGAGGTTTAAAACGCTGCATATGATAAAACTTGTTGATAATTGAGCCCCCATAATGTGTTAACATAACTATTAAGAAAATGTCTTAATATACAGTTCTGCCTACTCTTACTATAATAATGAACAGTGAATCCCTCTTTTATGTTCTTAACAAATAGTGTATTACATTAAATATTGGGGGCGTGATCATTTATTAAGAAAATATTAGGCGACACCATCATTTAAGAAAATAATATGGGCTAACAATTTGTTGAGATTATAAAAGGTGACTACACTAGTTCTTATTACAGTAAGATAAGACATTTTTAATTATAATCTATAAGAGCACAATATTAAGAAGTTTTATTAATACTTCCATTAACAGATTTTGTCATTGCCATTTGGCAAATGACGGCCTTGCTAGTTGGCTTTAAAGCTACTTCAAAACTTAAATAGTAAATCTAAACATGAAATTTGATGTTACAAAATGTTTTTTTTTAGATTTCTCCCAAATTCTCTTTTTGATGTTAAGTTAATGCTATATAGACATCAATCACAAAATTGTGAAAAACAAACAAAAAACTGCCTCCTACACCAAAAATGGGATGTTTACCACTTCCAAAACATATAAATATACATATAGAGATATATGGTGGGGTATGGCACTCCTTGTCCAGGTATATAAAAAAGTTTCCCCATATAGACAATGTTCCAGCAATATAAAAAAAAGTCTTTATCTGTTTTAATCACAGTCATGCATAGTGATTTTTATCCAAAGATAAGGCCTTAATTGACACTTGTTCCAATTTGCGATCTTCACCGGAAATAATCATGGGTTGTTAACTTCCAGATGTTAAAGGACTTTCCCAGGTCCTGGAAACCATAAATCCTAGATGGTATGAGCAGCACCTGGAACAGCAGAATGTCAAAGAGAGGGATCTTTACATCTCATCACCGGCTTAACATGTTTCAGACCTCTTGGTCCTTCATCAGAAGCCAGCTTCTTACCATCTGGATGGGTAGGCAGTGGCAAACGCAGGATTTCTAGAGGGGGCTTTCCAAATGCTTAATTTTAGAGTGAGTGTGGCCTGTCAATGAAGAGGGCAGAATTAGTACTTAACCAGCTTTAATAAGCATCATACAAAGTGTATTGTGTGTAATAATTCCAGCATATACAGGACCAGTGATCACAGTAACCCATTATATGGGCCAGTAGGCCATTCTGCCTGAGCTGAATGTATTTATTTTAGATGTGGGTACCATTCCAGACTATTGTAGCAAGTCCGGGAGTCTGGGAGCAGCAGAATAACCTAGCACTACCCTGGACATATATGTACATATTGGGCTCTATAACAGTGCACGTTTTCCAGATCTTCTAGTTGGTGCACAGGTTATTTATTACTGGCTGATACATGTTAAAAGATCCACAGGTGGTGCTAATTAATTTGTGATACTGAGAAGAACATGCAGCACTAGTAACAATCTATTATTTACTATTTCTATTGTGGTCATGGTGTGGGCTGGGGAGGGGGGTTTCCAGGCAGACGGAAACCCCCCCTGCGTGTGCCTATGGTAGGCACTGAACATTGGCAAGCTGAATGTGCCTATGGGGATACCACTATATTTGGTTATATGCTTTTATTCTTTCCAAAAAATGTGACTGTATTACATGAATACATTTCTATCATTTGTCAAACAGTGTTGCACTATTGCCATCTTTTTTTTTTCTTTGAGATTACAAGTTAACAAAACATGATTATTTCTAGTGAAGATCGCAAATTAGAACAAGTGTGAATTAATGAAGCCCTTATCATTGGATGAAAATCACTGTGCATGACTGTGATTAAAACAGATTAAGACTTTTTTTCTATTGATGGCACATTGTCTATACTTTTAATCTTTTTCATATCCCTGGACAAGGAGCGCCATACCCCACCATATATCTCTATAAATTAATGCTATGCCAGCATATGGTTGTAATGCAGAATATTTTTTCCTCGCAATGTTGTGACCCTTTTTTTTATTTATTTTGTGCTCTCAATAATTTTGCCATTTACATTATTTTAATTTTGAAATTAATTTAAACTGTTACAAATTACTAGATTCTCACTTTTATTTTTTATCATCAGTGAAATTCAGACTCAAACTTATAGATTTATAAGTATATTTACCAACAACTGGGTTGAGCCACCAATCTTCAGCAGCTTTAACTAATATATTTAAAATGTCAACAGAAGTAAATGCTAAAATCAGGCTAGCTTAACTTTTTTTTCTATGCTACTTTAAACCAATCGGTCAAAGATACCAATGATTGATGGCTTTAGCAACATGCTGGTTGGTATATTTACCCCTTAGTATCCTGCAGATGAAACTGAAAAACTGAAACCACTGGCAATGTGTGGTGGTTTGAAGTCTTGTAAACTGCCTGTTCTTAATCCAACTGCAGGCTCAACCCAGATGGAAAACATTTTCCATCCTGAAAATTATAATCGGGACCCCACACCTACTGTAAATAGGAATGTCCCAATTCTCAATAACCCTTTGCCCTTCCTTGTGTCGCTAACTAGTGTGTACCAAGGAAACAGATATTCCATATTCCAGATAGTCTATATTCCAATATAGTGGCCAGACCAGGATGTTAAAAGTTACTACTTTGTTAAATAAATATTATTGCCCTGTTAGATATATAAAAGGGCAATATTATACATGCATAAATAATATATTGGGCCCCCATTAATTATATGAACAATATATAGTTCCCCATTAATGAAATAATTTCATGTAGTACCTATGTTACTTTATATAATTCCTTGTAGTGTCCCTGCTACTGTTAGTTATATACAGTAAATGATTGTAGTGCCTACTTGAATAAATACATTCATATTGCTGACTTCGTACAAAACAATTGTAAAAGTGTTTTATTGCTTTCATAGCTGTGTTCTTAAATTCCTCTTTCTTTGAATACCATCATTGGAATATAAACAAACAAAATATAATAATAATATAGTGTAGTCAGACAATATATGAATTTTTAAACACCCAAACAATATTCAAAAAGCCTCTAAAAAGGATAAGGTTCTCCTTGAATATGTTAATTACATGGCAGCTCTGTGATCTGAAGAAGAGACATGTGCATTTGGAATGCTGACATCCAAAAATACCCAAACTTGGGGTTTCTGTGTGGATCTGAGTCTTGGATCGGTTCTTTCCACCCAGTTAAGATATCAGAACTAGGTAAAACATAATTTTCCCGGAAATGTCGGATCTTGTGAGTTTTGGATTGCATATAAGAGTCACTCCCTCATGATCAAGCACCATTTCACAAAGGGGAGTGTAGAGGGAGGGTGAGGGCTGTAAACAGGGCCAGATTAAGAATGAGATAGGTGGAGCTTCAGCTCCAGGCCCTCCCATCCAAACAGGCCCACAGCATCTGTCCTGCTACTGTAGGCAGGACATTATTTTTCCCTGCTGCAGCAGCCTACTAATGGCCATACAACGCTCCTCCCCCATCAGCGGGCTGCAATTTCCCCCCTTCGCCCAGTCGTCCTCTCACCAATTGAGGCTTAATTAATGGTGCCTCGGCAATTATCCACTGTTCCGCTATTGATTTGTTGTCTGGAAGGGACCAGTCACAGCAACACGACTCTGCTTCCTGGAGCGCCTCTATACCACTTAGCCCCGCCCCTGTGATGACTTTATACAGTGTGAAGTACTATGTATACAGCCTGTAACTACTGATGGATGAACAAAATGATCTTCAGTAAAGTGGCGATTCTGCTTCAACAGGTGTACAAATGTATGTATACAATGTGTGTCTATATATATATATATATATATATATATACATCTTTTCTTCATTCTGTGTTCATCCTGTCTCCTCCTGTTCTTTCTCATTCCTTTTGTCTCTGCCTGGTCACCTGTGCAGACATTCCATGTGGGTTCCGATGTGCAACCGCAGCTGTCTTTTTATTATGTAACAGTCACCAGCTGGTGTTGTGGAGGAGCCTCAGTTCAGGCCGTGGGGCCCTTTTATTGTATATTTGCGGCTATATCCCCAAAACACCCATTTTCGGGGGGTTAACTGCAAATTTTAAGTTTTCCCAAGATGTATATCTCCAATACTTGCTGCGATACCTCCATTTCCATTGGTGGCCGCAACACCCATAGGTTTCTATGGGGGATGCGCTGCATCCAAATTTACCAACATCCGGAATGCTATGCATTCTGGAAATTGGCCCCTGTAGCTAAAGCTATCTAAAGATGGCTTTAGCCGCTGTAGTCTATGGGCTACACTGCGCATAACTCCAGAACCCTCCCCATCTATGGTGGCCATGCGCAGCAGCCCCGGCAGCATTCTGGGCACATCGTAGGGACAGGCTCCTTTCGGAGCTCCAATCCCTGCATGTGCCGGATGATACGTTCCGGTGATATGTTCGCATTTTGCAATGCGATCATGGGCGGTAATGTCATACAGGTTAGGGAGGTGAGTGAAAGTAGGGTGTTGGGTGACAGTTAGAGGAATATGTTCTATTTATTACATTTAATGTGTTGATGCCGCATGCAAGCGCCCGATATTTTCAGCTTACATATGCATCCAAGTCACACTGCACATCCATCCAGATGGTTATCGCCGGGAGATGCAGAACAAATTTGGATGCAGAGAAAGGCAATTTCAGTGGCGTACCTGGGAGGTGATAGGGTGGTAGCTAGCCAAATGCGGGTGTGTCAAGGCTAGCGACCGAGTCTTTTGCCACAGTTGCACTGGTGACCATGTTTAGTCGGACATTCTGTGCCTCCACAGGGCAAGTGCAATGTCTGATGGTGCGACCAATAGTTTAGGTTTGTGTGCACAGTGGCGGATTAGCGCTGCAGCTGGTGGGTGTCTCATTAGGATGACCAAAAGGTGCAGTGACAGCTGCAATAGTGTGCACCTCTGAATTAGGCCATGAGTACTCATACAGCTCTCTTATACTGTATTTTATATACCAGTTATCACTGTGTAATAAGTGACATTTCTTGTAAACACATAGTGGCCGATTCAGTTCAGCTCAATGTGCTGCCGTGCACATATCGGCCAGTGCTAACATCGCATGTTTTCTCTCACACGCGAAAGAGGTGCCAGGGAAAACTTGCAATGCTGGCAGGAGAGATGTGCTGTACATGAATGGTGCAACACGTCCATTACATTGAATTGAATTCCTTCATAGGTCTCTATGGTACCTAGTGATTTAATCCTGATTCCCGCAGTATTGTGTTGTATGGTATGTAAATATAGTGTTGTAGTGGTGGTGTCTTTGCATTTCTACCCTCATTTATTCTATCATTGGTTGCTGTATGTTCTTTCTAGCTGTCATTTCGCATGTATTGTACTTATGATATGTCAGGTAACTTATAATGTATGTTCCTTGTATGGCACCGAGGACACTTTCTCGCACCTTAAAAATAAATAAGGATAATAATATTGATGTAGTGTAGTGATTGGGGTAGAGTGTCGGGGCATTGATTTTGGGTGGGGATAGTAGTATTGTGGTAATGAGCAGGAAATATGTGGTATTGCTGTAATGTGTGGTTGGTATTGCCAATTGCTGTGATGTGCAGAGTTGGTGGGCTATTGCTGTAATGTGGACGGGCTTGGTTATTTCCAAATCAGGTACTCTCAGGTACAGGGGTAACATCCACCCTTTTTTAGATGTCACCCTCTGTACCTAAGAGTACCTAATTTTGGAGAAACTTATATTTATATGCACACATTGGGATTCTGATTAACACCATATAGAGAATTCAGATAAGTGGTTTTAAGTTACATGTGCAAATGACTATGAGTTATAATTGTGGCACCAAATTGATTGGTGCACTATGAGTGCCTAATATATATATATATATATATATATATATAAAATATTCTATTTCAGTCTCTGGTATGCTTGATTGTATGCGATCACTACAGTTTCTGTACAGGCTCTTATCGGAGTCTTTGTGCCAGCAATGGCAATTGATACATCCGAGTGATTTGCGGTGAAAAGAATTCTTAATTGTCATGGGGAGACTGCATATTTTAATAAATATGCCTCTATTGCTATTAGTAAGGTAATGTCTCTTTTATATAGAGAGAGTGGAGAGAGGTTGAGGTTTTCAGGTAGGCACTAGTCACACTCCATGGATGAGGCCACACCCCCTGTGGAGATCACACCCCCACAACACTTGTCACATGCACAATGTTACTAGTCACACTCCCATGGCTCTGGTCACACCCCCTGCATAAGCACATAGTAGGCCCTTCAGAAATTTCAGCTCCAGGCCCACGAGGACCTTAATCTGGCATCCTTGTATGTGTGTTTTTCAGACACACTAGCTAACAACTGCAACCCAGTGTTCTGCAAATAGGCTACTGTGTGGTGCTGAAAATTGGCTCTTGTGTATGGTTGTTTGTTTAAAATTGAACTTGCACTTTTTTCATAATACTGTGTGCAGTGGTATTCCAATCATCTTTACCCCAAAATAATTATTGCAAAGAGGTCCCTTTCTTATCTTGGTGTGTAAAATGATAAGCAGTCTTTTATAAACAAATATAAACATTTGTACAGTATGTTTTTGAGACACAGCATATATTACTGTACTTATGGCCTGATTCAGCAAGGAACACAATTGCTTATATACATGCAATCGGCCGATTGTTGCATACTGTGCATGCATCACAGTGCATGTGTGCGAACCGGCTGCTGCTCTCAGGACTGCGAATGTAGAGGATATGCAGACACATGGCAGAGTGAGTGACATATATTAGATAGTATGCATATAAAGAGAATAGCAATCCTTGCTGAATCAGTACTGCACATAACAGGAGAGGAGTTTTTGACCACTAACTTTCACAAAAAACATTCAACAGGCCACGTCAAAATTGTGAAAAGGGCTGGAGCATGTAAATCAGAAGAAATCAACCAAAGAAACACATTACAATCAATAAAAGATCATTCACAAAATTGAGAAATAATAACAAATAGGGGACGAAGGGGAGGGGAAGAAGGGGAGGGGGAGAAGGGGAGAAGACAAAGGGAGGTTGTATGTGGAGGACACCTTGAAGGAAGGTGTGGACATCCGACAGTGAAGAAATTCTACACTGGGACCAAATGGACAGAGCAGAGACTTGTACCTTCAGCAAGGTAAGGTGGAGTCCAAGGTCCAATCCAGCTTGAAGGAAGGCAAGGACTCTAGAAACCCGAAACACATGAGGGTCATAGTTTCTGGCATTACACCATTGGAATGGTGAGGTAAATGTTAGGCGTCAAAACTATTAGCAGATCAAATACAGAGTCATACATTTTACAGAACTCTAAAAAAATATCAAACGATAGATATCTAGTTAGGCTTAAATGGGGTTAGATAAAAAATCTTTTATGTAGATGCCAATCTGTGTCATCACAAATTTTGAAAATCTGGGTTTGAGTGGCATTGTCAAGTGTTTCAATGTACAGAACCATTTTCTGTAAAATCCTTCTATCCCTTTATTTACAGCAAGTATAGTCAAGTTCCAATCAAAATAAAGATGTTGCAACATTTTTCACTTGACTTCAGCTAGAGAGGGAGCTGATCTAGATATCCAATGTGTTAAGATGCCTTTCTTGGAAATAGTAAATAACATTGTGAATAAGGGGATGAGTGGCTTAATTGATTGCATAATTTTCTCTGTTTGGGAAGAGAACCAAAGGCGTGCAAGCTCTATATACTGCTACTTCGAAACCCCCATCTGGTTTCAACAATTTTACAACTTTGTGAACTGCTTCTAGAGTAATCAGAGCCTGAAGAGAATCCACAGTGTCAGAGGGAATAGAAGGAAAGGCAATAGTGGACCAGATAAAGTAAGGAGGACAATTTGGAGGGGAACTAACATGAGAAGAGGGGAGATACATAGGCAGGGGGTTGCTGCTGTGCTGGATGGGCTTGGACCGGTATTACGCCCAATTGGGGTTTTGAATTAGCAGTGTATAGAGCCTCATAGAATAATTTCATGGTGTTATCAATTTGAGCATTAGATGTAATAAAAGTACCCTGAGGTGTGTTTAGAGGATGTTCCATCATGGGTTTAGGAGTTCCTCGCAAAAGATTAGACAAAAAGTGGGCAATCTTATTTTTAAACCTGTGAAATTTTTAACTGACAGGGAACAAATAACGGTCGCCCATGTCATGCATGAATTTGTCATAATGAACCTTTGCTTGTAGATATAACTGCTTAGAGGCAGGTAATAAATCATCCTTGTATTGCTGGTAAGTTGCTGACAGATATTCATGTTTATATACCTCCCAAGCAGTCTCTAAATAATTTCAGAACTTAATGGATCGAAATAGGTAGGATGGGAACTTCCAAAGTCTAGTTGTCCCTGGCTCATCAAGAATATGTAGCTAGGCAGAGACTTAAGCATGTTCAGATAGAGAAATAGGGCTTATATGAGAGTCAGTTACTAGAGGGAATAGAGAAAAAGAAACAAAAATGTAGTCAATACAAGAGAGTGTGTTATGTGCCACTGATAGACAAGTGTACTCTCTGACCATAGGGCACCAGATATCTATGATTTGCAGTCATTTTGCTAATAGGGGAAGACCTAATTTAGGAAGGGAAAAGGAAGATGAGACTGAAGTGGATTTGTCTAAACCGCTGGAGGAAAATAGATTAAAGTTCCCACAAATGATAAGAGATTCCCCAATATAAGGGCTAAGAAGGAGGAGTATCTTTTGAAAAAATTGTGCCTTTACTCTTCCTGATATCAAAACTATTTGATTGGTAAAAAGGAACAACTATTTTTTACTAAACTTGAGATCCAATTGGCTTCCAACTTAATTCGTATCTGGCAGGGATATGAGTGAAAAAGTGATAAACTGCTTTTAACACTTTCGATCTCCATAATACCACAGCAGTTTTTTAGAACTTTGCAAACACTAACTTCCATTGCAGACCTTATAAACAAGTGCTCAATTGTCTTTGACAGAATAAACTGTTCTACAAGTTGTAAAAATATTTCTACAAAGTCAGCACCACACCCTTTCTGGGATGCATCTTTTCCAGGAAAGGCCTCCAGAAGGATCCAGTGAAAGCTCATGTTATTCTTCATTGGCCTCAGCCCACCAACCATAAAACCATACAATGGATCCTATGGTTTGTTAATTATTATGGAAAATTCATACACAGTTACTCCATCGTAGTCTAACCTATGTACATCACTCACCAAGAAGGGTGCCAATCCTCAGAACTGGCTTGATAATGGTAAAATTGCAATTCAACAGCTAAAACAAGCATTCATCTGCACACTCATCTTTAAACAACCTGACAAAACACTCCCTTTCTATTTGGACATGGATGTATCCTCCATGGGAGTAGGAACAGTTATCTCTCAAAGGGAATCTGATGGGAAGTTTTTTCCCTGTGGGTCATGCTTTAAAAACCTTGAAATTAACTATTCCATCAGATGTCTGAATATGTTTGGCTCCATGTTCCAATGTGCTGCCCTGTGCAACCCTGCTAACCTGTAATGTGTAATCCTGATATACTGCCTTGAGCTGTTACTGCCATCTCCAGGCACTCACAAGGTATCCTCACTACTGATATTGGTCTGCATGAATGGTATTATTTATCCATCCAGCTTCACCAATGTCCCAGTCATCAAAGCCAACGCAAAAGGCCAGATTCAGAGCGGAATGAATTTCAAATGCAATACAGATGTCATGTAGTTGAGAAATTATTTGCAATTGTGCACGCGCAAAAAGTCCTGAGAAACCACTATGACTCATGCATGCACAAAGATGCTGTTGCATTTGAGACAGATGATATCAGAAATGTGAGGCAAAGTATATGCGTTCCTTGGTGGCGACTGGAATGTGGCCAGAAATTAAGGCAAAAAATGTCTATCTCAAAAAAGCAACCACTTTCTCAGATGCACAGATGCAGCCACAGCCATGTTCAGATAGAGAAACAAAAATGGCAGCTGTTCAATCAATCTAGCAGTACTAATCAGGTGCTTGAAAGGGAGGGGTCATACTAAGTAGAAAAAGGAGGGGGTTTAACCTCCTATTGTTCCTCAGCACACTGAATAATACTTGCAACAATATATGAAGATGTTTTTCAGGGTGCGCAGTGCACCCCGAAAAACATCCAGCCCAGGACCCCCCCAGGGTATAACACGAAAAATGGAAAAAGAGTGATAGTGTAGTGTAAAGTATAGATGTGTAAGACTAATTAATGTTGTGTGATGCCCTCGGGGTGCACTGCGCTCCGGACATGAAGCCCTTAGTGTTATGGACTGCTAGTGACAGAGAAGCCGTGACGTGGCCTAGCAGCTTCCCATGTATTTGCAAATGCATGCAACCAATATCTCTGAATTTCTATGACCATATAGTCTTCATATATTGTTGCAAGTATTATTCAGTGTGCTGAGGAACAATAGGGGGTTAAACCCCCCTCCTTTTTCTACTTAGTATGACCCCTCCCTTTCATGCACCTGATTAGTACTGCTAGATTGATGAAGCAGCTGCCATTTTTGTTTGTTTGTTATGAGTTGCATGAAGAAGCCAGCATTAGTAGGGCATGCTGGTTCTAGTAGTGCTAGTTGGAGTTCCCAGGGATGACTCCCAGGTAAGCTGGCCCTCAATTTGGATGCATTTATGTATGTGCCTTTATCAGAAGGCCTTACATTTGACAAAATTGATATGTGCCTATATCATGAGACCTTATAATTGGTATATTTTACATTTGGGGTGAGCGTTTGGGCATAGGGCCCCCGGGGCTGGTCTGGCTGGGCCTCCTCAGGGCATCACCACTTAATACACATAGTTGCTTTTCACATCACCTGTTATGTTTGTATTTTATTCATGTAATATTTCACATATATATTAACCCCTTTTTTTAACACTTATCAATTAGTCTTACACATCTATACTTTCCACTGCACTGTCACTCTTTTTCCATTTTTCGTGTGATGTCCTGGGGGGTCCTGGGCTGGACATTTTTTGGGGTGCACTGCACCCCGGAAGTGAACCCCTTAGTGTTAGGGACTGCTAGTGACAGAGAAGCTGTGACATGGCCTAGCAGCTTCCCATGTATTTGCAAGTTCATGCAACCAATATCTCTGAATTTCTATGACCATATAGTCTTCATATACTGTTGCAAGTATTACTCAGTGTGCTGAGGAACAAATAGAGGGTTAAACCCCCTTCCTTTTTCTACTATGTTCAGAAAGAGCAAGTGTAGCTGCCATAGGGCTGGTGCATGTGATGATACGCTTATGGTGCCATTTGGAGAATCACTGGTGGTGTTTCAGGGCTTGATCATTCAGATGCAGGGTACTACACCAGCACAGTGCTGTTATTTGAATGTATTATTTATGTATTACTTCTTTATTTAGTATCAGTTGTTTATATAGTGAATTATTATTCTGAAGCACTTTTGCAGAAAATGTTTGGCCATTCACATCAGTTCCTGCTCCAGTGCAGCGTACAATATATATTCCCTACCACAGGGCTTGAAAAATTTTTCTAAAACCTAGGAGTCAGGATGAAAGTGTAGGAGCCAGACCCTCCCCTTCCCCCAGGGCAGCATTACTGAGAACCTATGCCCCAGGCAACCAACCCCCATGGTCACACTACTAACGGGGTACCCCAGGTAAACCAGCCTCCCACAGCCATATTATTGAGCAGCTAACCCGCCTCTCCAGGCAACCAACCCCCAGAAAGACCACCCCTCTGCAGCCAAAAAACCCCGGGCAAGCAAAGCCACTGCCAGCAGTGGGAAAACTAGACAGTGGTGGGCTCAGATGCAAGAATATGCTTTGGGCACAACTATGCAGTGCCCCCAGTAGTGGTCCCCCCTATCCAGTGCCCCCAGTAGTGGTCCCCCCTATGCAGTGCCTCCAGTAGTGGTCCCCTCTCTCCAGTGCCACCAGTAGTAGTCCCCCCTCTGCAGTACCCCCAGTAGTAGTCCCCCTATACTGCCCCCAGTGAAAGTCCCCACTATGCATTGTCCTTAGGAGCGCCCCCTATACAGTGCCCTAGTAACACCCCCCCTTATACAGTTCCCCAGTAGCGGCCACACCTCCTATTCAGTGCCCCCAGTAATGGTCCCCATATATAGTGGCCCCAGTAGTGGTCCCCCTATGTAGTGTCCCTTTAATCAGTGCCCCCAGAAGTGGTCCCCCCTATGCATTGCCCCCAGTAGTAGTCCACCCCCCTTGTAGTGTTCTCAGTAGTAGTCCTCCCCTTGTAGTGCACCCAGTAGTAGTCCCCCCTTGTAGTGCCCCCAGTAGTAGTCCCCCCTTGTAGTGCCCCCAGTAGTAGTCCCCCCCTTGTAGTGCTCCCAGTAGTAGCCCCCCTTGTAGTGCCCCCAGTAGTAATCCCCCCTTGTAATGCCCCCAGTATTAGTCCCCCACTTGTTGTGCCCCCACTAGTAGCCCCCCATTGTTGTGCCCCCAGTAGTAGTCCCCCTTGTTGTGCCCCCAGTAGTAATCCCACTTATAGTGCCCAGTAGTGCTCTCCCCCTTTTAGTGTCCCCAGTAGTAGTCCCTCCCTTGTAGTTCCCCAGTAGTAATCCCCCCTTGTAGTGTACCCAGTATTAGTCCCCCCTTGTTGTGCCCCAGTGTTGTGCCCCCAGTAGTAGTCCCCCCCTTGTTGTGCCCCCTGTAGTAGTCCCCCCCTTGTTGTGCCCCCAGTAGTAGTAGTCCCCTCCTTGTTGTGCCCCCAGTAGTAATCCCACTTGTAGTGCTCAGTAGTGCTCTCCCCCTTTTAGTGCCCCCAGTAGTGCCCCTCTTTTAGTGCCCCCAGTAGTGCTCTCCCCCTTTTAGTGACCCCAGTAGTGCTCTCCCCCTTTTAGTGCCACACATACTTTAAAAAAAAAACACTTACCTGAATTCCCACTCCCGCCACCACCATCCGCTCCTCCGTTCGTCCTCCCAGGCCGGGCTGCTCTGCATTATGAGAGAGACATCATGACATCTCTCCCATTACCCACTGCAGGAGCTGGAAGATGGAGCGGCTCCTTCAGTGGGCACAGCGGAAGTCAGTGACAGTCTAACAGACTCTCACTGGCTGCCACACAAAACAAACACACATCTGTGGGCACCGGAGGCTGTGTGTTTGTCAGTCATTGTGTAGCATTGACCAAACTCTGTCCGGTCAGCACTACATGTGCGGTGCAGTCTGTGTCACAGAGACACAGACTGCCCACAGCCAGTGGCCCGCATGGTGCTGCGGCCCAGGGGGCACATGGCAACCTGCCCCCCAGCCCAGCCCGTCACTGACTACAGGGCCCGGGGGTTGCTGAAAATCTGGTCGCCATGGCATTTTGTTGGGAGCCATTTACTTATCCATATAATTTTGGAACATTTGAATATTATTACTGTCACAACTCCAGCAACAGAAGTAACAGCTGTCACCTCTGCATCAGGCCAAAGGGGTCCTGATCATAGTTAAATGTGTCCCATTGTGTCATTGAGGTTTAATATAACACCAGTGGGAACACTCCCTCGATTTATATTCCTTGAACCATACAAAATAGATATGTGAATTAAGTGAATAGTAAACTATCAAATATTTTAATCAGATAATGCTATTAAACATTTAACATAAATACATGTTCACAGCACTCATGACTCAGAGGCCAGACACACTCATAGATTGAAATACAAAACTACATGTTGATGTGTGAACCAATTATAGCAGCTGCAGTTAACCTATGATATACCTTTGGGAAGAATTATTAGGAGCCTGCAGACTCATATCTGGTGACTGTCTTCCAGTGGCTGATGTAATTGTCCTGAACAAACACTCTGCCATGTTCTTTTAAACTGCCCAGTGGCATAACTAGGGTATTTGCAGCCCAGCGCAAGATGAAAAATGGAGCCCCACCAAGTATGTACACTCTCCAAAAAAGTGGGATTGGCCATATGCCACAAGGGGGCATGGCCACAAAAAA
This sequence comes from Taudactylus pleione, assembly GCA_031769625.1. Lineage (NCBI taxonomy): Eukaryota > Metazoa > Chordata > Amphibia > Anura > Myobatrachidae > Taudactylus > Taudactylus pleione. The sequence goes on along the minus strand of JAUIMM010000077.1, from coordinate 5,571,687 downwards.
ATGGGGAGTGTCAAAATGACACCACCATTTCTCATCACTCTGGAAACATTCCTTTCCATATGCACCTTAATGCCTCCAGTAGTAGTGCCCCTTATGCAATGTCCCCAGTAGTAGTGCCCTATATAACACACAGACACACACAAAATACTTACCCGAATACCTGCTCCTGCTGCCATCTGCTCCTCCCACTTAGCACTATGGGAGAGAAGTCATGACATCTCTCTCTTCACCCACTGTGGGAACTGGAAGACGAAGCTCATGAGTGAGCTCCAGCCCAGTTCTGGCCCTGGGTACAGCAGCCAATGAGAGTCTGTCTGACTCTCATTGGCTGCTAAAACAAACACACTGCTGACAGGTAGTACACTCACTGTGTACTACCGGGCGCCAGTGGTGGTGTGTTTGTTTTAACGTGTAGTGTGGATCACACTCAGTGTGGTCCACACTACACACTTAAACCACTGACCTGGACGGTGTTCGCCTGAGCCCAGGGCATGAGCCCAGGCTGACCCCCACCCTCCCCCATTACACCACTGAAACTGCACCTCTCTCATACAGAGAACAGGCAAGTTCAGATAAGTCACAGCAGCCATCAGATAAGTAGAAATAGAGAATAAGGCTAAGGGTAAGAGAGAGACAGCATGGAATTATGAAAAGAAACTTAGAAGTAGCTGGGAGGGGAGAGGAGATGTGGAATAGTAAGGGATTTATGTACCAAACCTTGGAGATAAAGTGGATGGAGACCAATCAGCTCCTAATTGTCATGTTAGATACGGTGTTTGGAAAATGACAGTTAAGGGATGTTTGGTTGGTACTATATATGAGTTTACTTAATCTCTCACCAAGGCTTAATACATAGACCATAAGAGAAAAATAAGTTAGAGAATACAAAGCTAGTGAAGAGAAAGAAGAGTAGAGAAAAATGAAATGAGAGAAGTGATAAAGGATGAAGGACATGGGACAAAGAATACAGCTGGGGAAAATGGAAAGCAGAGGAGAGAAATGCTGTCTAGTTGAGGGAGAAAGACTGGTTGAAAAGGTACTTAATGGAGAAAAGTACTGCCATTGGAGATAGATATCATGAGCTAATAAGAGAGCACAGCTCTCTGGACTGTACAGCAGTTACAAGAATGTTCTTTGTGTTGTATGGCAGTGTTAAGAAAACCCACAGGAATGTGTCAGAATCATGATTTAGCAGTGAAATACTGTATAATGAGTTTATTTGCAGAAATATAAAAACAAAAACTTTGGTTGTGGTTGAATAGGGCTGAAGAAATTAAACAGAGTCCGGGAGTATACAACAGACTGAATAAGTTCCTTAAACTTTACTGATACTGTGATTTGAAAGTGAATGAGTCCAGAACATGAATAACAGGAAAGCAGATGAACAGAATCTTGAGTAGAAATGCAAATAGTATCACGCAAAAACAGAGTGTTTCAGGTATAGCAGGATTCTCAGACATATGAAACTGAACTTTGAAAATGCAGAAGAATTTGGCTAGTAATACAGAAAACCAAACAGGACCAGAATAAGCGACAACTTAACAGCAGACCAGAAACATTAATGACCAGCAATGAATGTTAGCCTTAGGCAGACTAAAAAGCCATCTGGCAGATGTAGTCCATGCTTGCTAATTATTTTATCAATTCATCACCAGGCACCTGATCTCAAGCAAAGTCCAAACAGCAGCACCTCTGGCAGGAATCAGAAATGCAGTTAATTTCAGAATGGCCTGATGACCCCTGCTGGTGAAAAAGAATACAGAATAGCAAGGTCAATAGCAAAACAGACAATACTAACAGGCAGTCACTGTGATGCTCTCTGTGCATTGTATCATTGTCACTTATACCGCTCTTAGACATAAAAACCCAGCTTCAACCCAGCTCATACCTGGGACACTGAGCATGAGTTGAACCTGGGCTACCCCTTTCACACTAAGGTGGATGACCCAGGTTATTCCCGGGTCATCACCCTTCAATGTGATTTTTTTTTTAACACGTGCTCAGGTAAATGTATTATTTGTTTTGGCCCTGCCTTTAGTTGATTTGGATCCACGTATATGATGCCACTTTCATAATTTATTTAAAGGGACACTTAAAGTTTCCCATCTGCCCACGCATATAGTACTGCACTTTCTTGCCAAGTTTCCTATATCTAACATGGAAAGTAAAAATTGATCATTCATATACATAAATTTACTTCAAGACTTTGGTCTGAATGTTAAGGGAATAATTATGATACTAAACCATGAAAGTTCCATGGAGAATTTAGAAAGGGAATTTAGTGTGTAAAGTAAATGTTATAAAAAATACATCTAAATAACACAAGGCTAATTAGCCTCCAGACGTAAAAGCAGACCTTAAAAACATGCTAGAAAAAATAACCCTCAGATATAAATTTACAGAACACAATATTTTTATGCAAAGCAAATCAGAATGTTCTTCATTTATGCAATAGTGATGGAAGGTGAAATGTAGAATACCCTGTATGTCATATAAAGATACATTGTACTTTATTATTCACAATTTATAATTAAATATTTTTGTGGATATATCATTTCTCTGTCTTTGAATATGCTTGAAGAAAATTACACCAGGATTACTGCAGTTTGGATAACAGGACTACAAAATCTGGAAGAGACAAGAGTATATCTCTTTACATTTATCCTAATAATATACATCATGATACTAACAGGCAATGTTCTGGTTATTTCTGTGGTTGCAACTGAAACTTATCTTCACTCACCAATGTATCTTTTCCTCTGCAGTTTATCTTTATCAGAAATTATATTCACTACCAATCTTATTCCTGTATTTTTACATGTGCTATGGGAAGATGGAGCTGCTATGTATCTCACTGGCTGCCTGGCACAGTTTTATGTCTGTGGATCTTTAGGAGCGACAGAGTGCTTTCTTTTTGCATCCATGTCATATGATCGTTACATGGCTATTTGTGATCCACTACATTATGTATCTGTAATGAGCATACAGTCTTGCGGGGAGCTGGTTCTGTGCTCTTGGATGTGCGGTTTTGCTAGCATGTTAATAACACTAATTCTGGTTTGTCAGTTGGATTTTTGTGGCCCCAAAGTCATTGATCATTTCTTTTGCGATTTTGCTCCAGTTGTAGAACTTTCTTGCTCAGACACAAATGTTGTACAAGTTGAGTTTTTTATATTCTCATCTTCAGTGACACTTTTTCCATTTGTGTTTGTTATAGTTTCTTATGTTTGTATCATTCTCACTATACTCAAGATCCCTTCATCAACAGGTAGAAATAAAACATATTCTACATGCAGCTCCCACTTGACTGTTGTATGTACATACTATGGAACACTTATTAGCGTCTATGTTTTGCCATCACAATACTTTTCAAGTAAAGCTAACAAGATTTTGTCTCTTATGTACACAGTGGTTACTCCTTTGTTAAACCCTGTAATATATAGCATAAGGAATAGAGAGATCAAAAAAGGTATTCAGAAGATTTTAGGAGAGACATCAAACAGACAAGCACTTTAAGTTAAGAAAGGTCAACAATTTTTTTTTATTAAGACGGATAAAAACTCATCCAAAACCAATCTACAATCAACTAGTTTTCATCACATTTTTCTTATATTACATTTTATTGAAATTGGGATCATATTTAATTTAAATTAAATGTGTTAACACAGGACTTGGATATCTCCGTACTCTATGCATGGTAATACACACAAAGAGGTAAATTTTGTTTGCAAAAAAATCCACCTTTTGAAGTTTAAAAACCGTCGGATTAACTAAAGCCAAAAACTCTGAAAACATGCCAGAAATCTAAAAGCTTTACATTTTCAATAATAAAGGAGAGACCCTGCCATATAGTGTACCAAGATGTTTATGAAGGTTTTGAAAACCGACTATTAAAGCATTTAACAAAAGAGGTGGTTGGGATAACCAAGACGGCTCAAATCACCGTTTGAGACATCTTACCTTTACGACCTTAGTAAAAAAAAACTTGAAAAAACAACATTTATACAGATGTGTCCTTGTATACCTAGACTCAGTATACAATGCTGCTCATTGAACGGGACCTGGAATACCAAGAAGGGCTGTTTGCCCCAACTGCGTCAATAGTGTATGAGGACATATCTATATTGTCTCCCCTCTGCCCACATCATGGTATCTCCCCCTGCTCCTCTTGCCACCCTCCACCACTTTTATAGTCAAAATTAAAGGACCCCTTGAAGTCAATTTGCAAGTGAGAAGGCCACTATACATTTGTTCGGTCATGGTGGTTAGGTTGAAAGGGTTGGTTAGTTTTCAAACTTATTTTCAGTTGAGATAAGGGGAAAAATATCCCAGCATCATCACAAACTCCTCATTAGACGTTGAATTGTAAATGCTCTTGATGTGGATTTGATATGTCTTTGAGACACTAGTAACATCTCAATGTATTATCATAGTACACTGTAACATGGCTACAGTACATGTACAGTATGTTAAAATATAAGTGAGCTGTAGTTCAACCATAATCTCTAGCTTGGCAACTGCCCACAGGCTCATTTATCCCTTCCGCTGCCTAGTTTTTAAAACAAATGCAGAACTTACAATTAGTGAACTGACTTACAACAGGCATCTTTCCACTCCTGTGCATTCTCATCTAAGTCCAAGGGGTCTATGTACTAAGCAGTGATAAAAGACAGAGTGAAAAGTGATAAGTCTGTGATAAGGTGCCAGCCAGTCAGCTCCCAACTGTAATTTTTCAAACACAGCCTGTGAGATGACAGTTGGGAGCTGATTGGCTGGCACCTTATCACTGACATCACTTTTCACTATGTCTCTTATCACTGCTTAGTACATAGACCCCCCAAGTCACTTGTGATCATTTCTTCCATGTCCTTGTGTGCTGTGCCCTATACTGCAGCCTAATTAGCTTAATGATTGATCAGGCACTGGACAATCTTGTGCCAGCAAGCATTGGTGCACCAATGCATAGATGCTAGTTAAGAGCCACAAGATTAACCATTTTGTTAAATAAGTAAAACATATTTTCACTGTTCACTGCTACTTTATAGCATTTATTTTAATGTCTCTGTAATTTATATAATTTAGTGCAGTGTCCACTGTTATTTACAACAGTACTTAACTGTAGTTCTTGCTTGAATAAGTAAAGTGTTACTACTGCCATTTGGTTAGAACACAGGAGCTTGTAAACAGTGAGCTCCCACTATTCATCCACTCCCGCATATCTGCCACCTATCAACCAGTGATCAGAATGCTGGTTTATACGCTGAATAAGTCACAGGACCAGATTGACGATTACTTGCGGAACACCTCTGAGCATGTATGTTTTTATTGGGATATTAGATTAAAAGGCACTGTGGTATATATCTCCTTGCCGGTGATAGTTTCTGGTAGTGATTACTACCTGAGCTCCTGGACTTGGCTTTGAATATTGCATAATTTAATTATTTAACTTTGGGATTAATTTCTGACAAAAGCATTAATTAAGTTATTTGTTATATACTGGCCATTATTATTCAGTAAAAAAAAAATATTACTCTGTTGTCATTGAATCTCATCCCAGAGTTAGCTTGATTATAAATTACTGTATGATAATATGCTATTTGAATTACTATCGGTCTAGGTTATATATGCACTACTACAGACCAAGGACCTGATTCAGCTTGAATCAAAGTTGCTAATACGGACGCAATCTGCCAATTGTTGCATTCTGCGCATGCGTATGCATCGCAGTGCCCGTGTGCGAGCTGGCCACTGCGATTGCAGTGACTACACAGACCCATCGCAGACTGATTGACACGAAGCACCGTTTGTGAGTGGTTATGGGAGGCGGCCGGCGAAATGCATTGTTTTAGTTTCACTGAAATGTATGAAAGGGCTTTTAGAGGAGATTTTGCAAAAATCACCTCCATGCCCTTAAATTCAGATTTTTTTTAGTAAGCAGACAACATACTTGTGATGAGAAACTTGATCTGTTCAAATTTCTAATGACAAATAGTAAAATATTACCAGAGGCAGCCTTGTGAAAATAACGTCATCATTAGATGGCATTATTAGACTTTGGTCCATTTTCCCTACTTCTGGTCTGTCCTTTCTGCATGCTGAAAGGCAGAGCAGAGCCCACAGAAGGCTTCTGTGATCTGCATACATACATACATACATACACACATACAGAAAAAAAAATTACCTCCACTCAGGGATCAGGGATCGGTTGTCTGCTGTTGTCAGTGATCTGCTGAGGTGCAGTGAAGGTCTCGGCCAGCACTTCAACTGACCAGTGACCACACAGATCAGCTGATCAGGGTTACTGAAACAGCCCACTGAGAGATCCCTGGGTGCAGGTACATTTTGTTTAACTTATTTTCTATTACATTACAAATGAGAGAGAGAGAGAGGGGCAGGAGAGGAGTTTGGGAGCTGTACAGCAGAGCACACTGGAGATCTTGGGGGCCAGGGTAGGCTCATCAGGGAAGGAAGGCATATAGGAGAGGGGGCACAGATGAAGTCGGGGTGCTGAGGTATTGAGTGTCTTGTTTACTCTCACAAAATATCAAAATGTGATAAATCTTTACTACCGACGTTCAAGTTCTCGAGGCATAAGAGTACCAGAAAGCAGGAACAGGGAAATGCAACCATTATAAGGGAAGATCTGACTTTTGATTCTTAGAATTTATAAAAGTATATGGCCTTGGTCATAACATCTTCATTAAGAAAAGAAATGCCCCCCACTCATCATTTGTTTCTACAAGAAATAATTACCAATTATCTTCTGTTTTTCATCTGATGTAATCCCTAGGTGGAATAAATATCAAAAACCCAATTGGAAAGACAAATCACTTGCAAGCTCTGCCACAACTCAAAATTAGTTGAACCTGTCTACTTATAAACTAGACAGACAATCAGGAGAGGTCTCTTTTCAGTGACTGATTAAGCAGTGTAAGAGACTGTTCCTGATTTCAAAATAGTAAGCACAGTAGTCATGCTCACAGGAGACTAACTCACCCTACATTGGGAAGAATTTGTATGCAAGTTCATCATCCCAATATTATAGAAGGGAAAGGGACTTTTTTACACTTAATATATTTATTTATTAATTTTAGTTATTTATTTCACATTATGTCAGGAAAGATATCTGCAACAGCATTTGGTTTGAGCCTAATTCAGGGATTTATATAAATGTAATATTTATGTAAATTATGTAAATCTCCAAAGTTTTTTGATCTACACATGCACCCCTAATGTTATGTGATCTGCGTACGCACCAGTTTTCTGAAACATTGCCTATCACCGACCACAAATGCCAGCAATATGTCAATAATGCTACAGCTTTTGGGGCACTGCAAGTGACATTGCAGCTCCAGATCTGCACATGCGCAGTGCGGCTTCTGTGCAGATCTAAAAACATTGTAGATCTAAAAACATTGGGTTCATGTACAGTCATAAATCAGGTCTATAATGCCTAAACATTGAAATCCACTTCAACCATCTCATTCAAACCATCAGGTTGCAACGTTCGCATCTTGTGTATGCTATATGTTTTTCTCAATGAGTGAATCTGTCATCTTGCTGTTTTTGATATAGTTTCTATAACTGTAATGCAGATGGAGGGCACCCATGTGTACAGGATGGATCTTAAACCCCTAGGCTATGGGACAATGGTTTATTAGAACTAGGAATGTGCACCGACCCCCATGTTTTAGTTTTGGTTTTGGATCTGTATCTCCTTTGTGTTTTGGATCTGGATTTGGTTTTGGCAAAACCTCCCTTGCGTGTGTGGTTTTGGATTTTGGATCTCTATGTTTTCTAAAAATTCATAAAAATAGCTAAAATCACATAATTTGGGCCTGTTTATGTTCCTACAGTATTATTAACCTCAATAACATTAATTCCACTAGTTTCCAGTCAATTTTGACCACCTCACAGCTCACAATATTGTTCACCAACATAGGCCAAAGGCTGGCTGGCTAAATAAGCAATCAACAGAGCAGCGGCACAAATACACGGCTGTTAGTTCTGTGTACAAATGTTTTGCAAATTAGTAATGTATTAGCAATAAAAAATGAAACTAACTTGCAAGTACATTCAATAGAAAACAATACAACACAGAAATTTGCTAAAAATCATGCGTGTAATATCCTTGCTCAAAACAAGTAGTCATAGTTAACAAGCAGCAAACAAAAAGACCCTAAACCATGTGTAAATAGCAACAGCAGACATGAATGCCCCCAGCACATGCCTATTCTCAGTTTCTGATTTGTATTTCCCTCCTGGAGGTGCTGGGCCACTGATGACTGTGCCCATGTAAAGCCCCTTTCAATCAGCCTTTTTGTTGAGCAGTTCCCTAAAATCTCCCCAATCATAAAAACAGCATTCCATACCTGCGGGTCAGAAACAGTGCAGGATTCAGTGTGGGTCGGATATAGTGCGGGATAAAATGTGGGTTGGATACAGTGCAATATACAGTGTGTGGTTGGATACAGTGCAAGTTGGATACAGTGTGGGTCTGATATAGTGTGAGATACAGTGTGGGTTGGATACAGTGCAGGCTGGATACAGTGCAGTATACATTGTGGGTTGGATACAGTGCAGGCCGGATACAGTGCGGTATACAGTGTGGGTTGGATACAGTGCAGGTCGGATACAGTGTGGGATACAGTGTAAGTCTGATATATTATGGGATACAGTATGAGTTGAATACAGTGCAGGTCGGATACAGTGTGGGATAGAGTGTGGATTGAATACAGAGCAGGATACATTGTGGATTGGACACAGTGCAGGTCGGATATAGTGTTGGATACAGTGCAGGATACAGTGTGGTTGGATACAGTGCAGGTTGGATACAATGCAACATACAGTGTGGGTTGGATACAGTGCAGGTCAGATACAGTGTGGGTTGGATACAGTGCAATTCAGATCCAGTGCAGGCAGGATACAGTATGGGTTGGATTTACCAATAGTGCACTTGCTGTGACAGCATTTTCGGCAGTGCGGGGATGCCGGTGGTGTCCTCAGTGCGAGAATAAGTAGCGTCCTCAGTGTGTGGGTGCTAGTGGTGTCGGCAGTGTGGGGGCATCGGTGGTGTCCTCAGTGAGGGAGTGCGAGCAGTGCAGGGGGGGCTGACGGTGTACTCAGTAAAGGGGATGGCAGTGTGGGGGTGCTGGCAGTGTCCTCAGTGCAGGTTGTTGGCATTGTCAGCAGATCTGGGATGCCAGTGGTGTCCTCAGTTCGGGGGTGCTGGCAGTGTGGGTACGGCAGGGTAGCAAGTGGTGTCCACAATGAGGGGGTGCTGGTGGTGTCAGCAATGTCCTCAGTGTGGGGGGTACTGGTGGTGTTCGCAGTCCAAGGGTGCCAGTGGTGTCCTCAGTGTGGGAGTGCTGATGGTGTCGGCAGTGGATGGGTGCCAGCAGTGTCCTCAATGCAGAGTGCCGGCAGTGTCCTCAGTGCAGTGGTGCCAGCGGTGTCCTCAGTGCAGGGTGTCAGCAGACCGGGGGTACCAGCATTGTCCTCAGTGAACGGGTTCCGGCAGTGTTGGCAGTGCGGGGGTGCAGGGCATATCCTCAGTGCAGGGGTTCTGGAAGTGTCTGCAGTGTGGGGGTGATGGCAGTGTCAGCAGTATGATGGAGCTGATGGTGTCCTCAGTACTGGGGCAGCAGTACAGGGTGCTGGCAGTGTCCTTAGTGCAGGTGCCAGTGGTGTCGGTAATGCAGGGCTGCCTGCGGTGTCGGCAGCGGGGGGCAGTGGTGTCAGTGCAGGGGGAAGGGCAGCATCTTTCTTCCCATTCCTGTGCAAATTCAAGTCTAGGCAAGCGCTTATTGGCTGAGAACTGTGACATACAGCTCTCTCAGCCAATCAGCGGCAAGCCCATAGACTTCATTGGGACTTTCAAAAATGGCTGCTCGAGGCAAAACTTTGAGATCCGACAGCAGGATCTCAAGGTTTTTGCCTCGAATAGGGATATGAGGAGGGCAAGGAGATCTGAGCTGTGTCTCAGATTCCCTCAGATCCCCGTAGTTTGTGTGGACTCGGGGCCTGATTCAGAGCCGGTCTCTCTGAATCAGGGCCGTTTTTTTTTTTTAAAGAACGGCCTCCTGGCCGCACACATAGCCGTGGGTGACCATCCACAGCTATAGCAAACAGCCATGATGATGGTCGCGATGGTCAAGACCATCACGACCATCAGGCTTGCAACGAGACCCTTGTGGTAGGGTCTCATTGCTGCAAGCCCCAGAGAGATTTCGGCTCTAACAGAGCCGGAAATTCTCCACTGACATAATTTGTGATGTCAGTGGGTCCGGCCCCAAATGGTAGGCATTCCCATGGGAATGCCTCCGTCTGGGCAGCCATGCCCCCCAACCCGCCCACCAAAGGGGGCGTGCTGTCACTCAACATCGACAGCACGCCCCCTTTGGTGCGAGACCCAGAGCAACGGATTGTCCGTCACTATCTGGGTCACGAGCATGCGCACGATGGAGCCAGCTCCAACGTGCGCATGAGCTCTGGGCCACCATCAACTCGGTTGCGATCGCTCAACGCTTGCGACCGGGTCTGAATCAGGCCCTCGGTTCCATGAGTACCGGGCCCGCTCATCTCTCATTAGAACTGCATGGATAGTGCAGAGTTAATCTGGTTTCAGTGTGTAGCCAATAGTAGAGTTGTGGGTGTGATTATGGGAGGAGCTACAATTTACTTAAGAGTATCTACAGGTAGGAGACTGCCTGTTTTCAGCTTTTTCCCCTCCCTTTTTTGTCTAAATTTGATGTTGCCTTTTTCTTTGGTGTTGTGCTTAATAGGTCATTCATCTTTGATATCCTTTTTGGCTGATTGTCTCTACTAAGGTCAGCAGTCTTGGTTGGTTGGCATTTGAAGGTATGGGGGAGTCTCAAGTGACCATTGGACTTGCTGAGTGGGCAATTGGCCCTGCAAGTTTTTTCTAGTTGTCTGATTTGGTAGTCATTGACTTCTGATGGCTGCTGTTCCTTTTGGTCATCGTAGTTAAGTTATTGATTGATAATTATTAATAAAAGACTGACCAGTTGAAACACGACATCTGTCTCCGTGCCATTATTATTAGTATAAGTTTTATCTTCAGATGGCTTTTGCTCCCGCTACACACTCCGTCCTGGGTTGCAAAGAGGGATCCTTTCTGATCTCTCTGCCCCTGTCCCGCACCTTCTGCCAGATGCCGGGCCTTTTGTATGCCTGCAGGTCACAAATGTGCACTAGTTTCACTGCGCTGGGATCGTAGATACATCATAAGGTGTCAAGCACCTCCTGCTGCATTTGCATTTTAGCACAGATGGAATTGCAAAGCTGCTTGAGTGCAGCTTTGCAATTCTGTCCTCTGCTGAATCACCCCCTTCTGTTATAATTTTATACTAGGAAACAGTATCCCGGAATATTGCTACATAAATATGTCCTCAGTTTACAAGAAGCCTTCCAAGCTATGCAAAATATACAGTAGATACTAATAATGCCAAGCACCCAGATAAGATCCTTACGGACTGTTTGATTAAAGTAGTCTATTAAAAAGTTCAACTCCATCTGATAAAGTTGCAAACACCTAACCAGCCATTCTTAGATTTCAAGGAGACAGCTATTCAAGTGTCTGGAACCACTTCACACCCAAAAGTTGCATTTCCTAAATTGCAAGAGTATTCAGATCTACAGTACATCATTGTAATGCCAATAAGATATAGTATGTGAGAAGGCTGTTCAGAAGCCAGTTAGAGATTCAGTCAGGGTGTCACGAGAGAAACTTTCTGATTTGGCTATCATGGTAAAGAATCTCAAAAATGAAAGGAGAAAAGATCACAGGCCTGACGATGGCCCTAAGTATACTGAACCAGAACCTTGAAGGAGACAGAGAGAATATCCTTGGCAGACATTGCCAAGAAGTATGGGAAGCTGCCCCACAGACCAATTTGATGCACAAGGCCAGCAGTAGTAGATGTAAAAGGAGTGGACATGTAGAAAGAATGTGCCATAGATCTGAGCATTTAAACTTCGAGACCCCAATGCTGAGGACCACCCCTTGGGATTCCCATCTAAAGAAGGTCCAGAAGACAGAGTTATGGACCAGCTACAGTATGTTGACTGAAGCCATATACTTAACATTAGAGTCAATGGAGTGTATGATACAATTGCCTAATTCCGAGAACACTTTAGTTTAAAATTAGATTACATTGTCCCCTTCAAGACGGATCCAGTTACTAGCAGGTGTTGGATTACAGGTGCCCTTCCTAAAATACCGGGATGCAACAATTGAAATAGGCCAATCCCACCTACACATCAAGAATATATTGTTACAAACATGTGAAAATGAAGTATCTCCAATTATTGTTGGGATGTACTTTCTACAGAATTTTCCAGAAGAACTCATTGCAGTCCTAAATAAAGAAATGGTAACAGTGTCAAGAACTGGGTGATCATTGCAGCAGATGATGAGGTTACTTAAAGGACACCAAAAATGTGTTAGCCAGCAAGGGAAAGTTGTGGGAAAGTTGTGTAGTTTAATGTGTAACGTGGTTATACTGTATCTTTATTAATCGAAATGACACCAAAAAAAGATATACATGTGTACTACACTGCCATTCAGAGGAACAAACTAAATAGAATTTTTGAAGCTTGAAAAATGGAGAAATTGTTGAATTTATATAGTGTTTGGAAATGGAAGAGTAGCTATGAACATGATTGGTCCTGGCATTGCTCCAGTTCAAGGCAGCAGATATGCAGCTGACCATGACCAACATATGTGCTCTCCAAAACACTTACGTTATGACTACCACTTGGCTCACAATGAATACTATTATGCCCCTTTGTGAGAATGAAAGCTCTACAGACACAGTATTCTAGTGTCCTCACACAAAGTAAAGTATTAGGGAGGACAGTAATCCAGCAGTTGCAAAGGGTAGTCCAACCACAATATCCTTGAAAACAATCACATCGATGTCGCCTCAGAATGAAAGAAGCATAAAGTATAGTAGAAACCAGAATGGAGATATTTTATCACAGACAAGAAGAAAACTGCAATATAATTGCTCTAGCTGATCCTTTTCAAATTGGATCCCATGTGTCAGTAAAAAAGAATCATCATTCAGGTAAGTTGGATGCTAAATGGGAAGCCAAACCTTATGTTGTCATAGAAATTCCAACAGAATAAAACTTAACTGCATTGGATGGCTTATCATAATCTCTCTGTGAGACCTGATCATCTAATGTGTGCATCATCTGAGATAGAGTAATGTGCTGGCTCTTTCACTGCATCTCAGCTGAATGCACACATCAACTAAATGTGTCACAGAGAGGACAACACTAATCAGCCGTCTGGTTCAGGTAAATGTTATTTTATTTATTTCTACACCAGGGGCAGGGGGCTGGGGCAGATAGCAGGGAAACTGGGAAAGGAGAAGAGGCAGGGAACTGGGCTGCAGCAGGGTGCCAGGTAGGATGGACAGGAGCAGGGGGCAGCACATGCACAGACACATTCTCCATGTGTTTTTTTTTAAACTACAATGAGAATTGTGCAGAGGGGATTTGCAGGGACAGATCTTTCTTGCAAGCTCTGACCCTGCAAGTGATTTTTGATAAATTCAATTTATATTTCCTAAATTTGCAATGTGAATTTAGGCTAAAAACTCATACTACAACTGCAATTTAAATGCGGATTGTAGTAATTATGCCCCTATATGTGCTGACAGCGTGATATGTGCTGACAGAGCTACAGTATAAGGGGCCTATTCATTATCACTTAATTTATACAAAAGCAAGTAAAAGTGGGTGAAAAAGAGGACATAGCGCTCACTGGGGAAAAGATGCAGGAAGAGAAGAGATCACACAAATGTCAAAGAGAATGAAAAAATCAGCTTTTATGGCATCAATTAACTACCTTCGCATGTCCCCAAGTCATTCCCTCTCAAATTGATAACCACCCAATCGGGAGACCCAAAATACACATCAGCCTCCCAGAGATGTACCAGTATGCCACTCCAATGCATACCTCATGTTTTTGAATACCTAATATCATGAGAGCCAAGTACAGTACCTGAGGCCCCTCTGCTAAGGGTTGCCTACTTTTCCTTATATATGAGTGATCCACAAACCACACCCAACAAGACTTCATGTGGACACATGTAACAAAAAATCCCAAAGTCAGTAAGGGTAACTCAACAAACAGACAAACCTATCCAGTGAGGGAAAAAAACAACTTTTGGGTGACCCCGAAAGTGAAAACCACAAAAACCTCTATGACGGGAAATATTATAACAAACTTCTTTCCAGAAAGTGGCAGGAGGCTTTTGTCCTTTCCACAAAAACTCACAGGAAACTTCCTAATCCAAAAATGTAAACCCTAATCTATACTGTGTAAAATAGGCTTCCAACATTCTAATTGAGCCTTATAATCCACATCCGATTGATCCAACCAAAGTAAACATTTCTGAAAAGCCTTAGGAAATTGGAAATTACATAAAAGGAAAAGGTCGGCATGTGCAAGCATTGAATCAACCTCCACCCACCCCAACTGGCCTCAACTTACCAAATTGTTAAGCAAAAACTACTGGATATAAACCAGCATAAGCATGTGCAGAAACCTTTAGAACATCCATGTTCAAGCCAATCCTACATGAAAGCCATCTGAGATTCCTGAACAGCGTTACCTCCCAAGCAACCCGATGCCAGTCACTCCAAGCTGCTGAAAAGGTCTTAAATGTACCCGGAGCCTGATGATTTGCCAGACATAAGCAGGACAACATAATTCATATAAACTGGCATATGGCACTAGCAAACTGAACCTAGGGCAAGGAGAGAGCTGGGCTTAAATTAAACGCCCTCCAGTTCCTAAAGTGGAGGCTGAAGGGTGGTGCTTGGAGTTGAAGGCACATCTGTCCAATGCAACAGGGAATGGAAGAGCAGCCTGGGAGTACCAGAGAGACTCACAGCACCCCAGCAAGCCACAGGACCAGCCCAACAGGAAGTAGCAGGTCAGGAACAGACTGTATCATGCCAAGAGTAAGTAGTCAGATGACAAGCCATGAGCTGTCCTTCAGGACAGCCAGAGCGATGCTGGTAAGAGGCCTAACAGCCTTGACTGGGCAGTGGATGGGGGCATTTCTGCCTGGGTAAGGTATGATAGAAATTTTGTGAAGGTAAAATGAAACAAAACAAGAAAGAGGGAAACAGAACAAAAAGGGGAAAGGAATGTGAAATGAGCAGAACAAAGCAGAGAGATTTAGATAATAGAGAGAAAAGTGATAAAAGAAAGAAAAATAAATAGTGGAAAAAGAGGAATAAGAATAATTGAAAAGAGAAGAAAACAAACAAGTATGATTGAAAGGGAACAGAATTTGCAAATATGTGACTGAACACTGTAGGACACTTAGCCAGACTGGGATCACAAACTGGAAAGAGGGAGATGCCAGTTTATTTAATGAAAACTAGACCCTCCTACTAAAATCCCATTGGCTACCGAATGATTATTATTATTATTATTATTATTATTATTATTATTATTATTATTATTATTATTATTATCCTTTATTTATGTGGCACCACAAGGGTTTCACAGTGCCTCACAAAGTACATTAACAAATGAGCAAACTCGTAAAACAGCGACATACAGTACAAAACAATACAGAATAAGAACATGGTTTATAAACATTGTTGCAGCAATCATAACACTCAAGAAAGCAGCAGGGCGTCAGCAACCAAGTTTTAAGTGCCCTTGTGGAGAGTTTTGAGTAGATGATCATATGAGTGAGGGAAGGAAAAGCACATAAGGGAAGAGGGCCCTGCTTGTGAGAGCTTACATTCTATAGGGGGGAGGGAGAAAAACAGAAAACACAGATAGGGTAGACAGTGAGGAAGACGCATGTAAGCAGCAGGTTAGGAAGAGAGCTGGAAATCTTTGAAGTAGTGAGTCTTGAGATGTGATGACAACTAATACTTATTTCTCTCACTTAATCAAGTAATCAGATCCGTATTTATTAGCACCATATAGTCACTTAGTTTTTTAAGTACAAACAGTTGGCTTTTCATATTTAAAGATTTTAAGTGGTAACAGATTCCCTAAGTTTTTGGCCTATTTGAAGATTATTTTAGTGTTTGGGTTTAAATCTTGTTTAATGGGGGATCTTTTAAAAGTATTTTGATAGGTCTGTATAATATTTTTTTTAATTCTACAGTATTATCAACAGTATTATATGGTGTAATATATTTTATGGCTTGGTTGAAGTGTTGATATGTCTTTTTAAAAGAGGTACATATTAAAAAATATTCCTATCTAGTTTGGAGACTTTGTGAAAGGAATTCTTCAGCTGTGAATCTTTTTTTAAAGACCTCCATCAATTGTGCACGCTTTTCAAATTCATGTTTATTTGAACAGTTTCTATGTATAGGCATAATTGGCCTAATGGCATATTTTGCAAACATTTTTTGTGGTGGTGGCTTTTAAAATTGATAAAATTGTTAGAATCAACTTTTTGGTATGCACATGTTGTAATTTTATTTGCAACTATGGAGAGGGTGATATCAAGGAAATTCACACATCTTTGCTACATTCACACCAAATAGCTCCTCTTGGAGCACCAGGTCCCGTGAGACTCTGCTAGTGCTGGTGATCTTCTTCATGTCTTTTTTGCTGAAAATGCATCTAAGTCACAATGTGATGTGACTAGGATGCACCAGATGACTGTGCTGATTAATTTGATATCTGTGTGCAAATGAGTCTCTGAATAAGCAAGTGGTACAATGATGCGGCCGCAACTTTTTTCCATGCCAACTTCTGTTTATAGAGTCAGTTGTCCGATGCTAGCAGAGTTGCACAGGACCTAGCAACCCATTCATGCCAGGCATGCTGCAGTGCATGACATACTGTATTTAGGAAAGATATCAGAGAACATATCTGTAGTACTAAGGGTGCTGGTGAATGTGAGATGAAAGTAATTGGCATTAAAGTACTGAACAAAATGTCTAGTTGACTCTACATCTCCATTCCAGATAAAAGAAAAAACTCTTCTATGTATCTGCCATAGAGGACCAGGTTCATGTGAAAAACATTACTACAAATGAGATTCTCTTTAAGGAAATTCATATAGAGATTGGTGAAACTCAGCACAAACCTGATCCCCTTGGCAGTACCGAATGTCTGAACGAAAAACTAATTAGTATAAACTCATTCAAGCCTCCGTAAGTTGCACCATTTGAGTAAAGAAAGTGACTGACTGCTTCAATAAGTAGTGTATGAGGAATGTTAGTGTACAATGACTGTACATCACTCATGAGAAATAAACATTTTGATTATCAGCTTTGAGTTTGGCATTGAAATAATTGCCATTGAAATGATGTTGGAGGAAATGTGTAATCTAAGGGGGTACCATATGTTTGGACTTTAAGCTCTTGTTTGTTTTTTAATGCCAACATTAAAGTTAGACTCCTGAGGGAACATGTATAGTTGAATGTATGCAACTTTTTAATAAAATTATACATGTATGTGCCTTGAATGCATTCATAAATTGACTGCATGAGTAGATTTAAGGCTCTATTTATCATTAGGGGCCACAAGCCACAATGTTGGTATCGCACAGCAATAGAGATTCAGGTCCTGCCAGCTGCACAATGAGTGACAGTATCTCCCTGTTCAATGGTTAACTTTTCTGGGTTGCCAGCAGCTGTCCACACATGTGCATAGTTGTTTAATAAAAAAGTTTTTGGCTGCATGATAAATTCCCTGATTCCACCTACACATAGAGATTTCTGACACTTCTGATATTAGCCCATTGATAAATGGCAAAAATAACTTTTTGTAGAGTCTAGCAAGAAAATTGTCTGTTCACTGCTTTAGAGATTGAGCCTTTAGTCACAACTTATATTTACGACTTCTTACTGGACGGGAGGAAAGAAAAGATGTACAGGTATAGACCAAATACAGTAATGGAGTGTTAATGCAAATTAGTCATTCCTAGATGCAAGTGTATATACGCAATGTCTGTAAGCATATCACTGGTAGCTGCTGGAGGCTGCAGAAAATATGTACTAATAATGATAATCATCAGTGTTCTCATTGGATACCTTATGATTGGCTAATTGCAGACTGCCTTCTCCAACTAAAAAAAGAAGATCCAAAGGACCAAAGTAAACACTTCGACGCTAAAAGTGACCAGTATCTTCAACACAAAATTTAATAAGCAATATAAAGATAAATAAATGTGGATCGCAGCTACCTATTGTAAGGTGATAAGCCCCACCAAATAAAGGCCTAGAAAAAGAGACACAAGGAGCGCTATCCACAGTTATTTAGTATAGTTTATTTAGACATAATAGGTAGATAAAAAATCAGGGAAATCCCACATAAAAATATCTCACAATATATTCCATAAAAAGATAAAAAGAAAAAAAAGGTAATATCAAATCAAATACATATACAAGATAATTAAACTCATCTGTTATGAATAGCAGCAGGTAATAAACAGATAATACACTGTTGTTAAACCACACGTGGAAAAGCCGGTAAGTTCCTTTTGTGGAATAATCATGTATTGCACATCATTTAGTAGTCTTAATTGACCTAAGTGAGTATACTAAGATGTTGATATATCTAAACATCTAAAGTAGGTATCTGCTCCAATAGTATTAACATCTGACTGAAAGATATAGCTGACAAAACGTTGTTTGGAAATATATGTCTCACACCTTGTGGTGCTGTCCTTACTCTGTAGGGATAAAACGCAGCCTTCAGTTCCCCAAGATTTTGGTAACAACTGCGGGCTATTCACCCCACCAGTGATTTGAATGGAGGTGTAAATAAATATTGCCGTGCATGGCTAATATTACAGACCTCCCTTCATTGCAATCAGATATCTCCTCATATAAAACAAATAAGTCTAGATAGACAAGGAGCCCCTTGGAGTGTAACAAATCTCATGAACTGCTGTGACACAGCCAGCACTTAACTGAAGATGACTGCTTGCATCCGTTAATGAGGTCTAGTAACCATCTGGCTCCGGCAGTTGTAAGCGCTACGCACTGGTGTCTGGTTACCGTCCTGCTCCAGCAGCTCTGATAGCAGAGGGTGCCGATGTCCCGGTCAATGTAAGTATCTGGCAGTGGTCTCTTGCGCTGGCTCACTTCTGTGTATATACACGTGGTACAGCGTTCTGGATGTGGAGACTCTAATTAGATGGGGTTTCTCCAGGCTGGTAATCCCTGCTAGGGGTGTGTACTTAAGAGGTCCTCAGAGTCCATAACAATTGGAGAACCTTCTATTCCCTTTTTCTGCATAGCCTTGATGGCAAAATACCTTTTGCGACTAAGGGTCCTGACATATTTGTTAAGATCCACAAATAAGTCAAATAAGTTGGGTTCAACTGTAGGGGAGAATTTAAAGCCTTTATCTAAAAGAGACAGTTCATCTTTTGAGAGATTTTTACTCCACAAATTAAAAATCCCCTTGGTGTCTATCTCCATTTGATGTTCTTTCTGGGGTTTCTTGACATGTTTTCCTCCTCGTGTTCCTCTTGTTCTACCTTTCTTTCTCTTTTTCCTCTTAAACTGTCTTCCTGCCTCATTTGTCTTAATTGTAAGGGAGACCTGAGGTGATTGGTGGGTCTCTCTTGCCCTAATAAATACTGTTGTTTAACAGGTGAAGATCTTCTGGGACCTGAAGGGGATTTTCTAGGTATCTAAGCCATGTCCGTATGTTCTGACAGACTTTCAAATTTATTATTATGTCTATTGTTAGACCATGAATCAATTCTTCCTCTGGGTTTGTTCTCTCTATGATTTTTATTATAATAGGATACAGCAGAATACCCATTATTCTCCCTCCTATAAGGTTTTATAAATTGTGCAGATCTCTCCAAAGTAGGGGTTCTAGTTGGTACAGTTTTACATTTTTTGTTATAGGTGCGGACCTGATCATGTGCGTAATCTTCTCTGTCCCTAGATAACTTTGCCTCTTTTTTTGACACCAAACTTTTTTCAAAATCCTCTACCTTAAGATTGATTCTATGATCTCTCTCTTCAAACCCTGGATGTTTCTCATAGTTCTTAAGTTCATTTTGTATTACATCAATCTCCCTCTGTATTTCATTCACCTTTTCAGTTCTGTATCTAATTAATAGTTTCATCAAATTACTAGTGCATTTGTCTACAACATTATTCTATAGATCCAAAAATCCTTTATCATTATAAAATGAAGAAGTTTTAAAAATTCTAAGCCCCCTTGGTATTATATATTTACCTAAATATTTTTGCAGCGTTAATTGATCCCACCAATGGCGGGTTTCTGCCATGCATAAGGACTCCAGCAGCACTTATCTCTGTATCAGTAGCGCTAATCCACCTTCATAATTGGATAAATAAAATACAAGCAAAGCATGTAGACCTGTCAATATTTTGATGGCAGGTTAGCAGTTACCTACATTTTAAATGTCAATATATTGACCAAGTTAACATTTTGATATGGTCCAAAATGTAGACATAACTATATTTTCACTGCAGGTTAAACTATATGTGAAGAAGGCACTCAGGACTGCTGAGTCACACCGATGTACAAGTGTCAAATATTAAATTAATCAGCACAGTCTCCTGGTTCTTACTAGTTGCATCACATTGTGACTCAGATGCATTTAAGCACAAAAGACATCCGGTGCTAACAGAGGCTCACATGACCCTGAAGGGCTGTTTGACGCGACTGCAGCAGAGATGAGTGAGGACACATCTGTACAGTATGTTAACATTTCTCACCTAAAATGTAGAAATCAGTAAACAATATAGAATTTATGCCATATTTAAAATGCAATTGTCAGTTTGTTACTTTAACTTTATCAAATAAAATGAACATGTACTTTATATTCTTGCAACCTTCTAACATTATTAAAGCAATTTTCCTGTTGATATAATAATATCATATAAATATTGTTTTGATTGGTTTAGTTATGAAATTTAAAAATAGTATGTTAAATGTGGCACAAGTTCTATACTATTTATTTTTTATTACATTTTAGTTGCTAAAAAATAATGTACAGTATCCCTCTTTTTGCAACCAAAAAAAACTTCTAGTGACTTTCATTATTTTTGGAAATGTGTGTTTGTGAGTTGTCTTATACTGTACAAAAAGAAAAAGGAATTATTGTAAATCATAAAACATGTAGTGAAAAAACAAGTGAAAGAGGATCAAATTATGATTATGTGAACTTTGGTGACCATGTAATATATTTGTGTAATATAGAAAGACAGATTGTATAGTTAATATATTAAGTCCATGTGGGACTACTATGTCCATTAAGAAGAACATTCAGGCTTGTTATCATGCCAATTATTTTGTGTAAGCCCCTTTTCTCATATACAATTATATATTTTCCATTCCATAGGCTTTGATATTGCAGGTACAGTATTGCTTCCATATACTATTAAAAATGTCTAGCAACACTTGTGAACGGTCCAAACTTTTCTTGATTTGTTTTGGCATTTCTTACATTTCCCAGGTGTTCAGGTTTGTTTGAAATTCCTGCTTGTCATTCCAATATGTTTTATATTACAGCTACCACCTAGGCAGTAGATAACTCCCAGAGTGTTACAATGTATATATTGTTTAATAGATCTTGTATGAAAATATCAGTATACTGTTTGTATATTTCTTAGTTGTTTTTACATTTTTATACACCTTGCAAAACATCCTTCAATTTTTATTTTTCTGTTCCTTTCAGTAAAGTTGCTATGTACTAATTTGTCTTTAGTAGCCAGTAATTGTCTCCAGCTTATATTGATCTTATCTGTGACTTTCCTTGCCAGATCTTTATTTATTAATAGTACATACCAATGCTTATGTAGAGTTTGATGAATTTCTCTCCACTGTTTGCAGAAACTACAGATGAATCTTGTTTTTTTCCAGCAGTAGTCTTTTGTTTTTTCTTTGGTATCAAGAGATCTTTTCTGTCCTTACACATTGTGGTTTGTAGACTTTCTTGATGTCCTTTTTACTGTATCCTCATGCTTGTAACCATAACTCTTATACTAAAAGTCTCTCCTTCCTCTTAATTCTCAACACTCACCTTTGGGAATTCCTCTAAGGATGTCTGGGCACTGTGAGCTTTCAAAATTAAGCAGACTGTTGGTGGCTGTTTTCTTCCTATCAAATATTGGTAGGTACTTGTCCAGAGATGCTCATTGATATTTAAAGATCAAGAAAGGGGATATTTCTCTGACTCATCTCTTAAGTTAACTTAAGGTTTAGTACATTATTATTTAATTTCTCAATAAACTTATTGACAAGATTCTTTTGTCTTTCCCAAAAGATCAGGATGTCATCAATGTAACAAGAGCATTCATTTATATGTTTTGCATAGGTTTCATGTTGTTCATTAAAAACATGTTCTTTCTCCCACCACATGAGGTACAGATTTGCATATGTTGTCATGCATGCTTTCCCCATAGCTATACCTCAGATTTGGAGGAAATGCCTTTCATTAAAAATTAAATCATTTTTAGTAAAAATAAAATTCAACAGATTGATATTGATCATTGTACACTAGCACTAGTGTAAGAGACTAGGGGGTAAATTTACTAAGATGGGAGTTCTATTAAGAAATGATTTTGCCCATAGCAACCAATTAGATTCCAGGTATTATCTTCTAGAAGGTGCTAGATAAATGAGAAGTAGAATCTGATTGGTTGTTATGGGAAACATCACTTCTTAATTAGAACTGCCCATCTTAGTAAATTTACCCCTAATTGCACAGTGTAAAAATAGGTAAAACTATATGTTAATTAAAATACATATCTTTTGAAATACACCATACATACAACTAATTATCATGTGACCCAGCAGTTTCTAATAATAACCAAAGAGAGGAGATTAACCTCATATAATAACAAAAGTTATGTGAATACCTAGACAAATAATATATCCACTATCAGATACATCAGTTATAGTGTTGTTTTTAATTATTAAAAAGTAACTATAGTACTCTATAGGTTACTAATAGAGGAACTATTTCGAATGTCAGAAATATCAATATGACTAACAGTTCTCAGGCAGACTCCCAATATTATACAGCATAAAAAAGTTTCCTATGAGAAATTTTTGACACTAAATAAATACAGAAATAATAACCTTCTACACAATTGTTATATAAACATACTACGGGGATACTTTTAAATTTCATTATACGATGGCTGATTGAAAAGTACTGAGTGATTTTTTTTTTTTATTCAGAATGGGATGATGCCACAGGATTTGAACATTTTTATTTTTCAAATTAGTGTCCTTCACATTCAATACATTTTTTTGTAGTGTTTCAACAACAATTCAAAGAAGTGCAGTAGACTGTTCTGTGATATAAATTTTTAGTGCTGCAGCTGTTGCATTGTTCACTTCATCATCTGTTGAGAATTTCATGCCGCTCAGTTGTTTTTTCAGGGTTGGTAATGTCCAGAAATCACAGGTCTGGGCTATATGGAGGGTGTTCCAGTGCTGTCTTATTAATTTCAGTAATTGCTACCAATGCAACATCAGCAACGTGGTCAGGCATTGTCTTGGAGCAAAATCACTGTTTCTTCAGCAAATGTTGTCTTTTCTTCTTCATGACTCCACGCAAATTGGTTTTCAGGACGTTTTCATAGTAGTCACCACAGGGAACCAGTGCTGTAGGATCCTACCTCAAAGAACAGCAGAAGCATGATTTTACACGCCAAAGGAATCACACTGAATATTTTGGGTGGGGGCGAATTTTTGTGTTTCCATACACTGGACTGTTATTTGGATTCTAGATCATAATGACAAATCCATGATTCATCACACATCACAATCAATGTCAGGAAATTGGGTATCCTCTCCAACGTTCAAATGGTGTTCTTATGTGATTCAACTCGTCATCCATCTGCACTTCTGTGAGATTTCTGGGTACCCACCTGGCACCTACGCATTGTATTTTCAATGAATAATTTGCATGTCTAATTTTTTGTCTGATTTGTTTGATTTGGTTCTCTTTATCTACTTTTAGGATGTGTGTGAAAATCTGAGGTAGTTTTAGAACAAATTTCAGCAGAAATATAGAAAATTCTGAAGGGATCATAAACTTTCAAGCACCACTGTATATAGTCAGTACCCAGATTGACAATGTACTCTTTTCTTGTTGATCCAAATATATTACACTAACAGGTGCTTGTCTCTTCTTTATCTTTCTAGATTTGTTGAGCCTATTGACCAAATTGGCATACTGAGAAATGAGGAGCCCCACAAACTTTCTTTGTTGGATAGTCATTTTCACCTTATGTGTTTGGTGATTTGTCTGCATATATCATATGTTCAAGCACATCTGAACTTTAATTCTGTACTTAAGTAACAGCTCCATTACTCCATATATTTGCTACAGAATATATATATATATATATATATATGACACTGTCTATATCTCAGTAATGGATAAAAGTAGGCATCAAAGTAGACAACAAGAAGGTTGCAATGGTGATGCTGCAAAACCTTATGCCAAAGAATGTGTTTCTAGTAAAATCTTTGGAGTCATGTGAGACCAAGCTATCAATGGAGATTATATAGGTCAAGCTACTATAGTTTCAAGAACACATACATATTGAGACCAATACTGACAATTATATTCTTCTGCCAGAGGGCATAAGTACAAGTGCTTCAAATGTCACAAGATAGGTCACAGTGCCTCACAATGCACAACAAGTGAACCAAGTGCTACTTCATCATGCAAGAATGATAGATAAAAAGAATGAGTCAGCATTAATGTAGCCAACAGTCACCACAAAGATTGCTGGTACATGTACTCAGGGGCCGTGAGGCACTTCAGCTGTAATGAAAGTTGGTTCAAGTCACTAAAGTCATGTTATACTATAAATTTCAGGGGAACACAAGATAGTCCAAAATGCCATGAATGTGTGAACAATCACTGTGCACTTGAGGATCAAGGGCAAAATAGTTATCACAGACATAGAAGATGTATGAGTTGTGCCAGAACTAGGAACCAATCTGAATGCCAATTGTGTTCTGGTAAAGAAGAGATAAAGCATACAAATTGCAGAGGGACAGTGTGTTGTGTACAATAAAAGAGGAACTGTAATTGCAACGGAAACCCAATGTCAACAACTGTACATCATAGACACATGAGGAGCATTGTGTGATGGCAGATTCAGATTTGAACCAATCTATGGAACTATGGTATAGGAGACTGGGTTCACTAGGTCATGATAATGTGCAGAAATATCTTGACAGGGATGTTAGTGAACAACCTGGAAAGACCAGAATGTGTAAGATGTGTGAAGGGTAAGCAAACATATTGCCCCTTTTTGAAGTCAGTATCCAGAAAAAAGCACCATTGGAATCAGTACACACATATGATGAGTGTGAACCACTACTTCATAATAGATTATGGTGCTACAAGGATGACATGCTTATAATTACTGAGTCAGAAGAAAAGTAACCACCAAAATTGAGAAATGCAACAAACCTAAAAGTAAAAGTGCTGGGGACTGACAATGGTGTCGAATATGAGAACAAATATTTAGCTATCTTTCTAAAGAGCAGCGGCATCCAACACCAACTAATGAATGCCTACAAACCTGAATAGAATGGCATGTGTCGAAGCCAGATAATTGGCTGAGACAGAAGTGGCTTAAAATTAAATCTGCACAACACCATTTTGCGAATGGCAATGAAACGCCATTTTAGCGAATCTCGCTCATTATAAGTACATACAGTGATGCTATTATTTTGCGTCGTGCGATTCCCACGAAATAGAAAGATGTTAAAAGTCCTCATTAAACAAATACAGACCATCACTAAAACATATAAAATGATCAACCCTGCAAAACACGTACCATGGTGTACTCCACAAACACGTATTTGCACAATGTTAACTAGCGTCTTTTCTCAATACCCTAATACTTACACACTGCACACTTACATTAAAAGGTTGTCTAGTATTAAAGTGTAATATTCAAGGTTTATTCAGTATTAGTAATGTTGTGAAATAAATGTTATTTGATATCTAAGGTTTAGTATATGGTAAGCAGACCGTGTTTGGTGTTGTACTGATACACTGTGTCTTTGCAGATTTCTGGTATCATCGGTGAGATGATCACAACATGTGTCTGCAAACTATGGACCATAGAGAGTTAAACATTAAAATGTACTCTGTAATGTAACTAGCTTAGATTTATTATGCAGTGGGAAAAAGGACACAAAGGGCTGTTGGAGGCTGGATTGTGTCCATACGAACTGACCTATGAACTATACTGTAACAGAAGAACCAGGAAGAAGAACCAATGGAATCATGCCAAACTGTTCTATTGTATTGCCTATCCCTGTAAGAGGGCTCTCTGAAACTAGATGCCCAGTCTACTTGCCTTGCTGTTGATGGAGGTTTCTACTTTGATGCTGAGATCTGGGTCCATAGCGCGTGTGTATGTAACGACTGTACCTTGGGTCTGTATGATTTATTTGCGATAATTGTATTTAGATCACAGCGTGTAA
Source organism: Taudactylus pleione (assembly GCA_031769625.1). Classification (NCBI taxonomy): domain Eukaryota; kingdom Metazoa; phylum Chordata; class Amphibia; order Anura; family Myobatrachidae; genus Taudactylus; species Taudactylus pleione. The sequence goes on along the minus strand of JAUIMM010000077.1, from coordinate 5,545,202 downwards.
CTATCTATTTTTTATATTGAATAATAACTTTTTGTGCTTTGGAACCACAATCAAAGTCTGAAAGCAATTATTTCTTGTGCGACTCATAACGTTAAACAGCGACAATTATTTTAGAGTGTATCGGAAGGTAGGAATCATTAGGTAGGAATTGATAGTTGGGAGCTCGCAGTGTGAAATCACGCTACCGGTCACTCGGTAAAACTCGGTCAGTGATCTCTCAGCAAAAGGGTGGAGGCACTATAGCAGGAAAGAACGCATTGTGCCTTCGAGAAACTGCTACCACTTTGTTGCTGAGAGTGCACTACCCATTATTGTGTCTTAAGGAGTGCTGATTAGAATCCAGGGACAAGGGAGGAAAAAGTTTGATTTTCTTCGTTGATAGAATTTTGTTAATAGGGGAAGTCACACAATAGAGTAAGGGTAATAATACATTTTGTGTAGTAGTCGCATTATTGTGTATGCGACTAGTCGCACAATAGCGTATACGTATTTCCTGTATTGCTGCCACATGTTTTAAACAAAGCTGTTGAGATTGCATGGTGATATTGATAGATAACATTGTTGTGAATAGCTTGATCAGTGTTGCCATCATCTGGGAAAACATGTATTTTTTCTGTGCAGGAAAAGGATGTGTAACAGTAAATATTTGTTGGTAGGAGTAACATGTTCCCTAGTTAAGTAGTTAAGGGTATCGTAGGACCCTTAAGTGCAAGGCGCTTGGTGTTGGCCTAGTGGCTCAGTAGTAGATACCACAGTCTATACACATAAGCAGGTGTAGTTGCCCTTGTTGTAGGTTCGGCTCTCAGTGTGATTGCAGTATTCAGTGACCAGCTAGGGTTATTTGAGCATTGTAATTGAACCACACAGTTATGGCAAAATGTGATTGTGAACTGAGTAGAGGGTGGACGAAATCACTGAAAAGGGTGTTATTGGAATGCTTACAAGCTAGCAGTTGAAAGGTAGTAAAAAAGGTAGTAGGTGCGTGCAAGCAGCCTGGTTATTCTTCCATAGGTGTGTGGGCGCAACCTGTTAATATCATCCACAGGTAAGTGAAAGTAGCCTTGACATTCTTTCACTGGTCTAAATCTCTATTGAAAAGCTTAAGATTCTCCCAGGATGGGAACAAAGCAAACGATAGAGATGTTAGATGATGTGCTGCTGTTGGAAGCACCGCTTGGGTCGGAACGGCATATTATGCATACTAGGTACAGTGCTTATGCAACTAGGTACTGTGATGTATGGATTAAAATGACGAGAAAGAGTGTTAGATCATTCCCAAGAATTGGCAGCTTTGATAAGGAGGTATTAAACAATGTCCAAGATAGCATCTGTATGATGCACTCTCGACTGAAAAAGGTAAAATATAATGAGTGTTTAAAGTTGTGGCAGCATGAGGGGGATGCGAGGCTTAAAGGTGTGCAAGCGACGCAAACTACCATCATGAGCACGATACAGGAGAGTGCATATGCTAAACTGCGGTGTGCGCGTGCCTCAAAATAGCGTGCACGCACGGCAAGGTAGCATTGTGGAAGGTATTGCCAGTGGTTCATGCACACCACCACCGTCCTACACGGATGGAGGAGTAGGTACAGTCAATGTAAAAACCTATAAAAAAGTAACAAGTAACTTGTACCCTCTCTTGAGTAATCACAAAGAAAATGTTTATGATGTGGATGATGAACCTGTTATTATGTCTGCCATTTCCCATGCTGTACACAGGTTAGATGCTCCATCACAACAAGCATGAGTGGTGGCCCCATCTTCATCAGTGATAGTACAGGAAGTGTTAACATCAACTGCACCCATAGAGGAAGTTGTTAACCATAAACGTAGCAGTAGTAGACTAAATCCCCAGCCAGGTAACAAGATCAAAAGTTGCAGTGTGGTCTGCAACCCATTCGGACAATAACTTTTCCAAATTGGAATGCGGATGCGAACAGTGTAGTGCCCACAAGGGAGGTAGCAATGCATTGTCCTTGGACAAGAACTGAGCTAAATTCCATAATGAATGATTTCCCTGACCCTCAAAAGGAATTAGCGAAATGCCAAAGATTTTTGAAAAATTTGGGTAATGCTCACGAGCCAACCAATAAGGATTGGCGAGTGGTGTTAAGGGCTTGTCTTCCACACAATACTGATGTGAAAAAGTTTATCACGGATTGCATATTGGATGGAGATTGTCCCTTAACTGACGAGGGTAACCAAGGTAACATTATCTGCATAATAACTCAATTGGGCGTATATTTTCCAGTAGCAGTTAACTGGAGTAAAATTTTCACCATAAAAAAAAAGAGAGTGAATCTGCAGAGGATTAGTGTAACCGAGCTCTACAGGCTATCACCCAGTACACTGGGATAGAGGATATTAAAGATAGCACTCATCACAGGGGAATGATAATCACTGTACTTATGGATGGTCTAAAAGATAATCTAAAGACCTGAGTTAAGAACTCACTACTTGGCAGGAAAGGAGTTACTGTAGACACACTCAGGGAATCCGCTAATGAACATGATAAAAACATCCTCAAAAAGAGAGAGACCCAGAGCGAGAAGCTAATGGCTGTTAGTATTCAAGCTCTAGAAGGAATGACTTTAACATCACAGCCACCAGACACACATGCATCTGCACAGCTACATGTCCTCACCAATCCTGTGCCACCACAAACACAGCCCTACCCCACTTATAACACACAGCCTCAAAACCCATACTATCCACAACCACCATATTACCCTCAACATCCTTATCCACACCCACAATCTCACTCTACCACTCAACCCACACAGCAACCCTTTATCCCACCCCACTCATGAAGGTGCTTTAACTGCAACCAAGTGGGACATGTAAGTAGGAACTGTAAGGTGAAGAAGGTAGGACCCCCTAACCAGGGAGTACCTGGATATCCACATAAGGGATATACACAGAGTACAGGAAATTTCCAAAAGTCACCAGCTCCAATTGTGGCCTTAAATGCTGTATTGGAGAATGAAAGACAGTGCTAGGGGTCAGGTCATACCTGTAGTCTACAAATAGTCAGGTTAATGGGAAGTTCTAGGGAAGAACCGGTAATGATGGTTGATGTAGCTGGTACTAAACATCCTTTTCTTGTAGACACAGGGGTGACCAGATTGGTGATAAAATCTCCCGCTAATTTACAGGTGACCAGCGAGACAGAACCAGCAGTGGGTGTAATGGGTAAAGTGCAACATTATCCTTTAACCAAATCTACAGAGGTTACTATAGGGCCATTGCATACCAGGCATTCTTTTCTCCTGGCAGCAGCGGCTCCTACTAACCTACTGGGAAGGGATTTGTTATGTAAGATGGGATGTGTCACATATTGTACCCCTGATCGTATATTTCTAGATATCCCAGAGAGAGTTGTGGGATATGTTGGACACTCCCCAAAGGATAATGTATCACTCTACCGGTTCAGGTAAAAACCCATCTCAGATAGATCGAATGTTATCCCAAATTCCAGATTCACTTTGGACCAAGGATGGACAGGACACTGGATTAATGGCAAATGTAGCTCCCATAATGGTAAATCTAATAAGCGGTAGGCAAGCTCCAAAAATTCCCCAGTACCCATTAAAACAGGAGGTAGGTTAAGGGTTTATGCCATAATTGAGCAGTTAGTACAGCAGGGAAGTTTAGTCCGTACAGCTAGTGTAGCCAACAGTCCCATCTTTCCTGTGAAAAAGAGTGGTGGGAAGGGTTATAGGCTAGTACAAGACCTTAGAGGGGTTAATAAGGCAGTAGAGAGCCAATTTTCCGTAGTGCCAAATCCAGCTGTCATTTTTATGCAGATCCCACCGAATACAACCCATTTCACTGTCATTGACCTCTGTTCTGCTTTCTTCTCTGTACCTCTTCATCCTGACTGTCAGTACCTATTTGCTTTCACATACAGGGGTGTACAATACACATGGACACGATTGCCCCAGTGTTTCATAGACAGCCCCAGTATCTTCTCCCGGGCCTTACATGACTGTTTACAATCTTTTCAACCTGCCAATGAATCTGTTCTAATACAATATTTGGACGATTTATTGTTATGTTGTGATTCGTTTATGTCATGTTTAAATGATACTAAACTTTTATTGCTTCATCTCTCGCAAACAGGACACAAGGTTGCTAAGGACAAACTACAGCCATGCCAGTCCAGGGTTAAATATTTGGGACATTGCCTAACCCAGGGGTTACGACATCTGACAAATGACAGAATCCAAGCCATACAAATCATGACACTACCTTAGAATCAACAGCAAATTTGTACCTTCTTGGGAATGTGTCGATACTGCAGAATGTGGATCACAGGTTTTTCTATTTTGGCCTTACCATTACAGGGCTTAGTCTCTTCATCAAAGCCAAATCATGTCATACACACAGATGAATCAGAGCAAGCTTTCCTTAATCTTAAGGATAGTCTGACAAGAGTACCTGCATTGGGAATACCTGATTATGAAAAACCTTTTTAATTATATTATATGGAAGCTGATGTTGTGCAGCAGGTGTCCTCACACAAAAACATGGTGATGCCAGTAGGCCCGTAGCATACTACAGTGCACAATTGGACACTGTGGCAAGATCACACCCAACGTGTTTAAGAAGTGGAGCAGCAACTGCTCTATTGGTCAGTTAGAGTGAGGATGTGGTACTTGGCCATGATATGATTGTCTATACTCCCCATGCTGTATCAGCTTTGCTAAACTCTGCCCAAACCAGACATGTCTCCTCAGCTAGGTTCACAAAATGGGAACTGGCCCTAATAGCACCTGCAAACATCACCATCAAAATGTGCAGTACATTAAACCCAGCTACGTATTTACCATATGTTCAACATGATGCACAAAGGGTGGAGAGAGGTGAGTCGCTGGCAACAGGTGAGTTCTGCAGGTATATTGATGCACATGAATGTATGGAATATCTGAATCAAACCTTTACTGCAAGACCTGACATATGGGATACACCTTTAGAAAATGTAGATGTGACACTTTACAGAGATGGTAGTTGTCATAGACAAACTGACACTGGAGAGTTATGTACAGGTTATGCTTTGGTAAATGATGAGGACATTATAGAAGCTGAACCTTTAGGGCCACCACACTCGGCCCAAGTGGCGGAACTGGTGGCATTAAGGAGAGCGTGAGAGTTAGCAAAAGGTAAATCTGCTAATATCTACACTGACTCTAGGTACACCTTCGGGGTGGTACATGATTTCGGCGCTCTATGGCATTTAAGAAAATTTATGACAGCAGCAGCAGGCACACCAATTGCACATTACAGACATATAAAAGGACTACTGACAGCAATCCAATTGCCCAAGGCAGTGACGGTAATTAAGTGTAAAGCCCATACATGTGAGGATGATCCAGTGTCACTTGGCAACAACAGGGCAGATGAAGCTGCAAAATGGGCAGCAGTGTTAAAAATGAATGTACCAACTGAAAAAATGATTACTTTTCAAACGATTGATATGCTGAAATTAATTGAGATGCAAAATTTGTGTTCCATTCAGAAAAAGGCAGTCTGGAAGTCCAAGGGATGTGGGCAAGAGTCCTCTGGACTGGAGAGATGGACAAGGTAAGCCAGTGGCTCCCAAGGTGTACTACCCAAGCCTGGCTGAGGCAGTGCATGGTCTGACTCACTTGGGAAAGCAAGGTATGTGCAAATTGATGTGAGCATACTGGTGTGCACCGAGCAATGTCCTGTCTGACCTGCTTGAGGAAAAACATTGGGAAAATGATCCCTACTGAGCCATCCCACATTCCTCTGACTGATGGACTTTTTCAGGTAATACAAATTAATTTCATCCAGTTACCACCCTGCAGGAATCTCAAGTATGTATTAGTGTGCACTGATGTGTTTTCTAATTGGGTTGAGGCATACCCAGCTGCCACTAATACTGCTGCGTTTACTGCCAAGAAAATTGTCCAGGAGTTTGTATGCAGATACGGTATCCCTAAAATTATTGAGAGTGATAGGGGTACTCATTTCACAGGTGATGTTTTCCAAAATATGTGTAAGTTGATGGGTATTAATAGTAGACTTCATACCCCCTATCGACTGCAAGCCAGTGCCAAGGTGGAGAGGATGAACGGGACTATTAAAAACAAATTAAGTAAAATCATGTTGGAAACTGGACTGGGTTGGCCAGAAGCACTACCACTTGTCCTCCAAAGTATCAGGACAACTCCTAGACCCCCTCTCAATCTGTCCCCCTTTGAAATACTGTTTGGTAGACAACCTCATTTGATTATAAGCCCACAGGAGGACTTGAAAAGTAGCAACAAGGTAACTGTAAGGTATCTTATAACAATGAGTAAACAGTTAAAACAGCAACAGCAAAAACTGAAATTGTTGTCACATGATATGCCTGAAACGAACTGTCATGATGTTGAACCGGGAGAATTTGTTATGATCAGAAATTTATTGCGTTCAAGGTGTTTGCCTGATTGGTTGGAAGGTCTGTATCAGGTGTTGCTGATGAGTACAACTTCATTGAAGGTGGCAGAGAGAGATACCTGGGTCCATTCCACTTACTGTAAGAAGGTCAATCAACCAGTGGAGAAACAAGGTGGAATCGAGGCACATAACGTAGACCTGTCAATCCTGAGTCTATTCCAGGAAGGTTAAAGGTTACAGTGAGATACCTGAACTAAAGAAATGTGTAGATCAGTGTTTACAGCAATGGATTGGTCTGCTGTAGTTATCTTTGTGTTTTCTCCCAGAGTCTACATTATGTTGGGTTGTTTTGGGTTCTCTGGTTTCTGTGATGGAGGACAGAGGACAAAGAGGTGAGCTGATGGTGATATCAATGAAATGGAGTCAGGAGAAGGAGTGCTAAACCTACCGGGGGAGTATGTGACCAAACCCAGTAATGTAATTGTTAAGACATCTGCTATTTTGGATACTCAGAGACAGTGTGAAGGTCTATCGTCTGAGGATTATTGTATGTGTGAGTTCTGTGGGTCCCTAGTCAATGAGAGATGCATACAACAGTGCAAACCTAAGTATAACCAGTGTTGGGGTGGAGGATTATCATACCATGGTGGGCAAAATTTTTAACCAAACCAACTGTTGGGTGTGCTCTCACGTGCCCCAAGGACAGCATAATGTAGGATTGGTGCATACCCACATCTTTCCCATGATCTCCCAAGATCTGCGGTGTGCATATAAGGGTTGTTTTATGTCACCTCCTAGAGACCCATTATTGATGGTTTAAGAAACACCTTGTTCCATCCCATAATATAACATTAAATAATATGTCACAATGTAAGCCTATATTAATTTTAAAATCAGAGTATGATAGCATGTTGTTTGCTATCAAAGGGTGGACAGTCAAAGCCAGATAATTGGCTGAGACAGAATTGGTTTAAAATTAAATCTGCATGACTCCATTTTGCGAATGGCAATGAGATGCCATTTTGCGACTGGCCTCCCGACGCCATTTTAGCGAATTTCGCCCATTATAAGTACATACGGCAATGCTATTATTTAGTGTTGTGCGATTCCCACACAATAGAAAGATGGTAAAAGGCCTCATTAAATAAATACAGTCACTAAAACATATAAAATGATCAACCCTGCAAAACACGTACCATGGTGTACTCCACAAACACGTAGTCGCACAACGCTAACTAGCGTCTTCTCTCAATACCCTAATACTTACACACTGCACACTTATATAAGAAGGTTCCCTAGCATTAAAGTGTAATATTCAAGGTTTATTCAGGATTAGTAATGTTGTGAAATAAATGTTATTTGATATCTAAGGTTTAGTACATGGTAAGCAGACAGTGTTTGGTGTTGTACTGATCCACTGTGTCTTTGCAGATTTCTGGTATCATCGGTGAGAATATCGCAACATGTGTCTGCAAACTATGGACCACAGAGTGTTAAACATTAAAATGTACTCTGTAATGTAGCCAGCTTAGATTTATTATGCAGAGGGAAAAAGGATACAAAGGGCTGTTGGAGGCTGGATTGTGTCCATATGAAATGACCTATGAACTATACTGTAACAGAAGAACCAGGAAGAAAAACCAATGGAATCATGCCAAACTGTTCTATTGTATTGCCTATCCCTTTAAGAGTATATATGTGGGCTCTCTGAAACTAGATGCCCAGTCTACTTGCCTTGCTTTTGACAGAGGTTTCTACTTTGATGCTGGGATCTGGGTCCATAGCGCATGCATATGTAATGACTGTACCTTGGGTCTGTATGATTTATTTGTGCTAATTGTATTTAGCATGTAACTATCTGTTTTTTATATTGAATAATAACTGTTTGTGCTTTGGAACCACAATCAAAGTCTGAAAGCAATTATTTCTTGTGCGACTCATAACGCTAAACAGCAGCAATTATTTTAGATTGTATAGGTAGGTAGGAATCAATAGGTAGGAATCGATACATGAGTGAAAATGCAACCAAACAATCATTGAAAGGGATGTGTGTCTGGATAAAAGATCTGGGCAGAAACATTCCTAACTGCAGTATACCTCAGTAATTGAGCATCTACAATGGAAGTTAAATATGAAACACCATTGGAGATGTGTTCTGGTAAAAAGCCAAGTGTTAATCATCTTTCTGTCTTCAGGTGTAAAGCATAAACCCATATCCCTAAGAAAGAAGACATAAGTTAGATCCCATGTCCATCTCACGTATCATGCGTGGATATTGTCAAGAAAGTAAAGGATACAGATGGTGGGACATTGACAATCAAAAGCTTATAAAGTCAAGAGATGTAGTGTTTCATGAGAAAACTTCAACAAAATACAAGCTTCAATATGAACTACAACACCACAAATCTTGTAATGTTCAATATGCCAAAAGCTGGAAGCATGGCAGAAATTGATACTACAGATACAAGTGACCAATCCAAGAGCAGAAGCTCTATGATAAGCAACAAAGGCAAACCACACAGAATATACAGTGAGGAAATTGATAACTTTCTCTGCTATGAACCTCCAACTACACAAGAAGCAAAGTCAAGCAGAGACTGGGAACATTGGAAATCAGCCATAGATAAAGAGCTTACAACTTTAAACAACAATGTAACATGGACCATTGCAGACAGGCCAATCAACCACAAAACAGTCAAAAACAAGTGGGTCTTCAGCAAGAAGCTAAAAACAGATAGAAGTCTTTCCCACTACAAGACCCAACTTCTGGGTGAAGCCCAGAAAACAGGTTTTGGCTACAGGGAGATCATCTCGCCTATTGCAAGGTACACTGCATTACATATGGTAATTGCCATATCTACTGTACTGTGTATAATTGATACTGTACCAACTGGACTTTGATTCTGCTTTCTTAAACAGAAATCTAGTGAAATAGATTTACATGGAGCAACCAGAACACTACAATGTTAATGCATTTCTAGAGGGAAATGTATGGGGGAGATTTATTAAAGCTTGGAGTGAGATAAAGTGGGGAGCTACAAAGCACCAACCAATCAGCTCCTAACTGTTATTTTTCAAACACAGCCTATAACATGACAGTTAGGAGCTGATTGGTTAGTACTAAATCTAATTCAACTTGATCTCTCTCAAAGCATTGATAAATCCCCCAACTTTATCTCTCTCAAAGCATTGATAAATTGTTAAAGAAATCACTGTATAGACTAAAACAATGTGACCACTGCTGGTACATCAAGTTTTACAGTGTACTGATAAAAATAGACTTGTAGGAGAAGGTAGGGCTAGTTGTTACAGAGGCAAGTTGTTACAATAATTCTAAAACCACGCCCAGGTTGCACCGTGGCTCATACAACTTGGAATAAGTTTGAACAGGTTACCGTTAGTGCTCAGCAAAACGTCGCTAATGCAGAAGTGTTTATGTAAAGGGTACCTAAAAAAATAGTTTTTCTTGTTCCACAGTAATGTTTCTCAACTAGATTTGAAGTGGTATCCTGGCTGGACTGTTAAAGGTAAGGGTTTATCATTAATTTTGTTAGAATCACTGACCATTAGTATATTTATTATCATAAATTGAAGCATGGAAATTGAACTATCTTGGTTATCTGATGTCACTTGGGGCAAGTTGTTGCACAATATCGGAGGCAAGTTGTTACTTTTACCAATGTGCCCCACAGTCAGTGGCAGATTTCCCACTAGGCATGTGAGACACATGCCTAGGGACGACACTTGCTAATGGTGTTAATAAGTGAAATAAGTGGACTCATCCACTTAAGTATATACTGTAAATCAATGAATAAATTGTTACACTGTGTGTGTAGTAGAGGGGCATTGTAGGGGGGAGGAATTAGGGGTGATGGGTCAGTGAGTTGAGTGGGGGACTAGTATATCAGACTATACACCAAATATAAAGTATGCCAAATGTGATTTTGTGATAAACCTACAAAGTTTTCTAATGAACGCTTTTATACAGTATTATGATTTTGTATAGAATCTTTCATGGGTAACAATTTTTCACAACCCCATCACAACAAACCCCCTTCGAGGGCAGATTGTTATGATTATTTTTGTTCCAAAAAACATGTTTTTCATTGATAATAATAATTATAGGATGTAACTTATATTCAATATAAAGAAAAAAAAGAATGCTGTCTTGTTCGTAAATTTTTCTGTTTGGTTGTGATTAAAGATTTTTGAGATCTTTAAATTTCTTTATCTTTGTAACAACTAGCCCCACCTTCCTCTACATTCTAATTCTGATTACTGCTTTTACTACTAATGGAAGGAGAAAAGTTTGTTCATCATTGATGTGTACATGGAAGATTTATTGCTTGCAGGGCAACAAAGCCAGATTGCCAAAATAAATTTGTTGCTGAGTAACAAGTTCAGACTAAAAGCACCAACTGTAGGGTCTCAGAATTGGACTGCTACTGTTGAACAACAAAGATACATTGAGGAAATGCTCAACAAATTTGGTATGGCAAGGTGCAATTGACTTGTATACCAGCACTAAACTTAATGGTTAGTCTAAGCATATTGCCATAAGACACAATTTCATAAGGGAACTGGTTCAGTAGATATAAATTTTGTCAGAGTGAATTATTTGGCTAGTGAGGGAAACTTTGCTGATGTGCTAATTAAGGGTCTGAAGTCACATTTGCTAAATGCCTTACTATGAAAATTTGGATGGCAGTGCATCTCCGATGTTAATGTATTATGTCATGTTATGCTTATTTGTGTATTTTCTTTTGTTTTTTATTACTGATAAGCATCCAGAACTGTATTGTCTAATGTTGCAATGTAACCAGAGGCAGCCTTTAACAAGGAAGGGGGTGTGAGTAGAGCACTCTGTGCTATCTGCTGGTTACTAATGCCAATGTTGCAAGGTTACCATAGCATTGGAGGTGTGCTGATGTCACATGTGCGACCTCCGATCTAATGAATCACTGCAAATGTGTGACTTTACCATCTTCCTCTCCATCCTCCATAAGACTAGGATGTGTTCTTGAGTGTCTCCTGGGGAGATTGTGCCAAAGACACACTTCAGTATACATATATGCCACTGTGTCACCACCGCTGGGTACTAGATACCAATGACAAGCGGTGAGGCCAATGGCTGGAGAGGCACACATGGAGATGTTTCTAAGTGTTGGGAGCTTGTCTCCCCCTACTCACTGTAACTGATTCTCCTATCTGCATCACTGTGTCTTCTCTTGCTGATGCTGACTGAGCTCCAAGCTCAAAACACTGCAGTGCACTTCCTGGTCAAGGTGTCCATCAGTGCTCAAGACACGCCCTCCATACTCAGGGGCATGCCTGTATTAGCTCTCTTTCTGTGCAGCTTACTGCCTGTGGTGTGGCCCCACCCCCAGTTCTGCAAGCAGTGTCTGACTATATAGAAGCAAGGCTGAGCTGTTGCCTCATCTCTCATCTCCATGAAATCCCAGGGAGCTCCACAAAGCTGGTGAGTGTTAACTATATAAATGATTACAATAAACTAAGAAGATGTTTATAAGTTATAAATATATTTGTTGTATTATTCTACTCATTTTTATATCAAATCTCAGGAGTATGACAGGGGAGGCTCTGCCTTCCCTGCCTACCCTGACTGCACATGACTGCTATATACACTCCACTGCCACCACTGAGTGTATATGCAGGTATGTGCTCCATATACTGTACATCACCTGCATTAACACACCCTGGCTGTCTAAGTTATACTGTATGTTCTTAGATTGTATTCCTGCTGCATTAACCCTGAGTGGACTAGCATCATGCATTCTACCTGGTTATTAAATGAATCCCTGGTTAAGATATTCATTTTGTTGACTGACCTCCATCACACACCGCTAACATCTATCAACACATAGGTTCTTCCAATATTCCCTAATTATCAAAAGGCAAAAAATCCTCTAAACATAAAATACCCTCAGTTATCAAACTTTAACTAATGTACATAGGTACAGTGTCCCCGCTGCCTGCCAGTATTATCCTGCATCTATGCAAACTCAGGATTTCTCCCCTCCTCCATAGACTCATCATCTCCGCCCATTTATATAGTTAATTACTGTGCTCAAGACTGTAGTATTAGAAGTATCAGCAAGCACAAAAACTTAAGGACAATCTGGACATTCTTGGACCTGTATATTGTTATTGGGAATGATATAAAAGCAGAATTCCCAAAAAGTGTATTGAGACACAAATGGATAAATCTGGTACATCCAGTTTCTTCCAAAAGCTCCCTATCCATTATTAGAGATTATTTTTCTTAAACTTCCTCAATATATCTGCATAATCCTGCAATGTTTGCTCTTTTTTCTATGGCAATCAGTGATCTCAACTATTGTGTGAGGGAATTCCCATTTCATTTTTGACCTTCCTGTAACTCCCAGTCCTAATGTACGACACAATACAGCAGAACTAATTTACATAATTGTTGCCAGAGCTTTACAAAATGCATAATTCATGGACATAGTAAGAATACTATTCAATGATCAAGGAAAAGCTGAACTCAAACAATGTATTGTCAAAGCTTTTGAAGTGGCCTGATCTGCCCCAAAATTAGTTTTATTCAAAATGTGCTTATCTCTAATAATTCCCTTTTCAACTATAGAGTACTATATGCCCAATGATGTTAAAAACCATCTGACAATGAACCAAGACCACTACAAAATATCTGTATACTGTCAAAGCAGTTACTCTATACTGTACTTCACCAAACAAAATATTTTCTGATACCAGCTATGAATGAGAAAGACTCTGAGATGTGTACTTCAGATGCACTGTGATTTTGCATTAAACGCTTTGCGACAGGATAAAATGCCATGCTTTAACTCATTTTAACTATCATTGTTCATTAAAGTCTATGGGAGAAATTTACAAACTGACACTCAATCTCCAACGGTTTCCACATCCAAAGAGCAAGATTGAAATGCAGCAGTTTGGAGGGAAATGTGCAGCAGTTTGACAACTCCCACAAAAAATTCTGTTTGTTTTGAAAGCTGCCTTTTCTTGATGGCTTTCTACGGTCTCTACAAACATGAGGATTTTTACTTCAGAAACAGTATAAAACCTTGGCCACAGGGGCGTATCTATAATGGGTGCAGGGTGTGCGGGGAACACAGGCCCTTGGGTCCAGGGGGGCCCCGCACCGCACACCCAGCACCCATAATATTACTTACCTCTCCGAAGTCCCACGTCAGCGCGGGGGTCTGGCACTGTAAAACGACTGGAAAATGGCCACGGCAGCCGTATTCCCATCTTTTGCACATGCGCTGCCATTTTCCTGGTGACCTGTGCATACACTATAGACTTTGGGCACACTCTAATGCCCAGAGTCTATAACTCCAGCGCTGGCCGCACACAACTCAGTGCGCTGCCGGCCGCCGGGCGGAGAGGAGGGGGCCCATGTCGGAGACTGCACACGGGCCCCCTTCTCTCTAGAAACGCCCCTGCTTGGCCATGTGTCAGAGTTGATCATGTACTTAGTTATTTATCATCCCTCTGTGTTTAGTGTCATTTGTTTTGTAGAAGCTATGGGGAAAGAAAGGAGAGGGTGAGAGGGTATAATCAGAATATAACTATTTATGAAAGGAATGGGCAGAGATGGGACAGCAGAGTTTAGAGATACAGGGGTGGGTGAAAGTAGCAGGGTTGCAAAATCCAGGTTTGGTAGATACATCCATTTTTCACATGATGAAAACTGTCTTGATATGTAGCCTTTCCCATTTAACAAACAAATAATGGCACACAATGCAGTGAGCACTCTAGTAAGTCACAAAATATAGTTACAGTATGGTTAGATAATTGTAATGTTGTTAAAACAGTGGACTCTTAAAGTAGAGTATGGCCACACAGAAAAATCCTCTCAAACACTGAATATTAAGGAGAGACTGGCCGATGAATGTGGGGCTGCTGCAGTTGCTGGCAGGGGTCACCCCTGGTAATACATTATAAACATATTAGGAGGAGCTAAAGTAAATTCTGACACTGGACTTCATAGAATGTATTAATGTGCATGTATTGTGTATAGCTATGATTTTACCTATAAATATCTTATTTTATCTTTTTTACAATTATAAAACATGATAAATGTCTCCAAATCATTGCAAACATGCTAACAAATTAAGTGGTGTAATATGTCTGCTTTTACTTTATAGCATAAACATATAAAGCAAAAAATATATAGATAGCTAAAATTCTTCACAAATGAATACAGTGTATCATGGTTGTTCGGTAAACAGTTTCATAACAAAGCCAGAGCCATTACCCTCAGCACAGCAAAACTTAGATGAGGAGGTGACATGTAAGTCCATTCTAAAAATGTCATGTCAATTCTGTAATTGTATTAAACTTGCTGATGTACCTGGTTTCACCCGGGTAGACCTTAGATATTTCCATTATCCCATCTTAACTTAACTTATATGTTTAGTTCATTTTATGCCTCTGGGGCAAAGGAGTGTTTTAGTATCAAGATTAAGTAAATTTAGATTATCTTTCTTTATGGCAGAGCCTCTCCCTCTGTCTAATCCTACATCTCCTTGCTGTTCCCTCACCAATTTCTCCTCCTCTCCTCCTCCTGTACTGTTCTATCCTTCTGCCCCCTCCCTCAGATGCTCATTCCAAAGCAAGTGAAGTATCCAAATGGAAAAAGAACTAGTGTTTAATTCTTAGCAGTGGTGTGGCAGTAGCGCAGTTCAATATTCTAATAAGGGAAGTCACCCAAAATGCTGCCAAACATCACTGGCAGTTGGCATGGCTCCTCTATTTGAATATTTGATTGTGCTGCAGCCACACGTATGAAACCGCCACTCCACTCAGAAAATGAGCTTACAGCCCACAGCACTTGAGACATGTTGCTTTGTCACCCAATCACCTTGGTCAATAGGAAACATTTTACCGCTTAAGGGGTCAAATTTGGAAAAATCCCTGCTTAGTGGGTGCTTATGTCATAGAAGGAATATACTCCCCAAAATTCATGTTTCTAGGTCCATGGGTTTGCGATGAGCGTTGATGAGTCAGTCAGTCAGTCAGGACATTGCACAGGGGGAGGAAACATTTTAGACCTTTTCATCCCCTTAGGAGTCAAATTTCAAAAAATCCTTGCTTAATAGGTACCTATGTCATGAAAGGCATACACTCCCCGAATTACGTGTTTCTAGATCCAAGCTTTTGGGCTGGGCATTGATGAGTCAGTGGGGCAGTCAGTCTTGATATTTGTTTTTAGATAGATAGATTGATTTACTGCAAAAAAAAAATCTACATGTAGCCAAATCAGATGCCCCTGCAATGGTGACAGAAAGATGGTATAAAACTACAGCTCCTTCGGACATTAGGTAGTCGTGAGAGCCTATAAAATGTTACTTTTAGCTAATGCAAATGTGTTTTTGTTTTTGCTGGGGAAGCAGATATTTGTATGTGACAGACTTTGTATTTAGGAAAAATGTGGGTACAAACAAATAGAAAAAAAGAGAACAGTTCATTACACAGATAGGATTCAAATAAGAACAACACTAGTCAAAAGATAGACAACAAATATTAAACAGAAATGGTAATTAACAAATTCTGTGTATGAAAATGTATTATAAATATGTTTTATTTCTTCCTATTGGGGGAGTGAGGGTGGAAAGATTTAGTTGTTATACATGGGCATGAACTTGGTAGAGAGGTATAGGAGGAAGTGGTAGAATAAGGGAACGGAGTGTTGGATAAAGAGTTGCAATTTTCTGAGTGATGCTACTAAAATAGCCTTAGTGGTGGAAGAATTTGAAAATTACAGTAAAAGTGTGTGATATATTGGGGAGTGTAATCACCAGGTGGTTGTTTTGTTGAATAAGTCTGTATCACACTTACATACATCATGCAAGCTCAAATAAGTGCTGATTGTGACATGTTATTTACAGTAGTTAGAAATGGGAATCTCTAAAGGTGCATACACACACAACGATTTTTTGAACGATTATCATTAAACGATATTCGTTTTAAAAAATCGTTCACTTTCTGAGTCAATCGATTAACGATTATTGTTCATGCGTGTTCACATTTGTAGTTTGTAGTTCAGTCAGACTTGTCAACTCAACGATTTAAAGGCAAAAATCGTTTGTAGTTCATAAAAATCGTTCATTACATTTAAATGAACATAGTAAATGAACAACTTTAGTAAATGATTTTAGTTCATTTTTTTCAAGGTAGAAAATCGTTTACTAAATCGTTCATTAACTCAATCGTTGTGTGTGTATGCAGCTTTAGAGCTAAGTCAGTGACAATGAACTATTAAATGTTTTGTGTTATTATCGATTTTTTATTTTCTTTTATTTTCTGTACCTTCCCTATTACTGTATAATAGCACTGCTCTCTCCATTGCGTTACAGTGGCACAGTAGCAAGCAGGCTGAAATAAACATTATAATACCACATAGCTGGTAGACCTTAGATATTTACTGTTTCCATTTCCATCTCACCTTTCCAGTAACACATTAATCCTTCACATCTATAGTAACACATTGCACTCCCTCATCTCTGTAGTAAAGTATTTACCTCTCTCACCTCTATAGTAACACACAGTGTCCCTAACACCAGGGCCAGCGCAACTCACTCAGCGGAACCTGCACTGCAGGGAGGCGCTGGGCTGGAGAGGCAGCTGATGCTGAGTCCACTGATGCTGCTGCAGGCTACCGCTGCATGTAATTGAGTTTGACAGGTGCAGCGGCAGCCTGCAGCAGCATCAGTGGACTCTGCAGAGAAGTGTGGCTGAGCCTGCCTGAGAGGCTCTTTGCAAAGTCCCATCCCCTGCTGTTTTAACATCACCTTTCTTCCTCCCCTCTCCTCTCCTTCCCACGCCTCTTCTGAGCTGCACCTGACCAGTGACCACTCCTCCAGGGGAGGGGGTTCTAAGTGCCCAGTATGGAGGAGAGGAGGTGGCTAAGTGTACCAAGTAATGGAAGGGTGGGGGGTGCTAAATATGGCCACTAAGAGAGGTGTTGCTATATGTGCCCAGTAAACGGGGGATGATTGTTAAGTGTGCCCAGTAAGGGAAGGGAGAGGTGGTGCCAAGTGAGCCCAATAAGGGGGGGTCAGTCCTGGAACTGTCCTGTCTTGGTCCTGTTCCTGTCTCCCCTGCCCTGGCCCTCTTACCTCTGTTGCATCCTGGCCTCTTTGTTCTGTCATCTCTGTTCTGTCCCATCTTTCCTGCCTTGTCACTTCTGTCCTGGTCCTATCACCTCTGTCCTGTCCCTGTCACCCCTGCCCTGACCCTATCCCCTTTTTCCTGTCCCTGTCACCCCTTCTGCTTCCCAGTCTGTTCTGTCTTGGCCCTGTCACTCCTCTCTCCTTTCCCAACAGTTCTATATTGGCCCTTTCACCCATGTCACCTTTATCCAGGTCCCTGTCACCTCTATCCTGCTGGCCCTGTCACATCTTTTACCTGTCCCTATCACCTTTATACTTTCCCTGTCACCTGTCCTGGTTCTGTCAATGCTGTCCTGACATTGTCACATCTGCCCTGGTCCTGTCTTCTTTATCCTGTCCCTGTCACCTTTATAAATTCCCTGTCACATATGCCCTGGTCCTGTCAATGCTGTCCTGGTCTTGTCATCTCTATTGTGTTCCCATACACCTTGTGTAGTCCCTGTCCCCTCTGTCCTGGCCCTGTC
The DNA here is from genome assembly GCA_031769625.1 of Taudactylus pleione. Classification (NCBI taxonomy): domain Eukaryota; kingdom Metazoa; phylum Chordata; class Amphibia; order Anura; family Myobatrachidae; genus Taudactylus; species Taudactylus pleione. The sequence continues at coordinate 5,527,132 of JAUIMM010000077.1, read as the reverse complement.
CCCTCTTTCCTGGCCCTGTCACCTTTATATTTTCCCTCTCACATCTGCCCTGGTCCTATCATCTCTATCCTGTTCTTGTCACCTCTGTCCTGGTCCTGTTATCTCTATCCTGTTCCTTTCCACTTTTTGTAGTCCCTGTCACCTCTGTCCTGACCCTGTCCCCTCCTTCATGTCCCTGTCACCCTCTCTCTGCTGTCTCATCTTTTCTGTTTTGGCCCTGTCACCCCTGTCCCCTCTATCATGGCCCCTCTATCCAGGTTCCTGTCACCGCTGTCCTGACCCTGTCCCCTCCTTCATGTGCCTGTCACCACTCTCTGCTGTCTTGTCTTTTATGTCATGGCCCTGTCACCACTGTCCCCTCTTTCCTGGCCCTGTCACCTCCATCATGCCATCTTTATCCAGATCCCTGTCACCTATGTCCTCTCCCTGTCACAACTGTCCTGTTCCTGTCACCTTTATACTTTCTCTGTCACATCTTCCCTGGTCCTGTCATCTCTATCCTGTTCCTGTCCACTTTGTGTAGTCCCTGTTACCTTTGTCCTGGTCCTATCCTTCGGCCCGTGCTGTCCCTTTATAAAAAAAATGTGAGAATGCAAATTTATAGTTTGCAGGAGGGTGCTGAATACCCTAGCACTGGCCCTGCATAACACTATACTCCATATTGTGCACTTACCTCCTAACCCTGAACCCATTTTTATATTCTTACCCCCTAACTATGCAACTGATACTGTGTCCTTATCCCTTAACACTTAACCCAGCACTGTACACTTATCCCCTAACCTTGCTATCAAGACTGTACATTACCCTGCACCCAATATTGTATCTTTACCCCATCCCTTCACTCACTATTCAAATAAAGGAGCCATATCAATTGCCAGTGATGTTTTCCAGCATTTGGGATGACAGTTGGTGTTTGAATATGAACTGTGCTGCAGCCACAATGAGTCAGTCGGGCAGGACATTGCACAGGGGGCGGAAACATTTTAGCCTTTTTCAGGACCATAGGAGTCGAATTTCAAAAAATCCATTCTTAGTGGGCATCTACTGTACGTCATTAAAGGAATAATCTCCCTGATGTTTCTAGGTCCAGGTGTTTGGGCTGGGCATTGATGAGTCAGTTAAAGTAAGATAAACTTTGTCAGTGTGTCCCCAGGTGCCTATTAACTGATATCCCTGGGTGTGGTCCTGTCTCTTTAAGCTAGGACCCATATTCACATGTAAAATGTATGCAAGCTTGAGCCAAATGTAGCAGAACAAAGATCATATATCTGAGAGTCAGTGCAAGGACTGGCCAGATGGGAGGACTGTATGGTGGTTGGTCACCTTGACAAATTGTTGCAGTATTTTGTAACTAACATTCTCTGTATTCAAATGAATTACAGTTTGAAAAGTGAGTGCCAAGTTTGTATGATATTTTTTAGGTAGATGGTGTGGTCACATACCAAGGGTACCATAGATGGTTGAGTGCCGTGGATTAAGCCTGTCGTTTATTTAAATTTTGTGGTCACACTGGCTAGGGCACCTGCTTTTCAAATGTAAGATAAACTTTGTCAGTTTGTCCACAGGTGCTAATTAACTGATATCCCTGTGTGTGGTCCTGTCTCTTTAAACCAGGATCCATATTCATGTTTAAAATGTCAGTCAGTGTAGGAACTGGCCAGATGGGAGGACCGTGGGGTGGTTGGTCGGCCTGACAAATTGTTGCATGATTTTGGAACTAACATTTCCTGTATTCAAAGGAATTACAGTTTGAAAACTAAGTGAGTGCTGAGTTTGTATAATACAGTATTATATATATATATATATATATATATATATATATATACATACAGTAGTTATTTTTATTAGAGCAGCTGTGAAGTTTTGGGTAGTAGATATGCTGGGTATATTATTCTGATTAGTGAGGGTCATTAGGGTAATACTATTGCTTCATGAGGAGTATGATTATCATTTCACTTTTATTTTTGGCCAGACATTTTTTAAAAACCATCTCCTGTTTTTAATGACAACTGCAGTGTAACTTCTATTGTTCTTCGGACTGGGACATTCACCTTATTCAAACTGTGAACATTTTCTTCATATTGGTTATTTAGGCTCATACCATCAATGACCTTACTTGCAATGCCAAACTCATCACATCTGCATCATAACTTTTAACGCGAGAATAGGCCTGGCTATTTTTTTAAATGTATGATAACATCACTTGGGTAGAGGAACCTAGCTGAATAAAAACTCTCTGTAGAACTATCCTTTTTAACTGGTTTGACAAATCATTTCATTGATTCATAAACAATGAATTTAAATATTGATAATCAGTTACAAATCTAATTTTGAGGTTGAAGTTGCAAGCTTCATAAATTGTAGATTTGTGTGAGCTTTTAATTTCTAATACTTAGGACATATTCTAACAATTTGTTTTTGAGAAACTTTTAAACCTTATGCCACTGCAAACATAAACATAAAAAACTTTTAAAGCAAATAAATTACAATTTTCTTGCTGTGACACAGTTGCGCTACTGGAGTCATACCTCAGGGAAAGTAGATTATCTACAGAAGAGGCACATTAGATTATATTGTTATTTTTATTATTTAATTATACTCAGTGGACAGTATTCACAATTTATTTATACTTTAATATAAATAATATAACAATAAAAGCTAACTCTGTTACTAACATGTTTAGCCATAGGATCATTGCCACATTTTCTTTAAAAAGAAAACAAACTTTCATGTTCTTAACACGTTGATTCTTTTCATCAAAGCAGATGGAGGAAACTGTTTGTGGTATATTACCAAGTCTTTTTTAATAGTGAACCAAATTACAAATTTTAAACACAGATTATGAAATTCCCTCTCTGCTATCAAATAAACGTATGATGAACTAGGTCTTCATTTTAAAAGGAATTAGTTTCATTACTCAATTAACTTTTAGTGTTCTGTTTTTGTGAAGGTATGTATTTTAATTCCCTTGGATGCACTATAAATTATATTTAATGCATTTGTAATTTTCATTTCTGACAAACTTACATGATACCAACTTTGAGAGGCTAAGGAAACAAAATTATTTATTTAAGGTCTTAAGCCTTGATTCTTGGAATGCACCCTTAGGTGAATGTGTTTATATTCACTATAGCATTTATGTGTTATTTCTGAAGTAGACTATGTATGGAAACCAATATACAACTGGAGCATGACTTATATAAAATAATCTCTGCATGCAGTCTATGTCTGGGGCCACCTCCTCTCTCCCCATTGGCCGGCAGTGCACTGAGCACAGTGCCGCACCACTAGACTCTAGGCACTACTCTGTGTCCAGAGTCCACTATCACGGCAGCCATTTTTCAGGAGATTTTTACAGCGCTGATAGCACCGATGTGGGACTCCAGAGAGGTAAGTATTAAAAATTTGGGTGCAGTGTGGGCCCCACACACCCTGTACCCATTATAGATATGCCCCCTGTCTGCATGTATGTTTTACTGTTGGCTCAAGTGAAATAAGCTTTTCCAATTTAAAAAAACACACAAACATGCTAAAACATATTTCTTTTCATAGGTGAATTGCTAGTACAGTATTTGAGGATATAAAGGGGGCACCTCATCACTGCACCGGCACAGACACAGCTGATCCAAAAATCTGCTGACTCCCCAAAGCAGCTTCACTTCTCCTTTCGGAAGATGGTGAATGCTCCCACAGTCACGCTCCAAAAATATTGTATTTTCGGAGCTTGATGAATTTCTGGCCCCATACCAGTGTATGGGGACAGCAGGCCACATCGGGAGAGAATGGTAACCAGGAGATCTGTGATATCTCCTGCATTACCTTTTAGATGAATGACCCCAAAACTTAATGAAAGCAGGTGAAAATGTATCAGTATGCACTTTCAATTCTAAGATAACCTAAGCATTGACTAATTTTTGTTTCAATGTAGGAAAACATATCAGTTTGATCAAAGGTATAAGTTTCATAGGTGTAGTTGATGCAGCAACAAAGCCACTTCTGTTCATATGTATTCACCAATGGCGATACATGTAGCCCTTTTACAATATTTATTTGGAGGCCCACATATTTTTACTTATGTTCCATAGTCAACTGATATTTTGGAACTGCAGGAATAAAGGAGTTTCCTATAGATTAAATGTAAAGTTTATTTTAATAAATAAAAGTAGCACTTACAAATAAGTAGTAAATTACAGTATTGCACAATCACTTTTGTCCACATTGAAGAGTAGCGTGTTTGCCATGCTATAAGTGTTACTGCAGCATGTTTCGGGGGCTAGTGCTACCCCCTTTCTCATACTGCATGAATACTGCATGAAGTTGAATGGAAGAGGCTGTTATAGTCTATATACCAGTGGTTTACTAACTTTTTTGAATCACGGTGCCCTAGAGTGACAGCATTGTTTTCACGGCACCACTAAGTTTAAGTTTGTAATTGAGAAATTCAATAAATGTAGTAAAGTAGTAAAGAGAAGTAAATTGTGCTGACCTGTCATCCTTAAGTTTAGTTACGTGGTGGTGAACAAGTTTGCACTTCTTTTTGTCCACATATTTACATTACATTGACCACAAATAATTTGATTTGGTGCTGGACAACCAACCTGAGGCACTCCTGCAAGTGTCCCAAGGCACCCCAGGATGCTACGGTGCACAGCTTAGGAACACCACTGCTATAGATAATAGTGTATACAGCTCATTAAAATTAAAGCTTACATTTAATAAGTATTAATAAAAACTACATAAAAACTATTATACAATGTAACAAATTTACCTTGTTAAACCTAACAACTCTGATTAATATTATGTTATTAATAATACAGTGTGTCATTGTTCATTAATAAAGGGGCTCCCACAATAATAAAATGATGTCCAAAATTAATTGACAACTGTTAATGAAGAGACACAATTTTTATTCATATGACATGCTATGCAGTCTGACTTACATAATGACTGTAATTAAACTATAGAAATTCCTGTATACCACAGAACTACAGTACGTGTATTATTGGTATTAATTATTAGATCACAAACTAGCTAATTGGTAATATTGATTAGGATCAGTTTGATGAAGGCATTTAATACATCTATTCCTGTATGAAGAAATTAATGGGTGCTTCTTACTGTAGTTTAAAAATAACTTGCCTGATCAAATTTGCTGGGTTAACTATAGCCTGAAAGGGGTAATTAGTACTCTTCATTAAGTTATGGTCATTCTGATTAAGAGAACAAAACAGTTATTCAGATTTTGAATAGTAAAGCAGCAATCATGCATATGCTTAACAGTAACACATTACTATAATCATATGTGACAGTAATATAGCACTATTCATATATTTGTGTAACAGCTGACAGGGACTCCTTCCAAAATTATTATTTTTATTCACCAAATAATTAATATTTAAGCATAAAAAGGTATATAGTGAATATTATTAATTAAATGTATGATCAGGGTAGTTATAATAAATACAGTAGAGGTCATCTTATGTAGTTATAATATATACGATAGGCATCGCATAATGAAGTGGAGATTATTATACAGTGATAACATTATAAAACAGTCAAGAAACAATTTATTTAAAGTGATTCTTGTTAATACAGAGTAACAAGTCAATGTGATTATGTGAGGAGTGACCAGATAGAAATGTAATAATTACAATTGTAGCAATTTTAAATTTTCCAAAGAGTTTAGATTTGCACAAAAAGCAAGAAGTTGATGACATTTGCCACACAAATGTTTGTACAGGCTGAAGGGATCAGCTGGAAGGAGTGACGGTATGCCTAGCAAATGATTTACTGTATGTAATATTGTACATAATTTCCAGACCAGTGCCATAAAAAGATTTTATTTGGCAATGTATAATTATTGTAATATGATGAGTGGAGAGGCTGATTTTTAAGAAGAATCTCTAGAATGCAGAAGGGTGCAAAGCTGTTTACATTCTGGTTCATATTATACACCAGCTCAGTGCTGGCGGTATTTTGGTCTAATTTTACTCTTTTACTGAGACCTATTTTGAATTTTCCTTTTACTCTTTGATGGAAGAGTTTATTTTAAAGTAATGTACTGTAATAGAAAGCTTCAAACAAGAATCGGTATGTAAGACCACTGGGCCTCAAATCCCGACGCCAGAAGGCTGGAAGATGAAGATCACGACTAAGGTAAGTAACTACCCTAAAACCCCCTAACCCTCCCTGAGGGGTGCCTAACCCTAACCTCCCCCCCTAGTGCCTAACCCTAACCTCTGCTCCAGGGGTGCCGAAACCTAACCCCCCTCCCTGCACTCTAAACCTAACCCTCCCAGGGGAGTGCCTAACCCTAAACTTCCCTTCCCCTAGCCTAGCCCTAACACTCTTGGGGGGTGCCTAACCCTAAGTCCCCCCAGGAGATCCTAAATCTGACCCTTCCCATCGTCGTTGACCGTCGGCTTCCAAACATACTATTTTATCATAAGTAACATACTATTTTATCATAAGTAATAATTAATGTATTCTAGCTTTAATAAATTAGATTAAACTGAGCAGTAAAACAGAAGTGCATAAAGTAATGAAGTCAGTGATGATAATTTAGAATGAGGTTGTACTTTTGCACAATACATCTCTGGAGCCTCTAAGAACTCCCAGGTACTCTTCTACTTTACACAGTCATCTCCCATCAACAGAAAGTTGCTTTGTACTTTGAAGTGCACTGAGCTGTCACTTCTGGTGCACTGGTGGGAAACCAATTGGTTTTGTTCTCAGCATCAATAAGGATCCATAAACTACCATACAACAGCCCCATACACTACAGAAATATGAAGTCCAGTCATAAGGGAGAAAGTCCTTTCATTTGCCCAGACAATGTCACCCTGTACTGCAATAACACTAGTAAAGCATTTTATGCAGTAGTTTGTATACTTTTCAAAATTATATGCCTTGTTGGGATACCATATTATTACTCCATATTTTAGAGCATTTTGCAGGGTATTTTTCTCTGCAAAATGTATTTTTCCATCTGGCACATGCACCATAGAATTTTGCTCTTTAGTCCTCTCTGTGCTTAGAGAGTAGAATAAGGGAGTTAAGGGCTGGGCCGATGTAACCCTAGTAAGTCATTGATGCTGCTCTCATAAGGTATGTTGGTTGCAGCTCCCTCTCCTTTTGTGCAATATCCATTCACATGTTGATTATGATGATGATTACCAGTGTGACTCTAGCATTACCTATAAAAATAAAAAAAAATAACTTACCTCCTTATAAAAATAAACCAACACTAGTGTTGCTAGCCTAGTTATTATTATTATTATTATTATTATTATTATTATTATTACAGTAGTAAAATTGGAGGACATAAAGTTTGATCCAAAAATAGCACTATTGATACTAGGCTTTATCAGTCAAGGCTAGTGGCATTATAGAAATGCAGTCGCTCTCCCATAATGCTAAACCAATTCTAGTCAATTCAGCACAGGGTTGTATTACTAAAGGGGATACATGCCCCTTACCCTCTAAGGTAAACAGCCTATGCGGATAGCACTAGTGCTATTCACAACTTCTTTTTGTGGTGGGTGTTGGTTTATTGTAAAAATGGATTAAAATAATATTTTCCCTGGCAAACTACAGGCTACCTTTAAAGAGTTAGGCATGTTAGCTTTTAGAAAAAAATAATCTCCAGCATACCCATGGCTGCAAGGGCATGCTGGCACATGATAAATTACAAATTGAACCATCTAAGGCACCTTGGGATCTGTAATGTTCCAATGAAAAATGTGGAAAAAGAAAACACAAAGAAACCAAATAAAAAATATATAAAAAGAACCCTCACCAACAATGACCCTCTTTCTCCACTTTATCACTCACATTATTTTATGACTGAAAAGTATGCAAATTGCAGGGTTTTTTTTAAATATATGCCTATGTTTTTGGTGTAAGTTGAGTTCATCTTAGCTTGAAGTGCTTTATGCATATCTTTCCAACTATAAAAAAAAGAAAAACAGCACATTATGAATTTTAATTGTAGATCTAATTATGAAGAAATGTGTAGAATTCTGACTTTTACTGTTTTCAAAAGGTGGATTAATCATAAAGTGAGGACCTCAATCTATTTCTTGGTGGTGGTCAGGGAAGAAAAAGAATACCTTTGCATTTTGTTTATTTTCTTGCAAATTCAATAAAAATACTCTGTTTTGGACATTGTGTCTAAATTTAATTAGCAGCGTTAAGAGAAATAAGATAACAAATGCTACATTCTGAAAATTCAAAGTCTTCTGGAAAACCTCAGCTACAAATAGGTTAAAGTATCTCTTTTAATTCCCAAATTGTATTGAGTCATAATTCATGTAATGTTAGCTTTAGCTAGTGGTCCAAGACAGTGGTGCCATTTATTACATTTACTGGGACTGATGCAGAATTCAACATACAGTAAGTCCTATTGCCAAGCATATCTTGCAGCTTTTGTACAGTGCATGCTAACGAACCAAGAATAGACAGGTCATAAGCAATTTAGTTGCATCTACAATTGACACTAAGCAGACAGAACTTGGCTGTTACAGTGCATCTCATATAGGCTAAGTTTAGTTAGTGTATTTTGGCAGAATATGCAGGTTATGTAGAGCTGTGCATACAGTGCATAGAAATATGACTGTTTTCTTACATATATTTGCACTGAGGATAGGATTGGTGAAACTAAGCACATGAATAGGGCTGCCAAGACCCGGGTAAAAGGGGCATGACCCAAATACGAGAGACATGGCCATGCCCTTTTAACAAAAAAAATAAAATAATATATAGTTGCAGCGCGCTGGGTAAGGGTGCGCTGTGAGCCCCTGAGCCCAGTGCAAATTCAGGGGGGGAGGCACGATCAGGATGATCGCTTACCTCCACAAGCAGTCTCCCTTTGCAGCCCAGCACACAGCAGCGTGTGCTGCTGGGCTGCGCAGCTGACAGGGAGGAGGGTGGAGTGGCATCGGACCATTGGCCCCGTCGGGCCCCTCCAGCAAGCCCAGGCCTGGGTAATTAGTACCAGCTCCCCCCCTCTCAGTGCCCCTGCACATGAATGGGGGTGCTACAGTTATAAAAAAGCATCCAACTCTAATTCAGATGAGTATTTCCATTTAGTTCCATGCACGCAGTCAGGAGCAATTGTGTCCAACTTGCATTCAACTATGCATAGGCCCCATTATATTTTCTTTATTTCCAAGTGGAATGATAAATTATAACCACCAAACATGGTTTTAATCATAATGTCTTCCTGTTTCACAGAGAATGATTGGCAGAAATGAGTCTACAGTCACTGAGATTTGGATAGTAGGACTTCAGTCTGTTCATGGAAGCAGAATATTCCTCTTTATCCTCTTCCTTGCTTTATATGCTTTTGTAGTTACTGGAAACCTGTTGATGGTTTATTTGGTGTTGAGTAGAAGCCATCTCCACTCACCAATGTATTTTTTCCTCAGTAATCTCTCATCATCTGAGATAATGTTCACCACAAATATTGTACCTGAATTATTAAAGGTTTTATGGTGTGGTGGTGACAAGATTTCTATTATGGGGTGTTTCACTCAGTTTTATGTATGTGGTTCTTTAGCTGCTACAGAGTGTTTTCTTCTTACCGTTATGTCTTATGACCGTTATGTGGCCATATGTAATCCATTGCATTACAACTTCCTCATGACCTCCAAAATGTGTTATCAGCTGGCTTCCTGCTGCTGGGCTGGTGGTTTCTTCTCAATGTTAACAACTCTAATTCTGGTTTGCAAGTTACATTTCTGCGGTCCACATGTGATTGACCATTTCTTCTGTGACTTTGCTCCCATTTTGGACATCTCTTGCTCTAATACTTTTGTTGTCAAACTAGAGACCTTTATTTTTACTGCCTCTGTGACCCTCTTCCCTTTCATGTTTATTATTGGCACTTATATATGCATCATTATCACAGTACTTAAGATTCCCACCTCCACTGGCATTTTCCACCTGTAGCTCTCACTTGGCAATTGTTACAACATACTATGGTACTCTGATTACTGTGTATGTTGTGCCTTCAAAGAAGCAATCAAATTCCGTTAATAAGATTTTGTCACTAATGTACACTATAGTAACTCCAGTGTTTAACCCTATAATATATAGCTTGAGAAATAAAGAAATAAGGATAGCTATTCTAAAAGCACTGAGGAAAGCCAGTTGACTATATTGAAACTGGAAGTTTTTGTAAATCACTTTCATAAAGGTGGATGAAATTTGCTGAAGTGGATAAACAAATACATTATGTAGTTATAGAATTTTAAAAATATTTGAAAATGTTTAGTTATATTAGATTTATTATTAAAGTGTCCTCCCACTGTAGTTTGCACCAAATTGTGATTTATGAGACCTTGAAGAACCATAGTGCCTATCATTTAATGATATTGTAGTTATTTTTATTTGTTTTGCATTTCCTATACATGTTAACTTGTAAAGGCTGGAAAAGAAACTAGATGGCATCTAATATGCATAAAAAATAAATGTAATTATGCAGATGAGCAATATTAAAATATAGAGACATTTGCATGGTCAAAAACCTAGAAATTAGGTGCCATTGACAACTATGCATATAGAAGCCAATGGTAAATGTTAACAAATGTATTTTTAAAGAAATTTTAAAGCCTTTTGCACCTCATTATTCCTGGATTGTTTTAGGGGAAAATGTATGTGACTATTAGAAGCCCAGACTACTGTACATTTGTGCATTTGTAAAAAGTACAGAAGCGCTTACTGTATGATTTTTTATTTATTGCATGCTTTAGTTTATACCATCAGTACAATATAATAGCCACATCAATATATGTGCTTGTCATTAATGCTATAAGTTACAGTATCTACAGGATATGTATAAATACACAAGAAACAAATAGTGATCTCAACTGGCTTAATGTTAACCATAGCTAGCAAACTGACCACCAACTATTTTTTTTTACTTTTATTACAGTATCTCTACTCCATTCAGTATACACCTTTTCTGTGAATCTTTATTTCCATGTTCTGCTTTTATGTATGATTTTCTTTTTGTACATTATTTGTTATACCAGTGCCAGATGCAGTGATTTTTGTGGCACTTTTTCAATAAATGGTGGTGGTCTTGGTCGTGGTGGTGATGATGATGATAAAAGAAAGTCTGGACACCATTTCTTACTAAGTGAAATATTTTATTCTGTTTTCACTGCAATTTTGTCCTTCTCTGATTGGGTTTGTCTAACATAGACATTTTGTGTGCACTATAAACTTAGGAATCCTTTACTTCTACAGAAATATTTTTAGTTGTTGTTTTTGCATGCTTTATAACCTTTACAACTGGTATACCCTTTTACATCAATCATGGAGTGTTATTAGTTTGAAGCTATGTCAGTATGAACTGGACACAGATCCTGGTGCCTAACCGTAACTGTTGGGGTAGGTTCCTGACCCTAACCATCTCTTCTAGTGCCTAACCCTAACCCTCCATTAAGAGCCAGACCCTAACCCTGCCTACTGGTGCCTAACCCTAACCGTCGGGGTAAGTGCCTAACCCTAACGGTAAGAGCCTAACCCTCTGGTAACTGTCTAACCCTAAACCTTACCCTAACCCCCCCCCAAAAAAATGCATGGACCATTTGCATGTTGATCATTTTTGAATCTACCTTTTGACCATTTTGAACATAAAGTATCTGTCGCCCTTCTTCCATGTTAATATTTTGTCCCTGTCGACCTATTGACTGTCTAACATCTGGTGTCTATCTAGACATTGTCAACCTTTTTACTGTCTATCTATAATCCAGAACCGGTAAATAAAAATTGAATTTAACTGAAAATATTTCCAGTAAAAAAGAGGGCTGGGTTGCAGATCATAATCTTAAACAAAAAAGAGATGCTACCATACTGAAACCTGTGGTTTTAATGCAGAAAAAGAGAAAAATGCAGGTGCACACAATAAGCACTTACAGCAGCCCAGCTCCCATGTTTCCTCTGTGTATGTGTGTATTTAAGTTACATTTAAAGATGAGTACCCTTATCTTGTGCTATCATTCCTCCCACCTGCCCCAGGTGATTATAATTGGTATGGGTCCTTTACATTGCAGTACACACATGTGTCAGTATTAGGAATGTAGTGAGGTTCACCGTAACATGGTAGGTGGGCAAACATCTTTGGCCAAACATGTATTAAGAACCTAACTCAAAAAACCATTTTAATTGTTGGAGTTTATTATAAATATTTTGAACATCAGAATTTTTTGTGCTTTGAGTGTGCAACTGAATTTTCCTTTTTTACAGCAATATTTCCAGTATAGTCAGAAGACATCAATTTGAATTTAAAGCTCAAAAAGTGTTCATCCCAGTACCTAGCCGACATGGTAAAAGTTATATTTTTATGTTTTTCATTTTTAGCATTATTTAAATAAAATTGTTGTAAATATAATAAATATTTATATTTTTAAGTTTTTCATTTTTAACATTATTTCAATAAAATTGTTGTAAATATAATTAAATATTTCCATAAAGTGTGCATTTTCTATATGCGAGCTTCTATTAACTTCTAAATACTTATTTCTAATTCAGATATGTATATTCTAATTGCCTATCAATATTTTATCACTTATTATCATTACAGGATGATTTTAATAGCTTTAATTCACTCCACACAAATACCTTTATTAATTACTAGCTGGGATACCCGGTGTTGCCTGGGTTGAAGACTGGACCCAGAACTACAACTGCAGCCTTTATTTGTTCATATTGTCCTCACCTATAACCCTATTCCGTTGATCCTGAAAAGGACCCCACATGCTTGCAAACAGTGGTGTAACTACCGTGGGTGCAAGGGGTGCAGTTGCTATGGTGCCCGAGCTGCCTCTGTGGCCCACTGCTTCCCCTGCACCCAGTCAAGCACACAAGGTGGGCCGATCACTGACACATGAGGGGGGCCTGGATGTCAGCAATGTTAATTAGGTGATGGCCCGCCAGATGATTACTGCTGGCCCACTGGCAGGCAGTCATGGAAAGACAGCTCTGCCAGTTGTGATGAAATCAGAGCTCACGGACTGGCAGCCAATCAGCAGTGGCGGCTCCCAATTGGCTGCTGGTTTGCAAACTCCGATTAGCTCACAACCAGCGCCAGATTCAAATTGTGCCAGCGCTGTCTGTCCATGTCTACTGCTTCCTGCCAGCACACCAGTTGTAATTAGCTGGTGGCCTGGCCACAAATCCACACCTGCTGGCTGCTGTTGGTGCACAGGGGGAGGTGAGAGGCTGCTGGAGGGATATGGGGAGGTGAGTTGCTGGGGAGGCATAATGTGTAAAGGGCACTACAATTGTGTTGTATAATGTGTTATATGGGGCACTACTACTATTTGGCATAATCTGTAAAGGGTATTACTGTGTTGTACAATGTGTAAGGAGCATTACTGTATGTAATAAAGTATAAGGGGCACTACAACTGCATGGCATAATGTGTATAAGGGGTACTACTGTGTGGTGTTCCCTGAATGGGCTCTGTGTGGCATAAACTGAATAGGTCTGTGTGGAATAACATGATTGGGTTCTGTATTTGTTTTTTACCTCTGGGGAGCCCTTTTAAGATCTTGCTATGTGGCCCACAAAGTTCTAGTTATGCTCAGTGGCACATAGAGGGGAGGGGGTGGGTACTAATTGCCTGGGCTTGTTGGAGGGGACCAGCGCCATCCCAATCCCTATTATCAGTCAGCAGCACAGTACATTCTGCTGTGCAGCAGTCTCCTCTGCCTGTGGGGAGAGCAATCACACTGATAGTGCCTTTATATGTGCCAGGCTAAGATGCTCACAGTGCCCCTTCCCCAGTGTGCAGCACTGCAAAAAGGTTTTTACTGTAAGGGTGCATGGCCACACCTCCCTCTATTAGGCCACACCCCCTTCTCCAGGCTCTCTACACCCATGGTTATTCCCTTGCATGCAAATACTGAGGCTCAGGATTTAATATAAACTTGCATGAGTCATCAAGTTTGCTCAGAGGTGAAAAGGATACTTTTGTTGCATTCTCAAAGGTTTTTGGCAGACTGCCAATTCCACTGGAACTAGCCCCAGAACCTGTGTAATTTAGGAGTGTCCCCATATTTAGCGATTGTGTGACAGTGTGTGGACCTAATGAAGTTCCAACCTAGACAAAAACCTAATCCTGGTCAAACTACACCACCATGCCAAATTTGGTGGAGCTAGATCTAACTCTGTCCTTTGATGTGCACAGTCACTCCAGGGCCTAATCACCAGCTAGGTGACACAGAGATCATAATATACACAGAAAATGGAGTTGCAGATGCACTATGCGATCATTACTGTTCACATTTAAATGTATTTTACAATTAAAAATAATTTCAGAGGTAGTTAGCATATCAGTAGCCAATGATATGGGCCTGCCCATCATCATCAAGGTCACCTCATTTAGCAGGTCCTTAACACTCTGGGGTTCACATCTGGTACGCAGGGCACCCCAAAAGACAGCCCAGCTAAATACCTCCCCAGGGCATCACATGAAGCAAAGAGTGACAGTGAAGTGTTATATCAAGTATCAGGTGTGCAAAAGTAGCTAGCTTTTTCATGTGATGTCCTGGGGAGGTCTTTGGCTGGGCTGTCTTTTGGGGTGCCCTGCATCCCAGATGTGAACCCCAGAGTGTTAGGTACCTTCTCAATGAGGTGACCTTGATGATGGTGGGCAGGCCCGTATTATTGGCCACTGATATGCTAACTACCTCTGAAATTATATTTCATTATAAAACACATTTACATGTGAACAGTAATGATCGCATAGTGCATCTGCAACTCCATTTTCTGTGTATATTACTTTAAAATCTCATCATGATAGCACCTTTCATTACTATTAGGGTTTGCAGTCTAGAGCCGCTCCCTAGATAGAAAGATGGCAAACTGTAGGAGTAAAAGGTGCATTGTCCAGTTCCAGAACCGTACATTGCCAACATATCACAGCACAGTGAGTTCAGTTATTGCTGTAAAAAAAGCATTTGAAGAGGCTCACAAGTCACTTTTAGTGACAGGACCAGATGACCAAATATTCTGAAATAAAAATTTCTACCTAAATAATATAAATAAATAGTCATACCAACACAGCAAATTGCTATTTATATTCCTTATCAATACAAAATATAAAGAAAGAAAAAAGTTTAAAAGTTAACTACTTAATTTAATTCTTAATTTTTTCTTATATGAGGTATTTAATTACTTGGAAATTACTGTAGTATTCTTAAAAAAACAAACTCTACAGTACAGTATCTCTCCTTTTCTTTTCAAACATTTCTAATGACACAGTCAAGGTTTTACAGACACAAGTTCATTGCATTTTTTTTCAAGTATAAATTGCACCTGGCTCTGACCAGTTATTTTTATAAGAGTCTAGGAAACTGCAAACTTGGAAAAAAACAGACTACTCTAATGTACTTCTTGTTCATCACAAGGGGTCTTGATCCAGTAAACAAGTTTGGGAGCATTGTGAACATGAATAGATCTGAATATATGGAAGAAGCCATAACATTTCTGAATGAGGCAGAATCATATCGGCTAAACAAAAACATGTACTTCAATTTGTAGAAGATGTTTAGAGATGTTCATAATGATGGTATTCTCAATGCAGACATATTCAATATTGCAATTAATTTACTCAATGTTCTTTATTTTCCTAACCAAGGACCCATAAAACTCTTACAAAAGCAACAGAAAGACCCATTACTATATTTTTTCTAAACAAGATGTTGTTACATTAAAATCATATTTGAAAAAATATTCAATGTAAAGCAATACATACAGAAATATGTATTTGTATAAAGACAGGTTATCAATCATAATGAAAATAATATTTACATTATATTAATTACTGAAAACATTCTTTGCAAACCTGTACTGTATATGGGTAAATTGGGACAGAATTTAATAAATTTAAAATAAAATTCATTTTTCATATAAGATAAGGTTTTTAAAATATACAGTACATGATATTTGAATGGATTGGCAAGATGCAACAAACATAAATTATAGATTTTGTGTCTTTCATTTCCAATGATTGCAATGTCAATACTAAAAAATTTTGAATAACCTTTCCCACAAAAAATATAAAGAGGACAAGTGGTTATCTCTGGTCTCTTGTGAATAAAATGAAGATTTCACCATTCAACATTGAAAGAAGTTCTTTAAAATATCTTACCACATGAGGTGTTGACAAAGACAGAATATAAAAATTAATTTGATGCTTTTTAAATCTTTCTGTAGCTATAATAAGAAGAGAACATTATGGGGGTGATTGATCAACAGAATTGCCATGTTTTGTGTCATGTTTATTTCCCTCTAAGATTAAGCTGGTAACATTCTTTTTCAATTTGGTGTTCAATTTGGATTTATTGTATGTAATTATCCAGAAAATATAGAAAAAAATTTTTTTATTTTATTAATTACCTGGGATACCTTTTGATTCTTTTGTTTAACTTTCATTTTGACAAATTTCCCTACATATAAGGAAACACAAACTTAGAACATAATCTTAATAGTGGAATCAATGGTGTGCTATAAATAGTTTTGAAACAGATGTATTATATAAACAGAATGTTTTCAGTACTGTACATTATTTCACCTAACCCAAACACTATTTTCCTTAGTTTTTGTAAAAAATTAGCATGATCTACATTCTTGTTCTAAGAGGTAGACTTTCTAAAAAGGAACAGTGGAAGTGTTACCCATAGCATGCAATCAAATTGTAGCTATAATCGCTCTATTGCATCTTGGAAAATAATAGACAGAATCTACCTCAATATAAATCAGACAAGAGAAAATAATGCATATATGGTAGTCCTGAATTTGGGAAAATCACAACTTTGACAGGTTTCTTGTAATGATTTTAAGAAACATCTCTTTTTACTCCTCTTATTCAAATGGCATCCTTCAGCCTCAGGATGGTTATATTCGGGAATCCAACCTGCCCTACATGGTTGACTTATGAAGTCCTGCAAGATGAAAATGCACAGTTTTTCTTTCATTTGATGCTTTACAAGTCACTTTATCCTGTTTGGTAGCTCAAGAAATGTTGAACCAAAGTAATTTCACGTACTTATTGGAAAAACACATCCGAAACATCCACTTTGAATTTCTTTAAGAAGTTTAAAACAGCAAAAGATAAAGCAGCCTGCGAAAACACAATCTCCTCTTTTTTCTAGGTTGATGCTGAAATCTACCTAGGAAAAAAAGAGGATATTGTTCATGCTATGGGCCATACCACTACTTTTCATTTTTAGAAGCTTTAGTAAATCTACCCATAAGTGTCATTATTGGGTTCCTGACTACAATTATTTGTAACTGAATTCTATGAGCTGAGTTACCTTGTCTTTATGTTGTAAATATGGATCATTTTAAATATTGTTTATTTCTTCTATATGATATAATCTTATACGATCTTATTCATATGTCAATATTTGTTGGAGAATTACTTTCTTTATTGCATCTTTAACATCTTTATTATGAAGACTGTAAATAAGGGGGTTTACTACCAGTGTTACTACTATATAAACAATTGATAGTAGTTGGTTTATTTTAAAATCTGTGCTGGCTCTCGGGTGAACATAAACAAATGTCACTGCCCCAAAGAATATTACAACAACAGTGAGGTGTGATGCACATGTGGAAAAAGCCTTGAACCTTTCAGTAATTGATGGAATTCCCAATATTGTCATTATAATTCGGAAATAGGTAGTTAGTGTCAACAAGAAGGAACACAACACTATAGCAGAGGCAGTGAGAAAGCTTAGTCTGTAGTCCACTTGTATCTTGACATGACAGTTGCAGCAAAGGAGATGCTGAATTTTTCTATCACAAAACTTTAAATTAGCAATTATAATAGTGGCAAACAAGTTTGGAAAAAAAGCCCCCTATCCAGCAAGCCATAACTAAGTACCGACATATATCGGCATTCATAATCAGTTTATAACGTAATGGGCTGCACACTGCAGAATAGTGGTCATAAGACATTATAGCTAAAAGAAAACCCTCAGTGGATCCCAGGCACAAGAAGAAGTAGAATTGGGTAATGCAGCCCTTAAATGAAATGGACCGGCTTTTCCCAATGAAAAGAGCAAGCATTTTAGGGATTGTGACAGACATATATAATATTTCAATTAAGGACAAGTTACAAATAAAGAAATACATTGGGCTGTGGATATGGATATCAGTCCAGACTGTAATTATAATGATTATATTCCCAGTGAGTGTTAAGACTGACATGACTAAAGTGATCCCAAATAGATTCCAGTGCCATGTTTGAAACAAAGAGAATCCAATCAAACTACATTCTGTTTCATTACTGGATATAGCATTCTCCATCCTACTTATAGATGGGAAATTCATTCCAAACATAAACTAATAAAGCTAATATCATCAGTATCTAACAGGATAAATGTTTTTTTTACATCTAACTTAATCCTAAACCTTCAATTGGATTTTCAATTTTACTTAATAAGCATTCAAATGCTGTATCACTCTAGTAAAGTGCCTTTATTGGAGGATCTCATTGATGCAGCAAGTTGAATAATTCACCTTTTACCATAGCTTGTAAATATAAATAGATACTGAAAGTGCAAATACTGCTATAAACATGTTTTGTTCTTTTATGGATCAAAAGTGGATGATTTCAATCTGTTTCAGTTTCAGAAATATATAGATTTATGCATCTTTTCTTTTTGAATATGTGCAAATATGCTGTGTGGTTATTTTATATATGTAGATTTGCATTAATAAGCATTAAATTTCCACTGGGTATTCTGATACTCTTCATAGGAACTTTAGAGATGGAATTGCATTTACTATGTGTAATATGGTATACAATCGGGAAGCCGGCTGCCTTAATACCGGCAGCCAGCTTCCTGACTGTCATATCCCAGCGAGGGATGAAATGCCAGGCATCTAGATTTCTACGCCTGACATTTCCCCGACGCCATAAGACAGGCGCCTGGCATCCCGATTGAAGGGATGCCGGGTGCCGCGAGCGGACAGCCGTGGGGGGGAGGGTTAGGTTTAGGGCACCCGGGGGGGACTTAGGGTTAGGCACCCCCCTGGGAGGGTTAAGGTTAGGTTAGAGGGAGGGAAGGTTAGAGTTAGGCACCCCCGGGGGGACTTAGGGTTAGGCACCCCCCTGGGGGACATAGGTTTAGGCAGCAGGGAAGGGGGGTTAGGGTTAGGCACTTGGGGGGAGGTTAGGGTTAGGCACTTGGGGGGGAGGTTAGGGTTAGGCACCCCTAAGGAGGGTTAGGGTTAGGGGGTTAGGTTAGCCAATACTTACCTATCCACGATCAGGATTTCCAGCGCTGTCGGGCTTCTGCTGCCGGGAACTCTGCATCTGTCAGCTAGGCGCTGCCATGTGGCCAGCAGTATGTCATACCGATTCTGTGTAATACTAATCAAGAAAAAAAAGAATCACATTAAGAGAATATTAAAGATAATCTATACACTAATGAATGAAAGAGACAGACTGCAGTAAATAAACTGTGCATGTTGTTTTATACATATTCACTGTATACTAAAAACAAAAAGAATGATTAAATTGATGTGTTCTTTTTATGCTATAATGTTTTAGTTAAGTTCCCAACATACAAATCATGACACAATTCAAAACACTGAGAGTATTAAAAAAGAAATTATGAATAACATTAAAATGCAACTCCAAATTGATTGCATGTGACTTGCATAAATTCAAGAAATTGTTTTCAATTTAAAAAACAAAAGAATTGCAGTGTTTATTAGTTTCATTAAACATACGCCATCAATAAAACCTAAAGTATTTACCTTTGCATTTTAATATGTGTTATGTTAGTAAATTCTACAAATGTAAACTTTTGGTAGTGTACTGACCAAAAGAAAATTATCTTTGATTTTAATATAATATGTATGTAAGCAACAGCCATACAGAGTTGACATCTAGATTTATAAAGTAAACAATTAACCAATTTATAGATTCCCAAGTTACCACCTACAAACACCACACATAGGCCCTCATTCAGAGCCGTTCGCTATTTGCGGTCGTTCGTTTAAAAACAAGGGGTGGCTATTCAAATGATCCGTACGCACATTGCAGTCTGTTCACACCTCTAAGTCTGAACGAACGAGCAAAACATACGCTCGTTTATTTGTTAAAAACGCCCCCTGGCCGCTCGCACCATACGTCATGTCCGCTATTTATTAGATTAATCGAGTACATCGACCAGCGTATGAACTGCTCGCTATTCTTGTGGTTGGTGTTTGCTACCACAAATTTGCGAGCAGTTCTGGCTCTAAAATAACCCAGTGACGTGGTAATTGACGCTGCTGTTTTAAATATACACACCCATAAAACGCCCGTTTTGACCTTTAAGCACGCCTGCGTTCGGATCTCCACTCCCCATTTTCAAGCACCTTCCCCTGTTACCACCCACATACGCCTCATTCTGTCACTCAAAATAGCAGGCACTTGCTATATAGCGTGCAAACGATTTTCAGCCGCACTGACTGATTCGCGCATGCGTACTAAAAACCGTACGCATGCGCAGATGTGCAAACATCGCTCGGAACGAGCGTACTGCCGCTAACGAGCGGCTCTGAATGAGGGCCATAGAACAAATATGAACAGTATCTCCTCTGGGAATTTATAAGGGAATATAAATAGAAAGAGTGATTATTTGTATGTTATCTTTATGCCAACATAACAATCATCATGAGGGAGATATTTGTTTGGTTTGGGATTTACCATTAACTATATTAGTATGTTAACCTGGGCTAATTTAATTAGTTGATATAAAGTATATATGTATAATCAATTAACTAAATCTAATTTAATCAGAATTGTTTGAATTGCTTAAAGTATAAGTAGTGTGAAAACAGAGAAAAGTATGAGACCAAATTTAATGATCACCTTCCTCTTAAGCCTAAAAGTAAAGTGTCAATTTTTGTGTTTATATACTTTGGCATAGTCTATGTAGTGTGAAAAGTATTTAG
Source organism: Taudactylus pleione (assembly GCA_031769625.1). NCBI lineage: Eukaryota > Metazoa > Chordata > Amphibia > Anura > Myobatrachidae > Taudactylus > Taudactylus pleione. The sequence continues at coordinate 5,506,162 of JAUIMM010000077.1, read as the reverse complement.
AAATTGTATTTGATTGGACCCAGTTGTAATGGTTTTAAAGAAAGTTTAGTATGTAGGGGGTAGAAGGTCAGATTGGAATGATAAGTTCATTGATTGGTTCAGATGCAGAAACAACTGATAGATGGCAATTTTTAATTGCATGCAATGGATGCTTTCATTTCGGCTTCAGACAGAGAGCATTTAAGGATAAGATCAAATTTGAATTGCAATAGATCAAATAGTTGCTATTACAGGGAGAAATTAAGAATTTACAAAGTATTAAGAAAAAATATACTAATGTTGGGACATGTATTCAGTATGTTTGCTCTTACTGTTTGCAAACTGAAGTAGATAAGAACTGCTTTCTGCTCACAGGACAATGATGTTTTACACACAGAGGAATAGGTGTGTGTATGTGTGGGTGATGGGAATATTTTTTAAGAAAATGTAATGTAAACTCCTATTGAATTATCAGAAATTTTTAGATTAAGTTGATGAATTGACAAATTGTGACCATAATGTTAAAATTTGTAATTGCTATTGCAGAGGGTTTGTTGCAATGTGTAGTGAACCCGGATGAGAATCAGGAAGTGCATAATAGCCTACAGTATTCGAAAGGATGGTGCTAAGTGATGATGTAATTGGACTTGTAACACATTACATTCCTCCCATGACCCAGTCCCATTCACAATAATGAACAGGGGAGATAAGCATGTATTCAGTTACATTTTATTTATTTTTTTATTTATTAACAGTTTCTTATATAGCACTGCATATTCCGTTGTGCTTTACACTTGGAAACATTTATAGAACAAAACAGGATAATAACAGACAGATATAGAGGTAAGAGTGCACTGCTTGCAAGCTTACAATCTATAGGAAATAGGCATTGATGCACAAGGATAGGTGCTATATATTGCAATTTGGTCCAGCCAGAATGCAGAGTTTCTTGGTGGGCTGCATGATCCAGTCACACAGGAATGTCGACCAAATGTCAGGTGTATGTGAAAGAAATTACAATATGTGAGGTTATGTGTGGACTGTGAGAGGGGATGTAATAAGACATGGAAGCTATGAAGGTTATGTCGTCAGTTCTGGAATCTGATAAGCTTGCCTGAAGAGGTGAGTTTTCAGGGAATTGTTGAAGGATTGAAGACTAGAGGTAAGTCTTATTGTGCGTGGTAAGGCATTCCACAGAGTGGGTGCAGCCCGATGAAAGTCCTGTAACTGTAAATGCGAGCAAGTAATGCGTGGGGATGAGAGTCGAAGATCTTGTGCTGAGTGGAGAGGTCAGGTTGGGAGATATTTTGAGATGAGTGAAGAGATGTATGTTGGTGTAATTCGGTTATTGGCCTTATGTGTAAGTAATAGTATTTTGTATTGAATATGGTAGAAAACCAGCAGCCAATGGAGGGACTGACAGAGTGGGGCAGCAGACGATGAATGTTTGGCAAGGAAGATAAGCCTCACACCTGCAAAAATAATGGATTGTAATGGTGATAGCCTGTTTTTGGGAAGACCAGTAAGGAGGCTATTGCAATAGTCAATACAGGAAATAATAAGTGCATGGATTAGAGTTTTTGCAGTGTCTTGTGTGAGATATGGTCGAATTTTGGATATGTTTTTTAGATGTATGTAACATGATTTTGAGACAGATTGAATGTGGGGAACAAAGGACAGTTCAGAGTTATCAACAGTGATAAAGAGATCAGATTGATAACTGTTATTGGCCGGTGGAAATATAATTAATTCTGTTTTAGAAATATTAAGTTACAGGTGACGAGATGACATCCAAGATGAAATGGCAGAAATACATTCAGTGACATGGACCAATGCAGATGGTGATAAATCTGGAGAGGATAGGTAGATTTGAGTATCATCTGCATACAGATGGTACTGAAATCCAAAAGAGTGGATTTGTTTGCCAATAGAGGTGGTATAGATTGAGAATAGCAAAGGACCTAAGACAGAGCCTTACAGTACTCCAACTGATAGATGTAGTGAAGAGGAGGCAGAATCAGAAAAATGAACAGAAAAAGAGCGATCAGATAGCTAGGAAGAGAACCAAGAAAGACTGTGTCCTTAAAACCTAGGGATTGTAATGTTTGTACGAGAAGAGAGTGGTCAACAGTGTCAAAGGCAGCAGAGAGATCTAGAAGAATTAGCAGTGAGTAATGGCCTTTAGCCTTGGCAGTGACCAGATCATTTACTACCTTAGTCAGTGCTGTATCTGTGGAGTGCTGGGAATGAAAGCCAGACTGAAGTGGGTCCAATAAGTTGTGGGTGTTAATAAAGTGTGTGAGGCAGGTGTATACAAGTCTCTCCAGTAGCTTGGAGGGGCATGGGAGCTGGGAGATAGGACAGTAATTAAGTGTTAGGGTCAGAATTTTGTTTTTTCAGAATGGGAGTAATCACTGCATGCTTGAACAGTGATGGAAAGATGTCAGTAGAGAGAGAGATCACAGATTTTAGATAGGGTAAGGATGAGCACAGGAGACAGAGCTTTACTGATTTGTGAGGGTATAGGATCTAGAGGAGAGGTAATAGAGTAGGAGGATGAGAAGAGTGTAGATACTTCATCTTCATTTGTGGGGTCAAATGAAGAGAATGTGTCAGAGGGTTAAGGTAACGAATTGAGTAGGTCTCTAGCTAAGGAAGAACATACCATTTCATTTTGGATATTATCAATCTTGTCCTTGAAATAGGAAGCACGATCTTGTGCACAGATAGTAGCAGTTGGCTTGGGTGAAGGAGGGGTAAGAAACAGTTTAAATGTATTAAAAAGTTGCTTGGGGTTAGAGGCTTGAGCAGAGATAAGAGATTGGAAATATGTTTGTTTGGCAGTGTCCAGAGCAGTACGATAAGAGTTGTAGATAGTCTTATATGTGAGGAAGTCATGTGGAGTACGAGACTTTTTCCACTGATGTTCTACTTTACGTGAGAGTTTTTGTAGATGCCTAGTTTAGTTAGAATGCCATGGTTGACGTCTAAGTCTACGCGGAGTGAGATGGGTAGCTGGAGCTACTTCATTGAGGGCTTTTACCAGAATCTGGTTTAGGTGTGATGCAGCAGTCTCAGGAGAAGTGAATGTAGAAATTGGTGAGAGTCGTTGTTGTAGAGAGGTAGGTAGTTGTTGAAAGTTAATTGCATTAATATTTCTGTGGGTTTTAGGAGGTTTGGTTGATTTCACTGACATTGGGTTGATGTAATCGGGGAGAGTGTGCAGGTGATAAGGTTGTGATCTGAGAGAGGGAAAGGAGCATTAGTGAAATCAGAAACTGAGCATAGTCTGGTAAATACAAGATCAAGGCAGTGGCCCTCCATATGAGTAGAGGAATCAGTCCATTGGGAGAGGCCAAGAGAGGTTGCAGAGAGTAGTTTGGAGGCATGAGGAGATTGTGGACTGTCAATGGGGATATTGAAATCACCCATAATGATGGTGGAGATGTCTGAGGATAGGAAGTGAAGGAGCCAGGGTGAAAAATGTTCCAGAAATTGTTGCGGTGGCGATAGCAGCAACTCACAGAGAGAAAGGGGTGAAAGTCCAGATAGAATGTACTTCAAATTATGTAAATGTAAGTGAAGGTACCTGTGGGAGAACTGTGAATGTGAAATACTGGGAGAGTAATATTCCTACATCCTTAAGACTGCCCCTGTGAGGATATTACAATTACATAGCATGAGAAAAGTGAACAAGATGTGTTTTATGAGCAGACATTATGTACAAACAATGTCCTTGAGTTAGCTGGTCATTGTGTGCAGGAGGGTGCGTGATACACACTGATGGGGGTTGGAAACACAATAACACTGATAAAAATCTAGAGATGTGCAGGCTCAGTTTTCTGAAAACCAAACCCATCCAAACTTCCTGGAATCTGAATGGTGGCTTGGCTTACACACCTTGCAAAGATTCCAAATCAATGCAAAATGTAATCATCCCATGGTCGGATTCATGCAGTTTTTGGATTCTATATAAGTCTCTCCTGTGGTGATTCGGGTGCCATACACAGTGACTCCAGGCTGGAAGTATTTATTACTAGTCTAACTGTCACAAAGTGGTGCTGCAATGTGACTCTGCAGGCCATACCCCACTGCGATATAAGCAGTGTGACTCCACAGTTGTCATTTGCAGAAAAAGTAAATATAAAAAAAGTGAAAAAATTGTTATATTGTTTATACAACCTGTGTGCGCTGTAACCCAGTGCGTTTGTTCACCTACAGTGAAAGCATTGTGTCTCTCCACACAGTGTGAGCTAAGAATTAAAGTAGAAAAAAAATATTTTCTTCTATTGTTTGTACTACATCTACATTCTTGTTCATGTACATATAAGCACTGTGTCTCCATGTGGTGTGAGCTGACCTGCACATTTAAAATAGTAGAAAAAAAATATTTTCTTATATTGTTTGTACTATGTCAACGTGCACTGACCCCCATTGTGTTTTTTGTTCACATACATATAAGCGCTGTGTCTGCACACAGTGGCCCTGATTCAGAGCCGGACGCTCTGACAGAGTTCTCGCTCTGAATCAGGGCTGGTCTTTTTTTTTTTAGAACAGACTTTTTTTAGAACACCCACAGCTATAGCGAGCGGCCAGGAAGACCATCGCGACCATCGGGCTTGTGACAAGACTCTTGTGGTATGGTCTCATTGCCGCAAGCCCCAGAGAGATTTTGGCTCTAACACAGCTGAAATCTCTCCCACTGACATCATTTGTGATGTCAGTGGGGCCGCCCCCAAATGGAGGCATTCACATGGGAATGCCTCCATCTGGGCAGCCACCCCCCCGGCCCACCCACCAAAGAGCGTGTGCTGTCACTCAACATCGACAATATGCCCCCTTTGGTATGAGACTCAGAGCAACGGATCACCCGTCGCTATCCGGGTCTCACGCATGCGCACGACGGAGCCGGCTCCATTGTGCACATGCGCTCAGGGCCATCATCGACCTGGTTGCGACCGCTCAGCGCTTGCGACCGGGTCTGACTAAAGCCCAGTGTGAGCTGAGCTGCAAATTAAAAAAAAGTTGAAAAAAAAATTTCTCCTATTGTTTGTACTATGTCTGTGCACTGTCTCCCAGTGCATTTTATGTTCACGAACATATAAGTGCTGTGTCTCCATGCAGTGTGAGATGAGCTGCAAATTAACAAAAGTATAATATATATATATATATATATGTATATTAATTGATATGGATAATGGTCATTTAAGAGAAGAGAAGAAGCAGCAACCAAATACTAACATAAAAGGAGAGAAACATCACTAGAGGGTATAAAAAAAATGTATACAATAAGATTTCATATACAGCTTGGTCAATGTAAAAAACACATTTAGTATTATTAAAATATTATTCAACCATAATAACAACTTGCAAAAAGTGACCCATACAGGATTTGGGGAATAGAGCATCATATTGGATCAGTTGCACACTGTTTTTTTGTTTGTTTTTCATTAACAGGTTTATGAGGTTGATGACCATTTCTACATGTAATCTTTTTTAGTATATTTCACTTTAATGTGTTGTTTTTATATGTCTTAATATTAAATGTGTTTTTTACATTGACCAAGCCGTATATGAATCTTATTGTATTACATTTATTGGATACCCACTAGCACTGTTTCTTTCCTTTAATGATTTTTCTTTGATTAAGGAGTCTAACGGCTGCTAATTCAAAAGTGCCACTCCAACCAAATACTAGCACTGCAGCTGCTGCCACCAGTCATTTTGACAAATCTGATACTAGTCCTTCAACATAATCTACTAAAGTGTCAGATCAACTGAGATTAAAAAAAGCAATATTTTACATTGGTAAAGAAAAAAACATCTCTAATAAAGAAAACGTTTATTGCAGAAAAATATAAAATTGCCAAATTGTATTCACCACATGCAGTGGCAAGGAAAGGCTCAGGATTTGACATTTATATATGAGTGGTGGTGTTGCAACTGCTGTCAGTGAGGCATCTTCTTCTGTCTCTCATGACGATGCAAGACCTTACTCAGAGTGTAGAAGAGGTGTCAAAAAAATAAAAACCAGAAAATCAGTGCTAAAAAAACTGTCAGCCAATAGAACAAACTGTGTGTTCATAAATGTCACAAATCCCTGAGGAGAGTCTAAGAGTTTCCACGAGTGCTATGTGTAAGCCTGACCTTTCTGTACTTGTAGAGAAGCCTCCTTCTATTTCTACACCTTATGCCAATGTGGGATTGAGCAGCACAAGTCAAGAAGTTGCTGACCTAGATATTGAGGATGCAACAGTAGAAGTGATGAGGGGGATATTTGTGTAGCTGATCCTAAGGATGTTGTTTGTGTGCTGATCCTGAGGATGTTTGTGTAAGTGAGGCACCAGTAGAAGCATTTCTTGCCCATGATAAAATGAAAACAATTGTCATGCTTGGCATAAGATAAAAAGATCCACCTCTTATGTGTGGAATTATTTGTACCCAAATCTTGACAACAATTGTCTTGCCATCTGTAGCATTTGTAATGCCACAGTAATTAGAGGTAGAGACTTAAACCATCTAGGAACCTCCTGCATTTTACATCATTTGCAGTGTGTGCATGAAATTTTATTGGCAAAATCAGAAACTTATGCTATAAAAAGTAACAACAAGCAGTCCAGAATCAGCTAGCTTCCTTCTCTCTGCTAGATGCAAGCACTTGCAATCTCCACCATCAACACCTCCATCATCAATATCTTCAATCATGATCAGAAGTAGTCCTGCATGCAATTTGAAAAGACTAAGTAAGTCCTCCCCATCCAGGATTCCTCAGAAGATTCTTGAGCACTGGGCCTTCTGCTGCAGCTGCTGGGATGGATCTTCATCCCAGAAGGGGACCAAGAAGACTACTACTAGTAGTAGTTTAATGAAAACAGTTGACTGTAAAACAATTATTTGATAGAGCAAGTAAGTATGACAGCTATCACCCAGTTGCACAGTAGATCACTGACGAAATAACAGTTATGCTGGTATTAGATCCAAAAATAGAAACGCTGATTGTCAGAAGAAATTTATTCAACAAAAAATAAATTATATAATTTAATAGATACACAAGCTGGCAGAATAAAATATACAATATTCGATGGTTAAACATTTTTCCACTAATAAAATTATCCAATTTTCAACACAGGAATGTGATCATGCTTGCAGTGCTCTGAACAATATGCAATTCAAAAACTGAAACATGGACATAATGTTAAGAAGTAATTAATCTTGTTAAATATATTGAAGCAGCAATGTTAGTAAAGCTTTAGAATGCATACATGGGTTTAGCAGTCACTTGTTAGCATAGAAGGCAATTTGCTTTGGTTAGAATGTAGCAATAGTTCAGCAAAGTTGCAGATTAGTATTGATACTTATATAGGAACAGAGGTTACCAGGATGTGGTGGGATTATGCCAAAAACCTCTATTCACTGCAAAAATGTATTTATTTATATACAATCAGTTAATTTGGAGTTGAGCACCTGTATTTCTTCTTTTTGTGCATATAGTATTGATACTAATAATAAGTTTTCCACATTATTTAATTCTTGTGGAATATCCCAGTAAACTTACCTCTTGTTGGGATATTCTTTTGTCCATGAATAATGTTCGTCCAATAAAGATGACGTTTTGCCTCTTTCTAAGACCCGAAATTTGGCTGGAAAAATCTGAATTTGGTGAGAAAACTGAACTAATTTGAGCCTCCACATAGAGTACCACTTCTAATACTTTTCTATAGAGCCTATATATCCACTTTTCTATAGAGCCTATATATCCACTTAAGCTTAGCATAGCAAAATTATATAAAAGATGAACGCAAACTTATCACAAACTAAAAAGCTCACAGGAAACATGAACATATATGTAAAAACTTTCTAGATATCTATTAATTCAATTGTATCATTCAATCCATGTGGCATCATAATATTTAAATGATAAATCCAATAGGCTTCCCTATGACAAAGTCTACCATATCTGACACCCCCTAATGAAGTTGATTGAATAAGCACAATACCCCTAACAGACACTTTTTTCATAGATCCATTTTGACATAAAAAATATGCTTAGATAATGGATGAGTTTTAACACCATTAGTAATATTTCCTTTCTGTTCCATATACCTGGTGTTTAGCATCCTTATGGTCCATCTTACGTATTGTGTACGGCATCCACATTGGATGAGGTAGATCAAAAAGGAGGAATTACAACTTAATTTTTAATGTTTAATATTAAACTTTTGTACTATAGGATTGAAAGTTTACTAACTTTCTTGAATTATTACAACATTTAATGCAGGATATTCTCTCACATTTTTTAAATCCTATAGGTTTTTGTGGTAACCAATGTTTCAATACACTATCCTTATTTCCAGTATTTCTCTGAAAATGGCTAGACACCAAATAAGATTGTAGATTTTTTGACTTCCTAAAAATAGCATTTTCTGTGTTTTTTATTTTTTAAAATAGCACATCATGGAATCTTAGTAATGATCAGTTCTTGGATATGATTTTCCTAATCGTATGTGCACAACTGTTATATTTAGTAGTGAACATTACCAATCTATCCTCATTATTTTTAGTGTGTTTCTTACTCCCCCCCCAGCAGTTGATTTCTACTTATGTTACTAACTTCTTCATAAGCCCTCTCTAAGGAAATCATTAATGATTCCACTTGTCTGTGGAAAGCTTCTTCACTGGAACAATTCCACCTAATCCTAATGAATTGCCCCTTGGTGGAATTGCAAAATGGTGCACCCCACTTGGACTTTCCTTAGGATTTATGATTTCTGACAATGCCACAAATATTGTGAGAGCATTACATCTGGGTGCAGGATTTTTTGAAAAATTACAGGGCTGTGGAGGAGATGCACAGCCCTGTACATCTCCTGCACATCTGTCAGAACATTTTCGGCATTCAGAATCTGCATGTAGAAGATTGAAGCACCTGTAAGAACAGTTTAATTTGCCCTGCCACCAGCTGAAGCAAGAGGTAGTAACAAGGTGGAATTGCACCTTTATTTGCTTCAGTGGATGGAGAAACAGCAAAAAGCCATCCAAAGCTACACAACAATCCATAACATAGGGAGAATGTACCTTAATCCAATGCAATAAAGAATACTTTACATGTTGTGTAAGGTGCTGAAACCCTTTGAAGTTGTCACCTCTGAAGTGAGTTCAAACACTGCTAGCTTAAGTCATGTGATTCCGCTAATTAGACTTTTGGAAAAGCAGCTAAAATAACTGAAGGAAAAGCTGAAACAGAGTGATTTCACTTAGTATGTTTGACTTGTAGATCAAGTCCTTTCTTGACTTTGACAGGATCCAAGGGTTGTCAGGATTTTAAAATCAGATCAACACATTTTGCTGACCATGCTTGTTCCTAGGTTTAAGTCATACATTGTGTCTTTCTGCAAGGATGTGGCCTGGGAATGGCCGCTACTCACCATTGTGCCAGCTTCCCCTGATCTTCCAGATGGTCAGATGCCAGGTTTAGCGGTGGGTGGTGCACTGATTATTCTCCCCAGGGTTTGCTAGGACACCCATGTGTTGCTCCGTGAATTGGTTCCTGTGGATGCAGCCATGATAGTCTACATTCCCTGATTAGGTCTTTACCCAATGGTAGCATTGGCTGCTGTCAGCTGACACTATCCTCCAATGGACTGCTACCTTAGGGTATTTTGTCTGACTCCAGGAACAGGAAGTTGCTGTTCAACTTCACTTTCCCAGTCACTGTGATTCTGTTACATGGCTCCAGGCTTATGCTATTTATATCCAATGACTCCTTCCAATGCTAATCAGCATCTGACTTCTCTAGTGATTTCTGCAGTACCAGTCTGTATGCTAAACTCTAGTGAAACAACTTCAGCACTAACCAGTGTCTGACTTCTCCAGTGATTACTTCAGCACCTGTCTGTGTGCTGAGACTCTAGTTATTAACTTCAGCTATATCAGTGTCTTCATCACCATCGAGAGTACTCAGTACAATATCCATGTGCTGACTCCTAGTGCCACTCTTTTGTACTAGTCCTGTGTCTGGATCACCAGTGAATGTACTCAGTACAATATCCATGCACTGACTCCTAGTGTCACTCTCCTGTACCAGTCCTGCATCTGGACCACCAGTGTTTTTACTCAGTACAAGCATCTATGTACTGACTCCTAGTGCCATTTTCCTGTACTAGTCCTGCATCTGGATCACCAGCGTGTGTACTCAATACAGCATCTGTGTACTGACTCCTAGTGCCACTCTCCTGTCCCAGTTCCATGCCCAGATCTCTAGAGATGCTCCCTAGTGCAGCCCATGCTGGAATTCCCAGTGTTCTCATGTTACGAGTTCTCTACAGTGTACGAACTTTCAGTATTTTTGCATTCATTATTCTGCGTATTTATCTCTGCTCCATATCATTACATGGAGTACGCAATCTCTCAGTTATCCCATTTCTAGTGTTATCTCCCAGTCCTTGTCATTCCTAGGTACCTGATCAAAGGGCCGCAACTTGCACACTTGGTGCTGCGAAACCCAAATCTCAATAGGAGGGGTCACTTGTGAAGACCACCAAGTGGGTTAGACTCCACGCCTCTGGTCAGGTCTAGCCAACACCTGGGTTTGACTATTTAAGAGGACCTTAGTACTGTCACTTCTCCAGTTGCTTCCTAGCAACCTTAATCCCCCTGCTCCCAGTCCTCCAACTGAGGAATTCCCTGTGATGTATCGTGACAGCTTGAACAGCCAAACATGCAAGCCGTCGGGGTTCCAGGGTGAAGTGGTTTTTCAAGACCTACTCCTCCATTTGGGTGCGCAAGAAGCAGTCCAGAAACTCATGGGACAACAGTTGCAAGAAGTTTCTACTCAACTAAAATTCATTCATTCTGTTCTTGCTACTTTGACTCCAGTCTCGTCTTAAGATCTGCCAGTAAAACCTCTAGTGTCTATTTCTCCAGAGCTTCAGTCTCAAGTATCATCGGTTCTCTACCAACTTTTAGAGCAACTTCAAAGTCTTCTCCCAAAATGTTTTCAAATATCTTCCAAGTTATCCGGTGTTGCCCCTGATTTATCCAAAACTACTGTCATGCAAAATAAAGTGAGGCATAATAGTAACCCACACCCTAAGCTTACTGAGGCAGAATGTTAGCAAAGCCAGGACTTTTGTCTGTTTATATTGTGGGAAGGCTCACCATTTTATTAAGGACTGTCTCCTTCACCAACCAAGAGGTGATGAGAAGTGTATGACTTCTAATACCCATGAGCTCAGTTCTTGTACCCAGCCATCTGCAGATTCAGTTCCCTCAGCTCTGGGAAAGGGGATAAGTTCTACCATTCCAAACAAAGTTCAAGGTTATGATTGGGATCCTGTTACAAAATGCTTCTACCATTGACTAGGGAATTTTGGGAGAATATTTCAACCTTCTAAAGTCAGAGAGACTTCACATTCTGCTTGTTCCAGTCTCAATCTGAATGATGTGGGTTCTACTTTCAGCCCGGGTTCTCCTCATCCTAGTAGGACACTTCAGTCTACAGCCCACGAGAGGGCATTTGGTTTAGCAACCTCTAAGGAGGCATCTGGGTCTTCAGAAGAAGTCTCTGTTTTGTTAACTTCAGGAGACATGTCTGAGTCCTCAATGCCAGGTGGCATACTCTGTGCAAAAATTTCTAGAGGGAATCTCAAAGGATCATCTATACCGTCAAACTTAATTTCTCCCAATTTGAGTTTTGTACCCAAGGAGAGGGTTTCAAGTCTCATATCCCAGGAGGGGGTTTAAAGTTTTGCACCCCAGGGAGGGTTTCAAGTTTTGTGTCCTGGGGGTTTTTCAAGTTTTGTACCCCAGTCGCCTGTGCTGTGACCTCGGTAGCTTGATTGCTGCTACACAAAACATGAGCTGCCAGTGACAGATATTATCGGGACCTGGACTATTGATGTGTATACACGGGACTAACAAAGGGAATGAGTTAAGGTGATGTAACCACTGTTCCATATTAAATAAGATGGGAAATAAGTTTATCATACACTGTGTTGGCTTAACTAATTAGCAATTCTATGGGCTTATTGAGACGGGCTATTCATTAATCTCCACACAGCATTAAATGGAGAGCTGGTTCAATTCATATTTAATATCATGTGTGTTAGAAAGAACCCCCAGAGACTGATTTTTTTATACACAATCTGCAACAGTGCAAGCTTTTTGAATTAAATAAAACCACAGTCTGGAATTAGGATATTAGTCATGGTAACATTGTTTTTTTTTGGTGTAATGGGAAAACTTTGGCCACATTACTGCTTTACACAGAGACCAATATCTTTATTTTTAGCAATTCATGCCTGATCATCTCTATCTTTTATTACAAAATACAACCAATTTGTTAATGGGAGTATAATTTATGCTTATTTTTTCTTGCAGTCATGAGATGTCATTTTAACAATTAATCATTTTTTATAATTTGCTTTGTTCTATTTGTCTTTTCTATTGCTATTGATCCACACAGTCAAGACCAGTTTGCCTTTTCCTGAGAGGGGAGACAGTATACATCTACAGTTTTTCCTCAAGGTGGAAACACAGTCCATCCATATGCCACAGTCTTGTGTCAAGGGACCTGGAGAGACTGACTGGACAGCTGAAGTGTCAGACACATCACTACATTGATGACATCATGTTGTCTGGGGCAACTGCAGAGAAGGTAACTGAAGATCTACACAAATTGACCATCTACATGGAAGATCGAGGGTGGACAATAAACCAGAACAAAGTACAAGGTCCTGCCCAAACTGTAAAGTTTCTAGACATGATGTGGATTGGTCCACAGAGGAAGATTCCAGAGCCTGTGTTGGATGCTATTGCTCAACTAAAGACTCCCACCACAATGAAAGAAGCTCAACAAGTGCTGGGTACACTGGGATATTGGAGATCTTTTGTGCCACATTTCGGACTCATTCTCAGACCAATCTACAGTGTAACTAGAAAGAAGTCCGAGTTTGTATGGACCAATGAACAAGAAGATGAATTTCAAGCTTCAAAACAAGCTATCAAGGCGCATAATGCCCTTGGCCCCATACAGCCAGATCAGCCATTTTATCTGAATGTAACTGTGACAACTCATGGAATGTCTTGGGGTCTATGGCAGAAGAGTGCGAACAGTGGGGAGATGAAAATTCCCATAGTGTCCTGAGCTAAATAATATGCCCCTGTACAAGGCAGATACACACCTTTGGAGAAGACTCTGTTGGCGGCTTACACTGCCTTGCAGCATGTAGAGCATGGGTCTTCAACCTTGGCCCACCAGCTGTTGTTGAACTACACATCCCAGCATGCCTTGCCACCATTTTGATATAACAGCATGCTAAAAATGTGGCAGGGCATCCTGGGATCTGTAGTTCCATAGCAGCTGGAGGGCCAAGGTTGAAGACCTTTGATGTAGAGACTACAAACAATAATCAACCAGTCACCATCAGGACAGAGCTACCAGTGGCTGGTTAGTTGAGACAAGATGGTCTAGCCATCACCAACATGGTGGCCTAGAAGTCAACTCAGAGGAAGTGGAAATGGTATCTGGAGGTAAACACTAGAATTGTACACATGATCCTATCTATTTTCTTGCATACAGGTTGTATCCAAGGACTACATAGAACACCACCAAGATGCCATATTTCAGTCAGCTAGGCCCAAGACCTAATCGATGGCATCTACTGCAGTGATGGTGGAAGTGATTCTTACAGTGTGGGTGACTGTACAAGAGACTGACCTATCTTAACATGGAAATGATACAACTACTGGAGCAAAGAAAATAACAAGGGCTCTATTTGGAATGACTGATGACTGGAATAATCAGTTGGTTCAGCTACTGTACATTATGTGTAAAAACATGGACAATTGGCTGAAGCTCACAATACAATGACTCAGAGTATGATCAAGGTGGTAAAAAATGGCTGTCCTGGCTAGATCCAGCTAATTTGTTCTCTGGGATCAAAGGGTGGTTCATGGGAATCTTACATTTAATAGGATATATTTTGACAATGTTTTTAGCAATATATTTGTTGATTAAATGTGGTACATGGTAATTACGTAAATTTTGTTCTAGTATAAAAAATGTTAAATTGTTAAGATGAAAACTGATATAGGAGAAACTTGGAAGGTATATGGTGCAATATCACCTAAGAGCAAGGGTGGAGAGTGTCAGGAGTTACCAAAATTTAGTTTTCAAGCCATTTTGCTGTTCAGTACTCTCAGCCAGTTTTGTATCATATACAGATTGTGACAAAGTCCAGTATATGTCAATATGCTTTAGAATGCTAGCTAGTTAGCAATTGCAAATGTTTAGTTATGTGACCAGGCATACTTAATCCAAATAAACATTGTAAAACCTTCAGCTAACACAAAATACACACCATAAAAGTTCTTATTGAGATGAATTCCAATATTCATAATTGAGGCAAAAGTGCCCCCTACTGTCTATTAATAATTATGTATATTTCTAAACATGACCTTTATACCTGTTAAAATGCCTACTCATGAGGTTTTCTCTCAGAAAGCAGCCTATATAAGATGTAATGTGTCAGTATAGAAGGAGCCTTATTCCTAGAACAACACTGACTGTAGAATTGCTAGGACATTTGAACATAATCATGTCTCTAGATACTGAGAGAAGGGCTTCTGGATTTGCTGATGTGATTGTTGTATCTACTGAATTAATCGGCGGATGTAGCTAAGTATTATAATAAATTTACACTTTTATATAAACATTTTTTGTTTAAGTATCACTTCTGGGAATCCTCCCATCTGGGATCTTTTAGTTTGAACCCCCCTGAAACAGTGGGTGAGGTTTTATATGAGGTATACCAGGCTGGGAAAAAAAAGCCAGGACAAATCTTTCATGTAGATATTATAAAACTTTGGAAAGATAGAGTAGCTCTGTCAGCCACCCCAGTCCTTCCTGTATTCTCAGTACATTTGGCTAGCTAGGTAACAATTGCAAAATCCCTCTCAACTAGCCAACAGAACAAGGATAAAGAATTTCTCATAAGAAGATTTGTTTTTTGAAATACCTCACAAAACCACTCATTAAACAAAACATAATCACTGAACCTAGGGTTAAGGTTAACCTAAAGCCCTGTAGAATACCAGAAGCCCAATGGGATGTGGTGTCTGACAAAATGTAAAAAATTGGTGCAGTTAGATATAATTGAAGAGATAATAGTGAGTGGTCAAATCCCATTGTACTCATTCCGGAAACCGACGGGAGATTACCTATACAATGGTGAAAACCATATCACAATCAGTTCAGTGGCTGTGGAGTTTATCGTAATCACACAAAAAAAGAAACAAAAAGACGTTCTCATTTATAAGATTTATGGATAGGTAGATGTAGATGGAAGGGCTGCAGACTCCATCTTCATAGACCTATTCTTGCAAGGCCGATTTCCTTGGGTTCATTGACTCTCCTAATACTTCACTTTTACTACTCTGTGGCCTAAATTGATAACATCACTTTGTGGCACTCTACTTTGGTTCAGGACGGAAGGGCGAATGGGATCATCTGACTCTCCTGGCTGATCACACCAGCCTCGGCCAATTCTCTACTAACTGTTCAGTTTGTCCTTTGGTGTGGGATAGACTTTGAGTAGCCCACAACCTGGCCCTTCACCCCTCCACCTTGACTCTGCTATGGAATCACCCATTATTCCATCTGGGTTGTAGTGTTGCAATAGCCTCTATATGACAAAGGTGAACCTCTGCACTAGTTGATAGTAAGATATCAGCCTGAACTCCATATATATTTAGATTTAATTTTAATATATACATTTGTGGGTGCTGCCCATGACAACTATTGGGGGTATAAAAAATACTGAGAGAAAGAAAAATATTTGTCTCAAAGTGGCGCACTTTGTAAAACTTTTGTATATTAATAAAAATTGTAGAACATTAGCAAAATATTGTTTAAAACCAATAAACACAAATAATTGTGTAGATACTGTAGCATGCAGTAAAAATAAAAAGATGAAAAGACACCAGCTGTGTCCTTGTCAATGCCTTCCTTCCTATTTATTGTTGCTGTTCTTGTTAGTATTAGTAGAGATAAGTCTTAAATAATATATCTGTATACAAATAACCATTCTATTGGATTCATGTTTATTTGCTGAACACCATCCAAATATACTGCAGATCAATATTACCATTGTATGGCTCCATATAGGTTTATTGTCTGTTTACCAGATTACACTGGCTGAATTTCAGACAAAGATGAAAATAACATAATATTCTTAGTAATTACCAGATCTTATCTGGCTATTTGATAACAATTAGGTTTTTATAGAAACCAAATAATAGTTCCATGTATATTATCATATTAGTTCATATTTTGCTTTTTGATCTACCTATCCAGCTGTATTGATAATAGAGATGAGCGGGTTTGGATTCCTGGAAACTGAACCCACCCGAACTAACTAACCTAGCCTAGCTTCCCCTTCTTCCCCCTTTCTTTTATTATATAAAAAAAATATTTTGTTTGTGATAAAATTCAGACCATGATACTGTCTGTGTGACCTATAACAGTCAGTAACGGTCAGTAGATCAAGGGCTACCATGGAGTGTTTTGCAGTCAGTGGGCACTTTCTTTTTTTATAAGAAAAATTATTTTGTTTGTGATAAAATTCAGACCATGATACTGTCTGTGTGAGATATAACAGTCAGTAATTGTCAGTAGATCAATGGCTACCACGCAGTGTGTTGCAGTCAGTGGCCACATTCTTTCTTTATTAAAAAACAACATATTTTGTTTGTGATAAAATTCAGTCTGTGATACTGTCTGTGTGAGATATAACAATCAGTAACTGTCAGTAGATCAAGGGCACCAGTTATGACGATAGTGCTTCAATGTCATCTACTAAAGCCAATGTTTAAGGGTATAGAGGCTTTCAGATAGGACATCTACAATCCAAAAAAACAATATTTTACAGTGGTAAAGAAAAAAACACCTCTAACAAAGGGAAAGTTTAGTGCAGAAAAAAATTAAATTGCCAACATGCCATTCACCACACGGAGTGGGAAGGAAATGCTCAGGCCTTGGCCGGTATTTATGAGTCAGTTCCCCCGCAATCCTCTTAGAACTTGCCTCTGTAGAGCCAGTTTGTGTATGTAGAGATCATTGCCAGCAATGTCAGTTGTTCATTGGTAACTTGTTTTGTGGGGGCCCAAGCAAACCAATCACTTCAGCCACAAGTGAAAGTCCCTGTCGCTGAAGTGATTGGTTTGTTTAACTGTACATGTCCTGTTTCCCAAGTACAATGCCATCTTGCACCTCTTTCTTTTGCATTATGCCCTGTTTGGGGCATTGCTGACTGATATTGTAATTCTATAGTTTATTAAACTGCCAACCTGTCTGCCACTGGTGTGTGGCAAATGTTTCATGGATGGATAGATAACCAGGTTTATAATACACAATGGATAGACTTCAGCTAATCTAGAGATATACAAGGTATTATTTTATCTTCTGGTTTATGTCATTATCTGGTACCAGACTTAACCTGGCTATATTATCGACAAGCTTATAGTTTAAACTAGAGATGTGTGCAGGACCCTATGTTTTGGTTTTGCTTTTGTTTCTAATTCATCATAATTTTTTGGTTTTGGTAAAACCACCCTCAAGTGTTTTTGTTTGTATTCGGTTTTGGTTCAGTAAATCGATTAAACAGCTAAAATTATGTCATTTGGACCTGTTTACATGCAATTCAAAACCCAAGTTTGGTTTACCCGAGCCGGGACTTAATGGCACTCGGAACCCCAAAGTGACTTCGAACTTGGACTCGATTCGACTCGGATCCGCTAAGTTTGGGTAAGTTTGTTTTTCAGGAAAACTGAACCACACATCTCTAGTTTATACTGGCTGAAATTCAGACAAAGGAAAAAAAAACATAGTATTTTTAGTAATTACCAGATCTTATCCAGCTATTGATCACAATTAGATTCTAAAATAAACCAAATGTTCCATGTATATTATAATATTAGTTAATATCTGCTTATTGATCTTTCACTATTAAAAAGCACCAGGGGTTAATGTATGTCCCTGTTTTATGTATGTCCTTTCTCCCCTGTTTGGCACACAGGAATACCCTAAAATCATTATTATTAATCATTATTATTAATAAATAATTATCCTGTTTTGTTTACTTTGAAATTTGGTCTGCTTTTATATCATACCTTTTGAAAGGTTTTACCAGTTCCTTTTGTGCACATAACATTATATTTCTACTAAATTATTAGATAATTGTGGCACTGACTTCTGTAAAAAAAACAACTTTAATTAAAATATTGAATTTGTAAATACTAATGAGATTAATGATCTACATGGAACAATCAGGAAGTAGAGAGATTACTAATCAAAGAAGCCAAGCTGCAGTTGGATACAACTGTGTCATTCTCATGCAATTAGTCAAAACAGCATGAGATTCAACGTTTAAGTCATTATTATAAAAACAAGAAATACATGCATACACAGAGATCAGAACTGAGGAGTCTGAACTAACCACTCACAGAACCATGGCCCGCTATCTCTCAAGCTAGAACACACTCCTACTTTGTTTGAAAGCACGAGAACACATCTTGCATCTATTTCCATCCAGTTCTCATAGTATTACCCCATTCTCATCCTAGGCATGGAGCCTTGATCCAGTAAACTTATAATTTTAAATATGTTTAGGACTTAACGGCAAGCAGCATAAAAATACAAGCATTCATCTAAGTTTGACAAAAACCATAACATAAGTCTGGGGGCTATAGGATGATGAATAGATCTGACTATGTAGCTGAATCCATAAGACTACTGAATGAATCCATAAGACTACTGAATGATGCAGGATCATATAAGACTTTAAGCAAAACACTAATATTGATTTTGTGAATAAAGGAGAAAAGATGCTTAGTGATGAGGGGATTCTTAATGCAATCAAATTTTCCATATCACATTATTCCAATTATCCCAACAACCAGTACTTTTTACCAAATCTTTAATTTCTTACCAACAATCCAAAAAGCCTTACAAAACCACTAGGAAGATCCATTATAGCATAAATATATGTCTTCAAGTGTCATGCGTCCTACATGTAGAAATATATTTGAATTTAAAATTTAAGATTTTTCTTATTGCCTAGAATATTACATTGGTGACTATGGATTGTCAGTCTTTTTACCATTTATTGAAACAGACCAGGAGTTAAAGTGGGCCAGAATAAGGGAGAAACTGCGTTCCATCAGTTGAATTTGGAGGTGGACCTTGCTTGGCCTGCACAGCAGGTCGCTTACTAGTACAGGTAGTGCTGTGGCTGCCTGGTAATGAAGGAGACTGCCCCCCTATATGCTGCACCTCTTATCAATAGATGTTGCGGCAGGTTATGCTTTAGTGACATGTACTGCCTCCCAATCTTATAACAGGCTGAGAATGATAATTGGTAATGTCCTGTTTGTTCTGTCTCATTCCCACATAACACAGTGGAGCAGGGAGTAATCAGAAACTCTGACTACTGTTGCGCTGCACACATAAGGAGAGGGCTCACAGATTGAAGATACACCCAGCCCCTACCTGCTCTGTCGGCTGCTCCTCTAATACACACGGTGGGTCTCACTCACTCTGTTCTGGCTGTGGGAGACAATGGAGCACACAGCAGGCCAAAGGCATCCCTAGAACCTTAATCCTGATCAGTGGAGATGCTAGAGGGAGGGGGAGTATACTTATGTTGCATGTTTCTGAGTGGTATTCTGAAATTGGGGGCTTGTTGTCAATGTGGGATGGGGCGCTGCTAGGGTGTTATTGGTGAATTAAGGGTGTGGGTGTAGGTGCTGCTTGGGTGTTTAGTTAATGATAGGAGTGGGCATGATTATTGCTGGGGTTAGGCATTGATAAAATAACTATTATCAAGTTAGTAATAAAGAATACTGGATGGGATGCAGTGGGGATGTGTTTGATCAGGTCAGGGATCACTGGGATTGGGCCTGTATATTAAATTAAATACAATAGATACAAAGTACTGGGCACCAGTGACTGTGGCATAAAATCAATACATACATAAAGGGATGGTTGGATACAGGACATGATACTGGCACTGGAGAGATGGAGGGGGGATGAGGCTGGAGAGACATGGGGATTGGTATTGGGATATGCAAGGGGATGATGCTGGTGAGATTCAGGGGGGGTAATGCAGATAATGCAGATGATAATCAGGAAAATTGTGCTAAAGAGACACAGGAGGAGATGCTGGAGTGGTGCAGGGGGTATGATGCTGGCGAGACACAGGGTGGAGCTGGGGAGGTTCAGGGGGGATGGCACTAGAGAGAAACATGGAGGGTGGGTATGGAGAGAAACAGTGGGCATGGTGCTGGAGGGACATGGGGGGTGATGCTGTAAAGATGCAGGGGTAATTATGCTGGAGAGATGTAGGAGGATGGTGTCTCTCCAGGATGTTTGATCAGTGAAGTTTACATTTTGCCCTGCCCCAAAACTTCTATTACTGTATATTATCTGGTTAAACCTCTCCGGTATGAAGATGACATATTATTCCTATGCAAACAGGTGGCTTCCATACCACGTGAGCTCCTTTATTAGGGGTGGGCAATTAGTGGCCCCCAGCTGTTGTAGAACTACACATCCCAGCATGTCCTGCCACAGTTTTGCTATTTGGCCATGCTAAAACTGTTGCTATGCATGCTGGGATGTGTAGTTCAACAACAGCTGGAGGACCACTTGTTGCCCTCCCCTGTCCTAAATGCATACTGAATACCAGTTCAAAACACTGTCTTCCTAGCTACTCAGTCTCTTCCATGGTTCCCCATTGCAGAGAAACTGCTATATAGGTAAGAAAAGACTCAAGTACAGAAGATATATATGGGTTGCAAAAAAAACCATGGGGCACCCGAGTGACAAAAACTTGGGAACTTCATAAAAAAAATTCAGAGGGGTGGAAAATAATTAAGACTGACACTGATGGCATAGACCTAATTTTTTGTAGTTTCAGCTGGTGCCAGGAGTGCTAACAAATCATCTTAAAATGTATTTCACACTATCATAGCCACTAAAGCTTCTGAGGGTTTAAGTGGCCCCATGCCTTCAGCCATTCACTTTAATTGTCATATATATACAACACTATACAAAGCACTATGTGCGTGTGTGGACATGGTATTCTTTCCAGTCATATTAGGGTTTTCCTTCCTCTTGCACTTCCATTATTTGTGTTTCCAATGTGTATTTCAGTACCAACTGTACTTTATACATTAATAATTTTAGAGAACACTTTTCAAAGGGCAACCCTATTTTTTAGAACAAAATAAAAAGGAGAATACAGGTAGTAAAGGATTTCACTCCTTTTTAGAGTGCAAAGGCTGCAAGAATAATGAAAATCCATCCACCATACCCACAACCTCAAAAAAATCATTTTATGTTATAGAACACATCTCATGTAAATCAGAGGGAGCTATATATCTCTTAGAGTGCCCCTGTGGACATCAATATGTAGTCCAAACTAAAATAAAAATAAAACCTCGCATTGCAGAACGTATTTATAACATACTGTAAAGATAGGCTTATATATGTATAGCATCTCCCAACACTTTCTGGAAGTACTGTACATAATAAAAACTCAAAAGAACTTAAGTTTATGGGAATTCCAAAGATCAATCTGAACTGGAGAGGAGGCGATAAACAGTAGTAACAGAACTAAAAAAACATGAAAGCAAATGGATATTCCTATTAAAAACCGTTTCTTTGTTAGGTTTGAATATTTGAATATAGATATGGAGTTGGGGGTATTTTTAGAATAATCAAAATAACCTTTGTATTTTTATATTTATATTCATACATATTTTATAATCTTACCAGAATAGACATATCATACACAACAAATTAATATGACATAACATTGCATAAAATGCCATATACTTTTATTTTGTAAGGATCTGACTATACTGATACAGTTTTAATCAATCTGACAAAAGTGTGTCAGTTTTAATGTAAATGTTAAAAAAGTTGACTCAAGTACAAAAGAAAAAAATGGAATAGGACTTAAAAGGACCCCTTGTGTACAATGTGTCATCCTTGAAAAAGTAAATTTTATGAAATGCATTGGCGAAACAGCGAGTGCAGGCACAACATCATCTCCCCTGCTCCAGCAGCCGGTTACCTCCGGACCCTCGCAAGAGAGGTATACAGAGGCAGATTTCAGGAGCATAGAGTAGATGTGCCACAGCACTGAAAGGATATACCTAACATCACCAAGTCACTGCTGATGCTGAAAGTAAGGTACAGGATAAGAATATGGAAAGTGTTTACAGTTCTAATCCCGCATTCACATGGTGCATGTGATTTTTAACATAATCCCCACCAACCTATCAAAAAATAGCTTAACATTATAAATTTTTACAGCTAATTCAGACCCGCTCGCTAGGATGCGAATGCTCGTAGCTGGTTGATATTTGAAATCTGTGCATGAGAGGCCGTTTGTGGGTGGTAACAGGGGCAGGCCACTAGAAACGGGGCAGTGGAGGTGCGAACACAGGCGTGCATGAGTGTCTCAATGACGTTTCAGAGGCTTGCATAATGAAGAGGCAGTGTCATAGTACACGTCATTTGGTTGTATTTCACCCTGAAGTGACCACAGTGCTTGCGGCAGGGTATAGTCAACCTGAAGTACTGCGATCACATCCGATGGTGCTCGATGTACCAATGGTTTCATGCACTTTCAGGAGATGATGTGGGTGTGGGTGTCTTATAAATGTCTGGTGGGTGTCTGCATACACATAGTAATCACATGCCAAGACATAGTGGGTGTGCTAATGCCTTGCCGTGCGATCGCCTGCCTTACTGGTTGTGCGCTGGATTTGCATATGCTAGGTGCGAGTGAAACATATAGCAAGTGGATCTGAATGAACTTGGCCTTGGCCAATGGACAAGGTTATCCTCTGATGGGGAAATCCTGAGGCTGTAATATGGTCAACACATGACCGCCTGGTTATCTCTCACCATCTTGAATCCAGCCAACGGGCACCATCACCGCAATGTGTAGCGCTTATGGCTCTCCGTGGAAATAAACGGGTATCCAAAGTCAGCAAAATGACTGTGTCACTTGATGAAAACCTCTAACTAGTTTCGCTTCCACTACATGAAGCTTTATCAAAGCTTCCCCATCAGAGGATAACCTTGTCCATTGGCCAGGCGGTAGGAGATACCAATAACCACTACACCTCTTCAGGATATACAGGTGGATTATATGTGCGCTTCGAATTAGCACGGAGTCCGTGTTTCCTAAATAACATTGTACTGATTACACCTTTGGAAAACATTCCAGCGCTACCCCTTGTCAAAACCCGGAGGTAAATTCAAAGGGGTTATTAGGACTCTCATATGTGGACTTTGATCGGGTGAGAACTGTCAGATTAAGATTGGTCACAGTTTACATGCAATATACAATTTTTTATATTTTTATGTTTTCTTTAGTAAACCTGTCAGTTATGCAGGTTTCTATTAGGAATCAAGAGGTTCCATGGTAATATATGATAGTCTGTACAGACTTTTACAATATTAAGGTGATTGTTATATGTCATTTGTATACCATTACTGATATGCTTAATGTGTATTTATTAAATTCATGGTAGATTTATTTGGTGTCTTGAATTCATTTCTGCCACGTTAAGTATTTATTTGTAATTACAAATTCAATTAGCGCAACACCATCAGTGTATTATCTTTGTATATTCTCTGTAAAGTACTGCATTAGACATAGGCT
Organism: Taudactylus pleione; assembly: GCA_031769625.1. Taxonomy (NCBI): domain Eukaryota; kingdom Metazoa; phylum Chordata; class Amphibia; order Anura; family Myobatrachidae; genus Taudactylus; species Taudactylus pleione. Next base: position 5,482,445 of record JAUIMM010000077.1, on the reverse strand, counting down.
TTATTTAAATAAAATATATCAATAAAATACTAATACATATATATATATATATATATATATATTGTATAGATTTATATTATTTTTTGGGATGGAAGACAGCAATAGAAATCATATTTACACCTAGTTATGCCAACATATATACTGTATGGGTAGATGGGAAAGTACTGTACTGTAAATGCATAGATAAAAAATGTAATCAATTTCAACTAAGGTACATTGATGATATTTTAATACTTTAGCAAAATACCCAAATATAAATGATGCAACTTCTGTCTTTCATTTCCAGAAGTGATTTGGTAACAAAATTTTATTACCACAAAGCCAATGCAAAGAAAGATGGTTTAACCATCAGCACTTCATGCTTTACTTTAAAATTCCTTACCAAATGAGGTGGGGACACAAATAGAATATAATTGTTTTCTTTTTGTACTATTAGTTAGAAGAGAAAATCAAAGGCTGATCAAGTGAATTTCCACGTTTGGGGTCATGTTTATGGCTAAATTGGTAACAATTTTTTTTTGTTCTAAAAATATACAAAATATATTTAATTTTATTTAATCATAGGGTAGCAGGTTATTCTTTAGATTTTTATTTTCATAGAGGAATTTTTTTAAAGAAATTAAGAGCACTGCTATTGGATTTTCTGTATATAAAATGTCAGTATTTTACTATTTTACATCATAAAAATATAAAACATATAAAAACAACACATATAAGTCTGGATAAAAAATAGAATCACAAGTAATATCAATTGATCTGTGGCCACAGAAAAAAAAATATTTTTTGCATGCATCAAAATATAAATAGACAATCAACCTTTTTGAAGGTTAAAACCACAGATTAAGTGTCAGATTCAATTAGCCATGAAAAGTGCTGTTTGGAGAAAAGTTTTTGCCAATTTGCACTTATTGCCTGTTTTCTACTTTTCTCCTTATTCAATTCCAGGACATTTTCGCCTATGCAAAAACTTTACATGGAAAAATAGGTAAAAATGTTTCTCCACATATAGGCAGGCAGATTGGAAGTTCAGAATCGCTATTTTGGGGTGCAAATGTGGGGAATTGATCCAGAATCCTTTGGACACCCCCCCTAATGACTAATCAGTCAAAAAACGTAATTCTTAATTTTTTTTAAAACACCCCAATAATTACATGTCATTTTTGTGGTGAAAATGTTAAAAGTGTTTTAAAATGGGTAAAAAGTGGGGGCCTGTTATTTTGGGGGGCTATATGGATGAGACAGTTGTTTTGAGATTGCAGGAGGCTGCAGCAAATTTATTTTTATGTTATTTTAAATCTTCATTTTAAAGACATCAAAATATACTAGTACCCATTTTCATGTACCCCAAATTTAACTACGGTACTTATTTTTCTGAAAAAACATTGTTTTCTATAATTTTTCCACACATATGCAAATATGCATATAACAGCCCTTTGCCTCAAAATAAGTTCACTAACTACTTTTATTAGGGCTACTAATACTATGCTATATTGATTCACAGTGTTACTGAAGCTTTTTATTGGGTATTGACTGATTTTCCCAAAAAAAGATGTCCTTTTCGCTAGTTTCGCTTTGTAAAACATTCACCTATCCATGTTTTCACCTGTTTTACAGTTGAATAGGGCAAAAAGCAGGTACACGCATGGAGAAAACATTGTGGCAAAACAGGCGAATGAGGCAAATTCATTCCCTCTTTTCGCCAGATGGCACTTTTCATGGCTAATTGAATTTGGCCCTAAATACTGTAGCTAGTTCATCTTTGTTGCAATATTATACATATTTGCAATAGTCCAAAGCAAAAGTTTGTCACCAGGTGTTACTACTTTGTTAAATATAGCAAAGTTGTAGTCAGCAAAAGTTAGTAGTTAGCTTAAATCAAGGATCTAATGTGCCTTGAGCCTCTTACCAGTTTTAATGGTTTAGTCTTTCAGCAATTCATCAGTACCTCTCCTGGCTCTGAATCACCGGGGGTCTAATAGACAGATGATACACAGAACTGATATCCAATATTGATAGCACAAAGAACTCAAGGGCTTTCGTCCTATCAGCAGCCCAGTGACCCTAGTGTGTTAACTCCTATGACAACCAGTGGTGAATGAACCACACTCCTCTTAGAGTCCTGGCAGTGACATGCATTACAGCTATGCGTGTCACTTGGGGACAGTTTACTGACGCATTTCTCTGCCCCTATGGTGGTTTAATCAGAGGCATCTTTTTGCCTTTCATAATAATTGGTCTTACAACTTCACACACAAGCAAACATGCATAAAAGCACATAACTCTGCAAAGTGTAGACAGGGATGTACTATATATAGTTTTGCAATACTACAGTAAAAAACTGAATATTTTGGTACATTGCTCAACTTAAACTAAACACTATATTCCTTAGTATTTGTAAAATAATTAATATTATGATCTACTGTATATTCTCATTCTATGGGCAATATCCTATTAGCTGTGGCAATTTGCTAATTACTGCCAACGTGGCTATCTAATTATCCCCGAAAACCAGCACTTATTGAGGATTGTGTTTCACCTACCTCAGACAGGTGAATCAAAATTCCCTAAATCAGCCTTGTTTTCATGTTTGCAATTGCGAAAATGAGTCATTTTTCTCACAGAAAAAACAGGCTTTAATTGGATAGCCTGATAATGGCCATTGGGAAAAATTGCGTTAAAAGTATGTTTTTTTTTTCGTAAGAAAAATGTTCATGGTTAATAGGATACTGGCCTAAGTATCAATAATAAAAAATAACTCCTAAAATTATTCCCATGAGCTGTCTATCTGTTGTATATATGAATGATTATAAGCATTCTATATTTCTACTATATATTATCATCTTATTTTATGTCAATATTTGTCTGAGCATTGCTTTCTTCATTGCATCTTTTACGTCTTTATTACGAAGACTATAAATAAGGGGGTTTACTACCGGTGTTACTACTATATAAACTATTGATAGTACTTGATTTAATTTAAAATTTGTGCTGGCTCTTGGCCGAACATAAACAAAGGCTACTGCCCCAAAGAATATTACAACAACAGTGAGGTGTGACGCACATGTGGAAAAAGCCTTGAACCTCCCAGTAACTGATGGAATTCTCAATATTGTCATTATAATTCGAAAGTAGGTTGTTAGTGTCAACAAGAAGGAACACAACACTATAGTACAGGCAGTGAGAAAGTTTAGAGTCTGTATCCTGCTTGTATTTTGACATGACAATTGCAGCAAAGGAGAAATGTCACAAAAGAAATGCTAAATATTTCTGTCACAGAAGTTTAAATTGGCAATTATAATAGTGGGAAGCAAAATTGGGGAAAAGCCCCCTATCCAACAAGCCATAACTAAGTACCGACATACAGCAGCACTCATAATAAGTCTATAGCGTAATGGGTTGCATACTGCAGTATAGCGGTCATAAGACATTATGGCTAAAAGAAAACATTCTGTGGATCCCAGACCAAAGAAAAAAAGGAATTGAGTGATGCAGCCCATAAATGATATAGATCTGTTTTTCCCAATAAAAATAGAAAGAAGTTTGGGGATTGTGACAGATGTGTATAATATTTCAATGACGGATAAATTGCTAATGAAGAAATACATTGGGCTGTGGAGATGCCTATCAGTCCAGACTATAATTATAATAATGATATTTGCAGTAAGTGTTAAGATGTACATAACCATAATGATACCAAGCAGGTGCACGTGCCATGTCTGATATTCAGAGAATCCAAGCAAAATAAATTCTGTAACATTATTGGAAAAAACATTCTCCATTATATTAATAGATGGAAAATTCACTTCAAACATAAATTAATAAAGCCAGTGTTATCAGTATTAATCAGGAAATCCATTTTTCTTACATCCAACCTAGATCATATTCTGATACTGAACGAAAGAGAAAAAAATACAAATGTATCAATCACCAAATGGATTTTGAGTTATAAAAATATATACAGGAAATAAATGGTAAAATCAGTATGACTAGCAGCTGTACAAAATGGGCTCGCTGGAAAGCCAAATGTAAAAACAAGGAAAAAGAACATCAATCAAAAACAGTACGCCATCAGCTTCTTGGATCTACCATAAATCAAGAAATATGGTACAAAATGCATAGACGGTGTAATGTTTAGAGTTACTGCCTCACAGCACTGAGGTCATGGGTTTGATTCCCAGTATGGCCCTAACTGTGCGGAGTTTGTATATTCTCCCTGTGCTTGTGTGGGTTTTCCCTGGGTACTCCACTTTCCTCCCACACTCCAAAAATATACTGGTAAGTTATTTGGCTCCCCCCAAAATTGACCATAGTGTGTATGTTTGTGAGCATGTGGTAGGGAATAAAGATTGTAAGCTCCAGTAGGGCAGGGACAGATGTGAATGGTAAGAAATTCTCTGTAAAGCGCTGCGGAATATGTGTGCGCTATATAAAGAACTGGTAATAAATAAATAAATAATAAATATATGTAAAAAAAATTAAACCTTGTGAATTGCTATACATTATTTGATTAATAAATGCAATAATGCTTTATAAAAATTAAAAAACACAAGTGCACAGAATATATCAGAGATCTGCAGTTCTACAATTAGAAACAATGTTAATTTTTCAGAATATCGTGTAACTTGTGTTCATATTGTTACAGTATATTGTTCAAAGGAACACTGTCATAATTATGGTAAGAAAAATGTCAGTATCAATTGATTTAGCAAAATAAGCACATGTATCAAGATGTTGTACTACTATGTTTAGTCCAAAGGTCAATATACATTTACCATAGGAAAAATGTACAAAGTATTGAAAAATATATGGTTGTAGGGCCAGTAGATTCACAGTAATTGGCTAACATTTCTCAAAACTCAAACTTTCTAAAGGGTAACAATTATAAAATACTGATATCCACTATGTAGCCAATGTTAGGAGATGTTATCATGAGATTAGATTCTATTATACTAACCAAAAAACAATTGAAAAACAGTATTCAAAGTACAATAAGATAATAATTGAGTTAGAGTAACATTAAAGGTATATTTGTGTACTGTATATACAGTAGACTGAAGAAAAATGTTCTATTTCAAATAAAGTTGCACAGTTTACTATTGTCTTTTAAAAAACCATCATGCATAAAACTAAAATGTTTGCTTTCATAAAATATTATTTGTACTTTCCTGTGCACATTAATGTGTGTTATGTCACAATTGTGTTTTCTTGGGCTTATTAATGTCTGTTATTGTATATTTGTTTTTAACTGGGAATATTAGTTTGTGTTTATGTCATATTTCTATTTACTATACCTGTGCATATTAAGGTACGTTATGTCATATTTCTGTTTACCTGTGAATATTAATATGTGTTATGTCATATTTCTGTTTATCTGTGCATATTAATGTGTTGTCACATTTCTGTTTACCTGTGCATATTAATGTGTGTTATGTCATATTTCTGTTTACCTATGCATATTAATGTGTGTTATGTCATATATCTGTTTACCTGTTCATATTAATGTGTTATGTCATATTTCTGTTTATCTGTGCATATTAATGTGCTATGTCATATTTCTGTTTACCTGTGCATATTAATGTGTGTTATGTCATATTTCTGTTTACCTGTGCATATTAATGTGTGTTATGTCATATTTCTGTTTACCTGTGCATATTAATATGTGTTACAGTATGTCATATTTCTGTTTATCTCTGCATATTAATGTGTTATGTCATATTTCTGTTTACCTGTGCATATTAATGTGTGTTATGTCATATTTCTGTTTACCTGTGCATATTAATGTGCGTTATGTCATATTTCTGTATATCTGTGCATATTAATGTGCGTTATGTCATATTTCTGATTACCTGTGCATATTAATGTGTTATGTCATATTTCTGTTCACCTGTGCATATTAATGTGTGTTATGTCATATTTCTGTTTATCTGTGCATATTAATGTGCTATGTCATATTTCTGTTTACCTGTGCATATTAATGTGTGTTATGTCATATTTCTGTTTACCTGTGCATATTAATGTGTGTTATGTCATATTTCTGTTCACCTGTGCATATTAATATGTTTTACAGTATGTCATATTTCTGTTTATCTGTGCATATTAATGTGTTATGTCATATTTCTGTTTACCTGTGCATATTATTGTGTGTTATGTCATATTTCTGTTTACCTGTGCATATTAATGTGCGTTATGTCATATTTCTGTTTATCTGTGCATATTAATGTGCGTTATGTCATATTTCTGATTACCTGTGCATATTAATGTGTTATGTCATATTTCTGTTCACCTGTGCATATTAATGTGTGTTATGTCATATTTCTGTTTATCTGTGCATATTAATGTGTTATGTCATATTTCTGTTTACCTGTGCATATTAATGTGCGTTATGTCATATTTCTGTTTACCTGTGCATATTAATGTGTGTTATGTCATATTTCTGTTTATCTGTGCATATTAATGTGTTATGTCATATTTCTGTTTACCTGTGCATATTAATGTGTGTTATGTCATATTTCTGTTTATCTGTGCATATTAATGTGCGTTATGTCATATTTCTGTTTACCTGTGCATATTAATATGTGTTACAGTATGTCATATTTCTGTTTACCTGTGCATATTAATGTGCTATGTCAGATTTCTGTTTACCCGTGCATATTAATGTGCGTTATGTCATATTTCTGTTTACCTGTGCATATTAATGTGTGTTTTGTCATATTTCTGTTTACCTGTGCATATTAATGTGTGTTATGTCATATTTCTGTTTACCTGTGCATATTAATGTGCGTTATGTCATATTTCTGTTTACCTGTGCATATTAATATGTGTTACAGTATGTCATAATTCTGTTTACCTGTGCATATTAATGTGTGTTATGTCATATTTCTGTTTACCTGTGCATATTAATGTGCATTATGTCATATTTCTGTTTACCTGTGCATATTAATATGTGTTACAGTATGTCATATTTCTGTTTACCTGTGCATATTAATAGGTGTTACAGTATGTCATATTTCTGTTTACCTGTGCATATTAATGTGTGTTACAGTATGTCATATTTCTGTTTACCTGTGCATATTAATGTGTGTTACAGTATGTCATATTTCTGTTTACCTGTGCATATTAATATGTGTTATGTCATATTTCTGTTTACCTGTGCATATTAATATGTGTTACAGTATGTCATATTTCTGTTTACCTGTGCATATTAATATGTGTTACAGTATGTCATATTTCTGTTTACCTGTGCATTTTAATATGTGTTACAGTATGTCATATTTCTGTTTACCTGTGCATATTAATGTGTGTTACAGTATGTCATATTTCTGTTTACCTGTGCATATTAATATGTGTTACAGTATGTCATATTTCTGTTTACCTGTGCATATTAATATGTGTTACAGTATGTCATATTTCTGTTTACCTGTGCATATTAATATGTGTTACAGTATGTCATATTTCTGTTTACCTGTGCATATTAATGTGTGTTACAGTATGTCATATTTCTGTTTACCTGTGCATATTAATGTGTGTTACAGTATGTCATATTTCTGTTTACCTGTGCATATTAATATGTGCTATGTCATATTTCTGTTTACCTGTGCATATTAATGTGTTACAGTATGTCATATTTCTGTTTACCTGTGCATATTAATATGTGTTACAGTATGTCATATTTCTGTTTACCTGTGCATTTTAATATGTGTTACAGTATGTCATATTTCTGTTTACCTGTGCATATTAATGTGTGTTACAGTATGTCATATTTCTGTTTACCTGTGCATATTAATATGTGTTACAGTATGTCATATTTCTGTTTACCTGTGCATATTAATATGTGTTACAGTATGTCATATTTCTGTTTACCTGTGCATATTAATATGTGTTACAGTATGTCATATTTCTGTTTACCTCTGCATATTAATATGTGTTACAGTATGTCATATTTCTGTTTTCCTGTGCATATTAATATGTGTTACAGTATGTCATATTTCTGTTTACCTGTGCATATTAATGTGTGTTACAGTATGTCATATTTCTGTTTACCTGTGCATATTAATATGTGTTATGTCATATTTCTGTTTACCTGTGCATATTAATGTGTGTTACAGTATGTCATATTTCTGTTTACCTGTGCATATTAATATGTGTTACAGTATGTCATATTTCTTTTTACCTGTGCATATTAATATGTGTTACAGTATGTCATATTTCTGTTTTCCTGTGCATATTAATATGTGTTACAGTATGTCATATTTCTGTTTACCTGTGCATATTAATATGTGTTACAGTATGTCATATTTCTGTTTACCTGTGCATATTAATATGTGTTACAGTATGTCATATTTCTTTTTACCTGTGCATATTAATATGTGTTACAGTATGTCATATTTCTTTTTACCTGTGCATATTAACGTGCGTTATGTCATATTTCTGTTTACCTGTGCATATTAATATGTGTTATGTCAGATTTCTGTTTACCTGTGCATATTAATATGTGTTATGTCATATTTCTGTTTACCTGTGCATGTTAATGTGCGTTATGTCATATTTCTGTTTACCTGTGCATATTAATGTGCGTTATGTCATATTTCTGTTTACCTGTGCATATTAGTATGTGTTACAGTATGTCAGATTTCTGTTTTCCTGTGCATATTAATATGTGTTACAGTATGTCAGATTTCTGTTTTCCTGTGCATATTAATATGTGTTACAGTATGTCATATTTCTGTTTACCTGTGCATATTAATATGTGTTACAGTATGTCATATTTCTGTTTACCTGTGCATATTAATATGTGTTACAGTATGTCATATTTCTGTTTACCTGTTCATATTAATGTGCGTTATGCCAGTAAAATCTACATAGAGTGAAGACAAATCACTTTATAAATGCAATAATTAACCAACTGATAAATTCCCAAGTTAGCACATGCAAACATTTCATGTAATGATTTTCGGATGTCACTCATCTGGGAATTATATAGTCAGTATAATTAAAGTGATTATTTTTATGTTATTTGTATTCCAACATGACCGCTCTTCATTTGTTTCGCTTGGGATTGGTCATCTACAAATGTGTCCACATACATCTATCCTCCATGCACTACAAGTTGCGTTACATGCATAGCACCGAGCATTTTTGTGCTCCTTTTCCCTGAAAATGCATCTTATTTCCAAAGAAATGTGAACATGATGAACAAACAGCTTCTGCTGATTAAAATGATATGTGGCATGCCTATATTGTGTGCGCAACTGCAGTTATATCTGCATGCAAAATGCTACATTACAGTGTCAGCAGCTGCTGACACTGTAATGTAGCATTCTTACTATTCACTATTCAATGCTGTAATGTAATATTCCAACTATTTGCATCACTTTGCGAATAAGGTGCATTTAAAGGGAAAAAGTTGTACAAAAAGACAAGAAGGGCAGTTTAATGTGCAGGTAGGATAGATGTATGTGGACATATCTGTATTTTCTTTGGACATTTTCAGACCAACAAACTGGGAAATATACAGGTCTATCAGCCTATGCATTTCCTGGGTCTCAGTCCCCGACTCTGTTACAGAGCAGGGTCGTAGACCCTGGACTCCGACGCAGGTCAGCCCCTTTCACACATAGTCTAGACCTCATGTTGGTTCACCTAGGTGTAATGTTTTTAAAAAGGTTTTCAGATGAGGAATTGTTTATGGCATAAAATAGATTTCAATTAATTAAATCTATATGAAATTGGTTTTATTTATGGTGCATTTCTTGCAGGCCAGACAAAGCTTATTTCTGTGTTTTTAAGGCTCTACTTTGCTCAAAGTGGAGGATTTCTACTGATAGCCAAATTATCTAAGCACTTGCCTTGTTAGGTTATCCAACTTTGCTTAGAGCCATATGTGTAATTGCAACTCAAAGCATTTGTCCCTCCTTCATGTGGCTGGTCTGATTTCAATGTCACACTGTTCTGCTTCAATTCTGCAGCAGAGAGCACTTGCACCCTGGGACTGCACTGACATCCACCTGAGCTGAATGTTTTCTTCCACATGTGGACATCATTCCACTATCCAAGTCTGAGAAGCATTGGAGCATGCCCGGGAGTCTTGGGTAGTGACAGACGAATCTAGCACTAGCCCTGGACACATATGTACAGATTAGTCTCCTTATTGTATTACATACACTGGACAGTAGGTAGTTAATACAGTAGATGGTCTATAGAATGGGCTGTATTAGAGAGAGTCTAAATATATTTATCTCAAATAACATAAGTGGCTAAAAAAATAAATAACATAAGCGGTCAGTAATAGGTTAAGCATACCATTATAGCTATGTATACATAATATACCCAGTAGGAGGCAAAACTGAGCTTTCTAAGCACACATTTCTTCCACCTCATGTTTAAACACCTGTCTCTTCATGCTGTAGATGATCCATACTTGCTGACATTCTAGCTTGCCGCTCCAGTAGAGAGCAGCCAGGTTAGCACAGTGGGGTGGAGTGCGAGGCATGGTGAAGCATAGGTGGACAGTGTGGGGTGATGCCAGAATGACTGCATCATCATGACCACTCACCCTGCTATACAATGTGATATTAATGGCATCATAAAGCGGGGGTATGGCTATGATTACATGATTCAGCATTGTCATTGTCAGTGTCATTGGCTGCTTGGCCCACGCACTTTTCTCAGGCAAGTGGACAGTGCAGGGTGGACAGGGGGCACTGCAGGATACTTTTATGCCTGTCCAGGTGGCTGGGAGCTGCAACCGATTTTCAGGAGCCTTCCGGCTGTTCCAGGAGGGTATGCAAGTATTGGCTGGTCTCTTCTCTTTCCAGCCTAGTGTGCTGATTGAGCACTCAGAATCCCACTTAGCAGACTTAGGGCCAGATTCAATTAGCAGTGAAAAGCCACTTTTTGGTGAAAAGTGATCACAGGTGTGAATTTTTTACACAAAACTGTGTATCGTGCAATTCTATTGTGTGAAATCTTCATAGACAAAAACCATCAAACTGCTTTCCGTATCTCAGAGCAGGTGAAAAAATGTGTAAAATCCCTCTTTTTAGCTAAAAAATTTGGTTCAGAACCCTTTTAGACATATAATCTTTTATTTAACTTTGTCATTTTTGGGGTCAAAATGTAAAAAGTGTTGGAAAATGGGTTTAAAGTACTGGGTCAGATATTTAGGGCGCCTCTATGGATGGGACAAAAATTGCAGCGCCAGGTGTATTTTACATTTTCTTAAAAGTACATCCATTTTAGTACCCCCAATTTAACTGCAGCAATTATTTTCTCCAAAAAATATTGTTTTTTAGAATTTTTCCACACTTATGGAAATATGCATATAACCCTTTGACACAATTTAAGAACCCAAAATACTTCTATTAGGACTATTACAACACTTCTAGATTGATTTCCTATTTCAGTTAGGCTTTTTATGGGGTACAGACTGATTTCCCCAAAATGTGTTGTACATTTCACTGGTTTCACCATGTGCAGTTTTCCCGCAAATGCATTTTTGCATCTTTTGTAATTGGATAGTGCAAAAAACAGGAGCGCACATTGCCAAAAGATGCAAAAATATTGCACCAAAACACGCAAATAGTGTGAAAACTTCTCCAACATTAAGTTTTCATTTTATCGCAGTTAATTGAATATTCCATAGTGGAAAAGCTGCTGCCATTGGAAATGGGCAACATGTCCATTCTGCAAGTTGGCAACTAGAACTTTCCTATATTTGCCTATGCCATAGTTAGAGTTTTCAGAACCTCCATGTTAGAATCAGAGACGTACGTGGACCCGCAAACAAATCCAAAACCAAAACAACCCCCTGATGTTTTGGTTTGGGATTTCTTTCAATTTGACAGCTAAAAACAGGTGATATGGACCTGTTCAGCACAGTTAAATGGAGGTGGAAAATGTAGCAGAAACCAGATTGCAATAACTATAAAAAACAAGCTTCCAAAATCCCAATGAGATTTTTAAAATGGAAACTAAATCCAAACAGCAAATCACAGGTCTCAGGACAATACAAGTGAATCAAGGCAAAGAAACAGACTAAATGAAGTCGATAATAATTGATTTTTTGATTTGATGATACTACTCTGTATCTGTGGAGAAGCTGCAGGAAACAGGACCTATGTGCCTGGATGAGAAGCTGGTGATGGATGGCCTTGCAAGATACAAAAGAACATGAATGCCCCTGTAAAGTATAGTAATATACACTGCCTGTCAAACACATAAAATCTTGGCAAAGCCCAAAATTAAAAGTGGTGCATGATCTATTTGTTCTTGGGCAATTCCATCCACCCTTATTATGTATATTAAAAAGGACATGCATAGTTTAACATACAGTACCAAGCACTTTAGCAACAGGAACTGCCTCTTTTATGGCTGAAGTGTTTGGTTTGTTTGGGCCCCCACAAACCAAGCTACCAATGGGCTTAAGGTGGCTAACAGTGTTTTTAATCATCATCCCAGTTGGAAGATGTCATCCTCATCCGCACCCTTCCCTTCATAAGTCTTAATATCTTAATCACACAATATTATCTTATCCCCACCGGAATCCATCATTGCAGACGTCTCTGTACTTTGTTGTAATTGCAGCAAGTGTTTCCTCATAAAATGTTTTGTTCATTTTTATAATAATCAGTTTTCCACATTTTTTGGACATAGCCCCTGGCACGATTTCTAACAAGGTTACCGACTGTGCTAAACACTTTTACTGAGTACACACTGCATGGTGAGCAGCCTAAGTTAACTAAAGTTAGTTTGGACAAGGGGCTCCAAATTAACTTTTTTTTCTTACCAGTATTCAAAGGGACTGTGTGACATGCTAATTTGTACATTGTCATTAAAATAATTCTCCACAATTCTATTGATGCATACTGTATCAGATTGAGTCATGGTAGAGGTGTCAATAATTGTGGGAAATTCTTTTAAGCTTGACCAGATGTCATAAAGTTTCACTCTAGTGTTCTGAGTTGACTAACCATCATCACCAGTGAAACTCTTGGAGAAGGTCAACTTTTTCCTGGTAGCAGCATTTGCAGGATAAATTGAAGCAGGAGATGTTGTTTTGTCTTATACTGACATCTTGCTTACCAGAAGCTCTTTGCATCTCTTAAGATCTGCATCAGTTGGAAAGAAAGACATTAGATATGACTTATACCTAGGATCAAGCATGGTTGCCAAAATGTACTCATCCAATTGTAGGATGTTACAAACCCTTCCTGGTGAAGTAAAAAAAAAAAGAACTTGATCTACAAATCCAGCATACTTAACATAATTGCTTAGTTTTATCTCCTCCTTCAGCTTATATAGCTGATTTTTCAGTAATTTAATTAAGGGTATGACCTGAATGAGCTGTACTAATGTAAAATGCCCACCCTCTTCCTATCTCATTATTTAATGTAGCTTGGATGGCTTGTTGCTGTTCCTCTAGTCACTGACATATATACTGGGTGGAATTCCACCTGGTCACTACCTCTTTCCACAGCTGGTGGCATGGCAAATTATACTGTTGTTGTAGCCACTGCAATCTTCTACATGCTTTTGCTGAATGCCGAAAATGCCCAGACATTTTCTGGGCCACAGTCAAAATGTCCTGCATGCAACTGTCAGTTTTTAAGAGATTCTTAACCAACAAGTTTATTGTGTATGCAAAACATAGCACGTGGTCAAAATCACCCAGTTGTAATGTTCATACAATGTTTCTTGTGTTATCAGAAATGACAAATCCTGAGGAGAGTCCTAGTGGGGTAAATTATTTTGAAATCACATCCCTGAGTTTGTCCAACAGATTGACAACAGTGAAGCTGGCAGAAGAGCAGCCTGTCTGTGAATGAGCTGGAGTCATGTGTTAGATACTGCTACTGCTAAAGTTGATATACCCACCCAATGGGCTGCCACAGTCATATAATATTTAGTTTGACCATACTGCTTGTACACATAACTGTAGTTAAGTGGATAGTCAGTATAATGGCATTTTCTAGGCCAAGAATAGCTTTTACTTAATGTCCCAGTACAGATGTGGAATTGTTGTTCTGGTAAAATTGAATTAAGAAGGAATTTGGTAGTGGGGACACATGACCTCAACTAGTTGTCTACAATTAGATGCACTGATGGTGGATATTGGACACAGATCTAATGCTAACATGACCATTATGCATTCAGTGATCCACTGTGCAATAGCATGACTGCTGTTATACTTGTTTCCTCTTGCAAATTATTGTTTCACAGATAAGTGTTCTTTGAAACTACAAGTCTTCTTGGCCCCTTCTGTAAAGAAGATTCTACCCCACCAGTGAGCAAGGAATCTTTTTGGAAATCATGGATAGGGGAGGTGATATTTAGCCTTTGCAAATTGGGTGCAGAATTATCTCCATTTATTAATGAGGAGGTTGATGATGAAGGTATTTTGTGGTGGATATTGCATGTGTTGGGATCTATCCCTGCTGCAGGTACTGTAGCTGATGTTGGACATCTTGTTAGGATTATACAGGATTTTTTCAGATTTTGATTAATAATTTGCATGAACCTGCTGCAAATGATGTAACAGTGAGGAGGTGCCTAGATGTTAACATTGCTACCTCTACTTTCTTTGGCCTCACAATGGTACAGATGCATTGACAAATGTTATCAGGATTTGCGAAAAAATCATTCCACACAGAACAGGAGGCTTTTTTGGTCTTATGCCCAGAAAATGTCCTCCTTCTTATTACTGGCAAGAACTGCTGCCACTGGTGGCTGACTTTCTTTGACAGAAACATTATCCTCCTCCTGAATTTTATCAACTTGCACTTGTCCAACACATTTATCATCAACATCGTTACTAGTATCAGATACACAAATACCCCCCTCATCTTGTTGCACTTCACCAGTAGCATCCTCAGTTTATATGTCATCATCTTTACTTTTACTACTACTCATCCTCACAATTGCAGAGGGTTCAGAAATGGTGGAAGTAGGCCTCTCTATGATTACAGTGTCAGAAATGTCAGACACACATAGCACTGGTGGACATTCTTAGACTATCCACTGGGATCTATGAAGTTTGTGAACACACAGGTTGTTCTTCAGCCTTAGTGTTCTTTATGTGCACTGATTTGCCTGTTTTTGAGGTGACACATCTAGACTCAAAACAAGAAGGTGGTGCATTTGAGATTGCAGAAGATGCCTGATTGTAGTTGAACTTAACTGCCACGACACCAAGTGAACATGCAATGAGATAGGGAAAGAAGGGACTATTATCTTTACCATGCATTTTATTGAAAGACTGAAGGCTTTTTTGACACCAACAATAAAAATATTTTTTTTCCACTTATGATATTTTGTGTGCGGCAGATGGGGACATGGCAACACTCTACAGTATATGGATTTTTAAATTAGTTTAGAAAAAAATGGAAATTTTCTACTCCTTGTCCAGTTTATGATGTTCTTCTTTCCTGCTGATTTGAATCCATTTGCAATCATTTGGCTTTCACCTGGCTTGTCTTGACTTTCCCTCCTAAAAATCCACTTGGGTTACTGTTTCTACAGTCCACCTGTGTACATGACCCAGCTTGTCAACCTATCCTTGTACATGTCACTGGCACATCACATATGGGGGTATGGCAGAAAACTTTGTCCTGCAGACCTTCCAACAATGAAGCTCAAAGTCCCTTGAGGGAATTTAGACTGTACCTTTGATACTGCCACTGCAAAACCAGATTGTTATAATTAAATCTGCTAAACCAGATCAGACAGTGACTGCAGCTCTGGTCATGTATTTGGCCAATAATCACCTCTGAACTTCTACAGCATCTTTACGGTTAAATGGAAAAATAAGAGGCATACCAGGTTAAAATGATGTTAGTTCTAAAGGGCCTATTGTAGTCTCTGGATGTGCTAAAAAGTGATTCAAGAACTTAAACATCTGCTGCTGCTACAAAACCATCTGCTTTAGCTGCTGCAGCACACTCTTCAGATACCTCCTTCACCTAACTATGATGGCACCCCAGGACCTGTAGTGTTTACTTAAATGTTTGATTCAGTTCAAGTTGCTGGCTGGAAACTTCCCTTCTGATAAGAGTTTTGGAAACAAAATGTTTAAATTCTGCTTACTTTTGAGGCCTTTTAAAGTACTGAATTGTGTCTCTGTGATTTCCATTGGGTTTTTTCATCTTTGTCGAGGTTCTGACCTAGTGTGTCAGTATACAGTGCAATTCTGGATGTGGCATCAAATACAGTGTATCAAATATATTATGGGGCCCTGACAGGGTCTCTCTGAGCAAATGATACATTAGCCTTGTGGGATTTATTTCTCACTTGGGATGAACTTATATACTTTGCAATAAAATGGACAGTTGTTTCAAGGTACATGCTCAAGAAAGGGAATTTCTCCATTAATTCATGATCTAGTTTGTACCGTTTCCAAACTCTAGTAATACTTATGAGGTGCCTATACAATTAGGACTTTCCAATTTAGAAAGTGAGAGGTGTTTGACATGTATGTAATGTATTGTTGTGAATCAAGACATCTGCTCTGAAACTACTAAGCCTGATGGGTATAGCAGAGGTCCTGTCAGATGTTACCATCCAATTTTAATCTTCTATTTGTAGTGCCAACTATCCAGTTATATTCTATCATGCCAATGGTTCCGTTATTTTGCTGAAAGGGACTTTGGCATAGGTGGTAACTTAATTTCTGCTATAGCAGTCTCTTGACTGGCTATACTCACCTACAGATGTGTCTTCATATACTGTGGCTCTAGCCACAGCAAATATTTCCTCTCAGTGCAACAGATCCCAGATGAGCAGTTTTAGGTCAAAATATGCATCATATTTGCAGAAATAAAATAACTTTGAACAATTAAAACTACATTGCTAGCTTAGACTGCTTAATATCTGTGTCATGCTTCATCTACAATTTTGTACATGTTTAAAACTAATTCCTGTGCTATTAAAGTCACAGCCCAACATGTCTAGTATTCTTCGAGTGCAGTTTTGTGTGTGTGTGTGTGTGTTGTAAATAACATGCAACATTTAAAAACAAATAGTATGCTACACCTTTTGGAACAGCTCAGTCATGCTGGGCATCTTTTGCCATATGGCATATTGATGCTAGGTATTTGAGGACACATCTGTAGGTTCTTGAGACTCCCATCTCTTTACAGTAAGTGTTATTTATGGCAGTATGATTGAACAGACCAATATATGGTATTGTTAGAGTACTTTATAGAGAAAACATTTCTTTATTTGTCAACCAAATGTTCAACAACTCTGTTGTATCAGGTTTACCATTGTTGCAGCACTCTCTACAACTTTCCACTTGGCTTATTTAAAGTCCACCTGTGTACCCAACATGGGTGGTTGACCTAATCTTGTGCCTGTCATTTGTATGTCACATTTAGTGTAACAACAAAGTGCCATTACCTGCAGGTAGTGTAGTAGCAAACCCTAAATTGCTTTGCAGAAGTCACTTTTGAAGACCAGTATATTGTTATACTCCACAACTCGACAGCCAGTGCAATACAGAAAAGGCATAAATGAATTTACTAAAACCGGTCTAGTCCATGACTGAGGGACACATCTTTTTCTTTTTCATCCCTGAGTGGGTATCTTACAACATTATAACTGCATATCTCTCTATTTTGCCCATTCAAGGCCGAATGTAATAGCTTATGGATTTTTGACATGAAACAGCCATGGATTTTGAGACTTACTGAGCAAATTGCCAGCGGTTTTCAGCTGTTTATGCCCATGACTTTAAACCCATAAAAAATGCCCGATTCACCATTGGCTTACAGATGTGTCCTCATACCCTTAGCGTCTTTTTGTAATATGGTGCAAGATGCATGGCGCGGCCCGGATGCTCCATCACAGGTAGCACAGCATACTTTTTCCAAACTATTGCTTTTTAGTCACATTGTAGCCACATACAAAGCTGCTCACAGCATTCCAGGGGTGCTAGGCTGCAACTTTTGTCACTGAGGAATTGGTATAACATATGTACAAAGTCACAGATCAACAAATCATGGCTGTAGGAATAGCAACAGCCATTTGTATTGTTATATTTTAACATACAGTAATGCCTATTGTAGGTACTGTAAGGAAGAGCAAGAGCAGTGCCAGATTAAGGTCAACATGGGCCTGGAGCTGAAATTGATGAAAGGCCTATTGTGTGCTGTCACGGGGGATGTGACCAGCACAGTGGGGGAGGAGGTGGGATGGCTAGTGATTTAGGGGAATATATATATATATATATATATATATATATATATATCTAGACACACACACAAACTACAGTCGAGCTGCACTTACTGCACGACATGGATTTCAATAGCTCGATGCCTTCTGAGAGAACCCCCGTCATGCGGAATCCACCATATACACCACTGTTGGTGGCAGAGCTGTTTTATTACCTGAGATGCCGCTGACAGTGGTGAATGTATATATAGTTCAATGGTCTAGAAAATAACTTACACAGCTATAACGGCTATAGTAGTTAACGTTCCAGTTATTTATATAACCTGATATATCCTAAAGATGGTAGACAACTGAAACATTGACTAGTATAGCTGCAAAATATGCATCTATATATCCTTATATATCACAGTACAACTTTTAAAATCTTGGTAAGTATCAGAGAACTCGCAGACGAAGCATACCTTTTAGAGGACACGGACACCAGGTTCCTAAACACCAGCAGCCTGTCCCCGAATAGCAGCCGTAGCTGCTGCACAACTCGGTCATGATCACAGACACCAGCAGCCCCGCACCGCCTTCATGGAGCTTAGATAGCTGCTGGCGTTGGGCATCATGGTAGCAGGAATAGTGGTGCTCGAGTGACATCACGTGGTGCAGACGAGCCCTATAACAGTGCACAGTGCAGTGAGGGTTTATGAAGCCATCCACTGCTCCACAAGTATTATGCCTGGTGGTACTTGAACCATCGGTGAGTGGGCAAGTGGAAGTTCAACATTGCAATTTCAGTGAGCGGGTCTTGGGCTGCTAGTTACCAGACGTTGGCCTATCACCAGCAGCCCATGCATTGGCAGTGTGTGGCATCCTCAAGTGGCTGGTGCCCCTAGGCAGCTGCCTAATGGTAGCACCAGCCCTGTATAATATATATATACAGTCAGGTCCATAAATATTGGGACATTGACAGAATTTTCAGATTTTGGCCTCTATTCACCACCACAACGGCTTTGAAATGAAACAAACAAGATGTGCTTTAACTGCAGACTTTCAGATTTAATTTGAGGGTAATTACATCCAAATCGGGTGAACGGTGTAGGAATTACAACAGTTTCAATATGTGCCTCCCACTTTTTAAGGGGCATTAAGTAATGGGACTATCAACTCAAAAGCTATTTCATGGACAGGTGTGGGCTATTCCCTCATTATTTCATTATCAATTAAGCAGGTAAATGGTCTGGAGTTGATTCTAGGTGTGACATTTGCATTTGGAATCAGTTGCTGTGAACTCTCAATGTGAGATCCAAAGAGCTGTCACTATCAGTGAAGCAAGCCATCATTAGGCTGAAAAATCAAAACAAATCCATCAGAGAGATAGCAAAAACATTAGATGTGGCCAAATCAAATGTTTGGAACATTCTTAAAAAGAAAGAACGCACCGGAGAGCTCAGCAAACCAAAAGATCTGGAAGACCACGGAAAACAACTGTGGTGGATGACAAAAGAATTATTTCCCTGGTGAAGAAAAACCCCTTCACAACAGTTGGCCAAATCAAGAACACTCTCCAGGAGGTAGATGTATATGTGTCAAAGTCAACAATCAATAGAAGACTTCGCAAGAGTGAATATAGAGGGTTCACCACAAGATGTAAACCATTGGTGAGCCACAAAAACAGGAAGACCAGATTAGATTTTGCCAAACAACATCTAAAAAGCCATTACAGTTCTGGAACAACATCCTATGGACAGATGAGACAAAGATCAACTTGTACCAGAGTGATGGGAAGAGAAGAGAAGGAAAGGAACTGCTCATGATCCAAAACATACCACCTCATCAGTGAAGCATGGTGGTGGTAGTGTCATGGCGTGGGCATGTATGGCTGCCAATGGAACTGGTTCCCTTGTATTTATTGATGATATGACTGCTGACAAAAGCAGCAGAATTAATTCTGAAGTGTTTCATGCAATATTATACGCTCATATTCAGTCAAATGCTTCAGAACTCATTGGACGGTGCTTCACAGTGTAGATGGACAATGACCCGAAGCATTCTGCAAAAGCAACCAAAGAGTTTTTTAAGGCTAAAAAGTGGAATGTTATGCAATGTCCAAGTCAATCCCCTGACCTGAATCCGATTGAGAATGCATTTCACTTGATGAAGACAAAACTGAAGGGAAAATGCCCCAAGAACAAGCAGGAACTGAAGACATTGCAGTAAAGGCTTGGCAGAGCATCACCAGGGTGAAACCCAGCGTCTGGTGATGTCTATGCATTCCAGATTTCAGGCTCTAATTGCCTGCAAAGGATTTGCAACAAAGTATTAAAAAGTGAAAGTTAGATTTAGGATTGTTTAGTTTGTCCCATTACTTTTGGCCCCTTAAAAAGTGGGAGGCACATATAGAAACCATTGTAATTCCTACCCCGTTCACCTGATTTGTATGTAATTACCCTCAAATTAAATCTGAAAGTCTGCAGTTAAAGCGCATCTTGTTTGTTTCATTTCAAAGCCATTGTGGTGGTGACTAGAGGCCAAAATATGAAAATTCTTTCAATGTCCCAATATTTATGCACCTGACTGTGTATATATATATATATATATATACACATATATCTATCTATTTATAGATATAAATATATACACTCAGCCTGCCCCCTTATTACTATATATTTATTACTACTATAAAGCAGCAGCAGGACTGACAAGCATCTCACCTCAGGAGACTCAGACACCCTGCTGCTGCCAGGCAGCCTAAACGGAGCTTCTGTGTCTATGGTTCCCGGTAGCCATTAGTGACTTACCATAGATGGCTGCTTGAGGGTGTGGTAGTGACGACGGGTGGCTCTCTTGATGTCACACGCACATGATGCCGAGGCGGTGCACCAGGAGGGCTAGTGAAGCCCAGCCCTCCACTGCGTGCCACCATCATGGCGGCTTTGGATCATACACTAGCACCTGGGGAGGAGAAAGGGAGGGGTGCGCAGCCAGGAGGGGGAGTGTGTGGCTGGGTGGGGGAGTGCTCGGCCAGGTGAGGGGCTGGACAGCTACTGGCAGGCTACTGTAGAAGGGAGAAAATAAATCCTGTCTACAGCAGCACATATACATCAGATGTCTGTGGGCCTATTCTGCTGGTGGGCCTGGAGCTGAAGCTCCTTCAGCCCCATTATTAATCCGGCCCTGAGCAGGAGGATGCAGCATGTCAGCTAGTTGTGGAGGAACATGGAGATGAGGTTGAGGAGGCAGGGATTCAGCCTGCACCAAGGAATACTAAAAGTGTCTGCTAGAGAGTATCTGCTTTATATAAGGAAATCAGTACCCTGGTGTCTGCCATTGTGTCTGTATATGATAGAATATTGCACTCATTTACTGCTAAACTCTCACATTTTCTAATCTCTCAACCTGTTACATTTGGCCCATTGTCTGGAAAAATCTCCTTGCCCAAGAACAAGCAGTTATGGGCAAGGAGTCTACGATGCAGTTATTGCTATATGAGATGTTCACAAGTGTGAACAATTACCAAAAAATGTTTTTTGGACATTAACAGACTATTCAAAGAAAAACCAACCTTAAGAATGGATTATATCTCCTATGAAGAGGAACTCAAATAAATAATGCCCCCAGAAATCATTAAGGGACTCCACATTAATGATGCAGGTAAACCCCAAGCATCATCTGTCTCTGGTAAGTACATGCATCATGTTAAGTTTGCAAACCATACCAAAAAAAAAATTCTATTCAAAATGAAACAACAATATTTAGGGCTCAATCCAATTAGACGTGATGTAGTCGCAGGTGCAAGTCACCGCAAGAATGGCCACACTTGATGGCAGCCCAAATTTGCATAAAAGTGCTCAAATAGGGCTCCAAGCAAATTATGCAAATTTAGGCTCAGAGCAGGCCATGAGGGGTGCGAGATGCTGTGCCATTTCTGGCATTTTAACGCTGTGGCAACAGTAACTCGCACACTTCGCACTCAATTGGACTGACCCTTTATTGTGCCAAATTAAGTATGTTGCACAGTTTCCAAACCCATAAAACAAACAAATTTAATAACAATACTAATAAGTTAAGTGAACAGAAAAATGGCACAGAACTTAAATATTCATACTTCTGATGGCAAAAAATATAACAACAAATTGCTGTTGGTGTTCCACATAGACTATTAGGTTACAGCAAGGTAGTCCTTTATTTAAATAGTAATTTGCTGTTTATGCTTAACAAGACAGTTGATACAGAACTTATTTGTTTCTCAATCTGCATTCCTGATTTTACAGTTGCTGTATCAAGAAGGCGTTAAACTGCGTATTCTAGAGTACAATCCCAGGAGCCAGATGGAGAGATAGGCAAAAAGAATTTTTAGAACAAAGGAGGAAAAATAAACATTGAATACAAAATAATGGCCACAAACTAACATTATTAGCACATACATAAGACATGCTGCAAGACCACAACATGTGAATACTTCCCATATTCAGAAATATTGGGCCTTTTATCTAATGTTGTTCTTATTTAAAATCTGGACTATTTTGAAGGGCTTTTTGATTAAACAAACACAATGTTCTTTTTTGATACCTACTCTCATTGTTACCTATGCTAGTTAACTAAAAGTAGTTCTTTTAATGTAAAATTTTAAACATATGTTGGTAAATTTAAGTAGATAAAAACTACAGCTGATCTTAAAAAAGCAGAAAACATTTAAGATGGTACTTGTGTACTTTACGGACTCATTTTCAGAGAGAACCAAAGTGTCCTACACTCATTATTATTATCAATCATGGTAATGTCTAAATCCCCTTCATGGAGAGGACCCTTACATCATCAACCAGTGTCCAGCATAATTCCCTACCATCCAAGTGGGCATAGAGGAGTAATATAACCTTGTGATGAGCGTAGCGAGCCACCAAGCCCAAAGTGTGGCGAGCGCAGTGAGCCCACAAGGAGACAACTCTCTTCTTTAGGTGGGAACAACTTTCGGTACTTGTATACATAAAACTTGAGGGAAACAGCAGGGCGTTCCCCATTTTCTCCAAATTCCAGCACCAGACAGAAATATCCGGAGGGCTGACACTATAGCAGGGGGACACACAGCCTGGAGTCCCCCTTCAATAATGGCAACTAGTCCCAAACTGGTCAGCCCAGGGCTGGAATATCCCAGAAAATCAGGACCCCAAAAATAAAATGGGGTCCCCCCTCCAGATGAATAACCAGTACTGGGTGGTAGACACAGGGTTAATGGTAAAAGAATAGATACTAATATTGTTTGTTACAAGCAGACTACAAGTCCAAGCAAGCCTGCCCCATCATGATGGCACTTGTAGAACAACAAATGCCAGCATGCCTGGAATTTAGGGGCCCACTGACACCTGTAGTCCACCTGTAAAGAAAATATGAAATAACCACAGTACTCGCACACTGAATGTAGTAATCTTTTACTGGAAAAAAAACCCACACATCCCAAAACTACCAACTTACCAAATACTTTAGATGGCCTCCTCTTCATTCAAAGTAGGAATCCAGTGGTCTTGGTAAAATAACAAACCAAGTGGAATCCCATGGACAGGCACTGTACACTGTGTACAGTGCCAACGCAAAATTACAGGTCATTAGCGGTCACTACCATTAAAAGGAATGGGGGAGTGATGGCTTAGAGTGGGCACTACCATAGGAACTGTTCTCATGCTCTCAGCCAAACTGAACCTCTTTTTGTTTCAATGGCAGTGTCAGTTAGTATCCTGTTATTTCACATTGGCACTGTACACAGTGCCTGTCCATAGGGTTCCACTTGGTTTGTTATTTTACCAAGACCATTGGATGCCTAAATGGATTTTATCTGTTTTATTTAATGTATGAAGATGCTGCCACTTTTTGTTCCTGGAGAATGAGTCTAGTAGTGGAGTGATTAAACTTTAGAGACTCAACAGAATCAGCAAAAGCCATTTAAAGAGACCAAAAAAAGAAAATAAAAATGCTCCCCTTCCAAAATCACTGGAAGGAAACTGGAAGACTTCAGCTGCAAAATTGCATAAAACTATAAAAATCTTATTTTTGATATCTATCTGATACAAAGCACTGGGCATACTTTTGACTGCAATAAATATATAATGACTGTAGCGCAGACATTGGACACTTTGTTATCATAAAACTGTATAATAAAAATCTATATATGTATTCATTATTTTTTTATTAACAATTATTGAGTGTTGGATACGGGTTTCCGGCAGTCGGAATACCAGTGGTCACAATGCCAACATAGGTTACAACTTATATTTCCTACTGTTTACACACATAAACAATAGGGTTAATTTTTGATAGAATCCAATTGACCTATCAATATGTTTCTGGATTGATGGAGGAAATCACAATACCAGGAGGGCTTGTTGATTTATAAAAAAAAACTAGCTGGGATACCCGGTGATGCCCGGGTTGAAGACTGGACCCTAAAGTACACCTACAGCCTTAATTTTTTTATATTGTCCTCACCTATAACCTGGAAAGCTATAAAATTAGGAGTCAATGACAGTGCATGCAGACTTATTCTCATACCATTTGGAATGGGGTATATCAGGAGCAGACTGACTTACATAACAGAAATCAGTATAGCTTCCAAAATTACTTAAGCTTCAGAAATCACTGCAGAACAGAGGGGGTGATTCAGCTGCGGACGTATATGCTACATGTTAGCAGCTGTGATAGCTGTAATATGGTGATGTAGCAGGAGGTGTTATGCCTCCTGCATGTATTACTGATCTGAGCTGCATCCAAGGATGCAGAATTGGATCATCTACAAACCCTTCGGCTGGTTGAGTGACCATCAGGTTACTCAAGCCGGCCACCACAGATGAGTAAAAGAAGCCATGAAATCTCCGTCAGCCGATGGAGACCCTGGCCTCTTCACTCCCCCACCCCCAACTGCCATTTTGGGAAATAGAGGCTTTCGCTGCCCACTCCCCGACCAGAAATGGCAATCAATGACTGTCTGCTGGCGGACTGCATGCGGAATTGCAGGCCCATACTGCACATGTACAGTAGAGATCAGGTGCATGCACAGATTCTAGATAATCTGGAAAAAAAACACCCCCTGAAATCACTCTGCAGACCAACATTGAAGCCCATGTCTAGCAGGGCCACCATCATGGGGGAAAGTCAGGGCTGGAGTCCCATTCCTGGATAGAACGGCGCCCATCTGCAGTGGCACTGTGTGGCTGTGATCAAACTCCCCTGCTGTTTATAATCTCCATAAGCAAAGCTGTACTAAGATCAAAGATTGATTATGCTGTTTGTTCCAGTCTGAATATTTCTAGTCTAATGTATCGAGTGCTGAGCTGCTTGTGAGCCTGCCAGAGTGTGACAGTGTGGGTATGAAGCCACCCCCCCAAAACCTGTGTAATTTAAGAGTGTCTCAGTTTTATGGGATTCTGTGACAATGTGTGGCCATGACGAAGTTCAAACCAAGGCAAAAACCTAATCCTGGTCAAACTACACCACCATGCCAAATTTTGTAGAGCTAGGTACAAAACGCTGGCCATGCATAAAGGACAAACAGACATACACACACTTTCTTGCTTATTATATAGATAAATATAATGATACTTCCCATGAGTTAATACCCTTTATTATATAATTTAATGCTTGCAACATGAAAATTAGAAGAACTTTGAATAAACATTGAAATATCTTGTTAATGGATCAAATTCTGAAAACAATTTTATCCCAGTAAGAACTTTTTT
Organism: Taudactylus pleione; assembly: GCA_031769625.1. NCBI lineage: Eukaryota > Metazoa > Chordata > Amphibia > Anura > Myobatrachidae > Taudactylus > Taudactylus pleione. Next base: position 5,456,565 of record JAUIMM010000077.1, on the reverse strand, counting down.
TTTCTTTAGAATTGTAAGAATGTAAAAGATAATTATAGCACCAAGCATCCTTAGAATTTTTTATTTCGTCAGGATTCTTGTGGATTTTTTTTACATGTAAACATTGCAATATTTGTAAATTTAATACTTCTCAAATAAAGACATTCACTGACTCCAGCAATTTAAAAGATTATAACATTACAGTTTTAAGAATAAAATGGCCAACTCCATAATCTATTTGTTAAAATGCTCTTGTAGTTTGAAATTGTATTGTAAAAAAACAATCTTAAGTTATATATTCATGAGTACTGTATGTAAGAAATACTAACAGCAAAGAACCCTCTCGTTCCGCTTCTAAACACTTACTACTTCATCACAATAGCAATTCATGCTTTTAAACATTCAAATCTATGAAATATGTAACCTTGGGGGATACAGAAGGTAATTTACACAATAAGATTTTTAGAAACAAGATTTTTTAGATATTCACAATCACATATATTAACACCCCAGGGCCTCAATTACTTTTTGGAATTGCTACTTCTATTTGATTACCAACATTTGTAATTATAAATATTTCACAAGTTTAGACTATATTCATATTCATTCACATTTGAAGTATTTGATGACCTTGTATTTTTACATAATATGTTAGTTATGTAAGAACTGTATTCTGTACTATGTTTCATATAGCATATTATGTCTTTACAGAAATATGTTTTGTAATTTTGGTTATATTCAAAATATAATAAAATTATCTAATGCATCAATCTATAATAACATTTAGACCAAATTTTTAATTTAAAGTATTATTAAATAGTTTAATCCCCTAATAAATGTGTACTATGTAGCTGATACAGACAGGGATGTTTTTCTATTAATTTAAACCTAAAATGTGCTGTGATTAAATTTTCCTGGTCTGTATACAGTATTTTATCAATTACAGTTGATAGGGGTCTATTCATCATTGCATTATATCACTTGTGATGATTATGTTTTAAACATGCTGCGATTTGGAAAAGTGATACTTTTCCCCTTTCACCTGTCCCCACCCTCAGTACTGGTGCGGAACTGTTCTGTCCTGGCGGGTGTCCCGACCTGGAGGGACTCAGGAAAGAGCACTGTTGGTGGCTCCCAGCATGGTGGTGGTCTCAGGGGCCTGAAGCTCCAGCAACATTCCCGTCAGCTCTGGACACTGGCTGCTGCCATCTTGGTCCCTGTCTGCTCACCCAATGGCAGCCAGGCTAATGTCCACCTGACCGCAGCAGCCAATCACCACATGACCCAGGGTATAAATATCCATCACTGACAGCATTATCCTCAGCTTCATTTCTACTAGAAGTCCAAGGCTCCAGCTCCCTGGCTAGCTGCGGTTCTCCTGCCGGTTTCTGTTCCAATCCATCTCCAGTTTGTGCTATAGTCCGGTCCCAACACGGCTCCTGTTTGTGCTACAGTCTGGTCTCAATGCAGCTCCTGTTTCTGCTACAGCCCGGTCCCAATGCATCCTTGAAAAAACATTTTTAATAGCGAAACGTGCGTCGGTGGTAGCCCCGCTCTGTTTATATATCATTGTGATGTGTGATACTTAATCTCAATGTGTCTGAATGAAACTGTCTTATGTAACAGATAGAGAGTTAATGGAAATGACGCTGATGTTAACTCTGTGACAATACCTGCCTGATTAATACTACTTGATGCTGTCAGCCGCCTGCTTGATTCTTACAAAAGCTGCACTTTAGATAAATATAAGGCAGTTTACAAATGTGATATTGGTGGCAATTTATCAGTCTGAATAGCAGTAGGCAGATGGTGAGCTGTGAATGTATATTCATTAAACATCATATTACCCCCAGCCAGACATAGAACTCAAATATAAACCTTAATTTCAGTTATTATTATAAATGTGGGTTACACTACTACAAATCTGTGCACATGAGGCTATTTTACACCACTATACAGGCAGAGAGTGACTCTTAATAGAGTTCTGGACAGTCATTGATTATGTCTATCTGGAGATCCTTGCTGTGATACTGTCAGCCTGCTTGCATGATTCTTACGAAGTTACAAATCTGATATTATTGTAACAATTTACAAATGTAACAACTGTAGTGAATTGTTACTATATACACAGCAACAGTCAAAAGATACTGTATACCCTCACATTACCTTCAGGCGGATGAGCTGATTACATTGTATTAGACAAAAGAATATAGATTATATATATTAATTTTATAGTGAGATTTGGCCAACTCTCAAATAGTTAGTATATAATACATAATAATATACAGCATATAATCATCCAGGAAGGCAAATAAAATCAGGGATGGGTCTTCAGTGAAGAGTATAAATGATAGATAAATATAACATTATGACTGGTCACAATTATCTGAGCACACATTAATGGCAGGACTATTCAATTCACAGCATTTATAGGCAATCTATTGACTATAAATTTATTTAATTATAACAGTTTTGTGTGATATAAACTATTTATTATCCATACTGAAGGGATATCATTATTTAATAAGAGAAGGTATCCATGGAATTAGTGAGGTAAAAATTGAAATGTTTGAACCTCATCACTATACATTTTATTTCCGTTCATAAGTGATTGCCCACAGGAGAATAAATTAGAATTGAATAAGACACTGCAAATTAATCTGAGTAATATAATTGTAAAAAATACACAGTGGGACTATTCTCAGTTTTTATTTTCACAATCTTTATTTGTATTGTTATTCACAAATCTATGTCTGTATGCATAAGTTTTAAATATTTCTCTGTAAAATGTTTTTTTATAGAACAATAATAAAAGTTATATTTTAATGTACATTTAGTGCGCCACCTAAGACAATCCCTATTCTTTCTCTTTTGTTAGTAAGGTCTATTTGGGCTGCCCACAGGCAGCACCTCCTAATTAATCTTGAATGTCAGACCATACTGGTCATATGTAAATCACATGGGGTCATTCTCTCAATAAATTGAGAATGATACTTTAACTGGTGCAGCAGTCTTCCTTCATTTTGAGTATACAATCCAGCCCCAGCCAGTGCTACATTCTGATCCCAATCTGGCTCCAGTTTGTGCTATAGTTCAGTTCCAATTCAGTCCCAGTTGGTGTTATATTCTGGTTCCAGTCCCAGTGTTTATTTCCATAGCCCCTTTCTCCCAGTAATGTCCTGCTGCATAATATCATGTATATCCTTCATCTGTGAGTAAGAGCTATATTCACCCTTCCTTACTCCAAACCTCCTTAGCATCAGCAAACAGGTATCAGGGTCTCTCCCGGGAAGTCCAGAACCCCCAGTACTGACACTGTGTCCCTATGGATTTCCCCACCACTGCCAGTTTTTGTGCCCCCCAACCTGCTGCTACCAACGTCTGTGGCCCTTGTTAACCCCAATGCTGTATGTAACCCCCCCATGTCCTATGTGTCAAATCCCGCCTGCTGCTGTGTCCCGCTCCTCGGTGTCCACTCTGTTAGCCCCCCACCCCAAGTGTCTTCTCTCCTCCCCCTGCTGCTGTGTCCCATAACCTTTCCCCGATGTCTGCTCTGTCCTCTTTCCCCCTACCATGCTTCCACTCACCTGTCTCCACTCCTTCCAGGAGCGGCACCATGGAGTCTGAACAGGAGGAAGATCACAAGCAGGTGAGTTGGTCATATTACTGTGGTGTCCTTGAGCTCTCAGCTTCCAGAGTTCAACACAGCAGGATGGGATCTGAATAGTTCCCTCTGCTGGCTGCAGTGGCTGCCTTGTAAATCTTTGCAGGCTGCCATGCAAATGTGTGATGTAATGTAATGAATGTAAAGGCAGATGTGTGGTCTGTCCACTGGTATCCACTGTCAGCTGTTATCACTGAGCTCCTAGTTTTAATAAGAGGTTTAAGACTCAATGAGTTTTGTTATGCTCCTGAAGAAGGAGCTAAATTGCACAGAAATACATTAAGCTTTGAGCCTTGTATTGAACCTATTTAAATCACTATTTTCAAGGGGCTAAGTGATAATAACTGACAGTGGTTACCAGCAGACAGATCACACGTCCCAATCTGGGAATGAGTATACAACAGCGGACTTATTACCAACTTCACTGCAACCGTCCTTTAATCAGTAGTCGAGGACTGGAAACAGTAGCGGCATCAGACTTTTCCACAAGCCATCTTTTACAGACCGCGATCACACCAGGCATAGATATCCGGTGACAGCATGTAGCATCCACATCCTATACCGGTGCTCCGGAGCAGTGGCAGGGTACAAATCAATGGCAGCCTGTACCTTGCACGGTAACATACACAGACTAATGCATAAGTCTATGATCATTCAACAGTGTTGATCTGGTTACTGATGGCAACCACCAGAGCTTTAATTTTCTGGTCACTAAGGACACCTACCAGTGCTTCAATCCACTTCACAACTATATAAAATTTACTGATGATGATAATATCATCTTAGACTAGAGCATATACCTTGATATTGGAACTTTGTTTATTTAACAACAAATTACTTTCTCTACATAATACTTATATATTTAGACCAGCCATCGCAGAGTATTAGTAAAATTTTTGATGCAAAACACTGCTAACTCATAGTTACCTTTTTATGTGTCAACTAATTTAAGTGTTCTATATTGTATTCCATGTGCACTTTATAAATGGAGTCTCCTATAGTATATGTTATTCTTTGTATGAGATTGTGGTAATAAATACTAGTTTGACTATACAGAGATTAGTTTATGGGTATTAATTATAGGATTGCACAGTTAATTTGTTTGAATAGTGAATAATACTGAGCATGTGCCTGCTCCATGGTGGTGTCATTACAACACTGACGTAGCGTGCATCTACTGACATCATTGTGTTACCAATAATGGTGGAGAGGCAGCGATGCTACTCAAAGAGTGAACTCCTGATACTTATTAAAGACAGAATCAGGCCCCTGAAAAACAAAAGTGTATGATATTCTGCTTTAAACTTTAGGTGCCTATTACTGCAGTGACAACAGTTGATTCTGGGGTCTGGTTTTCAAATCGGAGATTGAAATATTTGGTGGACCTGAAATTTTGTCTCAGCCCTGGATACTGTTTTTTCCATGTAGGGCTATTTTTATCCTGTAAGTGTAATTTTTTTCAATATGTGTACATTGTATGGAGTGTTTTTACCCTGTTGGGGACAATGTTTTCTTTTTTTTCCTAATTTGTGTGTTTGGGATTTCTATGTATCTCTTTGGTTGAATAATTTGTTTACTTAGAAACTAGCATTTATTTTTCTATGCTAATTAAAATTATTACTGTAATTATGGATATACTGTAGTTGCAGTAGTCAGCTACCTCACAGGCTGCCAACATAGGAGCCAGGGCCAAGCCCCCTCTACAACCTAGTAAGTACTGTACTTTTGTTTTTTAAGAATGTTCATTATTGACACTAACAATTTACGCCTAGTACTGTACATCATCAGAAATTGGGGAATCAATTAAAAATAACTAATTTCATGTGGGAAAGATTATCACTGTTGCCCAGTGTAATTATTGTAGAGTACTATATTTTTGTATTCAGTTCTGTAGATTTCATCAGTGAAGCACTATCCACCCAGTAGTTATGCTGTGTATTGTATACCGTGTATTCATCTGCATGCCACAGAACTTTTGTAAAGTGACTAAGATGCCCGTGACTAAGACCTGAGCATTGAGGGAAGACACATATATAATAAAGTTTTTGTAATAGTATTATATTTTCTTCAGTCATTTTATATACAATAGTGTTTTACATTTATAAACTAAATGATTTTTGCTACTTTTTATAATACCCCCTTCATAACACCACATTCATTTATGACAAAGTGTGTTCTCTGAGCAAAATGCCAATAACATATATTAATTCCACTCTAAGTCATTTTCATCATAATGTCAATTTTGTCAACATTTTAGTGTTGATATTATAATTGTTAACATGTTTTAAGCTGCCAGTATATTTATATTTTGAGTCCATAGTGGACTACTGTTAGAATTACTAATGAGCCCCTTATTCTCATTTTCTAGCATGGGGAATGGAGTGTAATGGAGTGAAGTTTTGAAAGTTAGTGATCCAAAGAACTTCTCATTAGATAGCTAGATCTAATTGAATACAGTCAGAAGCTTAATGTCATCTTTGGTAGCAAGAAGACTCCAATGAGATAGTTGCTAAGGCAAGCATAAATAAATGCATATTTTTATTTGTTATTTAATGTCTGCATTTGTCTTTATGTAAAATGTTTAGTGTAGTATATTTACTAGTGTTTCTGTAAAGGGTTCTAAATGTTAGATGAGGACTGCTCATCTAACATGGCTGAGAGCCAGTGGGCAATAGGACCTGCCAACATGCGCTACTATGCATGCACGCCTTTACCATACATATTTTACAATTGGCATCCATGCTGTATGTACGTGCCCCAAAAACTCTCCATTGAAAGTCCTACAGTGTGAACCAATACCCTGTGTCACCACCACTAACCATAGGGAGCATACCACTATACATTACTAGGGCATACAGTATGTGCTAATACTAGCCCACACACTACAGCACACAGAATAACCTGTATGCTCCAAGCTGCATCTGGCACCAAATCTGCAACCTTTGCCTGTGTCTAACACCACCTGTTTCAATTTGGGTAATAAACCTTCAACCTGGTTTAGTTCTATTTCTGTGGGGTAAATGCCACTCCCACATCTACTGAGCATCCAGCCAAGAACCCCAGCACCCTACTAATAGGTTCTGAGCCCCAGGTCAATGGTGTTATCATTCAGCTAATAGGTTATGGGCCCAGCACAAGGCCACAATCATACATAACTCTGGCTGTCAGCATGTCCAGACACCCCAATGTAAAAGTTTACTATACCAAAAATACAGACTGCAGGTACATAATAGAATCTCAGTGAGTACAGAAAATCCCTTATTCACCTGTGTAAAAATGCACAGTGCAGTAAGCTTTGTGAAGCTTACAGGTTCAGAAGAAATTTATGCTTTATGGAATTTGCCATGTAGATGTAGTTAAAGCAGGAAAAACTATGCAATGTAGTTAGAAATTCCTCAATATAATCCAAGCTCTGACAAAGTAGACAGAGCTATGGGGATAATATGCCTAACTTTAAAACAACATGTATATTCCATTATCAATGGAACAATATGGGTGGTTATACAAATGGCTTATGAAGATAAAGGTCAAGACTCAAGATAACTTGAGTCATATTTTATTCTCTACAAAGCTTAGTGCTTACAAGAACATTAATGTGTATATAGATAAAATGTTATCCATCACTCATCATTTGATTTCAGTGGGCATCCTATTAGTCAACATTGAGGTTGCAATGGCAATGCTGCAAAACCTTATGCCAGAGTTTAATTCTTAGTAGTAGCTTTAAAGTCAAGTGCTGCAAAGCTATCAACAGAGACTGTACAAACTAAGCTACAGTACTGTAGTTTCAAGAGTACATACCTATAAAAACTAATGCTTAGAATTCCATTCTTTTGATAAAGAGCAAAAAGCCCCAAAAAGACAAAGTACAGATGTTTTAATTGTGACAAGTTGGCACATAAGCCTCAGAGTGCAGAGTAAGTGAATCAAGTGGCACCTACACACATAAACATTATAGCAGGAATGAGTCAGCATTAAATTTAGCAGATAGTTACCACAATGACTGCTGGTACATGGATGCAGGAGCCACAAGACACTTTAGCTACAATGAGAGTTGGACCAATTCATTAAAGCTGTGTGACTCAGTTAATAAAAGGGGAATAGTATACAAAGTCCTAGATTCTACAAAAATTGGGGCAATTACTGTACACTTAAGATTTAAAGGCAAAACAGTTGTTACAGACATAGAAGATGAACTTTTGTGCCTGTTCTAGAAATAAATCTAATTGCCATTAGTGTTCAGGAGAGGCGAGGATACAGAGTACATTTTGCAAAGGGACAGTGAGTTGTGTACAAGCAGCACCCCATTAACAACAACTGTATACCTTAAACACAATGGAATATCATGTGATGGTAGCTCCTGAATCCAAACAGTCAATGGAGCTATTTAAAAGGAGACTACATCACTTAGGGTACAATAATATACAGAAGCTTGTAGATGGCATGGTGATAAGGATATTTGTTAATAATCCTGAAAGACCAGTGTGTAAATGTTGTGTGAAAAGCAAGCAAACACATTGCACCATTCTAAAATCAGCATCCATACAAAATGTGCCATTGTAATTAGTGCATACAGACATATGTAGAGCAATGGAGGTGGAATCCATGATTGTGAATTGATACTTCATGACACTTATTGATGATGCTACCAGGTTGACTAATGTTTATTTCCTAAAGAACAAAAGTGAGGTTACAGGCAACATCAAAGAATACAAAAGTCTTGTAAAGAATCAGACTGGCCTGAAAGTAAAAGTATTAATGTCTGATAATGGTGGAGAATACAAAAATAAAGAACTGGACACTTATCTCAAAATAAATGGTATACAGCTTCAGCTAACTATTGACTATAAATATAAACCAGAGTCAAATGGCATGAGTGAAAGAACAAATAGAATGATATTTAAGAGAGCTTGAGCTATAGTGGGGGATGCAGAGCTTGAAAAAAGATTTTGGGCAGTAGCAGTTCAAACAGCTGTTTATATTAAAAAAAGTGAACACCTAGGGTGGCAGTCAAAGACAAGACATCATTGGAAGTTTGGACCAGAAAAATACCAACTATCAGTTATTTACATTTATTTGGATAAAGAGCATATGCTCATTCCCAAACAAAGAAGATTCCAATTCTAACCCATCTATCATGTTAGAATGATTTCAAAAGAGCAAAGGTTACAGATTGTGGGACAACAGTAAAAAAAAACTTTTAAAGTCATGGGACGTTGTGTTTCATGAGATTACTTTAGTTAAAGACAAGCAAGATACCATAACACTACAAAGATTTGTGATGTTAGACATGTCTGCAGCTGGAAGCATGCAAAGTCTCAAACAGTAAAAATAGATGACCAAGGAACAGTAGCTCCATGAGGAGCAACAAAGGAACATTTCCAAGAAGGTATAGTGAGGAAATTTCAGGATTTGTTTTCTGTGAATCTCATACAATCTGGGAACCAAAGCCAATTAGTGACTGGCAGCAGTGGAATCTGCTATAAATTCAAAAGATGACAGAAAGCATGAAATCTCTAAAAGCTGTGTGCCCAACTACAGGTGCCTTATCTGCTTGTAGAGAATAACTAAGTGTGTTCCATGTGTCTAGTGAAAGCAATTTTGCTGACATGTTGACAAAAGGGTTGACATTTCATGTCTTAAATGCTTTTTTGCAGGACTGGAATATATCTGAATTCTGATGTATGTTATTTGTCATGGTTGTCTGTGGTTTCTGATGTGTATTGTGACCCTTGGGTCTAGCTGAGGCAGGGATGAAGCTAAAACTGGGAGTTTTGATGAGATTTCTGTGCATGAAACCACCAGGACTGGAGTAGAACTAGGAGTAGAGAAGGGATCAGAGACTAGGTACTAATCCAGAGTGTAAACTGCAATCTGTAGCAATAAGGACTGGAACCGATTGTGGAAACCAAACCCTAGTACCTGATCCCAGGAACTAAGGGCTGACATCCATTACTGCAAACTCAGTAATAAAACCACTAGAGATTCAGAAAAGCAGTAAGTTACTGTAGACTGGAATCAAGAACTAAAGACTCGAAGCTGTACCCAGGAATGAGGAACTCAGGGTCTGATTGAGTACAGATCGCAATTGCAATCGCAGCTGCGCAATCGCACGCAATGCAGCTGCAAAAATATGCTAATTATTGCCACAGCTCAGCCAACCTCGCACTCCTGCGTATATATTGGTACCATCGACGCACATCGGCCCATTACACAGCATTCACAACAGGTCTGACTAACCGCAAAAACTACAAGTCTCAACATATGCTGCAAATGCAATCACAGTGGCTAATTTATGTGTTATACCATTAAACAGCGTTCAAATGGGAAGGCACGCCTGTTTTTTTCTGACCACCCCTAAACACTCACAGCCTGTCACTAAATCTGTGACAGATTCCTCTATGCACATGTAATCGCAGTGCAATTGCAGCACATGCGCAGTGTGGCTTATACTCACATGCGCAATGGCTAACAATCACTCGATTCTGCGTACATAGTTGCAACTGCAATCACTGCTGAATAAGGCCCTCAGTTCCTGCGAGCTGACTACAGGTGCACAGACCAGCAACACATACACTGAAAAACAGACCTGGAAGTGGAACCTGAGACCCAATGCTAATCCCAGTGACCAGATACCCATAACAGTGAAACCTGTCACCTACCATCAATGGAATGCTAGTAGAGATATCGGTGATCTGGGGTACTTGCAACATAGCAGGCACAATAGTGCAATAGGCCTTGATTTGAGAAACCAGGCTGTAGTAAATAGAATCTTAGCTGGAGCAGGAGCTGGAGCTGGCACTTCATTTAACAGGAACATATGCAGAAAACAGGAATAGAGCAGAAGCAACTGAAGCCCAGAGCCAGGAAATTCACATCAGAAGAAGTGAGTTGGTAATGTTCTGTAGTCCATTGCTGCTATATATAGGGTGCTCTCAGTGTCCATTTGCTGGCTGGGTCATGTGTGAGCTGTGACTGGAAACCGGTTGGGCTGGATCGGTCACCTGAAGATATCCAATATGGTCATGCCTAAGCAGCCACATAGTAAACACATTCTGGAGAAGTGATGCTCAGGAATACTGTGCACAGCCAACTGAAGTGTGGATTACTTGGAGATGGCACTGCTGGACATTATAAGTGAGGCTAAGACCCAATGTGCTATGTTTCATAACCCTTCTTGTTTTTGATTATTGGTATTATGTCTAATGTTGTGTGATGCTCACATTGTTTTTGTAACCAGAGGCAAGGGGAGGTGTTAGATGAGGAACTCTCAGTGCTACCTCTGTTAATGGCTGAGAGCTGGGAGGCACGAGGACCAACTGCATATCTTTCCGATAGGTCATACATTCAACATGCTACTGTGCATACTTGTCTTTACCAAGTGTATTTCTCCATTGGCGACCATGCTGCATGGGCACACCCCTGAGACTCTCCACTCCACAGAGCCAAAATATGCCCTACAGTGTGCAACAATAAACTGTGCAACTATCATTTACTATAAGGAGCATACACTACACACCACCAGGGCATATGCACTAAAACTACTGGTGCACTACAACACCCAACATACCCTAAATGCTGCAGGCTGGACACCATATCTGCAACAGGTTCCTGTCATATACCCTATGTCTAATGCCACCTGTTTCTATTTGGTTAATAAACAATCAACCTGGTTAAGTTACTTGTTGTGTGGATTAACCACCACTTGCACATCCACTGCATATCCAGCAAAATACCCCAGCACCCTGCTAATAGGTTCTGAGCAACAGGTCATTGATGCTATCACTGTGCTAATAACTATATCATAATTCATCATCTTATTTTTGCATCACTATTAGTTGTTAGTTTCTAGCATCACAAAGGTACTGTAGTAGTAAAATAAAAGATAAAAATTATGCAGCACATTTCATGGCATCCAGCCACTTCCTCAGGCAGTTTGATTTATTCTTAAGTATGTTTCTCTGGGAAATTTAAAACCACAATATCATTTGATATTGTCTTTGTTGGACAATCTTCCTTACTCAATTATGAGCTATCTTTATATATAAAATTCATTGGTCTGTTTGTTTGTCTTTTCAGTTATGCATTCAGACACCCCTGCACTGATTGTGATGAAACCAATGTGAGGTGGTCCAGTAGTATTCTGGTCAGGTTTTATGGGTGCTAGCGCCCCAGTTGAACCTCCCATTGGTGTACACTGGGCAGATCTTTGACCCGGGGAGCCTGTACTGGGGCTTCCAATGTTTGGATTTGGATGAAAACTTCACAGAGGGGTGACAATTGGTCTGGGATGCATAACTTACTTGAAGATATATACAATCATAAAAAGTAGTATAGATGTATGTATAAAAATCATTAGGAACAGGCATAAAAATAAAGACTAAAATAAAAAAGTTGGCATATCAATTATTATGTCCTATTTTATCATGTTTTACTGTTTTCAATTTACTAGGTTTTAAAATATTTTAAAATTATTTTTTGTAAGTTTTTTTATCAATTATTGTCTGCACTAGAGAAAAACATTATGTAATGTGTTTATCAGGGACAGTAGTTGTATGATATTTGATGCCTTTAAAATGTAAAAATTTACTATTTATTTACATTTATACAGTACTTGGTCACATTCTTTTGGCCACTCCTACTTTATATAATATAGCTCACCGTGTGAGTAAAAGGTTTATTGTTATATTGGTTGAAGCTAAGGCAATTAACAGGACAGTCCCAGAACACAGTTTAACTCTCCTTTTAGGACAGTAAGGGACAATCTAGTCACAGTTCTGCGCTACAGACACAATTAATTAGGTGATACCTGAACCAGGATTGTTGGTAAAACCTCCTTTAGTGCCATTTATATTTTTCTTTTTTCCTGAAGTTCAGTAACTGCCTGTTGATGATAATCTTGCCTATGCAGATGAGCAGGTGAGCAATATATTGGTATCATGAAAATTTTGTTAGGTGGTTCACGCTCTAAGGGGTCTAAAGTGAACCTCTAGCTGATTATCACACGGTAGGTATCCCAAACCTTCCCAAATTAAACATTAATGTAGAGGTGATGTGTAACCACTCTGAGGTCCTTTTGTTTTTAGTGTTATTTCTATTGCTTGTTTGTCTTGTATGTGTTAGTGAGGCACTCTACTACTATGAAGTCTTCAATATTATTAATCACTGCATGTTATATATAGTCCTGGTGTAATCCACCTTATATTTCTGTCGTATGGGTGTTCTTAAACACAAATGTTCACTTATATAACAGCCCAAATTGTATAACAGTGTGCAAAAACTTTAGGCTGAGTGTTCATCTGTGTATAGCTTCAGTCTATTGGTAACTTGTTTTGAACAGTCACTGTTCTTTTTATGTCATAACGTGGTGATCCATCATGTGCCAACTTAATATCAATGCTGATTAAATGCCACTCCACCTCAAAAGTCACAACAAAAACCAGGTATCAGGTACTGGTGGACACTATTACACAGTGTGCTTGGTAAGATGTATGGACTTGCCTGGGTTCTGCCGTTCCACTGCTGGTCCTCTGTATGTCCTTGTTCTCTGCAGTTGATGTGTGTGGGTATGAGGGGCGATAATATTATGGTCCAGGTAGACCTAGTATAAACTAACGTTGACACATACATTAAATAACTATTTTATTAACCTTTTCACATGCCAGCTCCGTGTTAAGGTCAGAATCAATGTGGATATACAAGCATAATTTATAACATTAAAATGGACATAACTCCAGGGTTATGCTAAAGTTCATGTCTCAATGTAATAAACTGTACCAGAGCGTTTCATCCCACGTGGGGACTTCTTCAAGGGCAGGTGATGTGGTGACCAAAGTATAAAGGTTTAAATACCCTGCTGTAATGTTCCAATTAGTCCCATTGCCAGTACTTCCGGCATCGCGGTCCTCAGAGTGTGCTGAGTTCAGTCACTAGAGCATGCTCTGTCTTCTGCCTGGTCAAGTGATTCGTGTATGCTCTGTGCGCTATGTGTGGACATCCCAGTGTTTCAGTTTTACTTCTCTGTTACACAGTCAAATGCCTATTTCTCTATTGTTCTGGTAACTCTCAATATAAGCTTCATGTTTCCAGGAGCGTGGGCGGCCATTTTGGGAGTAATGTTATGTGCTGCTATATGTTGCAGCAATGTGTATATATCATCCAGATATAGGAACCTTTGGTGTGCAATTTGTTTGCCGCATTATAATATCAATGAAAGGGAATGCAGTGGGCATATTATCTACTTTCTTTGTAGCGCATATGTTGTATAGTAATTATTATAGTATAGTAATTATTATATTTTATAGCAATTGAGTCTCTGAATGATATGTGAGCATTACCTATTTGTATGCATATGTCACACTTGGGGGGTTTACCCTGATAGCTTTTTACTGTATATGTCACTGGTTATATCTATCTTAAATTAAGTATTCAATGGAAATTACATAATTTAACTCAACTGATTTATATACCATGAATGAAATTATATGGAGTAAGGGTGAAGGGGGAAGATGGTACTGTGATCAAGTCCTGAGGTGGGTACATCAGTACCCTTGAAGTTTTGTCGCCTTGATCAATCAATGCCCTATTTACCACGTATACTATGATTGTATGTTTTTTTGTGTTATCTTTATGTTATTGTGCATGGTTGGCTAAATTCAAGCACATTCTTGTTAATTCATGATTAATCTACTAACATCAATTTGTATAAGGGATGAGCGGGTTCGAATTTACTTTGTATGGCTTCTTCCCAAATTTATTTTGTTCCTAATTATTGCTTTGTTTGGATCTATGTTAATGCCCTCTGGTTGTAGTGTCTTCATTTTGTATATACAATGACTTTCAATGTTATCAATTCTACTTGAGTGATCGCCCCCCCTCCAATTGAGTTAAACTTTTTCCAGCCCTGTAAATCTCAGGCCCTCAGGTTTGCAGTCATGTACCATTCTAAAATGGTCCGATACACTGTGTCCAACAAATCCTTTCTTAATGTCCTTTATGTGTTCGTTTACCCTTACTTTTAGACTCCTTATTGTTCTTCCTATGTACTGTATATGACATCAACATTCATGTACATAGATGATATTGTTGCTATCGCAGGTGATGGTATCTTTAATCCTATATCTCTTATTGGTAATTACTGCCACTACCTCTTTTGTAGGTGTGGTACTCCTATACCTTAGTTGTTTACATGCTTGGCACTGACCACAATGGAAAAAACCTGTTCTAACTGGTTGACCATCCAGGGTGTATCTCTTATTGGTAATTACTGCCACTACCTCTTTTGTAGGTGTGGTACTCCTATACCTTAGTTGTTTACATGCTTGGCACTGACCACAATGGAAAAAACCTGTTCTAACTGGTTGACCATCCAGGGTATACTGTTTTTGATGACTCTTGTTTTTCATGTGGTTTACCACTATTTTTTTCCCTAGGTCCATTGCCTTTCTGAACATAATGTCTGGTTGTGTTGGCAGTAGAGTATGTAATTTCTCATCCATGTGAAGTAGGGCCCAATGTTTCTTAAGGATTTTTTTAATCTTCGGTGCAGACCTTGTGTATTTGGTTAAGAAATATACCTTGTTATTCTCTTTTTGAGATGTCTTGTCTTCATATTCAAGAAGGGAACCCCTTGTGTTTGTTAGTGATTTGTTGAAAGCCTTTTCAACTTGGTCCATATCATCATTTTTTTCTTTGAACTGTTGTTTCAAATTGTTCCCATGTTCCACAAAGTCTCCCATACTTGAACAGATTCTTCTCACCCATGTGAATTTACTAAGCGGCATGATATTAATCCAATTGGAATAATGGTTGCTGTCTGCTCTGATGTAACTATTCATCCACTTTTTTATAGTGTGTCTTTGGATGGATTTTGTTGTTCTTAATGAAAATGTCTATATCTAAAATTTGGACTTGGTTTTGGCTATATTGTGTGGTGAACACAAGATTTCAGTCATTAGCATTTATATGTGTCAAGAACGTTTGTAGGGATAATTGTCTGCCTTGCCATATGAAAAGCACATCATCAATATTACATCTCCAGAGAACCAAGTTTGCCCGAAACTCGCTGGAGGACCAGATGTTGTTGTTCTCCCAATGACTCATAAAGAGATTTGCGTAGCTTGGGGAAAACTTGGTTCCCATAGCTGTACCACAACGCTGTAGATAGAATTCATCCTTGAACCACATATAATTGTGGGTGAGGATGAATTCTATCAACTGTAAAATGAAATCAATTTGTGTTATATCCAATTCTGGATCTTGTTTGAGAAAATATTCTGTTCTTTCCAGGCCCTGAGTGTGGTTAATAACTGTGTACAGTGATGTTACATCACTTGTAGCTAACCAACAGTCTTTTTTTCAGTTTATATTTTGTAAAATATTGAGCACTTGCGTGGTTTTCCTTAGGTATGATTTCTGTTTCTTTATGTATATATCTGTAAGTAATGGTCTATTTATTTGGGCAATGAAGACGTTAATGAATTTATACCAGATGTAATGGGCCTTCCTGGTGGGTGTGTAGCATCCTTATGTATTTTAGGAAGGTAGTAAAATACCTGAGCATAAGCCCACACTCCTGGAGACATGAAGCTTATAGTGAGAGTTAGCAGAACAATAGAGAAATAGGCATTTGACTGTGTAGCAGAGAAGTAAAACTGAAACACTGGGATGTCCACACATAGTACACAGAGCATACACGAATCACTTGAACAGGCAGAAGACAGAGCATGCTCTAGTGACTGAACTCAGACCACTCTGATGGACCACAATGCCGGAAATACCAGCAATGGGACTAATTGGAACACTACAGCAAGGTATTTAAACCTTTATACCATGGTCACTACATCACCTACCCTTGAAGAAGTCCCCACGTGGGATGAAACGCGTTGACACAGTTTGTTACATTGAGACATGAACTTTAGCATAACCCTGGAGTTATGTCGCTTTTAATGTTATAATTTATGCTTGGTATATCCACATTGATTCTGACCTTAACACAGGAGCCAGAGCTGGCATGTGAAAAGGTTAATAAAATAGTTATTTAACGTATGTGTCAACATTAGTTTTTACTAGGTCTAGCCACACTCACACACATCAACTGGAGAGAACAAGGATGTATGGAGGACCAGCAGTGGAATGGCAGAACCCGGGTAAGTCCATACATCTTATCGAGCACCCTGTGTAATAGTGTCCACCAGTACCTGATACCTGGTTTAGTTGTGAATTTTGAGGTGGAGTGGTGTTTAATCAGCATTGATAACAAGTTGGCACATGATGGATCACCACGCTATGACATAAAAAGAACAGTGACTGTTTAAACAAGTTACCAATAGACTGAATATATACATGAAAACTCAGCCTAAAGTTCTTGCACACTGTTTGAACTGATATATAAGTGAACATTTTTATTTAAGAACACCAGTGTGACAGAAATATAAGGTGGATTACACAAGGACTATATATAACATTCAGTTATTAATAACATTGAAGACTTCACAATAGCAAAGTGCCTCACTAACACACACAAGACAAACAAGCAAAAGAAATAACACTAAAAACAAAAGGACCTCAGAGCACTTACACATCACCTCTATATTAAAGTAAGCAATATATGCCTGTTTTGCACATACTATGGTGCAGGAGAAAATACACACTGATGAAGATGTTTTTTGAAAACTATTCCCATATGCTGTCAATATAAAGGTATATGCACATGCTGTATGTGTGGAAATACCCTATTTTTCTGAGTACTTTTCTGTTAAGTAATTTAAGACCATTTTATTTCCAACTATGTGGCATACATTTATAATTTATATATTAAATATACATTAAACTCTAATAAATTGCTTCTCTAACAAAGTAATATAGCTATAATTACTATTAACAGTATACAATGCAATAATTAACTGATTTTAATATACAATTGTTTTAATCTAATTAGCATGACTTTATGTGTTGTGTTCTCTTTGTAGCATAGCCTACTTTTAAACTGTATTCTCTTCTTTAGGCAGAGAAAAGTCAATTCAACACTACCACCTAATGGCTTTCTGTTATAATGCATTCACAGACACTAACTTGGCAAACATTAAGGTTTCATGAAAGCAAAAATAAAAGCATCAGGAAATGTTTTTAGCAAAGGTTTAATTACCCACATAAAAAATGCTCTGACATAATCACTCAGTAAGTAATTATGAATAATTTAATGTCAGTACTGAATTCAAATAGAATAAAAAAGGTTATTGATAATATTTAGTTACAGTAGCAAAGATTACATCTGCTCACACAAAGTTTTGGTGCAGTATATTAATGATCACAAATGTTAACTCAAGAAGTGGAATATAGTTGGATCAATATATAAAACATTATACAAAACATTATCTTTATATTTAACTAAAATGAAAATCATAAAAATATTAAATATTTATATAATCTAAATGCAGTAAAGTGATGAGAACATACAAATTACACACCACCAATTACACACAGATGAAGCAGACTTTGATGTACTTTCTGTAGAGCACTACAATGGTCACTTCAATAGGTAAAGTTTGAAAATAGTATTAATTACTGAATCAAGTGATCACAATGCACTACTGCAGACTGCTGCATTTACACATACAAAGAACATAGCATGTAAACATTCTGGAGAAAATTTACCAAATTCAGCAAGGGATGCCCTGGGCCAATCATAGGTAGCACTAGTCACCTCCTGCTTCCCCTGGCTGGTGGGTACCAGCTTTAAAAAAAATGTGACCCCCTATAGCGTTGTGCCCTTACTATACTAATAATTGTGATGTGTGCTCCCTTTATTATAATAAAGGAGGCACTTATCATAAAATATGTGCTACTTCTTATAATAAAGACTATACAGTACATCAGGCTGGACTGACCATCTGGCAGTTCTGGCAAATGCCAGAAGGGCCGATGGTTAGATGGGCCGGTCCGGCCAGTGCAGCCAACAGGGTGCTCGGGCTGCAGCAGAATTCCCAGCCACAGCACTCTGTACATCCAGTGTTGTGGATGCCTGATGGATAGAGACCTCCTGCCCCGCTGTGCCCATGCAACAAGCTACCCGCCGCCATGCCTCCAGTCCAATATCAATAGAGTAAATGCAGCTGGCAAGCGGTGTTATGCAGTGACTGAGCCAGCCTCCCTCAATCCCCCTCTCATTGTGCCGGCCAGGAGGAATGACATGACGCGGTGACATCATCATGTGTCTGTCTCTCCTACCAGCTGCCACTCGAAGAGGACAACGTCGAGGAGCCACTGTGAGAGGAGTTAGAGGACAGACCCACCCGGATGCTGGTATCAGTGACAGGCAGCAGGGAATGGTGAAGGAAGAAGACTGCATGAGGAGTGCAAGAGAGGTAAGTTGAGCTGCATGAGGGGTGAAGCCACATGAGGGTAGATAAACTGCAGAGGACAAATAAACTGTGTGAAGAGGGCCCTGGGGGGAGTTGTGCAAGGGGGAGATGGTGTGTCAGGGTGAGAGCTGTGTCAGATGAAAATGGTGTGCCAGGAGGAGATGGTGTGCCAGGAGGAGATGGTGTGTCAGGGTGAGACCTGTGTCAGGGGAGATGGTGTGCCAGGGGGAGATGGTGTGTCAGGGGAATATGGTTTGTCAGGGTGAGTGCTGTGCCAGGGGGAGATGGTGTGCCAGGGGGAGATCGTGTGTCAGAGGGTGATGGTGTGCCATGGGGAGATGGTATGTCAGGGGAAGATGGTGTGTCAGGGGGGAATGGTGTGTCAGGGAGAGAGCTGTGCCAGGGGGAGATGGTGTGTCAGGAGGAAATGGTGTTTCAGGGTGAGAGCTGTGTCAGGGGGAAATGGTGTGCCAGGGGGAATGGTGTGTCAGGGGAAGATTGTGTGCCAGGCAGAAATGGTGTGTCAGGGGGAGATGGTGTATCAGGGGGAAATGATATGCCAGGGGGAGATGGTGTGTCAGGAACAGATGGTGTGTCAGCGGGAGAGCTTTGTGAGGGAGATGGTGTGTCAGGGGGAGAGCTGTGTGAGGTATATGGTGTGACTGTCAGTGGGTGATGGTGTGACTGTCCAGGCCTAGGAAAGATGGTTTGTCAAGGGAAGAGCTGTGTGAGGGAGATGGTGTCACGGGACAGCTGTGTGATGGAGATGGTGTGTCAGGGGGAGAGCTGTGGGAGGGATAGACTTTGGGCATGGTGGCTCACTTTGCTCACCACAGGTTTATATTGCCCCTCTATGTCCACGTGAATAGTGACGAATGATGTTGGACAGTAACTGATGACTTCAAGGTACATCTAGGGAAAGAGATCTATCCACTTGCACAAGGGTTATGGTGTTGGGGGTAGAGCTGTTGGCATAATGTGTTATGGACATTACTGTGTGGCATTACTGTGTTATAAGGAGCATTGCTGTATTATAAGGGGCATTGTTGTATTGAATAATTTTTTTATAAGGGGCACTACTGTGTGGTATGTGTTATAAGGAGTACTATTGTACTGTGTCCCATAATGTGAATGGGATCTGTGTGGCATTAACTTAATGGGCTCTACTGTGTGGTGTAATGTGAATAAGGTGCATTACTGTGCCATGAAATGTGACTAATGGGCACTACTACTGTGTGGCATAACTTGAATTAGGGATACAATTGTGTGGTCATGCCCCTTCACAGTGAGACCACATCTGTTTTTTTTCTATGTGCAGTTTCCCTTTCTATGGTTGTGGATGGTGTCACCAATGTATCTATGTACATAGGGCACACAAGGGTCCTCCTTACACACATTATGCCACACAATAGTATTCCACACACAGTAATGCCCCTTAAAACTCATTATGCCACACAGTATTGCACCTTAAAACACATTATGACACACAGTAATGCCCCTTAAAACACATTATGCCACACAGTAATGTCCCTTACAACACATTATGCCACACAGGAATGCTCCTTAAAAAACATTATGCCACACACAGTAATGCCCCTTAAAACACATTATGCCACACACAATAATGTCCCTTAAAACACATTTTGCCACACTGTAATGCCTCTTAAAACACATGAAGTGTCTATATGTCTCTTCTCCAACCAGCAGCTTCAACCTCCCCGCCATGCCCTCTAGCAGCAGCTCCGTGTCTACTCTCCCACCAGATTATACCTCCCCTGTCCCTATAGAAGCAGCTCCCTGCCCTGTCTCCTCTCCAACCAGATCATACCCCCCTATCCCTATAGCAGCTGCTCCCTGCCATGTGTCTCCTCTCCCACCAGATTTTATCCCCTATCCCTGTAGCAGCAGCTCCATGCCATTAATATCCTTTCCCATCCAGATTATGCCCCCCTGTCCCTATACCAGCAGCTCCCTGCCCTGGGTCTCCTCTCCCACCGGTGCCTTATTTCAACATCTCCATCTCCCCCACCCCCACTCACCTGCTATGTCTACCCTGTCCTGGCCCCAGCTTCTTTTTGTGGCTTCTCAGTGGCGGTGATGGCATGATGTCACATACGACATGCCGCAAAAGACACAGCTGGGACATCATGCAGGCCATACCACAGTGACTGGTATGAAGGGCAGACCACTGGTGAAGGAGGAAGAGGAATAGTGACAGAGTTGGAAACTGAGGAGGGGAGGCTGCCCCACGGGCCCCCCCTCGGTATCATTGGTTGCACTGGCCCTTGTGGCATTTGTGAGAACTGCCAGAAGGGCAGCCTGGCCCAGGACCCCAGACAAGTTGTCAGGTAGGGCACATGTTACTACTAATGCTGCTGTTGGCTGATGTTGCACTCAAGAGGTGGATATGTTTCACTTTTGGCAAAAATTGACAGTGCACTTATGTAGTCATATGGTAGTATTAATAGCTTCCATTTTCTTAAGCACACTTCAAAATCATCCTCATTGTGTTGGATATGTCTGACTTATATCCAAAATGGCAACAATGACAAGGGGAACAGCAATATGTCAAACCTGGCATGCCTACATGGTAGTAATGTGATGTAAAGCATTGTAACTATGGAGGACATGGTGTTTCAGGGTGAGAGCTGTATCAGGGGGAAATGATATGCCAGGAGGAGATTGTGTGTCAGGGGGATATGGTGAGTCAGCGGGAGAGCTGTGTGAGGGATATGGTGTGACTGTCAGTGGAAGATGGTGTGACTGTCAAGGGAAGATAGTGTGTCCAGGCCTTGCTCCAAAGACAACCCCTGGCCATTTCCCTCCCCCCCAATGGCAGCAACATGCCTCCATTTTAGGAATGGAGACTGTCACTGCCAGCTCCCAGAAATGGAAGCAGACTGTCGATCATGGATCGCAGACCCACACTGCACATGCATAGCACAGGTCTTGCGGTAGCGCAGAATGGTTACAATTGAAGATGTGCGATAACCATCAGGTTAGCGTACATATTTAATTTAGCCCCTATGTTGGCTAGATAACTTTAAACATGATGGTAAAGCATCATGTTTAAAGTTGCAAAGCTGGCATGGTTACAAATCTTTACATCACATTACTACCACATCGGGCTGCCAAGTTTAACATAATGCTGCCCCCCTTGTCATAGTCAACAGTCTGAATGTTGATAAGCTAACTACATCCTTACTCATCAACTTGCTCATCCAATACATGCATCATTATCGTCACAGAATAGGGAAAAATGCCAAGATAACATCCTTAGCTTTTAAATCATTAGGCTGGGAAATGGGGAGGTGATTATAAGGAGCAGATTCAGAAATGTCACATATACAATTTAGATACTCCTTGGGATTATATAAATGTTTACTTTTCTCATCGGCCTTAGGGCCTCATTCAGACCTGCTCGCAAGCGCTGAGCGCTCGCCAGCGGGTCGATGTTGAGGCACTGGCCCGTGCGCAAGCCCCGGAGCGAGAGAGAAATTCTCTCGCTCCGGGGCTCACTACAAAAGGGGTGCCTGTCGATGGTGATCAACAGCTCGCACTATATTGTAGGCGGGGTGGGGGGTTGGCTGGCCAAACGGAGTTATTCCCGAAGGAACGCCTGCCATTTGGGGGCGGTCCCACTGACATCACTCATGTTGTCAGTGGTGAGCTTCCGGCTCTATTAGAGCCGAAAGCTCACCGGTGCTTGCGGCAGACGAGACCCTACCCTACAAGGGACTCGTCACAAGCCCCGATGGTCGCGATGGTCTCGACCATCATGACCATCAACCTGGTCACTCGCTAAAGCTGTGGTTGGTCACCCACAGCTTAGCGTGCGACCAGGAGTCCGTATTTTAAATGTGAAGCGGCCACCCTCATTTAGAGTGAGCGGAGTGTTCTTTTTATGATTATATACCTTTTATAGGGGAAAAACTTATATTTGGAGATAGAAGGTAATGTATGACAAATTTCAGACATTGCAGGTGGGTGCTCATTTTACTACTGGTACAAACAATAGCAGGAGGACCAGTACTATTAAAAAGTGACCAAAGAATTGACAAAAAAGTTAATCACATTGGCAGTGGAGGGTTGTAAGGGAGGCTCCTACAGGCGATCTTGACTCTTCCAGGTGATGCCGGACCCGTGACACCATCTGTGCCCTGGAAGTTAATAATACGCCTGTTAACATCTGAAGTTCGTTAGACTGCTACTTCCGCCATTGTGGATTGTGTGATTTTATTTAATATGTTGACCTGTTTGGTCTAATACATTTTATAGACAGCATGTACCATGTTTTATATTTTTAATTCCCATGTAATATGGATGGAGAAATGACCCATAACAGAAAGTGAGCATTGAAAAGGGTGATTGTGTGGCACCTAATTTTCTATGCTTTTTTCCACTGGTTGTGTGAAAGTTTATATATAAATTGGAGGGAAAAAAAGTAGAGAAAATCATCAATATATTTTAGCATGTGTATTTAAAAAATTGTTTTCAATGTTTGAAAATGTTTATAACAGACTGACTAATGTCCTTGGATACTTGTAGTCCATCAATTGGTTCCTTATTTATATTAGTCCAAATCCATTGACAAGCAGCTGCTGATGTGTTTCAATTAATAATTTATCTTTTTCAAGCAAACTTGGTCCCCTAATTTCATTAGACAAGTGTCTAATAAAACTCCTATCTCTAATCACAATATGCATACTCCAGTGTTTTGGTTTTAATTCATCATGGTGTTTTGGTTTTGGCAAAGCCACCTTCTAGTGTTTTGGTTTGGATTCGGTTGTGGTCCGGGTTTAGATTCCTTAAAAATAGATAAAACAGCTATTTTGGACCTGTTTACATGCAATTCAAAACTTGAGTTCAGTTTTTAAACTGAGTTACGAACTAACTGCAGAAACTAACCATGATTTGGTTCGACTCTAGACCTAAAAGTGATTCCTAACTAGGACTCGATTTGACTCGGAACCCCTTAATTTGAGTGTGGTCATATTTCAGGAAAACTGAACCGGACATTTCAAGTTACAAAAAAATGATTGCATCTAAAACTTTTGTGACTTATTAATGATGTACAGTAAGTGTACTAAATATGCACTTACTACAATACAGTACACATCCCAATGAGTTTCTTTAATATTTCATGAGAGATCCTACAAATAGGATTTCTCTTGAGTTATGATTGAAGATTGTCATTTATATGTGCTGATAAATAGTGGTAATATTAATTCCTAAAATGATTGGTCTCCCTGGTGGATTGCATGGATTTCTATGAATTTTGTGGATAACAAATATATCTCAAGGTTCAGTGTACAAACCATTAGATGTATTAACCTGAGGTTTCACAAACAACCTGAAAATATAATGGATAAAAATGACCATCAAAAGCATTGGTGCAAAATGGCGATTACTTATGCTTGTATTAGTATATAGAATTACATTGTTTGTTTGCTAGATTTAAATTATTGGTCACTATTGTCACATTGTGAACAAACCCTTGACACTTGAAACCTGGTATATGTATTGTACACTGAGGAAGGGGCCATTGATTTGCCCAGAAACATTTGCCTTTTTTATGATGTG
The DNA here is from genome assembly GCA_031769625.1 of Taudactylus pleione. Taxonomy (NCBI): domain Eukaryota; kingdom Metazoa; phylum Chordata; class Amphibia; order Anura; family Myobatrachidae; genus Taudactylus; species Taudactylus pleione. The sequence continues at coordinate 5,431,977 of JAUIMM010000077.1, read as the reverse complement.
TACCTGTACATCTTGTTGAATTTAAAAAAAAGGTATTTTTTTAGAAAAAATTTAATTGTTGGTGTATAGTCTTTCCTTTTACTTATTTTGGACATGTCCGAGCAACCACTATTGCTGCTGATATCTGCAGCCCAAAGATATCCTGCTTTTGCTCTTCACATCTTCAGTCTACACTTCATGCTTTTTTTAATAGATCTGTAATGCACCTTGCAATAATTTCATTTAGAGAGGTATACTGTCACAACTCTATGTTTCTGCAGCAAGTACTGTACCATGGTGTGCATTCCAGCATGTCTGGTATTGAAGTTCCTTCAACACCTGTATTCCTGGTCCTACATTCATAGACTCTGTTTAATCTGGCTCAGCCTTAGAAACCCTTTCCAGATCTTTGGGGTTTTTTTCAGCATCATCCTGGTTTTCACTGGTCCCAGTCTGTCTCTGTATCTGAAGTGAATTTCAGTCATGTCCCCTACCATTTGGAAATCTAGAATTTCCCTATGCCTTATGACTTTTGCAATGCATTGGATATCTTGCAGGTATTATTGATTTGCACTTTTTAGTTTTTTCTGTATTTTTTCAGCAAATAGAGTCGGGTATACATACACTAAATAATAACTGGGCTGAACAGCCAATTCCCAACTGCTGGTTCCAATTATTGCAGTGAGTACACAGCACCCAGGGTGAATTATCATTTTGATTGGCTTATCTCATTTGGACTAGTGCATTATATTTGATGGTAATAATGAGCCTGGGGCATATTTATAATGGGTGCAGGGTGTGTGGTGCACACAGGCCCCACCGCACACCCTGAACACATATATATTTTAATACTTACCTCTCCAAAGTCCCATGCCGGCTGTAGCGCTGCACAAAACACTTGGAAAAGACTAGTGCCCAGAGACTACTGCTGCTGTCAGTGTGCAGACGGCCGCCGATGAGAGAGGAGGGACTGCACCCGGGCGCTCTTCTCTCTTAATACACCTCTGTAATGAGCCAATATCATGCCACAAATATAATATGTATGTAATCGGTCAGACATAGTGCATATAAAAAGTCACCTCAATGATCTCTAGGGACATTTATCATTTGGATAGGAAGAAAAATTGAATAGCTTGTACACTGGAATTGGATGTTCTCTGGATCATTTTTTCTCTCAGAAAAAAAAGATTGTGGATCATTTCTCAAGTCTTTCAGATGTGTACCTAGCTTAAGCTGTCATATTCAATTCTCAAATTTCACTGCATGGGAGCATGTTCTCACAGGTATGTGTGCTCCCGAAACCCATGGTATTCAATATAGAAAAAATTATTTGAAATTTTTTTTGTGGCCAAAACCCACGGGGGAGAAAAGAAAAGATGCATCCATGGAACACCCGTGCGCTCTCCTAAAGTTCTTGCCACCTCTCTCTCTGCTGTGCTCATGCCCTGCACTCCTTACAGTGACTGGGGTGGACACACACCTGACAGATCTCACACACACTGGGGGTCTCACATACTGACAGGAGGTCATACACATGACAGCGATCTCAAAAAGCCTGTGAAAGACCTGACTTCAGCATCTTCCGCATGGAAGTGGTGTAGGAAGGCAATGCTGCCAGAAGGTAAATATTTGGACTAATTAAGCTAATTGGAAACTTCCAATTTCTTAATTAGTTATTAGGGAGGGTGCTTCAGGGGTTCTGAAGCAAGTCCCAACAAAGTTTCCTAACAATAACGAATTTAGGAATAATTTTACTTTCTCTGAAGGTGCTCAAAAAATTGTGCTCCCAAAAAAAATAATAATCTTGCACCCAATGGAATACTAAAAATTTTGCACCTACAGGACAAATCCCACTGCACACGATTTTAGGAAAATACACACCAAATTGAATATGCCCCATGATGTTTTGTACTTAACTTGCAATTCACTCTTGCATATTTGTTTTTATTTAGACATGTTAAATAAGCATTTCAAATCTGTTTGTTGTTTGTCAGACTGTAACAATTCCTCTTACAGTATATTAAATTAACTTTGGATGTATTAGCTGTTTTGTTAAAAATAAAACCTTTACTACAAACTACAAAATTCAAACCAGGGTAACTTATATGGTAGAAAGCATTAGTAAGTGGATGAGAAGCAGCAAAAGCTGCAAAATATAATGAAAGCTATTTATTAGCATAGTAAAGAAAAATGTAAATAAATTAGTTGTAGCTACTTTAGTTTAGGCCCCTCGTTATATTATACTAAAAACAAGTTGTGGATAGGGTATTTTATTCAGAGTCCCGTAAAGAGAAAATCGTCAGTAATTGCTGCTTTTCAATGAGAATGTCAAATGTCATATGGCATGAACCTGATACATTTACTGACATGAGCCCTTCTATACAATTTACTTAGTAGAAGTCTACAAAATCTGGGGGATTATTTGGACAATGATTTTTAAATGTAATGTACTTCTTTAGATAGTGCACTTCCTATTTCAAATAACAGATCCCATACCTATAGTTAGTGATACATTTTTATAGTAATGTATTACAAGCTATTTTATTTATATACAGTATTGCTACATATTATGCTGTGCTTTACAGAGATCTTTATTCATACCAGTCACTGCTTAAATGGAACTTACAATCTGTGTTCCCAACACGGACAGATACAGTCACACTAGGGTTAACTTTGTCAGAAGCCAACTAATGTATATGGGTTAAACATTCCTTTTGAAAAATAGGGATCTGGTCTGTATAGCATGGTTATCTCAGTAATAAATTGTCAGACCAAAACAAAATATAAAAAATAGAAGCCGTTAGCATTGTCAACTAATAAAAAGTTTCATTAAAATTAATGTAGACAAACCCATTATATATGTAATAAAGGTGCCTGCAGTTTGAGAACACCTGGACTATGCACAGCTTTATATAATTAAGATTTGGCAGTCTTGTGATGTTTTGCCCAGAGTATCTAACTATGTGGAAGATGCAGGTCATTGTCTTTTTCTGAAACTATATAAACTCTATATTTAGTATTAGTTAACATTATAACAGCTTACTTTATACAGCTATTTGTTTTTATAACTACCATCTGGTCACTGTTGATCATTTTTATTTGTCTTTGGCTTACTTTAGTGTGTTGTATTGTAACGTTATATAGCTTAGAACAACAATTTTCACAGCTTTATAAAATCATTGCAACAAAGAATGACATTGTACTGTAGGTTCGAACACACTTTATATTCCATGCCCTTCTTCAAGTGAACAAGGCTTTGGGGAATATTCACTACCACTCACAATGATGTTTAGGTAACTACTGCTGGTATTTAACACTACTGTGCTATGCAGCGAGTGGTAGGGTTATTTTTAGGCAGTGTGTTTTTGTTTCTCAATCAATTACACACATGATCTTAAAGGCAGGTATTTCCCCTTTTTCTTGGGTGCCTATCTACACCTTGATACTTCAGATTGCTCTTCACAGTCGTAGTTGGCGGCTGAATCACTCTATTCTCTTAAACCCAAACAATGAGATCAAAACAGCAACCACTGAATATTTTAAGCTTAATTCAACCAACGCTCTTTCACCTGCTGTTATCTGGGAGACTCATAAAGCCAATATCGGAGGTGCGTTTATCAGTAAGGCCTCAGACCACAAAAAATGCTTTCAACAGGAGATCTTTGCAATGGAAACTGAGATTGAGAATATCACAAACCCAGCATAAGCAATCCCCCTGACATGATTTACCAGAGCATACTGATTAACTGAAGGGTCACTATTTTATCCATTAGAACAGCTTGCATGCTCTAAAAATTCCAACAGCACTTTTATGACAAAGGGGATAAAGTGAACTATATTAACAGCCAAACATAGGAAGAAACTCTCTACCAGATTTATTTCCAAAATAACTCCATCTCCTGGCGAAACCCAAACTACTATTAAAGGTCTTAAATACTCCTCATCTTAAAAAGGCTTACACCACAACTTTATAAAAAACTCTGATAATACCAGATGTACGATTGATTTAATAAATGTAATTTACACCCAGACAGCTCCTGCCTTGGTGCTTGCATTAAACACTTAAGAGGAATTTGACCGCACTTTTTAGCTATTTGTGTTCTGAGTCCTTGGACTATTGGGCTTTGAGGTTAAGTTCCTTGAAGTAATGAAGGCTCTATATCACATTTGTAGAGCTACAGTGTCAGTCAATGGTGTGTATTCCTCATGGTTTTGTGTTTACAATAGAACTCAACAAGGTGCCCCCATCATTTACACACTAATAATTACCTCTGGCAGCCAAGATCCATACTAACCTAAACAACCATGGAGCCTCTCTTGGTGCTCATGACCATAAGATCGCCCTCTATTTGGCCAATGTTATTTTGACTATCACAGTTCCACCCAAATCTCTCCCCTCTTTTCTTCTGACTATTGAAGAATATGGATCTCACTGGCTACAAATAATCTCCCAGAAAACAGAAATTTTAGATTTATATCTTTCTGACTCTATTCTGTCTATTCTGTCCATACTTACACAAAAATATTACTTTTACTAAACATAATCATCAATGATTTTAGGCCAATTACCCTCATCTTCATTATCTCATCAAGTTCAACTTGGAAAGTTGGTGCAGTCAATACATTTCTTGGATAAGCTGGATGAATTCATTCAAAAAGAATGTCCTTCCCAGGTTACTCTTTTCCAGACCCTTCCAATTCATGCAACATGTATTAAAATTCCTAAACAAACTTACAACAGTTCATATTGTCAAAGTAAAGGCCCCAACAGGTTGCAGGAATTATAGAAACAATTTCAGGATGGGGGTTTGGGCATTACTGACTTCAGATGTCATTATTTAGTGGCCCAACTCAGCCAGTGTGTCTGCCCTACCCCAGAAAGTGTCTGGTCTGTAATTGAGGCTGACATGCTTGGTCTCTGCTCTGCCTTCTCCTTTCTGTGGATCTCACAATACCAGCATCTGAAAACAATCCTTAAATATCCAACCAATCACCATTCTCTAGTGATATGGGACTTCACCAATCACAGTTTTTTTTATATAGCTCTGTATCCAAGTCCTCTCATACCACTTGAAAACAACCTGAACTTTCCTCCGGGACTCTCTTTTTTGGAATTTAAGCCCTGGCTGACAGGTAAAATCAGGATTTTCTAGTGGCTTCTCCTTCCCATTGTGCTCAGATCTCAAAGATAAATATTATATTTCTGATAAAAAAATGTATCAATTCCTACAATTTCAGATATTTTCATAGTGTGTTCAAGTAACATTTAACTCACAGACCTCTCACTACCTGTGAGTACCTGATTTTATGACAAACTACCACTAAGAGTCTAATTTTCATATTATACTAGGAATTCTAGACCCCTATTCCAAACCCTAGGAACTATCATAAAGCTGCATGGCAGGTGGTCCTGGGGCATGTACTAGATGATGATGAGTGGGAGGAGATCCAGAATCAAGCAGTCTCAAGCTACATATGCATATGTATTAAGGAAAACATCTATACATTTCTTTACAGTGGGTACTATGCCCAACCCATCAGTAAAGTGGATCCAAATTTGCCCAATTTCTTTTGGAGTGACTGCCTGTTGGAAGGTTTTTTTCGTAATAGTGCTAATCTCTGTCCTTTCTGGGGATGTTGAGAATCTGATTAGTCTACTAACAGGTGTTACTGACCCATTTTCTCTTAAGTTCTATCTTTTGCCAACAGAGATTCCGAGGGCCTCCTGATACCAAATCAAATTGATTTGTCATATAATTTCAGCAGCCACATGCCAAATCGCAGTGGACTGGAGAACACCTTTTGCTCCTTTGCTGCATACTATGCTTCCTAGGATTTTACATATTTAGAAAATGGAATTTATGTTGAGTATTTTACACAACACATCTCTAGCTTCTCCTAAAATATGGGACCACTGGACTTTATATTATCAATTCCAGTACCTCTTCATCTAAGTATTAAACCTCCCAATATGTAACCTCCTGTCTAGATCTTCAATTTCCTCTCCCTATACTGCTCTGCAGATTGCCACTCCACTGCTCTTACCCTTCCTTGTTACTATATTGATATTTTGGTACAACTAGATAACAGCTTGTTAGGCTGCAATAAGTACTGTATCTTTTTTTTTCAATTTCTATGAATTCCTGTTTACATTGCTTTCCCTTATTCATATATATACTGCTGGTCTACTTTTTCATGATTATGGCTGTACCACAATATAAATAGTCTTTAAATAAAAAGTAACATATAGATATAGAAACACCCTATATAATATACTCCTGATTAAAAGGCAAAGAAACTAATTATACGTCTCCCCTTTATCACTTAAAATACATTCAGTTGTTGTCTCACTGTACAGTATATTGACTTTTGCAATGGCCACATGCTGTACTTTTGGTAAAGTATGCATTTTCATCAATTTACAAAAATCTCATGTCTTTTTATTCAAGATTATACAACCAGAAAACACAAAAATAAATTACATTTAAGCTAACCTCCATATTGACCTTCCACATATATTATACTCTGTGTAACACATTTTTGCCTGGTAACAAATAGCCACTTTCATACAGTAGTCGCCTATTGGTGCACTCCTAATTGTTTTAGCTAGTCACTAAAGAACATTGCAGAACATACAAATGATGTTAGAGACTTGAGCAGAGATTTTTGTCCAAATTCATTATACATTCACTTTTATGGGACATGCATGGATTTGCTGCACTAAATGGCAGAAACTGTGTAGGTTGGTGTGAAAATTGTCTCCTTCTAATGAGAGGATCTAGGTGGACTAGAGTGTTTCTAGATAAATGCATCGAATATTCTAAAATGCAAGATTATGTGCTAAAGGAATAACTTTAATTGGGTGGAAAGTGTACATTGTTGGAGGGCATTTCTAGTTTAATGAGTAATCTCATAGATCAGTGATTCCTAAACTTTCCTGAATCACAGCACTCTAACGTAATGGCATTTTGTTCACAGCAGCCTTAGGCCAAATGTTCCTTATTGAGAAATTAAGCAAATATTGTTAAATTAAATTAATTGTGCTTACTCTGTGTACTTAGGTTCAGTTATGTGGTGGTGGATATGGTTGCACTTTTGTTTCTCCACACATTTTATGATTGGCATTCACCAGCTCTGGTTTTACCTATCACCCTAACCATAAATAATGTTATTTAATCCTAGATAACCAACCCATGGCGCCCAAGCAGGTGCCTCATGGCACCCCAGGGTGCCACAGCATTGGAAACACTATCATAGATTAGTACCTCTGCCTTTTGTTGGATGGTCAGAAAATTCTAGTACTAATGAGTAATTGTAAACTTTCATTGGAATGCTTTTTGCATTTAATGCAGGAATTAATTTTTCTCAGTACAATTAAAAAGAGCATAATATGTTACACAAAGTATATATTTCAGAAACAATGTGTAAATATTATATTTAAAGAAGGAATTCTGCTGTAAACATTCTATTGTCTAGATTCACAGTGTTGACATTATGTCATGTAGACATTCTGTCATTGTTGACATTGTGAATGTCAACATATTGAATGTCAGCATTGTGAATGTCAACATAATGATTGTCGACATTCTATCAATGTCATCATTCTGAATTTCAACATTCATATCATGTTGACATTCTTGTGTCAACATTATGAATGTATACCATTCAAGATTTTTTATATTCATCCACTGGAAGCAAACCACTTTAGCTTGACATGTTAACATATATTTCCTTTAAAAATATATTTACAATTATTTTTCCAGATTTTTTTTTGCAGTTCATGAGCTGGAATCATCTTCAGTATATTCATCAAAAGTTCTGAGGACAAGTTACACTCATTCTGAAACCGTGCATGAGTTCAAGGGGAGGGCATGGGTAAACCACCATTACCCTATCTTCCCTATTCTGGCACTAAAAGGCTCAGAGAAACACACTCATTTTAAAGACAGGAGTCCCCTGTGCCAACTTACTATTTATTGTCTGACGAACAGTGTGATCACCAGCCAAAACACAATACATAAGAGAACTAATAATTTAGTGAGTATCTTTCCCATCTTGGATAAAATAGACTCATGGAATCACTAGATAAATAACAACCTACATTTCAGAAGCAAGTAATAAATCCTCATCGATTGTAAGCTTGTGAGCAGGGACCTCTTGCCTCTTTGTCTGTCTGTTATTACCCAGTCTTGTTTTATTGCTGTTTGTCCCCAATTGTAAAGTGCAATGGATTATAGGCCTGATTCAGAGCCGGACGCTCTGACAGAGCGCTCGCTCTGAATCAGGGCTGGCCTTCTGTTATTTTAGAGCGGCCTCCTGGCCGCTCGCATAGCTGTGGGTGACCACTCACAGCTATAGCGAGCGGCCAGGAAGATGGTCGCGATGGTCAAGACCATCGTGACCATCGGGCTTGCGACGAGACCCTTGTGGTAGGGTCTCATTGCCGCAAGCCCAAGAGTGCTTTCGGCTCTAACAGAGCGGAAAGCACTCCCACTGACATCACTCGTGATGTCAGTGGGGCCGGCCCCAGACGCCTCCGTCTGGGCAGACACACCCCTGGCCCGCCCACCAAAGGGGGCGTGCTGTCACTCAACATCGACAGCATGCCCCCTTTGGTACGAGACCCGGAGTGACGGTTTGCCCGTCACTATCCGGGTCTCACACATGTGCACAACGGAGCCGGCTCCATCGTGCGCATGCGCACTGGGCCACCATTGACCCACTTGCGAGCGCTCAGTGCTTGCGAGCGGGTCTGAATCAGGCCCTATGTTGGCAATATATGTTACTGTTAATAATAATAATAATAATAATAATAATAATTCCGGGGACTGCCATGTATTTCCCATATACTGGCTTCATTAAACTCTGGGGACCCTCCATTGAAAGAGGGGAGCCCCTTCTTGCAAATGATGTGGCTCCCTAATTCTTGTTGTCCAGTGTTCACCTGTGATTGTCTGGTGATCACCAGACAATAGCACCAAATCTTTGGTTAAGAAGTCCAGGGATGTTATGCCTTGCTGGACGAGAATGTTGTTCCTACACATTTCAAGCATTTCATTTGAACTAAATTTTTTTTTTTTTGCTGGCTTGGAAAGTTGGATTAATGGCGAAGCAAGAACCACAAACTATTTCTTGTTGCTGGGTGTAAAGAAAATTATAAACACTCTTTAGTTTCACTTTTTGGTTCATTTTGGGAAGAATTTATTTGCTGTGTGAGGAGACAGAAATAAATCATGGTGTTTTCTGAAATGTCTAAGCCTTCTAAAAAATACAAGATATAATTTAAGCACATTTTACCCTGGCAATCTGGCTGGATCAATTTCCTACTTACCTATAGATTGTTAGCTTGTGAGTAGGGCCCCCTGTATCTTAATAACTATACAAATATGTAATAGTCCAGGTTGGTTTTGAGATAAAACTAATGCCACTTTAAAACTAATGGCTATCTCACCAGAATAGCTCTAATGCCCGCAAATTGTGGACTACTACATTTTGACCAATTGTAAAGTGCAACTGAATATGCTGATCCCATAGAGATAAATGTTGATAAATAATAATTTGTCTTGGTACAGCATAAAAAGTTACTCATACTGAAGTTGGAATATAACCAGACTGAAAAGTGACAAAAAATACCAAACACATTGTAATGCCTATGGACCATAATTGTTTTAAAATGTGTTTCCTTTATTGAGTTGCTGCTTCCTTTTCTAATAATGTTTTCATGTTACCTTGCTGCTCACTGTCTGCAACTAGATTAATGCTCAACTATAAACGCTGATGCATTCAGAATATGTACCCAAAAAATCAGCATGCCATATTTTAAGATAACAGATGATCAGGCCAGATGAATTGAGTAAAAATATCTGCTCCCAGCTCATTTATAAGACTGTTAAGTTATGCTTATCGCATATGGCATTCTCACAGGAAAATTTGTTGTTTGGAACATAGTATTTATCTCTGCAAGCATTGCTTTTTCTTGTCTGTTCTTTAATGTTCTTTTGAAAATATTTAAATAGCAACATGATACAAAAAAAGGGGGGAACAACAGCACTGTGGGACACCTGAAACCTCAATAAATGGTAATCAATAAAAATGATATACATAGAAATATATTTGTCAGCTATGTCACAGAACAAGTTAATCTGTATATTATTAAAAATATAATAAGTTCAATGTAAAACAGACATCATTGGCCAATGAAACACACATGAATCTAGATATAAATTTACAATATGCTTAAAAAACATAGAACATAAAAAATATAAAGAATGTGTAAAAAAAGTAGTCAATGTCTATAAATATTGCAATAATGAACACTGTAGCAAGATAGTGTCTTGTTTGAATCACAATACTTTGTATCATCTAAAGGTTTAATGCTGATTATTTAAAGCGCAGATATTTATCATCCCATATGTTGGGGGATCCTTTATGTAGTACTTCCAATGATATGTATAAAGTATCAATCAGAATGCATAAAGTTCCACAGGCAGAATAAAATGGCTTTCAAACATTTTAAACAAACGTGTATTATCGGTAATAATCCTTAAACTGAATCCTGTTAGGGATTATTTTCAGTTCCCCACAATAAATTGCATGGATGATAAGAATGCCGCACAGGACAAGATGTTTATAATCCTTGGGCTCTGATGTCCCATATAAATGTAATGTCCTGCCACACACCAGCAAACTTCAGGCTCTTAGCCTCACAGCAGGGTCCGCTCTCCCACACCGCATCCCGGCTCGTGACTCGCTGTTAGTGTGTGGACTGAACAAGTCAGCCTGGGTAGTACCTGTGATGTCTTACAGCGGTGTGCTGGTGAGGTAGAGTGTCTCCGTGGGACAGGAATCACTCAGTCTCCCTCGTGAGAGGTGTCTTGGTGCGGTATAATGAAAAGGCACCTGTCTCAACCCAACCCCTTGTGATTGATCCAAAAATGCTGATTGAAGAGGATCAGGGAGTAGATCCCAGCATATAGAAGGATTGCAGCTCTCCCTATTGTACTCTTGTGGGTGACCCTGTCATGAGGTTTCCCTCACTCTTCAGCGAGAGGCATTGGGACTGGCCAACAATGAACATTGATTGGTTACTTTTTTACACATTATTTATATTTTTTATGTTCTATATTTTTTAGCATATTGTAAATTTATATCTATATTCATGTGTGTTTCATTGGCCAATGATGTCTGTTTTACTTTGAACTTATTATATTTTTAATAATAAACAGATTTAACTTGTTCTTTGACATAGCTGACACATTTATTTATATTTATATTCATTTTTATTGATTACCATTTATTTAGGTTTTAGGTGTCCCACAGTGCTGTTGTTCCCCCCTTATTTTGTTTCTCTTTTGGCTAGCAACCATAACAGCAGCATGGAACACCAGTTAAAATAATAATTAGCAAATATATTGGGTATTCCTTTTCTGCAGCATCGGTGGCTTTATATTCTTGTAGCAACATGATACCACTATAATAGATGCGGTGATAATAAACTACAGTAATACAGCTATAGAGAGTATTTACCTATTTACGTAGACTTCAGCTGCTGTGTTTGGATGGACATTTATCCTAAAAACTCAAAAGGATAACAAATGCAGCATTGTTTTGGTATTTAGAATTCAATTAATTTTAATTGGTCTTCTAATCCTTTTAGAACTTTGTAAGTAACATAATAATATAATGCATAAATTGCATTCATCTATAAATGAACTCTTGCTAATGATGTCCTTATATAGTTAGGAATAATAATCTGCAGTACAATGACAGTTGTACTATCTATTGCTTTAGAATACAGAAATGATTATGTCAAATGTAATTATGATTCTCTATTACTGTAATTATCTTTTTCAATGCATCATGTTGACATGATTATATATGACCCCCTGACCTTATGGTATATTTCACTGTTCAATAGCCCCTGATCATGCTAATATATACTTATACTTAATACATAATATATACTTCATATTTGTGTTATAAGATGTATGAACATTGTAAAAGTTACAAATGAAAACTAAAGGCTGAGTGATCTTTAAACACAGATTTTATTAATTGTAGACATACAAAATAAAAACATATTCTTTAAAATAGAATAAACCACATTTAACAGTATATAAGGTAACATATATTGTTTATTGCAATTGTACAAAATACAGATTACAGATTTTTATTTAAAACACAGAAAAGGTGAAAAAATTTAAAACATTTATATAAATTTATATTAACAGCAGCATTGTCCCTGGCATATGATACATTTCCAGTTCCTACTAAGGGTGGTGCTAGAAAAATGAAGGTGGGCATTCGTATTTTATTATAAGATGATGAAAACAGTGTTGGTCACTATATCCCTTCAGAACTAAACAACAAGATCCATAGAGATATGAATAGTTCTGTTGAATAAGCAGCAGACATTTTGAAAATTATGAATGTGAGTTATTTTACCCATTTTGTTTTGCACCTGCTAATTTGTACAATTCTTTATCTTCCCCCTACAGCCAGTCCCATGAAGTTCCATCAATAATTACATTTCACCAACAAATGGTTTTAAAAACTAGTCAGAGCATATACATATAGAGCACATTAATGACATCATACTCTTGATAAAAAAAATATTATTTATTAAAAACAATTTTGAAATTATAAACTGTCCATTCATTATTTAAATACAACTAAGATTTGTGAAAATGTGATAATAGTTGTTACAATTAATAGTTACAATTCTCTTCCAGATGAAAAACATTACATGCATACATGACATAGGACATTATTTAACATTAATTCATTTATAAAAATGTTCTCATTAAGTATAACATAAATGTTTTTTTTTCAGATTACAAAATAACTTGAGAAGGGAGTTAAAGTTATTCCAAAAATTTGAACAATAGGACATAGATAAAAGTGAGGAGGTCTTAAGAAAAGAGCAGACAAAATGTCACTTTTGGGTAAGTTTTAGGTGCTGCTCAATCAATATAATAACAGTAACATAAATCTACACTATTACTAAGAACAATATTTAATATTAGTGAATTTGCATTCGTTATATACTATTCCTAAACATGATTATAATATGTATTTATAATATATTTATATTGGGTATATAATTGTTTGTTATAGCTATATACTAAGATGTATTTAGATATTTGTTGTTACCAAGTTAGTGTTCTCCTGGATGCTGAGAGACATGCGCTTCCCAGGGTAGTTGTTAGTAAGTTAGTGGTTTTCCAAGACTGTAAACAACCATAATGTAGCTCATTGTCTGCACCTTTGTGCAAACAAGTACATCCTTATAAGCACTCAGTTCAGTTATTCATAACACACCAACACTATTTCCATCACTAAGGATTAAAATAGTGTATATCATAAACAACATTAAACAGTGAGGAAGACAGGTATAGTGTCAACAAGGGGTTATCCAATGCTGATATTCCAGTAATCCAGTGTAACAAGGACCAACATGCAATGTACTTGGCCTTCTGTTAGGGAAGGTATCATATTCCCAAAGTGTTAGTAAAACTTGTTAGACTAGAGGTTAGCAACATGTGACTCTCCAGCTGCTGTTTAGCCACAACTCCAAGAGCTGTCTCCCAGCAGTCAGCTGGCAAACAGAGCTTACTAGGAGCTGTACAAACTCTGTTAGCCAGTCTGAGGGTTCATGTTGGGAGTTGTGGCTTTAAAACAGCTGTTTAGTTACAAATGATGCCAAGTCCTGAACAAGAGACTGCACAATCAAGTGCAAAGTATTTTGTTAGTTGAGGGAAAAGAAGACAAAGGAAGTTCACAGTTACATAATTTAATTTAGTTTTTTTCTATGTGTGTGTCATTAGCAAGTAAATCTAAAATTGTTAGAATCTAAATAATAATAATATTCAATCAATGTGATGATCTTTCGTACAAAATCAGACAATGAATTATATTTTTCATCATTTCAATACATATTAAAAACTAAATTTTACTTTTAAAATTTGTGGGTAATCTTTTTGGCCAATAGTCTTTATGAAACACATAAGATAACCACAAATAAATAAACACTCAAGTACGAGAGTTCCACACAAGGGTGACATTTGTAATATAATTATTTGGTCTTTGTAATATAATTTCTTCAGTTTTAATAGCATCGCTGTTAACAACTAGCCCATATGGCTAATACTATCCATAGTGAGGGAATTTACAGGGACCCTGAAAATGATCCCTGCATATTGTCTCAAACTATTATATTCATATTGTTGAAGTGCCCACATCGGGAAACATGGCAGCACAAGCAGTTAAAAAGTAAAATTATAAAAGTCTGATTTTGTTTAAAGATACAGAATTAAATCCAATATTCCTAACACTCTGATTGCTAAACTGTCTTTATTGAAAATAGAATATTTTCTTTTAAAATCGCTGTCCAATATACAATTAAATTTGTGTAAACTTTAAGTACAGTATGGACTATGCATATGTACTGTACCACTAAAGATCATAGTACTGTACAAAACAAAGCTATCTAGTCCTTTTACATACATCCCTACTGCAATACAACAGAATAATGGAATGGTAATTGCCTTCTTTTCCCCATATCATTGATTTAGTAACTCTTTTTATTGCAAGGTTAAAGGTGAAGTAAACCTTAAATACAAGTAATTTTATATGAAAAGATTATTATTTACATAACATAACTATATACGTAAACATTGTATAACCTAGTACAAAATATATAAGATATACTGGCGGGTATATAATATATACGGTAGCACTTATACCAGGTGATATATAAGATATAATGTAACACTTACACTAAGGAAAATACAAGATATGGGTTCCATACAAAAGGTTTACAATGAAAAGGTTGACGAAGATGTGGTCGACACCAGAAGATCAATGTGGAAGAAGGTTGACATGACAAAAGGTCGACAGTATAGAAAGTTGACAGGTACCAAAGGTTGACAGATTCAAAAAGTTGACAAACTGAAAAGGTCAATATGGAAATGGTTGACACAGAAATGAACATGTTTTTTATTTATAGGGTTAGGTTTAGGGTTAGGGTTATGCATTTAGTAGAGGATATGGGTTAGGCACAAGGAGATATGGTTAGGGCTAGGTATTAAGAGGGACGGTTAGGGTTAGACACTAAGGGGAGTGTTAGGATGAAGATTAGGTTTAGAAAACATAACCTAGATTGACCATTTCTGTGTCGACCATTTCCATGTTGACCTTTTGAACCTGTCAACCTTTTGTACTTTCTAACTTTTGCCATGTTGACCTTTTGGTGTCAACCAAATTATTGTTGACATTTTTGTCAGCCCTTTCTATTACATTCTAAGATATAATGTAGCACTTACACTGTGGAAATTGATTTTCCATGAACAGCAGGCTTCCTGTGGATAAGATATTGAAGTAAACTGCATAAAGCTAATTGGGGTTTCGGAACACTTAAGGTAATGGCTTAGGCCTCATTTTCCAGAGCTCAGTTAAGGCTTACATACATATTTGTGAATTCTACAATGTTCTTCCTACAGTATACAGTATGGAATAAACTTGTATTTTAGGTTTAGTAGGCCTTTAACACAAACAATTTCACTCTATTTGAGCTTGCTCAACAGTTAAGATGATCACATGTCATTGGAGCAACCACTAGGTGAGTAATTTCTGCATAGAATATAGTTTTAAAGGTAGCAGTTAAAGACATTATTTAATCTTGGCCATTGGTGATATAGGGAGAGTCACTGGTGCAAAATTAATGTGTGGGAAACAAAGGATACATTTTATTTTCACTTTTAGAAATCAAAGCTGTGTATTAGAAGTTTAGGTGGTGCTTCAGGAGAAATATTGGGCCTGAGTTAGTGTTGCATGCTATACCTATATGAGCGTAGGCCGACGCACGCTTTCCGATTGTAACCACACAGAAATGCCGAACTAATTTGGATGCAAGGAGTGTGGCTTTTAGTGATATTTGGGAGGCTACAGTGGGGTGTCTAGGCAGCAGTGGACATGTTGCTGATGGCTATGTTTAAATATGCACAACTGCTCACACGGGACGCCATACTCAGATGCAGACATTGCACCTGGGCTGGTGCAAGTTTCGATGGTGCGTCTGGTGCACTATTCAAGATGAACAAGATGTTGCAAGAGGGCATCTCAATTTTGGAAAAAAATGTCTGTGACATTAGCATAAAGATGCAGAGGTGGCTGCTGCAAAGAAGCAGCCACAACTGCATGCAACTCAGAATCAGGCCCATTATGTTATAATTAAATAAGCAAAGAAGCAAATATCCACATCAAAGACATAGTTATGCCTTTTCTGCACACCTTCGGTCATGTAAATCAGCTTTGGTCCATCTCCAACACATAGCACTATAACTTATGTTAAAGAGGAACTAACCCCGAAACATGTTGATAGTGAATTGTACTAAGTTCTTTTACTTCTGTAAACCTTCCGAAGTTGCTCACTGTGAGCTGCCTTATAATTTTGTAATAAAAGTTGATCTCCTGTGTAATAATGAGCAAATTACTTTCAATTTGGTTTGTTATTTGCCATATCAGTCCAATAGATTGTTATTTTGTAAGTCGACTGACAAATCCCAGAAAGTGTAATTTATAAAGATTTTCTAAAAAAAAGTTGATCAGAATAAGAATTTTGGTCAGATTGTCAGTTTATTACTTTCCTCGTGCAACTTGGTTATCATTTATCAATTATCCCCTTATGAAGCAACTTTTAGCATTTTGGTTTATAGGCTAAATTAGGACCACCAAACTAGTAAATTTATGACAAATCTCAAGCCATATTAAATGTTTTTTTTTCATCTCTACACTTATAATAAGGTAATTGTCCCTGAATTAAATAAACTAAAATAAACTGCCTCTCATTTTCAGAAGAACAGGGGTAGCTTCCAGCCAGTATACATTATCCATTCATCAAGGTCATGTGTATGAATAGATGTTGCTTACAGAGAGCTATATTGTAAGTGTATTCACTGTTTGGGTTTAATTCCACTTTAAAAGTTGCATTGTGCTTTATTCTAAGCAGATGGAGCAAAGTTCCTTATGTTAAATGGTATGATTACTGCTCGCCATTTGCGTGGCCTGCCTCTAATCCCATTGTTCCCAGAAGAGAGACTACAGTATGAATAGGTGGCAATATTATTCATTACAGTTAATCTTTGTCATTGCGAGAATTAATGGATATTGGTGCGTCTAGAAAAACATTGCTCCATCTGTCTTTTTATTACCAGATCAGATAACAATCTTTAACTGATATTGCAATATGTGGCCTGAACCTTCTTTCTCACCTCTAAGGTATCTCACTGGTTGCACCCATGACAGATCAGACTGGACTTGCACACTGTTAGTATGTTAATAAAAAATTGTTAGGTTTTTAGTATGTTAATAAAAATTGTTAGGTTTTTAGTATGTTAATAAAGATTTGTTAGATTTTAGTCATATTAGTTCTTTATTGGTCAGCAATATTAATCAGATACATTCATGACTGTGTTAGGACAGTACATAGTTTAGGTTGTTAGTCATGCTTACAGACACAATTCTGTCATGGAATCTGGAGTAAAATAAGCCAATACCATTGGCAAAAAATATCCACATAGCCAAGTGACTCCCAGCTCTGATTGTTCTATATATTGTGCAGTATCCTCTACCAACCAGGCTGGAATAAACAAACACTCCACAACATGTGGATGGCTATGGGTGACCTAAGCATGTAATGTAGAATCCATAGGTACATAAGCATTTATGATATAGAAACTTGTTTCTTACCTTAAAATAGTGACTTCCATGACAGAGATGCATCTTAAAACCATACTAATACCAGTATAGTTATCAGCAAGTTGTTACCAATATGTTAGTATTGAAGGCATATCAACAGTTAAAACAAACATGTTAGTCTTTTCATATTAGTAAAAACACATTTTCAAGATTTAAAATTAGATAGATTCAGTTACAGTCCATTTAATTAGTAATCTGATAACTTCATGCACATAGAATGTGCAAAATAATAATCAAAATAAATAAATAAAATCTGTATAACAATGTTTTAATCAATTTAATAGCTGTTTTCTAAAGCACCTGCTACTGCTTATTGAATGCAATGTAGCACAACGTTACATTATAGGGCTACATTCTTTACGTAATTGTATATAAAAACGTATGTCAAATCTTATTCTTGAAACAAATACCCTGCTTGGTAAGTAAGCTGACAGGAATCTTATCGGTACCATATGTCTCATATCCTAGGAGCATGCATAGATTAACTAGATCTAAAAGTGCACACATATGTACACACTACAAGCAATGGCTGTGCATACACTATGTGCAGATGTTATGGAGATATTAAAGTTTACAGGAGTATGGAATTATGGGCCTCATTTATCAATGATTTTTATCACTCACAACAAGTGATAAAACTTGCTGCATATGATAAAAGGTGCTCCAACCAATCAGCTCCCAACTGTCATCAGTTTGAGAAATGACAGTTGGGAACTGATTGGCTTGAGCACCAATTATCATATGCAGCAAGTTTTATCACTCGTTGTAAGTGATAAAATTCATTGATAAATGAGGCCCTATGTATGTACCCAGATATTTCTTTCACACACTATGTGGATATATTGGATGTTAGATGACATTTTAAATTTAAAGCATCAATTGCAGGTGTCCTAATTTAGAAATACCATTTTTCAAAAGAAGTTAAATTGTACTATCAGCTATCAGTTATTAGTCATATGCTGCTTTCCAAATACTGCCTTCTATTGTTTAAATAATACAGAAAGTTATGTTCTGTTGACCTGCTGCTTGTTACCATATGCAAACAGCATTCAGAGGAACCATAGAGTTTATAGTGCTTTGCATGTTTTCTATTTTAAAAAATATAAGGCTCTAATGGTAATAATAAATATATAAATGTTTCTTTACAAATAATTGTATATTACATCTACAATTGAAAATAATTTTAGCTGCAAGTTCCAAAGAACGGGACAAGTGATGCACCCACTAAAGAACTCCAAAGAAAAACAATAATCATGGAGAACTGCTCTAATAAAAACTGATTACAAACTGATATGGCAGATCATCCAAATTTTATGAAGACATATTAAATGTAAAATGTATATTTAATAAAAAGTTATATAAATATAATATAGTGAGCAATGATCACAAAATATTTCAATATCAACAAAGAAAATAATAATTACAAATTATTCATGTTTTGTTAAACTCTTTTTACCTTTACCTAAATACAGCTCAGTCCTTTTGCTATTATGTTTGTATGTTGAGTGTCCGACTTACTGAGAAATACAATGTGAGCATGGTTGGCTTCCAAATCACCTACAAATGTAATCTTCTATTTCCATGCAACACAAATATTCTATAATGCTGCAGTGCTGAGAATTATTTTGTTTCACAGTTCAGTTGGAGTATGGAAAATGCATCCATTACATTGGCGGTTGTTTATAAATAAGATGTGCAGTGAAAGACTGCAGTAACCCATAGTATACAGTCAGCACCAAGATTTCATCAGTCTACTATAAGCTTATGGGGTAATACGCAAGGTTGACTGATCAAAGCTGATCAAACTGATCAAAGCAAATGCCCTATTATGTATTTATCATTCTTAACAAATAACAAGGAATCATATAATTGGCGGCAATTTAAAAAAAAAAACATATTTCATGGCCTAGGCTAACTCAACATATATGGTAAATAAGACATTTAATTTTGGACACACAGGACAAAAAACATGCTGCATGCACAATGTCCCAAAAAGCTGAATATTGTATTACCCTCAAAAATAAAAATTTACTGAAATAACTTAATGGCATGTGAGGTTTGAAGCTGACATAAATAAGGCAGCTGTGAAAAAATGTGAAGACCCTGAACTATAGGGAGTATGGTCAAGCATTCCGGGTCACATGATTATTAGGCAACCTGTGCACCAATGGCTATAGAGTGAGTAACATCTTCCAGGGTGATGGGTATCAGCAAAGATGGTAAGATGATGCCAAGATCAGTAAAATAAATAATAGAACAGTTCAAGTTCTTTTAAAGAGTCACTAATTCTCAATTAAATCATAATAATGAAATACAAACTTTGAGCATCTTATTGTAGCAACTAAATAAAGTAATGTTTCCATTGAATACATTACACAAGTTTGCATTAGAACAGTTTTTTAATAACTATATCTACTGTAGTGTCACACTTAGAGGTTAGAATAGTTGTATGTAAGTCACCATTAGTTTGAATAGGACACATTTACTTGGAATGCTTATTTTTGCAGTAAACATCTCCCACATAGTTAGTGACATAGTTAGGGAGAACAGGATCCAGTTTTACTGCATTCAGCATGCAAAAGAAAGTATGGGTTGTCTTTCATAGACTGAGCACTTGATAGCAGTTACAGCAGGGATTCCCAACCATGGTCCTCAAGGCACACTAAAAGTCCAGGTTTTAGGGATAGCCATACTTGAGCACAAGTGAATTAATTAGTACCTCAGTTTATTTGATATAACCATCTGTGCACAATCATGGATATCACTAAAACTAGGACTGTTAGTGTGCCTTGAGGACCGAGGTTGGGAATCACTGCATTACAGTTTGTCAGATTTCTTGTGTCAGAAATACAGAAGCCCTAACTATGAATTAAAGATAAAAGAGATATTAATTATAAGTAACAGTATTATTAAAAAAAATATCAGTTATTCTATAAAAGTGTGTCTTTTCTTGAAAAAGTTTCCATGGCAGTAAACATAGTTTTCAGATTACAAAAGTCACACTCAGTATTAATTAATACCTAAAAGGCTACTAGAAGTGCTGAACCTAAATGCTTTTTTTAGATGTTGTAACTTCAAATAAATGCTTCACTTGTTCCATAAAATAATGCTAAAAATAAAATCAGTCCCATTTGCAGCCTAATAGAATAACATAATTCTAAAATATATCTGCTTAGTTCATGCTTCCTTGGCTGTGTGAGAAGAGTATTCTATGCTATACTATACTATACTGTACTATACTATAACTATTAACATGCTTTCCATTAATCTTTGCTGATGCATTGTAGTTTATACAGTACTATAGACAATGCCTTTTATACACTGCACCAAATAACGGGATTCCGTCTATAATGTTCATGCATGTTGAAGGATTTATAATGTGGGTCATTTAAGAGAGAGTATATCCATGCATGCAAGAAAGCCAAATGTTTTTTAGGAAAAAGTCATATTAGGAAAGTAAAGAGAGTGTAAGGGCTCATCCACACAATTGGTTTATTGAGCTGCCTTCCAAACAGAAAACAACTTGAAAAAACCACCAGAGAAATCCATTGAGAGATCCACTGACTTTTATGCGGCAGATGTTCTGCTGCCCTTGTGGGAACAGCAGGGATGTATGCAGCTGAGAGAATACCGCTAGTATAGATGACAGCTCTGCATGTGCTGAGGATGTTTGACACTCTCAATATTTGTGTTACCACTAGCCAAATCTATGCATATCATATGCGGAAATACTGTGAGCAACTCCAATCATTTAAAAAAATGTTTCTTGCTATAACCATAATAAGAACATTATGCTGACATTGATTTCTCCAAAATGCATACATCAAAAGCAGTGCAGCATGGAGAGCAATGGATCTCTCTTTGTTCTACTGTTTTATGCTTCTGTGGGTAAGTCCTAACTATATTTCTATTGATAATAAAGAAAGATCAAGTTGGAGATAGTATGATAACTTTTCTTGGATCAACACGTTAAATCATCATTATGAATATCCTTTACATTAACTTAAATAAACTATATTAAATTATAATTTATTATTCTGCTGTTACAAAGTGGTAAATTGCTTAATACTGAAATTATGAATATTCATGTCTGACTATGTACAGTAGATTTATATTAGGGCTTTTCGATTATATTCAACATTATACTGTAACATTAAGATGACATGTCCTGTAATGCCCTGGGAATATCTGATACCGCCCTTACTGGCAGGAAATAACAGATTGGTCCATTGAATAATATCATACTATATATACTTTCTTTGCTGAAAATCTAAGAACTACAGACGAAAGTTAATATCAATGTATACGTAAGCATGCATTACATTTTACATTGTACATATATCCCACATTATATATTACAGGGTAATGAAATTTTACAGGGATATGCAGCAGATATTTCCAAGGTATATAAAAGCAAACAGTACCTAAAATAGCAAAGGCTTGATACATGATAATCGATTATTAGAGATAAACCAAATAGTCTCTGGGATAGATGATTTTAAGAAAAAAAAAACAATTCCATGTGATCTTAAGATTTCAGCAGCCAATCACATTGAGAAAGACAACCTGGTATTCCAGCATATGATTTTACACTGATCATTAGCAAAGCAATTTATGGTTAGAGTCAGACAGGGTAATACACTGATGGTATATCTAGTGTGTCATGCTTTAGATTAGTATAAGATCAATTGATAGGTTAATTGCAGAGATGCTCTATGTAGAGCCTTCAGCATGCATCAGGAGTTAGTAAGGATTAGTCAATTTCTGTACGAGAATTTTAAGCATTGCCTTTTACATTACGAAGCGTTATGCGTGCATTTTGCATTAGTATTATTGTCACAAAGAGTTGGTACTTTTTATTAGCAAAAAATTCTGGCTTTTACATGCATTCATGTTAAATCTAAAAAAAACATGCAATGTTCTTCCATTGGGAGAAAAATACACTTTCTTCCACAAAGAATTAGAAAGCACAACTTGAAATTTAGCTTCTAAGGTGCACTAAAGCAAAATACTTTTTCACAAGACAGTTAAACATCATAGCAACTTAGTCTAATAATTAAACATTTGATTTTTATTTTTTTTCTTGTTTTTGCAGTCAGAGGAAAGATTTGATATCTGGGAGTTAATTTTAGTATTGGCTGGACACAAATATTTGTGGTTTCAACAACAGGCAGACGAAAAATTGTATGGGGATGCTAAATAGTTCTCCACTGTATATTTAACATTTTCAATAAGGTAGATTTCATTGTTCAGCACATTTGCAAAAGTATTTTTCAAGGGTAGCGGCACATAAGCACTTTGTGCAGCCATCTTTTTAGCCATTGAATAATACTCATTCTATTTTCCAGCACATTGTAGGAAGCGTAAGCATCAAGGGCCTGATTCGGAGATGGACACAAATCCCGTCACTGCTGCATCTTCGTACGCAGTGGAATTGAGAAGATATGGTAATGTAGCAGCTGCCGGAATTTGTACAGAGACGCCTATCAGCTGTGTCACTAAATTGCCACTTGCATACAAAATCGCACCACTGGTCACACATTGGTCGAGCCATCAAACCTCTAAGCAACCCTATGGTTGCTCACAATATCCATCAGAACCAGGATGCCGTGGCCAGTACCTCTGAGCACAAGGACACAGTCGCTGGTTGCCACCGAAGCAGTTCTGACACGTATGTATTTGACTTGCTTCCCCCATTATCTCCCACAAATGCTCACTACCTGTCAATCATTCTTTGTCCCAATCCGCACTATGACCGCCATCTTAAATCCATTGCAGCACATGTGCAGTGCGACTCAGATGCAATGCGCAGTACAAAAAACATCACTCAACTTGCGAAAACATTGGCATTGCATCCACCTCTGAATCAGGCTCCAAGTTCCTGTCATGCTGATAAATTCTATGAGCACAGCCTGCAAGGCTAAATAGTTGGAAGAATGAAGCACCCATATGACACTACCCTAAGGTGGATAAGTGGGAGGCTATGTATGAAGCCAAGCAATGAAAAAGTTCTGAAAATCATTGATTCTCCTCAAATAGTCAATATTTGGGTTACTGTCCAAAAATATTAATGATATAATATTTGTCTCAGAAATGGACCACACCAACATGCCTAACATAAGGAAAATATAAAAGTTTGTATTCACGTATACAATTCTCCATGTAACGTTATAAATTAGTATATGTCAGTGCTGTATTAATATTTACATTAATATATTTGATCGTTGAATATTTTTCAAAATATATAGGCTAGGGAAGCTAAAGGTTTGAGAGGTTCACCTAGTTTAAATGCCAATAGTTAATACACTTTGGTTTAGTTTACACTAAGGTACAGTTATAACTTCTGTAAACCAGGTTTCTTACTATAAAAATATATATTTTGTTAACATAGGTTTCTATATAAAATAAGGGTAAAGTCAATGGGTCTTCTAGTTTTCAGTGTTTTGTTCTTATACGGTTATACAGACCACTAACTTTAATCACATTGGCATTACAGTGAAGAGCCAAACAGTTAAAATGAGTAAGAAAACATCTTCTGTGTAATAAGCTTAACTTTAATAAACTTGACTAAAAATATCTAAATATAGCAATACAATTTGACATAAAAGTAAACAATTCCATAGAAAAAAACATAAGGTATCGTTGCTGAGCCACAGAAAAGCCATACTTCATACATAGCCCCAAACTCATAGTAAACATATTAAATATTTATAGTCTATAATATTAGGAGTGTGGAAGTTTACCACAGGAAAAGCTGAAACCATGTTAATTTGTCATTGTGAATAGCATTGGGATATTTAGTCATTATAAATTAGTATGTTTAATATTGTTAGTACAGTTAGTAGTAAAAATGTTAGTAAACCAGCATTGCAGACTCTTGATCTTTTCCTCTGAGTTGTCACACTCAGTAGAATCACACCACCAGACAATTGAGAAGACAGGACAGGCAGTTAATGTTAGTGAGTTTGTTGTTTACAAGTTAGTAGTAAGAAGAAAAAAGACAGGCAGAGTCAGTAACTTGAACAGTTTGCTGTGTCTCTGCATGGTTAGTAGAAAGTGAGGTTAGTACAGCATGCTTTAGTTCCTGGTTAGTTCTGTTAGTTATTTGTAAGTGATGTTAGTCAATTTTATTAGAGGCTGTAGACTCAGTGATTTGAATTTACTGTGTGTCTGCAGTTGTTAGTATGTTAATAAACATGCAGTTGGTCACCAATAATACGACTGGGATGCACACATAGACTGGTTAGAAAAGTCAGTCGATTGACATTAACTTATTACTGACATAATGTCAATGAAACTTGTAACTTCTTCAGTTACATAGCATTGAAATTGTAGCATTAGTCTTCAAATAATAATTTACAAATTGGCCTGCCTTTCCCTAGATATCATAAATGCTTAAAACATGAAAAGAAAGATGATCACTCACTTAGTATTTCATATTCCCACATGTCAAGAAAAAAAATAACCACTGCAATAGAAAACAGCATTATACTATGATCCACTTAAATCGTTTTCAGCTATTTCATATTTTAAAAGAGAATGATGCATCCTATATCAGCTTTGTCATTCTTAATTTAAATGACACTGAGCATGATACTGTAGTTGAAAGTTATGAGAATTGTTGCACAAATGTGTATTGCATTGGCCTTGTCATATATAAATTTGCATGAGGACAGAACAGTACTTAGATTAATTAAGGTAAAAAGAGTTTCTGGCAAGGAGGAAGAAACATGCAAGTATTAGCAGCCTATTAATACACACATAGTGTACTCGATGCTTTTACTCTTTACATTTTGTCTCCACAACATTACTATCAACTCCAGAAAATGGAGTGTAAACTGAATGGGAAATGTTAATCTTGGCACTAATTCATGCTGCATATGTAAGTTGCTGCTATCTATGTTATAATGACTGCATTGCTTCCGATCATTGCACTGTGTATGAAATCTATTACTGCCTCTTTATCCCTGCAGTATATTCCCACAACCATGTCAATATGATTCTTGTTTTTCAAAAACGACCTTGTTAAAAAAAAACTTTAAATTCGAAATTCGAATGCAAGAAATCTTGAAGTAATGAATAGTGCTTCACAATAGATTAGTAGAGTCATAAGTAACAATTATTTCTAAAAAAGTACAGTAATTCAGACTGCTTATACTTCCAGAAGAGATTATAGAGATGAGGAATGTGTACATCTCCTAATGATATTCTTCATATGATGAAGGGTCTAAGTGCTGAAGAGCAAAACCTGAGGTAATGATTTCTCTTCTTTATTACTGAATTCTAATTGTCATTTTACAGCACGTAAATTCAGATGAGGTAGAGTTGAAAGTGTGAAATAACATTGCCCTGAGAAGACTGCGTATGCACGACCTGACCTATAATTGCTATATTCACACCATAAGCATAGACAATTTTTTTTGCATAATGTCTGGGTGACAGGATGTAATTAACTGCAGCAAAAGTGGAAAAATGGTCATATCATACATAAGGAAACCCATAATGGATGTATTGTGTCTTATATTCCATTTAATGAACTAACCACCTCTTACTACAATACATGAACTATACCAAGCTGCTTCAAATATACACTACAATGGTATTCCAGATTGGACATACTCCACAATGACGGCTTAGAATCAATACAGCTGGGGACATATCAATTTGAAAACAGGACAATATTGTTAAGATATATTTTGCTCTATAACAAGGGTCATGAAGTTCATGGATATATTTCTATCTTCCTGTCTAGATATATTAGAAAATTTTCTGTGTCTCTCTCCCTTCACATGAATTGCCTATTTCCCTTCTAATTAATGTATGTAGTATATTTCTATTAAACACTTTTAAGATACAAGTATTCAAAATATAATTTCACCACCTATAAGTGGAGTAAAAACCAAAGCAATGGATCAAGCAGATTGCTCGTCCAGCCCAAACAGGCTCTTTACCAAATTGATATGAGACTCAGTGTACAGCAATGTCTTGTTTTAAGTACATAGGGAATACAAACAATAACACATCTATTGAACCTTATTTTCAGTCCGCTCACTCTGTAACACTATAAAAAAGCTTGATATAAAAGGGACATTAAAAGCTAGATTCTAATCAGCTTCATCAGGCAGCTACAATAATGCTTTGCCTTAAACTTCCATTAGATGTTACTTGATATATTTTCAAAGTGATTTAGCATTAAATATACAATGGCCAAGGACCTTCATGTAATAATCATGATGGATAAACCATCTTTATCAACCTCACAAAAAGCTAAGGTTAGCTAACCACTTTATTGTATGCAGCAGATGAGTAATCTACTAATTCAAACATAATAAAAAAATAAACAATCAAATAAGAGCAGATGACACTGAAGAGGTAATTAGCTTAATTGTCTTCAAGCATCAGAGGAGTGTGAAAGCTTATTTCGGAATGGGATATGCATTCTGACTTCTAGTCGCTAATTATTCCCACAAAGAACACTGCATTTTCCAAGATAATCTGCTCAAACAAAACATCTGCAGATCATTTGGAAACACACAAAGGTTCTGAAAGGCACAAAGCACCTTGCAGAATAAAAGGAAAATGTATGAAGGAAAAATACGTCTCTTTTATATTGTGTTTCAAGGATAGAATTAAATGCTAAAGCAAGTTTTTGAAGATTAAGTGTTACACTGTTATTGCTTCATAACTTATTTAGAAGAATCTATGAGGAAGGCAAGCTATTCAATGATAGGAAATGGTTATATTACTATATTAATATATTGAAGATACTCTCAACCTGCTGGCAAATCATCTTAAAATAAAGTTATAAAACACCTCCACTTATCATCTATATACGATGCTCAAATTGACATCTGTTTTTTTTTGTTTTGTTTTTAACAAATGTTATATATTTTGTTTACAAACTCCATATCTTAATGCTTATTTTCAGTTCCAGCTGTGTAAAATTTTAGCCTCAGTACTGTGATTCTATCCTGATTTGTTTGTTTGTGGTTTTGTAACCTATATTTTAATGTGGTAATTTATTACTGCCTTGGCTTTTTTTCTTTTTTTGCTGAATACATATATACATTTTTAAACATGTACAAGAAACCATCTGTTATAATAAAATATAGCTCGGGTGATCACACTGTCGAGGTGTACGTGATGAGTAATGGATAGTTTCTTCCCCTCATGTAGCAACGCATTGATTTCTGGAAACAGTACTCCACAGACAAAGCACTTATCTGAAAAGAATTGAAATAAATACACCATCAAATGCCATTCAGTTGTGCCTGCAATGTTGTGTATCAGTAATTCAATTCGGCTGCCTCCTAATTACATCTGGCCCCAACACTCTTCTTAAATTCATGCTGATTGGCAAAGTAGGTGGCAGATTATTGTCAAAAATTAAATACACTTGGGTCTTCAAGATGTAAAGGATGGTATTGATTAGTGCTTGTTGACATTCAGATAGAAGGAAAAAATAATTGGTTCAGCGGATTATCGTACCTTTGGTTCATTTCCTTGACACAAAGAACGTGTGACTTATGATAGCAGGTTTAAATTTAGCTTTTCTTCATGATGAACTGACACATTCTAACTTATCATTAAAATGTGCTATCTCCTGCAATTTAAAAGCTGACAAGCAAATGATCGTTAGCTGATTAGTAAAATGAAGACACTTGGTTAAAGCTGTACCATTTACCAGCATAAATTATTGCTGCATATTTTGTTATGATTTTTACATGTCATCACAATTTAGCTACATTTTACTGTATCTCCATGTTGGGTTTTTAATTACATTTTGACCATCTACACAATGATTGTGAAAAGCTGAATAAACATTTTCATATCTGTCTCTATGAATTATTTAACAGGGTTTTAGCTTTCCATCCTCATCTCATGTATGCTGTGAGATGTATATACAGTAGCACACAAGTCGCAGATATAAATTAAAAATGAGAATTATACTGGTAAAAAAACCCTTCTGTATTAGCAGTTCTAGTGTTCTTGGTATACAAACCATTCATCTGGATCATTTAATGTGGGGGGCATATTCTGAATGTCGTGGGTGTTTAAGGGAGATAATAAAAAAACATATTTTAGCGCACTTTACTATCAAGATTGATAACTTATCACATATCCTGAAAATAGCATGTAAAGCTTGGCTTAATATTGTTATTGGAACATTATTAGGTGTTCTTTAACAATATTTGCTGCAGTAAATTTCCAGTTGGTGACCTTTATACAAATTGGAACCTACTGAAAATGTAAAACTGCAGCTTGATTGTTAAACATAATTGAAAAAGTTGTTTTTTTATAAAGAAAAAAATCACTTTAGATGTAAAACACAGGGAATTACCTATTTTGCAGAGTGCACCATCATTATTTAATCTGAAAAAAAAAAACAACAGCAGTTCTGGCTGCCTGTAAAACCTGTTGTAGTGAATAGGGAAGGACAGGCCTAAAATAGAGTGGGATACAATAGATTGAAAATTTTTGGTGAGTTTTAAGTCACTAGAACTTGAGACTTGATTGCAGCAACTTTGCTCACATTCATTCTTATGGCAGTGTCCACAGGTGATCTGTCTTTGCAGTCAGGGCCTTGTAAGAAGCAGTCATGCTTCACCCATAAAGTTTTTTTTTCTTTTGCTAAGTTCATATGATGCCTACATTGACCAATAAGGACCCTACCCAAGTGAGTATTAAATTGGTGAACAAGGGGTCTTGTGGCATTCTGCCTTTATTGTAATATATTTTCACTACAGGTGCTGGTAATGACAGGGCTAGCTGGGTCTTCTAGTGCACCACTAAAGAAGAAAAATATTATTTCTTCTATATAAAATACAGATGTGTCCTCATACACCTAGCGTCTATACACCCAGCACAACTGAGATCTCCCAAGGGGAGTAGCGTACTGTACTTTTCATTCATTTTTGCATCTTATTCGCATCACACCACTCAAAGTATACTAAAGACGCTGGGCTGTGATTTTGACTGCATAGTTATTTGTTTTAAATACATACAAAGTCACAGATGAAGCACAATGGAACTTGGTGTGAGAAAATCGCTGCACTTCTTACACAAATTCAGATTCAGTAATCTACCAAAGTATTTTGTTGATCCAAATTTTGTTTTTTTATTTATGTGAATAAGATGCACATTTTGAGCAAGTAAGACACTCAACGCGACTGAGTTGCCCGGGATCTAACATGCCGAGTGTTGGATGAGGAGCGATCTGTGCTACCTCCATCCATTTAGATGAGCCAGTGGTCTCTAGGACCCACCATGGCTGAGTCGGTGAGTCTGACCTCTGACATGCCTTTACCGTGCATTTTCTCCTTGGCATCCAGAGTACATGAACGTACCCATGAGACTCTCTGTGGCATTAGAGCTATTAAGATCACCACAATGTGACCTCCAATTCTCTGTCCCACCACCACATAGCACTAGGAGCATGCTGCTGTGCCACCAGAAGCATAAGCATTGTCATCACTTGACAAATCACCTGACGCACTACAATGCCCAGCAAAGCCTTATCGCTCCAGGCTGCATCCAGCACAGAAACTACCTTGTCACTGTTTAAACTTTTGTCAAAGTCACCTATTAATCTAACTGGTTAATAAACCTAAGATCTGGGTAATTTTCTTCCTGTTTGGACCAAACGACCAATCACACACATGTTGCATAACTCAGCATGCAACACTAATACTCCCTAGGCCTGGAGTACTATTAAGAGTCATACTCTACTTACCTCTGTTAAAAGTTTATGGGCCAAGAGTCCTATCCTAGCTAAATCTGATAAGCTCTGCTAATACTGAGAGGGGCTATTTGCAGCAAAATGAGCAACAGGGTATGGGGACACATCTGTATTATTATCACCCCTACACACAATGGCCAGGTAAGTGGTGAGTAGCTTTAGTGTCAGCACAGGCCTGGTTGGCCCTGGATGGGGTAGTTTTTTTGAAAGCCCCGATTTATTAGTGATTCCATCCTTGTTCTGACTGGCATAGGGCTAGCTGACACTTTGTCAGTGGTACCCCAAGCCGCATGCCCCCTTTCCTGATATAGTGCCACTAGACCTTGCTGGTAATGCCCAGTACTGGCAATTGAAAATCTGGGGGTACGTCACACTCTTTGACTTCTACCATCTCCAGATTTTTCCCATACCATCCTCCGCAGAAGTTCTAGTGCTAGATATACTTTTGGAGGGGCCGCTACACTTTTTTTCCAGTGATTCATTTATTTTAAACATAATTATATATATGGAGTGATTTTTGGTGATTTACATTGCTCCCTATTACATTTGATGAATTCTGTGTTTTACATTAAAAAAAATTGTGACAAGTGATTCAGGTTGTCTCCTGTCAACTTTGCATTCTATTACATATGGCAACTTAAAACTTACTGGGAATTCACCAGTTCCAGAGTACTGCAAAATCTGAGGCTATTACGATACCCCCATAGATGGATTGGGTTTTGCTCTTACAAAGGGTACAATTCTGTGATATGTACATACAATAATTCTGACATGGTAATCACCTCTTCTATACAATACAGTGTTAGTGGGAGGAGAAATGGCACATGTACCAATGCATATAATTGAAAAAATTATTATGCCTGATTGCATTATTTGTAGGAGTGTAACTTTAACAATCTGTACACATATTCTGAAATCTCCATCGCATAAAAAGATTATGCCTTACTCTGTAAGCACTCACAAGCAGAGCTGCCAACCCTCTCGATTGATAACTCTGCACTACTCTTGTCTCCAGTGTGCTCCCACTAGCAGTCAGTGACTCTGGTCCTTTCTCTCCACCCTAACCAGGGCACAGGGTCATTTAGTGCTACTGCTAATAACTGTCATTCATTGTGTCTTACATTATCTCACAGTTTGATTAAACTGTGTCTTTAAACTTTATATATTATATTGTTTGCTTATATTAGTGTAATTATTCCCATACGGCTCTACGGACACTTGGCGGCTCCATAAATATAAAAAATAATAATAGAAAACAACTTTATGTATGATCCTTTTTCTGCCCTAAGGCAGCAGATGAATTGATTAAAAAAAGTAGATCATCTATGGAGCTATGAATAGTACTCCCTTACAGATGTGGTGTTTCTTTTTATACAGAAAGAAAGATTACACTCATTACTGTTAAATGTGTATTGCTTACCAAGCAATAATACGTGATTGCTATGAAGAGATTCATTCTCCATGGAATTCATTCATGTGTAACAGCAGAAAGGGGATCCACCTCAGGTCACCAGTCACTGGATGCTGGAAGAGAAAGAGAAACAAGCAAACGACGCAGCAGAGAGAAAAAGCATCCAAATATTCAAGTAAAGAGCGTGCTATCAGCATAGATGCCTGCCGATGTGGGTGATTACTGTATGTAGGGGAGCCTTTAATCTGTGTCCTTCAGATACAGGAGTCACATTTCACTTTAAGGAGGAAATCTGTTCTTACAGTATGTGAAAACCAGCTATTTACTTTAACTTTCTGTACTGTTATTTCTTTGTTCTCAAACCAAAGCAGCATTTTAATTCAGTCACAATGCAATATGTAATAATAATAATAATAATAATAATAATAATAATAATAAAGGTATATCATACAGTATATATAAAAAATATGTAATGCCTATGATTGAGAAATGATCATATTTAAAAAAAACAGGTTCCAATAAAGACCACTGACCTTATAAAAATAAATATGTATGTCCTAACAGCAGTCAGTTTGGACATGTATTGGTAACCCAGAATGATGAGTGTAGACCTGCACTCCTGCATACTGCTTCCTGTGGAATTGATTAAACTATTGACAATTAATATATGATCTACATAGGTAACAAAAAGTAACAGAAATGTTGCTAAACACTGAGGAGCTGATTTAGAGTTTGAAGCAAAGCAAAAATTAAGTATCAACTTAGGCCAATCCATATTGCAAAGCAATGGAACAAAATAAATTAGTTTATTTATTTATTTATTTTGCATGCACAATTAATACTGGCTGCTTTTGCATGTAGTCCACAAATACTGGACAGCTTTATTTTTAACCTGTAATTTAAAGTTCAGCTAGGACATACTGTACCCCTCCCAACTGTAATGGGGCAGATCCACTAGCAGACATAGAAATGACTGCATGATTACGACATTGTAATCGTGCAGTCGTTTCACAGTCTGTGCCATGCCTACACTGAACGCTCAAATGTTCAGTGTAGGTATATCAATCATCCCCTAACACGCGCAAACTGACGTTATCGTCAGGTTGTCCAGCATGTTCGTCCGATGATTGATGTAGGGAGCACGCATCACTGGTCGTTTCCGACATAACAGTGCACGATTTGTGCAAGATTACTGAGCGATTGCACGATTACGATGTCATACACATTTAAAGTACATTAAGTACTACAAGGTTATACCAGAGTGCAAATTTGCTCCTTATTTTTGCTTTTCTCTGAACCTGCACCTTCATATAAATATGGAAAGTTAAAATGTTAGTTTCATACCTTCTGGAATATTCAATTGAATAAAATGAAATTGGCCATCAACCACTCTGAGTCTCAGCCATTCTGGATACAGGAGGGCCTGTCTTACGTTCTGTCAAATAGTAGTCAAAGAAAAAAGAAAAACAATGGTTGCTGTCCCTATTTTCTCTTATAATATCCATATTTGTTATAGACACATTTTGCTTATTTATCACAATACTCACAGGGGTGGTTTATAGATAAGTTATTATACATGAATTTATTTATGTAAGATACGTAAAAAATATAAACTTCTGTAAGGACAGGGTAAATAGGCTAGATGTCATGTACCACCAACTAAAGAGGTTGAAATTTTATGTTACATGTACAGGTAGTGGAAACAAATGCAAACGCCAGTATAAATTCACTTATTATGATGTTTGGCCAATTTGTGTGCTCAGTATGCTTTGATCAGAATGGCCTGTATTAACCATAGCAATTAGTCTACTGTACAAAGGTCTGATGTTATGCAGCAGCAATTCAGTACCATTCCTCCAAACGAAAGTCATAAATGCTTCCTTGTTTTCTTATTAGGTGACTGAGAAGGTCCTGATGTATGATACAAATCAGTGTTATACTCAATAAGTGGGACATGTACAGTATCAAACCTTGCAAGGAGAACAAGCATAGAAGCTGCACATACTGTAGCAACCAATCAGCTTCTAACTATCATTCTATAAAATGATAGCTAGAAGCACATGGGTTGCTAATGGCACTTTTGAACCTGTTCGCTTTAGAAGATTTGAAACAGTACATCTCCTGCTAAATCACAAGTGTTGGATGTGACACGGTTATCCTGGAAGACAACCCTAAAACTAATGCTGCAAATTAGTAATGTTGTCTCACCGTATCATTAAGTAGAAATTACTATTGATCTTTATATCTAAAATAATATAACTAAACAAAAGCTATGGCAGGAAAAGTAATCTCACAACATTACACAACTACAGGAACCCTACATTGTTGACAATGTTGGAGACAAGCACTCTGGGCTGCAGAGTTCATTATGGTGGTGCCACACATGAACAGAATATGGTGAAGGATGAATAATCTGACTATATAAACTTCCTCCACAGCTCGGTAGGCTAATTTCTGTATTCTTTAGACAAATGAATATGAGCTTTTTTCAGGTGTAATGAGCAGTCAATTGGCTGCAATTCAACTATGATACCTTAATCTAAAGAGTTCTTGTCAAACTTTTTTGTATATAACTTGCTCATCAAGAAGCAGATTGAATTTTTCAGATCTAGATACAGTAATTCCTTGTTTTGCCTTACATTTCAAATGAATGCACTATTCTCACATTGCTTGAGTATGCTTTACAGCTACTGTTTCTCTT
Source organism: Taudactylus pleione (assembly GCA_031769625.1). Lineage (NCBI taxonomy): Eukaryota > Metazoa > Chordata > Amphibia > Anura > Myobatrachidae > Taudactylus > Taudactylus pleione. Next base: position 5,397,390 of record JAUIMM010000077.1, on the reverse strand, counting down.
TGCTGTAGTTGCCTTTCCTTTGAGTTCCTCCAATGGATCGCCGAACATCAATGGCCGCCACTCTGCATTTCCGACCGGAGGATAGGGGTTTCTGATCCAATCGCAGGATCGTGCAACCTGTCGGTAGGTGTATGGGGGCCTTTACCCCTATCCTACTATCACTGACTTAACACACCTCTTCAAAATAATTATAAAGTTGTTTTATTAGGGATAAAAGGTCTGAAAACTAGAGAAAATACCTAGAAATATGTTGTCAATATATAATTTACTCATGAAATATATATTATTTAATTCAATAATTTTGGAAAAATCTCTGACATTGGAATGACCTTCAGCAAAAAAAGTTGAATTTCACAGTTCATTTTTGTCTTTGCAAATGGAGCAAGATTTCCAGGTTAATAGTTAATGATTTATATTCCTAATACCTAATATTATAGGACCAGGATCAGCTAAATCAGATTTATTAGAGTTTTACTATAACACATCGGTTTTTCACAAACAACATTTGCATTGCATCAGAATGAATTTTATTACATTTCTTGTATATAACATTTACTAACACAGTTTCACATTTATGTGGTAATATTACTTAAGGGATTTGAAAATCTACATTAAATATGAAAACACATTTAAAAAAATATTAATTTCAATTTGATTCTTCTTACCATGTCTCCCAAGGCTTTTACACCTCTTGTTGTCTTCATTTTTAATATAGTTCCTGTGAAGGAGAGGAGTGGATAAATTAGTTGAATTTATTTTGACTAAATAATCTTTATGCTAGCAGTAATAATACCATAATTAAAAAAATACATTTCCCAAAAGCTGTGCCATATACAGTATGCGAATAAAAATCCTAGAGGTATGAAAAGAGAAGTCATCGAATGCTAAATATCGTTACATTTTAAGTGAAAGCAACAAATCATAGAAAATTCCATAGCCAAGGCTGTTAACGTAACGTTCTTTCTAACCTCATATATAAGGTTGTTTTCGCATACACACTAGACGATAATTTGAACGATTGAACGATTGAACGATCATTCAATCCTTCAAAATATCAGCTCCCGCTGGTCGTTTATGATAACCCCAGTCGGCTGTACATGCAGCCCAATCTGGGGTTATCGTGAGCGATACCATGCTGATGAATGCAGCATGGCCCCGCTCCCTCTCCCCACCGCCATCCGTCGCTGGTCGGCATCGGCAAGTGTGTATACACATCGGCCCCACCGGGCCTGCCGATGACCATATCGCTGCATACACACATCATGTAGTATGTATGTGGCTTTACCTGGGTTGCCAGGTGCAGGTCATTTATAATATAAAGCTCCATATATACAGTATGTGAAATATAAGGAAATAAGAAAATCAATCTGGCTTTCCATGACCATATAATAAGGTGCCATGTCAAAAACTTTTTTACAGATTGGTGATCTCCATGCTGAAATCTAATATCAATATATTTCAAAATAGGATATGCAATATTCCTTGTAATACATGAATACTTTTGACACATATATTAAACATTTTTGTTATAGTTTTATTGCATCATGTAATGAAAGAAACTCTGTAATATCACTTGTCACAAAATAATGATAGATGTCACAGTTGTTTATACAAGTTTTCACATCACTCATATAGAGAATAATTTAAAAGATATTTGCTTGTCTTTACTAACATTTTAACATTTCTCAAACAGTACATTTCTGTAATTTACATTTGCTTGCCTGATGTACTTTAGACAGATCAAGTTTAGTACATGAATGTTTGCTCTAGCAACATCAAATGGGTGCTACTGTATTGTATTTGATATTTATAGTGATATCCAGATATACAAATACCATTTTTTCATCAGTAAGCATGGCAATAGAAAATATGTATTTTCCAAAGTAAAATAGATAGAGCAGAAATTACCATTCTTCATACAAAAATAAAAGTAAGAATAATGCAATACATAAATAAGGATTCACTACTAGGTAAACTAGGGGATTCATAACCTACTTTCATATAGAGGTGCCTTGACATCACAGTATTCCCTCATCTGTTTGGCAGAAGCCTGACCTAACCACTCTGCTGATTGTTATCAATATCTGTACACAATACTTAAGCAATTTTTTTTCTTGCTCCATCTGATATATATATATATATATATATATATATATACATATACAGTCAGGTGCATAAATATTGGGACAGTGACAGAATTTTCAGATTTTGGCCTCTATTCACCACCACAATGGCTTTGAAATGAAACAAACAAAATGTGCTTTAACTGCAGACTTTCAGATTTAATTTGAGGGTAATTACATCCAAATCAGGTGAACGGTGTAGGAATTACAACGGTTTCTATATGTGACTCCCACTTTTAAGAGGCCAAAAGTAATTGGACAAACTAAACAATCCTAAATCTAACATTCACTTTTTAATACTTTATTGCAAATCCTTTGCAGACAATTACAGCCTGAGGTCCCGAACGCATAGACATCACCAGACGCTGGGTTTCATCCCTGGTGATGCTCTGCCAGGCCACTACTGCAAATGTCTTCAGTTCCTGCTTGTTCTTGGGGCATTTTCCCTTCAGTTTTGTCTTCATCAAGTGAAATGCATGCTCAATTGGATTCAGGTCAGGGGATTGACTTGGCCATTACATAACATTCCACTTTTTAGCCTTAAAAACTCTTTGGTTGCTTTTGCAGTATGCTTCGTGTCATTGTCCATCTGCACTGTGAAGCGGCGTCCAATGAGTTCTGAAGCATTTGACTGTATATGAGCATATAATATTGCCCGAAACACTTCAGAATTCATTCTGCTGCTTTTGTCAGCAGTCACATCATCAATAAATATAACTACAAGGGAACCAGTTCCATTGGCAACCATACATGCCCACGCCATGACACTACTATCACCATGCTTCACTGATGAGGTGGTATGTTTTGGATTATGAGCAGTTCCTTTCCTTCTCCATACTCTTCTCTTCCCATCACTCTGGTACAAGTTGATCTTTGTCTCATCTGTCCATAGGATTTTGTTCCAGAACTGTAATGGCTTTTTAGATGTTGTTTGGCAAACTCTAATCTGGTCTTCCTGCTTTTGTGGCTCACCAATGGTTTACATCTTGTAGTGAACCCTCTATATGCACTCTTATGAAGTCTTCTCTTGATTATTGACTTTGACACATATACACCTACCTCCTGGAGAGTGTTCTTGATTTGGCCAACTGTTGTGAAGGGGTTTTTCTTCACCAGGGAAATAATTCTTCTGTCATCCACCACAGTTGTTTTTTAGAAACCGTTGTTATTCCTACACCGTTCACCTGATTTGGATGTAATTACCCTCAAATTAAATCTGAAAGTCTGCAGTTAAAGCACATTTTGTTTGTTTCATTTCAAAGCCATTGTGGTGGTGAATATAGGCCAGAATATGAAAATTCTGTCAATGTCCCGATATTTATGCACCTGACTGTATATATATAAATTTGATTATATAAAAGAAGATGGTAGTTAGTTTGTTTGTTGGTGAATATCTTCCACAACTGTCAAGGTATAGCTGCCACATCTTACATAGTTATTTAGTATAAAAAAGTAAGCTATTAGACTACATAGCGACAATGCAATGAGACAAAGCGACATAGTGACAAATCTTATATAAATAAAATGAAATGGTCTGTTTGTATGTTTGTCTGATCGGTTATGCATTTGGACAACCTTGCACTGATTGGGGTGAAACCAACAAGAGGTGGTCCAGTTGGTTCCTGGCCAGGTATTAGGGTTGTTAGGGTCCCAGTTGGACCTCCAGTTGGTGTACGCTGGGCAGAACTTTGACGAGGGGAGTCTGTCTAAGCCTTCCAATGGATGTATTTGGACGAAACCTTCACAGAGTGGTAACATTGGATCCCAGAAGACATACTAGGGGTTGTGGTCCCAGTCAGACCTCACGTTGGTGTATGCTGGCCAGAACTTTGACCCGGGGGGGCCTGTTCTGGGCCATCTACTTGATGGATTTGGAGAACATCACATAATAAAACTTAATAACTTGAAGGTACACCCTGCACTGATTTGGATGAACCAACATGAGATAGTGCAGTTGGATCCTGGCCGGGTTTTAGGGGGGTTAGGTTCATGGTTGGACTGCTGTTGTTGTATGCTGAGCAGAACTTTGAACCAGGGGGCCTGTTCTGAGCCTTCTCCTAGATGAATTTGAACAAAAACTTCACAGAGTGGAAACATTGGATCCCAGAAGACATACTAGAGGGTTGAGGTCCTTGCAGGACCTCCCGTTGGTGTATGCTGGTCAGAACTTTGACCCGGGGAGCCTATTCAGGGCCTTCTACTGAATGGATTAGGATGAAAACTTTACAGAGGGGTGGCAATTGCTCTGGGATGCCTAATGGAGTGGTTGGGGTCCCAGTCGGACCTCACGGTGGAGTGCGCCGGGCAGAACTTTGACCCAGGTAGCCTGTTCTGAGCCTTCCACTGGATGGATTTGGATGACATCACATAATAAAACCTAATAACTTGAAGATTTAAACCTGGGCAATGCCGAGTACTTCACCAAGAATTTTGTGATGTACAGCAGAAATTTTTCACTTTTGATGTATGATGGGTGTATGCTACTGTGGATGTATGCTACCAACAACATATAAAATAGCTACAGTACAGTGGGAGAAGATTTGATTATTTGAAAGGGTTCCCCTAATTTTGGTGCTGTTGATTTTATATCTTCCTTGGAGGAGGTAATATTTAGTACTTCTAGTGGTGCGCTGTTTACTCACAAGACACACAAGCCAATTTGTTTTTAAATGTCTCCATATAATTAATTTAATGAAGTTATAATGCAGTATATTTATATAAAAATGTGTACAGAAAGGACTTCAGTACATTCTGTGACATTGTCTGGTCCAGCCAACTATTAAATGGTTAATTTGAAGTGTCACCATTATTGGCGATATCTCCAGTTAATAATTCTCTTATATGTTTACTTTACTTTATATTTGCACTGCTCCTTGGTAAGTATATTGCTACTTACCAAATGTAAGTAGCAATATATTATTATTATTATTGTTTTAATCAAGCATAAGTTTAGAAGTATCAAGAGTTGGAGAATGGTAAGACAAGGACACAGAACAAGACATTTCCCCTTTAGACAAGTCCACTTTACTGTATTTCCCCTGGGACACACCTACAGTATACCCGTTATTTTAATCTTTAATTAATTCATGATGTGAGATCACAGTATAGATTGTAAGCTTGTGAGCAGCGCCCTCTTATGCATTGTCTGTTTGTTATTACCCAGATTTGGTTTAGTACTGTTTTGTTCACAATAGTACAGTGAAACTGAATATGATGTAGCTACAGTATATAAGTAATTGTTTATAAATAAAAGTATTTTCTACATTATGCGCTCTTAATAAGGACTGGACTGATTCAGTGACCTGGCAATTTGTGGATACTGCAACTTCTGGCCTTTAATAACCTTTTTTTAACTACATGTTGCCAGTTTATAAAATGTGTCCAAATTTGCACAATCACTTGAAGTATATGCAGACCTGATACTTCCACACACCATCATGAGTTATTGAATAATTGAAATATGGTTGAAAAGCGCTATATTGGCAGTTATCTACCCAAAATCAAACTAACGGGCAGTGGGTTTGCAAATAATGCTTTAAAGTAAGTGTTCCTATCCTCGAAACCAGAATTATCAGAATCCACAAGGTGCAGCAGAATAAACAGCCAAATGTATATTATTAATAAGATACAATGCTGTAGTTGCACTACACAAGAAATAGTCAGTTAAGCTGTTTTTGTCTTTATATCTGACCCATAATGACTTTAAGAGCATTTCATTTTATGTTTCCTTGTTTAACAAATATAATTTGGAGACAATTTGATTCCACAAAAGTAATTGGTGCTGCCATCAGATGAATGTGAGCATCATCTTGTCTTATTTTATCCTTGGAGATGTCCCGGTTCGAATGTAAGTACATTTAAGAAATCAGCAACAGACTCATAGAAAATGTATTGGACATTTGACACTAGTGTAAACTGACAAGGGGAAATGCAGCAAATTAAAAGGTCATTTTGAAACCTTTACTGTGTTCCACATCAGTATTATAATGACTTTCTGTGACCCTGCCACCTATGACACTTTGTTATTGCAGTTCTGTCTCTGACTCACCATCTTCTTATCCACTGGAGATTTCAGAACCCTGTATACTAATTAGAATATATTTACTGGAACAGATGCAAGTACATCATTGTGAGCTTTGATAAATGGGAATCACTACTTATATAGCATCTAAACTAAAACAAAATTATATTATAAAATCTATGACTTAAAAAGCAAATATAGATTTGATATGTTCCTCTTATCCACTTGCACCCACCATTTGGCTTTCCACAAGTATTTTGTCGGTGGATTAGCACATTCTACAATTCAGCAGCATTCTCTGCAGCGCTCTGTAGCTGCTGCTAATATCTTTCGTCGTTCGTCGTTTACCGCATATAAACTGCCAGATATTTCTAATATCTGCCAGCGATATGCGATAATTGACCAACATGTTGGAGAGATGAAAGATTCAATTTATCAGCCACGGGAGTGCGCATCTGTCATCGGTCAGGGCCTATCCATAGCAGATAAATTGAACGATTGAACGATATATCGTTCTATCGTTCAATTTATCTGCTAATGGATAGACCCCTTTATTTAAATCATTTATTTAAATCAGTCATGAATTAATAGTCCAACTTATCAGTGGCAATCTTCTTATGTTTGTGGTATTGCAAAGTGCAGCATTAACTAATAATAAAAGATTTTTGTGGAACCTGTCTTCCAGTACTATACCGAACAACTTCAAGAAGTGTACATGATATTGTAGCCAACACTACAAAACTATTATATAGCTTTTACTTTAGTTGTCATGAAGTGAATTCTATTTAGTTACAAGGCTTATGGATTCTTTGAAGACTATGAAAGGATAGGGAACAAGACAAGGGATGAAGGAATGAGGTGGACTCAATAATGAGATATTGTTATAGCTGCTCGAATAGCTCTGCCAAAATAATGTTTGTGCCTAGATTTAGATCATATGCACTGTTTGCCTTTTGAAACTATAATATCTCCAATTTACATGGACCAATTTTTGATGTAAGACTATTTTGAGGATGTGTCTATGTTACACATTAAGGGCCTGATTCAGAGACGGACACAATGTTGATATTTTCCCAGAACGAGCGATTGTTTGCTATTGCGCATGTGCGAATGCTGCACGGTGTATGCGCAGCGATTGCGTTGTGATTATTCTCGTACATAGGAATCACTCGCAAAGTGAGTTACAGGTAGTCAACGTTTGTGGGTGGTAATGGGGGGGTCTAGGTGAAAGCAGGTGTGTCGGACCATTTAAATGGCGTTTCATGGGCGTGCATAAATTAGCCATTGCAATTATGTTCACAGCATGAGAACTCTCTGCGTATCAGGAGAGCTGCAGTGTTTGCAGCTGGTCAGACATGACTTACATGCTGTATGACTGCCTGATGTGCGTCGATGTTGCACGTCGTCAGGCGGATATGATAAGGCAGCATTGAGCGTCCCTATGCTCGGTTAAGGTTTGGAATGCATTAGCATATTTTAGCAACTGCGTCCCATTAGAGATCGCAGTTGCGATTGCATTAGAGTAAATCTCTAAATCAGGCCCTAAATCCATGGTCTTTTGTACTGTAATAATCAGCACAGAGCTCAAATATGTTTATTCACAGAACACCTAAGGGCCAAAACCAATCAACTAAATCTGAAAAATACATTTCTGTTGTCCCATGTAAAGTACTATGTAAAGGGACTGATTCTAAATCAGATGCATTCGCAGGAGCTTTTTCCTCTGGCTGCGGATGCCTGCATACTACATTATTCTAAGGCGAGATTCCAGCTGTGTACACTAAAAATCTGTGCAAATGCACATGGAAGCATATTCTGATCTGGCACATGCACAGTTGTTTTTGGTCCAAGTGCAGTAAGCTTGAATCCATGACAACTATCCACATTTGCATCTGACTCAGAATCAGTGCCAAAGTCTACTGGACATATTTGTAATTTAGGAAAAAGTGCATGCTAGGCTATTTCCTATGCATTGTGGTAGTACAAGTACCTATAATCCATCTTTTGTTTATAACTGAATAAAATTAATAGAAAAATGCTTTGGTCTGTGAATAATTAATTTGTTCAATCTGCAATATTTTTTTTCAAAAATTAATATTTTTTACACATAATTAATTATTTTACTATATATTTTTTACTAATATGTGAATCCGCTATTCCCAGAGATATTTAATTAATAAATTACAAATTTAGATGAGTTTTGTCAGATAACACACAAAAAAAATCAGCCTTATCACAGCATATAACAGATAGACCTCAATTAATGATCAGGTTCATAGCCAAGTCATGCATGGATAGACATACTCCCCAAACGGACCAGGCATAGCTATAAGTATATTCCTAATGCTCTGCTTGAGTATCACTCAGCTGCACTGACAATATGTTATTGATAACATGCGGCGCGAGGAGATTTCAAGGTGCTTTCTAGTCTGCCATTGAGATTATTGCTAGTCTTCATGCAGTTTGAGTACTGGTTTATGTGCAACACATTTCTGCACTTGACACATCCTGAAGACTAGACAGCATCTCAAATTGTGAAAAGCTTTTAATACATTTATTGACTTCAGCTGTTCTGTTGCCTCTGGTGACATGTTACAAATTTGGGTACCCCAAATAGCAGGACAAATGCTCTTAGCAAACACGAGCTTTAAAGACACACTTCAATTACTTTCCCAGACATGTAATATTGTGTCACCATATAATTCCCAAGTCATCTTTCAGAAACAAATAACCATTAAACATATCTTAAAGCTGCAAAGATCAAATATCATTAGAATATTGTAGAAAATAAAATACATACACTATTGAATTTAGGAGCCAATGTAAATGTTTATCTATAAATATCTAGTTATGGATGATGTAGATGATGAAGTATGCAAGAAAAAGGCATAAAGATATGTAGGGTCTAATTTAGAGATGGAGTCTATAGTACAGCACCTGCATCTTTGTACGCAGTGGTTGTGTCTTTGTCAGCAGGGGCTGTGCTAACATATGCAAAAGCCACAGAAGGCATCTTAAATAAAAAGACATCCACGACCAGCTTCTGTGATCCACTGCTGTATCTGAAGATGCAGCATCAGATCAACAGCATGAACACCAAACATCTCAGGTTACTCAGGAAGTTTGGCAAGATCACCCTGTCAGGGCCAGTGAAGCTGCATCCAAAGACACAGCAGGCTTCAAAACACAGAAAACGGGGCCTACACCCCCACTATATTCTGGAACGCTCCCTGTCAGTGCCCCCAAACGACAGCAGCATGTGAATCATGCTACAGCTTTGGGGCACCGCAATCTATGACGTAGAAACAGATCTGCACATGCACAGTGTGACTCCTACGCATGCATGGAGATGCAAACATAGAAGATTTACGTAAATATTGAATTTACGCAAATCTTTGACTTGGGCCCTTCGTTCCTCCACAATAAGGGCAGCTACGTCACTGTCTTTCAGAAACCTGGGCATGGAAGCAATAGTGGTGACAAGTGAAGATTAGTGACTGATTTATTAATGGATCTGCTTTTATATGCATAGATTAATACATAGAGTATGGCTTTTTTTTCTTTGTTTAAGACTTTATTATTTCTGCCATGTTTCTTTGCATCTGGAAATGAAAGGTCATATTCAGTGCACATTGGCATGATATTATTGTCATGTTTTCAACAAGCTTCACAAATTACTTACACATGTTTATTTTAGAAACACATCAGATATAACTTATTAGACCCGTTTAGCATCACTGCCATGGGTTTATTTTGTTCAGCAGATTTCATAGAAGCCTCTGGAAATCAAACTAACAAGGAGATTCTTGCTGGCAGATAACTGACTTGCATGTGACAATCAAGAAATTGTTGAAAAAAAAACTCTTTGCCATTGTGCTATCATAAAAAGTATACAAAGTTTAGACTAGACAAGGCTGTATAAGCATGAGACTATATAAGAGTCCTCAATTTTTTGTAATAGGTAGTTTAGGGAATCTGTTGCTAGGCAGTTTTCTATTTTGTGAGGCCTTTTATTTTATTAGTTTTCAGTCAGCCAATTAGGGGTTATAGCGGCGGTTACATCATGTTTTTACTATTTAAGGCCGAATTTGAATAGGTTCAGCCTCGTTTTCAGTTGGAAGCCAGCTAAGTTAAACCTGTTTCACTCTTGCATTACCTCAGGAGTTGTGCCAGTTTTTCTGTCCTCCACTGCTTAACCCCTTTTTCCTTTCTTTTCTCCTGTCACATTTTCATTGTCTCCTATCTTTATATTTCAGTTCTTTCTGTTCCCAGCTATTTTCATTTCATACCCTTCCCATCCTCCTTTCTTTACCTGTCTATCCTTTTTTTCTCCCTTCTTACCTCTCTGTCAGGGTTTCCTCATTACCCCTTTTGTCACCCCTCTTTTGTCTTTTATCTGCCAGCATGCCCCGTCCCAAGCGGTCCGCCCCCCCCCCCCTGCCATTTGGATGAGGCATCCCGCCCTCTCGCGGCCGCAGGTTATCCCTCACCTGGGGAGCTCACCGACGTCAAGCCCGTTCCTCCAACGGGTGGCGAGGTGGCTCCCCAGCATCCTCAGCCCATGCCCCTACCACTTGGCTTAGCAGCGGCAGGGCACGGGGGCCTCTGCGACCTGGGCATGCCTGCAAGCTGCGGGCGTGTTTCCAGGCCTGTGGAATCCCCGGGTGCAGTACCTCCGCCATCCGCCCTGTTAGGTGCCGGTCCTGATGTCCTGCGCAGCCCGGTGTTCTTGCGGCCTTGCATTGGACACTGGGGCCGGAGGGGAGTCACATGATGATGCGCACATCGGGGACAGGGTATCTCTAGGTCAAAATAATGAGGCGGTTATTGGTACAGGGTCCCTGGCCTCTCTGCGGAGGGCTCAGGGCCCTTGCCAGCCATCATTGCCACAGGCGCCATTTTGGGGGCTGCAGGGGGAAGCTCTGCAGCTCCTGTGATGGCACGGCTCAATTCATGTGTGCCTGGAGCGCCACCTGCTGCTTCTGCAGCATATGTACAGGCTATGAACATTGGAAGCTCATGGTCAGCAGGTTATGGTTTCCAATCTCAGCCCACTATATTAAATTCCGATAGAGCTGTAGCTGGCTATGCAGTGTCTAGTTTTTCCATTAATGCCACTCCTGCCATCAGTACTGCTAGGCAGCCATTTTTTCAGATGCCAGTGTCACCCATGGTTAGTTCTCAGTTACCTTCAGTGGTTTCCTCTCCCCATAGTGTGCAAACCACATGGTCATTAGGCGCACAGCATGTTTTTCACCAGAATCCTGTTTTTTCATCTATGTTGGAATCTTATCCCTCTTACAACCCACGGCACCGGCTTTTAGACATTATCACTATGGTCAGCCAGTTTTTGCAGGTCACAGCAGCCACCCAGCACTTATTACCCCTGGCAGGCAGCTTACGCGTCACCTGGTGCCTGGTTACCAGCATACACTCCGCAAAGCACACTGCAGCAGAGTTTTCCTGCTTCCCCAGCTGTGCCTGCAGCTTCTTTCAGCCTGTTCCCCATTTGCTCCAGACTGCTCTGGTCACTGCTTCGCAGGTGCCACCCATCCCACCACCACCCCTCCCCCACCTCCCATTGTTGAGTCAGAGTCATCCGTAATTTTAAAAGTGTCCGTTTCCACCCCTGATATTTTACCTAGTGTGTCAGCGGCACCTATGGTGCCAGAAGAGATAGTCTGACAAAAGAGACAGTTGTCTCTGAACGAAACTGAGGTGGCAGGAAGCATGCCTACGGGGCCTGCAGGATGTGTATCGGGAGATTTGGAGCTTCCAGGCCCATCTGGTACCAGTGAGCATACATCTGTACAAATTTCCAATTACACTTTTTCATCTGATTCATCTACCAGCAGCGAGTCGTCGGGGTCCCCTAAGCACCCGCAAAAATTAGCTAAATTACTGAGCATTGCATACAGTAGTTAAGAAAACAGCAAAGAGCAAAGGTGCAGATAAAACAGCTGCGCCTGCGGAAATGCCACCGTATTCAGACATGGTTCATTGCTCCAATACGGCTATAACGAGGGGTTTAAGGAAGGAAATTAGGGAAAATATAAGAAATGGGAAATATATTGATATGTTTACCCTTATGGAAAACATGAAGCAGGATTTTGAGAAGGCCAGGAAGACGGGTGGCATCGGGGAAAATGCTTTTAGCAATTTCCAGCATTGGATGAGGGGTATTTTGTTTTTTTCAGCTTGTTACCTGGAAACCAGGCCTGGGGAGCATATGGACGTGCTTAAATATATTTACCTCATTCATGAAATGTTCACAAATTCCCGGGGTTATGTCTGGAGGGATTACGATGAAAAATGTTGTCGTAAACAGGAGGGGGATGCGGTCATGCCTTTAGGGGTGAAAGACGTAGAGGTGTAGTTGGAGGTGACACAGCATAATAAAAACTCATCAGAGAGTCAATATAGGAAACCAAATGTAGGGGGGAAGGGGACCTCAGGTTATATAGCAAAGGGTAAATGCTTTACCTTCAATGATTCCAAATGTACGAGAGGAGCGAATTGTCTTTTTCGATACTCATGCTGAAATTGTGGAGCAGGGCACCCAGCCAAAGACTGCAAGGTCGGGTGTGGTGGTTCCCATTCAGAACAGAGGGAGAATGGTGGGGCCTCTAAAGGGAGCCAACACCTATAATTTTAGAAGAACTTGGTAAGTGGTTGGCGCGTTATCCTAAGCGGGATGATGCAAGGTTTTTGTTGGAAGATTTTAGTTTAGGTTTTCGTTTGCCCATTTCCGGTTCTTTCCAAGTAGTTGCTCGCAGGAATCTCAAGTCAGCAAGGGAGTTATCGCTGGTAGTGAGGCAGAAGGTGGAAACGGAGGTTCAATTGGGGCGTATATGCGGCCCTTTTGAAGTGGAACCCTTGCTGGGATTGTGCATTTCCCCTCTGGGGGTGGTGTCCAAGAAAGTACTAGGCAAATTCCATTTAATCCAGCATTTGTTTCACCCACGTGGGGGCTCCATCAACGACGCCATTCCTGAAGACCAGACCATCAGCTGTTTGATGACGCACTGATTTTGATTCGCAGTTTTGGCCCTGGGGCATTAATGGCAAAATTAGACATTGAATCGGCTTTTCGGCTACTGCCATTGCATCCCATTTTGAGAAATTCAGCATTTTTATTCACTGGTGCTTTGTGGCGGGCACTGGCCAACATGGCGTGGCCCATTATTTAGACGATTTTCTCTTTATAGGTCCAGGTGACAGCAACATTTGTCAGGAAATTTTGTTTTCAGCCAGCTCATTGTTACATGTTTTGGGGGTTCCAGTTGCCCATGAAAAGACAGAGGGCCCCACTTTTTGTTTGTCCTATTTGGGTATCAAGGTCGATTTAGGAGGCAATGACGTGGGCCAGATTAAGGGCATGGAGCTGATCCTTCGAATAAAGGAGGATTTGGATAGGGTGTTATGCCAGTGGCCGGGGGTGCATATAGTGTGGTCGGAGATTGAACCTATATTTGTTAGGAGAGGCTCCATAGATTTGGCAGCTTTGGACAAGGCGAGAAAAAAGGTAAACATTGTGATGGCTAAGTTTGTTATTGCTGCTGGGGGTGTTGTGGTCAAGCACCCATTATTGGTTCTTGAGAGTCTGAATAATTTTAGTCCAGATGGAGTTCATTTATCAACTTTAGGGTTGGGAGTTTTCCTTAAAGGAATTTTTTCGGCATTTGATTAGCTGGTGTGGTTTTGTGTGGCAGTCTGCGGTTTATGGAACCTAGCGTTGGCAGGAAGGCGCTACTAACCAGCGGCCACATGTGGCGTAAGTGGTTGTTGTGGGGCACTTGCCCCTTTGAAGAACGGCGAGTGTGTCCAACCTATGCGGGTTGGACAATTGGGCGTTTTCTTTGCGGAAGCGTCCGGACTGTGCCAAAGTAAGGGGTGGTGAGACTTGCACAACGCAGGTTACGCATCTTGAAAGGGGGGGGCATTTTAGTCGTCCTCCATTTTTGTGGTAAGAGGTATTTTGGCTAGAGCTGGGTTGTGGTAGCGCCTTCTTTTGCCTCCCTCCTTCATTAGAATAATAAATACATCAATTCTGATTCGAACCAAGCAGTTGTTGTCAGTGTTGTTATTTTAGAAGTTAAGCTTAGCATAAGAGGTTATTATGTTTGTCACAATAAATGAATGGACGCCTTAGACTAGACGAGGCTGTATAAGCATGAGACTATATAAGAGTCCTCAATTTTTTGTGATGGGTAGTTTTTACTATTTAAGGCCGAATTTGAATATGTTCAGCCTCTTTTTCAGTTGGAAGCCCCTCCCTCCCTACCCAAAAACCATGAGTTTGTCTTTGTGTTGTTCGTCTTCACTAAACAATCTTAAACCAGTGGGCGGGAAGGCGCTACTAACCAGCGGCCACATGTGGCGTAAACGGTCATTGTGGGGCACTTGCCCCTTTGAAGGACAGCGAGTGTGTCCTACCTATGCGGGTTGGGCGACTGGGCGTTTTCTTTGCGGAAGCGTCCGGACTGTACCAAAGTAAGGGGCGGTGAGACTTTCACAATGCAGGTTACGCATATTGAAAGGGGGGACGTTTTAGTCGTCCCCCATTTTTGTGGTAAGAAGTATTTTGGCTAGAGCTGAGTTGTGGTAGCGCCTTCTTTTGCCGCCCACCTTCATTAAAAATAAATGTGCAATTAATATATACATAATATATACATCAATTCTGATTCGAACCAAGCAGTTGTTGTCAGTGTCATTATTTTAGAACTTAAGCTTAGCATAAGAGGTTATTATATTTGTCACAATAAATTAATTGACGCCTTATATTAAATAGATGTGTTAGAGCCAAATAAAAGCTCAAACATTATATTTCTGCAAGTCATTTTAGTTCCACTTTGCAAAAACAGTTGAGTTACAATATTCAGCATTCATATGCTGAGAAGCTTGGTAAAGGCACAGTGGAATTATGTAAAATGAGGCAGCTTTGAAAATCAGCATTCTGTGCATACTTCATTTGTCAGCATTTTTGTGAAGTGATATGAGATCATTTTCACCAGTTTTATAACACACAAGAATCAGATTAACTGTGTTCTCTTGTTATACTCAGTGAACAATGCCTATAAATTTCATAACTTGGAAACAGAAAACAGTAACACCAACAGTACTTGAAGTTCATAACAGAAAAACCTGTTTTTGAGGTGAAAATTTACATATGGGGGTATATGGATTTGCCTGCGGACTGCAGGCATCTGCAAGTTCTGTACAAGACTGCCTGAAGTTTTAAAGTAGCAGTCTTTTAAAAGGCAAAACCAGGTTGTTTTTGCCTTTTACATGATGGCTACTTTAAAACATTGGACAGTCTCGCACGGGACTCACCGATGCTTGCAGTCTGCAGGCTATTACATATACCCCATAGAATTTTATCCCATCTAATTATCTTAATCTACTTGTATCAAAACCAGGGCTGCCATTATAAAATTGTGTGGCTCAGTACAAATGAAACATACAGGGCCCTACTAACCTTCTGTTTCCACACCATCTTCAGTGCCACCAACATGGGATACAGACAGACAGACCTGGCTCCAGGGGAAGCCGGACCCTGTGCAGGATGGGAAATAGGCGTCGATTACCTGTGCATTGCCAAAAATGGGGCATGACCTAATTACCATAAGCCACACCCCCTAAATTACATCTGTAGCTGGACTGCCCTCACATGACTGTCCCGCTGAAATTGGGAATGGTTGGGAGGGGTCTGCCGTCTATGGGTCGTAAATGCCTCGAGCTGGTCCTGAAGACAGACATACTGGCACAGACAAACATACATAGAAAGCAGACTGAGTATAGCATTCAGTATGCAGGAATATGGCTCATATGGTAAAGCTTAACAGAGAATCTTTGTATTCTGAACCTGCAAATAAACTTTTGAGAAGGCTTGTAGAAGTGGGCACTCCAGAATTATATGGAATACAGCTGGGTGCCAGGACAGGAATTAATATTTTGAGCAGGAAGAAAAGCACTCCAGAGAAGATAATGTGCTTGAGTACATGAGTTTATTTATCAAAAGTAGCAATGTTATGAATCTACCTAGATCCAAGAAACAATCAACACATTTGCTGTTGAACCACTCTTCCTCAGAACCACTTATGGTGGACCCACCTTGATGAGTGGTGCAGCCAAACTTACAGGGGGTCATCAGCAATCACCAAACTAAAGGATGGTGCACTCAACTAAAACATCACAAATCAACCTTCTTACAACACAGCCATTCGAACCACCCCAACCAAAAAATGTAACAGAAAAATCACACATATAGTAACTCTACAAGAAAAGGAAATGATAATGTAACAAAGGGCGGAGCAGGAGGAAAAATCTTCAGAACAAAGAGACTTAGCAGGAAGTTACTATATGCCTCAACCAATGACTGACATTGTAACAAAAACACACACACCGTAAACCATCTACCCATTTAACACTAACCTTCATGGAATGAAAGAACTAATAGCATGTCCATGTGCCCTGATGAGTCGATGACCTCGGGGATTAACTACCTTTAGGTTTATCTAAGGTAAGCTGCTCTCCTTAGAGATAACTCATGTAGCTCCACAGATACTCTGCAGGGAAGACGGCACTCCTGGACTTATAAATGACTTATTCATAACCAATATCCTTGCACCACAATTCAGTTTCATTTACAAAAACAACCTCTATTTTTTCACAACGCTTCACTTTTTCCACATTATGTTATGTTACAGCCTTATTCCAAAATGGAATAAATTAATTTTTGCCCTCAAAATTCTACACACAATACCCCATAATGACAACGTGTAAAAAGTTTTTCTGAGAATTTTGCAAATTTTATTAAAAAAACACACTAAGAATTCACATGTACACTGATCATCCTTGAGATGTTAATTGGAGTTCACCTGTGTCAAATTCAGTTGATTGGACATGAATTTGAAATGCATACACCTGTCTTTATAAGGTCCTACACTTGACAGTGCATGTCAGAGCACAAACCAAGCATGAAGTCCAAGGAATTGTCTGTAGACCTCCGAGACAGAATTGTCTCAAGGTACAAATCTGGGGAAGGGTACAGAAAAAAATCTGCTGCTTTGAAGGTCCCAATGAGTACAGTGGCCTCCATCATGCATAAATGGAAGAAGTTCAGAACCACCAGGACTCTTCCTAGAGTTGGCTGGCTGTCTAAACTGAGCGATCGGGGGAGAAGGGCCCTAGTCAGGGAGGTGACCAAGAACCCTATAGTCACTCTGTCAGAGCTACGGCATTCTTCTGTGGAGAGAGGAGAACCTTCCAGAAGGACAACCATCTCTGCAGCAATCCACCAATTAGGCCTGTATATTAGAGTGGCTAGACGAAAGCCACTCCTTAGTAACAAGCACATGGCAGCCCATCTGGAGTTTGCCAAAATGCACCTGAAGGACTCTCTGCTCTGATGAGATGAAGATTGAACTCTTTGGTGTGAATGCCAGGCGTTATGTTTGGAGCAAACCAGGCACCACTCATCACCAGGCCAATACCATGACTACAGTGAAGCATGGTGGTGGCAGCATCATGCTGTGGGGATGTTTTTCAGCAGCAGGAACTGGGAGACTAGTCAGGATAGAGGGAACGATGGAGGCAGCAATGTACAGAGACATCCTGTATGAAAACCTGCTTCAGAGCGCTCTTGACCTCAGACTGGGGTGACGGTTCATCTTTCAGCAGGACAACGACCCTAAGCAAACAGCCAAGATATCAAAGGAGTGGCTTCAGGACAACTCTGTGAATGTCCTTGAGTGGCTCAGCCAGAGCCCAGACTTGAATCCAATTGAACATCTCTGGAGAGATCTGAAAATGTCTGTGCACCGACGCTTCCCATCCAACCTGATGGAGCTTGAGAGGCGATGCAAAGAAGATTGGGAAAACTGCCCAAAGATAGGTGTGCCAAGCTTGTGGCATCATATTCAAAAAGACTTCCGGCTGTAATTCCTGCCAAAGGTGCATCAACAAAGTATTGATCAAAGGTTGTGACTACTTATGTGCATGTGATTTCTTAGGTTTTTTTTTCATTAAATTTGCAACAATCTCAAAAAATGTTTTACTCATTGTTATTATGGGGTATTTTGTGTAGAATTTTGACGACAAAAATTAATTTATTCCATTTTGGAATAAGGCTGTAACATAACAAAATGTGGAAAAAGTGAAGCGTTGTGAATACTATCGGAATGCACTGTAAGCACAAGATACAAAATGAACTAAACAGAAAAGAGAAGTAAGCATTTGGGTTGTATTTTTTTAAGAACTAAATGGACATTTAAGAAATGCTTGAATAAGCAGGTAAGTCTTGATTCTGTTATTGAAGGTTTCTAATGTGGAGGCCTCTCTGAGTGTGCAAGGAAGTGGCTGTGCAATACCGTCCAATTAAAATGCAAATGCAGCAGGAGGTGTCTGTAGGAAAAAGACACCTCCTGCATGTATCTGCGATCTGAGAGCAACGTACATAGACGCTGCCTCGGATCAACATCGCGACTATCGCAATAGATGCAGCTTTAGTCAGACTGCGCAAGCTGAAGCTTACTCAGTCTGGCCGGTTCCTGGGCAACTCTGCTAGTGCTGGGCACTTTTTTTTTTACCAAAAATGCATCTTTGTTGTAATGCAATGTAATTAGTACACACCAGGAGACTGCTATGATTAATTTTCTATGTAACACTTGTATATACAGTATGTGTGCGACTGAATCTCTGAACCTGTATACAAAGTGCTACGACGCAGTGGCCACAGCTTTTTTCCATTCCAAGTTCCATTGTGTATCATATACAGGCTCAAGTGTCGCATATCAAATTAATCAGTGCAGTCTCCCGGGACATCCTAGTCACCTGTCACTAAAAGAGTTGCACGGCACCTGGTGGCTTGCTCATGCCAGGTATCTTGTGTCATGTGGTGTATTGAAGATAAATGTGTGAGGACACATCTGTATGAAGCCAACCATATCCCTAGTATGAGGGAAAGAAAATATAAGTAAAAAAATAGAAATGAAAACGGAGGAAACAAGCAGAAATAGAAAAGGAGCAAAGGATAGCAAGATAAAGACAGAGGGAAGTGACGAAAAGATGAATGGCTCAAAAGAACTAGCAGATACAGTAGCAGAAACTACAGTAGAAAAACACTAAAACAATGCACATAAGGAATAGCAATACATAATACACAATGAATCGCATCCATTCTGAATCAGGTCCTAAGCCCTGTAAGGGATTGTAAAATATGCCTTTCAGGAGGCGGATCACTTGCGGGTGTTTGACTTCTAGTGAAAAATGCAAACTGAAGAAGATGACAACAAGTAGCCACTTCAGGAGCAAGGTAAGACATGGATAACCACTCAAGGTATGAGGCTTTAAGGCAGACTTTCAGGGTTCAGGGTTATTTATTAAATACTTATACCACCGTTGCCAACATTCAGCTCCCTCTTTTCGGGAGGGAGCTGAATGCCTGCACACAGCGGGGGGTGTGGCCGGGCAACGACTCCTCATGGAGGCGGGGCAAGTGGCGTGACCACATGATCGCATCATCATGGCCCTGCCCATTCTCTTCATATTGCCGAAAATAAAGGCATTGTGAAGCAGGGGGCGGAGCGCGATTTAGTGTGAATTGCATCATCAGGCCCCTAGTTTCTAGTTGTAGCCGTGGGGGATAGGCGGCAGCCGGGGGGCTTGTCTGCCTTTCCGCAGGGTCAGGAGTGGCACCCGATATTCAGGAGGCTCCCGACCACATCGGGAGGGTAGGCAAGCCTGACTTATACTTACTTAAATACTTACCTCTCCGGAGTCCCGCGTCGTCGCCGGTAGCATTGCTGTACACTGGCATTTTCCCATCGTTTTGCACAGGCATAGTAGGGAAATCATCGCAGTAGACTCTGTCATAGCCTGGAGTCTGCTGTACTCAGTGGACTGCCAGCCAACGGGTAGAGAGGAGGGGGGCCCAGATGGAGACTGCTCACAGGCCCCCTTCTCTCTTAAGACGCGTCTGAGACTTTTTATATAGTGATTGATCTTGTCACACAACATGTTCCAATGATGATATCACACTTAAACTCACGTGTCCCTGAACTGGATCCACTTGGGATATGACCACCAGCATGCCCCAAAAATCACAGTAGGTAACTTTTCTTAGCAAAAGTCTGATAAGCATATTTATCAGCCACACGCTTGTACCTGTCAGTCTTAATGACATAAGAGAGAGATAAAGTACCAACCGATCAGCACCTAACACACCTGTCATTTTTCAAACAACAGCCTGTAAAAGGACAAAAATTACAGTTATGAGCTCATATGTAGGGGTCTATGGGGTAGATGTATTATGCCTTGGAGAGAGATAAAGTAGAGAAAGATAAAGTACCAAACAATCAGCTTCTGCCACTTTACAGGCTGTGTTTGAAAAATGTCAATTAGGAGCTGATTGGTTGATACTTTATCGCCATCTACTTTATCCCTCTCAAATGCTTAATACAAAGACCCTATCTCTCTCCATTTTCTCTCTCTCCAAGCTTTGTTATATCTCCCCCATAATTATAGCAAGCTTCGGCAACAGATGTATAAACTGACATAAAATCTAACAGGAAGAACCATATAATAATAACTACAGAGGGAAAGACAAACAGATCAGGCGTCTGTACATGTTAATGCCTTACTCGCATGTGTTTGTGGCAATCCCTCCAGGGCAATAAGACTTTGTTATATTTATTTCTTATTTCCATCATTAGCACTACCAGTGAGTTATTACATACATACAAAGGTGAAGGGAGTCAGAATTAATGGATTTATTACAGACTTCTGATTATTATTTTTTATATCAAAGATAAAAACTATTGACATAAGTTACATTTTTTATAATATATATTACATAAAATAATGAAACATTTAAGAAACTGTTTCAAATATTAATGGAGACTATTTTCAGTTTTCGATAAATAGAACAATAAAAAAATGAAAAAAAGTTCATATATTTTTAAAATATGCGTTCATCTCGTATGTGCATTAGAAATGGGGACACGATAATACTTACGTTCCACACAGTTACCTCTAATTATGCCAGAATGCTGAATCAAACCCCTAAGGTTCCACTGGATTGAAAAACATTTAAAACTGTGTGCATCTGTGCATTAGTAATATTTGCTATAGTTATTATGATACCATGAATTGTGCGCTCAGCATTTTGCCTGACTGCGTGTTCTACTTCTTAACAAAAATATTAACAATCTCTTTATCTTGTGACACTAGGAGATATTGGTCACAAGGAGTTTAAATGGTCATCAACCCAGGCTTCAGTTGTTGATGGCTAAACTGCAGTAAATATCCTGATTAAAAAAAAACTGTACTTGTGGCTAATATTCCAATCTCGCTTGCAAAATTTGGAGGTTAGATAAGAAAAGAGGAGTGTTGCAGGGATGTGTACTGCTTTTAATGTCATCAAGTCCGTGTGAAAATCTTACCATTAAGACACAATAACCTTAATAAATACTAAGCGGCAGAGACATGATGATAATTCTGCATATTCTTGCAACTTGGTGGTTACGGAGCATGGCGGTGCTTGATGATATGATGACCCTATCTACTTTGTAGAGCGCTCCATAAGAATTGCCTGCTCTCTCACTAGTCCATGAAGTCTTCTTCTACTGTGGGAGTCTCCTTGGTATTAATTTACAGTGTGAAGCTATGTAATAAACTTTCCTTGACTCACAATAATGCAACAAATGACATTGAAGCTACAGATGTGTCCTCACTCATCTTTGCTGAGTCGCGCCAAACAGTCCCTATTAAGGTACCAGGTCCTGTGAGACTCTGCTAGTTCCAGGCATCTGTTTTTCATTTGTTTTAACGAAAATGGATCTAAGTTGCAATGTGATGCAACTAGGAAGCACCAAGAGTCTGTGCTGATTAATTTGATATATGCCACTTGTATATCTGTATACGACTGAGTCTCTCAATCAGCATGCAAAGTGCTACGATGCAGCGGCCGCAGCTTTTTCCATGCCAAGTTCTGTTTACAGACTCAGGGGCCTATTCATCAACACTAATATAACGTTTTTAAGGACATTTTCCTTAAATAACGTTATTTTAGTATTCATGATGACACTTAGCACAGGAGATAACACTGATATCTCCTTGCTAAGTCCCCCTGCATTCATTTCCACACTCCCCATACATTAGTATGGGGATATGGAAATTATGGTATTCAGCAAATTCCGAAAATTATGTATTTTCGGAATTTGATGGAGGTACTATCCGCCATTATGAGGTAGCGAATAGCAGGTGAGACTTACCTGCGGTGAGCTGGACAGGTCCCCCACAGCTCCCTCCGGTTCTCTGGTCCCTCCTCTGGCTCCAGTGGTGGCTTGCACACTGTGTTCTCCCAGCAGAACACAATAAAGTTTAGAGAAAATTTTTTAATTTTTTTATTTTATAAACTGTACTGTGGTGTGCTGGGAGACCACGTGTCAGACCAGCAGGATGGAGCCGGATGCGCGGGCAGGTAAGTGTGGGATGGGGGGGAGGTGGGCGGAGGGGGGAGGTGGGGTTGGGGGAGGGCACACAAACTTACCGCCACTGTAAGTAGTGCTGCGCATACGCTGGGCTTACGAATGTAACAGCGCATGCGCAGCACTGTTTCCAGCTGCGGTAACTTAGAGTAGAGAGGGAAAAGTATTTATTTCCTGAAAAGCTGTCATCGCAAAAATGACAGCTTTTTGGAATAGATACTGATGGAGAGGAGGAATGATGAATTCCTCCGGTAATTAAGTAGAACTCCATGCGAGTTCTAAACCTAATTACCTCCATCGATTTTTAAGGTATGATGAATAGGTCCCTCAGTTGCACACAGATATACAGTTCTCTCACGCCAGGCTTAACAGGCTGCATGGCCTTTTGAGGTTACATGAGCAAGGACACATCTGTATGTCACATTTTTTTTAATTAAAAACTAACTCAGTGCTTGTTTGTATAAAGATGCTTGGTATGACAAAATGGCCTTGGTTACAGAAGGAGCAACTTTTCCACGTCACATTCAAAATAGTTGCATTATTATACCTGATTCTGTATAAAAAATGCAAGATTATATTTTAGGGGCCAAGATTTTGTGCCGCAACCTGTGATTGAAGAACCCTGGATGTAAAGGGTGTGACTGTAACAGAGACATTTGGTGAAGAGGCTCGGCAACAATGTGCCAGTTCTCCCACTGAGGTGCCTGCATCCTCCCAGACATCGGTATAACTTCCTAAGGCCTCCCACTCTTCTCTGAGAAGAGCAAAGCAGACACATTTTCTTTTAAACCTGATCTTGGGTCCTAGAAGACTACAACAATTTCGCTAGGTCCTTAACTAAGTTTTAATATGGGGTTGCAATACAACATATTTAAACTGGCTTCAAGTGGGTGGTCATTGCTCCTTTAGAGCCATTTCATAGCTGATTTTTCCTGTAACACTTATTAAATATAGTACAAAAGTCAAAAGACTAATGTGGGGGTCTGGTGGGCCTTATATGAGGCACATGGGAAACACCAGGACCTGGAAAGCCTATTATTCCATGTTTGCTCCCCCACATGGCAAAAGCTGGCTACACCGCTTCTTGGGGTGTGGGAGTTGGTATGTTAGAGCACACATTCCTGATATAATAAAAATTATTTATTTTATTTTCCCATCAATAATAAGGTGGGGACCATTCTGCTATAGTATATGTAGCAATATTGGCTACACAATAAAATCTTAAACTGAAAAAAATAGACTTTAATGCCACATTATACCCACTAATTTGTATCGACTGGACTTTAAGCCATTAAGACATATGTCTGTTAAGTTGGGTACACACTATGCGATTCTCAGCCCAACATGGCTATATCTGTCAGATAGAGCAGATATTTGTGTAGTGTGTACGCAGAACCATGGCCCAATGGCAATGTGTACAGACCTAGTCCTTTATGTCTGCTAATTAATTAGCACTTCCCTTCTCTGACAGCACAATTATCTGACAATGAGTATGGAGACCAGACAATTTGTAATCTAAACGATTATTGGGTAGTGTTTAGGCTGTATATCATGTTTTTGAGATCATTATGATCGGTCTGAATTGGTCCAGTTGTTAGCATCGTTGGACAAAATCATATAGTGTGTACCCAGTATGTATGGAAATTGTTGCCGAACTGTCAACTTCACATGACATCCTAAAAATTCACCCTATTTTTAGTTTTAAAAATACCACGTTTAAATTGAAATTAAGCTAATGGTTGATATAAATTACATTTTTAAAGATGGAGGCATAATATTAAAGGAAAGTGCTTGATTCATTTTAAATAAACATTTCTTTTGTAAACACTCTTGACATGTGAATATTCACATGTAACAGTAAGCTTAATGGGATATTTTGCCGCGAACCTTTCACAGACTGTTAACACTTCTTTTAGTCTTGTGTTATATCAGCTAATGTTCTGGTGTGCATACTGTATAGTAGGCTTGATTTACAAATGCAAATCTATTTGTAAATGGCTTTAAATTTTGTAAAATGCTATCACCAAGACCAAAGTATTAAAAGGTTAACAAAATAAAAATAAGAAATAAAACTGTAAAATACTTTACTGCATGAGACATTTTCCAACTGGATCCCAATTCTCAGTGTGCCATAGTTCTGAGACCCAAAGCAGCTGGCAATTAGAGGACCAAAAGTAGATTCTGATACAGCAGTTTGGGACCCAACCTGCAGTTTGCATACATCTGTCCTAGAAAAACACAGTTGGTTCTTTTTTGTACCATACAATATGGTATATTTCAATAGCTGTCAGGCTATTTTTAGCACAAAAGTGATAGATTACAATCTCTGAAGAAGGATGTTGAGTGTGATAGAATATACAAATTGGGAACAGACAGGTCGATACTAAAATACACTTCAAGCTGGTGATGTGTTTGAACCCATTAAATTGCTGACTGGCCTCTATTTCAGCTTTTTAAGTCTTTCCAATCTGCCATTAATAGACCAAACCACCGATCACGCCATCTGAAGACGTTTTAGACGGTTCAGTAATTTGAAAGGACACTTTCCGAATTACAGTACAGCATTTCCACTAGAGAGGAAAAATTGTAAAAGGTCACAGGAGCATTCTATATTCTACAAGGTGGAATCAGAAAAATGCCTCTTTATTTTCATTACATAGAAATGCATGATTTCCCACATTAAATATTGTCAAAGAGGAACACTCAAGACTTAAATAAACTAACTTGCTTCTGAAGAATTATAGTTTAGCAGCATTTAGCATACAAATTAACATTGGACAAACTCACTATACATAGTTAAAAACAAACACAGCAAAAAAACAACAAAGCTTCCAAATGGGCATTAGCCAAAACTTTTCACATTTGTCTATGCTTTAATCTTTGTTATCCCTTGGATTTTTTTTAACTGTCTAAAAACTAA
This sequence comes from Taudactylus pleione, assembly GCA_031769625.1. Taxonomy (NCBI): domain Eukaryota; kingdom Metazoa; phylum Chordata; class Amphibia; order Anura; family Myobatrachidae; genus Taudactylus; species Taudactylus pleione. The sequence continues at coordinate 5,371,836 of JAUIMM010000077.1, read as the reverse complement.
ATATGAATACTTTAGGTTCTGATATGATTTCAATTTTAAATGTCAATTATAAATATAGTGGATATGCATAATCTGAGGTTATATTACTTGTGACTAAATAACTACTAGTAAAAGATAAAATGTTTGTTCTAATTGCAAGATTTAGGGTCTGTGATACTGGGAATGGAGCCTACAGTCTACAAGAAGCACTCACGATGCTTCATTTCTAGACACATTTCCATTAATATGAAATTGAAGTAACCACAAAGTGTTCAAATACAACAATAAATAATATGTTAATAAATATGTTACTAAACACAAAATGCAGCACAATTCCCCAGTAATTTATACATTCTTCAAATAAAAAAATAACCCCATACATGATGTTTATACTATAATTATTTGTCTTAATTGACATATTGTGCATGTTATAGTATTTATAAATAGGATTAAAGCACAATGCCAACATTTGTATATTACTCTTGTGTCCGTGTATCCAAGATTTCATATATTTTTCATGAGCTGGTAAGTAGAAAATCACAGACAAGTCTCATTACTCAACTATATTTTAGTGCTGACATTTATGTCATATTAAACATTGTATAAGTGTATAGTTCATTTACGTATGTGATTGATTTTTAAGTCTCAGTTTGTAAGAGAGTTATAAGGTATGTATCTAGGTATACATCACAAACATTTCAACATCAAAATTATGACTACATTTCCTAGAACAACATCCAGGTCATTTGTAAATCTGAAAACCTCTGCAAACTCTTGTATAAAATGGGAACTTTGCATTGTCATCTACTATGTTTGAAATGCTAATAGATTGACAGCTGGTATTTTAGTTTTGAACTTTGCACTATGTCAATAGCATACTGGAAGCACTGATCCATCCATTGCACATAGCACCAGCCAGGGCCAGACTGGCCATCGGGCACTTCTGGCATATGCCAGAAGGACCGATGGCCTTAGGACCGGCTCAAGGAGGGGGGATGGAAGAGTCCTCTCCACCCAACAGCTCCAGAATCATCAAGATATCAAGGAGATGGAAGGGGTGGAAGTGTGTATGGGCCGGCGGCGGCTGTGTTTGTGACTCGCGGCACACCCCCTTGCATTAGCTACACCCCCCTTCACATGTGAGTGCAGGGCGGACTGCCAGTGCTGATATACAGCCCCAGTCCATCCCTGGCACCAGCTACTTTTGTGTGCATATATGCCACCTTGGGGGAATGTGTTGCATACAGTAGTTTCAGTTTTAAGGCTATGTTACAATGCCACCAGATCTTGTTCTACTTATGTATGTAGTTATATATTCCGAAGTATTGTAATTTTGGTGGCATAGTCACAATTTTAGGGCTCTGTTCACTGTCCTAACAAACAACAGTTTTTACTTGACTGCTGAGACTGTAGGGAGGTATGTGCTGATCACTGTTGCTTGGCACTGCAAAGTGGTGGTGAGTTGGTGCCACACCTATCTTCCATTGATTCCTGTGGCTTGGCATTTAAAGGTGTCATAGAGCTTCACAATTGCTAAGCAGATCACCAGAAAAATTGGTCATGACCCATCAAGAAGTGGTCATTCTACCATGTCCTATTCCAATTCCAAAGAGCCAAATGTTGGGAGATAGTGTATAATATGTGTGTAGTCTATTGATCACTTTTTTGCTCCTATGATATATTTTGTATTCAAATAAACAGCTTTAAGAAGATCAAGCCATTCATTTTGACCTTATATTAACATACAGGTTTATTGACCATGGTGGAGAAAAGGAGACTCAATAAAAATGGCTGCCAAGTCCTAAATTGTTTCCCTCAGTCTATGACCATGGGTTTCTAGCTAAGCCAATACTTATATGGTAAAATTAAATAGCTAGGCTTATGATTTTTTCTTTTGCATGTGACCTAAGAGTCAAGCTTTAATAAATCGGTAATATATGGATATGTCCCAGAGTCCCAGTACTGCATCTTGGCTATTAGCATACAACAAACTAAACAAAGCTATTTAATATATACCAAACTAAAAAGGCAATAATACACTGATAGGAATTCAATCTTAGGGTGCTTTTTTTTTTTTTGCAACATCTGAACCATAATTAAAACGCATGTAAATGGCATGCTTTAGCAAAAGGGTAATTTAAGAAAATACAACAAAAATTAATATCAACTACAACATTATAAAACTATAATTAATTTGTAGTCTGTACATGTACCAATGTGGCTTTGTACAACTAGGGGTATATTTACTAAAGTGTGGGTTCTTAGAAGTGGAGTTATTGCAGATAGTTACCAATCACATTCTACTTATCATTTATCTAGCACCTTTTAGAAGATAACAGCTAGAATCTGTTTGTTGTTATGGTAAACATCTCCACTTCTAAAAACCTGCACTTTAGTAAATATACCCCTAGCCTCAATATGCCACCTTAGTCACAATGTGATGTGACTAAGACGTGCCACAAGACTGCACTGATTCATTTGATATGCAATACTTTTATATCTGTGTGCGAGTGAATCTGTGGTCCTGATTCAGAGGCACTCGCTATTTGCGAGCGCTCGCTCTGAATCAGGGCGGATTGTTTTAAAAAAATTTGCCTCCAGGCTGCTCACACAGCTGTGGATGACAGCCTGTGTGGGCGGCCTGGTGATGGTCGCGATTATCTTGACCATCGGGCTTGCGACGAGACCCTTGTGGTAGGGTCTCGTCCACCGCAAGCCCCAGTGAACTTCCTGCTCTAATAGAGCAGGAAGTTCACTACTGACATTACGTGTGATGTCAGTAGGGCCACCCACAAACGGCAGGTGTTCCTTCGGGAATGCCTCCATTTGTGCAGCCAACCCCCGGCCCGCCTACAAAACGGGGCCAGTTGTCGATCAACATTGACAGCCGCCCTGTTTTGCTGCAAGCCCCGAGCGATTGAAGTTCTAACTTGCTCTAGGGCTCGCACACATGCAGTGCGCACGCCGCACGTGCGCACTGCCCGACCATCGACCCGCTTGCGAGCACTATGCGCTCGTGAGCGGGACTGAATCAGGCCCTGTATTCGAAGCACAACAGAACATGGCATGGAAAAAAGCCATGGTCACTGCATCGTAGCACTTAGTATACAGATTCTGACGCAGTCATACACAGATATTCAAGTGATGCATAACAAATTAATCAATGGAGTCTCATGGTGTGATCGCATTGCAACTAAGATGCAGTTTTGAGCGAAAAAGATGTAAAAAAAAGAGGCGCTTGTCGCTAACAGAGTCGCGCGGGACACATATGTATCTGTAAAATGATTAAGCAAATATACTATCATTCATTCTTTGTGATTTGTGGAATACAGTAGCTAATAATTCCTCTGATGCTGATGAAATCATCCATTACCATAATGGAGCCTTAATATCTGAATCAGATAAAAGAACCAATGATTAAATCCAAAATCCAAAAATGTATTAAGAATCTATGAAATACAATATGTGATCATTTCGTAAAATATAATTATTGCCTTGTATGTGACAGTAACATATCTGTTGTAAGGCTCAGCTGTTTCATCTCTCATCTGGAAGTAATTTTCACTGCATGGTGTTCTCTATATTAGATATTGTGTCAAGGTCTGTGTTAGTTGATATCTGTGTGATATCTTTAGCCTCTAACACATTACACACCACTTCTATGGAACGTGATGCCACATAATTACATGTACAGTAGATCATGCAGATACTGTTCAGAGTCTAGAATCACACTATAATAAGGTTTACATGAACCATTGCTTGAGTAATCCTGAATAACTTGTATAAAGATAGTATTTTTTAATAATACAAAGCAAAGATAGGTGTGCATACGTTTCTGCTAAGGTGCACATATTTATTAAGGTGCAAGATGATTCTGTTGGAAGAGGAACAGCCAATCCAAGGAGCTGGCAGAGATAGGGGTGTTCTTTTCTGAGCATGGAGTAGACACATCTAATTTATTACAAAGTAATGTAATAAGATTTACTTTTGTGTGATATTATTCAAAAGAAACAGGGTTGGAGAGGGATGGTTTTATGGACGTTCCTTGCTCTATGGAATGGTGCCCAGCCATTCATCACAAAGCTGGCAGAGGTCATGTCTCTACCACCACCGTTAATGGGTTGTACTTTGCATCTCTGAGTTGAATTTTGACATAAGAATATTTTTACGTGTACTCCATAATAATAAAGGTAGCCCAGATATTCCATACTTCTAGTGATTCATTTAAGCCATAGGCTAAACTGATAAGTACTTAAGAAGAAAATAAATATATTATTTAATAAAATGGGGTGATTTTAAGTGATATGAGTTTGATGTGATGAATACACTTTTGTACACTTTATCTCTTTTTCTGGCTCCCACAAACAGGCTCACTTATGGGCATATTGATCACAATCTGCATCTCAGATGCGGATGGGATGTGATAAATTTGCCAAAATCGCAATGCGATATTTGAATACATAGCAAGGATGTATCAAATATCGCCCACAGGGACAGAGCTTTCAAGAAAGCTCTGTCCCTGTGAATCCTCGCCGCTCAGTTCTCAGGGTATTTTCTGCAAAAAAATACAACATGTAGCAACAGCGCACGCCTTGCCAGCTAACCCCCTCCCCGTACGATAACCCCCCCTTTCTCTGCAACCCCTTCTCTCACGCACTAAGCTGACACTTACCTGCACTTTGATCTGTGATCCGGTGAGCTCCTCTGTGCCTCCAGTCACACTGATCACAGGCACTGGTTCCTGGCTCTGATCTACCTGTCAGAGCAGAGCAGGAGTTGGTGTAATGGGGAAAGATATATAAAAGCCATCTACAGGTGGCATTATTATCACAGGGTTTCCTCCCATTATTTTTTTACAATTTTGTTTTAGTAAATCTGACATCCTAACGAGTATGGGAAATGTGATCTGCTCACTAAAATAATCTAAATTTAAGGACTTGGAGTCGTTTTTTACAAAAACTGCTCCAAAAGCCCTTTAGTACATTTAAGTGATACTAAAATAATGTGAAATAAGAGTGTTTAATAAAAAAAGGAATGATAAATAGAGATAATAAGCACTTTGATTTGTGCTAGTTATATCATCCAGGCACACTGGTACAAAACCAAGTTGTCATGTAGTGCAAACCCTGGGGCTGATTCTGAGTTGTACAGATCTCTATTCACGGACACCATCGTGAGTTTTTGCATACAGCACATGCGCAGAAATTACTTTATGCAGTTTTGCATTTGCCCAGTTTTGCAGTTGTCGGACACAACTTGGACAGATTGGTCTTCCTGTGAAATAGGGTATTTCGGGCACGAACTGTTGAGTGCCAAAACGATTGTACAAACCACCCTGACTAGTAAGAATGTAATGAGAATGTTGTGGGTGTGTATAAAAACCTCTGTGTGATTGAGTGGTGACTACACAGAATGGAAGCCTGTACCGTTGACGTATCTCTTGCATCTAGCATGGGGCTGGTGTAAGTGTTGATACTAATGATCATGGTTACGACGGCCAGCGTAAAATCAATGGCCAGCACTGGATTCTGCTTACACATAACGATCCCCTACATTAGTTGAGCAGATATTCGCTATAGCATAAATTAGTGAAATAAGCTCCCGCAGCTGCCCACAACTACTGTACAGCCACTTTGTGTATGGCTTGGGATCAGCCCCTCTGTATGATTAATAAATGAGGTGAAAGCATACATATATACAAATATCTACAGCTTTATTGCTAAAAATAACATCAATACTAGGCTCAGCTATTTTTCCAATGCTTACAAAATAGTTATTTTCCATCCCATTCAGTCTTTATTATACCTCATAATACATTCCTCATTACTTAACTTTAACAGAATTTCAATCCACAGAGGATCTTTGTCAAGGCAAATATTCACCTCCTTAAATAGAGACCAGGCTCCAATTATAGCTTCAAATATACAAGAGCAAAAAACATGGCGGCACCCACAGCACTGGGAGTTATGATTGCACAAAACAAGCATCTAATCAACACAACTGTAGAGGAATAAATATGGCACAGCTACAACATTGTGGGTAATTGTTACATAATGCAAACATTTAGAAAGCACAATGTAGAGAAAAAGAATAGAAAATCAAATAAAGTAAACCCCTAGAAAACAACATTATAATAAAGTTGAATACACAAAATCACTAGAGTATAGGCAGCTAATAGCTTGCAGGAGCCCACAGTTTACTGGGTATCGATTACATAATACAAACATCTACTCAGCAAAACATACTGTATGTAGAAAAAAAACACAGACAATCACATTAGAATCAAGTTAATTAAATAAAATCACTAAAGTATAGGAAGCTAATAAGACAGTGAAGCTCATGATGACAGATGGGTTCCATAGTTACAGAAAGATACTGTACACATACATAAAACTGCTTGCACTGGCTTGACTGGTCTTGTATGCTTACTAGTTGGACTTGTGACCATTGGAGGTTGTTTTTGCATATATGCTGCTAAAACTAATTTTTAAACGGAAACAGCTTGGTCTCCATCTAAAAAAGTCTGGTCCACCAAGGGGGGTTTCTGGGTACTTAGACACCCACCTTTAGGACTCCCTGAAATAGCAGCTATCTCCCTGTCCCCTGAAGAGCCTAGCAATCTCCCTGAATGCACATTACCCCATTATGAAGCTGTTATATAAAAAAACAACAACAAAAACAGGGATATTTACATTTAAATGGGATCATTAGAATCATATCCCTGCATTGATTATAAGGCACAATGATCCCTATGGCTACATGCATTTTCTGAAAAGTAGGTTTTTTCATTAACAAGTAGGTCCTACTAACTGCTTTGGGGCTCGTTTACATTTGGATACAAATCAACTTCATGACACGCCTCTCAGATGTAGCAGTACATGCCCACTATACCGCCATGCTCATACTGTAGGTGTTGCTTTCACAATCTCCCTCAAATGCTTTTTCAAAAGTAGGCAAGTATGCTCCACATGAGTGCTGATTAGATGTTTGTATTTTATAATTATTACCCATAATGCTCTGCACATGATTGCTGAGATGTTTGCATTTGCAACTATTACCCACAATACTGGGGGCACCTGCAAACTATTAAGTACCAGTGGTGGCTGCAGACCTTACCAAAACTCCCAGGTGGGTTTCGTTTAAACAATAAAATTAAGTCTGCTCCAAACGCTGCTGCTGGGGACTGATCATTAAACTCACTGGGGAAGGATCAGCTGGTTCTTTGTGTTTGTGTGATTGAGAGGCACACCGGATGAGCAGGCTCCCAGACTCCAGTGTCAGCGGGGGCATTTTGCCGTTCCCGGAAATGGATGCGTTTAGCCTCCGTTTTCTGGGAGGGACAAGGCCAGAGTCTGTGCCGGCGGATGCAGATTCCTGGCCTCTTGCATGACCAGGCACCGGCCAGGCTACGAAAAGCTTCAGCTCTCACATCCTGACCAATGGAGCAACCATGGTGATCCCAGTCTGCGACGTCGGTCGCAGTGCTGGGATTGCAAATGCAGCAAGGAGACATCTGACACCTCCTTCTGCATTTGCATCTGAGATGGACAAATTTGCACTTGTGTGCGGCTGTGTAAATCCGTCTATCTCTGAATGAGGTCCTTCATTTTATTGTTTAAATGGCACCAGCCTTGACAGTGTTGATAAGGGCTGCAGCCCCCACCCTGCAACAACCACTGTTAACTACCAAAATACTAGTGATTTTGTGTATTTAAATTTATAAAAATAGTTTTCAGGGTTTTTCTCTCACTCTATATGTGTGCTGAGTAGATGTTTGAATTATGTAACCATTGCTCTCAATGCCCTACATAAGTGCTGATAAAATGTTTGGATTATGCATCAATTACTCACAGTGCTGTGGGTGTGGCTGTGTTGTTTGCTCTTCTATGATTGCAGCCTAGTCTCTACTTAAGAAGGTGAGTATTGCCTGTTGATGTGTCTTGACATAGATTCTCTGTGGATCAAAATGTCTCTTTCAGCTGTTTTATCTGAAATGTGTGGTTACAGATTTTTGTTTACATTTTATATACATACACTATCAATCATAACAATTAAACTACTGCAGGGGAAGTGAATAACATTGATTATTTTATTACAATGCCACCTGTCAAGGGGTGGGATATGTTAGGCAGCATGTGAACAGCCAGTTCTTGTAGTTGATATGTTGAAAGCAGGAAAATGGGCAAGGATAAGGATCTGAACAACTTTAATAAGGACCAATTTGTGATGGCTAGATGACTGGGGGAGAGCATCTCCAAAACAGCAGGTCTTGTGGGATTTTTTCAGTATGCAGTGATTAGCACCTGTACTAAAAGTAGTCCAAAGAAAGACAACCAGTGAACCGGTAACAGGTTCATGGGTGCCCAAGGCTCATTAATGCACGTGAGGAGTGAAGATTAGCCCATCTGGTCAACCCCATTGAAAAGCTACTGTAGCACAAATGGCAGTAAAAGTTAATGCTAGCTATAAGAGAAAGGTGTCAGAACACACAGTGCATCATGGTTTTCTGTGAAGCCACAGACCAGTCAGAGTGCCTATGCTGACCCTTGTCCACTGGTGCCTACCATTGGTTCATGTGCATCAGAACTGGACCATGGAGCAATGAAAGAAGGAGGCCTGGTCCAATAAATCACATTTTCTTTTACATCATGTGGACAGCCGAGGGCGTGTGCATCATTTACCTGGGGAAGAGATGGCACCAGGATGCACTATGGTAAGAAGCCGACGGAGGCAGTGTGATGCTCTGGTCAATGTTCTGCTGGGAAACCTTGGGTCCTGCCATTTAAGTGGATGTTACGTTGACATGTACCACCTACCTAAACATTGTTACAGACCATGTACACCCCTTTATAGCAATGGTATTCCCTGATGGCAGTGGCGTCTTTCAGCATAATAATAATGTTTGAGGAACATGACAAGAGTTCAAGGTGTTGACTTGGCCTCCAAAATCCCCAGATCTTAATCTGATCAAGCATCTGTGGGATGTGCTGGAAAAACAAATCCGAGCTGTGGAGGCCCCTCATTGCATCTAACAAAACTGAAAGGATGAGCTGCTAAAGTCTTGGTGCACTAGAACACTGCATCAATTTACATAATCCAAGTGATAAACAATGGGACCATGCTGGAAACCTTCCCCCGGTGGTGTGAAGTACAGCATCAAGTCCAGTCTGGCCATCTGTAATGGGGAGCCGCTGCCGCAGGCGGCCAGACTGGACTTGATGCTGTACTTCACACCACCGGGCGAAGGTTTCCAGCATGGATCCATTGTTTATCACTTGGATGATGTAAATTGATGCAGTGTTTCAGTACCTGTGCAGATCATTATTCATTGTGCACTGTTGTTACCCATTGAATTTGAATGAGGTCTTGATAAAGGTTCAAGCAAGAACCGAAACGTCGACCAACCACGACTGACCGCAACTTGTTTATGCTGCTTGGGTTATTTGTGTACCCAAACATTATGTTTAATTTGTAATAAATTGACTTTTGAAAGAAAGGAGAGTGCATCCTTCCTCCAGGGGATACCTCAGCATATATATATATATATATATATATATATATATATATATATATATATATATACAAGGACAGTTCAGTCTGCACTCACATCCTCATCTAGTGCAAACAATATATCAGGGGTGCTCCTCCTCAGGTCATAAGACCAGTTCAATAATATATTCCAAAAGGACGTGGAATGAGGGCACACACCAAAAAGTTCAACTTGTTTTAATTAAGGCATTAGGTTAGTAATTCATAGGTGCTACATATGTGGAGATACCGACGTTTCGGTCCAAACAAGGGCCATTCTCAAGGTGCAGCAATCCAGAAATCATAAATACATCGTGGGTCCAAAAGAGTCACAAGCCAACTGTGCACATCAAATAGTACATAGTGCATTCTTGGAATATATATATATATATATATCTATACATATATATATATATATGGGCAGCACAGATGGTGTAATGGTTAGCATTACTTCCTCCCAGCCCTGATGTCTTGGCTTCGTTTCCCACTGTGGCCCTAACTGTGTGGAGTTTGTATATTCTCCCTTTTCTCCGGTTTCCTCCCACACTCCAAAAATATACTGGTAGGTTAATTGGCTCCCCACAAAATTGACCATAGTGGGTATGTTTGTGAGCATGTAGTAGGGAATATAGATTGTAAGCTCCACTGCGTTAGGTGAAGATGTGAATGGTAAGATATTCTCTGTAAAACGCTGCAGAATATGTGTGCACTATTTACATAACTGGTAATAAATAAATATATATATAGTTAGTGTTTGTATACACCCTTTGGGTTATGTACTGTATGCTGTGCCACCTCCTTTGGCTTTTAGTCAATCATATGTCCATATGTACATATGTACAGCAGCGAATGCCCATCCACCTTTAAAACTGTTCCTGTCCATTTTCATTTGAATATTTGAAACAAGCATAGTAAATAAACTGCTTTGATGTTAAGCCTCATTTACTTCATCTCTTCACATTTATTCCTAGACCATCTTCAATATGACGTTTTGTCTCTGACTTTCACTAAAACTACCTTCACCATAGTCACCAATGTCCCCCTCATGGCCAAATCCAAAGGCCACATCTAAATTCTTATATGTCTTGACCTCACAGTGGCATTTAGATAGGCAGTCCCTTTACTGCCATTTCCAGCTGCAAAATATTTTAAGAATCAGGCCCTTCCTAAACCTGGAAGCTACTAAAACTGCCATTAATGCTCTCATCAGTTCCTCCCAAGATTACTGTAATATGTTCCTTTCTGGCCTTCCTAACTCCAATCTCACCCCTCTCCAATCTATCCTTAGCTCTGCTGTCTGCTTAGTTTTCCTCTTTCATTGTTCTACCTCTGCTGCCCCTCTCTGCCAGTCACTCTACTGGCTTCCTATACCACTTAGAATGAATTTCAAACTCCTTTCTCACCTACAAAGCTCTCAACCTCACTGCTCCTCCCAATCTCTCTAGCCTCATTTTCTCACATACTCCCTCCCACCCTCTTTCCTCTGCTAATAATTGCTGTCTCATCTGCTCCTTGATCATCACATCTCATATATTCAGGATTTCCCATAGGATTCTTCTGACTGAAATACCCTTCCTTTCTCCATTAGACTTTTACCCAGCCTTCAAGCATGACTTTAAAACTATTTTTTTCATTGTACTGTAGGTTACCACCCCTCCTCCTAACTGTGCAGTCTCCTCCTCCTTTGTTCCATCACATAAACCAATATTCAGTACCTTATAGGTTGTAAGCTCCTATGAGCAGGGGCTTTTCTCTTATATCTCCTCTACATAATTTTGACAACTTCACTCTTCAATTATGTCTCAATGTGAATGTATACATAGTCTGTAGTTATCTTTACTATTATCGGTTTTACTCCCTTGTACAGAACAACAGAACCCTTCTGGTACCCTATAACTACTGCTACTACTATTACTACTACTACTACTACTACTACTACTACTAATAATAATAATAATAATAATAATAATATGACTAAAAAGATTCATTAACTTTTGTTTGATCACTTGTCAAGCGTTTTAAAGCTTCCATCATTCATTGTAAACATTTATACAATTTTTATTTCACTGTAGACAATGTAAAATTCCTTCATGCTCATATTCAAGAAATATAATTGTCAAGAATCATGATTTAAAAATAGATTATGTTGTTTGTATATGTTGTACATATATGACTTTAGTAAAGATACAGTAATAACTACCCAGTTTGGCTGGTATTAACCCGCTACAGTTTTAAAATGTAATCATATATGCTCATATTGTGTCAATGTATATGCAATAGAATACAAAAAGAAATTACAGTATTATATTGAATTTACACTTGGAAAAATGTGAAGTTTATCATTGATATGACAATTTTTCAATCTAATTGCTTCAAATAAAATTCTTACAGATCTATTTATTAAGCATTATTTTTGATTGAATATAGTTATTTAAAACTATATTTGCACACTGTTACAAACTTGAAGCTTTTATTACACATTTAATTGACTAGAAAATGGACATTTTTGATTGACACTTGGCTGGAACTCTGCAATTTAATAAGATGAGCAAGTGTTAGATGTACTGTATTAGCTAGACATCTGTAAATGGCTAAATTATATTCTATTTAAAATATCACCAGTTCAGAGCTTTGAAAACACTTTTAAAATATCACAAAGTTAAAATATAATTTAATCGGGTGTCTACAAGTTTTATAACACAGAACCTTAGAAAATATCACATAAAGTATTATAAAAAAATGTTTAAATCATTATATAAATGGCTTGCAAAATTGAGCAGCAAAATAAAATGTTTACATGATACACTATAATATAACATTTAATATTCTAGCCATTATAATTAACTTAATACTGTATTTTAGAATACATACTACAGTATAGTAATGGCATTCTTATAAAATTGTTGTAAGGTATTATTTAAAAAGTGTAAATAGACATTATTTATTTACTGCAGTATATAACAAATGACAAATGTCATCAAATAGCTACTTATCACACCCCACCCATAAACATATGGTAGTAAAATTTAAGTCAAGCTAATTGGAAAAGATGAGAATGTGTGTCAATAATATATTTTCAGTTTAGCAAAAACACAAATAAAATCTTGAAATATGCTCTACGGTAATATATCATAATATAATTTGCTTAAAAACAAGATATATTGCCTTTTTTAGCAATCATTAAAGCATTTGAACCTATGTTGCCGCAACATCTCTTGTTTTATGGAGTACCATGAAATTGCTTTGTGTGGCTATTACAATCTGTTCAAACAGTGAAATAAAATTCTGTATAGCACTGGCTCCATACAGCAGCTGTCGAATATCTAGAGCAGATAGCTCTGCAAATCTTGTACTCCCAAGAGATTGTGGGACAATTAAATTCACATTTCTGCCAAATCAAAATGGGGACAGATGAATAAACTAAAACAGGAAATGTAATAAAATACAGGGAGTGCAAAATACAAACCTAATAATTTGCACATATAAATATTAAACATTTTCATGATGGACAGAGAAATCACTGACCATTAAGCTACCATTGGAGTCAGCAACAAACACGGTAGCCTATAATGCAGGAGTTAATTATAAGGTTTACAATTTCTAGTTCTATTATCACCATCTCATATTAAACTATGAAAAAGCTTATTTTTACATCTCTTTCATTCTTTTGTGGCTGTTTATGTTTAGTAACATTTAATCATAGGTAGTTACCAACCCCCAATATCCTTCTGCAGAATTGGACAAGTCTATAGTCAAAAATGCCTCCAAGCTAGAAGGATAAATGACAGAAAAAAAACCTTTCATTTTAAAAAACCATCTCAGAGATGAGGCTAATTGCATAGATGTGACTGCATTAAGAGAACATCACTAACATAATGGTCATCATAAACAACAATAAAATGGCAAGAAACATAAGAACAGCCAACCGTAACCTACATGTTCTAATTAGCTTGGTCCTAAAAGAATAACGTAATGCTTTTATTTTCAAATATGGTAATTTACATATATATTTCTGTGCGAGCATACGTGTGGGTGTTGTTATGTCCTATTTTAGCTACATAATAATTGTAAAGCTCTACAATATTATTATACATATAGCTATTAACAAAATATATATTGTAGCACATTTTTTATATTTTATATGAACATTACTCATATTCAGCAATCTGGTACTCAAACTGTATATTAAGTATTATACAATTGTTTATACAATAAACGACTTCTTATATACTACAAATAGGCAGATGTGAGGATATGTTTATATATTTCTCTTTCTGCACTAATTCATATATATATATATATATATATATATATATATATCACAAATGTGTGACTTGCTTCTAGACTTCTAGATCATTCTATGAAATGTAATCTGGTCTGTGTAGATTTTGTATGCTACTCACTGCACTGCCCTTAGCTACTTGCTTTCTCTCCTATTGTATGAGAAAATGGTGGTGTACCTTTACACACAAAGCTACTTGGAGATAATTGTGCTGATAGAACTTTAATGCATCATCTATTACTCTGCTGAAGTTATCAAATAATTACCTGCCCATCAATAGATTCTTCACTTAGTGAGTATAGTGGAGTTTCTGAAATAGAAAAAAAAAATGTTTTCACTGTTTCTTTTGAAAGATGCTAGTAAAACCATTGCATACAATAAAAACATGAATATATGTATTTAGCATCAATGTTAATATTACCATATACATTGCATGCATTTAATAACCTTTTAAGGATTTTAATATAGTAAATATACTATTTCCTCTGGAATCAAAAGTTAAAATAAAAAAACAGCACATATAACTCCACTAAAAAAATATATCAAATAATATTATGAATGTAATAATTTAATGCATATATGTATATTATATATAAAAGTCTAGCTAATATAAAAAATAATGATTATATGGCAATTGTAAGCTCTCTTATTGTTCTTATATAGCCCTTCATTCTTAACACTGCGGATATATCTACTTGCAAAGATATTCCTGTACCCTATTGTGAACTATGTTTTTGTAATGCAGATTGACTGAATCCAGTGTAATATAATGTATACTGTATAAAATATACGCAAAACATATTTCTTATCAGCTTATATGTAAAGAGAAATAATGACAATTCAGAGTATATCCATTCTGTAACCATGAAATAATCACAAACCAGTAAGGATAAAATCTGCAGATTCTCACAAAATATATGAGAAATAAATATGATAACATCTAATGCCAATCCAAAAATGATTTCCATCAGTTAATGTGAATTACAGAGGTAGAAAAAGATTCTGCGATCTGTACCTGATCTTGGCAGATCTCTCCGTACTGACAGGTTGTGCAGCAGCAGCCAAGCGTGCGATGTCTGCGGGAATACACGGAGCTCTCCTTTGTGCTGAAAGCTTAGCTCTTAAGGAAAGGAAATACAGGGGAGATTTTGTCTGTCAATCTCCTCCCCCTTTTCAGTAAACGGATCTCCTTATAAGCACAACCCATAGAGAAAGCAGAGGGAAGGGGGGAAAAAATCTGCTGCAGATACTATTAAAATTTAATTCCAAAATATATCCAAGTCACCTTCGCAAGGGCCCGATCTATAAAATCGTTTGTACTTAGCTTGCCTGTTTTGCCCAAGCAGCTAGAGGCTGTTCTGCTGCGGCGTGTGTCGAATAGACAGTGTGCTGTTTTTCCTCAGAGTGAGTGCAGGTCATTGCATGACAATCCAAAGTAATTAGTGTCTACGTGAATAAAGGGGGACCACTGAAAAGCTTCGAATAATCAACCCATCTGTACTTTGTTGAATGGGCTGTGTCGAAAACCAGCTGCTTGCTTATTCAACAAAGAATGCATGTCTATTATTCACCTTCTGCTGGAGCCTAGAGTTAAGTACCATCTGTGCTACCATAGCAACATGGCGTTTACATAGAGGGAATAGTAGGGATGTATTTGTAAGGGGAGGGGGGCTACAGTTATAACTCTGTTTTAGTCTTTTTACACTGTTTTCCTAAACCATTTATTTTATCTTTACATTAACAACTAATGCATATTCATTATGAATTTAACTACCTTTATTAGCAATGCAAATAAGTCATATTTTTAACCCTACAATTTCAATTACTGGATCAAGCTTTAAAGCAACAGAGGTTTTTTTTTCCATTATACCTAAGGATTAGTGAATATGCTGCAAATATGAACTTTTTTATTATGTGTGATTTATAAACTGGATGACAAGCATACATTTTTTCTGGTAGGACTGTTAATGCTAAATTCCCATGTAGAAATGTGAAAAATCTCTGGTGAATATGTAACAGAACACTTTAAAATTTCACTCATTTCTGATTGTTCCTGGTTGCTGTACTGAGACTGGGAGACAGGAATATGAATGGAAATAGATGCAATACATTTGTTTTTGTTTTTCTAAATGTTTATGTACATTTTTTATTTACAATACTTTTATTGCTGTAAAAATGTGTATTCAGCTTATATCAATAAAGTTTTGCAATAAAGAAAATATGTTAAATTATATGGAATCCTTTTTTTAACAATACTAAAAAAATACAGTAATACATTACACATTTCACATACTATTACTATACAGTACCATATATCCTGCACTTGAGTGACATGAAATACATTGTGCTGCATCAAATACAATAATGCTTTATATAATATGTAGAAATTAGGAGGCACTCTATAAAGAACTATAACAGACTTAAAGTTTGAAGGTACTGGTTTAGTTTATTGAATTTTGGCATGATACTGTATGTTAGAGATATGCGGGTCCGGATTTCTGAAATCCGAACACACCCGAATTTAGGGGTTCTGAGTAGAACCGAGTCCTGGTTCGGATCTGTTGCCGGTTTGGAACTCGGATTTTAAAACTGAACTCGGGTTATGGATTCTGACATTTTAGCTGTTTTTATCACTTTTTATCCGAATCCAAAACCAAAACACTTGAGGGTGGTTTTGCAAAACCAAAACACAAAGATGAATCCAGATTTAAAACCAAAACATGGGGGTCCACGCACATCTTTAATAGGGATGCAGTCAATAACCCCACCGTGGGGATTCAGGTGCTCAGAATGTCAGCACCGGAATCCTGACACTTGGGCGAAACCCGGTGCCAGCATCCTGACTGCCGGAATCCCAAAAGTAAGTAGCAGCGATGGGGGAGGGTTAGCATTGGGATTAGGCACTAGGGGGAGGGTTAGGGTTAGGCACAAAGGGGGGAGGGTTAGGTTTAGGGTGCAGGGAGGTTGAGGTTAGGATTAGGCACTAGGGGGGAAGTTAGAGTCAGGCACCAGGGAAGGAGGGTTTAGGTAGGGAGAAGGGGAGGGTTAAAATACTGACCGACAAGTGTCGGCATTCTAACCCTGTTGGGATGCAGTTGTTGGGATTCTGACCGCCGGGATCCCGAGTGCCAGCATCCTGTACCCATCCACTCTAAAATATGTATAATCAAAATATAAAAGTTATTTACATGTTTTTTTTTATTATCTGTAATACTAACTATAGAAAGGCCTGTAAATCCATCCATATGAAACAAAGATATGATACTTAATAAATGAAAAATATGTTGTGGCATCCAAGTAGATTGTATGAAGATTGGATAGCATATCGTGTGCAGATCGTGTACTGATCGTGTGCTGAGCTGCCGGGGAGAATTTCAAGGGAAATCTGACACATCGTCGGATCGTAAGTATATCGGTATGTGTTTGGGCACCCTAACACTTTGGCCCAAAGGTACCCCTATATGTGAAACAAAAGGAGAGTGCACAGCTTTTGCTAATAATCAGGTAATTTCTCCAGAGTCTCACTTCTGTGACTATAGAAAAACAAGTTAATGCTGTGTGTTGTGAACTATTGAACCATGATTCTCCAAAAAATATAACAGGTCATAAACAGAGGTGAAACTTTGGTTATTGATTCTTTGACAAGCTGCAATTTCTCTTCTGCCATGGTGGTGGAGCCCACCATCTTTATCAGTGGTAATATTGGTAGCTGATCTCAACCAAACATTTCAGCCAGTACATATATGGCTGACAACAGCACCAGAAACATGCCTATATTTAGAAGCATGGCCAGCTACTATTAGTGGTGATGGCACAGTGTCAAAGTGTTTATTATTGCTGTGTCACAGCACTGAGGCTGTTGGTTTTATTATGATTAGGGCACTGTAGCTCATATGTTTGCCTTGTGTGTATGTTGACATTCTCCAGTTTCCTCCCACAGTTCAAAACCATACTGGATGGTAGACTGTAAGCTCCATTATTCACTGATGTTAATTGATAAACATTCTCTGTGAATTTCCAGTTAGTGTTTTGCACTACATAAATTTAGCATACTGTAGTAATGATTAGTGAATCCTGTGTACAGTGTTATGGATACATGTGATATCACATCCATTATGCATAATCACTTGGTCATCTGAGCCATCCTCAATGCTGACTTAGTTTCATGTAAAGGGATAGAGTTTCCTGAGACCTAGAAACATATTGCATGTTCACTATAGACCAGTATGTTTGTTCATCAACACTTTATACAGATATTATTTGTTACACATTGAACTTATATATATTTTTCCTTTTGTGTTCTACTACTTATAAGTCATCCCCTACGACCTAATGAATGTTTTTATTTTCAGTCAGGACATCTTACTTGCTTCACATCATCCAAAACATTATCCTGCTGTACCCCCTACATTATCAAGCTGTACCCCCTACAACTTTAATAGTTATGAATTTCAGCTTAATCAGTTACAAATACCATAATCTACCGTATACTTGCCAACTTTGGGCAACCTTTCCAGGAGATCCTGGAGTTTGCCCAAATGGTAAGTGCAGGTGTCATGGGATCACAGTTTGCGACATCATGGGCCCACGTCACACAGTGCATTGTGGGAAAATAGGAAAGTATGCCCTTACCATGAATACATCCGTTGCTAAGTGCAAAATTGTTAACAAAAAAGTTTAAGCAGCTATAACCAGCACAATATGGAGTAATATTTGTCAAATGCACAGTACTATTACTTTAATGCTGTTGGGTATTTTTATAATATGTACTGTTTGAAAAAAAAATAGAAATATATTTAGTATATATCAGGAAGTTTCTGCTGCTACTACCTCTTGTTAATGCATGAGTCCTGTCATGGTTCATGAAAATGTAAGCACCAACATTACTGAGGTGGGTTCTTAACTGTTACATATGACGTGTGTGCCTAAAACCATTTCTATTGTTCTGCATGTCAGGAGAAATGTTCACCATATGTTCTAGTACTAGACAACTGCATAGTAAGACTTCTTTTACTTTGTATGCTAAATCTTATTCTCAGTAACACCTCACATGTTTCGATTGCTGGATACAATCTAGGGATGTGCGCCGACCCCGTGTTTTGGTTTTGGTTTTTTATCTGTATCTCCTTCAAGGTTTTGGTTTTGGATATGGATTTACAAAAAAAAAAAAATCGGTAAAAAGTTTTAAAAACAGCTAAAATCATGTAATTTATGCAATCCAAAAACCGAAATTCAGATTTAAAATCCGAATTCCGAACTGCAAAAAGTTCAGAACCGCGACCCGGATTTATCCGGATCTCCTCAGGAGATTAGAACCGCGG
This sequence comes from Taudactylus pleione, assembly GCA_031769625.1. Classification (NCBI taxonomy): domain Eukaryota; kingdom Metazoa; phylum Chordata; class Amphibia; order Anura; family Myobatrachidae; genus Taudactylus; species Taudactylus pleione. Next base: position 5,352,726 of record JAUIMM010000077.1, on the reverse strand, counting down.
CTCGGATTTACCCGGATTCACGAAATTCGGGTGGATTCAGATCTCTGGAGAACCGAACCGCACATCTCTAATACCATCACCATTATTTCCTCTAATTATATAAATTACAGGTGAGAATCTTATTTTGTAACATGAAAAGTTGAACAATACGGTTCACTTGTAATCTTTATCATATAAAACAAATGATTATAAATGGTATTGTTGGTGAAATATGCATCTAATAGGAATTCCTCTTTACAAAGGCAGCTCATGTTGATGTAGAATGTTGCCTATTTGATAACTATTATATGAAGTCCTTTCAATAATATATACTGCAAGGCAAGATCCCATGTTTCACTCAATTGAATAACAAATATATCACTAATATATCTTATATCACTAATATGAAAAAGCTATCCTTGTGTTATAGCTCCCAATTTAAGGAATACAGTCTTGCATTTGATTCAGAAGTTGCATTAGCAGCACAGGCAAATTCAAGCTGGTTTAGATATGTCACTTTCTATCAGGTGCATATTGACGTATAATAATCCATTCCTTGAACACTAAAAGTGGGTATCCGGATTATAGGTCTACAATAAAAAGGTAGTCAGTCAACAGATCAACACCAAAAGGTCTACAATCAATAGGTTGACAGGGTCAATAGGTCGACAGGAACATTAGGTCGATAGATAATTGGTCGACAAAAACATAGGTCGATAGGGTTAAAAGGTCAACAGAATTAAAAGGTTGACATTCAAATGGAAAACACAAAAATGTCAACCTGTGGTTTTTCATAAATTTTAGGATTAAGGTTAGGTTTGGGGTTAGACTAAAATGACAATAAATCACGTGTTGACCTTTTTTGTATCAACCATTTGAATGCCGACCTTTAAACCCTGTCGACCTTTTAATCCTGTCGACCTAAATCACTGTCAACATTATGAATATTGACCTTCTGGTGTCGACCTATTGACTGTCTAACTATCATTGTAGACCTATTAATCCACACCCCTAAAAGTGGACAAACCAAAGTAGAAAATAGATCAAGGTTTCTTACTGTAGAATAATCAATAATAATGCTTGCTTTATCAACGGTTTATATATTATTGCAAACCTTACATGGCTGGGTATTGTAAACTACTATGACGTATTCTTAGTTCTTAGGGTATTAAAATGTATTTGTGCCATCCCTGTCTTCGTACATGTTAGTTATTATGTAAAGAACTCCCTATAACTGGGAGCACATACAAATAAATGTATAAATAAACATGCTGCATTTTACCTCTACCTAGAGAAATATAACTTTTTCAATGCTATGTAAAAATAACATTAATACATATGCAATAACAGCAAACATATGTGGTTTTAGTAATGTGCCTATTGTACAGAATATAAATATATGTGCCATAAACTCAGCTGAACAGAGGATACACAAACATATTATTTCACTGGGAATATGTCCTTCACATTGGACAGTACTAAATACTAACTGGTCAGTCAGCAGGTGCTTAATATTGTACAAGACATTATATTTTACAGTATAAAGACTGTATGCATTCTAAACAGGGATTTTAACCTTCAATTAAATAAAATATTTTGTTTTAATTACTTTACTGATAACTACAGGTTAAATAAATATGCTTGCATTGAAAAATAAATTGGCAGTAAAAGATGTGCTACCATAAAATGTTTAGAAAAATTTCTACCATGAAATACTGTAAATGAACAGGAATGTGTTTCTCCAATTAATGGACCTTCATATGCACATGGGTATATGTGACATTAGATATAATATAATGTGAATTTTAAAAGTAAGCACTCTGTCATTTTGTTTATTGCATGTTAAGAGCAATAATGAGATTATTCTCTAATATTCAACAATGTGACCCGCTTTGGATAACACACAAATATCTATTTGTGCAATTTTGTTTTTGGAACATCATGAATCTGGCTGATTTTTTTCTCATACTATCTCTTGCCAAATTTTCACAGTACGTAGGCAAGCCCTGAACATGAGCAATATCTTGCACTTCCAGCAAACAGCTGCTGGAGATAACCACGCTTTGTGGAGATTAGTACTGTTGACATGTTCTTTTCAAATCCTAGAGGCGGACAATAAACCTGTTTATTGTGGGGCATTTGCCATTTACATGACTTGAGCTGTCTATGATTAGACACACAGACTTAAAGGTAAGTTAACCCTTTTGGTCTCAGTGAGAGGTATAAAGCTATTGTGTGTCCTAAGGGAGTGTTTGCAGTAGAAAGACACTCCTTTATTTTGACGTATTATATTTTAAAGTGCAAATATAAGATGGCTCAGTTACTTCCACTCAACCCAGTATATATAGCAAAATATAAATGAAAACTCCACCATTGAAAGGTGATTATCTGTTATTTTCTCTTGTAAGTGAATTTATATAAGAAGGTGCCTTTTATCATATAATTGTTGTCCATGGGACGGATTCAGCACGGATCGTAAATGCGATCGCAGCTGTGTAATCACATGCAATGAAGCTGCGAAAATATGCTAATGCCTGCCACAGCTAAGCCAGCATAGAGACCCCACTGCTGCTTTCTCACATCCGTAATACCTCTCAGTCCTGCGTACAAATTGGTACCATCGGAGAACATCGGCCCGTCATGCACAATTACAGCAGGTCTGTCTCAGAAACTGCAAGTCTTGTCACACACACAGTGAGTACTCAAGCTGCGTAGGCAATTTCAGTGGCTAATTTATGAACGCTCATACAACGGCGTTCAAAAGGACAGGCACGCTTGTGTTTCTGCAATCACTCCCCCCATAACCACCCCCAAACGCTCACAGCCTGTCACTCACTCTGCAATGGATTACTGTGCAGTATGCAATAATCAGCCAATCTGCAGACATTAAGTCCCAAAAGTCATGGGATAGATGCCTAGTATAGTGTAGGGGGTATACAGTATTTACTAAAGTGCGGGTTTTATGAAGTGGAGATGTTGTCCATAGCATCAGATTATAGCTATTACAATGTGCTAGATAACTGTTAAGTAGAATCTGATTGGTTGCTGTGGGCAACATCTCCACTTCTGCACTTTAGTAAATATATCACTAGTAGCCCTATAGCCCTGCAAAGTGGAACAATGTGATGTGGCATTGATTCCACAAGTGGACAGAAGACTTCTGGAGAGATGTTGACCCATACCATCTGGATAGCTTCCTACAGCTACCTGATATTTTTAGCTTCAGGATCTTGGGTGCAAATGGACCTCACCACCACAATAAATGCTCTGGGTTCATGTCAAGCAAATGTGATGACCACACAATTTGTCTGAACTCTCCAGAATGCGCATCGAACCATTTCTGGACAGCTTGGGACCGATGACACGCTGTATTATTCTGCTCTAATATTTCATTGTTGTGGGGGTACATGAAGTCCATGAAGAGCTGCAAATGGTCATCAAGCAATGCAACCTAGTGGTTACCTGTTAATGATGTGTTCAAGTGGACCAGCGGATCCAATCCACTTGAACGCATCTCACAGCTTTATGGAACCACCACCAGCCTGCATGGTGCCTTGTAGACAAATGGGTCCATGATCTCATGGGGTCTGTACCACAACTGAACCTTACCATCAGCCCAAAAAAACTGGAACCATGCCTCATTAGGTCACGCCACATGTTGCCACAGATCCGTAACTAGATATTTTGGTGCCCTGTGCTAGAGAGAGCATTGGCGCCCCCTACCGCTCCCCCACCTGGACCCCAACTGACTAATTAGAAAAAAAATCACTAGCAAAAACACCCTCTACTCTTTTTCTTCTGGGATGCCTACTCATGAGAATTAGCCTCTGCTTCCCTCTCCCACCCCCTGCACCTCTAACTGCCTACTTCCCTCTTACCCCCTACATCTCACAGTGATCACACTACCTCGCCCCCAGTACCTCTCAGTCCATGTTTGTTGTCTGCGCTGACAGGCTGTTTTTCCTCTTCCCCATCCCCCTGGCTGGCAGTGGGCTCCCCATGGGCAGCTGGACACAAAGCCGGGGCACATCTTTCATCGGCGCTGACTGAGACCAGCTGCTTCTTCTCCTCCCTGTCTTACTGGCAGTGGGCTCTCTGTGGCCACTCAGCACCAAGCAGGAACACATCTTTGATCAGCATTGGGACGGAGTATTGGGTCCCAGCGACAAGGCATGAGGGCAGATGTGGCAGCACTTTAAACTTTGCATTGGCAGTGGTCTGAACCAATCACGGTGTGGAACAGCAGCCAATCAGAAGCAGGCATGCAGCTGCTTCTGATTGGCTGCCGGTCCGCAAGCCGTGACAAGTATAGCCTGTTGCAGCATCTGCTCTGGCTGGCGCCAGACCTGATGCTCAGTCAGCCAGCGCTGATCAGAGATGTGTTCCCAAATGGACATCTCGAAATAGAGCTGGACGCCGCGCATTGCAATGTTATTAATAGTAGTGGGCGCCCAGCAGAGAGATTGAGTGGGCAGCCGGTTCCGCCCTCAGGGCTGTTGCGCTCTGTAGTTACGGCCCTGTGTGGCCAGTCTTCCAAGGTCCAATTATCCAATTTGCAATGTCACAAGCTCAGGTGAGGCACTGTGTTCGGTGCTATAGTGTTAACAGGGGTACTCTGGTGGGTCTTCTGTTTCCATATCCCGTGGAAGCTAGAGAACGCTGCACTGACCTGCTGTATATGCGTCGGGTACCACCTGCATTAAATGTGGATGTGATTTGAGCCAGTATTGCTTGTCTGAAACCACAGACAATTCTGGCCAGACACTGCTGGTCATGGGAATACCTCATGGAAGGTATTAACACCCACAGTGATCGGCCTCTGTGCTGGGCTGTCATTACCACGGTGATTGGTAATGCCTCACATGAGGTATTCCCAGTACACATGTGACACCTTAGATTGAGGAATGTTGAATGTCCGCACAACTTCATAAATGGAATGCCCCATCTGCCGGACACCCACTGCTGACTCATGAGATGTCAGGTTACAACTGATGCAGGTCTGGACATTTCCAAGACGTCACACATTGGTTCCACTTACCATTAACTTTACAAAAAGCTTTCCCATAATTTGTATTACTTCCATATATAATGACATATATTATGTACTGTATTTATTTCTTTCTTCACCTAATTCTTTTTCCCTTAGTGTAATGCAGATATAGAAAGATAGTCAAATACTATATAGATGATCAAAGTATTTTATTGTTCTGGTTTAAAAGTCTCTAGCACAGCACCCTAACAAGCTGGCCTGGCACCTTGTGCTGGCCCTGCCCCCTGAGCACATAATGTTGTGCTGAGGGGGGCATCCTGAGGACGCTCCGAACAGCTTGCACAGACTGTAGGATGCCTGCCTAAAGCATCCAAAGGACCCTCCAGGCGGCATTGCAGCAACAAATTGCATTATTTGCTACTGTAGGTCACAAACTAATCTGCGTCCCTGTCCGAGAGGCCACACTCCTATTTTGGCGGCACGCAGCTCCGCCGCGCGCACAGCATCACTCCACGCACCTGGTGACAATGCGAGGAGGGACGCTACTGACAAAATGTGCACATTTTTAAATGATTCCCATACAGTTTGTCAGTCTCCTCCTACAAGTCGTTTATAATAATAGTTGCAGGTAGCATAACGCAGCAAGTTAAAATTAGGCAGATGCGTAAATGTCATTATTTAGGTGTTTGTTTCCATATATAAAGCAACTTTAAAATCACTATTGACTAGGTACCTGCTATCTCTGTTCTGCACAAGCCATCAATTTCTCAAATGACCCAGAATCAACAGTCTTCAAAGACTCTATTTCTAGCAGTAGCTATCATTTTTCCCAAATGTGTGTTTAAGGAGTGTACTCTAGGATGTGTCCTGCTGTACGTTTCCCCTCTAATATTTCCAGCCATGTTATCATGTGATTCATGCCAAATAGCCACATTGTAAGCTTAGATAATATATAGCTTTGATTTCCTGAATTGCAAACTTGTTTGTAAGGTTGTAGAGTACTGATGATAAGCCATACTTGCCTACTTTCCTGGGACTGTCAGGAGCCTCCTGAAAATCGGGTGCCGCTCCCAGCACCCCGCAAGAGCAGGCAAGTCCCCCGTATTGTGTGCCGGACCCCCACAACCCCCCACGCCCGCACAACAAAGTGGGAGGTTCGGGGAGCAATTACGTGAATCAAGCTGAATTGCATCCTTGTAGCCCCACCTCCTGCTTATTAATGACAGTAATATTTGCATTGTAAATCGGGGGCGCGATGATGGTCGCATGGACACGCCCCCGTTCCACCCACTTCAGCCGCCCCCACCCTCTCTGCTGCTCCCAGAGGGGGCTGCCGGAAAGTCAGTAAGTATGTTATAAGCAGCTGGTAAAGCATTATTGGTTTACTGATAATTGACACATTCCCACACAGTATAATACTTTAGTTATATTATTTGTTTGGACGTAACGTTGGGAGGGGATGTAGTTAAAAGATCCACAATGACAATCCTGACATTCAGAATGCCGACAACACAATGTTGGCAGTTACAATGGTGACATTGTTATAATGTTAATATTGTTAGCATTTTGACAGACAATGTGGCGATAGTCTAAGAATGTTTACAAGTGAAATGTCAACATTTGTTAGGCTGCACGTGAAAGGGTTAGGGTGCGACTGTGTGGAAGGTTAGTGTTAGGCTGTGGGGGAGGGTTAGGGGTTGGGATTAGGGTTAGGGATAGGGGAGAAATAATCACTGGAACATGGAAGTCACAGTCACATGACTGCCAGGATCCAGAAGCCACGATGGGCTCGCTAAGCTTGTGACATCGCTAATTGGATAACTAGACCTTTGACGACTGGCAACACAGGGCAGTAACTAGGTTGGTGCGGCCGTTTGAACCGCATGAAGTGCAACAGCCCTGCAGGCGGAACCGGCCGCTCACCGCAATCTTTCCACTGCGCGCCCACTACTATTAATAACATTGCGATGCATGGCATCCAGCTCTATTTGGTGATGTGTCCTGCTGGGGACACATCTCTGATCAGCAACCTGTTAATTCTGTAGGCTACAAAGTGACGTTCTAGGCACCCTCCAAATCAAAATCCCAATGCATGTTGGTGAATATTGTAACCCTACCCCTAACCCACCCCTCCTGCAGCCTAACCCTAACCGCCCCCTTTGGCAGCCTAAACCTAACCGACCCTTCGGCAGCCTAACTCTAACCAGGGCCTAACCCTAATAATCAAGCTAGTATTGTGACCATCGGGATTCTGACTGCTTGGATCCTAACTACATCCCAGTTAAAGTCCTGGTACTGCTTTCTCATTATCCTCATCCTCAAGCTTTTTCAAATAGTCACTGTCATTTAACTGAACTTTCAGATTTACTTTGTTTTTACCACAGCTAGAACCTGACACAGGGTCCCCTGTATTTTCGTCAACCAGAACCAGGCTCAGTGAGCCAGTCCTGGTTGTGGAAATATGAAAGACAAAATGAGTAGGGGCTCCCTGTATAAGCCACAACCAGAACAAGACTCTTTCTAGCAGGGGTGTAATTCCACAGCCGTGGGATCCGCTTCACAGGGTCCCCCGGTCAAAGCATTAACATCCAATGCTAGTCAGCCCAGGCCGTGGATCCCTGGGGAGGCGGGAACCCCTCCAATAAACGTAGTGGTGTTAATGAAAAGTAGAAAATAAATATTTTTTTTGTGTCAGACCATTGTAAAAAAAAACAGTTAGTATACTAATGTATTGCCTTTGCATTTGTATACTTAGGGGTCTATTTACTAAGTAGTGTTAGGAAACAAAGTGAAATGAGATAAGGTACTAGACAATCAGCTCCCAACTGTCATTTTTCAAACACAGCCTGTGACATGGAGTTAGGAGCTGATTGGCTGGTACCTTATCTCATTTCACTTTGTCTCCTAAGACTGCTTAGTAAATAGACCCCTAAGGTGGCTAATAGCACTAATGACAAGTGGAGAGAAAATGAGTTTTGTTGCACTGATCATCAGTACCACCTTGAGAGCATTTAAATTAGTATGCAAGTTACAGGACACCAGAGGGGATACACTGGTACTTATAGCTTAAAATCTAGGAGAAAAAATATTTACTATATCGTACATGCACAGTACACAATAAGAAGAGAATATACTGTAGAAAAATATTTTGGGGTCTATTCATTATCACTTAATTTCTACAAAAGCAGGTGCAAATTAACATATTCACCTACTTTTGGAGAAAATAAGTTTTGCGCCATTCATCATTAAGGTAACACAGGCGATATCACAGATATCTCCTGTTTACCTTTCTCTCCAGATGTGGCCTGCTGTTCCCATACACTAGTATGGGGACCTAAATTCACCATGCTCCGAAAATACAGTACTTTTGGAGCTTAACTGCGGGAGCACTTTCCATCTTCAGATGGTGTTTGCTCCCGCAAACCCGCTCCTTCCCCAAGGGAAAGAGCCCCGGCTTGTGAAGAGGGAACGTGTTGGAACCTTTGACCTCTGTCTGGCTCTGTCCGGCTCCTTCCGCCAGAGCTTGTGTGCCTGCGTGAACTGTAGTTCACGCACGTGCACTGGCACTACGAAGTCAGACTCGGCAGTGCTACGTTTCACTGCTCTGAAAGGAGCAGTGAAAATGTTCAGGGAGACAGTTGATTTTCGGACCAGTTGTCTCAATGCCAGAGCAATGATGAATTGTTCTGGCACTCACCTCGAGTTAAAATGTTACTTAATGGGGTCCGTCTGGACCCCAATAATTAACATAATGAATAGACCCCTTTGTGTGGTACATCTGGGATCAGTAATTGTTACAATTCAAATGTTATTTAAATTTTTATCAACACTCATCAATCTTAGGGCCTGATTCAGACCCGATCGCGAGCGTATAGCGTTCGCAAGCGGGTCGGTGGTGGGCCATTGTGCACAAGCTGCTTGCGCACTGCGCATGCACTCGCCCCAGAGCGAGTGAGAACTTCACTCGCTCCGGGACTCGCTACAAGACAGGGCGGCTGACGATGTTGATCGACAGCTCGCCCCGTTTTGTAGGCGGGTAGGGGGGGTGGCTGGCCAAATTTCACCATGCTCTGAAAATACAGTATGTTTGGACTTTAACTGCGGGAGCACTTCCATCTTCAGATGGTGTTTGCTCCCGCAAACCCGCTACATCCCCAAGGGAAAGAGCCCTGGGTTGCGAAGAGGGAATGTGTTGGAACCTTTGACCTCTGTCCGGCTCCTTCCACCAGAGCTTGTGTGTCTGTGTGAACTCTTGTTCACGCACGTGCACTAGCACTACCAAGTCATACTCGGCAGTGCTAAATATCACTGCTCTGAAAGGAGCAGTGAAAACGTTCAGGAAGACAGTTGATTTTCGGAACAGTTGTCTCAATGCCAGAGCAATGATGAATTGTTCCGGCACTCACCTTGAGTTAAAATGTTACTTATCGGGGTCCGTCCGGACCCCAATAATTAGCATAATGAATAGAGCCCTTTGTGTGGTACATCTGGGATCAGTAATTGTTACAATTCAAATGTTATTTACATTTTTATCAACACTCATCAATCTTAGGGCCTGTTTCAAACCCGATCGCGAGCGCATAGCGCTCGCAAGCGGGTCGGTGGTGGGCCATTGTGCACAAGCCGCTTGCGCACCGCGCATGCACTCGCCCCAGAGCGAGTGAGAACTTCACTCGCTCCGGGACTCGCTACAAGACAGGGCGGCTGACGATGTTGACCGACAGCTCGCCCCATTTTGTAGGCAGGTAGGGGGGGTGGCTGGACAAATGGAGGCATTCCCGAAGGAAAGCCTGCCATTTGTGGGCGGCCCTACTGACATCACTCGTGATGTCAGTAGTGGACTTCCTGCTCTATTAGAGCAGGAAATTCACTCGGGCTTGCGAGACCTGAGACCATACCAGAAGGGTCTCCTCGAAAGCCCTATGGTCGCGATAATCGTGACCATCGCCAGGCCGCCCCCTAAAGCTTAGCAAGCAGCCTGGAGGCCGAGTTTATAAAAGAAAAACACCCTGATTCAGAGCGTGCGTTCGCAAATAGCGAGCGCCTCAGAATGAGGGCCCTAGTCTCCTCCCCTTTTTTATGATACGAGTTCATTTTAACAGCAATATTTTTAATAATAATCATATGAACAGTGACTCCTACATTAAAGGCAATTTTTGGACAATTGGCAAAATAAAATAAGTTTTAAAAAAGTAAAGAAAGAAAATAGCTTAAAAATGCAGAAATCTTCTCACAACTTCTCATAATTCTTTATTAGAAAAATGTGTGTCTCTGTCTCTCTATAGTATATGTGGTGACATTGGAGTTTATACATAGCCTATTGATACAGGTTGAGTCTCCCATATCCAAATATTCTGAAATACGGAATATTACGAAATACGGAATATTTTTGGCGTGACTGAGATAATGAAACCTTTGATTTTTGATGGTCCAGTGTACACAATTCATGTCTAAGACAAAAATTATTATAAAGATTATATAAAATTACCTTCAGGCTGTGTGTATAAGGTGTATATGAAACAACTGAATTTTATGTATGTACACAAACTTTGTTTGAGTCACAAAATTATTGAAAATATTGTATAAAATTACCTGCAGGCTGTGTGTATAAGGTGTATTTAACACATAAATGCATTCGGTGTGTATATTAGTGTCCCATTCCCAAGATATTTCATTATGATATGCAAATATTTTGGAATACGGAATATTCCGTTATCCAAAATACCCCTAGTCCCAAGCATTTTGGATATCGGAGACTCAACCTGTATACTATACTGTATGCTCAGAGGCGTTTCTAGAGAGGAGGGGGCCCGTGTGCAGTCTCCAACACGGGCCCCCTCCTCTCTGTCCGGCGGCCGGCAGCGCACTGAGCTGTGCGCGGCCAGTGCCAGAGTTATAGACTCTGGGCACTAGAGTGCTCCCAGAGTCTATAGAGAATGCGCAGGTTAGCGAGAAAATGGCCATGGTGGCCATTTTCCCTGTACTGTGCATGCGCAACAAGCGGGAAAATGGCAGCGGCGGCCATTTTCCAGTCGTTTTTACAGCGCCGGACCCCCACACCGACGTGGGACTCTGGAGAGGTAAGTACTACTATGGGTGCAGAGTGCGGTGCGGGGCCCTCTGGACCCAGGGGCCTATGTGCCCTGCACACCCTGCACCCATTATAGATACCCCCCTGTGTATGCTGCTTCTGTATACATTCACAATCTGCTCCCTCCTTGGTCTTACATTATGTGACACTTACATTTTATTTGGACCTTTAGACAGGTAACCGTGCTCAATTCATTAAATTCTTTAGATATGGTCTTAGTCAGGGCTGTCAAGAGCATACACGGGTCCGGGTATTGGGAGGGGGGTGAAATGGCCAAAGCCCAGGTGATGTGGCCATGCCTCCTCCCCCCAAAACAAAATCTAAAAAATACCACGCAGCACAGGGGGGGGCACTGTGCGCTGCAAAGAGGGACATTGGCCTCACTAAGCAGCACTGCAATGGGAGACAATGTCCCCCATCAGCAACTGACCCAGGCCAGTACTGACCATAGTCCCAGATCTCGTCTCAGTGCAGAGCATCCGTCCCCAGGCACAGTCCCAACTGCTCACCTCACTCTGGCACTCTGCTGCTATGCTATGCAGAACCGGTCAAGAAAATGATCAGGAGCCACTCTGGCCCTGCCCCTACACTGGTATTGGACAGAAATTGATAAACCACCTGTCATCCCATTGCGTCTCAGGGCTGCTGATCACAGGTACACAGGAGGTCAGGGTTTAGTAACTCATGCAGCTGTGGGAAATACAGCAGGAAGGAGCACTATGCATTGCAAGAATACAATGACCCCCTCAGCAACTGACCCAGGATTCTCCAACAAGCCTGGGCCTGGGTGATTAGTACCCATTCCCCTCCTCTCTCGGCGACCCTGTACCTAATAAATGGATCTGAAAAACCAGATGCTGGTCAGATCTTATACTCTCTAATGTGGTGAGTCTATGGGGTAAATTTACTAAAGGGAGAGTTTTTAGAAGTGAGTTTTAAAAGAGATGTTGCCCATAGCAACCAGTCAGATTCTAGCTATTATTTTCTAGAAGGTGCTAGTTAAATGTTAATTATAATCTGATTGGTTGCTATTGGCAACATCTCTTTTAAAATTCACTTCTAAAAACTCTCCCTTTAGTAAATTTACCCCTATATTTCTTGACTGTCACATATCTTTCTTATGTGTGGTACACACTTCAACTATATAATTGCCAACCGACCGACCTGACAATTTCCCTAATGAAATTATATCATTCTTAAGGTGTGTACACATGGTATGATCAAAATGTAGGAATGATAACAATATCGATCATATCGTTATTGTTCATATCGTGCATTTTTCGGTGCCTCCAACACACCAACGACCTGCGATGCGCAGGCACGTAAGGACAATAACGATATCATCCATTGCCCGTGCATGCAGGCCAACCTGGTCAATATCGACCAGGTTACTATATTTTGCCCATCATTGGTGGGTTGGTGGTGTGCTGGATGATCGATACAGATCATCCAGCACACTCGGGAGATCATTCAATGATATCGTTATCGTTGACGATCGTCTCGTGTGCATGCACCAATACACACTAAACAACCATTGTTATTATTCAAATTATATATGTATGTCTTTTCAGAGGATTGTGACTAATAAATCGTTTCTCTGTACACACTGTCAGACTTTCATATTGAACTGTGCCGTCAATTACTTTTTCAAAACACCCAGTGGCTGATCTTTTGCGCAGTCATTTGGTTGACCGTACACACTGCAAGACAGGGGCGGATTGGGATGGAAAACCAGCCCAGGAAATTTCTGCAGCAGCCCTAAATGGGAGGAGGTGGAGTCTGTGAAGGGGGCAGGATCTGATGACATATCTAAATGGATCGGATGGTGTATAGGGGGCAAGTGGAGGAGAGGCAGCAAGAAATCTCAGAGAGAGATGGGGGAGGGAGAGAAACAAACGAGAAAGATAGAAAGAGAGAAACGAAAGCTGTTTTTTTTCTTCATCATTTATCAATGTACAATCCCATCTCCTCTATATATCACTGTACAGTTCCCTCTCCCCTATATAATAATACCACATATCAGTGTGCGCTGGGAGCTGTATACCCCCCCTCATATATCACTGTACAATCCCCTCTTCCCTATATATTAATAACAATACCAGATATCAATGTGCTGGGAGCTGTGTTATTTCCTCTCATATATCACTGTATGGTCCCCTCCCCCTATATAATAACAATGTCATACAGCAGTGTGCTGGGGGCTGTGTTATTCCCCCTCATATGTCACTGTACTGTTCCCTCTCCCTTATATAATAACAATGTCATATAGCAGTGTGCTGGGGGCTGTGTTATTCCCCCTCATATGGCACTGTACTGTTCCCTCTCCCCTAAATAATAACAATGTCACATAGCAGTGTGTGCTGGGAGCTGTGTTATTCCCCCTCATGCAGGGGCAGATTGGGCTGCCGGGAAACTGGGGTATTTCCCGCTGGGCCAGACAGCTCTGTCATTAGCAGCCCCTTCAGGGCCTTCACTGCTGTGGCCGTGCATGTGAGAAGCAGCGGTGGAGAAGCTGAAGATGTCAGGTGGCTGGACCATGCAGACAGCACGGACTCTCACGGCTGCCAGTAACAATGCCTTGCAATTATCTCTCCCCACCACCAGGGGTCTCACTCCAGTGTGGGCTCCTCATTAGACAGTCACAGCAGCTTGAGCATCATCACTGGCTGAACTCCTGCTCTTCGATCAATCGGAACGTGGCGGCGGAGACACGGAGGAGTGTCTCACTAGTGGTTCCTGAAAGTTCAAAAGGAAACAGGCACCACTCCTCTTTCACCAGGGCCATGATGTGACTGTGGGAGCAGTGAGACCAGCATTGGAAAAAGTCTGGTAAGTGACTCTCTGAACACAGCTGCCAGCACACACTGCTATGTGACATTGTTATATTGTTATTATATAGGGGAGAGAGAACAGTACAGTGACATATGAGGGGGGATAACACAGCTCCGAGCACACTGCTATGTGACATTGTTAGTATATAGGTGAGAGGGAACAGTACAGTGACATATGAGGGGGAATAACACAGCTCCCAGCACACTAATATGTTGACATTGTTATTATATAGGGGAGAGGGAGCAGTACAGTGACATATGAGGGCAGGGGCGGATTGGGATGGAAACCCAGCCCGGGAAATTTCTGCAGCAGCCCTAAATGGGAGGAGGTGGAGTCTGTGAGGGGGGTAGGATCTGATGACTTATCTAAATGGGTCTAATGGTGTATAGGGGGCAAGTGGAGGAGAGACAGCAAGAAATCTCAGAGAGATGGGGAGGGAGAGATACAAACGAGAAAGATAGAAAGAGAGAATCAAAAGCTGTTTTTTTCTTCATCATTTATCAATGAAGAGGCTGCTAATGACAGAGAATCAAATCTAACAAGAAAAGAAAGAGGAGCATTTTTGAAATTACAAAAAGATAACTCTTTGGTTATCAAACCTTGTGATAAAGGAGGAGGAGTTGCGGTGATGAATAGAAATGATTATATAGATGAAATTAATCGACAACTGAATGATGATAAAATTTATACAAAACTACTTCAAAAATAAAAACAAGTCTAAATAAACTTCTCACAGAATTCTTGGAAAAAGATACTATTACCAAACAAACTTTTGAATATTTGAATATAACAGATCCTATTATACCTACAATCTACACACTCCCAAGATACACAAAAACATCACCAATCCACCTGGGAGGCTGATCGTGGTTGGTATTGGTAGTTTAACCACAAATCTATCAGAGTTTGCAGATGCCCACCTGCAAACAGTAGTAATTAGTACTCGTTCTCATATAGAGGATACCACAGATACACTTCTGAAAATGAAAGATATCATGTACAGTGAGGAATTAATTATGGTCACTGCAGATGTGACTGCATTATATACAATCATTCCCCATGAGATAGGAATTCAAGCAGTTAAGTGGTTCCTTGAAAAAACTTAATATGAAGAAAAGCTTAACATTTTCATTGTAGAAAGTATTAATTTCATTTTGAAAAATAATTATTTATTTTTTAATGGTAATTATTATTTGCAAATAACGGGTACTGCCATGGGCACAAAATTCGCTCCCAGTTATGCCAACTTATTCATGGCATACAGGGAGGAACAACACATTTGGAACAATGCAGTCTGTGACCATGATTTATCATCATGGCACAGATACATTGATGATGTTTTGTTTTTTTGGGTGGGAAACAAAGAAGACCTGGATAAATTCTGTCTGGAACTTAACAATAATGATTATGGTATACATTTAAGCTTCACCTCTAGTAAAGAAGAAACACATTTCTTGGATCTCACTGTATATATCGAAAATGGCAGTTTGGAGACTAAATGTTATAATAAACCGACCAACGCGAATAATTTTATTTCCATGGATAGTGAGCATCATAAAAATTGGCTTAAGAGTATTCCTAAAAGCCAATTGTTAAGGCTGAGATGCAACTGCAGTAAAAAAGAAGTATGTGAGCAGCAAATAGAGAAAATGTCTAACAGAAAGAAAAAGGTTATGATGAAAAATAATTAAAAAGATAGAAAGAAGAAGTGTATAATAAAAATAGAGATTCCATTTTAGAACAAAAGAAGGATCAACTGAAGAAAAACAGTGACTTACAACAATGGGCATTTATCACCCAATATACCAGCTCCTATAAAAGGATAGCGTCCATTTTTAAGAAACACTGGCATTTTTTGATGAAAGATCCAGTTTTACGGGACATTATCCCAGCCAATCTAAGGTTCACATATCATAAAGCCCCGAATTTAAGGAATAAATTGACCAAGAGTGCTCTGACTGTGACAAACCCACATCCAGTTAGAACAATGGGATTTTTCAGGTGTGGAAGTTGTCAAGGATGTAAAGAAGTGAAGTCCTTAAATACTAAATTTACAGATTTTCAAGTGAATGGCCAAACATATAAATTACAGCATTTTATGACATGTCATGCCACGAATGTGATCTATATCATTGTATGTAGCTGTAATATGGTATATGTCGGAAGAAATAGTAGAGCTTTGAAGACCCATATAAGTGAGCATCTTAGGAATATAAGGAAAGGACTTATTACTCACTCTTTATCAAAACACTTCAAAGAAGTACATAACTGCTCTACGAAACACATCACAAATTTTATGGCTATAGATAATGTTCAAAATACCTGGAGAGAAAGGGACGAAGAAAAACGACTGTCCAAAACCAAAATGAAATGGATATTTAAGTTTAAAACATTAGTACCGAGAGGATTGAATGCCGATTTTGAACTGAAATGGTTTTTATAATAACCAAGGGTGTAGTTACTCTATTGATTTTCACGGATTTTATATATTTATTCATATATTAAGATATTGTTTTTTATGTGTGTACTTATGAATTTTGATATATATATTTTTAATTTTTATATACATTGGGTTCATTTCATCTATTTATATCCATTTATTCTATATTTCTTTTTTTCAGTTATCTTATTGACTACATCAGATAGCTTGATTATTGCCCCATTTCGATACATCAGGAGCACTTATAAGAATTATGGAATTGAGAACAGCCACTGTGATCGTTTCAAGGACTAAAATGAAGATTCACAGTTGGATACATATTCTTATATGTTCAGTCTATGCCCATATTGTTTTGTTTGGATGTTGTATCGACTTTCATGTGACATATAGATAAGTGTTTACTATGTTTGTATATAGCAATCTAGTTTTTATAATGGGGTTTCATCATTAATATGGCACTTGTGGTATAATATTAGTATAGCTACATGTGGAGACTTTTTATGATTTACTTCAGAATTCTTATAGGTCATTATTTCAAATTAGTACATCTATGAACTCCACATAGAGGTCACTATTTCCCGTGGACCTATTTGCCCTAGGACCGGAAGCGCGTGAGTTCCACGTGCGGTCCATAGAGTCAACTCTTAGGAACTATTATTTGCAAGCTTAGTTTCCTGAGAACAGAGTTTACAGACGGGACTGGAAGTCGATGCGCTTCATGTGCGGTCCATGTAACGGTGAGCTGTTTTTTTATATCAGTGGATGCATGGGGCTATAACCCATATGTATAGGTGTGGTACACTGGGATGTACCGCACTGGACATTTAGTCCGTATATCATATACGACTGTATATCCAGGATGAATATAGGTTATTTCCGTGACCGGAAGTGTTTTACCTTCACTTCCGGTATGGTGCTCAGATCATTACTTGCCATTTTTTATTTATTGTGTACATTTGTTATATGGCTATCACTGGGATTATATATCTGTTCAGGATATCTGCGTTTATAAGTAGTTATTTCTTCCAAAACTACAAATTTATTTAGACTCATCCCCCGGATCACATGATCCACCCATAATAGAGGTAGAGGGTATAAAAGGGGATAGTGGTTCATTCACTGTCACACTATCCTGAGGAAGAGACTCAGTCTCGAAACGTGTTGACCACTGTGTGACATATCTTGAATATTGAGGTATCCATATCCAGCAATTTCAGAGGAAGGGGTGATGTGTTGATGGATCCGGAAACCTGTTACGTTATCATTACATGCCTTTTTTCTCTGGACATCTGGTAAACCTCCATTGATATTTCTAACGTTGGATTTTATATGTTTTTTATGTTAGTATATGTGTGACTTTTCCATTATTATTGGGATGTTGCCGTCTACTGTATGTGAGTGAAAACAATACATTTTTTGAATTTTATTGCACTATGTTTTCCATACTTATCTCTCCACATGTGTTTTGAATACCATCATTACAATTATCTTACGATTGGAAGGACACCTACCTTATGAAAAACCTAATTGGATAAGGAGAGTATATGAGCTCATCATATTTTATTTCAGCTATTGTAATTTTTAAACAAAGCGCACTGAAGTGTTTCTATACATTGTGTTATTGGTATTGATTTCTGGTTAACGGGGTGTAACCATTTAGTCACACCTTAGTGCTGCATTGTGTCTTTTATAGCACCTGTCTGTCGCCAGATATCATTGCTTATTGAGTAAATGACAGAGATGTCTGGCCCAGCGGGAAGTACCCCGGTTTCCCGGCAGCCCAATCCGCCCCTGCTGCAAGATATCAACAACACATGTCTTTCAGATATATTGCATCTACCTTGCAGCATGGCCGATGCAATATACCTATACTGTATGACATGGTTTAGTGTGTACCCAGCTTTATTATAACTTTGACTAAGTTTTAATTCATTGCTTGCTGAGAGAATACCTATCATTGACATGGCAATGTAACCATTGAAGCTGATTATAGCATACAGTATAGTGTACATTGTAATAATGATAATCTAATAGGGCTAATGCAATCAGGCTTAAAAGTGGTGTATATTATGTAATATATATTTTACAGAAATCCAATAATCTCAGGGTGTTGCTACTAGTCATTTGGGGCCTGACACTGTTGAACAGAAATTCCCAATTATTGGGAATCTTCACATGTGTGCACGACCCGTTCTGTGCATGTGCACAACAGGTACTGTGTGATCGCACATAGGTGCCCATATGCCTTTGCCTGATTGACGGCAGAGGCATTTACGAGCGGTGTGGGGGCATTGACAGACTATTTTTCCAGAAATGGAGGCGTGTTGCCCCAGTTTTCCGGAAGTGGCAAGGCCAGGATCCATGGATGCAGATTCCTGGCCTTGCATGCCGGCGCCGTCCTGGTGGTCCCAGGTTGCGACATCAGTCTCAGTGCTGGGATCGCAGATGCAGCAGGAAGTGTCAGACACCGCCTCCTGCATTTGCATTTGCGGCTTTGCAATTCCGTCCCCTGCTGACCCTCTTAATTACTAATGTGAACATGTTGTAGGATTCTTCAGAAAAATATGGCAACTAACAGTGAGCAACTTCTAGTAATCTATTTATTTAAAATTTTGCATGTTATATCAATAATATGTTAGGTTTAATTTGAATTAATTCTGGGGTAACAATTACACTTTAAATTATAAATCATAACTTTTTATGCGCCTCCAATTTTTCCACCCAACAGTGCAGCATGTGATAACCTAATGGGACTCAGTGGCCTATCACTATTTCTGGGTACACATTAGATGATGTGTGTACCCAGTGATGACAGATCTGATGGCACGTTATATCGGGCTGTCTGTACACACTGTATGATCTGGTGTATGACCGTCCAATAGTTCGCCTGCCGCATTTAGAGGCATGGTGTTGGTCGATGGAACTTCTGATCTGGTGTGCATGTGCAACAGATTGAAAGATGTGACCAACGATGCACAGGAGCATGCACACTGTGCACCCTACACACTGAGCGATAAGGCCGATATATCGTTCTGATCTGCGTCAGAACGATATATAGTGCAATATATCACTGTGGGCCTGATTCAGACCCGCTCCTGAGCGCTATGCGCTCGCAAGTGGGTCGATGGTGGCCAAGTCCGCATGCGCACATCGGAGCGACCATCTTCCATTGCGACCATCTTCGTGGCCGCTTGCTATAGCTGTGGGTGGTCACCCACAGCTATGCGAGCGGCCAGGTGGCCGCTCTAAAAAACAAGAAGGCTGGCCCTGATTCAGAGCGAGCGCTCGGTCAGAGCGTCCAGCTCTGAATCAGGGCCTTAGTGTGTACGCACCTTAACTGCTAAAAAATCTCTTTAAAACGGCACCATTTACTGAATTCCAACAGGACTTCTTATTTAAATTACTAAAATAATTTTCTGCAATAAAATCCTCATAGATTAAATTATTTATTTTATTATTTTATATTCCATTTTCTAGTTACATTAATTTAAATGTAAATTAATATTAAAATATTAGCACTGAACTGAGGGCCTGATTCAGCAAGGTACACAGTTGCTATTACACGTGCAGTCGGCGGTTGGTTGCGTAGTGCACATGCGTAAGCAATAAGCATTGCAGTGAGCATGCGCGAACTAGCCATTGCAATCGGAACTGCAATTGCAGTGGCTACGCAGACCCATCGCAGAGTGATTGACAGGAAGTACTGTTTGTGGCAGGTTGCAACGTGGGGGGGGAAGGCATGTCAGTGCGTTTGAATGCCGTTTCAGGGGTGGGCGTGCATAAATTATCCACTGAGATGCCCTATGCAGGCTGAGGCCTGATAGTGTGCGTGGAAGTTGGCAATTTCTGAGTCAGAGCTTGTGTAGGTGTGCGTGAGGCTGCGATGGTACTCTAATGTACCGATGTTTTTGCAGTCTTGATAAACATTACGGATGTGTGTAAGGTAAAGTCGGCATCCTTATGGAGTGCAGTGGCGGCATTGCTATCGTAATGAATTAGCATACTATCACAGTTGAACTGCGTGCGCAATCGCTATTGCATTCGCAGTTGCATTCCTTGCTGAATCAGGCCCTGAGGCCACACCAATTAGTGACAAAACTTATGGCCTGTACTGTGTATATAACATTATTATTATTGGAAGCAAACAGAATGATATCTCTAAACAAGCATCTCAAT
Source organism: Taudactylus pleione (assembly GCA_031769625.1). Lineage (NCBI taxonomy): Eukaryota > Metazoa > Chordata > Amphibia > Anura > Myobatrachidae > Taudactylus > Taudactylus pleione. Next base: position 5,332,218 of record JAUIMM010000077.1, on the reverse strand, counting down.
ATACTCGCATCATTATTGTTTTTAATTTGTTATTATCCTTGATTATATGGCGCAAGAAAGTGTATGTAGCGCCATACAGGGAAATTACAATAAATCAGATGAACCAATGTCCAATGCACAGTACATTATTCAGACACTGCAGCATCCGTGTGTGCATCTTTTGCCAGTATTGCTTCTGAGACTTTATGAAAATACTGCTACAAGTTCTTCCCTGGTGTACAGTATGCGTCTGCATATGCAATGACTGAGACGGCAGCGCCACTTGATTGATTAGAGCTGCAGCCGTTGGGCGTCTCAATAGACAGCCCATCAGCTGCAACATTAGCATAATATATCAGTAGTAGCTGCGACAGAAGCCACAGCTGCTACTGCTCAGTGTCCACCTCTAAATCAGGCCCTTTATTTACATCATGTTCATTATAGGTAGCAAGCACACACATTGACCCCTGGTTTTCAATTAATCAATGCATTGTGGTTCAGCTATGGGGGTCTGGTAGATAAGGAGTTGGTTAGAGTGCAACATTTGATATGTAATGGTGTATGGTACAGTCTCTGTAGTAGGTTTGTGTCAATTATGTATTATAAGGATGACATTAACACAAGCCTACACAGACTCTGCCATACACCAACACATATCGGTTCTAGCACTATAGTCAACTCTCTATCTACCATAACCTGCACCAAGAGGATGGACACCAACATCTTAGGCAAGTTCCCCACTCCATTGGTATACAACCCTCCCCAATCCTAATACCCTAATCCTAAAGGGCAGACTGGATGGGCTGCGTGGTTCTTATCTGGCATCAAATTCTGTGTTTCTGTGTTTCCTTTGAGGTGCAGCTCATTCAGACAGAGGACAGTATTTTTTGGACAGCTACAGTAAGCTTGAAATCACACTGCCTCTGCTCTTATACACAAATGACAATATACACTGCAGTGTAGATTGATATCCTTGTGAAAAACAATTGTAAGAGTAGCTCAGATCAAGTTTACTTCTAACAAACAATACACAAGAGCCTGTTTGCATTTGCACTGGATTGCAGGTGCTACTGTACTAGTGTCTGACAAACAATCACACAGTGACAGTAGCCTATTTGCAGTTTGCACTGGAGTGCAGTTGCTAGCTAACAAACACATACACAGTGACAAAGATTCCTGCAATCTTTAACACCCTTCCCACCAACTCCATATACCTACAAGTCTTACTAATGGCATCTCTAATGGCATCTATTATTAAAGCACAACTACAGCCCACACTCTCTCTACAACTCTCCTGTGTGAAATGGCACCTGATCAGGGGGGACTGATAAGGACTCTTATATGCAATACAAATGTAATAGGGTGAGAGGTTAGAAAATGTGAGAGTTTTCTCACACTTTTTAAACTGGACCAATGTAATAGAATCCGAGAACAAAGCAAGCTCGCAAGTTTTTCAGACTCATAAAACTCTCATCCAGATGTTTTCCCATTTAGAAGATACAACTCGACCAATGAAATAGTGTGAGAGATTACTGCTAAACGCTCTCATTTTCGAAACTCTCACCGTATTACATTTGGTCCCAGGTGTTTTCGGATTTCTGAAAAACCGAACTCCTCATCTCTAGTGTACATCTGCTGTTTTAATTGCGGAATTTTTTTTTTTTTTAAATATTGCGACATTTGATTAAGAGGCACATTGTTTTCAGTTAGTGTTCACCATGGCTATTCATTGTGCTTTTGTATCTTCAGAGCTTGTTGCGCTGTCTAATGTAGACGTGGCAGCCATGCTTTGTTCAGAACTTATTTATCATTGGGTAAAGCTCTTGCTGGCTCTTTTTTGACATGCTAACCAGAGTATTAGCTACCTGCTGTGTTTTCAAGGGTCTGCGAGTAATTTTGTTTTCCTACGAAAGGTATCAAGTTATTTTATATCTATGAATTACAAAAGATCCTAGTAGGTTTATTGCTTGCCTCCAGTCTGGTTATCATGTCATTCTTGTTACTAATCACTTCCATGTTGTTGTGTTTGTGGTATGAGTGTTGTTTGGTGTTGTAAGTTCATATAAATAATTTTCTTGAATTGTATGTCACCTTGGTAGTAATGACTTGGGTCTGCTTACATCTTTGAATTTACAATGGTTAATTATACATGACTTTGAGTTACTTTTTTGGGCTTGGTCCTACTGTAGATTTATTTGGTCAGCCATTGTGCCCCACTGCAGGGGGTGATCTGAGGAACTCAGTACTGTTATTGATGGAGTTAGGCAGAAAGTCAATTCTGTGATTTCTTGTTGCAAGGTATCCTCATGGAACACATGTTGATCAAATTGTAGGATGTCACATCAAGGTGTGCTTGTGGAGCACAGGTTGATCAAATTGTAGGATGTCACATCAAGGTGTGCTTGTGGAGCACAGGCTGATCAAATTGTAGGATGTCACATCAAGGTGTGCTTGTTGAGCACAGGCTAATCAAATTGTAGGATGTCACATCAAGGTGTGCTTGTGGAGCACAGGCTGATCAAATTGTAGGATGTCACATCAAGGTGTGCTTGTAGAGCACAGGCTGATCAAATTGTAGGATGTCACATCAAGGTGTGCTTGTGGAGCACAGGTTGATCAGATTTTATAAACTCATATTGAGGCGTACTCATGGAGCAAAGGTTGAATAAATTCTAAGATGTCACATCAAGGTGTGCACGAGGAGCATAGGTTGATCAGTTATAAAGAGAACCATTTATATATGCCATATGGTGGGCATCTTACAACTGAGGACATTTCTAGTTGTATTTTGGAGTTGATGTATTAGTTTTTTTTGTATGGTGGAGGTGCTGCGGCAGCTTTAGCAGCTGGTGATAAGAAGGGCTGTTTAGATGAGTTGTCAGTTATTTCTTGATGTGCTCTCCTGAGCCAATGATACATAAATGATTGTCCCATCAGGGACTGGCAGCCTATCACAGTTAAGGGTGTGGATTTTGTAGTGTCATACTAGTGATACCTGTCAATCATTCATTCTCTTGCCTGTTGGAAACCCTCCCTCCTTCCCTCTTTTGGATATTGATTCTGTTACTATTGTGGTGATGATAAAAATGGCTGTTTAGGTGAGGTGTCAGTTATTCCTTCGTTGGGTGTGCTCTCTTCAGCCAATGATACACTATATGATGAGTGTACCAACAGGGCATTTGACACTGCCCATCTGGGAGTCTAATATAGGAGAGTATTACACCAATGATTGAGTTTGGAATACATGACTGTCATGTTTTATGTTGTCTGTTCTTGTTGTCTGCCACCATATTAACTTTAAGCATTTGAAAGAAACTTGATTAATTCTCAAAAAAAAGTGCCCACATTTTCAGACAATAGTAGTAATGTGTCTTTTTTTAGTATATATCTATGTTGTATTTCTTTAAGAGGTATAGCCACGTTAATATCAATGGTTTATTAGTGTTGGGATTATGCTTTGTGTATTTACCCCTTATGATGACTTTCCTGAGCACTATGTTGAAAAAGTAGCTATGATACATGACAATGACGGTCTACAACAGAGTATATTGGATATCTACCAGGTGACATTTTATAAAAATTATTCTTCTGACACTTAATCAATATTGTGTGTAGCTGGGTAACTCACAGATAACACAATACATTCACCATATTTCTTAGAGATCCATTGTTTCATTTACACATTTTGAAATAATGAGAACCTTTTATGGAATTTGAAATATATTGTTTACCAATTGAAGGAGAAAAGGTAAATTCATGTTTAGCGACAGCTTGGTGCAGATACTTAGTAAAGATTAATACAGTCAAGTGTGTATACACACCATGAACTGGAACTGAGCATACAACGTTGTGCTTTTAATTGACTTCTTTAAGCCTTTTAACTTGTTTTAAAACAATGATAAAGTAAGGCGGAGATTTACTAAAGTGCGGTTTGCAGTTTTTGTAAATCATGAAATTTACAAAAGGGCAAACCAAAGACCACACTGCATTAATTAAATTTCAAGAATTTAATTTACCTTTCCAATTTTACATCTGGAATAAATACAAATTGTGCAATTTACAAAGCATTGGTTAGCAAAACTACATACAATATATCTTCCACAAAAATGGCAGTATTTTTAGACATGGTTCCGATAGACAAAATTGATCAAATGAAATGCTATTAGACTATGATGCCTATAAAAGGACCCTGAAAATTTCTGCTATAGAGGCAGCTACAAAGGAATCGATATGGCCTGCGGTTCGATTCCCGGCAGCGCCTGGCCGACCAAAGCAGAGTTCCCGGCAGCGGAAATCATGATCGTCGATAGGTAAATATTGACTAACCTAACATAACCCACTAACCCTCCTTAGGGGTGCCTAACCCTAACCTCCCCCCACAAGTGCCTAACCCTAATCCCCCCTCTAAGTGCCTATCCCTAACCCCCCCTTTCCCCGCTGCCTAAACCTAAGTCCCTCCTTAGGGATGCCTAACCATCCCTCCCCCTAGCCTAACTCTAACCCTCCGGGGGGGTGCCTGACCCACACTCCCCCCAAGTGCACTAAACCTAACCCTCCCCACCTGCGGCTGTCCGTTCGCGGCGCCCGGCATCCCTTCGATCGGGATGCCGGGCGCCGGTCTCCCGGCATCGGGGAAATGTCAGGCGTCTACATCTAGACGCCCGGCATTTCACCCTCGCCGGGATATGACAGTCGGGAAGCCGGCTGCCGGTATTAAGGCAGCCAGCTTCCCGATTGTATACCACTACAAAATGGTGAAAAGCCGGTTAAATGGCTGGTTTGGTTGGCTCAATTGCTGTGCAGCATTTGAAGGAGGAGGAGGAAAAGGTCATAAGGAAGGAGCAACAGTATCATTGACAACATGTTATATGGCGTTTCTGCAGTTTTAAGTGAATATAATTTTGGTATAAAACAACACAGGCCTATTCATATAACAGAAGACAGTGAGTATGCAGGAGAGCTGCTATCAGCAGTTGATGTGTATAATACCCAGGTGGGAGGTAGTCAGAGAAAACCACCTTAAACAATACTTGAGACATAAGGGTTTTCAAAAAGCTTTTTACTTATTACCAGTATCATAAAGAAATACATATTTTGTGTTTTTACTTTTTACATTTGCTTTACATTTTTGTTTGGTTGACTTTAGAGGTCTCTTATTTGGCCTCAACTTTAGTCTCTTCTGGTGCAGAGACTTCAGTTTGCAACACTAGCTGAAATAGATGTTCATGGTGTGCGTTCAGAACTTGTCTTGGAAGGAGGCATAACATGTAGGTCATACCTGCCTACTCTACCAGAATGACCGGTAGGCACCCAAATATCAGGTGGCGCTGCCAGCCGGCCAGAAAGATGAACAAGTCTCACGGAGGCTGGGGCTACCAAGCCACTGCCGTCCACTTCCCCTTGGTTGCCTCATTCTGGAGAAGGCAGCTCAAAGGTCGGCAGGTAAGAGGTAGGTGCGCTAACAAATCATGACTTAGCTGTGAAACTGCAGCAAGACAATTAGCATTAAGTTCCCTGACATACCTCTGAAAAGCCTCAATCATTAGTACAAAATAGGTATTCATCCAACATGATTTTGTCCATTAGTTTAAAAAGATAGTGTATTTAAGTCCAATTTTGAGTGGGCATTAAATTGACACATCTTTAAATTTCGGGTATACTGTACATGAGGTTCCTTATTACGCATCTGAAATCATTGACAGCAGTTGTAATATTAATAACATGGGTTTGTGGTGGAGAAGTGTCTTCATGGTGAGCCCGAAAAGTTGTCTCAAATTTAGTAGCAGCAGCTGGTGCAGCATCCATGTCAATGATATGGAGGGTAATGATGGTGTCCTCGCCCTGTGCAGTAACTGGACTAAAGCACCCTTTAACCCTCAAAAGGGGGTGTGGCCTAATTACCATAGCCCATGCCCCCTGGATTACATTATTTGGGGGCGTGCCTTTATGGCACCCATTTAACGTCAGGCTAGGGGCGAGTAGCTGGGCATCCCAAATGGATGCCGCGCATTCAGCTTCTCCAGAGCCCGGAGAAGAGCTGCGGAGGTGGGGTCCCCAACCTCCCAACCACCTGCAGGACATTTCGGCCTGCTGATGGAACAGCGGGACAGTGCCTGCAAAACGGGACTGTGCCATTGAAATCAGGATGGTTGGTAGGAGTGCGCCCTTTATTAGGTGGTGCCCCTGTTTGACCACACTGGTCGAACGCCCCAAGATTCTTCCAAATGTGGCTGCTGCATCATTTCTGCAGCATGTTGCCAAGATTTCCTGTAAATAGAAACATATATCTAGAGATTTCTTTTTATTAAATGTTGATCTCATTGTTAATTTTTTTAAAATACTGTAGATGCTCTCCCCAGCTGCCTTTTCATCCTAAGTTGTTCATTAAAGTTGTTTTGGGTTTCTGCAAGAGGGTTCTGTTGATTGAACAGTGAGCCAGTAATAACAAATATTATGTTATTAATGTATACACTGAAGTAAATGATGTTATGCACACAGCATATTCCTGTACTTCTGTTTCAAAGCCTGTTTGCATTGATTAGGACATTGCTGTGGTTTTGCACTGGCTCACTGAAGTGGAGGATTTTACTGGGGGGGAGGGGGGGCAGCAGCCTCGCAGCCCCTAGGTAACATCCACCATTGGTTCTCAGTACTCTTTGCCTATGCACAGCTGCAAATAAACGCTCAACAATGTGAATATTGGCATTGAGAGCCTGATTCAGCAAGGATCACAGTTGCTAATCAGCCGATTGTTGCTTTCTAAGGATGCGTATGCATCACAGTGTAGGTGCGCATACCGGCCACTGCGATCGGGACTGCGATTACAGTGACTACGCAGACCTCTCGCAGAGTGATTGACAGGAAGAGCCGTTTGTGGGTGGTGCCGGGGGGTCAGCAAAATGTTGATGTACCAGTGCTTTTCAACGCCATTGCAGGGGCGTGCATAAATTAGCCACTGCGATGCCATACGCAGCCTGAGGCCTGATAGCGTGTGTGGAAGTTAGCAATTTATGAGTAAGGTCTGACCTTGTCCAAGAGTGCGTGAGGCTGCGATGGAACTCGATTGTACTGATGGTTTTGCAGTCTTGCTAAACATTACAGATGTGTGTAAGGTAAAGTGGGCGTTCTTGTGTAGTGCTGCAAGGGTATAGCCTTTGCAATGTATTAGCATACTATCGCAGTTGAACTGCGTGCATAATTGCAGCTGCGATCGCAATAGCGATCCTTACTGAATCAGGCAAATAGTATATGCACTGTGGGAGGAAAGTGGGGGTAGGCATTTAATGGCTCCCATAAATTAACAAATGAAATGTAATGGTAAGGATCGCCGTCATTGCAGACATAAGAAAGGAAAATATTTTCCACTCAGTTTTTGCTAAATTGCTGCATTGACATTAACAGTAGATCCTAAAAATGGGAGAAGATTTTAAATGATGTACTATACTGTTGGGGGCCATATGGCCCAGTTTCATTATGTTTGATAGATATCTTTGACCAATCTATTTATACTCTATGGAATAAGAACAAAATACACATTCGAATGTTTTGAGGTGAGTGGAATCTACAGTGGGACTCATTACACTCTTAATTATTACTGTATGAGAAATCAGGTTATTGTTACTATATCTCACTGCATCCAGCCCTGACAATGCATGATATATCTTCTAGGGGAAAGGGATTTATAAGGACATCAACCTGCTCCATCTTGTATTTAAATTACTTTTATGACAAATGGTACAAACAAATTCCTGTCACTCAGAACATTGACCATGTTATTTGTGTGTAAAAGGAACAGGACTGTTAACAATAAAATTGGAGCATGGGAGATGTATTCTCAACAGTTCACAAAATGCACCAAAGAAATGGTTAAAATCCCGACACTGGAAGCCCAATCATTCAGGATCCCGTCAGGGGCAGTAAGTACCCAATCCCCCCTCTCCCCCCTAACCCTCCCTTGGTGGTGCCTAACCCTAACCTCCCTTGGTGGTGCCTAATCCTAACCTCCCCCGGTGGTGCCTAACCCCCCTCCCCATAGCCTAAACCTCCTCGGGGGGGGGGGGGTGCCTATCCCTAATCTCCCCCTGGGGGTCCAGAAACTTAACCCCCTATCCCCGGATAAGTTCTAATACCCGGATCCTTAAGTTTGAGATTCCGGCATGTGGGATGCGGAAGCCAGTATCCTGATCTCATTCGGGATAGCAGCGTCTGCTTTTTGCTGGGGGCCGGGATTCCGGTGTCAGTATATCGACGTCCGGAATTCCGTCCATCTGCAATTTAAACATATACCTTTGCTAAGATGTGCTTTCTCAGCGTAGTGTGGAAGCTAATGGTAAATACTGTTCACTTGGCACACCATAGCAATGCTAAGCAGTATACAGTGGTATGCACATGACACTTGTAATGTTCATCATTAAGGTTGAGACCAAGGGTTGAGTTTAGCTGAATTGCTGTTTTTCAGTAATAAACCCCCGATTTTGCAAGTTGGAGATTTAGTAAGGGCAAATTTGCGTAGTTATCGCATGTCAAACCCTAATTCGCAAACCAAATCATGGCATCTCACCATCAAAAACCTTTGGAATAACATTGACATCACTGCAAATCATGAATTTACTAAGATTCGTATTTGAAAACTCCCACCCAAATCACTAATCAATGCCCAAAATGAATAAAGGCCCAAAAATCATTTTGATGTGAATTCTGCACAGATCAGTGAGATCTGTGCAGGCTTTTGTGTTAACTTAAAGTGTATTTAAGGTGTTAATTTACTAAAATAAACAATGTGCCTCTTACAAAAGCACAACCAGCACTGGACTATGTGAGCTGGTCCTGTTTGAGGAAACATGGGGGAAAAATGGCATGGGGGCCCACGTATTTTCATCACCCAGCACTGGGCTCTTACTTGCAGGGTGTAATGCCGCAGCAGGGACACGCTTCATGGGGTCCCCGACCAAAGCATTCATCACCACACACTATTTAGCTCAAGCCGGGCATCCCTGGGTAGGTGAGGAACCCAAATAAAGGGATCCCCCCTCTACAGTATATCCCAGGTTGAGACTGAAGCCAGTGGCTATCCACTACTTTCCTGGCCGGTATAATGCGGTGTTGATAAGGTTAAACAATCGATATCAACTAATATTGTCAAGCCTCCCCTGCATGCGAGTAGCTGTAATACTACCAGTAGCAGCATGCGGGGCATTAAGGGCCTGCTGGTACCTCTAGTCCCCCTGTAAAATAAATATTAAAATAAAGACATGACACACACTGAATGAACTCAATTACCCCATGGTTCCCACCATTGAAGTCTGTGGGGGAAACATTTATTGACAGATAGCCGGGAGCTCACCTCTCTCAGCCGAAGAATGGTCATCCAATACATTTCTATGGGAAATGCCGCAGCTGAACATTTAGAAAGTTCTGTGTTTAGAGTACAGTACTGTATCTAGTGGGCTACATGGACCAAAGAGGACCTCAACCAAGGGGTATGTTTTCTCTTTACAGCGCTCAGTGAATTTACTGGACAAGGGGACAGTCCGGGACAAGGTAAGTATGTAGTGTGAATGCAGGTGAGTGTGAGTGAGTAAGTGAATGAGTGAGTGCATGTGTAATAAAATACTGAAGCATTTTCGGAGTGTGTGTCATGTCTTTATTTTAATATTTATTTTACGGGGGACTAGATGTACCAGTGGGCCATTAATGTCCTGAATGCTGGTACTTATGGTTCTACAAGTACCGGCATGCGGGGGAGGCTTGCTGGGACCTATGGTTCCCCTGTAAGAGACAATATTAGTTGATATATATTACTTAACCCTATTTACCCCATATCCACTGGCCAGGAGTGCAGGGGATAGCCCTGGGCTTCAGACTGGCCTGGGGTACTCTAGAGAGGGGGTCCTCTTTCTTGGGGGTCTCCACCTCCCCAGAAATCCTCAGCCTGGGCTGACTAGTTGGGGGGGAGTGTGCTTTGACCGGGGGACCCTGACAAGTGGGTCCCCTAGCTGTGGCATTACCACCCCGCTGCTGGGTCTAAAAATATGGGGGCCCCCTACACCATATTTTCCCTATATTTTTAGAACCAGCGCTGGATCCAAGAGCCCGGTGCTGGTTTATTGAATACCGGGGACCCCTACATTTCTTTCCCCTTATTTTTTGAACCAGCACCAGCTCAAAGAGTCCAGGGCTGGTTATGCTTGGGGAAGGAACGCCACATCAGTTTTCATTTAAAAATAACACTTTAACAGCTTATTTAAAATCAGAAGCATACACGGCTCTGCAGGGATTTGGGAATTCATGTGCGATTTAGGGCCAATACGAGTGAAATCTCAGATGCCACAATACGGCCATTATCACCATCGAATGACAACTGTCAGCCCAACATGCTTCTAGGTTCTTAGCAAATTTGAGATTTGCTGCAGGAAACGCTCCGGCGATAAGCCCTGATTTGTAATGGCATCCCAACACGATTCTTAGTAAATTTCAGTCAGAGCATTGCTGTTACAGTTTTTCAAAATTCATGTTACATTTTAGGTTTCACTAGAATATTGTTTTTACTGTGGACATATTCCCAAGAGAAATCAATGATCCCTATTTTAAATTATGTTGGTGTTGCATTCTCCGTACCACTGAAGAAAGCTCACAGACCGTGAACAATCTAGAAAACATTCTGTGTAGTAGCATAACACATGCAGAAGCAAATGTTAATTGTCATTAGCAAGGCTTTGATTAACAAGCTAATTTGCATAGCATCACCAATTATTAGTTATGGTAAGAACACCTATAACTTATTTACATCATTTACTCCTGTCTAATCCAAATGAAGCCTAAAAAAAGCATAAAAAATATTTCTAGAAACATTATTGTACTTAGGACCTGATTCATCATGGATCGTACGCAGATTGGCCGATGGTGCGTACTGTGCATGCGTTTGCACCGCAATGCGTGTGCGCTGGCCTGTATTGAGATCGCACTGCAATCACATACGCAGATACAAAGCCATTGCACAGTGAGTGATGGGACATGAGCTATTGGGGTGGTGACGGGGGCGTGCCTGTCCGTTTGAACACCATTTCCTTGGCATGCAAAATTAGCCACTGCGACAGCATTCGCAGCTTGTGTACTCACTGCGTGCGACGAGAGTTGCAATTTCTGAGACAGATCAGACCTGCTGTAATTCTGCGTGAGGGTCTGATGTTACTCGATGTTACAGATGTATACTCAGGATTGGAAAGTTATACGGATGTGCGAAAGTGGTAGTGGGCATCTCTATGCCGGGGAAGCAGTTGCAGACATTAGCATATTTTGGCAGCAGAACTGCATGCGTAATCGCAACTGCAATCGCAATACGTAGTGAATAAGGCCCTTAGATATACAGTATGTTACTTAGATAAAGCACAGCTCTGCTCAATTATACCCCTTTTACACCGGAGCTAAAACTCGGGTTATTGCAGGGTTAACCCAGGCAGCTCCTTGGTGTAAAAGGGGTGAGGGTTGGATCACCGGGTCGAGTGACCCGGCAATCCAACCCAGGTAAATAGCAGGGTTTAACACGGGAGTAACGCGTGAAACCCTGCTGTGTGTACGGCGCACTCCGGGTCTTGATGACCTGCAGTGCGCCGCAAGCCGGCCGATTGGTCCAGCTTCAGTGGCGCTTGGAGATGATGTCATCTCCAAGCGTCCACTTTCACGCCGCAAAAGCCGGGTCTATGCAGACCCGACTGCGGTGTGAGCGGCGCCGACTCGGGAATATCCCGAGTCGGCGCCGGCTAAATTTCGGGTCTGATCCAGATAGGAACCCTGTTCCAACTCCGGGTCAGACCCGGAATTTTGGTGGAAAAGGGGTATTAGTAAGGGATCAACTTGTCAGAACTACAATTACAAAACACTGATATTGTTGAAATAGAGCAAGTCAGATTAAAATACAGATGTATCACTTTACACATGTACCAATAGATAGTTCTAAATAATATGGCTTTTGAAAATAAATGTTTTGGGGGTTTAATTCCAATTTCAATAATTCTGAAATTCTACTAAGCTTGGTCCCACATTAACCTGTGTCTCCAGTATTCGCTGAATTTACTTGGCAATCTGCAGGGAAGGATAACAGTGTTTTTGTATGGTTAGTAAGTAAAGTAGGTGGCACGTTGAATGGAAGCATCACTTACATTAGCAGACTTTTATGGGAGACATGTGTAGAGCAGGTAAGGAGAACATGTTATATAGTACCGGCATCTATAGAGTGTGATGATCTGGTTTTATCATGTCAGAATTAGGGGTGTGCACCGGCCACTTTTCGTGTTTTGTGTTTTGGTTTTGGATCTGGATCTTTCTTCGTGTTTTGGATCTGGATTGGTTTTGCCAAAACCACCCTTCCGTGTTTTGGGTTCTGGGTTTTGTGTTTTGGATCTGTATTTTTTTTTTAAAAAGCATAAAAACAGCTAAAATCACAGAATTTGTTGGTTTCTCTGCTCCTATGCTATTATTAACCTCAATAACCTTAATTTCCACTCATTTCCAGTCTATTCTGAACACCTCACACCTCACAATAGTGTTTTCATGTCCAAAAGGTTGCACCGAGGTAGCTGGATGACTATGCTAAGCGACACGAGTGGGCGGCACAAACACGTGACCCATCTAGGAGTGACACTGCAGTGGCAGACAGGATGGCAGTTAGAAAAACTAGGCCCCAAACTGTACATAATGCAAAGAAAAAAAAGAAGTGCAAGATGGAATTGTCCTTGGGCCCTCCCACCCACCCTTATGTTGTATAAACAGGACATGCACACTTTAACAAATCAATCATTTCAGCGCCAGGGTCTGCCACACAACTGTGGCTGAAATGATTGGTTCGTTTGGGCCCCCACAAAACAAGCTGGCAATTAATGTGTCCCTGCACAAACTGGCTCTACGGAGGCAAGATGTCATCCTCATCCTCCTCATCCACCGATTCCTCACCCTCTTCAGTGTGTACATCCTCATCCTCACAAAGTATTAACTCGTCCCCACTTGAATCCACCACCACAGGTCCCTCTGTACCTTCTGGAGGCTGGTCTCCCTGGAAGAGCTGATAATTCATTTTGATGAACATCATCTTCTCCACATTCTGTGGAAGCAACCTCCTACGCCTTTCGCTGACAAGGTTCCCGGCTGCACTAAACACTCTTTCGGAGTACACACTGGAGGGGGGGCAACTCAGGTAAAATAGAGCCAGCTTGTACAGGGGCCTCCAAATTGCCTCTTTTTCCTGCCAGTACAGGTATGGACTGTCTGACATGCCTACTTGGATGCTGTCACCGATGTAATCCTCCACCATTCTGTCAATGGTGACAGTATCATATGCAGTGACAGTAGACATGTCAGAAATTGTTGCCAGGTCCTTCAGTCCGGACCAGATGTCCAAACTTGGTCCTGCCTGCCCTGCATCACCGCCAGCGGGTTGCTTAGGATACCTAAGTTTTTTCCTGGCAGCCCCAGTTGCGGGAGAAAATGAAGAAGGAGCCGTTGACGTGTCACGTTCCGCTTCAGCTGACAGTGTGTTCACCAGCAGGTCTTTGCACCTCTGCAGGCTTGTGTCGGCCGGAAAGAGAGACACCACATAGGCTTTAAACCTAGGATCAAGCACGGTGGCCAAAATGTAGTGGTCTGATTTCAACAGATTGACCACCCTGGAATCCTGGCAAAGCGAATGAAGGGCTTCATCCACAAGTCCCACATGCCGAGCGGAATCGCTCCGTCTTAGCTCCTCCTTCACTTTCTCCAGCTGCTTCTGCAAAAGCCTGATGAGGGGAATGACCTGACTCAAGCTGGCTGTGTCTGAACTGACTTCACGTGTGGCAAGTTCGAAGGGCTGGAGAACCTTGCACAACACGGAAATCATTCTCCACTGCGCTTGAGTCAGGTGCATACCCCCTCCTTTGCCTATGTCATAGGTGGATGTATAGGCTTGTATGGCCTTTTGCTGCTCCTCCATCCTCTGAAGCATATAGAGGGTTGAGTTCCACCGCGTCACAACCTCTTGCTTCAGGTGATGGCGGGGCAGGTTCAAGAGTGTTTGCTGGCGCTCCAGTCTTCGGCACGCAGTCGCTGAATGGCGAAAGTGGCCAGAAATTTTTCGGGCCACCCAAAGCGTCTCCTGCACGCCCCTGTCGCTTTTCAGAAAATTCTGCACCACCAAGTTTATTGTGTGAGCAAAACATGGGACGTGCTGGAATTTGCCCAGATGTAATGCCCGCACAATATTGGTGGCGTTGTCAGATATCACAAATCCCCAGGAGAGTCTAAGTGGGGTAAGCCACTGGGCGATGATTTCCCTCAGTTTCTCTAAGAGGTTGTCGGCGGTGTGCCTCTTACTGAAACCGGTGATACACAGCGTAGCCTGCCTTGTAACGAGCTGGCGTTTCTGAGATGCTGCTACTGGTGACGCTGCTGCTGTTGCTGCGTAAGGTGATACATCTACCCAGTGGGCTGTCACAGTCATATAGTCCTTAGTCTGCCCTGTTCCACTTGTCCACATGTCCGTGGTTAAGTGGACATTGTGTACAACGGCATTTTTCAGGACACTGAGGACACTTTTTCTGACGTTTCTGTACAGTCTCGGTATCGCCTGCCTAGTGAAGTGGAATCTAGACGGGATTTGGAACCGGGGACACACTACCTCCATCAATTGTCTAAATCCCACTGCACTAATGGTGGATACCGGACGCACGTCTAACACCAACATAGCAGTCAAGGCCTCAGTTATACGTTTTGCTTCAGGATGACTGCTGTCGTACTTCATCCTCCTCGCTAAGGACTGTTGGAGGGTCAATTGTTTAGTAAAAGTAGTGGTGTTCCTACTTCCTCTCTGGGATGATGAACGACTCACAGCAGCAGCAACAGCAGCAGCGGCAGCAGTAGGCGTAGCAATGCAGGATCCTCCAGAGGAATCCCGGATAGGAGAGTCAGTCATGCCAGTGACATGGCCTGCAGGACTACTTCCGATCCTGACTAAGGAGGAAATTGACGAGGAGGGAGTTGACGGTGTGGTTTGCAGGCGCTTGGATACAACAGGACAACGGGATTTAGGTGTCCCTGGACTGCTTACGGTCTTAGCCAAAGTTTCTGAACTTGACAGTAACTTTTTATGAACGCGCTGCAGGTGCCGTATAAGGGAGGATGTTCCTAGGTGGTTGACGTCCCTACCCCTACTTATTTCACCTTTACATATGGTACATATGGCAAGACAGTTGTTGTCCGGATTTGGATAGAAATATTGCCAGACCAAAGAGGTGGAATGTTTGGTCTTCTGCCCAGGCATGACCGTGATGGGCTTTTTCATCCCACGGACAACAACTGTCTCCCCCGGAGCCTGATTTAAACAAACCACATCACCATCAGAATCCTCCTCGCCAACTTCCTCCTCAGCGCCAGCTACACCAGTATCCTCATCCTGTTGTACTTCAACAGTGACATCTTCAATTTGCATATCAGCAAGTGGACTGTGGGTGCTCCTTTCAGCACTTGCAGGGGGCGTGCAAATGGTGGAAAGAGCCACCTCTTCCCGTCCAGTGCTGGGAAGGTCAGGCATCGCAACCACCACCACACTTGGACTCTCCTTGGGGATTTGTGATATCTTCTTAGAAAGCACAGTTCTTCGCTGTGCTTTTGCCAGCTTAACTCTTTTGATTTTTTTAGTGGGAGGAGGGCTTCCATCGTCATGTGAAGCTGAACCACTAGTCATGAACATACTAGGGATCGACCTTAGCCGTTCCTTGCCACTCCGTGTCGTAAATGGCATATTGGCAAGTTTACGTTTCTCTTCAGCTGATTTAAATGTCTTTTTCAAGGTCATTTTCCTGAACTTTGCCATTTGGGATTGTATGTGCCCTCTACTATGACATTGGGCATCGGCCTTGGCAGACGACGTTGATGGCATGTTATCGTCTATGTCATGACTAGTGGCAGCAGCTTCAGCACTAGGAGGAAGTGGTTCTTGATCTTTCTCTATTTTATTTTTATCGGAGAAAGTTTGGTCCTCCATTTATGTTATATCGATTTGATATATACGTGCGGCTAAACACAGAAAATAATTTTTTTTTTGGTTTGGACTGGAGTGTACTTTGTGGGTTACAGCACCCTTTAACGGTCAAGCCAGCCGGCCCTTTACTTATGACACAGGCGCACTCTTGGCACTACTTTGTTGATGCACGTGCGGCTACTGCGCACACAATTCACAAACACAAAAAATAATTTTTTTTTGGTTTGGACTGGAGTGTACTTTCGGGGGTTACAGCACCCTTAACGGTCAAGCCAGCCGGCCCTTTACTTATGACACAGGCGCACGCTTGGCACTACTTTGTTGATGCACGTGCGGCTACTGCGCACACAATTCACAAACACAGAAAATAATTTTTTTTTGGTTTGGACTGGAGTGTACTTTCGGGGGTTACAGCACCCTTTAACGGTCAAGCCAGCCGGCCCTTTACTTATGACACAGGCGCACGCTTGGCACTACTTTGTTGATGCACGTGCGGCTACTGCGCACACAATTCACAAACACAGAAAATAATTTTTTTTTTGGTTTGGACTGGAGTGTACTTTGGGGGTTACAGCACCCTTTAACGGTCAAGCCAGCCGGCCCTTTACTTATGACACAGGCGCACGCTTGGCACTACTTTGTTGATGCACGTGCGGCTACTGCGCACACAATTCACAAACACAGAAAATAATTTTTTTTTTGGTTTGGACTGGAGTGTACTTTCGGGGGTTACAGCACCCTTAACGGTCAAGCCAGCCGGCCCTTTACTTATGACACAGGCGCACGCTTGGCACTACTTTGTTGATGCACGTGCGGCTACTGCGCACACAATTCACAAACACAGAAAATAAATTTTTTTTTGGTTTGGACTGGAGTGTACTTTGGGGGTTACAGCACCCTTTAACGGTCAAGCCAGCCGGCCCTTTACTTATGACACAGGCGCACGCTTGGCACTACTTTGTTGATGCACGTGCGGCTACTGCGCACACAATTCACAAACACAGAAAATAATTTTTTTTTTGGTTTGGACTGGAGTGTACTTTGGGGGTTACAGCACCCTTTAACGGTCAAGCCAGCCGGCCCTTTACTTATGACACAGGCGCACGCTTGGCACTACTTTGATGATGCACGTGCGGCTACTGCGCACACAATTCACAAACACAGAAAATAAATTTTTTTTTGGTTTGGACTGGAGTGTACTTTGGGGGTTACAGCACCCTTTAACGGTCAAACCAGCCGGCCCTTTACTTATGACACAGGCGCACGCTTGGCACTACTTTGTTGATGCACGTGCGGCTACTGCGCACACAATTCACAAACACAGAAAATAATTTTTTTTTTGGTTTGGACTGGAGTGTACTTTGGGGGTTACAGCACCCTTTAACGGTCAAGCCAGCCGGCCCTTTACTTATGACACAGGCGCACGCTTGGCACTACTTTGTTGATGCACGTGCGGCTACTGCGCACACAATTCACAAACACAGAAAATAATTTTTTTTTGGTTTGGACTGGAGTGTACTTTCGGGGGTTACAGCACCCTTTAACGGTCAAGCCAGCCGGCCCTTTACTTATGACACAGGCGCACGCTTGGCACTACTTTGTTGATGCACGTGCGGCTACTGCGCACACAATTCACAAACACAGAAAATAATTTTTTTTTTGGTTTGGACTGGAGTGTACTTTGGGGGTTACAGCACCCTTTAACGGTCAAGCCAGCCGGCCCTTTACTTATGACACAGGCGCACGCTTGGCACTACTTTGTTGATGCACGTGCGGCTACTGCGCACACAATTCACAAACACAGAAAATAATTTTTTTTTTGGTTTGGACTGGAGTGTACTTTCGGGGGTTACAGCACCCTTAACGGTCAAGCCAGCCGGCCCTTTACTTATGACACAGGTGCACGCTTGGCACTACTTTGTTGATGCACATGCGGCTACTGCGCACACAATTCACAAACACAGAAAATAATTTTTTTTTTGGTTTGGACTGGAGTGTACTTTCGGGGGTTACAGCACCCTTAACGGTCAAGCCAGCCGGCCCTTTACTTATGACACAGGCGCACGCTTGGCACTACTTTGTTGATGCACGTGCGGCTACTGCGCACACAATTCACAAACACAGAAAATAATTTTTTTTTTGGTTTGGACTGGAGTGTACTTTCGGGGGTTACAGCACCCTTAACGGTCAAGCCAGCCGGCCCTTTACTTATGACACAGTCGCACGCTTGGCACTACTTTGTTGATGCACGTGCGGCTACTGCGCACACAATTCACAAACACAGAAAATAATTTTTTTTTGGTTTGGACTGGAGTTTACTTTCGGGGGTTACAGCACCCTTTAACGGTCAAGCCAGCCGGCCCTTTACTTATGACACAGGCGCACACCTGGCACTACTTTGTTGATGCACGTGCGGCTACTGCGCACACAATTCACAAACACAGAAAATATATTATTTTTTTAGCACTTGGGGGGAGCACCCCTGATGGACAGAGCACCCCCTGGACAACACTACAGCACTCCTTTAGGACTGGGACACTGCACAGGACTTTGGAGTGGACACAGCCCCTATGGAGAACTGACTGCACAACACAGTCCAGCCAGCCCCTATGGACTTTGAAGTAGTGGACACAGCCCCTATTATCAACAGCAGCACAGCACAACACAGCCAGCCCCTATGGACTTTGAAGTAGTGGACAACAGCAGCACTACACTACACTACACTACACAGCCCTAACTCCCACCCTCCCTCTTCACTGTCCACAGCCGAGTGAGAAAATGGCGCCGACGCGGGTACCTTATATAGGATCCAAAACCCGCGAGACTCGGAAGGCGGGATGATGACGTTTTGCCTCGATTTCAGATCCGAGTCAGGCGGGAAAAGTCGAGCCTGACTCGGATCGGACTCGGATCGGGGGGGCTCGGGGGGGTTCGGATTTCAGAAATCCGAACCCGCTCACCCCTAGTCAGAATACTTCTGTCTCTCCATTCTTTGTCATTGGTAGACTTGTGCTCAATTACGTCATTTGTCTCATCACATACTCAAACTGTATATAGAAATGATCCCAACCTGATGCTGGCATCCAAGGTTTGAATTTGGAGTTTGCCGAACTTGACATTTTGAATAGATTTTCTCAGTGTGATCCATGTGCAGCAGTAAGGGAGGATCAATATAAAGCCCTGGAGAATGGGAAGCTTTCCATGTTTCCTCCCCTTCATGTGAAATGCTGTTTACTCCACTGAGTGTATTATAAATAAATAATACAGTTGGCAAACATTCAGCATTCATTATTTGCCTACATGTATGGTATAAGAAAAAGCATGGAATGTATTAAAAAGGTCGACAATGACAATGTCGACACCACACTGTCGACCTTGTTAAAATGTCAACAGGCAACGTATCGATATTGCAAACAAAAAGTGTGGTGGTCGCTCATATCAGCTTAATGACATAGCACAGGTGCTTGTAAAGGGTGGGGTTTACACTGAACACAGAAAAAAGGGAATTGCCCTCCAGCACATTGTAGCAAAATCAACAAAAAATACTTAAATCCTACATGATAATAGAGATTCAGAGGTATTGTTTACATACATTTGCAAATATATGAATAAGCGCCAGGCCATCGTCAAGGCTCCTCTATACTGGCATCCCTAACATTAAGGGGTTCACGTCCGAGAAGCAAGGTACCCCAAAAAAATTCCAGCCAAAGACCATCCCCAGGGCATAACACGAAAAGGGGACAAAAGGTGATAGTGAAGTGTAAAGGATAGATGTGTAAGGATAAATCAATAAGTGTTAATGAAATGTGAAAGAATTAAAATGACATAAATAATAAACAAACAATTAGAAAAGTGATAAAAATTATCTATGTGAATTAAGTGGTGATGCCCTGAAAAAGGTCTAGCCAGAACAACTCCGGGGGCCCCACTCCCAAACACTCACCCCAAAATAATTATTGCGGCCATTTTCCCTGTACTGCTCATATGCAAACGACGGGAAAATGGCCGTTTTACAGCGCCGGACCCCCGCGCCGACGTGGGACTCTGGAGAGATAAGTAATATTATGGGTGCAGGTGTGGACCCAGGGGCTCATGTTCCCTGCACACCCTGCACCCATTATAGATACGCCCCTGATAAATGTCGATATGATCAATTTCCACATTATGACCATGTTGACATATCATACCCAACACAAACAAGATTTGCTTTGTTGTACAGGGGCTAATTGTGAGTTGAGAGGAAAAGATGGTAAGACCATACTGCAATGCAAGGGGTGCAAATAAAATTTTTTTTTTTTTCATGCAGGACAAAATCTGGCTGCTTTTGATTGTACATTCTCCCCACAGTGACAAAAAACACACATTGGCACCCACAGAAAAAGGCACACATTGCTCCACTACTAGCTCTGCACTACAGTAACACCACCAGCCCCAATGCCGCACTACAGCAACACCACTGATTCTAACCCTGCACTACAGCAATGCCACTGCTTCTAACCCAGCACTACAGCAATAACACTACTTCTAATGCCGTGCATCCGCTAGAACAGTGATTCCCAACCTCAGTCTCCAAGGCACACCAACAGTCTTGGTTTTAGTCATATCCATGCTTAAGCACAGATGGTTAAATCAAAATAACTGAGGTACTAATTAAGTCACCTGTGCTTAAGTATGGCTATCCTTCACACCTGGACTGTTAGTGTGCCTTGAGGACTGTGGTTGGGAACCCCTGCACTAGAAGATATAATGAACGATTGAACAATAATGATTTCGTTATCGCTCAATCGTTCATTATATCGTCCAGTGGATATCCCGTCAACGACCGCTGGTCATTGATGACGTCGCTCATCTCCCGAACCTGCTGTCCAACCTGACGATATTATCAGGTTGTGCAGGTTTGGGGATGAGGGAGGGTGCCGGCACTGAATAATATCGTTAATGATATCGTTAAGTGTGTGTGCTCAATGTCGTTAAGGACATTGAGCACACCACTGCTGGGGACACACTAAACGATATCACTTATGTAGTGAATTGTTTAGTGGATACGCGGCATAACACTACACTGCAGCAATACCACTATTCCCACCCCCGCATTGCAGCATTGCCACCATTAATAACCCACATTGCAGAAATACCACTGACCCCAAGCTTGCTTCTGCAGTAATAACACTGTCCATGTCTCACATGCACCAGTGCAGTATAGTTTTTACAATAAAGCTGTCACACCACGGCCTGCTAGACTCCTGATGCTGCACTGCCACTTTTCTGCCATCGTGAACCTAGTGGATCACCACAAGCCCAGTCTGTTGTCAGTCCCTTCAGTCTGCCATGTGAGTAGCATTCCCATGGTACCCTTTCCTGTGCCACCTCAGCATAGGTGCCACATTCTTGGCCATATTACATAATGTCTTTCCACAATTTAGGTCTGCAGTTCTGACCACCTGCTTTCTACAGCCTATAGGGTTGAAGGCACCCTATTTAAGTAAGCTGATGTGTTCTGAACATTGTCAGAACAACATCACTCCAAGGCAGTTACCTGGCTCTAGGATGCTCAGCAGTTCTATTCCTGTTCAGTTCTCCTGTACATTATCATTAGCCCTGCATTTCTGTTCCTGTCCAGTTCACCTGTACTGTTATCACCTGCTCTGCAGTTCTGTTCCCATTCTTCTCACCTGTGCAGTACAATCAGACCTGCAGTTCCATTCCTGTTCAGTTTATCTGTGCGGTTATTACCAAGTCTGCAGTTCTGTTCCTGTTCAGTTCAACTGTGCGGTTATCACCTGCTCTGCTGTACTGTTTCTGTTCTGCTCTCCTGGGAGACCTCAGCATCTGCTCTATTCTGTATATCATTGTGGTGGCAGTAACCAGCTCACACACCAGTATTCTCCGCTGTGGCAACTCAGTAACACTGTCTCCAATCAGCAGCCCATACGCCAGTACTCTCTGCTGTCACACATCTGTGTTCTCCACTCAGGCTACTAGAGCACAGATTCCAATTACCAGTGCAGACATTAGAACTCTCTGCTGTATAGTACACCACTTTTCCTACTTATCAGTGCAGACATCATAACTCTCTACTGTACAGTAATCAGAGCTGTCTTCAACATCCAGCATTGTCTGCGGAGATCCTCACTGTTCCAGCTCACTAGAACAGTGTGAGCAGTATTCAGCCCATTGTTGCCTATCATAGGTCTACTCCATTTAATGGTCCACCTCCCAGTACCTCAGTATCTGTATCAGCTCTGTTCTCCCTCTCATGAGGAGGTGCTTCATAAAACACCCTAGCTTCCATCACTCCACTCACGCACCAGCCAACCCTATGATCCCTGAACCAAGTTCACACAATCCTAGTGCCATGACAAAAGCTTAGTGATCAAAGTGAAAGGCAAGCTATTGTATACTATCATGGAAATTGATCATGTTACCCTGAGCATCTGTCTGTCTATGCTGGGTTACCAGTTGGGATCTGGTATGTCTCCCTTCCTACTGGCTAAAACAAAACTGATCCTGAAAGCTGGTGCCTGGTGCGCAACTGTGTGGTTGTTTCTTATGGGTAAGGCACTGACCAAGCTCACAGGGCCCGATCAATGGAAGAGTGGAGTGATGGGTCAGACTTCGAGGTAGCCATCTCTTGCTATGGTCTAGGCCGGGGCACACATCTCAATGTGGGGTGGGCAGGATGGGACGATGGGGTGGCTGTAGTGGGAGGGACAACAAATGAAACAGTCTAATTGCTGATTGAGTGACCTACATAATATGGTGGCTGGACCCCCTGAGGAGGGACCAGCTATCAAAACAGCAAAACATCAATTTGCACTGACTCCTACAGCATCGGTTCCCAGGGTCGCGCCTCCATGCAGCTGCTCCTGTTGGTCTTGCATGTAGCCCACATATACTGGACAGCTTTATTTTTACAATCCCAAATCTGGGAGCAATAGAGCATTTTACTAAATGCTACTGTAAATGAATTTTGAGGTTAACCAAATCAAATCGTTTCATTCCTTCATCTTTTTGGCAGACACATGTTTTCCATTAAGCCAGTTTGTTAGTGTTTTCCAGTAACTTTTTTAATCAATTGTGTGTCATAATAAATTGTTATGCCACACTCTATGAGGACACTGCTATACCTGTACCATCATTTTAAAATAATTTCTAGAGACACATTTTAGCTACTCATCTTCAATACATAATAAATGATAATGCTAATAAAAGAAATATACCAATTTGGAAACAGGTACAAATTAGACCATTTTCTCCCAAACCACACCTATATTTCCTGTAGCTCATACCCATTTTGATTATAAACAATCAGGACTTTTGTGCTACAAGGTTGGACATTGGCAGGAATTCGATCCTTTCCCATACTAATCCTATATATTCTATAATCAGTAAATCATCAGAACAAACATAATGTATGTATTGTATATCATCAAAACAAACATAATGTAAAACTCAAAATGTCTCTGTAAACTAATATACAGTATACCCCTTAGGAATATACAGTAATTGTCTCCTATCTATCTTTAAAAAATGTAAAGAGACAAAAGTACTTTAGTAAGTGAATATTATACTATACAATTATGGGACAGTCAAATAAGGCTAGGAAAATAACTGAGAAACTGTAAAAATATAAGATGTGTAAGCAGCCACATTTCTTGTGAAGCATTCAGGATACACTGGTGCTACAACTAGTTATGTAAGAAAAATGCCAAATAGGCCTTTGAGGCCTTATGATGAGCTTATATGATAATAACCATACATGAGCTGATACAGATGTTATTATTTATTGACCAAATTGATCTGAAATCTCATCTGATGATATCCATAAATGGTAAAATAATCTTATATATAAAATTCATTAGTATGTTTGTTCGTTTATTTGTTTGTCTGTCTGTCTGGTTATGCATTTGGACACCCTTCCTTGGGATGAAACCAATGAGGTGTTCCGGTTGGGTCCTGGCCAGGATTTAGGGGGTTAGGGTCCTGATCGGACGCTGGGCAGAAATTTGGCCTGGGGAGCCTGTTATGAGCCTTCCTCCAGATTGATTTGGACGAAAACTTCCCAGAGTGGTAACATTGGATCTCAGAAGTCATATTAGGGGGTTGAGGTCCTTGTCGGGCATCCCATTGCCTTACGTTGGGCAGAAATTTGACCCGGAGTGCCTGTTCTGAGCCTTTCTCTGGATGGATTTGGACGAAAACTTCATAGACTGGTAACATTGGATCCCAGAAGACATATTAGGGGTTTGAGGTCCTGGTTGGACCTCCCGTTGGTTTACATTGGGCAGAAATTTGACCCTGGGAGCCTGTTCTGAGCCTTCCTGTGGATGGATTTGGACGAAAACTTCACCGAGTGGTAACATTGGATCTCAGAAGACATATTAGAGAATGAGGTCATGGTTGGAACTCCCATTGGTGTACGCTGAGCAGAAATTTGACCCTGGGATGTTGGGCAGAACTTTAAACCCGGGGAGCCTGTTCTTGGCCTTCAACTGGTTGGATTTGAATGACATCACATAATTCGGACGAAAACTTCACAGAGTTGTAACATTGGAATTCCAGAAGACATACTAGAGCTGGGTACACACATCCAGTGGATCAGACGACATATCGCCCACATTGGCCAGTGTGTACCGGCTATGTAGCTGACGATACACGCTCCCGAATGTCATCAGCGACCTCGTCCGCGGGGGCCATGCTGCCAAATGCAGCATGGTCCCCATCATCACTCCATTGCTCCTGACATTGGCAAGTGTGTATGCACTTATCGATGCCCAGTCAAGTCCCATCGCGAATGATATCCTGCTGGGTACACATCGTTCAGTGTGTATCCAGCATAGGAGGTTGAGGTCCTGGTTGGACCTCCCATTAGTGTACTCTGGGCAAAACTAATCCATCCAGAACAGGGAGCCTGTTCTGGATGGATTAGGATAAAAATCTCACAGAGGGGTGGCAATTGGTCTGGGATGCCTAATGGAGCAGTTGGGGTCTTGGTCGGACCTCATGGCAGAGTGCGCTGGGCAGAGCTTTGACCCAGGGAGCCTGTTCTGGGCCTTCCGCTGGATGGATTTGGACAACATCACATAATAAAACGTATTAACTTGAAGATTTAACACAGGCAACGCCGGGTACTTCAGCTAGTTTGTTGTTTACATAAAAATGGCTGTGTGCAGATGCCAAACTGCATCTAAGGATCACAATCATCTTGTATATACATGTACAGTATGCAGCCATGTGCTTTTCCAAGCTCTTAGCTGAATTAGGTGATGGCAGTTAACACAGTGGAATGTTACATAATTTAGTAAGTCAGTCACTTCAACCTTAGTAATATTTTTTTTTAGAATGTTATGGCTGTTAGTCCACACATTGTAGAAATATGTTTAATATACATTTATTTCATGCCAGAATATCCATTTTTTTCTGTGACTTGCAGCTTCCTTATGTACCTCTATAGCTTTTATTATATGAACTTATTAAAAAATAAACCTTGCCTTACAACATCAATTTGTGCTTAGCTGTCTTCCTCCACGAAGGCCAGCTAACTCTGCAATAATCTGGGTACATAGATTCAATGTGTAAATTTAGAACTGCAAGTCACTTCAGCTAATGGCTACATTTCCTAACAGGCAAGAGATAAGGGAGCATTTTGTCCGAAATCACTTGGATGCTGCAGGAAAGTCCACTGACGTCAGAGGGAAAGCCACAAATAAGACAAAACATCCCTAGAGCTGGTAGATTTTACAAAGATATAAAGGTGTTTTGAAATCTTCCCTTATCTATTTTGATGGCAAATCCCAGATCTGGTTAGGTTAGTTACATATTCAGGGGCGCCGAGAGGGGGGGGAGTGGGTACAGATTACCGGGGCCCGGGCTTCCTGAGGGGCCCGGCGGGGGCCCGGGTTTGGCGCCGCTCCCCCTCCCTCACAGCGTGTGCTGAGCTGCAGTGGAGACTGCTCGTGGCTGCTGAGCAGCAGCCACAGCAGTCTCCTAAGCCTGTGGGGGGAAGCGATCACACTGATCGCGCCACCCTGGCTTTGAGCAGGGCTGAGGGGGCCCAGAGCGCCCCCTCCTCAGCACACTGCAAATCTCTTTTTTTTTGGGAAGGGGGCGTGGGCACACCTCCCGTGATTAGGCCACGCCCCCTATTACCCGGGCCCGCCGTGGCTCTCAGCGGGCCTGTACATATTGCTTATTGTTTAAACTGAAACACAAGACTGAGTGCAGGTTAAAAATCATGAGGTTTAGTGCCCTTGTGTGCTGTAAGTTGCTAGAAATCACTTGTTTTGCATTATCTGCC
Organism: Taudactylus pleione; assembly: GCA_031769625.1. Taxonomy (NCBI): domain Eukaryota; kingdom Metazoa; phylum Chordata; class Amphibia; order Anura; family Myobatrachidae; genus Taudactylus; species Taudactylus pleione. The sequence goes on along the minus strand of JAUIMM010000077.1, from coordinate 5,305,933 downwards.
TGAATCAGAGGTGCACATAATGCCAATGTAAGCGGAGCTGAGTGATTACTTCCTACTGTATATGTGCGAAAAAATTCTGAAAACCCCTATGGTGCATATGTTCCACTTAGTAGTTACTAATGCTGCTACTTACGGGAGAGTTGGCATTAGTAATGGCGAGGAAAAACCATTGGTATTCCTGGGTGGTGACCTAAAGTGTATGCAAAAAAAGTCTGTCTCATGGGTGTTATGGGAGTGTCGTGGTTGTGTCAGTGAGTGGCTGCATTCTCAGGTGCATAGCCGCAGCCACAGTGGTGCACGTGATAGTGGAGTGTTGAGAACCACCGGCAGAGCAGCACTGTCCATGGGCATTGAAAGTGGGCGCCTCAGGGCATGCACAGTCCAGCGCATGCTGCACACAAGGGGAGGGCTGAAACTAGCATTTGCATATTATTGCCACTGAGACTCCACCTCTTAATCTGACCCACCCTACATAAGCATTCTAAGAAATTTAAGTTTTCTGTTGGCTTGATGTAGAGGTGGTTGTCCAAAATGCAGGTGCACAATGCATACACAACGCCCTGCAATTAAGAGGGTACAGGTTGAGTCTCCCATATCCAAAATGCTTGGGACCAGGGGTGTTTTGGATAACGGAATATTCCGTATTTTGGAATAATTGCATACCATAATTAAATATATTGGGAATGGGACCCCAATATACACACAGAATGCATTTATGTGTTATATACACCTTATACACACAGCCTGAAGGTCATTTTATACAATATTTTCAATAATTTTGTGGCTCAAGCAAAGTTTGTGTACATAAATGAAATTAATTTATGTTTCATATACACCTTATAAACACAGCCTACAGGTAATTTTATACAATATTTTTAATAATTTGTGCCTTAGACAAAGTTTGTGTACATTGAACCATCAAAAATCAAAGGTTAATTATCTCAGTCAGGCCAAAATAATTCCGTATTTCAGAATATTCCGGATTTTGGAATATTTGGATATGGGAAACTCAACCTGTATAATAAGTTTCCTATGTTTTGGAAGATACTGTACATGCAAGTCAGCATTTGGCATGCCCCGCAGAAGGCCAGGGGGACTGATGATCAGTTCCCCCTGCTGCAGCTCATCTCTACCCTTGCAGGGCCGCCATATAGTGCTCTCACCTTTGTCCCTGATGCATGCACTCCAAAATGACATTCATACGGCATACTGGAGGCGCAAACCTGGCAGTGATGTTGGCTGTCACAGACCAACTCGGCGTAACTAGGGCAGGGCGAGTGGGGTTGTGCCCGCCCTAGTTAGCCGGTGTAGCACCGACCGCAATGAGTGCTGTCAGCGCTACACATTTGCACAGGACCGGTGCTAGGCTTCCAGCGCCGGTCCTGTGCTGCACGCCTGAGACCGTTCCCTTCCCCTGGGCGCTTGCCCAATAGCGCTAGGAGGCGGGCTCAGGCTGTGCATAACACACGCATCGCCACCAGCGCTGGCGGCGATGCATGTGTTAAACAGCAGCCAATGAGAGTCAGATAGACTCTCATTGACTGCTGCAGCACCCACTGCAAGAGCCGGACTTCCGTCCGGCTCCTGCAGTGGGTAATGGGACTGACGTCATGACATCATGACGTCTGTCCCATAATGCTGAGCGCGCCAACCCGGGCGGCTGGCGGGCGGGAGCGGCATCGCGGACAGGAGCAGGAGCAGCGTGGAATCAGATAAGTATATTTTTATATATATATATATATATTTATTTATTTTTTTTAACCTATCTGCACAACGGGGGAGGGGGGTGGCTACTACTGGGGGGACCTCTACTGGGAGAGGTGTGGCTACTACTGGGGGCGCCATTGGGAGGACCTATACTGGGGGGGCTACTCTACTGGGGTCTACTACTTGGGGGGGGTGGGACTACCACTGGTGGCATTGTAAAAGGGGCCTATTACTAGAGGCACTGCACTCGGGGGACCACTACTGGGGGCAATAATAGGAAGGGCCACTACAGGGACCACTGGATAGGGGGGGTCACTACTGGGAGCCTGCATCAGGGGGACCACTACTGGGGGCACTGCATGGGAGGGGGGGGACTACTGCTGGGGGCACTATATAAGGGGCTTACTGCTAGGGGCACTGCGGGGACCACTACAGGGGGCACTAGATAGGGTGGATCACTACAGGGTGCCTGCATAAGGGGACCAATACTGGGAAAACTGCATGGGGGGGACTACTGCTGGGGGCACTATATAAAAGGGCACTGCATAGGGGGGGACTACTACTGGAGGCACCATATAAAGGGCACTGCATAAGGGGATACCGCTACTGGGTGCACTGCATTGTGGGGACTGCTACTGGGGGCACTGCATAAGGGGGAACACTACGTGGGGCACTGCATTTGGGGGGGCCACTACTGGGGGTACTGAGTAAGGGGAACTAATTGGGGGCTGTATAAGAGGGACCACTACTGGGGATACTGTATAAGGGGCACTACTATGGGCCTGCATGAGAGGGACCACAACTGCATACTGGGGGTACTGTATAAGGGGTACTACTGGGGTTAAGGTGCATATGGATAGGAATGTTCAGTTTGAACATAAAGGGGTGTGTCATGTTGACACGCCCCATTTTTAAGTGACCACGCCCCTTTTTTGCCACGCGTGCACATGGGGGGGGGCTCCCTTTTCAAATTTGCCCTGGGCTCCAAATACCCTAGTTACACCACTGCTCATCACTGTCTGGGGGACCAGGGAGTCAGAGGAGATCCGTACTGAAAATGTGCTGAATGGATCTTCTGTTTTTAAAAGCAGGGGGATGCAGCAGGACAGCATGGTCTTATGGACTGTGACAATGTTAGCTATGGCCCAACTGGCTGCTGTTGCATGCTATGTGACCACACCAGTTAAGTGGGTAAGCTTATCATGCTTTAGAGAAAAATAATTTATACTCATCGACATGATATTGTTGATGTACAGTACTTCCAAGTTGTATACTGTAATATCATATATGATGGCTGATTTATCAATTGAATTATGTCCTTAGAACATACAGAAATGACGTTTGCTGCATAGTTGAGGCAGAATTAAGTATCCTTGCTAGTTAGCCTGCTTACCTCGATGTAGCAGCAGGATGGGAGAGGCTGGATCTGCAATGCCCATCACTGTATGTTTGCTTTACACATGTGTGGTCAGATCTGAACCTGGAATAATGTGAAAGCTTAAGCCATCACTTTACTTTTTACCTATTGACTAACTGACGGCCAAAATCCACGTGGCACGGGAAAGGCTATACTCACGTGCGGAAAAACACTGATTCTGCGTAAACAGCGGAATCAATTTTTTTTTGCCCGATTTGGTGTTTTTCTAGCGGACTTTCCCTTGCAGCTCCATGAGCTGCGAGGCTCAGTATGATTGTGGGTACTCGCACGCGGGCTAATCCCGCGTCTAATTGAATACCCCTGTGTGCTAGTGATGGTCTCTGTAAATTGCGACAAAAACACATTCCAAATGAATGGAATATGTGGTGACAAGAATATTTATATTTGTATTTATTAACTTTATTTATTACCATCTATTTATATAGCGCACATATTCTGCAGTGCTTTACAAAGAATATTGGCCTATCACATCAGTCTCTGCCCTTGTGGAGTTTATAATCTACAGTATATTTCCTACCACATGTACACATATACACTAGAGATAATCTTTATCAGGAGTCAATTACACCCATTATAGATATGCCACTGTAACCATTATATATAGAGTCACATCATATCACATAAGTGCTTATTTTTAATATATTGTAAATGTGGCTTAAACCTTATCATCCTTTCTGTGTTTTATGCCACCTCCTATAGAAATCATGGGTTGTGGGCTGAAGAAGGGGGATCTGCAGTGGATGCATTTTGTAACTGCTGAGCCAATTCTAACTGCAGATACCAGTCTGGTGCCCTAGGCTCTGTACCATTAGAAAACTATATAGTTTGAAGTTGAACATATCTTAGGTTTAAAGCAGAGACAGGTTTAAACCTGTTGTTCATTGAACAGTTCTGTTTTAACAAACCAGGGTTTGTGTGAATTTCAGCATTGCCCATGCCATTTCAGCAAAGCCATAACTAGACTTTTTGGTGCCCTGTGCCAGAAAGAGCATTGGCACCCCCCCTCCCCCCCCCCTCCTATTTTTCAAATAGGGACATAAGTGCAACTAGAAAGGCCCAGGGAAGAGATAGGAGATGCTGGGGATAAAAGAAGAGGAAGCTACAAGTGAGAATGATAAAAAACAAGAAAATTGAAAGGCCCAAACAGCGCCCTCTGCCCTGCGGTGCCCTGTACCATGGCACTGATCGCACTACCCTAGTAACAGCCCTGCCTTCAGATACCCCTTCTCTAGTGCTGCATTTTAAATTCATTAGACACTGTATGCCTCACTCCATTCTTGCTTCAAGTTCTTACCTGGCGATTGTAAAAAACAACAACTTGAAACGTGGCCACATTTAATCATAATTCCAAGCATCTAATGTTGGGAGATAAGCTGGGTACACACTTTTTCGATTGCAGGCTGATCGGGTAAAACTGTCCCGATCCCTAGTGTGACCTCCAGTCAGCCGCATACACACTGTGCAGACATAGCACAGTGTGTAGGGCTTCTATGGGATCGGGAGGTCGAACCAATAAATATTAAACAGTACATAAGATGCGACCTCCCGATCCCGACCGTTGCATGAACGTTAAAAGCCGTTTATCGACTAACGCTCCTGCATTGGGGCAGCATACACACCTATACAATCCAACGGCCATTCTCTCGATTTTGGATGAACGGCCCGATGATTGCATAGGTGTGTACCCAGCTTTATGCATCACATGCGGAAAAACACTGATTCTGCGTAAACAGCGGATTCTGCTTCTCTGTGGTAGTTTGTGAGTGTGGTATGATCGCAGCCTATAACTGACTAGGGATGGCTTCGACCACCGATGGTTAACAACCATAAATAGTATGCCTCCCATGGTTGATGGCTAATGTTCTTCGTCATCGATAGCAGAGAGCGTGGCAAAGTTTTTTGTTCCTTCAACACAGAGAGCATGGTGCATAACTCCACCCAGCCCCACCTCGCACTCAGAGACACTGCAGTGATGGCTATCAATGGTGTAAACTATGAATGGTTTCCTGTTGATGGCTTTTCCCCTTGTAAACTATCATTAGAGACCATCTATGATAGACCGGTCGATGGCCATCCCTATTACTGACTCTGAGAGCAGCAGCTTAATGTGTAATACCCCTGCTCTGTCTGCCAACTCTACCAAGTACAGTATTACAGGGGATAAGATGAGTGGGCAGGAAAAAAGTTTTAAGTGACTAAACATTTGCATTGTGTTTAAGTTAAAGTTCTAGGCGGTTGACAAAGTAGTTTAGAATAGTCACAGGTGAATAATAAAAAATTAGACATAGAGCAAGGCTACGACTACGCTGTCAGTGTGTATGTATTACATTAATAGTATCGCTTGACTGAAAATTTTAAATATTGACCAAGGCTTCTCTCAATAAATTTACATTTTGTAATAAATGTGTACAACATTAACAACACATATTACATGACACACATATATAAAACAATAAAATGCAATAAAAAATGCAAAATCGCAATTGTAGCTTGTTTTACTGCCACTTGTGATCATCAGATACTTGTATCCAAAGGAGCCTTTAAATAATTAAGATAATAGGGCAACAATCTTGAAAGTTCAAGAGAAATAGTCTTTAGTTCGCTCACTAGCACAGTATATACTGAATGTTTAAGTGCTCTTACCCATCTGTATAATATATGTATCCAAAGGTATAGTCCTTTTTCGATGGCTAAAATAGCCTGATTTAGCCTGCGGTTTCCTCACCTCTCCAAGACCTGGATCTGCAGGTAATGTATTGCACTGCTGTAATATTGTGCTTTGGCACTCCTGGGGGACCTCAGCGTAGCTGTATGAAGCGGCCGCTCCTAACACCGGGTGCTCCCCTCTGTGCTTCTTTACCTTGGTCCGAGTGATGAACCTTTGGCTTGAGTATTTTAAGAGCATATAGCTGCTTAGCAGAAGTCTCGAGCAGTCACAAGCGGTAATTAACCCTTTAAGGTCGACATGTTTCGCTCCATGCTGGGAGATTTTTCAAGAGCAGAGAGAGTGGCAATGTTTTTTATTCCCTCAACACAGTGGGCATGGTGCATAACTCCACAAAGCCCCACCTCGTACTCAGAGCCACTGCAGTGATGGCTATCAATGGTGTAAGCCAGTGGTTCCCAAACTTTTTTGAATCACGGCACCCTAGAGTATCAGCATTGTTTTCACGGCAACACTAAGTTTAAGTTTGTTATTTGAGAAATTCAGAAAAAAATGGAATAAAATAGTAAAGTGAAGTACATTGTGCTTACCGGCCATCCTTAGTGAACCTGTTATCTGGTGGTGGACAGGTTTGCGCTTCTGTTTGTTCACATATTTACATTACATTGACTATAATTCATTTGATTTGGTGCTGGACCACCAACCTGAGGCACTCCTGCAAGTGTCCCAAGGCACCCCAGTTTAAGAACCACTGGTGTAAGCTATGAATGGTTTCCTGTTCATGGCCTTCTCCCTTGTAAACTATCATTGGAGACCATCTATGATAGACCAGTCGATGGCCATCCCTATTACTGACTCTGAGAGTAGCAGCTTAATGTGTAATACCCCTGCTCTGCCTGACAACTCTACAAGGTACAGTATTACAGGGGAGAGGAGGTGTGGGCAGAAAAAAAAGTTTTAAGTGATTAAACATTTGTATTGTGTTTAAGTTAAAGTTCTAGGTGGTTGGTAAAGTAATGTAACATAGTCACAGGTGAATACTAAGAAAGTGTCAGTCATTCAGTGTTTTGAGCACCTACAGTTTTAAACTTTTGCATCCTAAGGACTGTCTTGGTCTACCTAGTAGTAGCTGTAGCGCTGGATTTAAGCATAGAAAATAATACCTGATAATTGCAGGCATATATCCTAGATACTATTGCATTATATTCTTTAAAAGTACAAATGGATACATATAGGTACGCATATTTAATTTTTCATGCAAATTATAAAATAAGGATGGAATATTTATTTATTAACATTTACTTAAATAGCGTCAACATATTCCGTTACACTTACAATTGGGATACGTTAAATTGGTGACTTTACTTTATCAAAATAATATTTTTTCCCTATAGAGTATATTTAGCTCTGGAGGTCAGATGTGACTGACAGGCCTACACCATAATTCTTAATCTCTTTTCATTTTTCAATTGTTAGCTATGATCACAGTAGGCAAGCAGATTTTCAGCATCACAGTACAAGCACGAACAGCACCTCGCATATATACTAATCTTTTTTGCAAGACTGTGACAAACCTTTATCATATAATTTCACTAGTTGTCTAACCACATTAAAGTCTCAAAATTCAGAAAGCTGTTCTGCCCCCAATGTCCCTATTTCCCTTGGATTTGTATCCTTGGCAACGCCTCTGCCAGAATCCAAACTGATTGCAGTGGAAAGCCTCATCTAAATTAGAAGAGATTTCATCTCTCCTCGAGCCACTGCATCAGTAATGAGATTGTAATTGATTAACCACAGCTAGAAGAATCCGATTTTTGTAAAATTGGTCATTTGTCTCTGGAGTGACGTTTTGTGTAGTGTTAGAGGAATTTTTAAGATGTTTTAAAAGTGTAGTTCTCTGAATTTGGCTTTAAAAGGTACATTATTATATCTCTCGAATATATTACTTGTTCATTATATGAAAGTATATTATACTTGCTGTTTTGAAGCACTGTCTGAGAAATTCTTGTGAACTAAACAGTGTTTATTTTTTTTATTGTTTCTTCTTTTTCATTTGTCTTTAATAAAAAAGAAATCACAATACCCATACACATTAATAGAGATTGAAGAGTGTCCCTTAATCCCCTTTCCAATTTCTTCAGTAGGAGGATATACTGTACATACTGTTTTACAGTATAATTTAGCACCTAAGGCTCTGTAAAATGACAGGACAATTTAATAAAAAACCCTGAAAATTTAAACCCATGGTTTTTACATTTATATATATTGTCACAACATCAGGTCAAGGGATGCTGTCTCCTGAGGTAATCGGTAGAGGATGTAGTCGGCATCACGGCTTGTGGGAAGCCGACAGTCTTAATGCAGGCGCAGAAATCCTGACAGGTCGGGAACCCGGCAACAGTATCGCGACCGTCGGCATTCCGAAGGTAAGTATTGGGTGCAGGGGGAGGGTAGTGTTAGCTAGCGGGGTTAGTGTTAGGCACTAGGGGGGAGGGTTAGGCACCGGGGAGGGAGGGTTAGTATTAGGGTGCTGTGAGGGGAAGGTTTGGTTTAGGCACTAGGGAACAAGGGGGGGAGGTTAGGTTTAGGCACCGGGGAGGGGGTGTTAGGTTTAGGGTGCAGGAAGGGGGAGGTTAGGTTTAGGCACTAGGGGGAAAAAGGTTAGGGTTATGCACCATGAAGAGTGGCTTAGGCTTAGGGTAGGGGTTAGAAAGTTACTTACCATTCACTGCTATGGGTGTCGGGATTCTGGCTGTTGGGATGACAGCTGGGAAATCATAATCAACCCAATCGGTAGCACTACTCTTGCAGGAGCCAAAAAATAGCAGTGTCAAGTGTTTTGGTAGAAATATCCGCAGCTAGTTTTATTTCACAACAAAAAATAAACAAAACATAAAATTAAATCCTGGCCTGTCTGGCACTAAAAATACATATCTCTCCCTCTCTAAGGGTGGAAGGACCGAATGTGCAACTCACACAAAACAGCACTTAAATACAGCATTTACATAAAGCCATAGCAGTGGTTCTCAACATGTCTGTCAGCCAAGCCCCCAGGTAATGAGCAGAGCCATAATGAGGCTTTTTGGTGCCCTGGGCCAGAAAGAGCATTGGCGTTCCCTCCCCCACACACACAATTTTTCAAATAGAGATATAAGACACACTCTCAAAAAGGGGCGGGGCCTCATGGGGAAGGGCCATGAGAAATCTGATTTGTCCCATACGATGATGAAGGGGTACCAATCCCATTGTACCACTGTTATTCAGCCAGACAGGCAACTGGGTCTGAATCAGGCCCTATGTGTATTATCAGATATAAATTTTTTCACCGCCTCTATACCCTGTGCATTGGGTATTACATCATATAAACTCAATATATCAATACTGCAAAGTAGGATATTATTAGGAACCATCTCTAGTGCACGCAATTTGTTAAAAAATGAGGTAGTGTCGAGCAGGTACATGGGGTGATTTAATATACTCGGCTGGAAATGTGCTTCTAAATACACTTAAATCGGTTGAAGTAGTGATCCACGGGCCTATATAATCGGTCTACCCTGTGGATCAACCAATCCCTTGTGCACCTTCGGCAGTGTGTATATTAATGGTACCACAGGGGTCTTAGGTATGCCTGAGTGGGGAGCAAGTGGAATAGGTATATAAATACATATAGTGCTGGTTTTACAACGCTACTATTATACAGCGTACTAATGTGTTCTTGTGCCACTCCAAACCCAGGCTTAGAAAGTGGGTCTCTATAGAGGACTCTCTTTTCCAGAAGGGTTTCATCGAAACACACAGTGCTAGGGCTTAGTAACTTCCAATGGTGTGCTCTTTTAGGTGTGTGGAGTGACAACTATTATTGCCCTGGTCAGTGCACACAGACACAATGTACAGTAAAAAGCAAATATTTTTTCCTTATTTTGCAGTGCTACTTGACTGCTACTGTAAGAACTAGTGCATAAAATTTGCAAAGCATTTACAACTATACCTAAGTAGTGTTTGTGTGAGTATAGTTCTGAAATGCATTTGTGTATTGATTTGCCATTTTCTTTAACTATTAATGAAGATGATTTTTTAGAGCATTAAGTGGCTGAAAAATGTTTCTGAAGGGTATTTTTTCAGCAACTTAGCTAATAAGTATCACAGCATTTTAGATTATAAGCTCTTTGAAACAGGGTCCGCTTTACTAATGCTTGCCCCTTAAGTTTATTATTTGTTCTGTATTATCATGAAGCATTTGGTACATATATATTTATTCAAGATTTCAGTTAAGTAAAAAAAAAAGGCGGAATGTATGAATTATATATTATATACAAGTGCACTTACCACCAGAATCATACTGCACCAATTTGACAGAAGACTCATATAAGTACGCTGCGGTCAATATTTTAATGCTTTGAATGTTTCTGTGTTAGCCCAGTCGATCCTACCAAAATGTGCTTACGGGTAAAATTAGCTGATCTGAAATAATTTGTGCTGCCATTAACATTATAATACTTTGATTGATGATAGTTACATTTCTAACCTCTTCTTCTCCTACAGTATGTCCGGGCCGCAACTGGGGGGATGAGGGCTAGGGGGGCACGGATTTGAGTGGGGCGCCAAGATGGTTGGAGACAAAAAGCAAGAAACTTGTGATAAATCGGAAGCATATCATGCTGGGTGTAAGATTCAGAGCATAGACCAGGGCCGAATTAAGGGAGGGCACAGGGGTTGAATACCCCCGGGCCCCCCTTTCTTAGGGGGCCTCCTGACCAGAGCTCCCTTGACCCGTCCTTAGCTGATGTCCGATTCAGTGATTGTGACTGGACTCCGTGCCTGTGCTGCTGGACTAATCAGCAGGGCACAGACATAGAGGGACTGAGATCACCGGCACAATAAAATTTATTTTCCTTATCTGCGCTGAACGCGTGACATCATGACATCATACACGCTGAAGAACAGTGAGGGGAATTCACTCAGAGGCGAAGTTTTCGGCTGTCCGACTTTTCGCTTCATTCGCCTGTTTCAGAGGTGAATTTATTCTGTACTCGTCCCCGCTTTTCGCCTCATTCAATTACAAAACAGGTGAAAACGGAAATAGGCGAATGCGGAACAGGCGAAAAGTACCGAAACAATTGGGGAAAACAGTCTGTACCCCAGAAAAAGATACATTAACATAGGGAATCAATATAGATGTGTACTAATAGCCCTAATAAGACTATTTTGGGTACTTAAGTTGTATAAATTGCTTGCTATAAGCGTCTTTGTGAAGAATGGCATAAAGCTGTATTTTTTGGTGAAAATAAGCATTCCTGTCAAATTTGGGGTACTTGAAAATGGGTGCTAGCATGTTTTTATGTCTCTAAAGTGAACTTTTTAAAAACATGAAAAATCCACCTGCTGCATGCACCTGCAATCCCAAAAACACCTGACCCATACCTGGGGACCCCCAAGAAGTCTAATTCACTACATTTTATGTTTATCCTCACACTTTTTAAGTTTTCACCTCAAAAATGACATGTCTTTTTCGGGGAGTTCTTAGGTTATGTTTTTTTTTTGCAGATTTATCCTTTGGGGGGCTGTCCCAAGGGTTCTGAGGCATTTCCCTATGTTTTTCACCCCAAAAGAAAGATTTTGCATTTCTTTTCACCTGCTATTGATTGGAGAATCTTTTTTGGAGAATTGGTTCCGCTTAGGCGAAATTGTCCTGGAATTGAATTTGCTGAATTTTTTTTAGGTGAAATTTTCTCAAAAAAACAGGCGAATATGGCTTTTCACCTCTAATTGAATATGGCCCAGTGTGTGAGGAGCCTGCCGCTGCCTTAAGGGGGAACAAGGAGAAGATCCAGGTAACTGGTGGTGGGGGAATGGTAGTACAAACACAGGCTGCTGCTGCAGAGATATAGGGGGAGACACAGGTTGCTGCAGTGACATGGGTAGGGGGGGCACAGACTGCTGTAGAGACACCAGGATGGGGGGTTCTGAAAGGACCGAGTCTATAGTTATGGCGAGATGCGGGGTGTTGTGCCAAAGTACTGCCTTGCCCCAGGTGACAAAAGTCCTAGTTTTGTCCCTGAGTACAGTATGTAGATATCAGTGATCACCCCAATTGTAAATATTAGTTACATTAGATACAATTCAATGATCTTAGTAAAACTTATCAAAATTATTGCAGGACAAACCATTTTTAAATACAATTAGTATATATGTAGTTTTGTTCATTAAATTGGATACATTATGATTATGCGAAAGCAGAGTGGCATTATATAATGCATACTATTTTCTGATGTCCATTATGAAACAAAAAACAAAGATTTAAAAGATTTAAACTACATAAATATTACCATTATGTGTTTATTAGATCTGGCTGGTTCAATTCAGATATTTATCACATAATATTTTCTCTGAATGTATGATTGTTTATATTCTGTACTTTCCAGCTTCTAGAACTGCTGACTCGGTTGATGTGGAGATTCTCAGTACAAATATAGATAATTCTTTTTTGTGTTGTTTATTTGATATTCCAGAAGATTGTGTTTTAGTTTTATAAAGCTGAGGTTTTCTAACTTACTTTTTGCTATTGAATAATATCTTTGTCGGGTACACAAAACTCAGTTTCAGAAAAACTTTTAGAACTTAAAGGGTATTTGTTTATTATTACATTACTGTTGAGATTCCACAATATAAGAAGGACAATTGTAAAGTGCAACAGAATATATTGGCACTATATATATAATTAAATATATGATAATAATACGAGAACTAAAGTAGCGAGCAAACACATTTATAAAGCAGATGGAAATGGTTGAATTATAAAGGAAGGTTAGACTAGCCTTCTATAGAGTGGAAAAGTGAAGAAGTTACCTATAGCAACCAGACAGCTTTTAGTTGATTAAGTACATATTATAAAATGATAAGGACAAGCCAATTGGTTGCTATGAGCAACTTTTGTTTTACTCCACTCTTTAGAAGGTTTGCTACAGTACATTTCCCCCTTGGTCTTTTACTTTGGAGAAAAGCCAACTTAGAAGTGCAGTAACATACAGTATTTAATATATATGCTATCACTTTAGCAATTGCCAGTCTTAGTGATAGAGCAGGACTGACCATGTGGGGAAGATTTTGGCGCAGTTATGCAGCTTAACAAATGTCATACTCCCTGCTTATAAAGTATAGAGACTATACAGCTTAGAGTGTCTATAATATATATGGTGAGTGCAGAGCTTCTATGATTTTTAGTTAAACAATGTGGTCACATACCACATGCACCCCAGATATAGTGTATGTATATATATATATATATATATATATATATATATATATATTATATTATATCTGGGGTAAATATATGATCAAGAGCAATAAAATTTTGGTCTAGTAAATGTCTGTACCTAGGACCTTACAGGAACTATGAGTCCCTGGTAGAGAAGGAGAGATAGATGGTTTCAACATCAGACTGGGAAGAGTTTCTTTAATGTAATGGTGGGTAAACTGTGAATTATAAAACAATCCAAACATGGATAGGATGCTTTTTCTTTTTTTTTTTACAAGAAATGGTATCTGACTATCTGTAAATCATTATTAGTAGAGGATATTATGGTGCTGAATGTTCCAGGGAATTTATACGATTTAAATTTTTTTTACTACAGAAAAGGAATCTCCCCTGTGAGGCTAATTTGTCAACTGACAGATTTAGGGTTAGATATATCAAATAGATGTGTTAAATTTGCAGTTTTCAGAGGTTCTTCAGCATCACTATAGTCCCCATATGTATCATTAGAGACTGCAGTAGATATTAGGGATAAGGTAGCGCATGTGTATTACATCACCAGGTCATAAACCTGGAAGTGATGACATGACCAAGACAGCTGGTGCAAGAATTGGATGAAGAATACTAGCAGACCTTACCCCAGGTAAGTAGGTGATAATGTGCTTTAATGATCACATCACAAATGTGATCATTAATTCATCTCACCTTTAGGGTTTTGCGTTTCCTTTCTCTGGATCAATACAATTAGAATTTCTGAATGATTGAACTTCATGGAATCAGGTTTCTTTATTCAACCTAACTATGTGGCACTGTAAGGATCTCTCAGTATATAAGTAATTCAGTGCCGGAGTAGGACTTACTGAGAGCTGTACCCTTGGGCAGCTATACATACTGCAGGGGTGGGGATCCTCAGGCCCGGGGACCGTATAAGGCCCCCAGAATCATTTGGTGTGGCCCTCAAAGCTTTTTTCTGCTAGCCTCATTTGGCTAGCAGGGTTGGCTAGAATGGCACGCTGCAGCCAAAATCTATGCAGCAGTGCTGCCAGAAGCGTCACACCGCTGCCCTTACAGAGACTCTCCCCGCACTGCCAGCTCCTCCTCAGTGTCTGGGAGCCAGGCGCTGCATAATAATATCATAGGCAGCGCATGGCTCCAGGTCAGTGAGGAGGAGTCAGCATGTTGGTGTCACCCTCCACAGGGGTTTGCACCCACCTAGAGATGCCTCTGGCTATATGTCACCAAGAAAGGGACCTAGGAGATACTTTCATGAGACCCATTTTTTATCATAGGACTGCTGATGTATTTGGAAAATTGCAAGCCAGATGGCTGAAACTCCTGGGCCCAAATGCCTGTATGTCAGAATGTTTAATAAAAAAAATTATTATACCACATTATCATTCTAAATATCTTCATAGATATTGCTTTCTGTTTTTACACTTTTTATTGAACATTATAATTATGTCCAGCTTTTTTAATTTTTGTTGTCATTAATTTTTAAGTTGTTTATATACCATCTATATTTGCACTGCAAATAAATGTGATGAATCTGTAGAAATACCGATTTTATTTTGTACTTTGTGTTTCAACTTTTTTCTAAATGGCATTTCTTGAAAACTGAACATTTCCCCACAGAGTAGTCAAAGCTACAAAATGTACTTGGTGCAGATTGCTAAATCATATTTCAATTACTACAGTACAGCTGTTATCTAAAATATGTCTGTATACTGACCAGTGCATTTGAAATACTACTCTATATATGTTTTATTCATATTATTTATTGACATGATCTCCTTGCAGTACTTTCATATTATAAATAAATACAAATCTGACAGATAGATAGATAGATAGATAGATAGATAGATAGATAGATAGATAGATAGATAGATAGATAATCGTCACTAACAGATAATGCAAGCCATTGTGCACTCCAAGTAATTGCAGTCTCGATCACACTGAACACGGGGAGAGATGTAAGAAGCAGAGATGTGTGTGTGGACCCATGTGTTTTGCTTTTGCCAAAACCACCCTCAAATGTTTTATTTTTTGTTTTGGATCTGGATTTTTTTTTTGTAATTGATAAAAACAGCTAAAATCATGTAATTTGGGCCTGTTTTTATTACTACTGTATTATTAACCTCAATAACATTAATTTAGTCACTTATAGTCAATGCTGACCACCTCACATCTTACAATATTGTTTTCACCCATATTGGCCAAAGGCTGCAGTGAGCTGGCTGGATAAACTAAGGGACAGAGCAGTGGCACAAACACATAGCAGTTTAAAACAAAATGTAGCACATCTAGGAAACATAGGGGCACAGTAATGGTGATGACAGTTTAATATAAACTATACGGTGCTATAGAATTTTTCCATTAATCAAGAACATTTTCCTCTCTCACCTGTGTAGTAACACATTTTCCTCTCTCACCTGTGTAGTAACACATTTCCCTTCCTCACTATTCAAATAGGGGAGCCCCACCAACTGCCAGTGAGGTTTGGCAGCACTTGGGATGACCGTTGTTTGAATATGAACCGTGCTACAACCACGATGAGGCAGTCAAGTCCTTTCTTAGTGGACAGCTACATCATGCAAGGAATATACTCCCCGATTTTAATGTTTCTAGTCCAGGATTTTGGGCTGGGCGTTGATGAGTCAGGCTGGACATTTCATTTTATATATATAGATATATATACTAGCAACTAGCCCTGACTTCACATGGGAGCAATTTCATCTTGCCACAGCCCCCTGCATCTAATAACAGCCTACGCTATGTCAACACAGTCATCTGTATCTCATCACAGCTCCCTGCACCTCACATCAGCCTCCTGCTTCTTAGTCCTGCCCCCTGCATCTCACCACAGCCTCCTGCTTCTCACTACTACCCCCTGTATTTCACGAGAGCATCCTATATTTCACCATAGCCCCTTGCATCTCACCACAGGCCCCTGCTTCTTACTCCTGCTTCTTACCACAGAATCGGTATGAGATGCCGGCGCTTGGGATCTCAGCTATTAGAATCCTTACACTGGCATCTCTAAAGGGTTAACATACCGACACTTGTTGGTCGGTATGCTAATCCTTCCCCTCTCCCTACCCTATCCCCCCCTCTTTGGTGCCTAACTCTAACCTTCCCCCTAGTGCCTGAACCTAACCTCCCCCTCCCCAGTGCTTAACCCTAACCCTCCCCCCTTTGGGCCTAACCCTAACTCTCCCCCTAGTGCCTACCCCTAACCCCGCACCCTAAACCAAACCCCCAAAACACCCCGATACTTACCTTTGGGCTTCTGACCTGCATCAAGATTTTGGCGCCGGCAATAGGAGCGTCGGCATCCAGGTTCCTGGGATGCCAAACGCATACCCTTACCACAGCCCCCTGCATCACACCATAGACCTCTATATCTTGCCATAACTCCCTGCTTCTCACTCTTGCCCCTTGTATCTCACCAATGTCACCACAACCCCCCCTTCTGCTGGCTGGAGCCCGGCCACTGGGATGTGCTGGGAAAGGCAGGAGGATCATGAATGAGAGATCTGTATTGCAGCTCATGTAAGCATTATCAGTAGCATGACCTGTGCATATTTCTGTAGCCTCCATGTGCATCCCTCCTCAGCTGCAGAACATGGCAATAAGCAATGTCCTCCTTGCACAACCTGTATTTCCTGGGCTTCCTTTTGAACTTCCTCGCCATGGTGCCCCTATCCGAGAACAGCACTGACTTCCATGGGAAGTGCCTCTGGTTCACAGAGGGCATGTGGCTGAGCCGGAACACAAAAGATAGGCGGCACTCTGTGTCTTGCAAAAAATGCTGTGTTTGTTCTCCAACTTTTGGTTGTCCGCCCATTATCAAGGATACAATTACACTCAATTACAGTCAATATATACATGTACAGCCCCTCATCATTACCCCCTGATCGAGCTCACCTGTGTGGCGCCGCCGTGCATACTACACGTGAATCACCCGCCATGTCCAAGGGGTCGCTGCCGGTTGACGTCACGCACAGCGTCACAACTATGAGCCAATGTACTTGTATTCCCCCACTGTCATAGCAACTGACCTGCTATGTTCAATCATAAAAAAACAAACACCCCTTTATCACTAATATAATCAAGCACTACTACTACCACTTACTGAAATACTCTCTTTTTACTACTAATGGAATAAGATATCTCAACTTGCTTAACCTAAAATTTTGATGTTTTGTTCCCCGAGCCACTTAGTTATCACTTTTGCCTTATGGCAAGGTGCTCCATAATGCTGGAAAAGGAATTGTTAGTCACCAAACTGTTTTTGGATGGTTGGGAGAAGTTGTTCTTGGAGGATGTTTTGGTACCATTCTTTACTCATGGCTGTGTTCTTAGGCAAAATTGTGAGTGAGCCCACTCCCTTGGCTGAGAAGCAACCCCACACATGAATGGTCTCAGGATGCTTTACTGTTGGCACCTGGATCTAATTTGTGCTATAGGTTTTTATTCTAACTCTGCCTAACTCTCCCGGCAGACGGCATCCCAATCGTACGGACACTGGGGAAAGGTAAGTATCAGCCGCGGGGGGTAGAGTTAGGTTTAGGCAGCCCGGGGGGGACTTAGGGTTAGGCTGCGGGAGGGGGGAGGTTAGGGTTAGGCTTCAGGAAGGGGGGGTTAGGATTGGGCACCATCGGGGAAGGATGTTATGGGGGGACTTACCGTTCCCCTATCAGGATTTGAACCATCGGTGTGCCACTGTCAGTGTACTGATAGCCGGCACCCTGTCCATAGGTATTTCATATCGATTCCTACATATATATATATATATATATATATATATATACACAGCCAGCTTAAATGCATTGAACTATTCATGTACAGAGCCCCTGTGATTTTTATATACAGTCAGGTGCATAAATATTGGGACATTGACAGAATTTTCATATTTTGGCCTCTAGTCACCACCACAATGGCTTTGGAATGAAACAAACAAGATGTGCTTTAACTGCAGACTTTCAGATTTAATTTGAGGGTAATTATATCCAAATCATGGGAACGGTGTAGGAATTACAATGGTTTCTATATGTGCCTCCCACTTTTTAAGGGGCCAAAAGTAATGGGACAAACTAAACAATCCTAAATCTAACTTTCACTTTTTAATACATTGTTGCAAATCCTTTGCAGGCAATTACAGCCTGAAGTCTGGAACGCATAGACATCACCAGACGCTGGGTTTTATCCCTGGTGATGCTCTGCCAGGCCTCTACTGCAAATGTCTTCAGTTCCTGCTTGTTCTTGGGGCATTTTCCCTTCAGTTTTGTCTTCATCAAGTGAAATGCATGCTCAATCGGAGTCAGGTCAGGGGATTGACTGGCCATTGCATAACATTCCACTTTTTAGCCTTAAAAAACTCTTTGGTTGCTTTTGCAGTATGCTTCGGGTCATTGTCCATCTGCACTGTGAAGCGCCGTCCAATGAGTTCTGAAGCATTTGACTGAATATGAGCATATAATATTGCCCGAAACACTTCAGAATTCATTCTGCTGCTTTTGTCAGCAGTCACATCATCAGTAAATACAAGGGAACCAGTTCCATTGGCAGCCATACATGCCCACACCATGACACTACCACCACCATGCTTCACTGATGAGGTGGTATGTTTTGGATCATGAGCAGTACCTTTCCTTCTCCATACTCTTCTCTTCCCATCACTTTGGTACAAGTTGATCTTTGTCTCATCTGTCCATAGGATGTTGTTCCAGAACTGTAATGGCTTTTTTAGATGTTGTTTGGCAAACTCTAATCTGGTCTTCCTGTTTTTGTGGCTCATTAATGGTTTACATCTTGTGGTGAACCCTCTATATTCACTCTTGTGAAGTCTTCTCTTGATTGTTGACTTTGACACATATACACCTACCTCCTGGAGAGTGTTCTTGATTTGGCCAACTGTTGTGAAGGGGTTTTTCTTCACCAGGGAAATAATTCTTCTGTCATCCACCACAGTTGTTTTCGGTGGTCTTTCGGGTCTTTTGGTGTTGCTGAGCTCTCCGGTGCATGCTTTCTTTTTAAGAATGTTCCAAACAGTTGATTTGGCCACACCTAATGTTTCTGCTATCTCTCTGATGGGTTTGTTTTTATTTTTCAGCCTAATGATGGCTTGCTTCACTGATAGTGACAGCTCTTTGGATCTCATATTGAGAGTCGAGAGCAACTGATTCCAAATGCAAATGTTACACCTAGAATCAACTCCAGACCTTTTACCTGATTACTTGATAATGAAATAACGAGGGAGTAGCCCACACCTGTCCATGAAATAGCTTTTGAGTTGATAGTCCCATTACTTTTGGCCCTTAAAATGTGGGAGGCACATATAGAAACTGTTGTAATTCCTACACCGTTTACCTGATTTGGATGTAATTACCCTCAAATTAAATCTGAAAGTCTGCAGTTAAAGCACATCTTGTTTGTTTCATTTCAAAGCCATTGTGGTGGTGAATAGAGGCCAAAATATGAAAATTCTGTCAATGTCCCAATATTTATGCACCTGACTGTATATATATATATATATATATATATATATATATCAAAGGGGCTCTGTACATAAATAGATCAATGCATTTAAGCTTGCTGTATATATATATATATAAATTGCTTGTGTTCGGCACTCTGTAAACAAATTCCACAGCGTTGCACGGTGCCCTTCCCCAGTCACAATAGAGGTATCAAGACATCCATGTGTCTTGATAAAAGAGCACCGCTCTGAAACGTTGACAAGGAATTACGCAGTTGAAGTGTCTGCTTTATTTGGATATTACAAGCCTGAGTGCCGTCCTATACCTGTTTATACCTATATATATATATATATATATATTGCCAAAGCCGGCACTCCACTATTGCACACCACTTTCAGTACCCTGGTGCCCTCCTGGGGCCACTCACGTGTCCAAATATACAAAGAACGTACGGCGGCACTCATGGGATTTCCAATAAAGAGGAGTCAGAGACACTAAGTCTAGTCCAACGTTTCAGTCCTCCCGGACTCTGACTCTTTTTTATTGGAAATCCCATGAGTGCCGCCTCATGCAGTCCTTTAAAGGGTATGAAAGCAAATATACAAGTATGAAGTGACTTAATTTTTGTTAATTGGCAGCATGAATCAAGGATACATTTGGTGGTACTGTAGATTGCGTCAGACAACCGATGCACTTCAATGTCATTTTTGATTGTGTTGAAATTTATTTTTCTTTAACGGATTCTGGAATGTCATTGTAAGTGGCTGCGGAACTCTTGTGGTGCCATAGAAATAATGGATAATAATAATAATAATGTCATTAGTACTAAATGTTTATGGACCTAGGTAAGGCAGTGAGTAACGTGTGAAGTTTGAAGGGAATATTCATTAACTAGCAAGCTTATTGCATCGTGCAAGTATATTAAACATTGTGCTACTGTAGTGTAAATAACTTAAACTAGCATTTACATTTACACATTTAGAAGATATATCCATATTATTCAAAACATTGCATATCTTGGTTCACCACACACATTATAATGAACATAAATATTGGTCAAATAAATAATTTGCCAGCAAATGGCTGACAAAAGCTCACATTACCAGAATGGCATGACCCAGTGGGAGAAGATGTCGTCTTTCTGTCTGCCAGTGAGAATGATGCAGGCAGCCAGCAGTAACATTGCACTCACTAGAAACTTACTATACTCTCAACAAGGTTCTGTATTTTGAACACTGAAAATAAATAGTCTCCTGAGCCTCATTACTAGTTCTTTGGCCATCACTGAATATCTGACAATGTGTAAAACTACTGTACTTCTAAATGAGCTTCTATTTATTATCAAACACCAACAGCAATCCTTGCATGTAGCAGACATTTGAATGTGGTTTGTGTGCACCTTTAAAATGATCAACAATATCATACAGACTCTACAGAATGTGTGTGCAGGCTTTTCACAGTATCTGCAGTTATTTCATGTTCTATCTCATACTTTTACTACTTTTACAGAATAATCTATTATTTCTAAACAAATTAAACACAGTTCTACACACTTGCAAAATGAAAGTGCTGGCGCTGTAATCAAAACATCCTTGTGTCAGTGAATTAAACAACCTCGCATTACTTCTGAGTTACAGCTAAAACCTTATTTTATGGGAAGATAAATGTCAGCTTTAAAAGCTGAACTGTTAAATGAGCTTAATGAGCTTAATGACCAGAGCTAGAAGTCATTACAGTAAAATAAATAATATATTATGATATAAAACAGGGAACATTTAGCACACCAACTTTATTAATTATTAAAAAAATATAAAATATATATTTTTTTTACATATCTGTAGTAGCATAGATTTTAAATGACATATGGTGGTCTAGGACACTTAAATAAATAATGTCCCTGTTCCACCATACATTATTGTAGCCATATGTAATACTAATTTTATTTATTGCCACCGGAGGAAAAAAATGCTGCCCCCCAAAACAATAAATATTTTCATTACATCTTCATTATTTCCTAGGATGACGTTCTGTAATGGGGAGAATGTAATCTATATGGAGAGAAAAAAACAACACAAAATGAATGAAGTTCCAGTGAGCCCAGATAGTTAATAACTGGGCAGCCAGGACATCTGTGATGGGCTGAGAGGTGAATGTAACCAGTCCTAATTGGAGTTGAGTAAGAACATGCCCGGATAAAGGACAAAGGACCATATGAGCCTGGGGCTAGAAATGTTCAATGGCCTGTACTGAGAATGGGAGGAGCTGTGACCAGTTTTGTGTGAGTGTGGCCAGAGCCAGGTGGGTGTGTACACCCCCTACACTATCAGCCTCAATGTCTCCTTAAACACATAAAAATAGAAAATTTGCATAATATTGTGAGAAAACAAGAAAATCAATTTTAATACTTCTGATTTATGGCTCACCATGTGGTCGGTTGAAGCTCTATCCGCCCCATTATTAATCTAGAAAAATAGGAATCTTCTCAGGAGAGGTCTTGCCGGTCAATGTGCTTGTTTTATTTCTCATATAAATTATCTTCTATCTACAGATGTGTGCTCATACATCTAGCCTCAATTCGCCATGTGGTGCGAGATGCCTGACATCAGTGAGCCACCAGATCCCATGCGTCTTTGCTAGTGATGGGACGTCTTTTAGCTAGAAAATTTGCAATGGTCGCAATGTAATGCAACTAGGATGCACAAGGAAATTGATATACAAGTGTTGCATATCAAATTAATCAGCACAGTCTACTGGTGCATCCTAGTCGCATCAGATTGCAACTAGGGCAAAAAAGACGCCTGGTGGTAGTAGAGTCACATCGGACCTGGTGCGCCAAGGCTGTTTGGCGTAACTGCAACAAAGGTGTATGAGGACACATCTGTATTAGATAACATCGGTTCAAGAAAGAATTATGATGTTATGTGAGTATGTATTATCAACAAAGAATTTTTTTTTTTTGGTGTCATAAAGTGATTATTGCTTATGGGTGCATTATTTTTTTTTTATGAAGGAATGGGGAAAAATTTATGTAGGAACAGTGGTATTTTTTATGAAGGGAAAGAAGCATTAATTATTGATAGAGGAACAGGGGAATAGTCTTTCATTTCTTATGGGGATAATTCTTGTAGTGTACACTTGTGGCATTACAAGTACAAATATACAGTATACTGGCATATGTAGTTCTCAACATTGGGACTGCCCACTATCTCTCTCTCTCTCTCTCTCTCTCTCTTTCTTTCTTAGAACCACATAATTTTTTTACTGAATAATGAATGAGTCAGTTTGTCACGTGGTTTGGTAAATCCTAACCCCAACCCTCCCCCCTCCCCAACCTAACCATAATGCTCCCTGTTAGTGCCTAAAGTGCCTAACCTAACCCTCCCCCCTTGGTGCCTAAACATAACCCTCCCCACCTTAGTGTTTAAACATAACTCCCCCCCCAGTGGCGCCTAACCCTAACCCACCCCCGGGGGTACTTAACCCTACCCTCCCCCTCCCCCTCCTCTAGCCTAACCCTAAGCACCCCCTGGATGGCTAAACCTAACCCTCCCCTCCACGGTTAAGTCCTAACCTGCCCCGCTATACTTATGTTCGGCATCCCGGCTGTCGGGATTGTGGTGTCAGCATGTCACCCACTGTCAGTATTCCAGCGTCGGTCTTCTGGTCGGGTAGTGGCATTGCGGCGCTGGTATTCCATCAGCCGGGATGCCGGGTGTAGGTATATTAACTACATCCCAGTTGAGATCTTGCAATTTTCATTAATGTGCTTTGGTGAGTGTTGTGGCATTTAGTAAATTGCACAGATTACACACAGAATAGAAAACCACATAAAAACTTGCAGGATGGGGAATTGCAGTTTACATTTCATCCTAAGTCTAATGGGCCATTTGTTAAACTAAAAATTGCATTCAATCTTCTGAAAATATAAGTTTTGGGGAATTGACACATTTATGAGAATCGAGCCTAATTAACCCCTACAGCAGCAGGAATTATTGCTGCAGTCCCTCTTTTAATGATTGCAGCAGCAGTCCTCATTAATTTCTATGGAAATTATGAAAATGCTTCATATACTAAGCCCCAAAAGATTAGCTTTTCAGAGATTGGCACCATCTTCAGGGGAACTAGTCGGTATCCTGACAGTCAGAATCCCAATGTGCACTCTAGCATCTGCAGGATCCCGACAGATCAAAATACAGACAACCTCAAATGGTAAGTATTAGAGTTAGGCTGTGGGAGGGGGTTGGGGGTGAGATCCCGTTGGCCTGGATACCGCTGGTCAAAATACAGACAGCGGCATCCCGACAGTCAGAATCCCGACACTCATAAGTAACAAGGAAGTCTAACCCTTACCCTTAACCCTAACCCTTTCTCCCTAGTGCCTAACCCTATCCTTTGGGATGCGGTGGTTGAGATTCTGGTGCAGGGATACCGACACTGTTGGAATTTGGCACCAGTATTTAGTCCGTCTACATCCTGCACGCCAGGATGCTGACTACATCCCATGGGAGGGAAGGGTTAGGGTGCCGAAAGGGAGGGTTAGGCTGCAGGAGGGAAGGGTTAGGGTTGGTATTATGGTTAGCCTTAGAATACTTACCAAAAATCACCAACATTTTAACCTTTGGGATTCCGCTGCCAGCATTCTGACGATTGGGGTTTTGCCCGTCGGGATGCTTTCCCAACCCGTTTTCAGATAAAGTTAGCTAGACCCTTAATAAACCTTCCTAATCTCTGCAAAATGCAGTAATAAGAAATGTTAATATTTGGGTCCGGACTGCAAAAATTTAAAAATATGTCTCTTTATAAAAGACTTATTACATTTTAAATTTGTCTTCTTTTATTATACATTTACAGTCTTACTTTCCCTCAGGTATTTTCTTGTAAACCTTAATATAGTTCACATGTTCTGACATTTTCCCTCTTCTAGATATCCTCCCAGCTGTACATATTTGCAGGATTTCTTTACCTTTATTATACATAAGATAAAATATATTCATAAAATATAATATATTTGACAATGGCAATCACTTTAATAAAGCCCTGAGTGACTTTATCAACATCTGTACACTGGAGATGTTTTTCTAGTGACATTGCAATTTATCAAGCAGTAGGCTTAGGAAATAACAGGGAATCTGTGAGGATTTCATGGATCCACCAATGTTGTTAAATTCTTGCCTTAATCCTACTGCTGGCTTCATTAGTTGTGATGGCCTGTCAAGCATCATAGTGAAACAAAAGCCAACATTGTAAAATGCCATAACGCTGGGGACTTTCAAAATGCAATACATGTGCAAGCTCAGCTAGACAGTACAGTATTATAGTGTATATACGAGTATATATATATATATATATATATATATATAAACAAATGAAGATTCGGCGACACTTATAAGACCACTGAGAAGGGAGATGAGTAGACCAATGATACTTAAAACAGAGGGTCTAATTCAGACCCGCTCGCGAGCGCTGAGCGCTCGCAAGCGGGTCGATGGTGCCCTAATGCGCATGCGCACAACGGAGGGAGCTCCGTAGTGCGCATGCACGAGAACCGCATAGTGACAGCCAAGCTGTCGCTATGGGTCTCGCACCAATGGGGGCGTGCTGTCGATGGTGAGTGACAGCACGCCCCCTTTGGTGGGCGTGCCGGGGGCGTTGCTGCCCAGACGGAGGCGTTCCCATGGGAACGCCTACCGTCTGGGTCCGGCCCCACTGACATCACTAGTGATGTCAGTGGGAGTGCTTTTGGCTCTGATAGAGCCAAAAGCACTCCTGTGCTTGCGGCAGCAAGACCCTACCGCGGGGTCTCGTCGCAAGCCCGATGGTCGCGATGGTCATGACCATCGCGACCATCTTTTTGCCCGCTCGCATAAGCTGTGGGTGGTCACCCACAGCTATGTGAGCGGCCAGGAGGCCGCTCCATTTTTAGGTATTAGGGCCCTGATTCAGAGCGAGCGCTCTGGTCAGAGCGTTCGGCTCTAAATCAGGCCCAGAGATCATTCAATAATATCCCTATTACACTCCCCTAATTTCAAAAGGGTGTCAGCTCTATCAAAAATATTTTGCTATTTGGATTCTGTAACAGTCAAAAATTTATTATTTAGTGGATTTGATATAGAGCGCCTAAAAGGGAAAAGTGCTTTACAAAGATAAAATAAATAATTGAATGACTGGATGTGTGATTTAAAACGCTATTAAGGTGCAAAAATAAAGTGTGTATGTGCAATAATGAGTGCAAAATGCATAGAACCAAGTATTTATACAAGAAGAAAGTTTATAGTTATAATAACAATATAAAGTGTTTTTAGTGCATTTAAAGTGTCATTAGTGCATTGTGAGGAATGCATATATAATAAACCCCCATGATATGTCAGTTATACTTAAAAAATGGTATACAATTTTTTTCAACAAATACAACAATCCTGTGCAACACAGGTTTGCACAAAGAAACATACACATGGACAATACAAAAGGAATAAATATAGTCAATAATATAAATATAAAAAAATCAATGGAGAAGGCTTAAAACAACAAAAAAAAGTGTATTGAGCTTATCTCAGTATTTAAGAAGGTCCAGGAAGGTAGGATGGCACTGTCCCAATGCGTTTCGTCTAATCTCAAGACTTCATCAAGGGAATGTCCTTTGTATGCAGTGTCCCTGTAGTTATAGCCCTCTACATGGTATGCCTTGAAACCGGGCGGGGTTTGATTATGACATCACTTCCGTGTGAAGAATATCCTATACACTGCCTACAGCGATAAATGAGGGCTATTAACAGGACTGAAAGTTTAAACTTTGTTGCACCCATTCCCTCTAGGCACAAATATCATCATTCCTGGACAAAAGGCCATGAACGATGATGTTTGTCCATGAAAGATGACGTTTTGCCTCTTTCTGAGACCCAATGTTTTGCGGGAAAAATCCGAAGTTGGCGGGAAAATTCGAACTAATCCAAGCCTGCACATCCCTAGTATAAAATATAATATACGGAGGAAGTGACATCACATGGGCGTGATGTGTCCACAGTGTGCCCCATATGCCAGTACTAGGTTAGGGCGGGCTGGACGTCATACCTGCCCGCCTCAGTGTCTCTATTGCGCATGCGCTTGCATATTCAGCTGATGGCGGCCATCTTTTGCGCATGCATGCCCATATTCAGTTGACCGTGGCCATCTTTTCAGATTCCTTATATCTGGTCACAGTCTCTAGGGATGGTGGCCATAAATATATATACAGTGGCGTCCCTCCCCACGGTGACACGTCACCCGGTGCGGGGAGGGACGCCATGCGCACGGCACCTGCCAAAGTGGGGGCGTGGTCTTCGGGAGGGTGTGTGTCGGGGGTGTGGCCTCGCATGTCGGGCCTTCGGGAGGGGCGTGGCCTCGCGGCGCGAACCCGGCCCGTGGCCGTGGTTAACAAAATGATACATTAGGTATCAATGGGGTGGTGCCGGCGGGGGGTGCAGGAGGTGCGGGCATGGGCAGTGCTGGCTCCCTCACTGACAGGAGCCGAGTGCTGCACTTAATGCTATAGTGCAGCTCCCGGCTCCTGTCACTGAGGGGGATCCTGCACCTTGGTGTCACCCCTCGGCTGGTGACACCCGGGTGCGGGCCGCACCCCCTGCACCCGCCTTGTGACGCCACTGTATATATATATATATATATATATATACATACAGTTTATATAAAACTTTAAAAGTCCCCAACATTGTGGTAACTTATAATAAATATATATATATATATATATATATATATATATATATATATAAATCCAGTGCGATTGGCACTCCCTTTAAATCTGTTGTAAGACCGTGGTGCCTACCAGACCAATAAATACATACATACATCCACGTCCAGCGGCACTCTTCGGACACAGTTTTCTCAACAGTAAAACAAAGACTGCTTCAACGTTTCGAGTTTATTTCAACTCCTGATGACGAGTTGAAATAAACTTGAAACGTTGAAGCAGTCTTTGTTTTACTGTTGAGACAAACTGTGTCCGACGAGTGCCGCTGGACGTGGATGAATATATATATATATATATATATATATAAAGTTAAGTCCAAGCAGGCACACAACCAAACTAATTCACATTCAACTGGTGCAGGGTCTGTATGTATAGTAATAATGCACACTCACTCACCCCCTCCTTCCAGAGAAGATTCCAGGACTTGCACTCCACCACAAAAAAATGGGTTTAAAGGTTACATAGGCAGTTTTCGTCAGGCCCCTGACTGTCTGTGTTATGTAACCTTTACATTGGATTAAACCCATTTTTTTTGTGATGGAGTGCAAGTCCTGGAATCTTCTCTGGGAGGAGGTGGTGAGTGTGCATTATATATATAAATATATATATACATGCACATACAAAATCAAGTTATATAATGAAAATGGTTTTAAAGTGCAGAGTATCAGCACTAATTTGAGGGTATTCACATCCAAATAAAAGGAAGGGTTTACAAATTACAGCTGTTTAATATGCAACTCCCTCTTTTTCAAAGTATTCAAAGTAATTGCACAATTGATTCAAAAGCTGTTTCACGGTGTGGACTACTCCCTTGTTATTTCTTTATCAGTTAAGCAGGCAAAAGGTCTACAGCTGATATCAAGTGTGGCATTTGCATTTGGAAGTTGTTAGTGAGCTTGGCAATGCAAAAAGGTCTGGACGTCCGCGGAAAACAACAGTGGGGGATGATCACAGGATCCTTTCTATTATAAATAAAAACCATTCATAACATCCAGCCAAGTCAAGAACACTATCCAAGAGATAGGCATATCATTATCCAAGTCTACCAAAAAGAGAAGACCTCATGAAAGCAAATACAGAAGGGTCAGCACAAGGTGCAAACCATTCATGACCTTCAACTATAGAAGGGCCAGATAAGTCTTTGCCAAAAAACATGTAAAAAAGCCAGCCCAAATCTGGTACAGCATTCTTTGGACAGATGAAACTAAGACCAACCTGTACCATAATGATGAGAAGAAAAAAATATGCAATGGGCTTGGAATGGCTCATGATGCAAAACATACCAAATCATCTGTAAGACATGATGGAGGCAGTATGATGGCATGGGCATGCATGGCTTCCAATGGCACTGATTCACTAGTAGTGTTTATTGATGATGAGGCAGTAGCAACAGGATGAGTTATGTAGTGTATAGGGATATACTGTCTGCTCAGATTCAGTCAAATTAATCAAAGTTGATTGGACAGTGATAGGACAGTGACAGTGATTGGACAGTGCTTCAGAGTACAGATGGACAATGGGCCTGATTCAGCAAGGATCGCAACTGTGATTACGCACGCAATTGGCTGTTTGTTGAGTGTGCATGCATATGCAATCATAGTGACTATGCAGACCCATTGCAGAGTTATTGACAGGAAGTACCGTTTGAGGGTAGTGACTGGGGGGTGGTTGGCGAAATGCAGGTGTGTCAGTGTGTATGAATGCTGATACAGGGGCGTGCATAAATGAGGCACTGCGATGCTATACTCACTGCATGTGATGAGGTTAGCAATTTTTGAGTAAGGTCAGATCTTGTGCAAGTGTGCGTGAGGTTGCGATTGTACTCAATATTACCGATGGTTTTGCAGTCTTGCTAAGTATTTTGGATGTGTGTAAAGTAAGGTGGGCGTCCTTATGTTGTATTGTGACGGCTTAGCGATCTCAGGGGATCAGCATATCTTCGCAGTGAGACTGCGTGCGTAATTGCTATTACATTCGCAGTTGCAAGCCGTACTGAATCACGCCCAATGACCCAAAACATACTGTGAAAGCAACCAAGGAATATTTTAAGGCAACAAAATGTAATATTCTACAATGGCCGAGTGAATCACCTGATCTCAACCCGATCGAGCATGCATATCACTTGCTGAAGGCAAAACTAAAGGCAGAAAGACCCACGAACAAATAACAAATGAAAACTGCTGTATTAAATGCCTGGCATGGATAACAAAGGAGGAAACCCAGCATTTAATGATGTCCATGGGTTCCAAACATCAGCCAGCCATTGTTTGCAATGATTCTCAACAAAGTAAATAAACATTTTATTTATGATTATGTTAATTTATCCAAATTACCTGAAAATAGAGCACTGTGAATAAAAATAATTGCAATTCCTAAACATTTCAAACAATCAGGGCCATTGAGAGCCCTGCGGGGCCCCGGTAAAGAGGGGGCGTGGCCTAATCACGGGAGGCGTGGCCATGCCCCCTCGAATAAAAAAGTACAAAAAAGTATATATTTGCAGCACCGCGTAGCGGCGCTGCACGCCGGGGAGGAGGGCGCTGCGAGCCCCTCAGCCCGGCGCAAATCCAGGGGGGGCGTGATCAGTGTGATCGCTCCCCCCCTCATGCATAGGAGATTGCTCGCGGCTGCTAAGCAGCAGCCACATCAATCTCCCCCTGCATCTCAGCACATGCTGTGTGCTGGGAGACAGTGAGGAGGGAGGGGGGGCGGCGCTGGACCCGGGCCTCCGCCGGGCCCCTGCCGGGCCCTTCTGGAAGCCCGGGCCCGGGTAAATTGAACCCGCTCCACCCCCTCTCGGCGCCCCTGCATACAATAGTTTTGTTCAACCCCTTGAATTAAAACTGAAATTCTGCACTTCAATATATATGGACATAACTGGATATACAGTATACAGTTAGGTCCATATATATTTGATTTAAGAAAAGGAAAGGGGACAGGGGGATTGTCAAAACCGCACAGGACTAAAGTGTCAATTAATAGAAGTATTCAGTATAATAGTAAAAAACCAGCATATTATAAAGAATAAAAATAGGATGTATTTCCTTAATAGTTCTCATAGAATTGCTGGTGGTGCACCATTGGAAAAGTACAGATAGTACTTATATAGTGGGTATTGAGTCATAATAGAAAATGACTCAGAAAAAAGAAATTTCCTTTTTTGATGCACTCTTGTTACCTAATAATTAGTACATTGAATATCAGTACAGTATAAAACTTAACTTTTAATTATTGGACAAACAAACACAACAAAAGACATACATACAAAAAATCTGCTCGCAATCCAAGCATATAATGCTGCAGATAACTTGCTCAGCTTATAATGCTGCAAATGATTTACTCCCTTAAGGAGTGTTAATTGTTAAACAGGCTCAAAACAATTAATATAATCCATATAGGGCTATTATTACTCCAATCAATTGTGCTATATCAGCTAGTTTACTAAATACATAATTGGTTATTTCATCAATGTTAATAGACCTTATATTGAACAAGAAAAATTATGAAAAGTGAAATATATCAGTCAAAGGACCAATTTGTATTATCGTTCCTTGAAATTTTGATAACAGTCCCGTTACAGGTATACATTAAACATAGCAGGGTTACTCACATCCTCATAATTAACCCCTGTCAGAGTATTTGCATATGGTATAAGTAAAGATATCAAAAATAAATGTACATACAGAACCAGGTAGTTGATAGTATATATCATTCCATTCATATATCTATTCTTATTTGTGTATAGCAATAATGTTTAAATCCACATGATTAACCCCTGCTCAGAAAGCCACAATCAACAATGTCCAATATTAGATCAATTAAAGAATATAATACTTGATGGCATTTGTATCCACATTAAATACACTGTAGATGCGCGTTTCACATAGAGAGCTTGTTCACATCGGAGCTCTCTATGTGAAACGCGCGTCATCAGCCAGCGCCAGGACTCCGGGCTTCACAGGGCGCCCATGTGACCCGGCTTCCGACGGCGGCAAGGTTACCCAGCGGGACGCTGCTCCCGATCATCCCTCCCCTGCCAGACTTGTATACCAGGCTACCAGGTAATTTCGTCGGCCCCCTCATCCCGCTGTCACCGGTTATACCGCCCTGCGTTGCAATATCTGCAACAGGGGGATACCGGTGTCAGCTGGGAAAGTAGGAACCGACGACTCTTTTTGTGTTCTATTGTTTTACCCTACACCCAGGAGGTCTCCATCTCCCTCTGATCCGTTCAATACCCATTAGGGTAAACGGAGACAGGGGTGAGTGGTCTTCCCCCAACAGGGTGGGGGTCTTTTCATAATATAATTTACCTGGATTGGTCCCATATATTATTATCTACAAATACCCTATACTTTTAACTACCTCCAGACTACGATCTACAGTGTATTTAATGTGGATACAAATGCCATCAAGTATTATATTCTTTAATTGATCTAATATTGGACATTGTTGATTGTGGCTTTCTGAGCAGGGGTTAATCATGTGGATTTAAACATTATTGCTATACACAAACAAGAATAGATATATGAATGGAATGATATATACTATCAACTACCTGGTTCTGTATGTACATTTATTTTTGATATCTTTACTTATACCATATGCAAATACTCTGACAGGGGTTAATTATGAGGATGTGAGTAACCCTGCTATGTTTAATTTATACCTGTAACGGGACTGTTATCAAAATTTCAAGGAAAGATAATACAAATTGGTCCTTTGACTGATATATTTCACTTTTCATAATTTTTCTTGTTCAATATAAGGTCTATTAACATTGATGAAATAACCAATTATGTATTTAGTAAACTAGCTGATATAGCACAATTGATTGGAGTAATAATAGACCTATATGGATTATATTAATTGTTTTGAGCCAGTTTAACAATTAACACTCCTTAAGGGAGTAAATCATTTGCAGCATTATAAGCTGAGCAAGTTATCTGCAGCATTATATGCTTGGATTGCGAGCAGATTATTTGTATGTATGTCTTTTGTTGTGTTTGTTTGTCCAATAATTAAAAGTTAAGTTTTATACTGTACTGATATTCAATGTACTAATTATTAGGTAACAAGAGTGCATCAAAAAAGGAAATTTCTTTTTTCTGAGTCATTTTCTATTATGACTCAATACCCACCATATATATTTGAATAATGATACAATTTCCATAATGTTGGCTCTGTACGCCATCACAATGAATTTTAAATTTATTTAAACAATATTTATGTGAGGAAATGTGTGTTATAGTATAGTGCAGTATTATATAATCATATGGCATGGTGTAAAAAGGAATTGGTATATAAAGTATGTAAGACTAAATGAACCCAATGAGAGAAGCATCCAACTTGTATCACTTGTATGATGTATGTGTTTCTATGGTGATGATGCACCAATTTCACATCAATTTAAGTGTTATAGACAAAGATGTTGTGACTAAGCTCAGAAGAACAAATATAAACAGTTTAAAAACAAGTTCTTTTATTTGCCTGATAAACTTGTATGAAAAAGTATTTGTTTCATTCTCGATGCTTTTTGTCTGTCAAATTTTTTTTTTACATTGTAAAAGCAAACCAGACCATTCCTTTTATGAAGTGAGGTGAGATCCTTGTCTCATTCCTCCCATCTAAGTGCCTTGAATCCTAAAGGACATTCTAGTCTATCCTCATATAGGGGCCTACGGGCCTGATTCAGACCCGCTCGCGAGCGCTGAGCGCTCGCGAGCTGGTCGATGTTGGCCCAGTGCGCTCCGGGTCTCACACCAAAGGGGGCGTGCTGTCGATAGTGAGTGACAGCATGCCCCCTTTGGTGGGCGTGCTGGGGGCGTGGCTGCCCAGACGGAGGTGTTCCCATGGGAACGCCTACCGTCTGGGGCCGGCCCCACTGACATCACAAGTGATGTCAGTGGGAGTGCTTTCGGCTCTGATAGAGCCGAAAGCACTCCAGGGCTTGCGGCAACGAGACCCTACCACAAGGGTCTCGTCGCAAGCCCAATGGTCGTGATGGTCTTGACCATCGCGACCATCTTCCTGGCCACTCGCTATAGCTGTGGGTGGTCAACCAGAGCTATATGAGCGGCCAAGAGGCCACTCAAAAAATTAAGAAGGACGGCCCTGATTCAGAGTGAGCGCTCTGTCAGAGCGTCCGGCTCTGAATCAGGGCCTATGTATTAATAATCGTGGCACTTCCGCGATTATTAAGGATCCATATTGCAGGGGATATTTAAATGTTTAATTAAAATATCCCTGCTATGTACACAGAGGAACTCACAGGGATGGTAGTTGTGTCAACAGCTGTCCCTGCGAGTTATATCCCCGGCAAATTGTAGAAGTGTCAGCTACCAGAGGTGGCTGGAGTCTGCGAGACAGAGATCGAAAGATCTTTCTCCTGCTTGTAAGCCTCCATAGGCTTACAGCACTTTACACCATCTGATGATGGTGTAAACTACCATATTTTTTTAAACTATGAAAAGCTTTGCTTTTTGGAGTTTAGTACATAGGGGTCAGATTTTAGTCCCCATTGATAATAATGTGGACTGCGATCTACAGGGCTAATTAGCACTTTGCCACTAGTACATAGGAACAATATATGCAGAAACTAAACAGCTTGATAAATAGGTCCCATAGTAACTACACAATATAATGCAGTCTACTCACTTAAATTTTTCTGTACGATTGGCATACCAGTGACCTAACAGCAGCAATACAAGTACTGGGGTAGGAGGTACTCTAGCCTCCTGATGGCAGTCACCACTACAGTATGCTTCTAAAACACTTCCTGTATGGTCTGTTTGTCACTATGCGCTTCTTCAGTGGCAGTGATTAGTATTGGGTGAGGTACAAAGCATGTTGGGAACATTTCCGGTGAGCATGGTTAGGCCAATCGCAATAAATTAAAATCCGTTTGGAAAAAAAAAACACATACAGCTTAGGGCCTGATTCAGATGTGTACACAGTACACTCAATAGCTGCAATATATGGACGCAGCTGCTGTGTATAAATATGCTAATGCTGTATAAGGAATCTTGTGTAAATAGACGACTCCTGCGAGCTTCTGTGATCTGTTGCTGTGTCTGCAACACACCTGTGAAAACATTGGCCATCTGAGTAATCCTCAGGTTATGTAGGATGATTGTGTTTTCACTCTGCTGGGGCCAGTGACGATATGTTGTAAGACGCAACCATTGGCATCGACATGCCTTGAGAGCGAGGCCGATGTCTCCATTTTCAAGAACGCTGGCCATCACCCCGCTTCCCTGCCCCTAAACAGAAAATTACCAGCAGTCACCTAAATGGTAAATAATCTATGCAGCAAATTGCTAATATTCACCTATGCTGTAAATTACTTGTCACGCTTGCCACTGGAGTATTGAAAGCTGAGCTCTGAGGTTGTGGGGCAAATCGGAGGTGAGGGGCCTGAATGTATGATCTCCTCATCCACAGGAATTGGACGTTGATGAGACCTGATTTATATTGCGGAGTCTAACCTGCTGGAAGGTGTTCTCCAGTGACCCCTACCAATCGGTATATGGGTTTTAGCTGCACCCAGCAGGCAGGTCGCGTTCCTTTAATCAGGTATCCAAAAATAGTGGGAATGGAGACTCACACAGACTATGGCCCAAGGAATATGCCTCAAAAGAGGCACTATAAAGGCGAAAGATGGTAATGGATGTACCCACAGGTTTGAGATGTTTAGCACTCTGTTGCACTCTATTATCCACACTGGTAGCAGCGCTCTGACATACAGTTGTACTGAGAGAGGGCACCTGGCATGGTATTCTGGCAGAGGTGTTAGGATGCACAGTTGCACCGAGAGATGGCACTTGTAGATGTACACAGGCGGAGATGTTATGATGCACTGTTACACCGAGAAGTGGCACGGAGTTGCACACAGGCAGAGGTGATATGACACACTGTTGCACTGAGAAGCGGTACGGAGTTGCACACAGGCAGAGGTGGTATAATGCACTGTTGTACAGAGAAGTGGCACTTGCGAGGACTCGAGATTAGTTACAAGGGAACCTGGAATGAGAACATGACTAGTATGCACTAGAAATGACAAATGTTGTTCAGGCAACTTCCTGGTGTTCTGGGGCCGACTATCAACTGAGGGTTGCAGTTGATAGGAGGACAGCGTCAGTTGACCCAGACCATACTACCATTGGTTGGAGGCACTGTCACATGAGAAGGACTGTCATGGCGGAACCCATGACGGGAACCACAATACCCAAGACACAGGGCCGCCCATGGAAGTCCACCAGCGCCTAAGGCAGAATCCTCAGTGAATTACCCGCCACCGCAATTGACGTCTGACCACACAAGAAGTCAGGGGAAGCCAACGTAGAGGTGAGCAATGGCCGATCCTAGGCTGCACCCTGACATTACTACTATTCACTTATACTGCAGACAAATACACCCTATTGCAAACCACATACCATAGAGAAGTATTTATAATTGTAAACCATATTTCATTGAGAAATACCTGCAGTTTGAAGTACCATTTAGTCAAGAGATTAGCCGTCGTAACTAGCTACCTTACATGGATACCTATCTACAGCCATATATTGCACAAGCAACCTGTCTGAACAGGGGACTCTGGATTTCCCTGGTGAGGTCTAGGTACCTGCTCAATAACAACTCAGGAGGTTTGGAGTAGTGAGAGACAGATATAACACTTCCTCATAGGTGTGCAAGGTAACAGGTGTAAGTGGCAGGACAGTACTATAGAGAGCAGGGCACTGGAGTAAGCCTCTGGGACATGTACTGGATGGTAGAACAACTGGAGTGGGACCAGACTATAGTAACAGGAGTGGGAGCGATGTTGGACTAGGCACCTGGAACTGGAATCGAACTGTACTTAGCAACTGGAGTCAGAGTGGGACCGGACTTAGCAACTGGAGCCGAAGTGGAATCAGATTTAGCAACTGGAGCTGGAGTGTGACTGGACTTAGCAACTGCAGCCGAATTGGGACTGGGCTTTAGCATCTGAAGTCAGAGTGGAATCGACTTAACAACTGGAGCTGGATTGGGAACAGACTTAAGCAACTGGAGCTGGAGTGGAATCACTGCTGGAGTAGGCAAGGAGACTATAGATAACAAGCCAGGGAGCTGGAGCCTCGGACGTCTAACAGCAACAAAACTCAAGCACTGAGAGCCTGATTCAGACCCGCTTGCTATATGCATTCGCACGGAGCCAAAGTATGCAAATCCCGCAATCGCAAGGCATTAGCATGCCCACTATGTCTTGGCGAGCGATCGCGGTGTGTATTTAGATGCCCACCAGCTTATCTTAAGACGCCCACTTTCCCACGTAATCTCCAGGAAGTGTATGCAACAATCTGTAACATCGAGTAACATCAGAGCCATACGCAGCACTTGTGGCAGACCATACCCTACCGCAAGCACTGCGAGTGCTTCAGTGTGTACAGTAATTCAGCCATATCACGTGTATTATGACACTGCATCTTAATTGTGCACACTCCTGAAATGGCATTAAGATGCTCAGACACGCCTGCGTTCGCACCACCATACCCCCGTTTTCATCGACCATCCG
Source organism: Taudactylus pleione (assembly GCA_031769625.1). Lineage (NCBI taxonomy): Eukaryota > Metazoa > Chordata > Amphibia > Anura > Myobatrachidae > Taudactylus > Taudactylus pleione. Next base: position 5,269,098 of record JAUIMM010000077.1, on the reverse strand, counting down.
CTGTCACCACCCATAAACGACTTGTCCTGTCACTCATTCTAGCGAGCTGGCTATGTGCAGCGAGTGAACACTTCCCGGTCGCATGGACTAGTTCATGCACGTGCACTGCGACTTGTACGCATGCGCACATTGCAAATATTGGCAGGCTACGTGCGAACGCAGCCTAGCGAGCGGGTCTGAATCAGGTCCTGAGCTCAGTAAAAGAACTTTATACCCTGTCTGGAGCCGGTGGAATCGCTGATGGAGCTCCGGACCCCTGAGAACACGTCAGCAGCACACTCTGGGACCCTCCAGGCTGGGACCGCCCCCCCAGGACACAGCAGAACGACCCGAAGGTAAGGACAATTCCTGACACAACCCCTTCAATTACCTGTAAGTAACATATTCCACAGACACCATCAATAACCTTCTATATGCTGCACATACTCTGTACTGTATGTCATATGATACCACTCATTGCCAAACATATATTGCACAGATTCATATACACATTTGTCTTTCATCCACTTGTTCTATTTATATTGTATACCCCCCAAGTGACAAACATCAGTCCTAATAATATGCCCAGTTTCGTATTCTACACAAGCTACCCCCTAACGCTCCCCCTAAAGCCCAACCCTAACCTTCCCCTCCCATAGTCTAAACCTAACCCTCCCCTGCACAGCCTAACCCTAACCCTCCCCTGCCACAGTCTAACCCTAACCCTCCAGTCCACACATAATGCAGACATTTCACATGTACACAATGTGAACATGTAAACATTCTGCGGATATTGACATGTTCAAAGTCATCATTTCAACAACGTTGACACCATAACTGTCAACATTGTGTTGTCGACATTATGACTACATCCCTCCCAATAGCATCTCAGAATCTTAACAGTTAATAGTTTCACTTTAAGTTCTCCAGCCGCTTACCCAATACAATAGCAAAGTATAAATCTAAAAATTATTGTTCTCTCTGTCGGATAAAGATACTTCCCACCGATCTGATGTCAGCCCAAATGAAGCAGAGGTATGCAGATAAATGGAAGCCCATCTATGATGATACGGGAGTTAAGCTCTGGTGTAAACACAGTGGACCTCCTGGGGCAGACAAGAAATGAGTCTGCTGAAGCTTCCACCTACACTTTTCCTTTTTAGAAGTTTTGATAAATTTACCCCTAGCTGTTATAGTATCATTCAGAGCTATGCGTGAGGTCTCATTAGTCCTGAATGATCCTAGAAGCCACATAAAGGTATTCCAGGAAGTACCGCTGATGAAATAACACAGGCACATAAGCTTTAGGTTTCCTAGGTCTGGATAATTGCAGAGTGATGCAGTTACACCAGACGCGTCAGAAATTTGTGTCTTCAAGTCAAGGATGTTTATGATTATAGAACTGATGTAAGGAAAGTAAGTATATTTAGCAATTCATCACTTTTTATGAAATATGCCTTTTTTAGTAAGTTTTAGTAGGGATGTAATAATGGTCAGATTTATGTGCACTTTTCAAACTGCCTCACATCAGATGTGGTTTTCTAACCCCAATTTAGCCTGAACGGAATAGTAACACCAGATGTAAATAATCTGTTTTTATACCCTCCATTTTCTAGAAGCTTTAGGCTGAGGGGGACTCAAAAAATATTGTCTGGCCCCATACTTAAGGGGTTACAGCCCAATGATGAGTAGTACTGGGTCCCTCTTCGTACCCCTGACCAGTTGTATTGCCTTTATCCGGGTAATATTGTCTTAATATAATGCAAGCTTTTGTGGCACTACAAGTACCAGCAAGCACTGACAGGCCTTCTTGCATGCTGATTTTCCTCAGTACTATATACATAAATAATGTATAAATATAAATCAATGTTATATTAATAAATAATGAATACTTCTGGAGCTAAATAAACAATTTCAGTCTGTATTAAATAAATAAATATTGAAATAAATAATGACATTAGAATTTATAATTATTGCTTGGCACCAGTGGTGTATCTATCATGGGTCAGGGGGGCCCCTGAATTGTAAACCCTGCACCCAGGACCAACCATGATGCCTCCCAAGTGGTGAGTCCGCTCCCTATGCTCCTTGTGCGGCACCATAGTAATGTATTCAGAAAGATGGCACCACACAGGAGCTGGCAAAGACTCTGGTACATTTTGACTTTTAGTAAATTGCATGGTTTAAAAAGCACATACAAACCTGTGGATGCATCAAACTGTGCGGTAGTAAATCTGCACTATAATATTTTGGTATTTTTTTTCATAATAGCTCAATATAGACAAATATGGAGACAAATACTGTAATTATAATGTACATATTTCCTAGTAATACTTCTCACAGGTTTAGTAACTTATAAAAAGACCAGTTGTGTATAAAATTCTTTTGTACACATAACTATTTCCATTTTTTTTTTCTTATTACATGTTTACAAGTGATCAAACCGAAAATACATTAATATCAACTCTGCTGTATCCATGTCTGGCTTTGTAGCCTCGAGCACCACAACAATCTGCTCCACTAACAGTGTTACTGGAAATTAAAATGACATTTAATTGATTATTACAATTTCAGAACTCTGTTTACTAAAATGTGAATGGATTAAGTGTATATATGCTCAATTTACTCTCTACTACTTGCTACTTAGACATTTCCTGGAGAGCAGGACATTTACTAAACCAAGTACATTAATTGGTGTCATTTTTTTCACATATTGTGCAATTATATGTATAATAAATAACTTACAGTAATAGCTTTTTTATTGCAAAATATGAAGGAATTGTTCCATAAGACAGCTTGGGCTTGTGCATGAAAGCCAATTTAGTTATTATTTGAGTTCAAAGGTAAAGACTAGGTAAATGCAGACTTGCCTACTTTCCGGGGAGTGGCGGGAGGCTCCCAATTTTTCGGGGAACCCCATCACCCCCGGAATGTAGACAGATCTCCTGCATCTAGTAAAGTGGGCAGGATGGGGAGATTTTACAAGAAATATGTGGGTCTGTAGGGAGGGGGCGTGGCATAATGACGCAAATTGCATCATTTAGCCTCTCCCCCTCCTCACGGACCTGCAAATCGCGGAGATTACTGTAAAGGGGGTGGAGTCTAATGATGGCTATAGCCTGGTTCTGCCCCCGATGCTGAGACCAGCAGGTCCTCTCCGGCTGCTCCCAGAAAGGATTACTTTAAAGTAGGGATGTGCAGGCTCGGTTCTACTCGGTTCCGTTCGGTTCTTTTTACCGAATCTTATTGGCTATCCAAAACTCGTGACAGCTGAAACCCAATAAGATCCGGTAAAAAGAACCGAACGGAACCGAGTAGAACCGAGCCTGCACATCCCTACTTTAAAGTTGGTAAGTATGTAAATGAAGTCAACTATACTACAATAATAAATAGGTAATCGGAGACTTATTATAAAATAAAGGATTTAAAAATAATCATTATATGAGAAAATATAAATACATAAGGGGAGATGTATCAACGTTTGGAGAGAGATAAAGTGGAGAGAGATAAATTACTAACCAATCAGCTTGTAACTGTCACTTTACAGGATGTATTTGAAAAATTGTATGAATCAGTATCCATAGTGCCTATTGCCATGCTGCTTTTTTCTAAAAGTTATGTGGTCTGACATCATGGATTAAAGTTGGCAAGGAATGCCAACTTTATGATCAATTAAAAAAAAACTTTTGCAAGATTGCTTGGCCTTTATACCGGCTTGCCTACCCTCCCGATTTGGCCGGGAGCCTCCCGATTATCGGGTGCTGCTCCCAACCCCCGGGAAGGCAGGCAAGCCACCCCCAAGCCGCCATCCCTCCCTACCCCCCCGCAGAGTTACTAACAAAACCCCCGCAGCTCTGAATCGCGTCATCGTGGCCCCGCCCCCCGCTTTACAATGCCGTTTACTCCGGCATTGTGAAGAGGGGGCGGAGCCGCAATGATGCGATTTCGTGGCCACGCCCCCGGTCCACACTGGCCATGCCCCCTTAACAACATTAACATTGGCCACGCCCCCCGCTGTAAGCTGACATTCAGCCCCCTCCCGGAAGGAGGGAGCTGAATGTTGGCAAGTATGCCTTTATATTCTCTGTTTATCCTGTATGGGACAAAAATACTGCACCTATTTTTCACTATGCATAAACATTTTCACATGGAGCACTTGCTAATACTGTAGCTAATATTTATCAATCCTGAATTTTAAACAATTACAGGTTAACATCAAGTATACATCACTCCTTCCGAAGAAGAATTAAAGCATTGTTTAATTCAAATACATTTTATTTCCTATTAACTGATACAAAATAAATGTGGAGTTTGTGTGTTCTGACAGGGGACACAATGGAGTTCATTTACAAAGCACAAAATGTATTCTGGACAATAGAACTAACCAACTTTTGATCCACTGTGCTCCTCAGTTTTTTGCCTAGATTCCAGCTGAGGCACATGGGTTTACAGAGCAAGGTGGCAAACACTTGCAGTAGAGCAACATTTGGCACAAGCAAAAGGACATAACTGGAGTTAGACAGAATACAGAGCTTCCTAGTAAAGTAGAATATAAGCACAAGGGTGCATTTAGTTTTGCAGAGCTTGCAGAACGCAATTTCAAAGTAAGATAAAGGGATGCAATGGGCACTTTTAAGGCATGTTCCTCACTGCCCAGTGCAGCAATAGGTAATTTCCACTCTAAAAATGAAATTTGAGTTTTGCAGCATCTCAGAGCTGCCAGTATTTTGGTCTTATTCTATATTATAATGAGAAGAAGCATTCTTAATGCACACACAAAGCATCAATGTTTTCCAATGAGATTCACCTGCATGGTCAACCCAGTGCATAACAATGCATTCATAATTTTGTTTGACCTACTTAATTATAATAAATGTCCCTGGTTTCTCATAAAATATTGGCGGATTACATCCATAGCCGGTGGGCATCTCAGTAGGAGCCCATTGACTACTGCTTTAGCATAAGGATGCAGTCACAGCGGCATAAAAAACATGTAAAAGGATGCAGCCACTGCTGCATTAGTGTGAACCTCTGAATCAGGTTCACTATTTTTAAGTGCCCCTCTCTGCTCATGTCCAACATGGAGGTGCAAATAAGTCCCTTTAAATGTATAGAACCCGAGCTGCTGCAAAATTGATGTCCTCTTGTGGAGTAGTTATGGCCAGGAGACTCTCTGCACAGCAAGGGTGTAACGGCTCCACTCTAATGTCAATCATCTCGCTGCTACATCGGAAATCATGCTACTGCTATGCTTGCCAGAATTTAGCATATTGGTGCAACTGATCTTCCACAATGGCTACCACCTTGTTCTGCATACCTATACAGTTTGGTGTAAAACTACAGTAGGTGCACTTGAGCAAATCGAGGCATGTGGCAGGACCAAACTTGATTTTACACCACTCAGCTTGCATTGTTCATCATGAAAGATGTTTTTTTTTTCATTTGTTTAGTAATTCACTATGATCAAATGTAGTGGATTTTACGTAGGGGCTGCAGGGTTGCGCTCCCCAGTAAAATCAGCCACCCACAGAGACTGCCTAGCATTAGCAGTGAGTACCAGGGAGAGGTATTTTCTCCCTCTGGGACTGTCAGTCCAGACTGTGATAGCAGAGAGAGTGCTTACAATGTGAAACCACTCCCATGCTATTACGCAGGGCCGGTGCAAGGGGTCTGGGCGCCCTGTGCAAAATTTCCTCCACCACCCCTGCTCCCTCCAATTCATACTATGCCACACATTAGTGTCGCCAATTTATAATATGTCACACAGCAGTGTCCCAAATTCACAATATATGCCCAACTAATATACCACACAGGAGAGCCCAAAAATCATACTGTGCCTCATAACACTGCCACAAATGTATTATTTGCCACACAGCTGTATCCCCAATTCATAATTATGCTACACATTAATGCCTCCAATACATAATATGCCACACATTTGTGCCCCCAACACATATACCACACAGCTGTGCATCAAATATATTGTATGCCACATAGCCATGAATTATGTTACACAATGCCCCTAATATATCTGCCACACATGTGCCCCAAACTATTTATATGCCATACAATTGTGCCCCAATACATTATGCCACACATCCATGCCCCAATATATAATTATGCCACACATCCATGCCCCAATATATGTCAGCACCCATTAACCCCCCCATGCACACACACATACTGTATACTGTACACCTCACCCTGCCAGCACTCATTAAACCCACACACACATACACTAACCCTGTCAGCACTCAGTAAAACCACCCCCACCCCCACACACACTAAGTCTGTCTGCACTCATTAACACACACACAAGCCCCCCCCACTACCTACACACACTTGCATCTGCCTTGGTCATCAGTAGTCCTAGCCAGGACTGAAAGAGACATCCTTCAGGGTATTTTGTGGACTCAGCAGAGCTCTGAAGTGGCCGGAGCCCCTAGGTAGCCACCTAAAGCTGCCTAATGGTAGCACCGAGCCTGCTATTACAGCAGCCCCTACCAGCTTATTGGGGCTGCAGCCAATGCTATTCCAAGAAGCCAGCCAGTTTGCTAATTTATGCACATGTGTGGGCTTGCATTCCTACTCATGTGCACAATTAGAGACCCCAGGCCAGACAGGAAAGGAGCCGCCACTGATTAAATGTGTTTATCATTAGAAGGAAACTTCTCTTATATAATAGGTTTTAAAGTCAAGGTGTGGTCATTCTTTAAATATTTAAGAGCTCTCTTTATAATGTCTAAGATTTGTTAAATAAATAGAGTGATTTTTATTTAAACCACTTACCAATTCCTGCAAATATTCTTTCTATAAACACTCTTAACAACAGGATTAAAGATGATAAGAGGATTAGTCTTGGATTTCTTATGATATTTTTTTCAGTATGTAGATATCTGCTGGGTTATCTCCATAGAAACGTTTTCATCTCAATTCCTGCAAAGACCTCTGACTTGTACAATGTCAATGGACGTTTTTAGAATAAACATAAAGAATTTCTGTACAAGTGATAATTGATTCGCTGATAATTTTTTTAGCTGATTCAAAGTTGGGAGCAAAGTACAAAAGAGCAAGTAACTTTGCACCTTGGCAAAACCATGTTGCACTGCAGGGCGAGGGGGGGGGTAGGAGTTAAATATGCAGAGAGATTTAGATTTGGGTTGGGCGTGTTCACATTCAAATCTAAACTGTGGTTTAAAATAAAGCTGTCCAGTATTTGTGAGCTACATGCAAAAGTATTTAACCCGCAAGCAAAAAAGAAAAAAGTATTTGTGCCCCTTGTATTGCAACATGGTTTGTCCAGGTGTAAACTTACCTGCTTTGATCCCAACTCAGGAGCTAATTCTGAGTTGCACGCAAATTGGCTGTACGTGGGGGGAGCTGTAGAAGTCTCATTTACTACTTTATGCTAATGCAAGAATCCATAGGGCTAATGCAGGGATTTGTGCGTTTGCAAGCATGCCGCCCACTGATTCAATGCCAACTGCCGCAACCGAACCAGCTCCATTCAAAGTGCAAGACATTGACAGAAACAGGCTTCTCTTCCCTATATGCATGACTCAGAATCACATAGAGCTTTTGAAACATGCCCACTACCCTCTCATCAACTCCTATGACACTCCTACAAGTCAGGGCAGTCCAGTATGCTTGCATTGTTGCCACCCAGTTGCCTCTCCAAAAAGCCTAATTTCATGGAAAAACAGATACAACTGAATATGATGGACATATGCAGAAATGCATCTCAGTATGTGCTGTTTGCAAAATCTCACCATTCATGCCTATGCACAGATATCTGTCTGACCCAGAATCAGCCCCAGATAGTGCTGTAAAGGTCACCCTGTACATTAGTCAGAAATATGAACAGACAAGCTACTTTATTCCCCCCTTGCATTGCAATGTGGTTTGTTCCAGATACACAGCCACTAGCTTTTTGCTTTTGTACCCACCTCAGAATTATGAACTTAATTTCTATAACCATATTCAAACTCAAGAAAATGTTCAATCTTATACTAGCACTAAGCAATTATATAGTGTTAATTCTGCCGTTACAAGGTATGCACATGTTTGCATTGTTTATAATACTTTATAGACCAATATATTACATTAGATGAATTTGAAACAACAATTATAATACATTATGATGTATTTTAAACAACAAATATACTACTGTACATTACAATGAATTTGATACAACAAATATACTACATTACAATGCATTGAATACAACAAGTATACAATTTTACAATGAATTTGATACATCAAATATACTACATTATAATGCATTTGATACAACAAATATACAACATTACAATGAATTTGAAACCGAAAATAAAAATGAAATGGTTCTTGGTTTTTGTAGATGATTGAAGTCCGTGCATTTGTATGTTGGCCATTAGCTTGTCTGGGGAGCATTGTCAGGACCTGCACCTGTCTTTGTTTGATTTGATCTGTACTTTTTTGTTCTCCTACTTTTCTGTCTTCCTGCATCTATGTGATTTATGTTATTGTGTAGATGTACTTGAATAACTCTCATAATCAATAGACACCTAATTCATAATTGGGCCAGGTATAAACGGAAAGATTTAAATAACCTAGTTAAACATGTTGTAATGTTGCCTTTCTTCTGCTTCAAAGATGACACATTAATTGATCAAATAGACATCTGTCTTATAATTATTCTTGTTTGCACTTCTGTTTTTGTTTTTGTTATTTGCATTTGAAGGGATACTAAATTGTTATATGTCTGTTCAATGGATAATAATGTCCAATTTATGCTATAGTTATTGGCAATTGTTTGTTATTTTGACATAAAATTGTATAACTTCAATCTAAGGCTGGTTGTTTATAAACTCTTAAATTATACTTTGGCTTCTTTCCAAAATGTAGATAGAAGTTTTATTTAATTAATAACTCTAGTTTCCTCTACATTTATAGCTTATCATTTATGAGATACTTTTGAAGTAGTGACCAATTTGGTGCCTCGGTAGTGTCCTCCTCTTTCCATAAAATAACCTCCACTTGCGTAACTCTGTATACTGTATGGGTCATTGGTTAAAAGCATTAGCTCTAAAACAAATTATGTTAAATAAAACCCAATAATAAATAGCTAACTTGAGTCCAATTATATACTATGATATGTTTTTAAACAAAAAGTAGCAAACAATAACATATGTGCATTTATTCTGTATAATATGCCAGGAACTATCCCAACTTCCAAAACACACATTATTTATAGCATAGTCTATTTCTCTATTATACTATTTGAAAAGAAAGAAAAAGCAGTACTATAAAACTCCTACAGTGCAAAATAGGTTGAAATAATACACAAGAAAGGTGTCTATAAATGGTGCACTGGAAATTAAAATATAAAATGTATTAAGCAATTGATACACTACTAGAATATTTATGTTATATATGTTTCAAAACATGACAGAAAGTGTATATTGAAGAAAAAAGAATTGTGATAAAATATTTATCAGCTGTGTGCTTTTTTTGTGCCTTCTATTTTCAATTTCTCATATAAGTGCTATGTCTGTAATAGGATAGCTATAACAGATATTACAACAATTCAACCACAAAAACAGTAAAGGGTAAAGCATTTTGATACCTCTGAAAATCTCTGTAGTTGATTTGCTTTCAATATAGTTATCACGCTGAGCTAATTTGGCCAGTATTATTGCTAGGGCATTTGTATAAACTAGGTAGTCGCAAATACTCCATTCATTCTAGTCTGAAAGAATAATTTAAATCAATATATATTTACAGTAAAACACAGCGCTAAACAATAAAGCCTAAAATATCAAGAGATTTGTTAGTGCAAAGACGTCCCTCTCCCTCACTATTGTAAACAAATACAAAATAGAACTACTGCAGGAACTGGTTGGAAATTAATACTATACTATACAGTCTCTATAGTAAATTAAATAACATATTTAAAAAAATAGCACGCACACATACACACGTCACTATAAGTAAATGTAGATTTTTGCTGAATCAGTATATAGTAGACACTCAAAATTTGAAACTCAAATCCCGGAAATTGGGAGAGAGAGATCATTTTTCTCAAATTTCAAATGTAGTGGTATATTCAATTGGTACAGTCAGCAGTCACTCTATGTGACCTGTCAAGCATATATAAACTGGTATTTGATCTCACCACTCAAATGTAATAAAGCAGACTCTAGAGCTCTCTGCATGTGCGTCTCTCTCTCTCCAATATGGATAAATCAAAGCAGCTATGAGTTCAGTTTTCCCTGTACTTCAAATGTGTGCTCAATAAGTAGATGCAGAATCTCAATGTATATTTCTGTAGTCTGGCAGTATCTTAGATAATTGTGTCAAGGGGAAATTATTGTAACTCCCATTATCTAATAATGATAACCAATGGCTGAATAAGGCCTGTATTTAATTAGCCGCGAAAAGTCGGAATCCGCTAAAAAGTATCGCCGATTGCGACTTTTCGCCAGGCGGAAACTTATCTCCGTATCCAATTGCAAACACTTTTCGCGTACGCGAAAACGCAATGCAATGTAATAGGCGAAAAAGATTCGCCTCTGAATAGATGGAGAAAAAAAGTGCAAAAATGCTATTTTGGGGTGCAAAGGTGGGGAAACCACTCAGCACCCTTGGGACAGCTCCCCAAAGAATAACTGCGTTAAAAAAAAACCCTAAAGAAAAGTGAGGAACACCCCAAAAAAGCAAATTGAAAATGGGGGCAAAAAAGCGCAAAGTGGGGATACAAACTTAAAAAGTAGCAAAATACACCTTTGGTATTTTTTTAATTGCAGGTGCTTGGTTCAGGTGCGTTTTTTTAAACTTTACATTAGCGACTTTAAACCATGCTTGCATCAATTTTCAAGTAAACCAAATTTGACAGGACTACTTATTTACACCAAAAAAAATGCTTAATGCTATTCTTCACCACTTATGCAAAGATGTAAATGAGAAGATATTGACACACCTTAAGTACCCCAAATAGCTTTATTAGGGCTAATCGGGGGCATGTACATTGATCCCCAATGTTAGTGCATCTTTTAGGGGGTGTAAGGCTGATTTGCCCAACTCTGTCGGCACTTTTTAGGCTGTTTTGTATTCGCCGGGTTGTGTTTTCGTGTCTTTTGGAATTGAATAGGTCGATTCGCGGGGGCGCGCGCAATAATATTTCCGCTGCTAAAATACGCAATGTAGGCGAAAAGTCCAGCATGCGAAAAAGTATTGCGGGTGCAAAACTAATTGAATACGGCCCTAAGTCTGAGGGTGCTAAAGTTTCTAGGCTGTTGGAGGAGAGGGTGTAGTCATGTGAGGTAGGTTTAGGGTTCATTGTTTAAATGGTTAGTGAGATACAGTTGTGGTAATGGTAATGTGACCGATGGGAGAGTAGATGGGATTGGCTTAGTTTTTTCTGCATAGTTTGTCTGAAGGAATGTTTAGTCTTTTTTCCACTGTGAGATGTGTTTTGATTACTTGTGTAGTTCTCTCATTCTGTTTTCCCACTGCCTTTATTTTTGTATTGCTCACTGTTGTATACGCTTCTAACTTCTTCCCTGTTTCTATAGTTCTTTTTTCTTTTCCCTCTTCTTGGCCTTTTTTCTCCTTTACTCCAGTATTTTTACTGTTGCTTTATTTTTGCAATTGCTAGTTGTTATCATGTTCGGTCCTATCGGGTCCACTTTCTCTTCACAGCATTTGGTTGAGTTCGCCCACCCGCTGACATCAGCCATGGGTTGGTGGATGAGCTTTGGTGTCTCAGCGTGGCCTTCCTCTCGTAAGGAGGCGATTCCAGGATCATGCAACCTCCATCCAGTGGGTGAGGACAAGTTGCTCATGATCTGTTCCTGTCACTGCACCAGTCCTAGAGTCTGGAGGTCTGCCTATGTGCAGAAGTTTCTCGTCATGGGCTTTTTCCAGCAGTCCATGTTGCTACCTTGTGATCAGCATGCCTATTAGTCTGGCCCAGGTGGGCTTTGGTTCTAGTCATCACCTCTCCCTCTCTATCATTTGGTTTTGTCCAAATCTATGTTAGACACAGCATTGGTGGTAGCAGGGCACGGAATTGCTTGTTGTCAAGATTGGACAGCAGACGACCCTCAAATGAATCTGTAGTTGATAAGTCCACCCATTCACCCAGCAGGAGAGCTGCAGAGAGGTTGTGTGGGTTTTTATATAAGAAGCACAGTGCTACATTATGGTCAATTGAAGAATCTATGATTGTATAAAATAACAATGTATATAAAAAACACATAAATTAATAAAACAAAACAGTTCAAATAACTCTTTGCAGAATAATCATATATCAAAACCAACGTGGAGATATAAGTAATATAGCAATATATAAATTCCTTGCATCTTATTCATGGCATATAATTGAAATCTCTATGCTGTGTCTGAAATCTTATGATGAAGAATTTTTAAAGAAGCAGTATAGACATGTTCTGACATCAAGGTTCAAAGATGTAGAAGTCCATCCCAGTGACCCAGCTCTCACAGAACGATTCAACGCTTTTTTTTATTCAGTAGTGGTTGAGCTGTGAAAGCATAGCTTTCAAATGAGAACATTGTGTTCTGGTGTAACAATTTAGGTTTTCCACATTGCACATTCCAGGTATTGGTAACTATATGGCCTATCATTGCTGTGTTTTCAATGAGCTAGGTTTTAAGCTCTCACACCCGAGGCATGTCCTCTGGACTTGCAGTACCTTGTCAACCTGTCTTCCTCTATGAAACCTGATTCACTGTTACTATCCTGGAGCTTTTTAACAGCTTTTTTACACACTCCCTTTGTTTGCACTGATTCTTTTCCTACCCTTTTGTAATCTTATGCTGGCCATACACCTGCACGATTTCGACGAGTCTTACGATGAATCGTGTAGAAATTGTGTATTTTTGGAGTAGGATACGATCCGATGTGTGCTCCTGCAGCTCCTAAAATGGATCGTATGATCAGATGTGCAGCCCATATTATCCATCGTATCGTGTGCAGATCGTACCATTTATTGTGTGCATGCGATGCATCATGCGTCCATTCATGTAAATTCAATTACTTTTCCCTGATGAGCGCGTGAGGCACATAAACGATCGAACAACAGATAGTGTACAATGGAAAACAACAAATCGTGCTGCCAGGACTGCCAGGGAGCTCCCGGGAATCGTATGTGAATCTGATCTTATGCTGGTCGTGCAGGTGTATGCTAGCATAAGCAGAACATCACCCATTGGTGTGGAATCTTATGGTTCTACTGGGCATCCAGTGACTTATGTATATGGGGGTGCATAGTTTAGATTGGAATGGGGTGTTGGATTGTTATTTAGTGTGGCTGCTCACTGTGGGTTTATTCTCAAGCTTCTAGGGGGTAAAGACCTGGGCAGAGTTTTTGCTGTTAACCTTTTCATTAAGGATAAGGTCTTGGTTCATTAGAGTTCTATGTACATTTTCTTGGTGTATATTGTCCAACAAAAGTTTGGAGGTCTTCCTATGGTTCGTGTTTCAGCATGGTGAGAATCCACTTATTTGTTTTGATTATGTATATCTATTTAAATCCAATGGTGTAACATTTTAGTGACGCCTGCATTAGGAGTGGCTGTTATGATCCGTGACAGTGGGTCATCTTATTGGCTGGTCCTGGCCATATTAGGTGACTGAGATGCTGCTGGATTCCAGTTCCGGCTGTTGCAAGCAGCTGTCTGTGTCTGGGCAGCTCATAGCTGCATTTCTTTCTGTCAGTCTGTGTGCAGCTCATAGCTCCAAACCATTCAGTCGTTAGGGAGGCTCTCTGCAGGGAGTGCTCACATTGGTCCCTGCTTTTGTTAAATTACAGCTAGCCCTACACTTCCTGCCAGTGATATTGGCTGACTTCTGGAGTACAAGTTTGCCTAGTACTCAGAAATCCGTGTTTTAGCTGGTCCTTACCTTATTCTGCAGTTCCTGCGATCTTACTCATTGTTACCTGTTTCCTGAACCAGCTTTCCTAGCTTGAGGTCGCCCTGGTGTCATCTGCTGTGTTTCCACCTGCAGCTGCGGCTTTTCCATCCTCAGCCCACGGCTTTACCACGCCTAAGCCTTTGTTTCTGCTGTATAAGCCAGTGGCTAATCCACATTATAGTGCTTTATTCTGTTGTTCCACAGTCTGCGGCATAGGCCGCATCACTATCCATGGACCAGTCACTCCAGCCCGCGGTCTAAGGGCCTGTTCCAGCAAGGATCACATTTGCTAATGCACACGCAATTGGGCGATTGTTGCGTATGCAGCGGCTACACAGGCCCATTGCATAGTGATTGACAGGAAGTGCCGTTTGTAGGTGGTGACGGGGGAGGGGTGCTCGGCGAAACGCAGGCTTGCCAGTGCATTTGATTGCCGTTGCAGGGGCATGAATAAATTAGCCACTGTGATGCCGTACGCAGCCTGAGGCCTCATAGCGCGCAATGAAGTTAGTAATTTCTGAGTAAGGTCAGAGCTTCTGCAAGTGTGCATGAGGCTGCGATGGCACACAATTGTACCAATGGTTTCACAGACTGACTAAACATTACGGATGTGTGTAGGGTAAAGTGGATGTCATTATGTTGTGCTGCGACAGCATAGCGATCGCAATAGATTAGCATGTTGTCACAGTTGGACTGCATGCGTAATCACTATTGCATTCACAGTTGTGATCCATAATGAATCAGGCCCTAAACCGCATCAGCAACCGCCTCACTGTCATACCTCAGCCGGTGGCATAGCCACACCTCAGACCTTAGCCTGTAACTTCATCCAGTCGCCCATCCACATTATTGTGCTTAGTCCAGTTGTTCGACAGTCTGCGGCATAGGCAACATCACCATCCACGGACCTGTCACTCAAGCCACGGCATAACTGCATCATAATTTTCGGTCCAGTCATTCTGCAGCCTGTGGCCTGGTCATTCCAGACCATGATCCAACCGCTCCACAGCCCATGGTTTAGCCACACAGGAAGACCTTGCATTACCACACTCCCAGTCACTCCTGCACCATAGCTAGCGACTGTTCACCCAGTGTTTAGCCGCTTCATGCCTGGTGACCCAGATGCACCATAGTCCCTAGACACACCTGAGACCATCACCACTTGCCACTGCTAGTGTACCTTTTTCATCGTTCCTCTGCTAGTTACATTCTGCCTGCAGCTTCACTCCAGTTAGTTCTTACAGTGGTTGTACTATAGTTGGACTGCCACTTCTCAGCCTTACCATGTCTCCATTCAGCAGTCCTGCGGTCTCTTGTCAGTTGTGTAAGCTTTTACTGCTCTAGGCTTAAGTCCAGACAGCCACCTAAGTACCGGTGTGAACATCTATCACTAAGGGAACAGCAGTTAGCTGTTATTGCAGGAAGATCCTCTCCCTGGCCCTAGAGGTCTTACACAACTGTGCAGGATTCTCTAACAGTGGCGAGATGTGGTCCATTTTAACCCTGGCTGTGACAGGAAAGCATTGCTCCTCAGTTGCTAATGGGTGCTTGGCACCCATCCTTCTCATGGGGCAAGTTGTATGTCCATTTGTTATTGACATTATTGGTTATGGTTGGGAGCAGCAGTGCTTTCATGGCCACCAATGTGTTATATATTTAAATTAGTGAATGTTTTATTATCCTTTTGGGGGAAAAGTGTTTGGGTTTTACATTGTTTGCATGCTCAGCAGATGGGGGGCTTATAAGTCCACAGCTATGCACGTGTTACATGTTTCAATATGATTAATTTCCATAAACTATTGATCACATTATTTATTTGATATATAACTGGGGGTCATGTTCCTTTAACAGTTCAGTTTTCAAGATCTCCTAGCTGATGGGTGCATTCATTACTAACTGATGAATTTAAAAGATCCATAGGGGGTGCATTCAGTTATTAACTGACACAGTTAAAAGATCTGCAGGCTATCTGGAAAACATGGACCATTAGGAGTCCTTGAGGGCTGAACCTAGGATATATAAGAATAACAATTGGCATTGCAATCTTTAAAAAATAATAGCTGTTAAAAAATAATATAAGAATATTAGGAAATGACTGGGGAAGCAGAATCAGAATAATTAAGTTAATGTGTGGTGCAAATGTCTATATATCATGCAAGCATTGGGCAGTTGCTGATTAGTTTTAAATTATTATTGTTTATCATAATATATATATATATATATATATATTTATATATTTATATATATATATTATATATATATATATATATACACACATATATATATAAAACGTAGGATCAAGGCGGCACTCAGAGACTGGTTAACCGGTGAAAAAGGTTCAGTGTACATTTCTCATTCTCAACATTTCGGGGTACGAAACAAGTGCAATACAGTGTGAACATTTAAACAGGCTTACCGTCATAAAACCCGCACGGTCACCGCGGCCACACCAGACACCCTTCCGGAATGCATACTTTCGGGAACGGCAACTCTGAAAAACTGGACGTTGCGTCACTCTGGGCCGAACTGTGTTCATGGGAACGCTGTGAACACAACCATAAAATGAACAGTATGGCATGGCTGCTGTGACATTGGGGGGTGTATGAAGGTAAGCCTATATAAATGTTCACACTGTATTGCACGTTTATATATTGATGGCGGGGATTCGTATCCCGAAATGTTGAGTATGAGAAATAAACAGTGAACTTTTTTCACCGGTTAACCAGTCTCTGAGTGCTGCCTTGATCATGTGTTGTATGTGTGGAGGCTCACATCCTCCTAAGGAGGGCACCTGAACAAGTATACCCTATGGGCACTGGAGTGCTGGGTTTTGCAGTTTATATATATATATATATTTTATATATATATATATATATATATATTATACTGTAAACATATATATATATACATATATATTTATTTGTAATATGGGGTATAGAAATGAGGTTACAGACAGGCAGGTATTCAGTGTTTAATTAAACCTCAGTATGTGTGTCTTGCTTTTTTCAAACAGGTAAACCTAATTAGACAGCATAAAAACTAGCTGGTGAACACACCAATCAGCATTTTAATATGTATTAAGCACCTTAGTAAAAAACAAAAATAAAAGGAAAGTAACTTTTTCTTTCAATAAACAGACAAAACAGCTTTTGAACAGCAAGTTACAGTGTCCTTAATATAACTGCAGTTTTTCTGGTTCGTCAACCCTACTGATGTATACCGACCATTCTGCCTTGTCAGATTCTTTTAACCATGCCTGAGGCATCTGGTATTTGCGCTGCGACACAGCAGTGCATTTTCCCCGTATGGGCCATCAAATGTAACACAGGGTATAGAAATGAGGGTTCAGACAGGCAGGTATTCGGTAAAGCAGTGCCTTTTAATGGCAGCAGACACTGTACTTTAGCATACATGAGCTTAGGCCTGGAAACACACAGGCATATAACACAAATAAACAACTAAACATAAAAGTCCCAGTACTCCTCGTACTCAGTAGTCAGCACTGGCTTACAGCCACAATCGACCATGCTCTCCCAGCATAGCCCTTGGTCCCTGGCACTACAGACACTTAAACCCTACTATCTGGCCACTAGACAGCATCAGTACAAGGAGCAACAGGCAAATGATAGTTGTAATCTCTTCCTCTGCTGTTCAGTGATGAGTTGCAGCTGGGCCTGTGCAACTGTGAAAACCTTCTCTGCAAAATGCACAGGCTTCACTCCAGCCTCCCTTGGATGGAGCTGATCCCACAGGAATGTAGGCAACTCAAGTGAGAGACAATCCCTCTCACCACAATATATACTATATATATAATATATATATATATATATGTGGTTCAATAAGTAAGGTAACAAAAGCTTTCACTTACGTAATGTTCTCTATTTCATTCTATTTTCCCACCAGACCAGAGTAGGTAGACCACTGCTTCCCCTCATGGCCATTAGACTGCACCTCATTATCATTCATACTGTCCCAACATCAGATGTAAGATGGCAGAGCTAATGGAAACATGGTCAAGCATTCATGTGCGTAGAAATTAAATTATTAACCACAATATTAATGGCATTCATATTTAGGCAGAAATGTATATTCTACTGTACTAGGGAGGGATGTATCAAGTATCGCAATTTTAGATGTGATACTGTACATCCCATCCACTGATTGCCTGCATACCAGTGTTAGTAATGCTGATATGCATATACAATTACAATTAACACTGCAAAGGGCAACTCTTCTGTGATGAGAGGACCTCTGGGTTTATGACCCTGGAGTCTTCTGTGAATGAGTGGCCATATGCTAACACATGCATGAGCATGAGGCACCCAGGGAGGGGAACTACTGGATCCTTTTCTGTGAATATTGTGAAAGTAAACCCATAGGCTTCTAATATGCATCGCTGTCTATAGATGGCATTGCCTATCGGGTACAACCTGCGGAAAGTTTCACTTGCCAGAGCTTTGTACGTATGTAAAATGTGGTCAAACCTCTGAAAATGGCAGCTTTTGGAGATTTTATCGCATTTTAGCTGTAGCACATCCCGCCCACAGTCATGTACATTCAATTAACAATATTTTTCACATTTATATTTTAACTTACGTTAAATATATATTTTTTAAATATGTAAAATTCTGATTACATAGATACCTAACAGAAGTTTATGTAGTTTAAACATACTGTGCCCAAACTAGGGGCCTGCGAGTGGTGCCACTGCACAAGTAGCGGTGCCTAGAGGTGGCACCTGTATTTGGCTGGAACAGAAGCCTGCAACCTGGATATTCATTCAGTTTTTACAATGGAATCAGAAAATATTAAATAAATTCCCACATCCTTATATAATTAGCACATTATCCATTATAATAATGCTAATTTAGTTTAATGGACCCACCATATGTCAGGTCAACTCAGTCTCTGCCACCGCTCAGCCCAACCTCTCTGGTTAGCCCCACCCACCCTCTGCGGTCCTCCTTCTCCACCTGTTGTGGCTTCGACCCTCCGTCTGGCCACCCCTCGCCCTTCCCCCATTGTGGCTCCTCCCCATTACTCCTTTAACTCCCATACTTGCTCAAGCAGCCGGGCCTCTTCTCATAAAGCTGTCCCATCTACCTTGCACAGTGTGAGCTGCTGAGGCACGCAACCAGGCTTCCACTGCACGCAAATTAGGAAATAGGAAAGCCTTAATCAATTATGTAGACTAGCACCCATCCATATAAATATAATTTAGGTCTATATGTATACAGTATATAGAGGTAAGATTATATTAGATTTACATTACAATGTTATTATAATACTTAGTTGATATTTTTTTAATAAGGATTACAAAAAATGAATGTCACCTTACAACTGTAATATATATTAATCAAAAGTATTTAAATACCTTACTAATATATACCTTAAAAATATTACCAACAGAAAAATAATTAAAATATTGTATAAATAATTACATCCAGGCAATTAAAAGAGAAAAAAATTAGCTATATAATTTCATTTATACTATTCTGAATGCATAGTCGATTGTGCTTGTAAATTGCCTCCCTCATGTACAGTCTATAAAACAGATCACTAACTATTGCTGTAGGGAGAAATTGCTCAATACCCAGCATTCTAATATCACATGTATTACTACCATTACTGTGATTTTTCTGTTTATTTAGAGTATTGTGTCTGTGCTCTAAAAATCTTGTTCTAAGTGACTTGAGTAGAGTCATCTATATATTGAATATTACAAGTACGATGTAGTAAATATACATTATTTTGTTTTGTACTGTACTTTATGAATGATTTACTTTTGACTAGAAATGTGTGGGTTTGGTTCCCAGAGAACCGACAACAATCGAATTTTGGAGTTCCGAGTCGAACCGAGTCCCGGTTTGGATCTTACCACGGCTCGGAACTTTGATTTGAAACCGAACTCAGGTTTTGGATTACATGTAAACATGTCAAAATTACATCATTTTAGCTGTTCTTTTTTTTCTTCATTTTTTTAAAACCAAATCAAAACACATGAGGGTGGTTTTGTAAAACCAAAACTAAACCAAAGCACGGAGATGAATCTGGATCCCAAACCAAGATCAAAATATGATATTGGATCATTTTACTCAAAAAAAAAATTAACATATCTAATTATTTTATCTCATTTGTTTGAGTTGGTTCTCTTTATCTTCTTTTAGGACTTGTGTGAAAATCTGAGGTAGTTTTAGGCCAAATGTCAGCAGAAATATAGAAAATTCTGAAGGGTTCACAAACTTTCAAGCACCCCTGTACTATATATACATATTTTACACATAGCCATGGTATCGTTAATATTATATGTCAGTTACTGTTTTTATTCCTATTGGTTGATACACCAAGACCTTGGAGGAGACTTGACAAAATGTTAAGAGAAACTATTTCCACATATCCTAACAGGGCAATGAACTAAGCGAAGAAGAAGGGGATAATGTTAAGGAATGGCTTGCTATCCTACATATACAGTATAATAGAAGACTATTTAATGATGACCAGATTCAACAAGGCAAAATCAAAACATACATACATGCATGTAATACATATGAACTACTAATGTTTAAAACATTACTCTTACTACTAGCAATGTTCATTCATCAAGTACACCAGATGTGCATGTTCAGAAAACCAGAGCAGAATTTAGAAGGGAGGTGGTATTGCATTGCAGCACCCCAAATTTTGCTAAGGTGCCAAATGTTTGAAGACAAGACCCTTATAGAGCAATTCAGAGCCATAACTAGACTTTTTGGTGCCCTGTGCCAGAGAGAGCATTGGCGCCCCCCCCATTTTTTTAAATAGGGACATAATATAGTGCATCTGAAAAAAGACCATGGCCTCATGGGGAAGGGCCAGGGAAGAGATGGCCAGGAGATGCTGGGGAAAATAGAAGAGGGTGCTACAAGTGAGAATGATAATAACCAGGAAAATTTACAGGTCCAAACAGTGCCCCCTGCCCTGCAGTGCCCTGTGCCATTGCACTGGTCACACTACCCTAGTTACGGCCATGTAGAGCATGTTTCTTCTTAGTATTGTTGGATTTACTTACTCTTTTTTTCTATGAAGTCTACCCAACCATCAGTATCTACTGTACATCATACTAATATAAACTCCTAGCAAATGTAGCCTCTTTAAGCCCACTTAAGTATGCTGGTATTCTTTAAAGACTATGAGGCCTATGTATGAATCTTTGCACACAGCACTTGTTAACTATCATCGGTTATTGTAGCTATTTACACCAATACCAGATGAATTACCGGAACTATTTAACAAGAAACATACACTGAGATATCATCTCCAATATGATCCATTACCAGTGAGAGATAATAGAAAAGTGACAGTAATTGCTACCACTTTACTTCCAGGATCTATCCCGGCCTAATAACTGTGATTGCTATACATGACCATAAAAAAATTGCAGAAAGGAAATACGTGAGGAGCATGTTGCCTGCTGTGGAGACAATCCTGTAACCCATAAGTGTTTAGATGGCATTAGTTATTAGAGAAAAGCTATGAGGATGTGTGCTGCAATATGTTTAATACTGAGCATTGGAGATATCTCCAAAATCTCATGCGTTATAGAATTGTTAAATCATAGGGCTACTAGATATTTCCCTAATACTGTGAAAGTTCACATTTTCACTGGAATTAGGGACTAATTGGGTTTGATAAATAGGCTCCTAAAGGCTCTGTGCCTAATTTTCACGCTTTCTTTCATATTTACCTTTACATTGGAGGGCATAAACAGATGAGGAGTCAGGTTAGAGTGAGGGTATGGCCTCATAGTAAGGACATTAATCATTACCATGCACCACAATATTAATAATAAAATAAAATATAGGGGTTAATGTATCAAGCAGTGAAAAGCCTGGAGAAGTGAACCAGTGGAGAAGTTTCCCATAGCAACCATAATATTCTAAATGTTCTATAAAAAAAATAATTACCAGCGAAACAGTGACTTAGGAAAAAAGTATCAGTAAGTACTATGCAACTGTATTTTTGTGTACTAGACAATATGTACTCCAGATTATCATTTTCTATTTCATTTGTCACCATATTGTAGTCATTTGTCCTTGAGGACCCTGAAATACTGTAGGTCTGTAAATGTCAAAACCAGACCATGCAGCTCTCAATACCTTCAAAAGATCTTATTTGATGCTTTCACTAACAACAGTACTGAACAAAGTGAACTACTGACACTGGTCAGGAATATGGTGATTTGACAAGCCAGATATGCATTATATAGCAAGTTCACATGTTCCATTATGTAGCTGCCAAAAAAACATAATAATGCAGTGGAGGTAACTATAAACAAAGAAAGGCTGTCACACTTATCAAGAGCACAGTGACTTTTTATATCTGTTCTCCAACCCTTGAATCTTGTGAACCACCCATCAGCAGAGTAGTAGGAGACCATTAGAAGTACCAAAGGATAGGGAAAGACTACAAATATGTGAATACAGTATGTAGACTTGAGTAATCCATGGAGCAATGCACTCCATTGGATACGTTTCATAGAAAAGCGTGAAAGTGGAGTTAAACTTCTCTCTGTCTATACCACAAAAGTTTAGCTTTAGCTTGACTACAACTCCCATTTTTATTATAGAGCCTCTTTTGAGTAGGAAACCCCATAAAATAGTTTAGTATACTAAATACTAAACAGCAAGCACTTACCACCTGTATACAGCACTATTCAGTATGCAATTAGCATACTGAAAATGCTTTTTATCTGTCCCTCTCTTGGGTGAACTCGGTTGAAAGGAGGGGAAAATTGGTGCATCTACAGGCTTTGAATACACTGTCGAAGCCGGATAATTGGCTGAGACGGGATCGGTTTAAAATTAGATCTGTGCTACGCCATTTTGCGAATGGCAATAAGACGCCATTTTGCGACTGGCCGCCCAGCGCCATTTTAGTGAAACTCGCCATTATAAGTACAAACGGCGATGCTATTATTTAGCGTCGTGTGAATCACACGCAATAGAAAGAAGTTAAAAGTCCTCACCATGTAAATACAGACAGTCACTAAAACATATAAAATGATTATCCCTGCATAACACGTACCATGATGTACTCCACAAAACACATAGTCGCACAGCCCTAACTAGCGTCTTTTCCCTATTCCCCAATACTTACACACTGCACACTTACATAAAAGGTTCCCTAGTATTAAAGTGTAATATTCAAGGTTTATTCAGTAATTATTAATGTTGTGAAATATAGATTATTTGATATCTAAGGTTTAGTACATGGTAAGCAGACCGTGTTTGGTGTTGTACTGACCCACTGTGTCTCAACAGATTTCTGGTATCATCGGTGAGAAGATCGCAACATGCGCAACAAGTTATGGATTATGAAGATGTTAGGTGATAGAAATGTACTATGTATGTAGTATTTCCCTTTAAATTAGCATACCAAGAGCGGGAAAACCAAGAACAAAGCAGCAACGGAAGACCAAGAACTACCCCTAATGACATCATACTAATTGTCCAAGAAACTGTTGAATGCTACTATGACCCTTATCAAAAGCCAATGAGATTGTGTTTGCCTGTTTGCATTTTGTACAGAGTGTATATCAATATCACCATATAATATAGAATATATTAAGACCAATATATAATCAAAAATATATATATTAATGTGAATCAGTTATCCCAGAGCTCAGATAACTGGTTATTCCAGTTCACACATAGAGACCACTTCCTGAGATCCTACACAACACAATAAGGTTATGGAAACAACCTCACAGGTGAGGGGGGAGGAGTATGGTTCACACACTGGGGACATTCTTACAGAGACACGGGCTGGCATTCACACACTGGGAGCAGACACACTAACAATGCAGCTACAAACGTCTGGAACAGATACCAAGTCCTCCAGGAAATATGTCTAAGTATATTGTTGTTAAACTGTACAGTAGTTAGTCTATTTGGGTATCTGTAGCTAGTTGTGTGTTAATCTGTAATGTAGCTTATAAAGATTGTATGTAACAAGTTTGTAGTTAAAGGAATTCATAAGTCTGTGTTAACATACAGTGGATGATATAGTGTGATCTAGCCTGTAAGATTATCATCCACGCTGCAGTGTACAATTGTCTGTTTATACTGGTTGTATTATCAGCATGCAGGAAAGGGATTGATTATGAAGTTTTTATAATATGTGAAACAGAACTATGGTATTTGTAATGATTGGTGCTGGTTGATATAATTGTTTGAGATCCGCTGGTGACCTGTGTTAGGGCCTGGAACCATGTACTTGATTCAATGGAATGGTGAATTACTAGTAGTGTGATCATGGCTATAATACTGACATAGGTTTGGTGTTATTTCAGTGTTATGATAGACTTGTGTACTGTGAGTACTGGTATTTTGGCTACTATATGGTTCTTACTATCTGAATAAGTTTATATAGTATCATGATTGTAATCATAGGCTGGTATCAGTGTTATATCATGGAAGTTTAATTAATAACAGCTTTGAATGGTATAAGTAATAACCATGTGTAAGATAGAGACTGCAGTTTTTGTTAAAGATGGCTACCAGCAAGTGGGTTAGACAATGGCATTACATGTGATACTCCCCTTCCCCCATTGAAACATGTGCTTGATTCATAGAAGTTGTGAATTACTAGTCTTGTGATTATAGTTATAATTCTACCCAGTTTTGTTGTTGTATAGTACAAATAGGTTGTTGTAGTTATTATAATTGTGAGCATTAATGGATATATTATTTACAGAGTTACAACATGTGAGTTTTCTTACTTTCAAAATGGAGTGTATTATGTGAGTTTTCAAAATGGAGCTTGTCTATTATTATTATTATTATTATTATCCTTTATTTATATGGCGCCACAAGTGTTCCGCAGCGCCTTACATAGTACATAGAACTAATAAGTGAACAAGAAACAAGTAACTTACAGTACATTACAGTGCAGGACAAGGACACAACTTATATACATTGCTGAAATAGTGATTAAAGCACTCACAATAAGCTGCCGGGAGTTGGCGGTCCCATGTTAGGTGCCCTAATGGGGAGTAGAGAGTAGAAGAAAATGTAAAGAGAAGCACATGAGGGAAGAGGGCCCTGCTCATGAGAGCTTACATTATAAGGGGAGGGGCAGACAGACAGGCGTGGCACAGAAGGGGAAGATAGGAAGGAAAGAGCATGAGGTGGGTTAGGAGGAGTGCTGGAAGGCCTTGATGAAGTAGTGGGTCTTGAGAGCCCGTTTGAAGATTTGTAGAGAGGTGGAGAGTCTGATAGGGAGAGGGAGAGCATTCCAAAGGTAGGGAGCAGCACGGGCAAAATCTCGGATGCGGGAGTGGGAGGAAGTAATCAGTTGGCAAGAGAGGCGGCATGCATTAGTTGAGCGAAGTGGGCGGGTGGGAGTGTGAAGGGAGAGAAGGTCAGAAATGTATGCGGGAGAGGATTTGGTGAGGGCTTTGTAGGTGAATGTAAGATCCTTGAATTGGCATCTGAAGGGGAAGGGGAGCCAGTGTAGGGCTTGAAGGAGAGGGGAAGCAGATATAGAACGTCTGGAGAGGAAGATGAGCCGAGCAGCAGCATTGAGAACAGATTGTAGTGGAGAGAGGTGAGAGACTGGGAGGCCAGCTAGGAGAAGGTTACAGTAGTCCAATCTGGATATGACCAGTGAGTGGATGAGGGTTTTAGTGGCATCCTGGGTGAGGAAGGGTCTAATCCTGGAGATATTTTTTAGGTGAAAACGGCAGGACTGCGAGATGTGCTGAATGTGCGGTTTAAAGGAGAGGGAGGAGTCTAGGATAACTCCAAGACAGCGCACTTTGGGGCTAGAGGAGATAGTTGTGCCATCAATAGATAATGAAATTGTGGAAAGTGATGTAGTGGAAGAGGGTGGGAAGATGATCAGCTCAGTCTTAGACATGTTAAGTTTAAGAAAGCGCTGGGACATCCACGAAGAGACAGCAGAGAGACAGTTGGAGATACGGGTAAGGAGCTCAGGGGTGAGCTCAGGGGTAGAAAGGTAAATTTGAGTATCATCTGCATAGAGATGATATTGGAGGTCAAAGGAGTTAATGAGTTCACCTAAAGAGGATGCATATAGGGAGAAAAGGAGAGGTCCAAGAACAGAACCTTGGGGAACTCCTACCTTTAGTGGAAGTGGAGGGGAAGAGGAGTCATGAGAGGACACAGCGAAGGAACGATCAGAGAGGTAGGAGGAAAGCCAGGAGAGGGCAGTTTCACATAAACCGAGAGAGTAAAGGATTTGCAGGAGGAGAGGGTGGTCTACAGTGTCAAATGCAGCAGAGAGGTCAAGGAGAATGAGCAGAGAGTAGTGGCCCTTGGATTTGGCAGCAAGGAGGTCGTTGCTGACTTTCGTGAGGGCAGTTTCTGTGGAGTGGAGAGATCGGAAGCCAGATTGAAATGAGTCAAGGAGGGAGTGGGAGGAAAGAAAGGTGGTAAGGCGGTTGTAGACAATACGCTCAAGGAGTTTGGAAGCAAAAGGGAGAAGAGAGATGGGTCGATAGTTTGAAAGCATGTTAGGATCAAGGGTAGGTTTTTTAAGAATGGGGGAGACAAGAGCATGTTTGAATGCAGAAGGGACAGTGCCAGATGATAGGGAAAGATTAAGGAGGTGAGCCAGATGGGAACAGGCAGAAGGAGACAAGTGGGAGAGGAGACGGGAAGGGATAGGGTCAAGAGGGGAGGTGGAAGGAGGGGAGGACTGGATGAGGGCCAAGACTTCCTCTCCAGAAGCAGGGGAGAAGGATGTCAGAGTTGGTGAGACAGAAGGGGAGGGGTGGTAAGGGCAAGGAGGGAGAGGAGTGCTAAGGGTCTGATGGGATATGATGTCCTCACGTATGGAGTCAATTTTAGATGTAAAGTAGGTGGCAAAGTCGAGGGCAGAGAGCGAGGAGGGAAGGCAAGGAGGGGAAGGGCAGAGTAGGGAGTTGAAAGTGGCAAAGAGACGCCGGGGGTTTGAGGACTGGGAGGAGATGAGGTTCTTGAAATATGTTTGTTTGGAGAGAGACAGGGAAGCACTGTAGGAGGAGAGAATAAATTTGAAATGGAGGAAGTCAGCCTTAGAGCGTGACTTTCTCCACTGACGCTCCGCAATTCTTGAACACTTTTGTAGGTATCTGGTGCATTTGGAATGCCAGGGTTGTGGTGTGGATCTGCGAGGGTGAGTGGTTATTGCTGGAGCAACAGAATCAAGAGCAGAAGCAAGGGAGGAATTGTACAGGGAAGTAGCTTGTTCAGGACAGGAGAGAGAAATGATAGGGGAGAGAAGAGAGTCCAGCAGGGAGGAAAAAGCAACAGTGTCAATAGCCTCAATATTACGCTTAGTAATGGTAGCCTTAGGAGTTAGAGGAGGGCAAGGAGAGAGGGATAGGTTAAAAGAGAGAAGGTGATGGTCAGAGAGGGGGAATGGGCAATTGGAGTAATCAGAAATATCACAACGGTGCGTAAAGACCAGGTCAAGTGAGTGCCCACTCACATGGGAGGGTGAGGAGGTCCATTGAGCGAGACCAAATGAAGAGGTGAGGGTAAGGAGTTTAGCTGCAGAGGATTCTGTGGGAATGTCAATAGGAATATTAAAATCACCTAGGATAATGGAGGGAAGATCTGAGGAGAGAAAGTGAGGGAGCCAGGAAGCGAAGTTGTCAAGGAATTTGGAGGGAGAGCCAGGGGGACGGTAAATGACAGCTACTCTGAGGTTTACTGGTTGGAAGAGTCGTATAGCATGAACCTCAAATGTGGGGAATGTAAGGGATGGTTCAGATGGTATTAGCTGGTATGAGTAACTGGTGGATAGAAGGACCCCAACTCCACCACCATGGCGACCCCCAGGCCGGGGGGTGTGGGAGAAGGCAAAGCCCCCAGAGGATAGAGCAGCAGGAGAAGTGGTGTCAGAGGGTGAGATCCAAGTTTCAGTGATGGCTAGGAGATTCAGAGAGTTGGAGATAAAAAGGTCATGGGTGGGGACCAGTTTATTACAGACTGACCTGGCATTCCAGAGGGCACAGGATAGAGAGATAGCATTTGTGGGGGAGATGTGAATGAGATTGTCCGGGTTGCTGTAACGTGGAGGTGAGATTAATTTGGGGGACCGATATGAATAGAGTTTAGTGATGGTGCGGGCACCTGAGCTGGAAAGGGAACCAATAGGAGGTGGGCAGGGAGGGAGATGTGGATGGCAGTGGGGTGAAGTGACAGGGAGAGGAGTGTAGGAGGAGGGTTTGGTGGTGGGGTAGTAGGACAGAGGGGGGGTAGAACAGGAAGAAAGTGGAGTAATGGGTGAGGAGTGAAGAGTAGGCAGACAGAGGAGGGGGGAGAAGGGGAGGAGGAGGTGGAAGAGATAAGGGGGAAAGGATAAAGGTGGAAGCAGGGGGCAGAACAGAGGATTAGGTAGAGACAGAGGGAAGGAGGGAGTTGACGAAAACCTTGTCATGGTGTTTATAAGTAAACAAGAGGAAAGAAATTTGGAAATGTAAATGAGATATGAGTGCAAGAGATTTGTAGGAATGCAAGTAAGAAAACAGTGACGTATCAAAGAACAGTGTATCAATATGTATGCAGATTAATAAGATTGTTATAGGGAGAAATAAAAGTGGGGTTCTAATGTGTGCAGAATGTGAAAAATAACGCAGATTGTAAGCAGACAGAGGATGTGAGGCTAGGCAAGAGAGCTGAGATAAAGGACAGTGTTTCAAAGTTGATAGATGTAAACTGACATGGGGAAAAGTACGATAAGCATTGAATTGTATGCTAGAATCAGAAGGCCAGCATTATTAATAGCATTAGAAGTGTTTTTGCCGTGATTGTACAGGGAGTCCAGTTGTAGTCTGAGTCTTTAGATTGTTGGGGTTTGTTGCGTGATGAACCTTTTTCTCCTTCTGTTTTTCCTTGGTTTAACGCAGGTCTAACGCTAGTTATGCACTTAAAAAACTGCACTTAGAAAAAAAGCTGCACCCAGCCAAGCCTTCCCCAGCCAAACTACTGACACTTATACAGGGAAGCAGGCAAGTGTGGACACTAATTAATGAAAACCCCCAATTGGCCAGCCAGAGAAAGCTAGCAATAAAAATGGCTTAAGTCAACAATGACCACATACCATACATCTAAGGCTACAAATAAATCAAGCATTCACTTTAGTCAATAAACTGAGAGAATCCTTAAAACAATGTAACTATTACAAATCATAAGGCATTAGAAACAAAAGCATAAGGATTCAGTAAAGAATAAGCTAGTTACCTATGATTATAATTAATAAAGGAGGCACAGGAGGTGAAATACTTTGCAGTCACAGTCAACTTCAGTTACCTATGATTATAATTAATAAAGGAGGCACAGGAGGTGAAACACTTTGCAGTCACAGTCAACTTCAGTTACCTATGATTATAATTAATAAAGGAGGCACAGGAGGTGAAACACTTTGCAGTCACAGTCAACTTCAGTTACCTATGATTATAATTAATAAAGGAGGCACAGGAGGTGAAACACTTTGCAGTCACAGTCAACTTCAGTTACCTATGATTATAATTAATAAAGGAGGCACAGGAGGTGAAACACTTTGCAGTCACAGTCAACTTCAGTTACCTATGATTATAATTAATAAAGGAGGCACAGGAGGTGAAACACTTTGCAGTCACAGTCAACTTCAGTTACCTATGATTATAATTAATAAAGGAGGCACAGGAGGTGAAACACTTTGCAGTCACAGTCAACTTCAGTTACCTATGATTATAATTAATAAAGGAGGCACAGGAGGTGAAACACTTTGCAGTCACAGTCAACTTCAGTTACCTATGATTATAATTAATAAAGGAGGCACAGGAGGTGAAACACTTTGCAGTCACAGTCAACTTCAGTTACCTATGATTATAATTAATAAAGGAGGCACAGGAGGTGAAACACTTTGCAGTCACAGTCAACTTCAGTTACCTATGATTATAATTAATAAAGGAGGCACAGGAGGTGAAACACTTTGCAGTCACAGTCAACTTCAGTTACCTGTAGATTGGGAGAGAGGCGGTGTCAATTCATTCAGTATCAGCAGAAGAATTAACTAATAAAAATAACGCAGGTCTAACGCTAGTTATGCACTTAAAAAACTGCACTTAGAAAAAAGCTGCACCCAGCCAAGGCTTCCCCAGCCAAACTACTTGTCTAGAGACCATGCGGTTTGGACAATAGGGCATGTGTCATTCCCAACCCCCCACACACACACCCCCTCACCAGCCATCTTGGACATGTGCTCTCAGCAGACATTTATCTCTGTATCTCATTGTATGATTGTATTTTGAAGTTTAATCACTGTTTTATGCGTATGTATATCAACTGTACCTAGTCATTGTATACATTTATTTGTGCTAATTGTATTTAGATCACAGCATGTAACCATCTGTTTTTATATTGAATAATATATTTTTGTGCTTTGGAACTACATTTAAAGTCTGAAAGCATTTATTTCTTGTGCGACTCATTACGCTATTAAGCGACAATTTGGTATAGCAGATCAGCTAGTATCCATAAGACTCTGTTTAGTAAAAATAAGTACATGTCATAGAGGTTGTCATGATATATTTAGCTGTTTACAGCATACTGAGGAATAGTTATTAAAATGTGAACTACAGACACAATAAAAAACAGTATTTTTCTAGAATTGTTTAGCAAGTTAGTGGTGCATTCAGGGGGGGGTTGAAATAACCCCTGTAATAGCCAAGATTTTCCATTTCTACACTATAAATGGCCAGCAGCGGCTATGATCTAAGCTGCCACACATTTGCAACTGCTACTCAGACAGAGAGCTCTGATAGGCAGCAGGCATTAGTTGCTGCCCCAAGAAGTGCCCTCTCTGCTAATTGTAGTCTGGAAAACCACTGCCATACTGTCACTGGGGTGGCGGATACTACTGGGGGTAAAATATGTCAGTAGTAGTAGTAGTAGTCACTCTGTCTTATGGGGGCACTAAGGATATGTATATATATTTTTTTTTTACCTGGCTAGGACTTCTCTAGTGTTTTAGATGGTACTTGCTGCTTTTCCTTTAAGACATACTTTCAGGCTCTGTATAATTCTCTCACTCACTTTTAGTGTCCTTTTCTACTACAGCCATTCTCTTTCCTTTCTCCTTAACTCAGTGTGGGAACCACACTGGTGGGCAGCAACATTTTCTGTAAGATGTTGGGGCACTCATAGACTAGGCTATGCCTTCGCACTGTCCTGTTACTTTACTCCATACTTCTGCAGCTGGTAGCCTCTCCTTTGAGTCTAAACCATGCTCGCCATTTATCAGGGAGTCAGATTCTCACTCTGATTCATTATCTCAGGAACTATCCATTGTTACTTCAGACAGGAATCCTCCCCTCTGACCAAACACCTCAGAGCAGCCCCAGTGACAGGGAGAATGAGGGGCACAGCTGTAAGAGGCCCAAGGTTCTAGGTTCCACAGATAAACCTAGCTGTACCACTGCCTGCGCTGTTGCAGTGATCAACAAAGCATAGGCTGTCATGTACGGGATTCATCTGGGAAGCAGCTGTAGTGGCAGGTACACTAAAGTAAAGTTATTGTCGTTTATTATGACAGCACTTGTGGCATCATGATGTTATGCAGCATTGCACCACTGAAAGACATAGCAGTGGAGAAGTGGTGGGCTGCCAGGAGACATAGAAAAAGACATAAAAAGGTAAGTGTGGTGGCTGGGGCTAGAGGGACACTGTGAGGGCTGAAAGGATACTATGGGAGCTGGAGAAACACTGTGGGGGCTTGAGATAAACTGGAAGCTGGAGAGGCACTGTGAAGGCTGGAGAGACACTGTGGGGCTGGAGAGACAGAAGGGAGCTGGAGAGAAGTAGAGGAATGAGGCTGGAGAGACACAGTGGGGGGCAGGAGAGACACGAGGGGGAATGAGGCTGACGATAACTGAGGGGAAGAGTCTGGAGATTATCCACAACTGGTAGTATTAGAAGGAAAATGCTTGGGGACAGTAATCTTCATACTAAAGAAACATTACTGATACACATCGTACCAAATTAACAACTACAGTTTAATAATATAAATTCATTGACCAGGGAAGTTTACATTTTGCCCTGTGCCAAAACTTCTGTAACTATGTATTATCTGGTCCAACCTCTGTTATTTGACGATAATATTGGTTATATTCCTACACAAACAGGCATCTTCCGGACCATGTGATCTCATATGTGAATAGTGATCACCGACTGAGTTCACCATCTGCCCAGAGAGGAACAATTTTTCTGAGGTTCCACATTGCAGAGAAACCACTTATAGGTAAGGCAGAATCTTAAGCAACTGACCTGTACCTGCCAGGGACCTGGGGATGGATGGCCTCTAAAGAAATGGGTGTACCAGGCCCCATAATTTCTGTTGCCTGTCATGCCTCAGACTAACTCCAACTGATTGCTTCCTGGAAATGTCTCTTTTAGTAGCCCTTTTAGTAACCCACCTCGGTGCTACACTTACTAGTGTTTGCGTGTGTGATATATATCATATATACTTCCTCTACAGATCCTGCATTTGCTTATACTAGACAAAAGCAAATTATTGAGTAGTCACTACAGTTTCTGTGCAAATGTACACCTTTCATTGGTAATACATGTCCCTCATGATGTAATTAATATTAGAAGCATATCTATACGATTCTGTAAAATGTTAGATAATGAAGATAAGCTAGAACATTTAGAAAGCTAATCATACATAGTGTTAATTCATTTACAAATTTACAAATCTGCCAGAGGTTGTGCAGCATCTGAATGGGCTGACCTGCATTGCATCTCTAGGTAAACAGAAATGCTGAAAAAGCTTCTCATCTGTCAGTGTGATGGATCAGTCTCTCCCTGTCACTGACTACACTGCTCTCATTCACGGTATATCTGTCAATCTTCTGTGCTGGGCTACTGCACTCATTTTGTGCAAACCCAGTCAAAAACAATATTGAAAGCCTACGTTCATTCTGTCAGATATAATGAATAAAAATAAACCAGTTATACATAATATATTTACATTAAAAACCACATATATGTCTGAAATCTGTTTTATTGTAGGTTTCTGTAGAGAGATATATTCCATACAGAAAGAACCACGAATCCCCAAAAACTTTAGATATTAAGCATGGAGGTAAATTATATTGCTCAATGTTAACCTTACATTGAAATGCAGATCATTTAAAAACATACATTCTCTCTGATTGTCCCATACAGTCATAAATTTGGGGGGTCTCACCAAGACTCCAGAAAGAATATGCCAGTATCCTGCATGACACCCATTTCCCGAGTCATGTGGGCAGTCCAGGGGTTTGATGATGGGATGCACACTATAGAAATCTGTTAATCATGGTTTTGAACAGAAAGGGGTGGAGTCACAATGATGCAATCACAAAGCCACCCCTCACCCCTGTTTTAACAGGATCCTATGCACATGCAAAAACAGATTGCAGTTGAGTTTCTGTGATTTCACTGGCCCTATTTATGAATGTACCAATCCACAATGTGCATTTCTGCAAAGTAAAGGGGCCTATCCACTAGGCGACCTGAAAGACTGAAAGTCTAGCGTTCAGACCTTCAGGTCGCCAAGGTGCGGTGCCCGCACTGAACGGCGTTCACTGGACATGCAGAACCTGACGAGCGTTCAGTAGATAGTCGGGGTCGGCAAGGACCCAGCATGCACGCGCATCGCTGGTCCTTGCCGGCTATCCATTACACAACTTTGTGAACAATGTGACTAAAACCTCTTGGTTTTGGTCGGATTGTTCACAAAGTCGTGTTGTGGATAGGCCCCTTAAATACTACAAAGCTATTATTGATTTTGTGTCCATTCTATTAGAGATGTACCTGCTTCCTAACATGGCAACCTCCTGCAGAGTAGTGAAATGCGCAAAGATACAAGGTAACCATATTAACAGCCTTATACTTATTTGCTATATTAGAAAATCTAGACTTGCAAGGACAGAGATGCAGCTAATTGTGTAACTGTGGCCAAGCCCCCCAACTGTGCAATGCTTCAAATATATCTATATTTCATATTGCTAATTACTTATTGCAAAATGAAAATAATATTATTAGTACAGTACAGAATGAAAATATAAACCAGGTATTATTTTCCCTGTGACTTACACTATGTCTACCAACTGACAGTTCCATTTTACCATAGACAAAGACACATTGCTTCCCATGATTGGGGATTGCCTAGTAAATAGGGGTAATTGTATACAATGAGCCAGTTTAAATTGAGAACATTGGAAGATACATTAGTATGTGGTAGGATTTATAGGATTTGAACTGATTTTTCAAAACTGAGGTATTAATAGCAAGAGCCGCAGTGCAGGTTTAAGTCATGATACATTTAATAATTCATAACCAGTGACCAAGCAACACATAGCTCCAGCCAGCAGCTGTCTTGAGCAGGTTGTATTGATTCTGTGTTCTATTTCGTATTCTCCTCTTCTATGCTGGATTGAAAGCTTTTTATTATGTTATTCAGTAGTGGACTGTACTATAGACTTTTTGCAGACAGCTTTCATCCACACCAACTCAGTGGCAATATTTACTGGGTAACTGACTTACTCTAAAATTCTAAAATCTAAATGTACAACTGTATTGAAACCGAAAAATACCATAAATTGTCTGCAAATGACCAAAGGCGTATTTAATAAAATGATGTTAATAGTACAAATGTGTTGTATCACAAAATTACCAATTAGAAACATTAAATAATCTAGCCAGTAATGCAATGTAATTTTTCTCAATGTCTATCCCCTTGTTGAACGCACAAGAGAGAAGAGACAGATTCTCACACAGAGATCATTTGCCCAGATGCTCTAAATAAGAATAAGGTTATGCTGTAAGTTAAGTTCGGTCACCCTAGTTCCATGTTAGGCAGCGACTCTGTGGTTATTGAAAACATAATAGACCTTACAGAAGATTATATATGCAAATATAATATCTAGCACATTAGTAGCCACTCTCTAAACTCTTTTATGCTTAATACAAAGCCATAAACTCACTAACGGTGCATTTTTTGCGTTGCACTGCAAATGTCACACTGAACTTAGGTAGATATAACGTAACCACTAATAATAAAAACACAGACAACAGGGCTGGTGTTTTACATTTTTTTTATTACCAAATAATAAATTTGTATTTGACATTTGAAATGGTGGCAGCACAAAAGAATGGACAGGACAATCAAACACGCCAAACATTGGGGGTCAGCTCTCCGTGTACCACAACCCACCCATTCAGGTGGTTTAACCATTTCCCGTTCAGGACAATTGGTTTATGACATACCCAAATGCAAGATGAGTCCAACCACTAAGCCTAAAACTTAACATAAACAACAAAACAACGACGTGCAAAATGAACTGACCACACATAACAAAGGATGGGAGGGTGTTAAAACTGGAACAAAAAGGCGGTTACTGTTTCACAACCACTATAAACTCCAAAATCCTTCCCTAACTTGTCAGCTATTGGCTGCTAAGCTGGACTACCTTAAAGCGGAAACTACACAAGCACATTTTAAAGTGGCAGCACTCAAAAAAACCCTTGTGGTTATAGTCCCTCATGCTTAAACTGTCAGTTTTTGGTGGAATGAAAGGTAAACTATTTAATTAACACCTAATCCTGACAGCATAGCTCATAAGGGGCATTTTACTCACACATTCTGTTAAGTAAAGTCACCTTATTGAACTTTAGGTGAACATATTTCTTAACCCTAGATTTTAAACACTCACATAGAATAAAACATGCTGTTCTTAGATCAAACTATTGATGGCTATCTACAGTACCATGTTAAGGACTAGAATTATTGTTTTTAGACAATAGAACATTGTCATGTCTTTAGTGAAGCCTATTTGGGATCCCTGTAATTGAGATAATTAACATAGATATTTTCACTTTATGGAAGAAATAGAAATTAAGCATTTTTACATATTTTTAGGCCTTTTTCCTTATATAATAAAAAAATAAAGTCTATTTATTAATTATGTATTAATATACAGTGTTCCACTAAAAGCAAACCATGTCCCTTATACTGCAAATTCAGTTGAGTAAACTAAAAAATAGGAGCAATTGTCTTTTATACTGTTACTTTGTGAAAGCTGGAATACTGGCTTGTTATGCAGGTTATGGTGTCAATGGGTTGGGGAAAATCTGACAGCTTTGAAGGGTAGGGTGGGATAATCCAGCTGGTAATGGGAATGCTAATTTATCATTTTATTTATGATTTTGTTTTTACTGAACATTATTTTATCACTGAGTGGATATTGATTGTTACTGAAATGACAAAACATATACAGTTATAAGGATAATTATTTTACATTACATGTTAAATGTTACAGAATTGGCTGCCATTATATAAAACATTTAATAAATAAACAATACTATATTTAAAACTAACTAAAGGAACAGATAGAGAATCTGTGACAACATGATCACTATAGTTGTAATACATTCATAAGTGATTTTAAATAATTTGAAGCCTTAGTGTGTCATACTGTAGTGCAGTTTGAGCAAGGTTATCATGGAGCTACAGGGAATCTGTTGAAGAGCAAATAAACAGAGAAATTTAAGGCTCTCCTATTGTGTGCAGCAACAGTCTGAACTGAAGTCTAAAAGGCAATCTGATTTACTACAAGTGACACAGGGGGATTGCATGACTAGTCCTTTATCACACTGTGCCTTATTGGACAGATGGTTTATATTCCTGGTGCATACATGCATTCGTTCCAGATTTACCACCTACATTAGTTTCTAAGCCAGTATAACACATATTATAGCCGAGAAATACTGAAGGAATTAAAACAGGTAGAGGTAAACTGTTCTACTCAATGGTTGCCTCATTCTGTATACGGCCATAAACGATTGAACGTTTTACAATGGGAATTTAGCTTTAAGTATTCCCATTTCTACCCCAAGGGCCATAACTAGAGGTGTGTGAGTGGTACCATTGCCCAGGGCACAGGGTGCTGGTGGTAGCACCGTAGTTAACACACAGCATAACTACTAACTGGACATAACTACCATAGGTACAAGGCAAGGGGTGCAGCTGCTATAGGGCCCAGAACTGAGGAGTGTACATAGGGGCCCTTGCACACTTTTGCTATGGTGCCTTAAAATATCTAGTTACTCCCCTGCCCCACGGCACCTGCATCTGGCTGATGCCTGGAATGACAACCTACAGACAGTAACATCACTGCAGAGCCGCCTCTGCAGCCTGCAGCAGTGCTCTACTTCGTACTGCCGGCAATCCTGTACCAGCCCTGTCTGTCACAACCACACCACCCAGCTTAATGCATTGGTTATACATTGGTTATCATCATCCAAGCTCTATTTAATTTTACTTCCATGTGAGTGGCGGAACTAGAGAGTGGTGGGCCCAGGTGCAAGAATATGCTTTGGGCCCCCTTATGCAGTGCACCACATAGTGGTACCTATATGCAGTGCCCCTTATATAGTGCCCCCAGTAGTAGTCCCCCGCTATGCAGTGCCCCCAGTAGTTGTCCTCCCTATGTGCAGTGCCCCCAGTAGTAGTTCCCCCTATGTGCAGTGCCCCCAGTAGTAGTCCCCCCTATGTGCAGTGCTCCCAGTAGTAGCTCCCCCTATGGCCAGTGCCCCCAGTAGTAGTCCCCCCTATGTGCAGTGCCCCCAGTAGTAGCTCCCCCTATGGCCAGTGCCCCCAGTACTAGCCCCCCCTATGTGCAGTGCCCCCAGTAGTAGTCTCCCCTATGTGCAGTGCTCCCAGTAGTAGTCCCCGCTATGTGCACTGCCCCCAGTAGTAGTCCCCGCTATGTGCACTGCTCCCAGTAGTAGTCCCCGCTATGTGCAGTGCCCCCAGTAGCAGTCCCCGCTATGTGCAGTGCCCCCAGTAGTAGTCCCCGGTATGTGCACTGCCCCAGTAGTAGTCCCCCCTATGTACAGTGCCCCCCGTAGTAGTCCGCCTATAGAACAAACACACAAAAAAACCCACTTACCTGAATCCCCCATCCTGCATCCACTGCTGTCTGCTTCTCCGTCCTCCCGACCTGCTCTCGCTCTGCACTATGGGAGAGATGTCATGACTTCTCTCCCATCACTCTCTGTGGGAGCCGAAGGTGAAGCTTATGAGTGAGCTTCAGCCAGGCTCCCTTTGTGGACGCAGCAGCCAATGAGAGTCTGTCTGACTCTCATTGGCTGCCAAAACAAACACAGCGCAGCTGGGTAGTACGAGTGTACTACCCAGGGCCGCCGGCGGAGTTTGTTGTGTAGTGCAGACCGCATTCACTGCGGTCCGCACTACACTGTGGGACCTGGGGGACACTGGCAGCGGGTGCAGTGGCTCTGTTGGCTGCAAGGGCTATGGGCCCCTGCACCACAGCGGACCCTGGTGCAAGCCAACAGCTGCACCGCCGCTAGTTCCGCCACTGTTCCATGTATATACCTGCAAGAAAAGCACTATAAATGGAAGATTTATGGTACCAGGATGGAAAACAGAATTGATGATACCTGCAGCCACGAAAGCTAATGATATATCATATGCAAAGAGTTAGGCACTACAATTTATGTAAGTGTTCAATATTAATTGTATGTTTCATATTTTCACAGTGGGGATCTGTCACATATCTTTAAATTGCTTTGGTATTGAGCTTGACTGGCATATCTATTATAATGTATTAGTGTTTAATATGTTTTGAGGAAATGTTCTACAGGATGATTAATGCAATTTTGAAATTATGCACTAAGCTACCTGCATAAGAGTTTCATTTGTAAATCACTCCTATTGGCGATTCACCTCACCCAGTTTAATTCAAGTCTTTTTGTACAGTAAAAAGATCTGTAAGTCTTTCCACAAAGCAATCAATTTCCAAATAGGTACACTGTTCACTCCATTGTCTTGTTTTGTATGGGTACACAACACTAGTCTTAAAATAGTCATAAACTGCATTTGCTAAGGAATGTCCTCATTCCACACAATGCTTCCCAATTAATGGTTTGTGCAAACACAATTATCCTTTCACTACAGATCTGGCATAAATTTGGCATAAAACTAGGGGCATTTGTGCAAATTAAGGGAGGTAACATCACTAAAGAGAATATTGCATTGCATCTTGATACTGTAGCTTGGCACATCATAAATAGTCTCTGAAGTGTTGAAGTCAGCATAACCAAGAGGGCGTTGTTCAAATATTATGGAAAAAAATTAATATATTTCCAGTTCAATATGGAATCTTGTTTCTGCTTGTCACAGAATATTTGTTTGTTCCAAATCAATGTATAGTCAGTATACTGAGCAGAATCGTAACTATGGTAGTGCGATCAGTACCATGGCACAGGGCACCGCATGGCAGGGGCCGCTGTTGGGGCCTGTCAATTATCCTGTGTATTATCATTCTTACTTGTAGCTTCCTCTTCTTTTAACCCTAGCATCTCCTGGCCTCCCCTATCTCTTCCCTGGTCCTTCCCCATGAGGCCATGGCCCTTTTTAAGGTCCCTATTTAAAAAATGGGGGGGGACACCAATGCTCTCTCTTGCACAGGGCACCAAAAGTGTAGTTATGGCTCTGATACTGAGTCCTGTGGAAAATATAAACTTCTTTTCCAGTTTGAGCTTTTAGGCAAAGTAGCAGTTCATTGGCCAGGATGTTATGTGCCGTCTGCATCTTCTACTTATCCTGTCAATATTGTCAATGACTGCTAATAAATCGCATCAACATAGCATGATACTGCCATCCTGATTGATGATGGTGATAGTGTTACCTGGTTTGGTGTGGAGTGTTTGATTAGCATTAAGCTCAATTTGATTGTTTACAGTCTCATAAGACCGCAAGACTTTCTGCAATAGTTATGCATCCCAGAATTACCCCATAAGTGTTTTTGGGCAAAGGTGGTTATCCAGCTGCCTGGCACTTCCAGCACTATATACATAGCCGACTGCTAGTGAAAGAGGTCCTGGAAAGACTTTAGTTAGTGATCGGCACAATTTTCCTGGTGCATCTGAATGAATGATTACCGCAATTGTCTCAGATGAATAAAACTCTCTGTCTCATGGAACATACAGTATTAGAGAAGTCATTCTGCATCAACCCCAGTGTGATGCACGGGAAACCTTCAAGTATGTTCCTTGTCTCATGACCCTTTACCCTCTGTCATAGAATGGTTGTCTGTCAATGTTTCTAATGAAAATTTATTTTGCACCAATAAGGAACAGTATAAATAAGAAAGTTCAGTTAAAGCCTCATTTAAAACAGAATAAAAAAAAATAATAAAAATGTGCAAATATGACAAACATATGCCCTTAGCTAACAATTGTAGACATAAATGAGTCTCCAACAAGCAACATTTAATAAAATTAGAAACAATTTAATACATTAGGAAGATGGCCCAAGGGTGATTATACTGTAGGTGTAATTGAAAGGGGATGTTTTAAGTTTCAATTATATTTTACCCTCTCGGTCTGCAATACCACAAATATTTTGCACCAAACCATTTTCCAAAAGAGAAAGAGGGCATACCTAATAAATCCACAAAAAAGAGGTAAGAACAAAGG
Source organism: Taudactylus pleione (assembly GCA_031769625.1). Lineage (NCBI taxonomy): Eukaryota > Metazoa > Chordata > Amphibia > Anura > Myobatrachidae > Taudactylus > Taudactylus pleione. The sequence continues at coordinate 5,228,682 of JAUIMM010000077.1, read as the reverse complement.
AACGATCTCTACTGTAAAACAAAGCAAACATTAAACCTGAAAACTACACAGACTGTAGTTCTTAAATATGATAAGTGTTTTCTGGAACTCCTCAATTCCATAAATAGTAACAGCAACAATCTAACACGTAACAACCCTTATCTATTTATGCTTCCCAATCAAATTCTTTAATTCCATCACATCTTTACATTTGCCTTTATATTCAACCCATGTTTGTCTTTTGTTTTAATTTAATATAATGCGTGCCCTACACAATGTGAACAAATATAACATACCATCTTATCTTCATGTGGACTCTGATTGAAGGAGAGGGTCTTAATGTCGTGACCTGTGCAATGATTTTTTATGGTATTAAGTTGAATTTGATAGTCATTTGATCATTTCTGTGTAGTTCTCTGTAAATCACAGCAGTATATTCCTATTTGTTCAAGTTCCGTGATAAGCTTTCAAAAGGTTTCAAGAACGGCAGGTTTTAAGAAAGGTGAACAGATCTCCTGGGGTTTGTCTGTGCACAGATTTTTGGAGATTGAGCCAATAGATCTTCAATGAGATGATTCATACATTTATTCAATGCTTCAAATAAAAAAAAGTTGATGAAAAGGATGTTTCTGACAATAACAAGTAGATTGCCTAGACAAAATTATGTTGCACTGTGTGAGTGGGGAGAGGGAGGGATTTCAAGTGTGTGGATAGATTTAGTTAGAGTTGGAAGGGAAGACATGCAGTTCAACTCCAAATCACAGTGTTAAAGCTGCAGAAAATGGCATTTGCACTGTTTGGATCACTACATGGTTTGTCCGGGTGCAGATCCACACTTTCCTTCGTATTACTAGTTATACTTTAATTATGCTAATTTGCAATTTCGCACCTACGTGAACCAAGTGTAAGTTTTGGAATTATTGATAATAATTGCCACATTTTTGTTTCTCCAGATACATTTATATGCTAGATATAAGCTTGCCTGTAAGTTATAGCTGCACTATTACATGATGCTAATTAGCACATTTCATTACCATGAGCCCCACAGTAAGAAAATGAATATTTTCCCTGGAGCTCTGTGGTTAGTGTCTGTGTGATTCTGAGGAGGATAGAGATTTAGGAGGATCAATGAGAAACCACAACAACAGACACTGGAACGTCTGATTGATCCTCCCACATACACACCTCCTCCACAGCTATTTTATGTTTTGAACAAAAATATTAATGACTTAGGGCCTGATGCAGAAATGGATACAAATGCGATTGCAGCTGCGATTTTGCACGCAACGCAGCAGCAAAAATATGCTAATGTTGCAAAGATCACCCGAGCATAAGGATGCCCACCGCTGCCTTCTTACCTGCGTGCAGAGACGAATACCTGCATAAATAGCTGTAACATTGTCACACATAGGCAGCCATCTGGGCCTTGTGGCAGGTCTGACCTGCTGCACTTTTGGGATCTCTTCAGACACGCAGAGCTGCATATGCACTCGCAGTGGCTAATTTATACATGCCAATGTAATGACGTTTAAACGGACAGACAAGCCTGCGCTTCTCAGACCACCCCCCATCGCCAACCCCAAATGCTGACACCCTGTCACTCACTCTGCGATGGATTCCTATGTGCATCTGTGATTGCAGTGCGATCGCTATGCATATGTAGTGTGGCTTATACACATGCGCGATGTCAAACAATTGCTCGATTGCGTGCGTAATCACCTTTGCGCCCGTCTGAATCAGGCCTTTAATGTACTAATGGATTTTTAGTACATTAAACCATTAAATCTTTGCATGAGCAAACCTGTAATTTTAATTTTCTGTTGATGCTTCAAAGGTCTTGATCTGTATATTAACCTCAGCTATGTCCTCACAATTGTACAACCCATCGACTTCAGTTTTGTCCCTCACAACCCATTCTCTTAGGGCTAAGTGCTTTTCTGTCCTTTATGTGTATTTGGTAGCTATACAAGTCAGGTAGTTCTTTCCTGGTTGCACAACTATATTTTGTCTGTGCCATGCCAGCTGAGTGGTTTGAGGAGCCTATGCAGCTACTGTATGTAGGTTTTCTTTGACTTTACTGTGTTTGTCACTAGAAAAAATAGAGCCAAATACTGTCAAGATCTGAGAATTGTCAAAACAGGTGGCAATTCTGGTGAGCATTGGGCCAATACTTCCAACACATTTCTTACTGCAGTTTCAGTTGTCAATTGTTCTCTCCTAGAAAGCTTGCTCTATAGACAATGAGGTTTTCTTTGAATCCAGAGCCATGAAGAATTTCATAGATTTCAATTTCACCCACAAGGTGTAGCTACTCTTGGTTCTAAAGTCAGACCAATGACCATAAAGGATGTGGATGAATGACTAATAACATCAGCATTTGTAACTCATGAAACTATTTGGGTGCTGATGTATGTTAATTCCAGTTATTGGGAGCTGGTCCATTTCAGTACCATCCACACCCTAAAGAGCCCAATTACCATGCCTTACCATCAGTTCTATACATATGGTTTTTTTTAAAGCCTGTAAAATAACAGAATCTGATTGGTCCACTTTCTCTCTCTCTCTAAGATTTGATAAATTGCCCCCATAGTGATCAGATGGAGGTCTTAAAAGTGTATGAGGGAAAAGAGTCATGCTAGACCAATTGCCTAAACCAATGAAAGAGGCAATTTTACATGCTACTATTTAAGGAAAGAAGTCTAAGTCTGGACTAGAAAGGCTACCTGTAAATTACCAATGTTTCAGCAGGGTCTTTGACAAAAAGCAGGCAGAATCATGGAACTACTCACTGATCCTTTGTCCTGGCGCCATACCACCAAGGAGTCTGAGCCAAAGGCTATGACCATTTACATATAGGATAGGAGTGGGCAATAAGTGGCCCCCCCAGCTGTTGTAGAACTACACATCCCAAAATTCCCTGCCACCGTTTTGCTGTTTGGCCATGCTAAAACTGTTGCAATGCTTGCTGGAATTTGTAGATCAACAATAGCTGGAGGGCCTCATATTACCCACCTCTGATATAGGAGATCTTGAAGTGAGTATTCATCATGGAATTCAGCCCCCCAGCTAAGCAGTCTTCTTCTGATTTCATGGTGAAGAAAGTTGGTTCTCTAAGACACTTTATTGAGTATTGTATGTTCAATGAAATTAGTACAGTATCAAGAATTGCACCCCTCCTACTCATCTCTGACCTCTTTGAGAAGCCCTGTCTTTTGTATGGTGCCTTAAACCTGAGTCATGTTCAAGATCATTAGCCAAGTGTACCTTTAACCAAGAGGTTCCCAAACTCGGCCCTCAAGACACCCTAACAGTCCATGCTTTAAGGATATCCAAACAAAAAAAAATGGCAGCTGCTCAATCAATCTAGCAGCACTAATCAGGTGCATGAAAGGGAGGTCATACTAAGTAGAAAAAGGACGGGGGTTTTAACCCGCTATTGTTCCTCAGCACACTGAATAGTACCTGCAACAATATATGAAGACTATATGGTCATAGAAATCAGAGATATTAGTTGCATGCATTTGCAAATACATGGGAAGCTGCTAGGCCACGTCACGGTTTCTCTGTCTCTAGCAGTCGCTAACACTAAGGGGTTCACATCCGGGGCACAGTACACCCCGAAAAACGTCCAGCCCAGGACCCCCCAGGGCATCACACGAAAAATGGAAAAAGAGTGACAGTGCAGTGTAAAGTATAGCTGTGTAAGACTAATTAATGAGTGTTGGAAAAAGGGGTTAAAATATATGTGAATTATTACATGAAAAAAATACAAACATAATATGTGATGTAAAAAGCAACTATGTGTATTAAGTGGTGATGCCATAAGGGGGCCCAGCCATACCAGCCCCAGGGGTCTTACACCCGAACGCTCACCCCAAATGTAAAATATACCAATTATAAGGCCTCATGATAAAGGCACATATAAATTTTTGCATTCGCTTAATTTGAGAAAACCATACAAATTATGTAGATAGATGGATAGATAGATAGATAGATAGATAGATAGATAGAGAGAGAGATAGATAGATAGATAGATAGATAGATTTGTATTTATTTCGAAATATAAACACATGCTTTCATCCAACAGATTCAAATACGGATTTTGCTAATTCATGATTGCATTGTTTGCCCTCTACCTGTACATGCAATTTTTCAGAGAGAGCTCCTTCTCCTTCCTGGGCTTGGAAGAGGATGGACAACATAGAATATGGTGTTGGTGGCAGGCAGCGGGTGAAGACTGCAATCGGTCATTCATTCTTCTAACTGCAACATTCCAGAATCTTTTTGGATTAAGGGGCATATGTATCAAAGCTTGATGTGAGATAAATTTGTGAGATATATATGACCAACCAATCAGCTTCTAACCTACATTTAGCAGGCTGTGTTTAAAAAATGATAGTTAGGAGCTGATTGGTTGGTGATATATATCTCACAATTTTATCTCACATCAAGCTTTGATACATATGCCCCTTAGTCTTACTTGACATATTCTACACATTACAATTCCTATAAAATGTCGTCATGTCATCTAATATTGCTCCACATCTTAGCTAGGAACTCAGGGCCTGATTCAGAGCCGGACGCTCTGACAAGAGTGCTCGCTCTGAATCAGGGCCCTCCTACCTAATATTGGAGCGGCCTCCTGGCCGCTCGCATAGCTGTGGGTGACCACCCACAGCTTATGCAAGCGGCCAAAAAGATGGTCGCGATGGTCAAACCCATCGCGACCATTGGGCTTGCGACGAGACCCTGTGGTATGGTCTCGCTGCCGCAAACCCAGGAGTGCTTTTGGCTCTATCAGAGCCAAAAGCACTCCCACTGACATCACTAGTGATGTCAGTGGGGCCGGCCCCAGATGGTAGGCGTTCCGATGGGAATGCCTCCGTCTGGGCAGCAACGCCCCCGGCACGCCCACCAAAGGGGGCGTGCTGTCACTCACCATCGGCTTGGCTGTCACTATTCGGGTATCACGCATGCGCACGACGGAGCTCCCTCCATTGTGCGCATGCGCACTAGGGCACCATCGACCCGCTTGCGAGCGCTCAGCGCTCGCGAGCGGGTCAGAATCAGGCCCTCAGGCAGTCTTCATAAAAGATTGGAGTTTAAGATGATCTAAGCGTTATCTTAAAACAAATTTACTGTTCAGATATACATATATATCTAGAAATATAAAATCAAATGTCCTGACTGTCTGATCAATGCCGAGCACCAAACCCCTTGACCTAGAAACATGAGGGAGAATATTCCTTCCATGACATATGTACCCACTAAGGGGCATATTCAATTAACCGCGATAAGCCGTTTTCGGTGAAAAATTTTCTCCGGTGACGTCATTTCGCCAGGCGAAAACTTATCCCTGTATTCAATTCCAAGGACTTTTCACTGGTGTAGAAAGTCAATGCATTGGAATAGGCGAAAAAGATTTGCCTATGAAAGCTGGTGGAAAAGAGTGCAGAATTGGGGTTTTGAGGTGCAGACTTGCAGAAATCACCCTGCATCCTTGGGTCTGCCCCCAAAGGTAAACTGTGTCAAAAAAAGTAAAATAAAACCATAAGAACACCCCAAAAAAGTACATTCATTTTGGGGGTGAAAAAAAACAACAAAGTTTGGAGACAAACTTAAAAACGAGCGAAATAGACTCCAGAGGTGCCCCCAAGTATACCCCAGGTGTTTTTAAGATTGCAGGTGTTTGCGGCAGGTGGATTTTTTAAGTTTAAGTTTAAGTTTTTTAACACTTGGCAATTTCAAAATATGCTAGCACCCATTTTCATGTACCCCAAATTTGCTGGGACTACTTATTTTTTGCAAAAAACTGCTAAATGCTATTCTTCACCACTTTTGCAAAGACACCAATTAGCAGCTATTGAGATCATTTAAGTACCCCAAATACCTTCAGCAGGCCTATTCTGGAGTATCTATAGTGATCCCCTATGTCAGTGCATATTTTGGGGGGTGTCAGGCTGATTTCCCCAAATCTGACAGGACTTTTCGACTGGTTTTGAATTCATCGGGTTCCGTTTTCACTGATTTGTAATTGAATACTGGGATAAGTGGGGACGAGCGCAATACTTTTCCACAGGGAAAACCAGCGATGTCGGCAAAAAGTCCTGCATGCAAAAAGTACGGGACTTTTCGCACCTAATTGAATATGCCACTAAGTAGGGATTATTTAAAAATCGATTTCTAAGGGGGTGAAAAGGGCTAAAATGTTTCCTCCCCATGTGCAATATCCTGACTGACTGACTGTACTGGCTGTAGCACAGTTCAATATTCAAACAACAAGGGCTAAATGTAATAATGTGAGAGTTTTTAGAAGTGAGTTTTAAAGTGATGTTGCCCATAGCAACCAATCAGATTCTACTTAACATTTAACTAGCACCTTCTAGAGAATCTAGAAGATAAAAGCTAGAATCTGATTGGTTGCTATGGGCAACATCACTTTTAAAACTCACTTCTAAAAACTCTCACTTTAGTAAATTTACCCCCTAGTGTCATCCCAAGTACTGCCAAACATCACTGGCAGTTAGTGTAGCTCCCCATTTGGATAGTGTGGGAAGGGAATGTGTTACTACAGAGGTGAGAGAGGAAAATGTGTTACAACAGCAGTGAGAGGGGAATGTGTTACTATAGAGGTGAGGGGAATGTATTACTACGTAGAAGAGGGAGGGGAATGCGGTACTTTAGAGATGAGGGAAGGAAATGTGTTACTACACTGGTGTGGGTAGAAGAAAAATACCACACAGGTGAGGTAGAAGAATGTGTTACTACACAGGTGAGGGATGGGAATGTGTTACAACATGGATGAGGGAGGGGAATGTGTTATTACAGGGATGAGCTAGGGCAATGTGCTACTCCAGAGGTGAGGGAGGGGAATAAGTTATTACAGGTCTGAGTGAGGGTTATGTGTTACTACAGGTGTAAGGGAGGGATTGTATTTCTACACAGGTGAAAGAGGGATTGTCAAATGTGTTACAACATGGGGGAGTGAGAGAAATATGTTACTACAGAGGTGAGGGAGTGGAATGTATTAGTACACAGGTGAGTGCGGGTAATGTCTTACTATAGCAGTGAGGGAGGGGATGCATCATAGATGTGAAGGATTAATGTGTTACTGGAGTGGTGACATGGAAATGAAAACAGTAAATATCTAAGGTCTACCCGGGTGATACCAAGTACATCAGATAGTATAGATATATAGACAATTCACACTTGTTATTTGTACTCGTCCTATGACAGACCATGTCATCCATATGCAGTCCTGCTTCTCCAGGAAAACAGTTTGTGCATTCTCTGTGTGAGTAGGCAATTTATGTTATACACTCTGGCATAGTACTCACTCTTCTTCAGCCCCCAAATTTTTTTATTCACTATAAAATATTTGAAGATAAAATAAATAGCATTTGTTGAAAATGATGTGTTTAAATCTGGGGGACGTGGAAGGAAATCTTATAGGCTGCATCTAACCTGCCCGTGATGTAAGTACTACAAAGAGTACAGTCTCACTTTTTCAACAAAAAGCTACCTTTGAAATATGACATTTTATATTTAAAAAGTACCACATTTTAATTAAAAATATATTTGACATTTCAGTAGGTCATTAAAAGTGTTTCAGTCAAAACATTTCTATATCTTCATCTTAGCTTGATTGAACAGTTATATCAAAACAATTTGACAGAGACCTTGAAATCCACCCTCAAGAATTCTATATTTAGCCCAAGTTGCGGTTGAGCACTATTGTTCTTTTTCTGCAGACTGGCAGCTAGAAAACTATTGTCTTTAGGAACAGCCTTGAGAGATGTTTTGGGAACAAACCCTACTAGCAAGTCAAAAACCCTCATGACACATTGATTCGACTTTAAAGAACTAATCTGGAGATAATTTTACCCACAGTCCCAACAACTATTTTCTTATTATTTAAGAATTCAAAAGACAAAGCTGATGATGCATCATTTACTTTTGAACTCAAATACAACTGCCATTAACATCACCTTTATTGAAAACTATTTCTATTTCAAAACAAAACAATTAAACAGTTCATCACTATTGCTGCATAAGCAGAAGTCTTCCTTTTGGACTCTATTCATTAAGCACTGCCTATCAGTAGTGCTAACTTAGTATCCAACTCACTGCGAGTAGCAGCATTGGATACAAAAACACTGGCGCAATTCAACAGTGCTCTGGTGCAGGGACAGCTAATATGAAAATCAGCTGTCCTCGCAATCTCTCAAAGTAACCACTGTCGGATCTGGCTTGGCGTGGACTGGATTTATGCATTTGCATATTTATGCGATGATCTGAACAGGGGCGGAGGGATCCTTTTGGATCCGTTTTTGCAACCCAGACCTCCTTCCAATAGGGAACTAACACCATCTAATGATGACATAGGTAATGGTTGTCAAGTTCCGAAAATGTCATATTTTCGAACCAGGCCAGATCAGCACTGAACGGTAAGCAGGAGATATCCATGATATCTCCAGTATTACATTCATAATGTATGGGCTCATTACTTCATTTCAGCAAAAGTAGATAATAATTTTAATTTTCACCTACTTTTGTAGAAATTATAGGGTAATGAATAGACACCTTAGAGCTCTATTTAAGAACAAGTGAGTTGATTTAAAATCTACCTATTCACCCCAGATTTGTCACCATCTGTATTGGTCCAAGTTACAGAATGTCTTTCTGTCATTTCATCTTGGATGTCATCTTGCCACCTCAAACTTAACCTTTCCAAAACAAAATTAAAAATATTTTTACTAGGGATGTGCAGGCTCGGAGAGGTTCGAATTTGTCAGGAATGATGATGTTTGTCCATGCAAGATGACGTTTTGCCTCTTTCTGAGTCCCGTTTTTTGGAGGGAAAAATCTGAACTCGGCGTGCAAATTCGAACCTATCCGAGCCTGCACATCCCTAATTTTTACTGACCAATAGTATTTCCCAACCTGATGTCTCTATCACTGTTGATAACTCGACAATCAACCCTACTCCACAAGCTCACTGTGTAGGTGGTATCCTTGACTATGAACTGTCCTTTATTCCCATATTCAATCTGTTTCCAATCATGTTATATACATCTAAAAAACACATTTCCAGAATACGACCATATCTTATACAAAACACTGCAAAAACTCTCATTCTTGCACTCATTATCGTCCGCATTGATTATTCCATTAGTCTCCTTACTGGTCTTCCCCAAAACAAACTCTAATCACTACAATACATTTTGTATGCAGTTGCGAGGCTGATCTTCCTTGCTAAACAGTCATCATATGATACTCCACTTGGTCAATCCCTCCATTGGTTACCAATAGACTACCCAATTTAATTTAAAATACTTTTACTTACACATAAGGCTATTAACCAAACTACACTAACATACATATCTTCACTTATCTCAAAATATTTCCCATCCCAACCTTTCTGCTCTGCACATGATCTGCATCTCTCAACCATACTCATTACCTGCCCCTATTCACAGTTACAGGACTTTTTTCAGGCTGCACCCATTCTGTGGAATGCCCTTCCATGCACAATAAGACTTTCCTCTAGTCACCAAACCTTCAAGCATTCCCTGAAAACTCACCTCTTCATACAAGCTAATCAAATTCCAGAACCACCCACATAATCTTCATAAGATAGTAAATTACATCCCCTCTATACAGTCCACACATAACTAGGCTTTCTATAATATCTCTTTAAACCGGGACACTCATCAATTACACAGCTTCTATGGGTGATTAAAATCAGGTGAAATGCAGAGTGGAAGTCAGCCAGCCACAGAACCTGTTTAATTCTGAATGTCCCAGTTTAAAGGGATAGTATGGTAAGACTACACATAACTTTATATATTTTCTCTATCTTCATTTTCACATCCTCCTGACCCTAGGCGGTATGCAGTCAGGAAGCCGGCGGACCTAATCCCAACAACCGGCTTCCTGACTGTCATATCCCGGCAAGGGTCTAAAGACAGGCGTTGATATGCCGATGCCTGTCATTAGACATACGCCAGGAGCCAGATGCCCGGCTTCCCGATCGAAGGGACACCGGGTGCCAAGTGTGGATAGCCGTGTGGGGGGGGGAGGGTTAGGTTTATGGTTCCCGGGGGGGATTTAGGGTTAGGCACCCCCCCAGAGAGGTTAGGTTAGGCTAGGGGAAGGGGGGTTAGCGTTAGGCACCCCCGGGGGGGACTTAGGCTTAGGCGGCGGGGAAGGTGGGGTTAGGTTTAGGCACTTAGAGGGGGGATTAGGGTTAGGCACTGGGGGGGAAGGTTAGGGTTAGGCACCCCTAAGGGAGGGTTAGGGTGTAGAAACAGGTCAGTATATACTTACCTTTGACGATCGGGATTTCCTCCTCTGCAGGGATGCCGTTGTCGGGATTCCAACCGCCAGGCATGGGTCCAGCGGTAAATCATACAGATTCCCCCTAGGCCAATATTCCTGTATGAATATGTCTAAAAAAGTGACAGATGTTTAAAAAATAAATAAAAAAAAAACAAATATCCCATGAGCTTGTCAGAATATTTAGAAAATATTCATAACGAATAGTACAATTTTAAAAGATCACAAGTCCTGAGAGAAGGGTTTAAAAACAACCTGAGAGAGGGGAGAAACGCATCAAGGCTCTAATATTGACTGCTGTCTAATTCTTTTCCAGACCGCTGACATCAAACTGATAGCCTTTGCCTGTCCATAACAGAGTCTATAGCTGCCCATGTATCTATTCATTGGTCATGGTAATAACACTCCGTGGGTCTCACATTTCAGCTGCAGGATTTCCCCATTTGCCGTGACTTGTGGCTCTGACATTTGGGAGTGTGGAGCGGTGCATGCAGCTACAAGAGCTCTCTTTGCATTGTGTGAACCTGCATGCACAGGACACTTATGGATCCTCTACAAGGAGGTAATAGTTCCGTACAATCAGCTTCTACATCTGGTATTCACATATAAGACTCTCAATCACACTGGTTATATATACAATTGATCCAGAAACGGAGTGATTATTTGGACTTCCTTTATGATATTATAGGTATATGCACCAATGAATCTTTCTTTATATCATACTAAGCAAGTTCTATTTTGCATTTGCTACATAGTGATATTATATTGCCAAGATATTTTATGGTAACATTCTGTTGCTTTTTATTTTCTTAATGACTGCAGTCAGTGTTGTTTAACAAGAAACTATTCGTTGTGAATAAATATATTTTATAGATATTCTAAGAAGCTCATGGGATATTAGTTTTTAGTTTTTTTTTTTTTAAACATCTGTACATTTTTTAGCGCAGTCTCTCCATATTCTTTCTGTTTTATCCAAATATTTGCAAAGTCAGCTGCTCAAGATTAACAGGGGTCACTACTTATTACAAGAGCACCTGTTCTTCCTTTATTCCAACATTCCTGTATGACTGGATCATGCAACCCACCAAGAACCTCTGCAATCTGGCTGGACCAATATGCAATATACAGTATAGCAAGTATCCTTGTGTATCATTGCCTATTTCCCTATAGATTGTAAGCTTGCGAGCAGGGCCCTCTTACCTCTCTGTCTGCCTGTTATTACCCAGTCTTGTTCTATTACTGTTTGTTGCCAATTGTACAGTCAATGGAATATGATGGTGCTATATAAGTAACTGATAATAAATAAATAAATAAATAAATAAAGTGATTGAAATTTGGAATTGTCAGATTTTGGACACTTCAGGGTCCACAAAATCATTTGTAATATTTGGAATATTTTGGTACACTTAAAGTCCCCCATACAGGTGGCGATTATTCACACGATATGGCCGTTTTCGACTGTTTGTAATAAAAAATCGTGTAAAAAATTGCATTTTCTAGATGATTACGATACCGTGTGCACTTCCCCGCAGTTGTGTATAGGCATCATAGATCAGATGGTTTTGCAGAAGGATTTCGACAGATCAGTATGATGTGACACATCTTAATACATCAGATCGTATTGTTGTTTGTACAATCGTACCTTTTGTAAATACAAATTGTACAGAATGTCAAGGGAAGAATTTTCAAGGTTATCGTATGCAAGATCGGATCGGATACAAATTGCCCTGTGTATGGGCACCTTAAGGGCCCCATACATGGGGCGATTTTTCACACGATATGGCCGTTTGTGACTGATCGTAATGACCAATCCTGTAAAAAATTTCATTTTCTAGACATTTACAATGCGAATACACATCCCCGTAGTCATGTATCGCCATCATAGATCAAATGGATTTGCAGAAGGATTTCGACAGATCCGTATGATGTGACACATCTTAATACATCGGATCGTATGGTCGTTTCTACAATCGCACATTTTCTAAATACAAATCGTACAGAATGTCAAGGGAAGAATTTTCAAGGTAATGGTATGCAAGATCAGATCGGATACAAATCGCCCCGTGTATGGGCACCTTTAGAGTATACTGTAGCATTGTGCTACCACTATGTAGCAATTTTAAACCAACAGGAAAATGATACAAACATGCTAATAGAAAGTAGACATTGGATAGAGGGTAAGAGTCTGCTGGGATCTACAGTAGTTTTATGGATATAAATGTTCAAAACTCTCCTGTGAAATATTCATCTCATTTTGCCTTTGGCTGTGAAATATGTAATTTGTAGCTGACAAAATTTCACCTTAAAGGCTCGATAACATGATCCACTCTGTTACATCTTTCACCCTTTGTTAAACACATGAAAAGTGCATTAAAAATAGGACAAATGAGATTCAATACTGTCATTGCCATCATTTTGTTCTAAAATGGTAAAGCAACATTTGAAATGTTAGCAATACTATGTATCATACATTGAAGCATAATACAAGTATGATAAACTGCATTTAAAACAGTGCAAAAATGAAAACTACATGAATAACTCACAATCATTTTAGTTCCACTCTAAAATATACAGTATTTTTATTATTGTTATTACTAATATTGTTACTACTACTACTACTACTACTACTACTACTACTACTACTATTCTGCAAATGTAAAGTCACAAATACAGTAAAAAATAACATTGCATGAAGGAGGAAAACACTTAGATTGTATCACTGGAACATTTCACGTCTGTGAAATAGTGTCTGCCAACACAAAACTTTGCACAAACTTTTGCCATGATTTTGTCTACCTCTACTTATTTAACAAATTGCTGATTGTCATTTGCTTTCATCCCTTACCAGGTTTTCATTCCAACCAATCAACTAGTTGGCTGGTTGGATGTAAGTTGGTCTAGTGCAGTGTTGGCTAACCTTGACACTCCAGCTGTTATGGAACTACATAACTCAGCATGCACTGCTACAGTTTTGCTATTAGGGCATGCTAAAACTGTGGCAGGGCATGCTGGGATATATAGTTCCACAACAGCTGGAGTGTCAAGGTTAGCCAACACTGGTCTAGTGTGTGGCCAGCTTAACAGTGCTTGTTTTACAGATCTCCTCAGAATCACAATTTAGATAATTAGCTCCACCTGTGGTCCTTTTAAAATGTGTCAGCCACACATGCACCAACTAGGAGCTTTGTGACACATTCTCTGTTAGGGACCTTTCAAGACTGGAGCTGGGAAACACTGAACTATGGCATTAAATGAGGGGACTCCTGTTTTTGTTTGACTCAAGATGGAAGAGATCATCACAACAAATAAAGTTTTTATAGCATAGGATGTATTTTACCCCTGGACTTCAGAATGTTTCTTTCTGTAGTACAGGGTATGCCCCATCCTCTCACTCAGGAACGGCTCAAGGTACGGGCTGGCTGGGCTATTGCCCAGGGCACTGTGACCTGGGGACGTGGCCACAGTCAACCCGCCGGTGATGTCTGGTCTGACAGCACCTGCCCTCCCACTGGTAGTAATTACATTACATTTGAGGACTAGGTAAATATATATATTTGTTAACTTTTATTTAATAGCTTAATACACATGCTGAAGGAGAATGAAACTCATCCTTAGCACTCATGGGGTTAAAATACTTTCTCTACTTCTTCCATAGAATTATATTTTGTTTAATACATTTAATATTTCAAGTCAAAACAAAAAAAAATGGTTCTAATAATAACTAGGTTTTATTTATTTTTACTCTGCAGTATAATGCAAAGTCAGTGACCTATTTTCAGTCTTGGTGCAAGATGTACTAAATTTTATGCATCCAGCAATAACAATGTTAGGCATTGTCATACAGTCAGTCTCCCATGCTAAAAAAAATTATAAAACCTGAACTAGGTCTGCCTGACCTGCCACCAATACGTTCACATTTCAATGGAACAATGAAAGGGAGGGATAGGAAGTGACTGTTCTGGGTGAAAGAAATAGGGGCCTATTTATCAAGATGGTCTTTCATAAAACTACAGTTACAATTTTATGTATCACAGCTATGTACAGATATGTCCTCAAACACTGTGACTCTAGTCCTGGCAAATAGCTTCTCTCTGTGCATGAAGTCCCGGGTGACTCAGCTGCACCAGTCATCTTTTTCACTCAAAATGTGCATCTTATTCTCATAAATAAAACAACAGGGAGTGACAACAGTACATTGCTAGCTTGCACTGATCAGTTTGATGTGCAACATTTTTACATCTGTGTGTGACTTAGGGCCTGATTCAGAGCCGCTCGTAAGCGTCCGCTCGTTCGCTCCGAGCGATGTTCGCACAACTGCGCATGCGTATGGGTCGTACTACGCATGCGCAAACCAGTCATTGCGGTCGGAAATTGTGTGCTCGCAAAATAGCGAATGCCTGCTAATTTGAGTGCCAGAATGAGGCATTTGTGGGTGGTAACAGGGGATGGTGCTTGAAAACGGGGAGTGGAGATCCGAACGCAGGCGTGCCAAACGGTCAAAACGGGCGTTTTAAGGGTGTGCATAATTAACAAAGCAGCGTCATCGACCATGTCACTTGGTTGTCTTTTAGCCTGAACTGTTCGCATGATTGCGGTAGGGAAAATGCTACCACAAGCACTGCAAGCAGTTCATACACATTTTGATGTACTCGATTAATCTAATAAATAGATTGACGTAGGATGCGAGCGGCCAGGGGGCGTTTTTTTAAAAATAGCGAGCGCATGTTTCGTTCGCTCGTTCAGACATAGAGGCGTCAAAAGACCGCAAAGAGCGAGCTCTATTTAAATATCCGGCCTCTTTTTCTGAACGAGCAAGCGCAAATAGCATCCGGCTCTGAATCAGGCCCTTAGTTTGGATTTGTATACCCAGTGCTACGATACAGCGACCATGGATTTTTCACACACCTAGTTCTATTGTGCTTCATCTGCGACTTTGTAATGATAGTTGGGAGCTGATTGGCTGGCACCTTATCACTTTCTTATCACTTTTCACTCTGTCTCCTAACACTGCTTAGTAAATAGACCCCTAAATACTGTGCAGTTGAAGTCGCAACCCAGCATCTCTACAACACTTTGAGTGGTGTTTTGCTGTGACAGTGATGTGAATATGGTGTAAACATGTACAAAAGGTGGTATGCTACAACTCTCAGTGTCTCAGTTGCACTGGCAGTTTAATGCCGTATGGAATACGAATGCTAAGTGTATGCAAGGTTATGGAGAGCAGTGTAGGGCCTAGGTACTGTGGGGGTCGTGTCACAATTGTGCTGGTGTGGCCACGCCCTCTACAAAAATAATATGTGAAGATTTTATTGTGTCGCCGCGCACCACACAGAGGGCACCATGCACCCCTCAGCCAGGGGCAGATCCAGGGGGGATGCAGTCAGTGCTCTCCCCCTTTCCTCGCACATCAGGTGCAGGCAAAGGAGACTGTTGTTGAACTCAGCAGCATCCCTGGACTCACCGCAGCCCAACACACAAGCAGCGAGTGCTCGGCAGGGGAAACAAGCTGCTGCTGCTGAAGAGTAAGGTGGGGCAGCAGACCCTGACCCCTCCAACAAGGCTGGGCTTGGGTATTTAGTAACTGCCCTACCCCCTTCTTGGCACTCGTAGGTGTATAAAAGACACATCTGGAATAATAGCCTAATGCAGGAACTTTCACAGAGATTTCCTGCAAAAGGCTAGCTATCAGTGCAGACTGGAAAACCCAGTAGAGGTTACAGGAGTCTCCCATATCCAAATATTCTGAAATACGGAATTTTTTTTAGCATGTCTGGGAAAGTGAAACTTTTGCTTTTTGTTGGTTCAAAGTACACAAACTTTTTTAAGGCACAAAATTATTGAAAATATTGTATAAAATTATCTTCAGGCTGTGTGTATAAGGTGTATATCAAATATAAATGAATTTCATGTATGTACACAAACTTTGTTTGAGCCACAAAATTATTGAAAATATATATAATGACCTGCAGGCTGTGTGTATAAGGTGTATATAACACATAAATGCATTCTTTGTGTTTAGATTTGGGTCCCTTTCCCAAAATAGTTTATGATGGTATGCAATTATTCCAAAATATGGAATATTTCGTTATCTAAAATACCCCTGGTCTCAAGCATTTTGGATATGGGAGACTCAACCTGTATTATCAATTGGGAACTATTGTCTGACCCTTATGTATTCACTTTTTGGATTTTGGCCCTGTTGGTTTATGCCATCATCAGATGAAATAAACCGCTTCATGCCTATAGAGGCATTTTTGCAGGTGAGGGATCATACGATCCCTCTCCCGCAGCCTCCACCTCCAGAAACTGCCACTGTGCACATGCGCAGTGTCAGATTTTCTGGAGGAGTCACAAATATGAAAGACTCAACCAATATGCTGCGGATGTTACTCACAGGGACAGTGGGGATATTTTCATTTAAAATGAAAATATCCTTTGAAATAGTGAAATGTTAATAATGCTGGTAGTGCTTTGATTATTAATACATAGGCCCAATAGTCTGACATTTTTAATGCTACCTTTGCCATTGTCTTTATTACCTTGTTATTAAACATACATCATCATCATTGTCATCATCATCACCCTAATAGTTTTCTACTGGTGCTTTTGTTGACATGTAGGTAAATAGTTAAATGCCACCTCAGTGTGCAACAATACTTCATATAGTTTGAATAAACCCAATCCCAGAGCAATACTTCTATATTTCAGCTTACCAAACCACAGAAGATAAAATAAAGTGCTCAATATTACCACAGTCATTCAGCCAACCCACACTTTAGCATTTCCATGTGCAAAGGTCATAGAACACAATTAAATATACAGTAGTTTCAACATCTCTTAACAAAGTAGTAACTACTATAACAGAGATGGTTTAAGTAAGCATCCAACAGAGAAATTGTGCAAGTTTCAACTCGATGTATGTAAAAGACCTGAAGAGCATGCAAACTCGTAATAAACTAGCATTACCACTCCTCGCATCACCCAAACACACCATCCAGATGTTTTCCATTAAAAACATGCAACTTGCCGGATGTAATAAGCTGTGAGTTATAAACTCACACATAACTAGTAAAAAAGAAATTGCAAAATTAATTTCAGGTTAGTGAGTTCAATTTGCCACTTTACTGTAAATCATCATCTGAGGCAAGAAGCCAATTATCACTAATTAACCCCTATATAAACCACACCTACATCTATTTCACCTGTGTGGGTGTAGCAATGGCATTTGTACTGAGTTCCTATGAGCTATAATTGTGTGGGATCATTACTATGGAGGAGCTGTGCAGGAGGAATCAGTATGAAATACTGCCGGCCGCATGGTTTCGATTCCCGGCAGCGCCTGGCCGACATCAGCAGAGTTCCCGGCAGCGGAAGCCCGACAGCGCTGGAAATCCCGTTCGTGGATAGGTAAGTATTCTCTAACCTCACCTAACCCCCTAACCCTAACCCTCCTTAAGGGGTGCCTAACCCTAACCTCCCCCAAATACCTAACCCTAATACCCCTCTAAGTGCCTAACCCTAAGTCCCCCCCTGGGGTGCCTAGCCCTAACCCTTCCTCCCCCTAGCCTAACCCTAACCCTCCCGGGGGGGTGCCTAACCCTAAGTCCCCTCTGGGTGGCCTAAACCTAACCCTCCCCCCCGCGGCTGTCCGCTCGCGGCACCCGGCATCCCTTCGATAGGGATGCCAGGCGCCGGTCTCTCGGTGTCAGGGAAATGTCAGGCATCTACATCTAGATGCCCGGCATTTCATCCCTCACCGGGATATGACAGTCGGGAAGCCGTCTGCCAGTATTAAGGCAGCCGGCTCCCCGATTGTATACCGTGCAGGAGGAGGGTGCAGAAGCAAGACCAGATCCAGGTCCCCAATAGGGTACGTGCCAGATGAACTTATAAAGGAAGGATGGACCTTGACTCCCTCTCAGATCATGAGGTGGTTCAGCTTGTCACCTGAACTGCACAAACCTCATGAACTTATATGAGCAGGTGAGAGATTATTTGGAACCTTTGTCAGTGCCTGGTCTGCATCAAGTATTGTGTGCTCTGCACTTTTTTGCAACAGGCTCTTTCCGTCTGTGAGCTCTAGGGTGTTGGGATTACGCACACCACTTTCTCAAGGAATTTAACTAAAGTGTTATGTGCCTTACGAAAATATAGCATACATATATCTCATTACCCAAATGTGAGTCAGAGTGGCAGAAACTCAAGTTAGCTTTCTATAGGCTCTCAGAAAACCCTAATGTGCTGGAAGCCATAGATTGTACCCACATTGGAATCAGAGAACCGCACTTGAGGGGTTAATGTGTATGTTAGTAGGCATCACTATCACTCTATCAATGTGCATGTGGTCTGTGATGGTCACATCCGGATTCTCAGTGTGGTTAAAGATTATCCAGGATCATTCACAGCAATAAACCCAAATGGGAAAAATTGGTTGATTGCACAGTCTGAAGAAGCATAGAAAAATCAACTATTGCCATATTTGTTAGGGACAAAGAACAAAGATATTCAGCTCCTATAGGAACACAATTATTAGAACATACCACACAAATATGGGAATTCAAATCCAGTGGGTAAGTGGATCCCAAAAATGGACTGGATTCAAGGGGTGATTTTAAACCTAATCAATGCAAAATATTCAATATATTATACCTTTTAATATATTGAATATTTTGCATTAAGTCGGTTAAAAATCAGTTCTTGAATTCCAGTACATTTTGTGCAATCAACCAATTTTTCCCACTTAGGTTTATTGCTTTGAATGATCTAGAAACAATTCCAGGACATCAATTATGACATTGCATTATAATTCTTTGTTATGTATTTTTTATTGTTCTTATATATGTTTATTTAACTGGTTATGTCTATATATGAATTTAGATACCTTTGTTCATGTAACCCTGTTTATTAAAGATTTCTTACCCAGAAGGGTGGTTGCAGGAATATAATATCACCTCAACTGTATTGTAATTGTGGATACTTTGTCACCTTCTTTATGCTGTAAGCAATTTTTATAAATTATCAATCTTTTATCAAAAAAAAAAAAAATGCCAGTTATTTACTGATTGGCCATTGGGCCTTTTTCTTGTTGGGTGATGTTTGGTGAGATTGTGTTTTTAGGAACATCCCGCATATATCAGTCTCCACAATTTTTCACCTTGGAGTATCCTAGTGGAAAGAACTTGTAGACATAGGAAAGATGACCCACTGATATTATCATAGGATTTCATCACTTATATTTAAATATTTCTTCTTGCATTTGTGTATTATTGTCTGGTCCTTACTAACAGGGATTTAATGAGAGGTGTAGCTTTTTTTCTTTGGCAGTCTAATTTTCTCATACTGACTCAAGAAAGTAATCTGTTAATATCTGTCAGAATTATGGTGAGCAACAGGGGAGAATAGTTGACGCTATCTATCTATATCATACCCTCATATTATATGTGGAGGGTCCGCTCATGTCCCATTCAATACTTACAGTTACAGTACATGGGACATAGCAGCCACCTTTCCCCTTGCTGTCAGTGAGCGGTATCTGACTATATCTCTCCTAACATTTAGACTGCACCTGTATTTTAGATCATATCAACCCTGTCTATATCATGACATTGTATTCAATATATACATGCGGTTTGGTGATATTGGTGCCTATCTTTTATTACTGATATAAGAATTGATGCACTGTTTTTCTTATGCATGTTATTTCAATTCATGTTGATTACATGATATTGCTTTATGTATACATTATGCTGCTTATAATAACAGTTAGTGGAAATGGTCCTTTGAATTGGTGACATCTGTGCCAATACTTATCTTCAACCTTTGCTGATTTAATGAAAATTTTTAATGATCATTGGCACATTGCAATTTCATCATCTCTGCCATCTTAATTCATGCTGACAATTTATGCTTTGATTTATATGCTTGACCATTTTCCACTGATATTGTACTATGATTTCATGCTACTTATGATTTTCATATTAATGGAAATCATATCACACACCATCCATTTGTATTAGAGTTACGTGCATTTCATTGCACCTTTAGATAGAGAACCTAGAGGGTGTTTGTATGCGGCTGGCATAGTTTCAGACTATTATATTGAGGATTATATCCTTATAATTATAAAACTATGGCATTTCGATTGGCAATAATATCTCATGTGAATGATCAGTGACCCGATTGATTCCTGAGTATTTATTGAGCAGTGTGTGTATATATCTATATACATACGTGGATCACTGACATTATTTGTTATCTTGGCCAATTTTAGGCCCAATTTTGTATTTGTATGTATATGTTTGTACTGTATCTATATGTTGTCCATTTTTTCTTTGAGGATATATTTTAATTATTTCTATTAAAGGTTATATTTTATTTATTTGGTAGAACTTGTGCCCCAAACAAAGAGAGTACTTGCTTTCTCTTTTTTATCTACATATTATTTACTCTTTTGGGCGCACCTCCACATCATTGTTTATTTCTCCAGGTATATCACCCTGAATACTGATTAGTCATCTGCGGAGTATTTCTACCATCATACGTGATTCTCATATTTACTGGTACCAGTGCTTAAGGTATTCCATTTTTTCCCCCCTTCCCTACATTTTTCTCAATACTGTACATCTACCTAGGTATTCAACTTAAGTCATTTATGATGACACTTGCAGAGTACAGAACACTGTGTGGCAGAGCCACCATAGCACAATATGGTGGAGCACTCTGCAATTCCGAGCTACCCCTCTGGAGGTCCCTGCTCTGCTATGCTGTGTAGTGGGGAAGAGTGTGCACAACAACCCCTTTCGACATGTCAGTAGACTCAATGCACATGCTTCCGCTCTGTACACACTCTGAAAAGAAGATTGTGGTTCTTAAAATTTTAAAGGGCCCACCTCACCTCCATAATGGCTGCAACCCTTGCAGTGGCCGTTGTCCAATCACTGATGCTTGCTAACATATAAATGGAACTCCACTTACTACAAGTATCATTGATGTTGCTCTTGTTTGTGTTATATAGTTGTCATTAGTAATGTCACCACTAAACATCACCCAGTGTGCAGCAGTTGATTTGTAGATTTATCCAGCTATGCTAACTCATCACATATCAGTAGTGCCACATATGTTACTATAGTGGGAGCATATAACTGCTCTAAAAAATACTCACTCTCTTAAAAACCATTTACATTTCAATCCAAGTCTTTCTGAAAATGATGGACCACAGATATAGAGCAGACAACAAAATTTAGAATTGCTTGATCCATCGACACCGCACACAGCAGTGTGCAGACACCATAGCCCATACACAGATCACACTGTGGTGTTCGTTATAGTTCCATAGATACAAATAGAACAGCGTTGTAAAAGGAGTAAATTAGCTAACATAGCTGTAATCCAATCATGATTTCACAGCACAGATGGATCTTCACATTGATTGTCCAGGAGTGCTGAAATTTCTCATTACATGCACTGCCTGAAGCCTGATATAAAGGAGTTCTCTGAGAATGTCTACCTCTCTCATTGAGAAAGCTATAATAGGAATTGTGTGCAACCTCTCAGGCAAGCATTATTATACTGAGTGAGCTATTGCTAGTACTACAGAAATTATTTATAATTATATTTCAGGCATATTCACGCAGCTAGCACTCAACTGTTTTCTACTGATTCATAGCTCAGTAGGCTTGTAAATTTACAGTTTACGAAGGTTTTCTTCACAAGAAGCCTATTTTTAATTTGCAGTAAGTGATAAGAATCACAGCTTTTCATCAGGGACTAGGTGGAAGGCACAGGCAAGATATCCAACAGCTCTTATATTTACAATAATATTACAGAAAGGAATTCAGAAAAACAGAGCAATGCTGATAATCTTATTCTGGTTTACTCACATATTTTCCTATTATTGCAATGACCTAGCTCAGGGGTCCTTAACCTTTTGACAATTACAGAGCCCAAATGGATTGCCCAGTATGTACCAATACCCCCTTCAACAGATTGTTCAAATCATCATCCCCATTCCTATTAGGTACCAGTAGGACTTCAAAACATGTCAGTAGCATAGATTTACATTTACATATGGATAGGTAGGAACAGCTGAAAGAAAATCATAAGGATTTTATCATATTTATTTATAGTAAACTAGCAAATCACAAATACACAAGCTAGTCACAACTAGTGAGATTTTTGCTGTTAATTTTGTGTAATCAAAACATGGAATCAAGGTACAGTTATTGATAATGTTATTTGCCTGTCAGCAGACACATCAAGTTCATTTCTCCATTTTGATTTCAGGTTCATAAAGGACATTAACCTACCTTTAGAAGGGGCATTAGCGTAACACGCCCACATCTTGTCTAATGTCTAATGCCAAGGGTAACTGAACACCAGACCACGTAAATAAAAGTCTGGTGTTAAGAACTGGAATGTGTAGCAATGCTAATGCTACCATGACAATGTGTGGCATACCCTGCGTGGAAGAGCAAAAGTAGCATGTGGATACCAGAGTTTACATTCTCTATTTACAAATACTGGATACAAATGGCAGATGAGAACAATGCTATAGCAGTACACAGTAATTACCCTTGTAATTAAGTCTTTCACCGGCTCATACGGTTTTCTGAATTTAGCAACTCCACAGCCGGTAAAAGGTGAGGTTCAATTCTAGCACCAAAGCAATTGCATGGTATCCCAAAGGCAGTATAATCAGGAAAGTGTCCTGGGGTTGTGAGCTGAAAGAATCATCATATGGTGCCAGGGAGTGACAGAGACAGGATGCTGAGACCAAGATGAAAAATCATCAGAAGAATCTGGAATACTGGTTTAAGGAACAAAACTCAATAAACAGATTTTGTTCCGTTAACCAGTATTCCAGATTGGTCACTTCCAGGGCCCTAACTAGGGTAGTGCAGGGCAGGCGGCACTGGGCCTGATTCAGAGCCGCTCGTAAGCGGCCGCTCGTTCACTCCGAGCGATGTTCGCACATCTGCGCATGCGTATGGGTCGTAATGCACATGCGCCAACCAGTCATTGCGGTCGGAAATCGAGCGCTCGCAAAATAGCGAGTGCCTGCTAATTTGAGTGACAGGATGAGGCATTTGTGGGTGGTAACAGGGGAAGGTGCTTGAAAACGGGGAGTGGTGATCCAAACGCAGGTGTGCCAAACGGTCAAAACGGGCGTTTTAAGAGTGTGCATAATTAACAAAGCAGCGTCATCGGCCACGTCACTTGGTTGTTTCTTAGCCTGAACTGTTCGCATGATTGCGGTAGGAAAATCCAACCACAAGCACTGCGAGCAGTTCAGACGCCTTTCGATGTGCCCGATTAATCAAATAAATAGCGGAGATGACGTAGGATGTGAGCGGCCAGGGGGTGTCTTTACAAAATAGCGAGCGCATGTTTCGTTCGCTCGCTCAGACATAGAGGCGTCAACAGACCGCAAAGAGCGAGCGCTCAATTTAAATAGCCAGCCCCTTTTTCAGAACGAGCGAGCGCAAATAGCGTCCGGCTCTGAATCAGGCCCACTGTTTGGACCTGTCAGTTTTCCTGTTTATTATCATTCTCACTTGTAGATTCCTCTTCTTTTATCCCCAGCATCTCCTGACCTCCCATCTCTTTGCTGGCCCTTCCCCATGAGGCCATGGCCCTTTTTCAGGTGCACTATCTTATGTCCCTATTTAGAAAATGGGGGGGGGGGGCGCCATGCTCTTTTTGGCACAGGGCACCAAAAAGTCTAGTTACGGCTCTGGTCACTTCTGTCTTGCATAGAAATTGAAGAGTGTCATTGGTTACATATGGTTTACGTACATCTCTTAATGAGGCCCTATTAGCAAATTAAGGGTCTGTTTCAGAATCGTACGCTATTGCCAGTGCAGCTGCAATCCTGTACACAGCTACTGTGCGCAAATATGCAAATGTCGCAGCTGCCAGCATATGTACTAAGATGTCTACTAGAGTCTTTGCAAATTCATGTATCTGCATACAAAGACGCAGCATCGGTTGCAGATTATTCGATGTTTGCATTCCTGGGTGACTCTATGGTCGCACAGAATGACTGCGAGAACTGAGACGCCAGAGCCATATTTCTTGTGCACTGGACCGCAGACTGAGGATGTGACCCCCAAAACAATTGTGACACATCTGCGTTTTTAGTCAACACTCTCCGTTACCACCCCAAATGCTCCCTGACTGTCAAATACACTACTATGAATAAGTACCCACTGAGAGCAATTAGGTAATATATTTTGACATATGTGCAGTGTAACTGACACACATGCACAGATGGCCGATAATCGCTCAACTGCGAAAACATCGGCATAGGACCTGTGAGCCTGATTCAGAGTTGCACCCTATTGCATAATACGCATTGGTTGTGCAATAACATGCTAATGCCACAGGAGGCATCTTGTGTAATTAGACGCCTCGTGGCAGCTTCCGTAATCCGTTGCTGCATCCAAGGATGCAGCAACAGATCACTCTGTGTAAACATCTCTCAATTGAGTAACATTCAGATTACTCAGGATGGCAGGTGTTTTCACAAAGCTGAAGCCACCGCAGCTGCATAAAAGGACACAGTCACTGGATTCAGCACACCCCAAAAAAAAACATGTAATCTAGGTAAAGAGGCAAAAAACAAAGGTTCTGACTGGCGCAACACATTGCTTAATCTGCTACTTTTTACCAATTTTTTTGCAACAAAAATTACTTTTCCCCAAGTACAGTATTTAGTATGCTATAAGCTACTTAGTACATTAATAGCGACTTAAGGTGCGTACACACGGTACGATCAGTCAGCGATACCGATATCGCTTACTGATCTCCCTGCACCTTCCCGGTGTGCTGGATGATCGATATCGATCATCCAGCACACCACCAACCCTCCAACGACGGGCCGTCGACCCGCCATCAACAATCACGGATTCCTTTGTAACCTGGTCAATATCGACCAGGTTGGCCTGCATGCACGGGTGATGGTCGATATCGTCCATATGTGCCCTCACATCGCTGGTCCTTTGAGGGTTGGAAGGCACCAAAAAATGAATCTTCTGAACGATAACCGATATGGTCATTATCGTTCATATTATGCATTTTTATCGTACCGTGTGTACCCACCATAAGTGTCTGATTCAGCAGTGGATGGAACGCACGCAAGCAGCTTTGCAATTCCGTCCTTGCAATTATGTTAAACAGAGCTACAATACCCATACAAAGGAGCATAATTATAGCTATTTTTAGAAACTTAGCTTTGATAAAGTTTATTTTAGATAAATTACAATAAAGGTTACATTTTAATATACAGACCCTATCTGTCAAGAGTGCCCCAGAAAAAGAGTCCATCTTTACTTTCTCTCCTAAACATTAGTTGAGCACCACCAGCTTAAGTTAATTGAACCAAGTAGTGGATTCAATGAATTGTAATGTTGGTTGCTGATATCACATTCTGATGATCAAAATTCTGTGCAGAATCTCCCCAATAAAACCTTTTTGCAATTATGTTAATGCAGCAGGAGGCATCATGCCTCATGCATGCATTTATGATCCATCTGCATCCATGGACGTAGCATCATATCATGGGGTCACATATACCGGCCATGGGGTCACATATACCGGCCATCGCAGATCAGGGAAAGAGGCCAGGAAATCTGATCCTGCCCTCTTCCCTACTTCCCAAAGGCAGCGACACGCCTCTGTTTTGGGAAATGGAGGCCATTGCCCCCCGCCCACTAACGGCAGCAGACTGTCAGTCACTCACAGTCTGCTGCCACTCTGCAGGATCTGTTGTGCACATGTGCAGATTGGGCCCTACGCACACGCAGATTCCCGATTACTGAATGAAGCTCTTAGTGCACTATTGGAAAATTAGGACACAGAGGGCCTGATTCAGAGCCGCTCGTAAGCGGCCGCTCGTTCGTTCCGAGCGATGTTAGCCCAACTGCGCATGCGTACGGATCGTTATACGCATGCGCTAACCAGTCAGTGCGGCCGAAATTCATGTGCTCGCAAAATAGCGAATGCCTGCTATTTTGAGTGACAGAAAGAGGCGTATGTGGGTGGTAACAGGGGAAGGTGCTTGAAAATGGGGAGTGGAAATCAGAACGCAGGCGTGCTTAAAGGTCAAAACGGGCGTTTTATTGGTGTGCATATTTAAAACAGCAGCGTCATGGACCACGTCACTGGGTTATTTTATAGTCAGAACTGCTCGCAAAATTGTGGTAGCAAACACCAACCCCAAGAATAGCGAGCAGTTCATACCCTTGTCGATGTACTTGATTAATCTAATAAATAGCGGACATGACGTAGGATGCGAGCGGCCAGGGGGCGTATTTTTCCAAAAAACGAACGCAAGTTTTGTTCGCTCGTTCAGACATAGAGGCGTGAACAGATTGCAAACAGCGAATGGTTCATTTGAATAGCCACCCCTAGTTTTAGAACGAACGACCGCAAATAGCGAGTGGCTCTGAATGAGGGCCAAAGTTCAGGAAAAAATACTCAAGCACTGGAATCACTATCCATGGCGGAGCTTCTAAGTCACGCCAGCTATCTCGTGCCATATGGCACAAAAAGGATAGATGTATGGGGACACATATATATAACCAGTCTTTCTGGCAGAGGTGAGCCAGAATTAGACTGTACTATGTTCATTATTTAGATATTTAGGCTGATCTGCAGTTTCAAACCCTGTCTGTCTAATCCTGATGCGATATTCAGAGCAGTTCACACTGCATTCCATACATTATGAACAAATTTTGACTCCCAAATGTCAAATCCCTCATCTGTAAAAGCCCTAAGGTATCACATAGTCATTATTAGCAGCACAATCATAATGCCAGTGACTTACTAGAAGTCCCTGAGGCAGTTGGACCCCATAGCTGTTTTGATTAACAAATAATAAGTTCAACAGCGAGCGAGAGAGAAAGAGAGAATTGAACGGCACTCTAGACACTTGTATTCAAATAAATCAGTGCATACACAGTGTGTCTAATGCCTATGTTTCAGAGGGCAACCTTTTTTATCAAGACATAAATACAATACAAAAGTCTTACCTTATATAAGTGGGCTGCATGGCCGGCGGTTCAAATCCCGACAGCGGCAGCCCGACAAGGGTGAAGATCCCGATCGTCCCTAAGGTAAGTATCGCTAACCTAATTCTACCCCCTAACCCTAGCCCTCCCTTAGAGGTGCCTAACCCTAACCTCCCCCCCAAGTGCCTAACCCTAATCCCTCCTCTAAGTGCCTAAACCTAACCCCCCCTTCCCCACAACCTAAACCTAAATCCCGGGGGGTGCTTAACCCTAACCTCCCCCCGGGGGGGTGCCTAATCCTAAGCCCCCCCTTCCCCTAGCCTAAAACTAACCCTCCTGGGGGGGTGTCTGACCCTAAATCCCCCCGGGAGCCCTAAACCTGACCCTCCCCCCCCCCCCCCGCAGCTGTCCTTGCCCGGCGCCTGGCTTACCTTCGTACGGTATGTCGGGCGTCGGTCTTCCGGCGTATGGTTAATGACAGGCGCCGAGTTTTCGATGCCTGTCATTAGTACCACGCCGGGATTAAAAAGTCTGGAAGCCGGTGGTCGGCATTTAGACCGTCGGCTTCCAAACTACATCCCATATAGGTGAATCATCCTATTCAATAAATATCTTCTGATACACGGTTCGTTCCCTCTTCCTTTTTATGTTTAAATACCCATATGAGGGGAGGATGAATTCCTTTGATGGTGGAAAACTTTAAAGTTTGTTTTGGAAAAGACAAAGAAACCTTGATGAGAATAAAGAATCAAAATTAATTGTAAGTGAAGGTATGCACCATCACACTGTGTAAATTCATCTATTGGGGGAAGTGTCTTGGACGGAAAGGGAACAGTAAAGATACCTTTATATGCTTATATAACTCCTACCATATGTGAGTGGGGTACGCTCTGATAATACACCTTATATGGACTTTTTGCGATTGCCTGTTTTTTTTCCTATGTGTAATAGACCCTGATTGTACCATTTTCTTTGTCCTTCTTTCTCCTTATATTGTGAAAACCTACCTCATATGAGTTGAAGCTTGAAGGGACTATAAGGAGGACATCAACTATTACATCAAAGGCAACACATACGGGGTCTAAGTATCATTGGGCCTGATTCAGACCCACTCGCAAGCGGCTGTCCGCTCGCAAGTGGGTCGATGTTGTGCACAGCGCATGCGCACGACGGCGGGAGCTCCGTCGGCTTCCAAACTACATCCCATATAGGTGAATCACCCTGTGTTCTCACCACAGCTCCCGGTGGAGGCCCAATGACGTCACATCCACGATGTGAGCATTTCACAAACTATATACACCTTGTTATTTGAATTCAAGTCCCTAGAGTGCCGTTCAGTTCTCTCTCTCTCTCTTTTCACTATATACAGACTCTCTACTGGACAGGTGCCAGGGTGAGTTACTTGCAACAAGGGAGTGGTATATATATATATATATATTATATATATATATATATATATACACACACACTATTTTTTCACAAAGATTTCAGCACACATCACTATGAAATATTTCCCAATTATTGCATTAAATAGTAGATCTGGCCACCTTGGTGATGGCAGCATAATGTCAGTCATTATTCAATTACTTGTGAATGCTAGCATGCGCAATAAGAAGATACTGAATAGATGTGAACTGGGATTAAACAGGAGTAACAGAGGTGATTTAAATACAAGAATTTTAACAGCATGGAATACAGTATCACATATTTGAATTATATTGTTATGCTGATAGGATAGCGAGCATGTAATACACTTGGTAGATATGGACAATAACAAGCCATTTCACTTGCCAGCATGAGAGTGAATAAAGGTTTGTTGATTTCTATAGACCTGGCAGTGAGTTTAATTATATAGCTGAAATCAGAGGTCTCCTTGCTGCACCTGCTCCCAACATCTCACTGTTTTCTGCACAGCAAACCACAGCAGGTGTCCTGAAACTAAAAAAGGCACGGATGAACAATGGATAAAGGATTGTGCCACGGGTCACATTACCTACTGGGGACAAATATACCGATTCTGTATAAATTGCAGAAATGAAACATTATCTCTCGAGATTCACAACAAAGCAAGTCATGTGGCTTGGAGGAAAACCTTAATTAGAGGGATAGATTACAATAATTATAACCGAATGCAAAATGTCACCTTGCACAAAATAGGAGCTGAAATAACCAGGGTAAGATTGCAAGGGATGGGTAATACACAATTACAGAAGTGATGCCTTATAATATAAATCTCTACAGCTATATTTCTACTAAAACAAGAATAAATTAAAATAAATTATAAATCAAATTAATGTAACAATAAAAAATCATTCTGAGACATTGTGACTGGCAATTCTATGTCTGATATTAGATTTCTATAAGGAAGATGCAAGTACCCATGGGAGGCAGAAAGGTTGCATTCAAAACTGATCCCTGCAATTAATAACATGGAAAATTAAATCCCAGGTCAGACAAAGCCAGCTGATTTTATTGGAGCAGCTGAAGCTGGTTAAAACTACTGTATAATTTAATGCCCCAGACCATTCATGGATCCTGATACAACTTGGCAATGATATACTGTACAGTAGATAGAGTAACATTTAAGAGAGAGCAAGACCTTAAAAGTCATATTTCCTACAAGAGAACCTCTGGGTTCTTAAACAGCTGCATAATTTATATTTTCCCCTTTTTATTTTACTAATATTCTGCAAAATGAAAGTTTTGTAATAATGGAACATGGCATCATTGGACTCTATAGCAAAATTTGAGGGAGAGCCCCCATCTATTCATGTGCCAGCCTCAGCTCCTACTTAGAAAACCTGAGCAGTGGAGGGGACACTGGACTGGCATCTGCTCATATTCAATGTAAGTGATAATAAAAAGGTAATTGGAAAGCGCTGGGAGAGGGTGGTAAAACTGAAGCAAGAATGTAGGTGATGACTAGACATTGGGGCTGGTGAGAGATGGTTCCCTGCCAGATGCCATCAGTCAAAAATCAGCATGGGAGTGACTGTCCAAAGTGAGAGAGATCAGAGAGTCAGTTGTTGGAGTCCCTGAGGTGCACAGAGCCGAGCACTGTAGAAACGGCAGGAAAGTGGCCAGCAGATCCTGATGATGCCAAGGAATGTCCAGAGCAGAGCTAGAAAGGAAATGTGAGCTGCAAGATGTTTCATGGTGCCAAACACCTTGAGAAAAAAATTATCAATTGCCTCAATGAGATCCTAGAAGACCTGATTCAATAATGTATCCATTATCAGATGGTCATTCTTCTCCTGGTGATGAGATGTACCCTTTAGAACATGGGTCTTCAACCTTGGGTCCCCCAGCTGCTGTGGAACTACAGATCCCAGGATGCCGTGGCACAGTTTTAGCATGCTATTATATTAAAACAGTGGCAGGGCATGCTGGGATGTGTAGTGCCACAGCAGCTGGAGGGCCAAGGTTGAAGACCCCTGCTTTAGAAATTGATACAGTCTTTGGAAGTTTTGAAATGGCACATGGTGTGGCATTGGGTAGAAGGTTGCTTCACAAACCACAAGACTGCCAGGTGGATACCGAAAGTTGTAGCCTACACCTGCTTCTTGCCCTTACGGGAGAAGAATATTTTCTATTTACCCAGGTGATGGAGGTGAGTCAGTAGACATAAGAGTTTCAACTGAATTGCTGTGCTTCATGCCAGCTGCTAAGGATGTCAGCTGAGGACTGTCAGATTGTTGTCAAAAGACACCAAATGCAAACGTTTCTTACATCCACTGGAGAAGTCCCTGTTCAACCCAGCACACTACAGTTAACAGAGGGTAAAGAAGTTTTAGAGGTTTTGCTAGACTAGAGGCTCCAGCAGTTCAGTCTTGCAGAGGTAACCTTCCATTTACACAGACAGCTGGGGGAGACAATTGTCCAGGAGAACAATGCACAGGTAGGCCCAGATAAGACACAACTTTTATGTCTGTGATTCTGTGAATTTGTTGAAGAGAAGGCTTTTGAGGAAGGAGAACTCCCGAGAATTAGTTAGCCCTGCCAGCTTCTTTGCATCAACATTGTGAGTCACCAGTGGGGGAGGTGGAAGTAGCTTCAGCAGTAGAAGAACTGGATCTGGAAACCCAAGGTGTTATGGCACCAAATTCAATTACATTTATGGGAAACTGTTGAGACATTTGAAGAATAGGAGCTGTGAGAGCAGTCACAAACTCTCCCTACTCCTTTGCAACCCATTTTAGCTCTGTTGGGGTGGAAGAAGAACTTTTGTTTATGCTGGTACTGCCAACTACTTCATGTTTGGTCAAGAAGGGTTAACCAACTCCTGATGCAGACCTCCTTTTTGTGTGAGAGGACATGAATACCACAGATCATCAGGGGAGACATACAGTAGGGTGTCACCATCTGAGGGGGTGACACCGAACTGCTGGCTCCTTCTCAGTCATCCAGGAGCCTCGCACTGCACTGTGATGGTATTGTGAAGCACCCTGCTCCTGGGCACTGAGGAGGAGCCAGCAGTGCAGGGAGAGTCTCTGGAGACACACCCCCTGTGGGATGAAATCAGGGATGTACCGCAAGCCCAAACCCCTAACCTGCGAGGTAATGCCACCATTTCAGACATGTGCACAGGTGGTCTTTTTGGTGACCTGGGTATCACAGACCCCAGTGATGGCACTGGGGACAGAGGATTTGTTGGAACTGGGGATGTGCAGGCTCGGTTCTACTCGGTTCCGTTCGGTTTTATTTACCGAATCTTATTGGCTATCCAAAACTCGTGACAGCTGAAACCCAATTAGATTCGGGGAAAAAACCGAACAGAACCGAGTAGAACCGAGCCTGCACATCCCTAGTTGGAACACGATCCTGCGGTTAGCAATCCACCATTTTCCTGCTATTAGATGGATAGTAGACTTAAAACTATAAACTGCTGAACCAAAACCCACTATACCCAAAGAAGGATTCAATAGGCCACTTTGGTAGCATGTGCCTCAGACTGTTTGAACAAGAAGGGACTGTACAGTAGGACTAAAGCTAGGTACATACTATTAGATTATCAATCCAATCTGGTTGGTTGGAATGAAAATCCAGTTATGAATGTGAGCAAATAACAATCGTCCATTTGCTCCCAAATGCCAGAATACGGACAAAAACTAATTGTTTGGTCAATTTGTTCAAATGAAACGGATTTAACCAATTTGTCTGAATGACCATTTTTGTCTGTTTTAAAGTCAGATTGTACAGAAAATCTTATAGTGTTAACCGCCGTACTGACGATTTGATCACCTAACTGACAATATTTTCCTGCCAAAATCGGTCTGAAATTGTGTTTATTTTTATTTTATATTATTTAATATAGTTAAAGAATCACTGGGCCCAACTCCCCTCCCTATAAAAAGCCCATATTTTTGCACTCCCCTCCTTCTCCTCCACCCCCTCCCATGTGGCCAATGTAATTTTTGTATTATTATTCCCTCCCCCCAGTCTCATATTACTTTATTATGCCCCTACCCCACCCCTACTGATAGCAGATCCCCCAGGGATTACTCCCCCACCCCATGGGCATTTCTCTCCTCCACCACATGCAGAGGAATGATCAGTCCCCCCTGCAGCAGCTGATGTCAGCCAAATAGTTCTCTGGGGGGGAACAACATTCTTCTCTTTGCACTTTGGTCCCCAATGCATGCGCTCCAGAATGCTATTTGCTGACCACTACATCACTACAGAGGAGTGCAGGAGTAAGAGGAAAATCACTCTGCACATCCATTCTGCACATGTGCAGAACAGATCTCTTCAAAAACCAGGGAACACAGTGGGGCTATGCGGTCGCATGATATACGACCTTGTCAGCTGAAACACATATGGCTGCGGTCACATCACATGAAACCATGCCAGGTAAGTATTTAAGTAACCCAAGACACATGGCTAGAAAAGTGGGAGAGGAATGCGACAATACAAGAGGTTTCCTCAACCCC
Source organism: Taudactylus pleione (assembly GCA_031769625.1). NCBI lineage: Eukaryota > Metazoa > Chordata > Amphibia > Anura > Myobatrachidae > Taudactylus > Taudactylus pleione. The sequence goes on along the minus strand of JAUIMM010000077.1, from coordinate 5,195,426 downwards.
TGTACCTTGATACTCATGTCTCACAGTATTAAGGGCCAAGCCAAGATACTTTTATAGCCCTGGTCATTTTATAGACTCCTTCATTTGGCTTATATTAAACTACGAAACTATTGCATCTCAGACACAAGACTTTGGGGTCTATTCATCATCACTCAATTGTCACAAAAGCAGGTGAAAAAGCACATTTTCATCTGCAATTGTGACAATTAAGTATTCGGGCCATTCATTAAGAAGGTGAAGCAGGAGATATCACAGATATCTCCTACTTACCTTCTGTTTGCGGAATGGCCCACTGTCCCCATACACTAGTATGGGGACAGAATTCATCAAGCTCCAAAAATATTATATTTTCGGAGCTTGACTGTGGGGGCATTCGCCATCTTCAGATGGCGAATACCCCAGCTTAGGGTTCGCAACCCGCTCTTCCCTATGGGAAGTAGGTCCGGGTTGCGAGAAGGGATCCTTTTGGATCCCTCTGCCCCTGTCCGGCTCCTTCCGCCAGACGTCAGGGCTCTGGTGCGCATGAATGACCTGTAGGTCGCGCATGCGCACTGCCGTCACTGCTCAGAGCAGTGATAAGATTTACTGCTCCGAAAAGGAGCAGTGAAGCCGCTCGCGGGGGCAGCTGATTTCACATCAGCTGCCACCGCGCCGGAGCAATGCTGAATTGCTCCGGTGGCCGCTGCGAATTAGAATGTTAATTATCGGGGTCCGTTCGGACCCCGATAATTAACATCATGAATAGGCCCCTTTGTGACCTAATCATTATTGTTATTGTCATGTGTACTCTGCTACAGCCATCATGTATCATTCATATGTTATTATACACTGTTTAATATTGTAACTTATTGAATTGTAAAATGTGAGATGGTAATACTGTGTTAGGAGGACATGCAATTTAGACAGACTGCAATGTTAACGACAACTTTGTTATATTACAAATTGTATGCTTTAGTATCATATTTTGCAAAACAGTATGCAATGGATGTCGGCACTCCTGTAACTGCCCGATATGTGCGCAACCAGGCATCACCGCGTCCAATAGAATTCCCCCATTGTGTGTTTCAGATATTATAAAATGTATCACTTGTAATAGAAAATGTCAGGGGTAAATGTATGGCAGGACTGTCTTTAGGATCTTAGTCTAAAACAGTGCTTTTGCTTCTCCCTGTAGCAACAATATACTAATAATTAGAATACTAGGCTAAGTTAAACAGTTATATTCAGAAGCTAACTCTTATTTACAGTAGGTCATACTAGAATAAATAGAAATCACCCTCAGTGAGGAAACTTTCTGACCTCAGCCCAACTAAGTAAAACCATATTTCCATATTCTAACACTGTATTTTGATGACTATAAAATTTTTTACTAGAGATGTGCGCGTCCGGATTTTTGAAAAGTGAACACACCCGAATTTAGGGGTTCAGAGTAGAACCGGGTCAAGTTTCGGATTCACTTTTGTGACCCGCTTCGGATCTGTTGCTGGTTCGAAACTCGTATGTAAGAAACAAAATCGGGTTTTGGATTCTGACATTTTAGGTGTTTTTAAACACAAAGATGAATTTAGATCCAAAACCAAAACACAGAGGTCTGTGGGCCTGATTCAGAGCCGGACGCTCTTTCAGAGCGCTCGCTCTGAATCAGTGCCCTCCTTCTCTTTTTTAGAGCGGCCTCCTGGCTGCTCGCATAGCTATGGGTGACCACCCACAGCTATAGCGAGCGGCCAAAAAGATGGTCGCGATGGTCAAGACCATCGCGACCATCAGGCTTGCAACGAGACCCTTGTGGTAGGGTCTCGTTCATCGTAAACCCTGGAGTGCTTTTGGCTCTATCAGAGTGATGTCAGTGGGGCCGGCCCCAGACGGTAGGCGTTCCCATGGGAACGCCTCCGTCTGGCCAGCCACGCCCCTGGCACGCCCACCAAAGGGGGCATGCTGTCACTCACTATCGACAGCACGCCCCCTTTGGTGCGAGACCCATTGCGACGGCTTTCCCGTCACTATGCGGGTCTCATGCACGGCGGAGCCGGCTCCCTCGAGCGCATGCGCACTGCTCCAACATCGACCCGCTTGCGAGCGCTCGCGAGCGGGTCTGAATCAGGCCCTGTGTACCATATCTAGTTCTTACATTATGCTATGCATGTTATAAAATATTACAGTATTATGTCAGCGGAATTATGTTATGTTACCACTGGTCTTGTAACTGCAAGGGTTTCTATTTATGTGATATTAGCTACAGCTGTATGTAAATCAGATAATAGTTAAGAGTTGTACATTTACAAATCCAGACATTGTGTTCTTGTGTAGTAACCTGATCTAATCAGCCTAGTAGTAAGGGTGATAATTGTGTGGTACACATACAGATCAGAGTTACATTGGTGGGGAAGTCTTCGTTCAGTAACAGCTCTTCACTAAAGCCCACCCCAGCAGAGGGGCAAGGATTCCCAAAAGATACAACACAATTCAGATGCAATCTAACAACGATATTTATTCCACAATCTGGTGTCATAATTAGAACATTCTCACCTAGTGTTGAGTATCACTAATGAATCAGCTCTCCCTCTGATCTTGGGTACAGTCAAGTATGATAACAATTGCCAGCTCCCAGCGGTAAGTGTAAGTGAATCTGGATGCAGAGTTGCTTGCAGCCCAATCTGTTTTTGCTTTATGCTGTTTCCTCAAACTCCTTTCTATGTTCACTGATCTCTCCTTTATGTCTTTCTATCTGTGGCTGTATGTAATACCACTGCCAAGTCCTGGAGCTGTTCCTCTCACCTTGATGTGCAAATCACCAGCACCTCCTTTTCCAGCTCTGTCTCAACTGTAACAGTCACTAAGTGTCGTCTCTGTAACTGGCACTACATGCTGTGCATGTGCCCTAGATGAGCCTGGGGAATTGTGGGGTAGTAGTTCATTATGGCTGCCTCGAAGTGGCAGGATACCATAATTGTGTATTATATCTGGGCCACTTGAGATTTATTTTACTATGTGTGTTTTTATAACAATAAAGGGTATATTGCCATTATACTGATCTGTTTGACTGGTTTCCAAAGCCAAAGTGGAACCAGGTGGGTCAGGCTTTAACCATAAGGCTGCTCAGGGAAACCAGCTAGGAATTTTCCTGCAGGAGGGTTATCATAAGCCTGGTGTCTCCACACGAAGTATATTTACAGGTGGAATTGCCACCTGAAAAAAAATAGTACTCATGTACAAAGAACAGTGTAAAAGATAATGGAAGCATGAGAATGGTTCCCCCAGCTACTGTATAATGAAAGTCAGCCCAGTGCCGGTGCCTCGCCTTCCAGAGGTGAACACTGTGGGTCAAAAAACAAAACAATAACCCAAAAATCGGCTAGCATTTGTATATTACTGAAGTTGCCACTCCGCAGTAAAGATACTATAATATACTATAATAGCTATAGTAGCTCCTCTCTTGCCAAGTTTTCAGATGTATAACCCCATCCCCCTCCCACCAGGCATAGGCAAAAGCATGGGGGGGGTTCCGGTTGCCTAGAAACCCCCCTTTCCAGCCCACACCATGACCACAATAGAAATAATAATATAATAGAATGTTACTAATGCTACATGTTCTTCGCAGTATCACAAGTGAAATATCAGCACCACCTGTGGATCGTTTAACATGTGCCAGCCTGTAATAAATACACCTGTGCACCAACTAGGAGATCTGTAAAGCATGCACTGTTAGAGGTGCACTGCTATATACTCGCTCTAAAATCAGGCATTTGGAAACCCCCCTCTAGAAATCCTGCATTTGCCCCTGCCAGGTGCTGCCAGACACCCTTCTTCTTACCCTCAGCTTCTCTTTTCGACTGAGAGTTTGGTACTGTCACACCTGTGACGTTACAGCCCTGTACCATACTCAACAGTTTCTATATTGTTTGTGCAGTTGTGCCTAGTACAAGGAATGAATGTGTTAATTTTACATTATCTTTGTGGAGATCAGGGATGGGCAACCTGATACACTTCAAGAGGTTCTTATGCGACTCTTTACCCTCAGAAAGGCTTCACATTACTTTTATAGTTTAACTCAAGTTTTCAGTTTTGGCAAATTGTGCTTCAATTATTCCAGTATCTACCGACTGTTTCTGTATGCCAATACATGCAAGTCCATCCCTCTGTAACCTATACAGTATGTACTCTTAACACAGGTGTTTTGCCCTGAACTGCAGGCCACATTGAGGGTGTAAGGACAAGGAGGTAGCACAGGAGCCCATCCCTGGTCCCTGAAGGCTCTCAGCTCTCTACTCCCTCCGGTGGATGAGCCAGTAAGTATGGAATGTTATTATAAGTGGCAAGGATACCTGTGGGTGGGTGGCATGGCAGGGCATGACACGGGTAGCCCAATTCAGCAGTGCAACAAGCACTGCTGAACTGTAATCTCATACATTTTCACCATACTCTCCATCTCTTTTATCTCACATGAACTGATTTCATCCAGCAATATGGTTAAATTTTCTATATAGTGATATTTGCTATAATGATTGCAAAAGACAGCAGGAAATGAAAGGTAAAAGCTGTAAAAATTAAATGCTACTTTATATAAACTGATAGCAATGAATGTATTGTTTACAAACTGCAAAGAAGGCAGATGTGTAGAGCTTAATTGTTGTGCTAATGTACCTATTTATACACAATGCACATGAGCAGGAAAGTGGAAGTACCATCGTGCAGATTCTTTCAGTCATTAACAGGATTGTGGTCCATGATAGGTTACACATGCTGGATATTGGAGTGTCATCTAAGTCTTTGACTGAATACAGTATGAAAGCAAGGATTGTTTTAATTTATGAGTGATACTTGTACTTTGTAAACTTTTTATTACAAAGGTAAAATTGCTCATACAAAGCACTCATTAAGTACAAAGCACACCTACAGTAGTTGACGCAAAAGGTGTCAACTAAGAAATAGGCCGAGTGCTGTTGCCTGTTTTCTTTTAAGAGATGTGAAAATAGCAAAAAAGTTGTTTAGCCAAAGAGCCTTGAAGGCGGATATCCACTACCCGATTAAACAGAGCGATTGAACGATAACAACATCGTTATCGTTCAATCGTTTGTTAATCGGGCACAAATCGGGCAGCTTAATGTCGAAAACTATGCGCGCTCCCGCTGGTCATTTTTTACATCTATCATCACTCGAACATGCTGGTCAATCTGCCGATAATGGCAGATTGGCCATGTTCGGGGATGAGGGAGGGTACCTACACTGAACGGCTGATCGTTCAGTGTAGGCATAGCACAGACTGTAAAACAACTGCCGCTATTACAATGTTGTTATCGTGCAGTCATTTCAGTCTGCTAGTGGATGTGCCCCATAAGAGTGAGGTTTCCAAAACTCAGTCCCAAGACACCATAAGAATACAGTTATAAAGGGTATCTATGCTTGTGCACAGATGGTATAAACAAATTGAGTGAGGTACTAATTAAGTCACCTATGCTTAAGCATGGATATCCTTAAATCCTGGACTGTTAGAGAGCCTTGAGAACTGAGGGCATGATTCAGAGATGCACACTATTTACGTGCGCTCGCTCTGAATCAGGGTGTCCCTATTTTTTTGAATTCCGGCCTCCAGGCCGCTTGCACAGATGTGGGTGACCACCCACAGCTTGTGCAAGTGGCCTGGCGTTGGTTGCGATTATCGCGACCATTGGCATTGCGAGGAGACCCTTGTGGTAGGGTCTCAGCACTCGCAATGCCAAGTGGACTTCCAACTCTAAGAGAGCCAGAAGTCCACTACTGACATCACGAGTGAAGTCATTAGGGCCGCCCACAAACGGCAGGCGTTCCTTCGGGAATGTCTCCGTTTGTTCAACCACCCCCCTACCCGCCTACAAAACGGGGCGAGCTGTCAATCAACATCAACAGCCGCCCCATTTTGCTAAGAGCTCCGGAGCGCGTGAAGGTCTCACTCACTCCGGGGCTCGCGCACGCCGCGCGTGCGCACGGGGCACTGTCTACCCGCTTGTGAGTGATGTGCGCTTGTGAGCGGGTCTGAATCAGGCCCTGAGTTTGGAACCCACTGGCTTACAGTATATAAGAGAAAATAGCAAATTGCATAACCCAACCATGTGTACATATGATATATATTTAAAAACATGCATTACAGCATTAGCTCTATTTCAAATTCATATCTATGAATGAGTGATAAACTACACCCTAGTACCATGAGGTAATACACCTTTGATACATCAGTCAATCAACTGCAGAACACACTTGTATAACTTTCTTCTGCCAGGTTTTTCTGAAAACAGCTGTGTAGTTCAGAAGGCTTAGTTGATGCCGGGAAGAATGAAAGAAGAAACTCTCTTGAGAATGCAGCAGAATTCAATTTACAGTCTAGAGATACAACCAGGCTTGTTTCATTCCTGCCATCCTAATAACGTCTTGCTGTTAGGCTGCTCGGGTTTTTAAAAACATACGTTGATGCAGAAGGTTTCATGAATCCTACTGCAACGGACACAGAAAAAATATTAATTTACCGACATTTAGGTCTATGCTAAAGCAGAGATGTCTAAAAATGACTAAGAAAAAAAATATTTAATCCAAGCAGTAAAAAAATGTTAATTGGAAAAATAAAATGTGTTTAAAAAATAGACATCATTACAGCAACATCTAAAGGCAAAAGGAAGAATGCAAGAAGGAGCTTAAAGAGCCTGAGGCAGAGCCGAACATCCGCCTTTTTGCAGAGCACATTTTACACTGCACATACTCTGACTGTATGCAAGTACAGGTTAATGTACATATTTCAGTCACATCTACTCTTATGACTTAAGAGGAAATACAAGCTTGTAATGGAGCATTTTAACCCCTTCAATGCTGAGGGTTTTCTCACCCTTGTGCTGAGGTAATTTTTTCACATTTGCGCTCGTCACATTCCAACAGCAATAGCAATGATTTTTTTATGCAGTACCCACACAAATTATACTTTTTTACTTATTCTAACATGTCAAAATAAAGTGTAACCCAAATGGCCAAAAAAGTGTTTTATATTGAAATTTCAAGAAAGAGAACCAAAAGCAAACATGTTTTTTTTTCTTATTTTGCCAATTATCCACTTATTCTAAAATTAGAATAAACAGGATTCTACAGTATATGTTTATACAGTATGTGAGTACTGTATATACAGTATGTGATTATACAGTATGTGATTATACTATACAGTATGTACTGTGTATATAGTACAGTATGTGATTATACAGTACAGTATGTGATTATACAGTACGAGTAAATTTTGACAAAAATGCTGCACTTGAAATGAAAACGCATTTGTTTTCTGTTTTGATTTATACTGTACACTTCCTATGTATGGGAATAATACAGTAGCCCAACATGGCCAACCATTTATAAACCAGACAACCTACCGCATTGAATGAGGGATCACTTTCTTATTTGACACAAGCTAGGACAGATATGGGCTTTAGATCCCCCCATCTGTGGACAATTTATTTTTTACAGTATGTACTGTTTAATGTATTGTCTGGTGATCAACTACTAAGGAGCACATTGTTTGAGGAGTCTCCCCTCTCTCAAGACAGGATGCCCCCATGTGTGTGTGGGTATGTGGGAGATAGGGCATAATGATCTTGATTCAAATTAGTACGTAAACCCAATGGTCTACATACTAATCCAGTTGTTTGTGGTCTGCGCATGTGAAGAACGGGTCCTGCGATCTCGCTTGCAGAGCCTCCAAGTCACAGCATGATTGACAGTCTGCAACATTTGGGGGGGCGGAGCAAGGGCATGCCTGGGCTGTGTTCCCAGAAATGGGAGCATGTCATCCCCATTTTCTGGGAGTGCCGAGGGCAGGGTCTGTGTCAGTGGACAGAGATTTCCTATCCTAGTAGGCTGCCAGCCTAAAACTTACTCAGAAAGGCCGGTGTTGCTGCCAACGCAACCATCGGACACTGCACTCAGATTGCAATTGCTGTCAGGAGGCATCTGCTTCCTATAGATGCCTCCTTCAGAATTTACATATCTGATGGATGATACTGCATAGCCGCGTCCTTGTGGCTGTGCAATACCGTCCACATCTGAATCAGGCCCAATGTGCCCTTCCCCATCTATGTAAGACTATTTTTTCTGTAATGCTGAGCAATATTGTCTGTGATCACAGGTGCTAAGGGGGCTCATAATTTAAAGAAGGGTACTCCCATCTTGCATATGTGGGTAACCACACATTTACAGGTGTAATTATGGGAGTGATAAGACATATAGCACCCTCCCACACATTTACGGAAAACATCTGGTTTCCATAATGCAGGATAACATGGCCTGGTGATAACATGAAAATAGCTACAAGTGGGTAACATAATTTGAAAGAGTGGGCTCACCTTAAAAACATGGTGCCCACACAGTTGCTGGTGTCATTATGGGGATGATAGAGTACGCAATGCCCACCCACCATATACGGAAAATGTTGGTTTTCCATAGCGCAGGGAATCGTTGACTGATGATCACTGGTGATCAGTCAATAAAATGATTTTATGGATGTCAAGTTGGGTGTTATCTTCCCCCATCCTTGGACTCTGAAGTGCAGGGGTTAATGCCTGGTGACCACACTGATCACCAGACATACTGTACATTTTTCTATGGGTAGGGGAACTTTACAGCCCCATCTTTCTATCTTATAAAGTGGAAGAGATAAAGGTACTTTTTAGATAGAGGGATTTTTTCATTCATTAATTTTTTTTTTGTACAACAATGCACTTGGCACACATTTGGACAGCGGCTGTCAGTGGACGAACCGTCCCATCATCATCTGCAGTTTTAGTGTACATGCGGATGACAAGTGACACTTGTCCTCTACAGCTTAGGTAAAATCTGTGGGATGTGGACATAATCTTAATTATACCTGTCCTCAGACGTATCATTTGTACCAAGTATAGCATGGTATAAGTACATAATGATGATGATGACTAATAGTAAACCCAGCAGAATGGAAGTAGCTGGGTGTGCTGCAAGATGTGTACAACTCTGCACAGTGTATACAGTATACTCGCATACACCCAATTTCTGTAAAAACCCTGCATCAAGCCCTAATTATGTACCCTATATCAAAGTCATTGGTATCATACATTGGTGTAAAAATTGTTTTTACTGTTAGACACCAATTTCATTTTGATGATTGCCAGTAAATGTTCTGGTAACTGGCAAACACTGCGTGGATTTTCTAAAATATTTGCCTCATTTCACATTTGCCTGTGAATTTTCACATTTAGGCAGTTGAAAGTGTTACCAGCCTTACATAATCTACACCACATAGAAGAATAAAAAGACAGCCATCATCAAAGCTCTATTTGTGGACTATAAATTCAGAGAAATGCACCCTTACAATAAGGGTGCTGAATGATTATATGCAGCAAAGCAAAAATGAAACTCGAAGAATATATTCCTAGAATTACACATGTGTGAAATTACCTGTTGCACAGCAAAATCTCAATCATGCAAAATGTCACTGTATCTCTAGCTGTGTAAATACCCAGAAACCCTGTTATCTGTGATTAGAATAAGTATTCAAATTGTGAAAAACTTTGTTATGGGAACACAACAGCAAGGAACACAACATATGAAGTGAAAGCTAAATAAGGTGGCCTAGTGTGGTCGCATCTGATGCGACCATGCCAGGCTGGACTTTCCCTGACATGGTCACAACTGATGCGATCAGTAAGAAATGCCCACTGGGCGGCTATCAGAAGATAATCTTATAGCAGCCACCAGTCTCAGGGGAACCTCCTCTTCCCTCTGCATCTCCAGATTCCGTCACCAGTGTGTGCAGCCCAGTTGCATCCTCCACCCAGGGTCTGCAGACAGGAACTGCCTCCGGTCAATCCAGCCTGCCCCCTAGACCTGACAGCTGCAAAGAGGAACATCTGCTGGTCAATCTAGCCTGCCCCAGTGTACAGACCTGTTTTCTGCAAAGAAGAGCACCGCTGGTAAATCTAGGCTGATTTCAGTTACGGCAGCTGCAGAGAGGATCAGCTGCTGGTCAATCCAGCCTGCCCCAGTGTACAGACCTGGCATCTGCAGAGGAGAGCAGCCACTGGTCAATCCAGCCTGTCCCAGTGTACAGACCTGGCAGCTGCCAAGGAGAGCAGCCGTTGGTCAATCCAGCCTGCCCCAGTGTACAGACCTGGCAGCTGCAGAGGAGAGCAGCTGCTAGTCAATCCAGCCTGCCCCAGTGTACAGACCTGGCATCTGCAGAGGAGAGCAGCCACTGGTCAATCCAGCCTGCCCCAGTGTACAGACCTGGCAGCTGCCAAGGAGAGCAGCCGTTGGTCAATCCAGCCTGCCCCAGTGTACAGACCTGGCAGCTGCAGAGGAGAGCAGCCGCTGGTAAATCCAGCCTGCCCTATTGTACAGACCTGGCAACTGCAGAGGAGAGCAGCCGCTAGTCAATCCAGCCTGCCCCAGTGTACAGACCTGGTAGCTGCAGAGGAGAGCAGCCACTGGTCAATCCAGCCTGCCCCAGTGTACATACCTGGCAGCTGCAGAGGAGAGCAGTCACTGGTCAATCCAGCCTGCCCCAGTGTACAGACCTGGCAGCTGCAGAGGAGAGCAGCCGCTGGTAAATCCAGCCTGCCCTAGTGTACAGACCTGGCAGCTGCAGAGGAGAGCAGCCACTAGTCAATCCAGCCTGCCCCAGTGTACAGACCTGGCATCTGCAGAGGAGAGCAGCCACTGGTCAATCCAGCCTGCCCCAGTGTACAGACCTGGCAGCTGCCAAGGAGAACAGCCGTTGGTCAATCCAACCTGCCCCAGTGTACAGACCTGGCAGCTGCAGAGGAGAGCAGCCGCTAGTCAATCCAGCCTGCCCCAGTGTACAGACCTGGTAGCTGCAGAGGAGAGCAGCCACTGGTCAATCCAGCCTGCCCCAGTGTACAGACCTGGCAGCTGCAGAGGAGAGCAGTCACTGGTCAATCCAGCCTGCCCCAGTGTACAGACCTGGCAGCTGCCAAGGAGAGCAGCCGCTGGTCAATCCAGCGTGCCTTAGTGTACAGACCTGGCAGCTGCAGAGGAGAGCAGCCACTGGTCAATCCAGCCTGCCCCAGTGTACAGACCTGGCAGCTGCCAAGGAGAGCAGCCGCTGGTCAATCCAGCCTGCCCCAGTGTACAGACCTGGCAGCTGCCAAGGAGAGCAGCTGCTAGTCAATCCAGCCTGCCCCAGTGTACAGACCTGGCAGCTGCCAAGGAGAGCAGCTGCTAGTCAATCCAGCCTGCCCCAGTGTACAGACCTGGCAGCTGCCAAGGAGAGCAGCTGCTAGTCAATCCAGCCTGCCCCAGTGTACAGACCCAGTGGCTGCAGAGAGGAGCAGAAGCCAGTGAAATTTAAAGTTACAAAACCGCAATGTTTCAATATATCATTGGCCAATGTTTAAAATATATATTAATGTTATGTTTCCAACAAGAAAATAATAATATATATATTTATTTATTTTTAAGAAAAACATGTTGGATAGGTTTTAGATATAAGTTTTTGACCTAATTGAATCATTAAAAAAAAAACACAATTTCTAAGCAGTTTTTGAAAAAATGTTAGCCAGTTAAGTGGTTAAAAGTTCAGTTGTAGGGATTTGAAGTATAGTAAGTTCAGCAATGATTGAAAAAATATAGCGACTGGGGACTTACAATCAAATAAAGCAGGTTCAACAAAAAGCTATAATTTTGCTAAGTGCGCTCTTATGGAGAATTGTGTCCTGCTGTACATTTTCCTTCTGTCTACTTATATTATTATTACAAACATTAAGCTACGATAACTGGGAAATTTGCAAGTTTGCACTTCACAATTGTCCTCAGGTGCAGCTTCAGTCCTATAACGATCAACATGAGCATAATCATAATTCTCATCAGCAAGATCAACAACTATAGAGGTGCAATTAACATGTTCATATGTATTTTTGGAACTGTCATCTAGTTTACCGTACATGTTTCTACTAAAGGAGACTATAATGCCTTTCCATCTGTTAGATCAGCTTTGTTCCCTGGCAACCTTGCAACCTGGCAACTGAGACTATGAACTTGACTGTCGACATGTTATCCATGTCATGCTGAAAACATTTCCAAATTAGACAGTTTCCAGTATGAATTGCGTTAAAAATAAAATACAGAAGTTACTTTAGTAAATTCATACAAATTAAGGAATATATATTTTACTTCCACCCAACAATATGTTTATGTGTAATGTGCATTTATTTACAGGATAATGAATCTAGAAAAGTTTTAGAAACATTTATTTCTAATACCTCTATATTAATAAATGTACAATTATTTGAATAATTAAAACGTTTTTACAATTTAATTTTTTAACTTGTAAATGCATGTTTTGGATATAAAAGAGTCACATATTATTTCCCCTTACTCCTCCACTCAGTCATGTTATGTCAGTCAACAGGAAATTGTTTTGCTGGGTATGTACTTAAACAACGGATCGGTCAGCAGACTTATTCGCCATCCGAGTGGCCTATTTGTAAGCTATACATACTTAGCAATCAGCTGCTCAATATGTCTGGTCTGACATCACAACTGGGTGGGCATTTAAATGTGCATGTCCCTGTCGGAGTTCCCTGCAGCGAGTGTATGGGCTATTGGTGGGTTGTCCGTACACACAGCCAGACATAGCGATATATCTGCAAGATATATCGGCATTGGCTGTGCTGCATGGCTGACATGATATGTCTGTAAATTATGTCGTTCACAGTTATATCTGGTGTACACACCTGTCAATGCACTCACTATACATCGTTCATCGGATGAACAATATATCAACAACTGTGCACCCAGCATTTGTCTGTAACTTAGTAGTCACTAGATTTAGGTTTACATTACTTAGTGGCTACCAGGTTATAGGGGATTGGAAATCTATATAGAACAGAAATGGTATCCGATCAGATGGTCGACAGTAAGTATGTTGACATTCATAATGTTGACATCACAATGTTAACATGGTTCAGCATGTCGACATAGTCAGAATATCGACATTTTTATAATGTTGACATCTGAAATGTCACCATGCGAATGAGGATGTGGACGGTTAGTGTTAGGTAATGACGGGAGGGTTAAGGTTAGGTGCTGACGGGAGGGTTAGGTGATGATGGGAGGGTTAGGATTAGGTGCTGACTGAGAGTTAGGGTTAGGTGCTGACGGAAGGGTTAGGTGCTGACAGGAGGGTTAGGTGCTGACTGAGAGTTAGTGTTAGGTGCTGACGGGAGGGTTAGGTGCTGACGGGAGGGTTAGGGTTAGGTTGCGGAGGGGTTATGGTTAGGCTGTGGAGGGCGGAGGTTAAGCATAGGCACTATGGGGTAGGTTAGATAATAGTATTATGAATAAGGGGTAGAATTCTAAACAAAACACCACTGCTGAGCTGTTGCCATTAAAGCTGCTACTCATGTGACCACCGAGACCCTGAAAGAAGATGCTAGAGCCACTGCTGCTGCCGGGAAAAACCACTAGAATACTAGGGACAGTTTGTTATCAGTTCATCATGTCAACATATCATCCGTGTAGACATGATGAATGTCAACATGGTCACTGTCGGCATGCTACATATGGCATGCCAACGGTTCAACCATGTTAACATTCTCATGTTGACCTGATGAATGTCAACATAATGACTGTTAACCAATCACACCACATCCAATAGAAACCACTGGATTATTATCTGAGGTTTGTATTCTGCAATACAGTAGATTGAGGTCTGCAGTGTAAAGACATTATCACACGATACAAAATTACCATATAAAACTATGGTATGTAGTCAGTTTATAGACATTCTGAATGTTGACACCAGAATGTTGATATGGTCTGAATATCAACATTCAATCAACATGTACAAAATATCGAAATTCACAAGACACAGACATAATGACGACCCTGTCAAACTGTTGACATTGTCAGAATATCAGCATTGTGAATTTTGACAGCCAGAAACACAATGTTATGGTTAGGCATCAATTAGGGTTACGGTTAGGGTTAGGCTGCAATTGGGGTTAAGGTTAGATTAGGGTTATGGTTAAACTCTGGGTAGACAGTCAACATTCTGACAATGTCGACATTATATCAGTGTCAGAGATTGATTCTGTACATGTTGACATCCTGAATGTTGACATTTAGAACATGTTGACACTATGCTAATGACATTCCAAATGTCAACATTCTGACTGTTGACAAAATGCCACACCCAAAATCATTTGTTTTATATAGTAATTTTGGTGACTATAATGTTTCTGTTCATTGCATTTTGATCATAGTATAGGCATTGCAAAAAGCTTTGGTATGATTCTACTGGGGATTTATGAAGCATGACATTTGTATAGTAAGTCTGGCGTTGTTCTATCATTCCTCACTAGTTCATATACAAAATGTTATAGTCACATATAGCAATATAGCTATCTCCCCAATAATAATCATGGCAATAGGGTAGGTTAAGAGCTTGTATTGAATGGATTGAAATATGAGATTTGTTGGCAAACTTAATACAATGATTACTAATCCCGAAGCTGGTCTTCTCTCTGCAATGGAAATTTGAGCACTTTACCCTTCTATCAAACTTTAAATGAATTATGGGGAGAAAGAAGCAATAAATATATCCCTTCCCAGATGTTTCTCAATTGAACACTCACTTTACATTCTCCTGGAATGTACCTAAAATAAAATAACTAAATAACTGGTAATTTATATTGCAATATAGCAAATGGTTTATCCCAATTTTTCATTGAAATTATACGACACTACAATTATACAAAACTTAACAAAATTTGAAATATATATGAAATTTCTAAATAATTTTATTAAGATGATATTTTTTTTTTTATTGTTTGTTTACCAGAATTTTTAATAACTTTCTCCTCCACATTAAGCGGCAGAATCAGTGGCGTATCTATAATGGGTGCAGTGTGTGCGGGGCACACGGGCCCCCGCGTCAGGGTGGCCCCGCACCGCACACCCTGCACACATATTATTTTAAACCTACCTGTCCGTGGTCCCGCGTCGGGTGTCTGCGCTGCTCAGAACACTGGAAAATGGCCGCCGCGGCCATTTTTCCAGCATTCTGCGCTTGGGCAGTAGACTAAGGGCACACTCTAGTTCACGGATCTACTACTGCTCCGGCTGCCAGCCACCGGGGAGTGAGGAGAGGGCCCCGCATGGGGTGTGCACACAGGCCCCCTCCTCTCTATTAAGACACCCTTGGGCTGAATTATATTGAGTTTTATACCAAGTTGTGTAGCATAAATTGAGTTATTTCACTCTGTGCATGCCCAGAACTTGGGGTTATGTCCACACAGATTCGCGTGATTCTGCCACTTACAATGAATGCTTCTAGATAGCACTTTAACGGAGGCTATGTTCACAGAATAGCAAAATCATATATACCAGACACAGATGCATATATAGAAGATGGAACATGTAAAAAAGTATATTTCCAAGGTGCTCCTCTTAACAGCAGCCATGAAGTACCAGCGCTGAGTGTTCACTACAGCCACTGAAAATACAGGATGGTCCAAGTGTGGAAACTTTCTTATAAAAAGGAAACAAGTAAGGAAATATTAATCCAGTGTCTACACATATGATATGGGAGTGGGCGAGAACATTTTAGAGTATGTCACCAGTACAGCAGCCATTTGAAGTCTGTCATCTTGGATGCAACTCATAAGAAAAACAATGGTGTTCTTCATTTTAAAACGTATCTTTATTCATTCTCGAGTTTTAACTGAGTTTTGTTTTGCAGGTAATGACAGGTAGTGACATTAATGACAATCTCAACAGGACGTGTTGAGATTCTGTAGAACAAAGCACGCGTGCAAATGATTTCAACTAACATCACCCAAATAGGCTACCCATTACTCACAGTGCTGTTTACAAACTCCTCCTTGCCAAATTGAAAGAAACCGGATCAGTTGCAGATAAACAAAAAAAATGGACAACCAAAAACTGTTACAGATGAAGCAACAACAACTGCTGTGCTGGCATCATTTTCAAAGAGCCCACAATGTAGCACTTATGGTGTGCACACACCTGACAGATATATCTGCAGATCGACTGACCTGCAGATATATCTGCAGATGATGGTCATTCATACACACTGAATGGCCATCATCTGCTTGTGCCCATGGGTCCCAGCGGCCAAGGGGTGGGACCTGGTGGCTGGTGGGTGGGTCAGGGGTGTGCCCACCCCCTCCCCGTGGCAACCGCTGTGTGTGTACGGGTGGTCTGTGCAGCACAGCCAATGCGATATGTCTGTGAATGACGCAGTTCACAGACATATTGTGTGTACACACTGGCCGACGGGCAGCAGATATATTGGCCTTTCAATTATTCGACCAATATATCTGTCAGTGTGTACCGAGCTTTATTGTCTGGCATGTGAATGTGGGGTTAGTCATACGGCCATTTTGGGAATTTTGTCTACTCATAAATGGCACCCCTACAAGATTCAGATGTTGCAACTCTTGACTGAAGATGACCCAGACCGCCGGGTGGAGTTTGTATACTGGGTAGCACAGCAACTTCAACTGAACCCTCATTTTCCACACCAGGTATTGTTTAGTGATGAGGAAAATTTCTACATCAATGGTGAGGTAAACAAATAGAACCACAGGTAATGGTCAGAGATAAACCCTCACTGGATGTATGCATGTAGGGTTGTAGCCTCGGCAAAACAGTTGGAATGGTGGGGTTTGTGGGGTACCCATATTGTGGGACCATTATTCAATGATGGAACAACAGCAGCACATTACAAGAGGTTGTTTGGCTGTAAAGGTCCAGTCCAGTGGCCACTAAGATCCCCAGATTTAACTCCGTTGGAAAACCTGATGGAACGTGTTTATGCTGTGCAGATACAAGATTGTTATCATTTTCAACAACAAATTGTTGATGCTTGTGCTCAGATTGAGCCAGACATGTTGGTCAAGGTTCAACAGGAACGAGAAAAGAGAACAGCTTTAACCTCAATATGGTGGATACCGCTTCGAACATATCCTATAAACTTTATGTTAATACTCCATTGTTTTTATTATGAAATTCTCCAACTGTTTGATATGTCACATGATTACCTTCCCAATTAAAAAATTAGAGTTGCAACCAAGATGGCCGACTTCAAGATGGTCAAATACTGGTGACATACCCTAAAAAGTTTTCCCCCACTCCCATATCATATAATGGATTAATATTTCCTTACTCATTTCCTTTTTTTAAGGTTGTTTGCACACTTATGGACATACCTGCATAGTACAACAATAATCAAAAAGTCTTCACAGAAGAAACTAATTTCTGTTAATAAGATTTCCTTTCAGATCCTCCACTTTCCATGGATGCATATATGTGGGAAAAATAAAAACAAACCACAATAGTGTATTACCTTCCATATGAAACAGCCAGTGTGATGGAAGGAATAATGAAATTGTGCCCCAATAATAATAGTTGACCATAGAGTGTAGTAAGGCTCATTTAGTGTAATTTTCACTGTTAAACCATAAACTCTTCACTCCAGGCACCTACAAGTAGGAATCCTCTTTGTTGTTTATAAGCTTACATGTGTGTTGGAGGTGATGGCCTCAAAGAATCAGATGAAAGAGGAAAATAGAAAGAAGTAGCTAATACAGCATTCATTCTTTACAACCCACTCTTTATTACAATAAATCTAATTTAAAAACATTTTTGAAGTAGAGATAGGCGGTTCAGATTTACAATAAACCGAAAACACACGAACTTGGGGGTTCTGAGTGGAACCAGGTCCCGGCTCAGGTCTTCCTGCCAAGTTCGTACCTCAAAACAAGGTAAAATGTAATTTTCTGGGAATTATCGGTTCCCGTGTGTTATGGATTGCATATAAGAGTCCCTCCCTCATGATCAGGCACCATTTCACACAGCAGAGTGTATAAGGAGGATATGCGCTGTAGTTGTGCTGCAAAAGATGCCATTAAAAGTTGTTGTAGTGTAGGTAGATGGAGTGGCTGAGAAGGGCGTAAATAGATTGCAGGCATCTTTGTCACTGTGTATGTTTTTGTTTTCTAGCAACTGCAATCCAGTGCAAACTGCAAATAGTCTACTGTCACTGTGTTTGTCACACTAATACTCGTAGACCTGCAAGCCAGCACAAACAAGATCTTGTATCTTGTGCATCATTTGTTAGAGGTGAACTTGAAGTGAGCTGCACTTACAACTGTTTTTCATAAGGATATCTATATACACTATAGTATATATATGTATATTAGAGATGTGCAGTTCGGTTCTCCAGATATCCAAATCCACCCAAATTTTGTGAATCCGGGTAAATCCGAGTCGCGGTTCTAATCTCTTGAGGAGATCCGGGCAAATCCAGGTTGCGGTTCTGATCTTTTTGCAGTTCGGAATTCGGATTTAAAATCCGAATTTCGGGTTTTGGATTGCACAAATTACATGATTTTAGCTGTTTTTAAAACACGGGGGTCGACGCACATCCCTTATATATAAATAAATACTGGGTACCCCACAAACCCCACCATTCCAACTGTTTTGCCAAGGCTACAACCCTACATGCATCCATCCAGTGAGGGTTTATCTCTGACCAGTACCTGTGGTTCTATTTGTTTACCTCGCCACACTAGCCCCTAAAGATTCAGTGTCGACACTACAATGTCAGCAGGTATGATGTGGCATTGTTAAAATGTCAGAATGTCAACATTATGTTTAGGCTGGGGGGGTTAGGGTTAGGCTGCAGGGGGGAGGTTAGGCTTAAGCATTAGAGGGAGGTGTGGGGCAGGGGTAAGGGTTTGGGATAGCAGAACAATACTTAGTGGAATGCTGGAGGATCACATGTTTAACCTGGAAGTGACAGTCACATGGCTACTGGAAACCGGAAACTGCTTTATAGCCACCCACAGCTATAGCGAGCTGCTATGAGCTTGACCATCGCGACCATCAGGCTTGCGACGAGACCCTTGCGGTAGGGTCTCATGGCCGCAAGCCCCAGAGAGCATCTGGCTCAAATCGAGCCGGAAGCTCTCCCACTGACATCACTGGTGATGTCAGTGGGGCCGGCCACAAACAGTAGGCGTTCGCATGGGAACGCCTCCGTTTGTGAAGCCACCCGCCCACCACACCTACAAAATGGGGCGAGCTGTCGATCAACATCGACAGCCGCCCCTTTTGTATTGAGTCCCGGAGCGAGTGCTTTTTGCGCTCGCGCACGCGCAGTGCGCAGTGGGCCACCATAGACCCGCTTGCGAGTGAAATGCGCTTGTGAGCGGGTCTGAATCAGGCCCTGTGTCCATGTCGACATTCTTGTGTCAATATTATGAATGTTGACATATCATACGTACTTTACCCATCATATCTGTGGTACCCCAAATAAACTGGCGGGTGTTACTATAGATTGTATCCTCGTCACTGATCTGATGTCACCTGGTTGCAGTGGGGTGCAGAGAGTCCATTCTTGATCTGGCACCCTGTCCTCAGCAGTAGTGTTGCTTCTTTCCTTCATCACAAAAGTCTGCCCAGCCTCACAGGTTCATGCCTCTACAACTCCTCTTTAGTATACCAAAGAAGCCAACTTATTTTGTAAGTCAAGAGTCGCACTGGCACTACAGATTGTGTCTGCAGCCTGAGTGTGACCAGGTTCTTCCCTTGAACCTAAAAATACAAAGCAATACATTATAGGTAATAATGGGGTGCTCAAAACAAATGTAATAGTGCTCACAACAATGTACTTAAATTTGATGTGAACGCCATAGAGTATTACCCCTATTGTACGACTTATTGTGTCTATTAACTGATCTAAGACTTCTACTCATTTCCTAGTGTATGTTCTAATAGCACATCAGATGTGTATCAGTGCCATTTTTCTTGGCTTGTGGACCATTACAGTACATGTAACTTACACTCACAAGTGTGTCCAAGTAGACCCTGGCACCACCCATCGAGATTAGGTTGCAGAATGAAAGCTCTCTGACTGTTCTAAACTTGTTTCACAACCTTCTATGTCCCATTTAAGTTTCTCTTACATGTGAGAATCAATAAGTGTGAAGGTAAATGGATTGCAAACCATTACAGTATTCCCTTTCCTTCAATCTCTTTTTAAGCAGAGATGAAGTTGCCATGTTACTACATTCCAAAACATACCATTACTATCAACTGGGACGTTTTGTGAATACAATTTCATTCTTATAATTACTCCATATTTATTTATTTGCTACTGTATGCCAGTCAAGCTTTGTGAAAATCGTTTCCTGTTTTTGCAAATCCTACTGTACATCGCTGCTTGTAAAATATAACAATTGTAGCAGTTGAATGTTTTATAGGGTGAAGTACACACATTCCATATGCTGTGCTTGTCTGCACAGCAGCTGGAATGATACAATAAATGACCCGGTGCTGTTACATGTAACAAACACATTGCATCTATGTAGAAAAGATCATGTGGCTCTCAATGTATCGTTACATAGCATCACATCGTGTAGTGTGTACACAGCTGTGCTTTAGATTTAATTGTATAATATATCATATGTAATGTGCTTATTGTGCCTACATCAAAAGGATAAAGCTAACTTAATACATGCCAGGCAGAGTGCAGATTTCTGTTAGAGTTGCTAAATTTAGGGATTTACAGTATAAAAGAAAACCTTTGATGGAGACCCCAAGAGACAATAGTGGCTGGAAAAAAAGCATTTAGCCCTCTCCATTTACACCAATAAAAGGCACTCAGTATTATCCCTCAGGACTGAATTGACGGTATACTAAAATGCAATTGGCTTTCCAAGGGCATGATCATACTCACTACATGCTTTTACAAACTGCTTAATATGTCCTTGTGGATAGCAGTAGCCATTTTCCCTATCTCACTTATATTGTCCACAGATGCTATTTTGTGAAAGTGATTCAGTGACATCTCATTTCATTGTCCAGTTGCTCAGATCTTATACATTGTCAGTGCGGCTTTTCTCATAACCCACTTTGCATCATATGTTTATGTATAGTCCTATAAAATATATCCTTATATATGTTGTAAGTAATCTTATCTGCTATTGTCTGGGCTACATATATAGAGTTATGTCACAACACAACAGTAAAAGAATGTATCCTTAAATGGTAGGCAGTTAAAGTGTTTCATGACGTATCTGTAAGTGGAGCTAAAACACATTTGTTATCACAAAGCTATCATAGGAAATACTGTACAATTGCTGTAATGTTAAAAAAACAAACATGTTACCGTTTGTGATCTGAATGAAAGCAATTGGTCTGCACTACTGTGCTTATATATGGTCAGAGAACTCATAAGGAATTACTTCGTTTTTTCCGCACACACACGGATGCACTTGCAGGAAAATAGTAACAGTACACTTTATAAAGTGGAAGAAGTGGCTACCCGTCCGGGGGTGTGAGGGGTTACCCGAAAAATCAGGAGCCTCCAGCTACTTCCAGGAGGGTAGGCATGTATGAATGCCAATATAACACAGAATTGTTTTGTATGCTCAGTTTTGTGGGGTGATAGTGTAGACTACAACATAATGTATCATCATAGGGCCTGATTCACTAAGGATCGCAATTCTGCTTATACGCACTCACCGCAGGTGCTAATATCAGCGGTGATATTTAAATGTTTGCATTCACATTGCGATCGCAGCCAGACATAAGGACGCCCACTTGCCCTTACGCACATCCATACTAGGGCAACATAGCAAAACAATCTGTAACATAGAGTAACATCGGACCCATATGCACACTTGCACAAGCCCTGACCTTACTCAGAAATTGCTAACAGCCACATACGCTATCAGTGCTATGGCTGATTATGGCCACGCAGTCAGGGCCAGATTAACAATGGGGCGGATGGAGCTACAGCTCCAGGCCTCCACATAAAAATAGGCCCATCATCATGACAGCATGATGTTGACTGGCCATCTGCTGTCCACATGGTCAGCCATAAATCATATTTAGGGAGACATTGGGGATGATAGTGTAGGGTGTGTACACTCCCACATGGCACTGGCCACACCCACGCAGCAATGGTCACACCTCCTCTGCTTTTTATAATAATCCCATGATCACTTTCAGCTCCAGGCCCATGTGGCCCTCAGTCCGGCCCTGCATGCAGTGGATAATTTATGCACGCCCCTGCAACAGTGTTGTAATGCACTGGCACGCCTGCGTTCGCCTGATCACCCCCCCTGTCACCACTCACAAACGGCACTGTCAAATACTTTTTGCATAGCCTCAGCAAACGCAGATCACATAACAATTGCTAGTTCGTACACGCGCACTGTGATGCATTCGCATGTGAAGAACGCAACAATCAACCGATTGCGTGTGTATTAGCAACTGCGTTCCTTGCTGATTCAGGCCCATTGTCATTTTACTAAAGGTAGGGCCCATGTGCAGTCACTGTGCGAGCCCTACCCTCTCTCTCTGATACGTGTGCAGTCACTGTGCGAGCCCTACCCTCTCTCTCTGATACGTGTGCAGTCACTGTGTGAACCCTACCCTCTCTCTCTGATACGTGTGCAGTCACTGTGCGAGCCCTTCCCTCTCTCTCTGATACGTGTGCAGTCACTGTGCGAGCCCTACCCTCTCTCTCTGATACGTGTGCAGTCACTGTGCGAGCCCTACCCTCTCTCTCTGATACGTGTGCAGTCACTGTGCGAGCCCTACCCTCTCTCTCTGATACGTGTGCTGTCATTGTGCGAGCCCTACCCTCTCTCTCTGATACGTGTGCAGTCACTGTGCGAGCCCTACCCTCTCTCTCTGATACGTGTGCAGTCACTGTGCGAGCCCTACCCTCTCTCTCTGATACATGTGCAGTCACTGTGCGAGCCCTTCCCTCTCTCTGATACGTGTGCAGACACTGTGCGAGCCCTACCCTCTCTCTCTGATACGTGTGCAGTGACGATGCTCATATTTTATGGTGAATGGCATCAGTACCATTTTCCAGTGATTTTTGTACTGTACATGAGCATATGTATGGAAAATACATTGTCAGTCACAAATAAGTATAGTCAGTGGGTACAGGCTGAGAGGTGTGGGCTCTCCTTGACGTATATGACACTGTGGAGCTGATTCAGAGCCGCTCGCTAGATGCGATCACGCGCACGTTGTGTATGCAAATTGCGTATGCAGTGCTACCGCACAGCAATTCATTAGCATGCCCAGTATTTGCTAGAGAGCGATCACATAGTGCATGCAGACACCCACCAGCCTGTTTTAAGACGCCAACTTGTGCACATCATGTCCAGGAAGTGTATGCAACCATTGGTACATCGGGTAACATCGGAAGCGATTGCAGCACTTGAGGTTGACCATATCCTGCTGTCTTATAATCATGCACACCTCTAAAACGCCGTTGAGATGCTCAGGCACGCCTGCGTTTGCACCTCCACTCCCCCGTTTTTAATGGCCAGCCCCTGTTACCACCTACAAATGGCTTCCCCTGTCACTCACTCTGCTGGGCTTTATATGTGCAGCGAGCGAACGCATTGAGCACTTTTGCTAAGGTATGCGCACGCGTATTGAGATGCATACGCATGCGCACAATGCATACACATTGCATACCATCGGCAGCAGCAAGCATTTGCATCTTAGCGAGAGGGTCTGAATGAGCTCCTGTGTACCATAAATCACATATAATCTGCATCAAATGCAATCTGGGCTGCAACATCCTCACACACACACTTGGGGCGGGATGCAGTAATACTTACCGCCGGACATCGCATTGGTACTGATCGCATATGCACTAACATATGCAATCTGTACAGCAAAGGACAGCTCTTCTGATAAGAGCTGTCCTTTGCGATCTCTCCTGCACAGTGGACTTCCGGGTTTATGACCCGGGAGTCCATCTGCGCATGCGCAGAGTGACGCAGCGGCCGCGGGGCATGCTGGGAGGGATCCGTGATGCAGTAGAAGTCCATAGGCTTCTATAGGGTAATGCCAGCAATAGCTGGCGTTACCCTCCGCATCGCAGCCCGGCGGACAGGACAATGATGCATAAACAGGGATTTTACCGCATTTTTCGTTTACTGCATCCCGGCTTAGGTGGGTGAGTACAGCAGGTGCAGCAAGCAAACATTACTTGCTGCATGGTTTGGGACCCTGGAGCCAGATGCAGAACACTTAGGGGCTGATTCAGAGGTGCACATAATGACAATGCCATACACAAGCAGCTAATGTTTCCAGTTTGTGCATATGTCCGGGTTGCACTGCACATGCATCCCAATGGTTATCGCACAAAGACTTGACCAAAATTGCACACAGATCCATGCAATTTCAGTTGGCGTTTCCGGCCGGTAACAAGGGGTTACTATCCAGACATGGGAGTGTCATAGTTAGTGATTGCGTCTAAATATGCAGTTGCACAGACCCTGGCCGCCATGTTCAAATGGATATATTGTACCTGCCATAGCCGTAGCTGGTGGGTGTCTCTGTAGGAAGCCCATCGGTTGCAGCATTAGCATAAAGACACAGTAGCAGCTGCTGTAACATCCACCTCTGAATCAGGCTCTTATAGTCCATCTCCACTTTAGGCACATGGCATGATGAGAAGCAGAGGCCTTCATACCTAATGTATGACAGTATGGTGGATGAAATCAAAGCATAAACACCATAGAAACAGTGCCAAAGCAGAAAATCTTTCTTAAACAATAACTGTAACTAAGAGCCTGATTCAGAGTTGTATACAAACCCGATGATTTACGTACAACTCCAATTTTTGGAGATCTGCTAATGTGCAGGATCTGCACTGCGCATGTGCTGGTCTCCTTCTGTGACTACGGTCACAGTGCCCCTAAGTGGCAGCACAAGTGACATGCTGCGGTGGTTTGGGGGCAGGGAGTGGTCGACGATAGCCAATGTTCCAGAAAACAGGGGTGTTTCGCCCTCACTTTTTGGGAATGCCAGTGTCTGCGTCTTCTGATGCAGATTTACTGGCCTCAGCTACAGAGATGCGACAGCCATTCTGTTTAGGTTTAGGCTCACTCAGTTGGTCGATGCCACAACTGACGGTTGCGATGGTGATCCGATGCTGCAGCACTTGGAAGTGTGTTGTCATCATGGGGGGTGTCATTTGTCCCCAGACGCCACCTGTGGCAGTAGTATATTTTAGCATTGCTGCTGCATTCAAAGACACAACAACAATAATAAAAGCATACAACTCTGAATCAGGCCCTAAGTTCAAAGGGGAGAAAGTCGAGAAGAAAAGCATAAGATTCTATGGTACTGAAGCTCATGTGTCAGGTGGAGATTCTGGGGGTGAGTCAGCAGAGGACGCAGGAGCTATCGCAGCTGCTAACATGTTAGCAGCTGTGATAGCTGTAATATGGTAATGAAGCAGAAGGCGTCACACCTTCTGCATGCGTTACTGTAACAAGCTGTGTCCATGGACGCAGCATCGGATCATCGGTGATGCCATCTGCCGGTTGAGTGACCCAAGCCGGCTGCCGCAGATCCTCAAAAGAGGCCAAGAAATCTCCATCAGCTGATGGAGATCCTGGCCTTTCCACTCCCCCTCAATGGTGGCAACACTCCTCCGTTTTGAGAAACGGAGGCCGTTGCAGCCTCCTCCCCACCCACAAACAGCAGCAGACTGTCAATCACTGACAGTCTGCTGCCGAACTCCGTGCATTATCGCAGACCCGTTCTGAACATGCGCAGAATAGGTCCCAAGCAAGGGCAGATTCCCGAACTTTGGAATCTGCGATCAGCAGAACACTAGCGAGCACCTGCTGAATCAGGCCCTCAGTGTATGTACTATGGGGGGGAGTACATAGGCTTTGAATAAGGAGAGAAAGGGGACAACATATTAATATTAATGTAGAGAGGAGTGTGTTTTGGTACAAAGGTTTCACTTGTCAGATAACTCAGGAATGTTGGTCACGCAGGTCAGGTTTGGTAGTTGGGACGTGTTTGTGCAGTAGCTGATGTAGTTGGTGCGTGTATGTAACTGGTGCAGTCTGTGCCCAAATTCAAGGCTGTGTTAAACATTGATTACATACTATTAATGTTTTATCTAAGTTTTCATCTGTTTTGGACCATACAGATAATTTCATTAAATTACTGTCAACATGAGACAATTGTTTAAGGGGCATATTCATCTATATGCCCCTTAAGGTCCCAGATAGTTTGGTATCCAACTCGCCTTAAATTGCGGTATCTGTTGGATTCCATACTTCCAGAGCAATTCAAGACTGCTCCGGGGTGTGAACAGTTGCTCAAAAAGCAGCTGTCCCTACGATCCCTAACACTACTATTTCCAACACTAATTACTTGCTGCAGTTGTATTAGATATTTTATTTTGCTTCAGATTTCAGAGTTTGCTGAATATTAGGCGGCCACATCAGGCCCCTAAAAATGAATAACTAAAAACATTCAGAAACTAGCATTTCTGCATGTGCAACAGGCCCCTGTTAGGTTCTGAATTTGTTGTGGACCTGGGGTGGTGATAGAAGCAGACACAGGAGCAGACTTAAATGAAAAAGTGGGGTTTTTAATAAGGGACTGAGAAGACATGGGAGTGGCAAACAAAAGTCCAGGTATAGCACTAAAGTGCACTTGATAACTGTTGTGAGGGTTAATTAACAAATGTCCAGGTAGTGACAGGCAGAACAGTCCAGTATAGGTATGGTGAGCTAAAACAGAATGCAGGCTTGATGAGCTGTAAGTGAATGCAGGTTTGGTGAGCTGTAGCTGATGCAGACAGAGGTAGTGAAGTCCAGCTGGGAATGAAATGAAACAAGGTGCAGGGAAACAGCAGGTTCAGGTACTCAGGCAGGTAGAAAGGTATATGGAGGAGGTAGGGGAATCCAGCAGGGTTTGGAGCAGGTTAGAAAAAACAGGCTTAGGCAATGAATCCAATAGACAGGTTTAAGCACAGAACACTCTCTCTCAGCTCTCGCAGAGAAACACGTTGCACTGGCAATGCAAGGGAGCTCTGAACTCCCTTAAATCCCCAGTGCACAGCTGTGAATGGTCAGAGAGGAGCATGTGACACAACAGGATAGGGCAACTAGGTCACCTGACCAGAGACAAGATGGCGGCGCCCATGCCAGAACGGAATGGAAGCACCCCCAGGCCTAACCAGACCAGAGTGACAGTATGCCCCCACAGAATCACGCACAGCCAATGCTCTTCGCCAGGCACCACTGCCACCGCCAGACGCCCCTTGCCATAGCGTCCTCACAGGTATTAACCGTCGACTACCATGCCGAGAGACCCTGGTCGTGACAGCCTCTAAGTTTGGAAGGTATGTAGTCAGGATGCCAGCGAAATCCAGACTGCCCGACTGTGAAATCTAAATGCCTATCATTATCCACTTGCCGAAATCCTGATGCCCGGCATACTGAACGAAGGTAAGCAGCTGTCAGGACCTCTTAGCTACAGTGGGGGATGGTAAGTTTAGGGACTCCCGGGGAAACTTAGCGTTAGGCACCCCCCCAGGAGGGTTAGGGTTAGGCTAGGGGAAGGGAGGGTTAGGATTAGGCACCCCCGGGGGGAGATTAGGGTTAGGCACCCCAGGTTTAGGGTGCATGGAGGGTGGGTTTGGTTAAGGCACCCCTGGTGGGAGGTTAAGGTTAGGCACTAGGGGGGAGGTTAAAGTTATGCACCACTAAGGGATGGTTAGGGTGGGCAGTGTCGGACTGGGGTATAAAGGGCCCACTGGGGGTATGCAGTGCTAGGGGCCTGTGCTTAGCCACCAGAGGGGGTGTGGTCAGCCACTACAGCTGCTTAGCTAACCATTAGGCAAATCTTGGTGTAGTTTCTTTAGAAGTACATCAAGCACCCATGTTTATCCATGGTCCTGCTCTGCCAGGTAACTGACTCTCTAATAGAGTAACAATGTATAATTTGAGTGCACAGTCTTGAACCTGACACCTAGTGGTGGGTGTGGGGCCCCCAGACACTGGGGCCCACAGGGGAATTCCCCTATACCCCTGTGGGCCAGTCCAACCCTGAGGGGGGGAAAGGGGTAGGGATAGCCTACTTACCTCCGCTGTCGGGATCTTCATCCATCGGGCTGCCGGCATTGGGATTTCAACTGCCGGCCTGACGTCCGGCGGTCATACATAGCAATTCTGTAGTTACATTTGTAAAGAGAACAACATTTGTAAAGAGAACATATGTAATTACTTATCTTGACTCCCAGGGGTATATTTACTAAAGTGTGGGTTTTTAGAAGTGGAGATGTTGCCCACAGCAACCAATCAGATTCTAGCTGTCATCTTCTATACATGGGAAAACAGCTGTGGCCATTTTTGTGCTCCACACTGCGTCAAGTTCAGACACGCCAGCTGGCACAATCAGCTTATGATACTTGATGTTTCTGCAAAAGTTTGGCCAAAACAATTGTTTATGTGTACTGGAGAAATGGATCATTGCTCAATATGTTATACTTTAATTTTACATAGTATCTAACACAGACTATTGCCAAAGTCAATAACTAAATATGTTATTAGTACTCACTAAGACTGCATAGACCTAGGTTGTATTAGATTCAAAGTGTTAGATTATAAGTGTAATTACAATTTGATAACTAAGTCGGAGTTACGCCGGAGTTAAACTGGAGGAAAACTACATCAAAACAAGAACACTTTCTGAATGACAATAAGCAACATATTTATGTGAATTACCAAAATCACCACCTTCTGCTTTAAGAATATCCAGGAAACTCCTTACTGCACTCACTGCTTGGACATTGCAAGTACTCCCCTATCTGTGTGCTGCTATGGTTTATTGATCTTTGTTGATCATAACACTTTGGACTGGATTGGCTCGGTACATTGTAATTTTGCCATCATACTACAGAAATTCTTGTTTGTATTGCCTTTTCCCATTGCGTCACATCTGTCCACTTTAATCATTTGTTTAATAACTAATTCCTGCACCCACTACTCATATACCTCTCTTATATATATCACTTTTGGAGCTGCACTCATACATTAGCAGCACTGTTCTTTTATCTCTATTTTTTAACATATAACGACTTTTATCCACACTGTCCCTACATCACACAGGTTCCACTCTAGTTTTCATCTCACTTATTGCCTCATCCACAGCATGAACACCCTTACTTTAAACACCCCCCATATTCAGTGCCCAAATAATCCTCTACTTTATCCACCCCCATCCTCCCCTGCTTGTATCCTCCACTTGCTGATTACCCTTTTTTCTCTCATCAGTCTCCCTTCCAACCCTTACCTTCTTTCCCCCGCCTTTCCTGTTCCTCCACTCTGAGCCACCTCCCTCCCTCCATGGCCTTGTTACCCCACCACTATGCCCACGTGGTTCTGCATGTCACATCCAGGGCTGCCAAAAGAAATTCTGGGCCTGGGTACTGCAATATCCTGTGGGACCACATCATGATTGGCATGACATTTTTATCAGGATGTATTTAGATGCTAAAATGTAACACAATAATTAAAGCGCTACTACTTTATTTTGTACATCTCTCATGTAAATAACACATAATTAAAATCTATTTTCTGTTTTAGAGATAGATGAATAAAGGACTTAATTTTGACATAACATCAGGTCATCTTATACACACACATTCCGCAGCACATATCCTAACCAGAGCCGTAACTAGACTTTTAGGTGCCCTGTGCCAGAAAGAGCTTTGGCGCCCCCCTCATTTTTCAAAGGGACATAATGCACCCAAAAAAGGGCCATGGCTTCATGGGGAAGGGCCAGGGAAGAGATAGGAGAGGCCAGGAGATGCTGGGGATGAAATAAGAGGAAGCTACAAGCAAGAATGATAATAAACTGAAATTTGACAGGCCCAAACAGCGCCCCCTGACCTGTGGTGCCCTGTGCCATGGCACCGGCCGCACTACCCTAGCTACGGCCCTGATCCTAACCCACTGCTCCATGCTCCTTCCTCAGTATCTACCCCATCTGTGTTGCCCCTGTCTGTCTGCCCCTCCCCTTTAGAATGTAAGCTCTCACGAGCAGGGCCCTCGTCCCTCATGTGCTTCTGCTCCCCCCACTTATAGTATCAATTACTCCTAACTCCCCACAACGGCACCTAACACCTGGTTGCTCATGTCCTGCTTCTTGTGTTATGCAGCTATGTTTATAAACCATGTCCTTGTCCTACATTGTTTTGTATTACTTTTAACTGTTTTTCTTGTGTGCTCATTTATGTACTGTGTAAGGCACTGCGGAACCTTTGTGGCGCCATATAAATAAAGGATAATAATAATAATAATAATAATAATAATAATAATAATAATGTTGTTTTAAAATGGATGAATGAGTACAGTGGGCAATATCTAAGAGGTAAGTAGGCATGTAATGAAGTACCTTGGATTTTAGACTAAAGGATTCAAGAGCCTTCTGATTGCAAATTAAACCTCCTCTTAGTAAATCATAGGTTATACATAGATCATTCATTTTGGAATCATCTCTTATAATATCAGGTTGACAGGTCTTAAGTCTGGAGTGTTTCATCAAAAAATTAGGGCTGTGCCATCTTTACTGCTATCATGAATTAATATTTTATTATTAGTAGCAACAGCAGAATTATTAATATTAAGTCAAGAGCATCTACTGCACATGAGTTTGGAGATGTACTTGTACCGTATATTAGGTGTTGTGATTGTGGAATCTGTAATTATAGCAATGGTATGAGTGTCAGTGAAGAAGTATATTTTACATGTTAATATATTGTTGAGAAACTAAATTGAGTCCCTACAGTCATAAAAGGCATATGATACTAAAATAAACTCTTATTATGGAGTCTTTGCATTCCAAAGGGGTTTCAGAATTGAACAATTTATGAATGTTTTTTAATTAAATGAATTTTTAAATGTGCAGTTACTGTTCATTTACTTCAACTACTGCCCTATTTCAGCATAATTAATTAACTTCGATCCAGTGCAGTAGCAATATAAGTGTACAGTACATGACATAGTTTCTCAATTAGACAAAGGAGTAGTCTTTCATGACTTTAGCTGGATCTGGAGTGGCAGAATTCCATCAGCAATGACAGGTTGCCCCTTGTTTCACCATCTTACTGCATTTTATCCCATTTCTGTTCATCCTACTTTTTAAAGTCTGATGTCCTCTTTAATATATTTTAATGATTGAACTTATTTACATGTATCTGCAGTTCTGTTAGGGATGGATATTTCACACACTGCAAAAAATATATTTGGCTGAACAATTTTCAAAACATTTAGGGACTCATTTAGAATTGGACATCAGTCCAACTGTGGAACAAAATATACACATTTTCTTATTGTACTTTTATATTCAGATTTGAGTGTATAATTGACTTATGGCTTTTTATGCTTAATATTGCATACTGGACACAGGAAAATGTAAACTAGGTACACACTATCGGGCCAATCTGGCTGGATGGAACAAAAATCTGGTAATGTATGGGAGCAAATGACAATCAACCTTACAATCTCAAACACTTGAAAACAGGCAAAACAGGTGGATCATACAAATTGGTTAAATCTGTTTGATATAACCAATTTAGCCGTTTTTGCCAGTTTTCCAAAAAACAATCAATAAGTGGTTAATTGTTTTTTGCTCCCATACATTACCAGATTTTCGTTTCAACAAGCCAGATTGGACATATACACTTATAGTGTGTACCTATCTTAAGGGCATGTTAACATAAGGGTAGTATGCTCTCTGGAGATTAGACCTAATTAGACATGGGTGTATATTCTGAGACTTTTCTAAGGAGACAAATCTTTTGCGAATATCGGAGGCCCAGTGCAATCATACATGTGATGATAATGACACCCAATTGGCTATTTGCACATGTACTCCTCCAGCTAATCATTAAATATGAGTGCCATAAATACTGCCTTCTTTTAAGAGTTTTTATTTGTCATTTCCACAAGTATTTGGACAACTGCTGAAAAGAATATTCAAATTTATACAGTCATTTATTACTTTTTATATGAAAAATACATTCATTAACAACACTGTAAAGACACTATACTAACTTTTGTATATGACACTTCATTACACGTTTTCTGTACAATAAGAGTAATGCCACTTTTCTATTTTTAATTAACGCTGTAATGCTGCATCTTTTTACTATAGTTGTGCTATAATTGCCTGCATTTAGATACCTGGCATATGCTTGACATTGAAAAGATTACTGTGATTTAAGTATCTAGAGATACCGTACATGCTACTCAAACTATACACTGCTATTTTGAGACTGTGTTTTTGCACATATATTCGGGATATAAAATCTCATCCAGCTCTATATCTGGCCCTTTGTCATCTGCCCCATCTCACATTGTTAGCACATACACAACACAATATGGTTTGATTTGATAAACAAGGATGTGAAAGCTATTCCTATGATCTACATTTTAAACAATAGACATCCCAGTAAAATCATAATTATCTGTTTTCTGGTAAAATCAGTTATTCATGTCATACAAAGAATATAGCAAAAAAATGTTGGAATTTAACAAATAATAAGCGACCCACTTCACACTGGTTAGCTCACACCTGATACAATACATGTTACTCACTGCAAAAACATTAGACCCGCAAAAACATTAGGCCACTTTTGCTATTATTTTAAGACAATATTAAAGGTTTTTGTTTTTAATACCACTATGTCTGAAAAAAAGTAGGCATTAAATACCCATATTCATATGAGCATGGAAACAATGTTTCAGTTTGTTCAATGTTTCAATTTGAACAAAGACAGATTGTCTTCTTGTGGTTGAGTACGGGATGCTGGTGCTCTGGATCCCGGCGGTCAGAATCCCAACGCTGGCAACCCGACAGGGTTGAGATCCCGACATCAGTCGGTAGATATCCTAACCTTCCCCCTCTCCTACCCTAACCCTTCCACCCCGGTGCCTAAACCTAACCTCCGCCCTAGTGCCTAAACCTAACCTCCCCTTCCCCGCACCCTAAAACAGACCCTCCCCCCTAGTGCCTAACCCTCCCCGTAGTGCCTAATTCTATCCCCTAACGCTAACCCTACCCTTAACCCCGCTACTTGCCTTCGGGATTACAGCGGTCGAGATGCCGGTATCTGGATTCTGGCACCGGCATTCTGAGCGCCAGAATCCCAGCGGTCTGGATTATGATCGCATCCAGTCTTCTTGGTACTGACAAAAATCTATGCTTCAAAATTGTATATATAAGCAAAATTGTTTAATATATAGAGTATACTGTATATACAGATTTACTTGATAATATAGTACATATATAAGTGGTTCCTTACCCATTCATCTACAATTATGAATAGTTAAACATCTAGGAAGGATTTAAAATGTTTTAAGATGGCCATGCACCTGAAGATTATCTTTCCAATCATCCAACTAGTTAGATGGCTGGAAAGATAATATTTAGGTGTATGTCCGGCTTTATGTAACTTTCCATAGTAATCAAGGCCCAATCTACATCTGCCAGAGACCAAATACAGTATATGCATTATATTCTAGGAAGATAACAACTCATTCAATAGCTCTGGAATCTGCAATTATTAGATGTCCTATGTGTGAGGTATCTATATTGCATTTTCCAAGGAGATCGTTTGTACCTTGGTTTCCAGAAAACTTTTGCTAAGCCTTCACAAACAGCAAGTCTGCTGTCATATCATCTGGATCTAACCTCAGTAAATGCTGCATAGGACAAAGACTACAGGGAGAAGGTGTACCATGTCGCCTTGGTGATGGAGTATTCTGTGTCTAAGGGGGAGATTTATGAAACTTTGGAGAGAAATCAAGTAGAGAGAGATAAAGTACTAACCAATCAGCGTCTGTCAGTTTACAGGCTGTGTTTGAAAATTACAGGTAGGAGCTGATAGGTAGGTACTTTATCTCTCTCCACTTTATCTTTCTCTCCAAGCTTTGATACATCTCTCCCTAAGTCATTTCATATGGATAATTGACAATATTGTCCAATTTAGAGGTTTGCTCTCTCAGAAGCAAAATTAGTATCAGTTGCTTTTATATATAGAGGTAAATTTACTAAGAATCGAAATTGGTCGAGATGTCAATCTCTGGTGTTTTCAGGGTTGATTTTAATCTTGCAAATTTACTAAAGGTAAAGTCTGGTGAGATAGAGAAAGATTTCTCTCGTCTCACTCGTAAAACTCAGGGGGAGATAGCTAACTCAAATCAACTCACCACCGGGCAAATCGAAAGTACTTTTCACCTAAAGTATACATCTCTCAAATTTACCCAGAATTGGGATGACAAGCTCGAGTGAGATGACAGCAAACTCTCTGCCAAATTGAAGTTTTAAACACTCACCTTCAGAGCTGCGAGTTTGCCAGAAACATACACAGATCAATGTGATTTGTGTATGTTTCTGCCTGTAAATAGTTAAATTAGGGTTATTTTTGTTTTCTTAAATGACGTAGGGTCCCCCCCAAAAGCTTAACCAGCCCCGGATTTGTCAGCCTGTCCTGGTATCTAAAATTACAGGGAACGAAATGAGTAGGGTTCCACCGTAATCAGGTACCAGCACCAGGCTGCAGGGCCAGTCCTGGTTTTAATGATAGGGGGGAAAAATTGTGTAGGGGTCCCCCTATATTTAAAACCATACACAGTAATGATTATCGAAGTATGCGCTGTAAAACTGTTAATGTTTTTTTTTTCATCTAAAGTGTTTATTTTGCAGAAAATTAAACAACTATTCTATAAAATGCTAGGACTATTATTGTTAATATTACATACAATATCAACAGCAAAGTCAGCAATGCTATAGTTGTGCCAAATATTAACCTACCAATTGTGTTTACTGCACCACATATGTGACAATTTTAGCAACAGTGCTTTGCCAGTTAAACTTTCATTTAAGCATTTTAACCACACCCCCAAAGTACTTATGCAAATCATGCGTGAAAAGTCTTTTTTTCTTTTTTTTTTCTTTTTTAGCAAGGTCTCCACAACACTCTCTGTGTGAATGCTAAGTTAATCTTTTTATTCCACAAATAATGCAGTCATGTGTGGGAGTAAGATCTGTTGTAACTGAAAATATTCCATTTGTGCAGCAGA
The DNA here is from genome assembly GCA_031769625.1 of Taudactylus pleione. Lineage (NCBI taxonomy): Eukaryota > Metazoa > Chordata > Amphibia > Anura > Myobatrachidae > Taudactylus > Taudactylus pleione. The sequence goes on along the minus strand of JAUIMM010000077.1, from coordinate 5,160,462 downwards.
AAGAGTATTAGCAGCTGGCTTAAACATATATCCTAAACAAACAACGGATCTGTAGTGACTGATGATTGAAATGGTATATTGCAGTCCCCTTCTTTTAGAACAAACCAAGATTTAAAAAAAGCATTGATTAGGTTTCAGTGTTTTAGTATGATCCTGTAACAGGCTCTGGCATGACAATGAATTACAGTATGTCCTTTGTTCAAATTGCTACATGTTCGATAAAGATATCACATATTATATAATCATGATCTATTCAATTTTTACCTCTTAATAGTTGATTTACCCACACTGTCCATTTAGTACTGTGTATGGTAACTGAATTTTAATCAAAGCTGTTTTATTTCCAGTTAACACTATATATCAAATTTACAAGCTGTCTGGTTGTGAAGTATACTTCATCAGGTACTATAAATTCATGATACATGTATAATCCCACACTTGCCTAGCCATTTTGTTGTATACTATGCACCGTGCACTCAGATGTTCTTCTGACTATAGCCACTGAGACCTTAACTAATTTTAACTCTCACTGTACCAGGAACCAAGGACCTAGATGCCCGGCCGTCTGTCAGGGCTGCGTGAATCAAATATAAATACTTACTAATGTCAATCATTCTACAGTAATCTGAGTGACACAGCTACATGGACCCACAAAAAAGAGATATACATGCTGCTTGTATAATACTAATAGCTAATGATATTACAGATTGTACTATACTTGCATTATTACTTATGTATTAGTCTACTCTCCTGGTTTCAGTGACACTCAGGCGGCATATGCTCAGATATTGCGGTATTAGAAATTCTTCAGGAAAAACTGTGAGGCTAACATCCTTAGATTCCATCATGCATATGACCTTGGAAAACAGCAATGTTGTAGCTTTGTTTAATGATTTTATGGCAGAGATTACATGGTGTGTCTGTGCATAATATTTATATTGTTGGTGAAGAAAATACACATTACAATGTTGCTCATTTATCACAAACTGTATCTTGTACTTTGGTGCAATAAAAAAAAATTAATAACTAATAACTATTTCTATATCCCAAACTCACTCCATTCTTTATATATTTATAGTTTCTTTTAAATAGCATTTACAAGAAATATTCTGTACCGAATCTGCTCCAATCCCTTCAGGGGTTTTGCCGCTCTGATGGACGAATTGGTGTCAGTGCTCTGAAGCTCCCAGTTCTATACCTCTGTGTCAGTCATGGAGTGGTGCTGTGCTGTGGCATAATGCCACTCTGCCAGCCTATCACTGATGCAGAGAAATGAAGGGATGTATTTATTTTAAATCACTAGGGCAAAATTTAATTAAATACATTAGTGTTTTAGTCACCTCGATATGCTGGTGTGCTGGGGGATCACCTGAGTTCACCTAATGGTAGTGATAACCCTGTCTATGTAACAGTTAGTTATATTACTAGCTCTTTGAGAAGAATATAGGTGATGGTGTTCCAGAGTGGTTTTTTTTGTTCTAGTATATAGTTCCATTGTAACTGTGCCATGACTAAGACTTTCAGTTTCAGCATTACAGTTAATATAGCAGGTCAATTAATCATTCAGCCCACCTAATGATCTCATGGAGAGAAAAAAACACCATTTACTTCCATTTTTGCATATGTCTTTTAATGGTAAATATTTTACAAAAATCCATATGTCAGTGTTGACACTGTGATGACATTACATCAGTGTTGACACTGTGAAGTTTAACATGTTGAATGCCTTCATAGTGACTGCATACCATACAATGTACTTTGTAATGCTAGATACAGCATACATTAATGTATATGGATCCCTGTGTGTTTACAGAAGCCATTTAGAGTATATCAAGGGGTATCTCAAGGTCCCCACCAGTTTTGTATTTGAAAAAGTCACGTGATAGAGTGTTAAAACATGTCAGACGGGGGTGTGCTTTTAAACCTTGATATTGCTTACCACAGTGCAGCTTCATAACGGAACATTCCAAAACCCATGTACTTTGTGTAGTGTTACAGGAAAAGTGAGATTTATATGCATTTATATAATGCACAGTACTCACTATCAGACACTGTCAGCAGCAAGTGCAGAATACTTGCATCCAGGTCAGCGCTGCAGGGGTGGCAGTAATGGTGGGCAGTGCAGAGCCATAGCGCTGTCCCATCGCTGTGACTTTGAGGCACTACAAAAGATGTCACAGAAACACATCTGCAAATGTACAGTGCGGCTTCTGCGCAAAAAACAGATCTCAAAAGATTTGAAATTTGAGTTTCATAGTAAATGCTAAAGTTGCATTACATTGTTTGTAAACAATATATAGTAATATAATTAAGAATCACATACATGATGGAATATTGGCCCTCATTCAGAGCCGTACGCTCTGAGCAGAGCGCACGCTCTGCATGAGGGCCGGGCTCCTTTTTCATGGAGCGTCCTCCTGGACGCTCGTATAGCTGTGGGTCACCACCCACAGGCTATACGAGCGTGCATTTTGATGGCCGCGATGGTCGTGACCATCGCGACCATCGAAATTGCGAGCCGGAGCCTGCGGTTGAGGTTTTCAACCGCAAGCTCCGGAGTGATTTTGGCTCTATCAGAGCCAAAATCACTCCCACTGACATCACTAGTGATGTCAGTGGGCCGGCTTCTGACGGGAGGCGTTCCCGTGGGAACGCCCCCGGCAGGGAGGCACGCCCCCGGCACGCCCACCAAAGGGGGCGTGCTGTCAATCAACATTGACAGCACGCCCCCTTTGATCGGACACAACGAGCGAAGGAAAGTCCTTCGCTCGTCGTGTCTGGCGCATGCGCACGACGGAGGTCCCTCCGTCGTGCGCATGCTCAGTGCAGACCATCGACCCACTTGCGAGCGTACAGCCGCTCGCGAGTGGGTCTGAATCAGGCCCATTGTCTTAATAATGTGAAGATGAAAATAGAAGGTTGGATGTTCCATTTACAAAATGCTGAAAGACAAATACAATTTACATTCAATACAAACATCTGATGTTTTCTTCTTTAAATATAAAATGGTGTTCTTCTTTCCTACTGTAGTCCAAACGGAATTTTCAATTACAAAATGTAAATGAATGGAACTAAAGTCATATAATATAGATGCACTGCTAATTAATTAAGTCTCTCAGCTGGAGAGATCAATCTGCAATCTACCAACCAGAATCAACTACATATTGCTGTGTATCATCATAATCATCATTCTGTATCTTTGCACCAGCCCTTCAGCATACACAACAGCTACAGCTACTAACAGGTGCATTGAAATGTATTGGCTGAATTAATGATGTGCGGTGAGGTCAATGGCTGAATGCTCTGGGCTGAACGCTCATTGGCTGAAAGAGGCGAGCCCCTGCCGCTCAGCCAATGAATAATTCGTCCATAGACTTCAATGGTGGGAATGAACTTTAATAACCTGACGGTTCCCACCATTGAAGTCTATGGGGGAATCACTCACTGACTGAGAGGTGGGGCCTCTCTCAGCCAAAAAGCGTACAGCTGATTCTAAAAATATTGGGGAACTCCGCATATTTTTAGAAACAGCGCTGGATCCAAGAGCCCAGTTCTGGTTCATTACATATGGGGGACCCCATAGTTTTTGAAACAGCACCGACTCAGCCCGGTGCCGGTTACACTTGGCAAGGGGAACCTAGCGCCAATTTTTTTTAAACTGAAGCCTTTATTTGCTTTATAACTGTTAGAAACATGCACAGATCACACTAATCTGTGTATGTTTCTGATAAGCATGCTGCTCAGGAGGGGGTCAATTTTCAACTTCTATTTTGGCCCGAGTTTGCTTAATTTACTCCCAAGTTTGCAATCACGATTATTGGTAAATCCCTGTTTTGTATTCCTGTCTATGGAAAGTACTTGCTAGTTTGGCCGGTGGAGTATTTATTTCTATTTGGCAGCAGGACAGGACGTAAGACCAGGGTGCACATCGCATGTGATCCGGAACCTTTCTTCAACACCCACTGTTTCCAATAGGACATCAACGTGTGACACCACCACAGTCACGTGACCAACCCAGGAAGCAAGCGCCGCCGAAGCATGGAAGCCGGAGCCGGCAGGGCTAGGAGCGGTGTCCTTCAGGGTAGAGAGGTAAGTCCCAGGTCGTTAGAGGGAGACGCAAGGCACACTACTCTCACGAACGGTGGGTCCGTGTTGTCTCCTCCTCCGACTTCAGCGCACGCTGTGGCGAGACATGCCGGAGCTAGCTTGATATATCAGGCACCCACCGGCATTAATGCCAGCTAGCAACACGCACTGTAGAGAGCAAGCCTCTCCCCAGTAAGGTCACAATGTACTCCCTGTCCCCAGGAACACCATCCCGGGCACCTATATTCAATATCCATCATCATTATTTCATTTACAGCGGGACGCCGCAATTGTCTTGACACTTTCCATTTTTCCTGCAGTATCCTTATTATACAGTGACTCTGGACAGCAATTATTCAACCATTAGAATTCCCAGTTTGGATTATCTATTATTTACCACTCATCCTGCATTTATGGTTGAGAGGTACAGATATCATCTTGCATTTGTGCATCAGTCCTAACTATCCTTGGTTTAGTGCATGGTTCAATAAATATTTTTGTTTTATATTGATATATATGTACTGGCTACAATTTTGTCATACTGTACAATTCCTAACAATTGAGATTTTCATGCAAACAAGACACTAATATCTGTTTTTTGTCACTGAATTTAACTTGGTTTATGCTACTTAATTCATACCATCATAACCTATCCACTTCTGTTTATTGACAATTAGTCATTTATTGACGTTTATTTGAGGATATATTACTGGACGATAAGAATTTATGTAATCCATTAATACCATTATTTGGATTTATTAACACTAAAAGGTTACAAGTAGGTTGAGCGCTACAACATACTTCTTTTTATATTTATGCTTAATATATAGGCGGGGGTACCTATAAGTTGTTAGCAGCTCACCTCCTTTAGGGAGCTCAGTGCGCAGGATTATTCTGCTTTTTTATTTCTATTTGTGTTTTACTTTTCACCCGTGTTTTTCGGATAGAACCATGATTTCACGCCCGTGTTTGCCTTTAGTAAAATTGCATGGTCAAAAAACTGGCCAAACACACCCATGAACAGGGCCGGACTGGGACTAAAAATAGGTCCTGGCATTGAAAGCACACAGGCTCACCTCGGCGTCAGCATCTGGCCCCAGGCGTAGACTCCTCCCCTTACTATTCCTGACTCCTTCTATTTCTTAGACTATGCTCTTACATATATAATTAACAACATTAATACATCACAGCATACAAGCTGTATTAAAATACACACAACAGAGCTCATCCTGTAGGGGACTCAAACATGTGCCATAATAAGACATTTCGTATTTGGTTGGTTCTGTTAGGTAAAGCCGTGTACTGGTGTAGGTAACACACAAAGAAAAGGGAAGGAATTTTCCCAATTGACCAAGACCTAGTTTAGCAGTTGTAGAGGATTAGATAGAATTCACTGTAGGGATGCTGAACCACATGCAGTAGTAATGCCCCTTACACATTAAGTCACACACAGTAGTAATACACTTTACACATTATGCCACACACAGTAGTAATGCCCCTTACGCATTATGCCACACAGTGTTTAATCTCTGTTCAACTACTGCAACACTAACCTTTAATCCAAATAGATTTAATGGCTGCCCTGACCCAGAGATGCTGTGCAGTGTGTCAGCGGCGGCGTCCGAGGATGGTGCCCGCCTGGCATCCTCATAAGCACACAGTCACCTCAGCATTCCCCTCCCCATGCATGCATGATTTATACACTCATATGTGGTTGCTGCACAGTGTCAGCAAACAGGTAGAGCTGAGAACAGTGTAAGGAGTGAGGCGGAGCTGAGGACAGTGTCAGGAAGGAGGCGGAGCTGAGTACAGTATTGGCCGGGAGGGAGGCAGTGCTGCTTGGACTGTCCTGCGGACAACCAGACTGCCCATTTGGCCATCGGCCCTTCTGGCATTTGCCAAAAGTGCCAGATGGCCAGTCCGGCCTATTCGTGAATGCAACATGATTCTTAGTAAATTTACCCCTAAGTATGGGGACGTTATATTGGTGAGAAAATCCAATTTTTTAACTTGTGATATTAAAAAACAACATTGAGAGGAGTGAAATCTCTCCCTGACATTCTGGCTGTATTACATAGCAACTAAAGTGTGTCTTACAGGTGAATGAAGTGAGTTCTAAATGTTCAGTATAGATTCCTGGGTGGAATGTAAAGCCTGTGAATTGGCGTCATAAATCGCCTTAGGGTAGGTATACATTCATGAAGTCAACATTCATTATATCGGCATTCATAAATGTTACCAGAAAGTCGATTGTAAAGATTTTGACATGGTTAAAATGTTGACATCTAACATATCAACATCTGAAAAAAAGTCAACATGTACAACATGTTGACATATGACATTTCGACATACTAAAAATGTCAGCATTAGTGTTAGGGTTAGAGTTCGGGTTAGGGGCTAGAATAAGAGTTAGGATTGGGGTTAAGGTTAGATGTTGAGATTGTGAATGTGTCGACATTATGGCAGTGCCAACATGTTACAAGTCAACATTGTGCATGTCAACATACAGTACATTACAACCTCTGACAAAATGTATTACATACTGTATATAATAGAGGTTAAATCAATGAAAAATCATTAGAAAACTGCTGTTTTTAAATACAAATTGCCGTAAGCTGTGGACCCAAACCCAATTGATCTCAATGCAAAACGCTAGGTGTAGTAAGCACTGAATTCTCATGCCGAAAAAATTTGCAGAACAATAGTGCTGCCTCTGGCCATCAAGATCTATTGTTTTGTAAAAACACTCTAGTGATGGCACAATAAAATATTGAGATTTGGACAGTTACTGCCAATTCACCCACTTAGGTGAGGACTTGGAAGCTGCTACAAAATTGGCATGCCATTACATCCTCTCTTTGGTTTCCACCATATTTGTCGAAGTGTACAATTCAAGCCCCTTTATGGGGAAAATATTGCTCGTTCGCTTTTCCTTGAATGTCATTTAAATAATCTTAACCCAGAAAATGAAGTCTTGTGATTGCAAGTGGGTGTATAATTAACTGTTGGCACATTCATGAATCCGGCATTCACATAGCAGGCTATGCTCTGATCTTCCTAGCTCATCCTATCAGAAGATATAAAGATTTAGCTCAAAAGCTGACACTACCATTTCATGTGCAAAATGTGTGTTGCTGGAAAGTCAGTCACATTTGCACAAAAACATTTATAAATTGCATTTGCAATGCGCTAAGTCCATATTTTGATATTGTGCATATTTTACTTTGCTAAATGACCCTTAGTGTACCTCTTTGTTACAGTGTATTTCCATTTCAGCGTTAAATATGGCTTGAGGATGCACTATTCGTCATTAAAGTCAGGGATGAGCTTTTCATGTTTAATGTAGTTATTAAAAGGAATATGCCAAGTTTTACTATATATGATTTCCTACGAGACTTTATTAAGCCTTCAGCTGCAGGGTAGATCTGGATGCATTGTAGTGCAATATGTTAAAGTTCATTCTGGCAGTGAAATGTCATTTTATTTATAATGTATAGTGTTCCTTTACAGAAATAGATTTTTTTTATTAAAGCTTGTGAGTAGTTATATTTAATATTGAATTCAATTTGTAATTATTGCTGGGTGTTATATTCATTTGAAATGTATAATTTATCATTTGTAGGTCATCTAGTTTTTGTTGAAGAAAGCTGACTCACACAAATACCCATATCAGAAACTATTAAGCTTCCCTATGGCTCTGGTTCATCTTCAAAAATTAGCTTGGAAAAAAAGGAAACCATTTTTATACAGAGTTATTAAGGGTAAATGGTGCTGTCATTTCAGAAGATTGTTAAAGTTAGTTCCTTCGATATGCCATGTTGCTAGAACAGGATTAGTAGTACTTCTGTAACAATATGGACTAGACTAGGAGGGAAGATCATTCTTTCCATCAGGTGACAATATTACAATATCAGGAGGTAATATTGTTTCCCTGCCTAAAGGTTGCTCTGGGATACAGTCAAAATAGTGGCCATCACAGTGTCAAAAGTCATAATGTTGACACCACAATGTCAATCGTTATGATGATGACATTGTTGATATGTCAACATGGACCACATCTGCCAAATGTCGACATGTTCACAATGTTGACATGTGAATTGTCGACATTCTGCAGAATCATGACTTTTTGATTAGACTATGGGAGCAGAGGGTTAGGCTGCAAGAGCAGGCGTTAGAGTTATACATTATGGGTAGAGTTAGGGGTTATGGGAATTACTCACTGATGATTGACAGCTGGAATTTACTATTAAGAGATGGCTGGACCGAGAACACACTGCTGGAGATCTGAAAGGGGGGTTAGGGTTATGCACTCGGACGAGAGGGCCTTTAATTTACTATTATGTGATGGCCGGACCCAGAAGACACCGCTGGAGATTCGATGCACTGGGAAACACTGTTTTTTCGACACTGCTTTGCTATTCTGAGTTTTGGGGTCTCCTTTGTCACTAGAGTATAGTCCAGGTCTTGCTAGCCTTCACAGGTCACTAGACGAAGGGTTTCCCAGTAGGCCTGGACTGTTTACCTTGGCTCCAGTCTAGTATCCTTGCATATCACAAGTCTGGTTCCTACACTGGCACTAGTTTTCCTAACTCCTGTTCATACCCATGAGCCAGAGTTGTATATCAAGCCATTTTCTATGTACGTCGGTCAGACCCAAGGGTCCCGAGCTGAATCTACAAAATAACAGATACAGCAATCTGGATCAGCTGGTCATGATGACGGCGCACCTTGGTCACTTACCAAAATACACGATTCTTCTGCCACCACACGGAATTCTCCGGAGTTCTGCGATCTCCAAACAGATTATTAATAATTCACCTTTAATTACATTCAAGTATGTAGCATGGGCCTCACAGGCTCGCAATTTCCTTCCTCCCTGTCTGCCCCATCTGTGTCACACCTGTTTGTCTGCCCCTCCCTTTTAGAATGTAAGCTCTTATGAGCAGGGCCCTCTACCCTCTTGTGCTTCTCCCTACTTTACTTTCATCTACTTCTTACTCCCCACTAGGGCACCTAACACTTGGTTGCTTATGCTCTGCTGTTTATGTCGGTGTTATGGTCGTTAATGTAGCAATGTATATTATCCATGTCCTTGTCCTGCATTCTATTGTATTGTACTGTAAGTCACTGGTCACCTATTTGTTTTATGTACTTTGTAAGGCGCTGCGGAAAAATTGTGGCGCCATATAAAGAAATGATAATAATAATGATAATAATGCTAACTGGTATGCTGGCTCTATTAGAACCACAAAATTCTGAATATCCATGGCTGTCAGAGCATTCTAGAGTTTATGGAACTCCAAATAACTGCTTACCCAGGCAGCAAATGTTGATTGACCATAGAATTTATCACAACTTTTCCCTGCTAGGCTACTTACTGCTCATGTACTGCTGATGCCATCTGTACTGTGTAGTGTGTCACAGTACTGTTTGGATGCTGGACCCCTAAATACCACTGTCAACCCTACAAAACCACTATTCTGCTTCCCGCGGTGTTACCACTGTTGCCTGTTACCCCATTGATATCAATAAACACAGCATCCTGATAGAGGACTCTCTGTGTGACCTAAAGCTGGGTACACACTAGACGATATTTTGAACACTTTCTCCTATTCTGACGCATCGGAATGACAAATCGTTCAAATTGCACATGATGTATGCTCTATCACCATGTCGATGCCCGCTCCCGCGGGTTGTCTGTCGCATCCTCAGATCTTTTTTACAAGCAGAAAGATCTGAGGATTTTGCTAGCGATGGCATGCTGCTGAATGCAGCATGGCCCCCGCTACTGCCCCATCGTCGTTCCGTTGCTGCAGGCATCGGCAAGTGTGTATGCATTTGCCAATGCCGGCACCCCCGCTGGGTCCATCACAAATGATGTTGTGCTGGGTACACATCGTCTAATGTGTACCCAGCTTCACAGTCTCTTTCACATTACATCTGACACCTATTGTGACCACCACCCCAATAGGCTATATCAATAAAAAAAAAATGTAGGGCATGCAGCCAGGCCTCTTAAGCTATGATTTATAGTTACGACTCTTCCACTGCCTCCACTGAGCTACATTATGGTCCATCTGTGCAGATACATTTTGTCATTTTTCCTATTTTGATGGTAGAATTCAAAATGGGTTTGTCTTACAGAAGTGAAATGTTCACCACTAAATTACTATAGTAACCCCTCAACACATCATTAAGTTTTGTATTTGTCTCCAATATACTGTACAGTACAGTACCACATGCTTAAATGTAATTTGTATTTTATAAAGCTCTTCAAATGAAAGGGACATTAAGCTGCTTTTATGTCTAGTGAAAAATTTTAACTTTTTTTAACAACATTGGTTTACAGGTGTCTTTACACAATTAGGTGCCTTGTGCATTTTTTGTGCCTACATAACTCAAGGAACATACTGTAGTTAAAAATTATGAAAAAGCCCAGGTTTATACTATCTCTAAGCTGAGTACACACTAAATGATTTCTTTGAGCGACTTACACAATTTCAATAGATAAGAACGAGAAAATCCTCAAAATCGTCTAGTGTGTACCCACTATGTCGGGTGGTGCGCACTCCCATGGGGTCGTCAGCCATATCGCCAGGTCGGCCCTACATGCAGCTCAACCTGACCATGCGGCTGAAGACCCCATGCAGCGGGATGTGGCAGGGGCCAACATATCGGGCGGTTAGGCACCGGATCATACAATGTGTACCGCCCACCCGATATGTCGGCCAATCACATATCATTTATTGTGTACCCAGCTTTAGATTGTAGAGGTTTTAGGACTATTACATGCCCTGCAAAGCTAGGAGTACACTCAAATCTGTACATTCTCCAACACATCAGATAAATAGCTTTTACAAATTGGTGCATAAAATAATAATAAATAAAATAATATTGATAATATAGCACCAACTGTATGTTGCATCTACAAGAAACAGTTTTTTTGTAGTACCCCAATGCACTAGTGTGTGGTTGCGAGCCGTGGAATCGCACAGGGCAAGCAACCCCTGTGATTACACATTTCGCAACCACAAACTAGTGTGCTGCAGCCAGTCTGTACTACTGTAGACCTCTTGGAGGCTCAGCAGCATGCCGGCTGTGATCTATGGAGACACGATGTGTATGACCTATGATGTCACATCACGCCTGCATGTCTTCCCATCTGCCCACCCTCCCTCCGGTTTGCCCACCTGCCTGCCTGCCTGCACATTGCAGCTCTGCATTGGGCCTGAGTGTGCTGACTGCTCAGTTCCAGCAGCTGACGGACAGCTCAGCAGAGCTATTGACAGCAGGTAAGTGTAGTTTGATTTTTGTCTGTGGGGAGCAGACTTATTTCCTCTGTGGGGAGCAATGTTATTTATTTCTGTGGGGAGCAATGTTATTTCCTCTGTGGGGAGCAATGTGCATTTTCCTGTGGGGAGCAATGTTATTTCGTCTGTGGGGAGCAATGGCATTTTGCTGTGGGGAGCAAAGTTATTTATTTCTGTGGGGAGCAAAGTTATTTTTTCTGTGAGGAGAAAGTTATTTATTCTATGGGAGCAATGTTATTTCTTCTATTGGGAGCACTGATGGTGTGCCTTGGAAATTTTAAAAGGAAAACAGCAGCTGGTTTTTCTGTTTTTTTCCCAGCAGAAAGGCAAGGATTCCCACACTTGTGAGCCCGGTTACCGCGCCTTAAGCTGGGTGTTTAGTCGAGGTAACTGGCTTTCGCTGACTAAAGTGCCAGCCACGATGTTATTAGTGCTTTGCTAAGCTGGAAAACAGCATCACTGCTGGCACTTAAGTCAGATTTCTGCACATACCTCAGGAGGGTACGAGCAGAAATCCTGTAGTCGGACTTAACAGCGTAGTCAATTAAATAGCTCTGGGAACGTCTTGCCGATGCTATACACATCACATTGAATTCAATCACCCCCAAAGAGTCACAGTACTCTGTGCCTTTAGAAACAAAACAGACAGTTCCATTGACTACCCCAATCTTGAGTGCTTCTGTATCAGTGACAAGTCAACAAGTTTGACTTTGGATTCCCCTTATTTTTACCTATACAGTGTGTACAAGGTAACACTAGCCAAGAGCGAGGGAGCTGGGGCTCTGATGGCATAACTAAAAGCCAGGCATGCAGGAACTCTGGTATGTATGGGCATGGGGAGGAGGAGTAACGTATATAAGGGCATGAAGGGGTCCTGGCATATAAAGGGGTATGTGGAGGGAGGATGATGTACATAAGAGCATGAGGGAGCTTTGATGACATATAAAGGGGTATGTGGAGGAAGGATGATACACATAAAGAGCATGAGGGAGTGCTGATTGCATATAAAGGGGCATGTAGAGGGGAATGCTGGCATATAAGGCCCATTAGGGGCTATTATGGTATTTCATTTGCATGTGGGGCAGGTGGCATATAAACGGGCATGTAGGGGCTTGAAATCTGAGAAATAAATGGTTGTAACCCTACTGCAGAACTTGTCACACTCCTTTGTCACTCCCCCTGTCCAGGAATCTAAGAAACTTAAAGGAGGTGATAACCCTTCTGATGTCCTAATTCAACTCATTACTGTTCCACTGACATATAATATTAGCACTGTCTACATATGATTGCATATCTTTATGTATCACAATATTACATCAAACAACATTTATACATACAGGGTCTCCTTTAGAGTTGTACACAAATGGAGTCCTATTTAGAGTTGTACACAAATGGAATAATAAAATGAGTCCTATTTAGAGTTGGTCGCATATGCAAGTTTACAACTACAGATCCCTTCATGAACCTGGGTCAAATAATACAGTAAGTACCCAAGTGGTTTGCAGCATCTGAATTGTCAAGTGAACCCGAAGCAAAATATATTTATTTTTTTAAGACAACACTCATAAATATACTGAATCTACACCGCTATCAGAGCATGCAACATATTTTATTTCAGTAAAATGAGTGTTCATTGCATTGTATTTTGACTGTTTAAATAGATGTGGTAAACACTCATAATGTTGACATGATCATAATGTGGACATACAGCATGTAGCATGTTGACATTGAACATGTCAACACTGATACAATGTTGACATTATAGAATGTTAACATATCATCCCTGGTGGACCAACAGTGACTTACCCAATCCCAACAGCTGCAATGGCTCCAGCAGTGTCTTCTGAGTCTCAGCCACCATGTGACAGTCAGTTCCAGCTGAGTCATTTAACAGAGCGGTGTTCCTGTGAGTACACTGGCCCTGTCCCTGAACCTTATCCCTGCCCCTAACCCTCTCTCTAGTGCCTACCCCACCCCCCTGAAGCTTAACCCTAACCTCTCCTTAACGCCTAACACTAACAAACCTGTCGCATTGCCTAAACCTAATGTCGACTAGGGATGTGCACCAGACCATTTTTGCCGGATTTGGATTTGGTTTTAATTCGTCGTCCGGCTTTGGATTTGGATTTGGATTTGCCAAACTGCGGTGACTGGCTTTGGATTTGGATATAGATTTTGATTTTTTTACAAAAATTGACAAAAAAAGCTAAAATCACATAAATTGGTCTTTTTTTTCTTCCTAGAGTATTAGTAACCTCAATAACATTAATTTCCAGTCATTTATAGTCAATTTAGAACACCTCACAGCTTATAATATTGTTTTCAACATTATTGGCCAAAGGTTGCAGTGAGCTGACTGGTTACCAAGCGACAAAGCAGCGGCGTAGCGGAACAGACACCACAATTTAAAGCACATCTATGAAACATTGCCATACAGCAGTGGCAGAAATGAAAAGTAGTGAACCCACCCAGTGGGGTACGGCCAGCAGAATCACAGTACTTGTTTACAAAGTAGGCAACGGCCCTAGGAGTCACAGTGCACAATCTTATTCACATTACACTGCATATAGTGCCCCTGATTCACATTACACCATAAAGTAGTGTCTCTTATTTATTTTACGACACATAGTAGTGCCCCCTTTTACACAATGCCCACAGTAGTGACCCTTTTACACAATGCCCACAGTAGTGCCCCTTTTACACAATGCCCACAGTAGTGACCCTTATACACAATGCCCACAGTAGTGACCCTTATACACAAAGCCCACAGTAGTAATGCCCCTTATACAATGCCCACAGTAGTAGTGCCACTTATACAATGCCCACAGCAATAGTGTCCCTTACACAATGCCCCCAGCAGTGATGTCCCTTACACAATGCCCCCAGCAGTGATGTCCCTTACACAATGTCCCGAGTAGTGGTGACCCCTATGCAGTCCCCTTAGTAGTAGGGCCCCCTATGCAGTTCCCCCAGTAGTAGTATGCCCCCCCAGTGGTATGCCCCCCATTAGCTGTCCCCCAGTAGTATGCCCCCCAGTAGTATGCCCCCATAAACAGGCCCCCAGTAGTATGCCCCCCCAGTAGTATGCCCCCATTAGCAGGCCCCCCCATTAGCAGGGCCCCCCAGTAGTATGCCCCCATTAGCAGGCCCCCCATTAGCAGGCCCCCAGTAGTATGCCCCCCTGTAGTATGCCCCCCCAGTAGTAGGCCCCCCAGTAGCAGGCCCCCTGTAGTATGCCCCCCCAATAGTAGGCCCCTCCATTAGTAGGCCATCCACTCTGCTGCCACGCGGAAGATGGAGCTCATGAGTGAGCTCCAGCCGGCTCCCTCTGTGCAGCAGCCAATGAGAGTCTGTGTAACTCTCATTGGCTGCTGTAACAAACACACAGCAGCCGCTGGTGGCTGTGTGTTTGTTCTGTGTAGGGCAGACCGCTATCACAGCGGTCTGCCCTACACTCGAGGAGCCCTGATGTCGGATTCTCTAGCGAGAATCCGACATCAGGCGGCCACCGTTCAGCCCCGAACGGTGATCCGAGTCAGACGGGGAACACCCGAACAGGGTTTGGGTGGAATCGGATCCCCTATGTTCGGAGCGGTTCAGATTCCACAGAATCCAAACCGCTCATCTCTATTGTCGACATTCTGAGAATGTGGGGATTTCATATATCGACATTTCCGATGTCAACATTCAGAAGATGTCAACATTTTAACAATGGTGACATAGGGGCCTATTTATTAACATTATTTTTACTAAACTAAAATGAAAAGGGGTGTTTTCACACCCTTTTCTTTTCACATAAATTTACTAAAGGGCAATTGGAGTAGAATTTGCTAAATTCTGCTCCAAACCCTAATTATCACATACCGGTATTTTTAGAAAGCATATCGCATTTCCCATAATTGTAATGGGAAATGTGATTTGGCCAATGTTACTAAAAATAAAATGTGAAAAAATACCGGTGGAAGCCCCGTGATAATAATGCCACCTGGAGATGGCGTTATCCAAGGTTTCCCCCAGTTCCCTGACTCCTGCCACCTGGAGATGGAGTTATCCAAGGTATCCTCCAATTCCCTGACTTCTGCTTTTCTCTAACAGGCAGTGCAGAACCGGGAGCCGGGTCCCAGTGATCAGCTGTGTGGTCTAAACAGACCACAAGCTGATCACTGCAGAAAAAAACAACCACTTACCTGCATCCAGGGTGATTGGTGCTCGGTGATGTCCTCCAATGTCATCCGGGGCTCCGGTTAGCTAGTCTCCTGACTTCTGCAATGTCAGCTGCTGCATAAAACAGCTGACCGGAGGTAAGTGAAAGTGCGGGGGTGGGGTGGGGTGATCATTGAGCAGGACAGCACAAGCGCGGAACCTTCTCACTGTATTTTTATAAAAAATACAGTGATAAGGCTGCGGATGGGATTCGCAGGGACAGAGCTTTATGACAAGCACTGTCCTTGCAGGGGATTTTTGATAAATCCCTGTGACATTACCTAATTTCAAATGTGGATTGTAGTAAATAGGGCCCATAATAACTGTTGACATTGTGGTTGTGGTGTCGACATTGTTGTTAACCTAATGACTGCATCGCAAAACACAGCAGTTTAAATGTATTTGCAAAAATGGGTATGTTTAAGATGTTTTCATCCAGTCAGAAACAGACTGCATCTATCATCATCAGTGTGCAACTTACACCTGGGTTTTAGAACCTACAAGTCAGGCCTTTACCGGCAAATGTGATAGCATCTGTTTCAGGGACATTTTATTTGCAATTCACAACTGAACACTCACACTTAGGGGTAAATTTACTAAGATTCGAGTTTGGGTGTTTGCATTCTCTGGAGAGTTTTTTCCACTCGCAAATTTACTAATGTAAAACTCGGGAGAGAAATCTCCTATGCTACGGGAAAATACTGGAGAGTTAGCAAACTTTCTTCACTTCACCATCGGCTAAACTCAAGTATCTTTTCACTAGTGAAGATAGGATTTAGGGAATTTACCGAGAGGTTATAAACTCTCATGAAATCAATTCAACTGCCTGTGAGCTGTGAGTTTGGCAGAAGCTTACACAGATAAGTGTGATCCATGTATGTTTCTGCCTGTATATAGTAAAAAAAATAGTGTTACATTTTTTTTTTTTTAAATGACGTAGGGTCTCCCCCCAAAGGGATAACCAGTCTCGAACTGCTCAGCCAGTCCTGGTTCCTAAAATTACAGGGACCAAAACGAGTAGGGTTGCACTGTAATTTAGGAACCAGCACCTGGTTGCAGGTCCAGTACTGGTTTTAAATATAGGGGGGGGGGAATGTGTAGGGGTCCCCCTATATTTAAAACCAGCACCAGACCCAAACCGATCGGGGTGTAATGCCACAGCCAGGAGACCCTATCACCAGGGCTCCATGGCCAAAGCATTCACACCCCAGTTTCGAGTTTCAGGAGTCTCAAATCACCCGAGTTTCGGCGATGCTAATCGAGTTGAAAAAAGAAAACTCGATCAGACTTGATACTTAGTAAATTTACCCCTAACTGTGCTTTGGCTTTGTCTGCATGCCATCTGCCCACGTCTACATGCCCTTTCCAGCGCTTAGTTGTACATAGTTGCATGTCGTGTTTATGGCTGAAAAAGGCAACTGGTACAAAAAGATGCACATGTGAACAAAATAGTGCATGTTGCGCTGAAAAAAGCCACCACTCATACTGTTTGCAGGATTGATCAATTAAATATGAGGATGGCTGTGTGCATAAAAACAATTACGCGGAGAAGAGGATATGTAAAACATTTTAGGACATTTACAATGAAATAAGATAATTCCAGTTTAGATTTAGTGGTTCTGTAAACCTCAGAGAGAGAAAAAACAGAAGTGTAAGCCAAGAATTTCTTATTTGCTGTCAGTTTCCATATTTCTATGTTTAAAAAGATCAAATCAGAACTGTGTGTTTACATGTAAATAGGCAATCAGAATGCTCCCTTTTCAGTGGTTGCAGTTTAGAATCATAGCTTCCCTGTTTGCACACATTAAATAAATGTTCCATTTAGCTGGTTTGAAAAGCCTTGACACCAAGAGACAGACTGTTCGTTATTTAATATTCTGGCCTTCTGGATGCTCTTTATTTTGAATTAAACCTATAAAGGAAAGTAAGCTGAAGACTGTATAAAATATAACATGGCTGAAAGAAGTGAAAACTGTTTGACATAAATTGTGGAAATGACAGAAAATAAGCTGCTCGGGGCTGTTAATTTTATACTGCGGTACTCAGCTATTAAAGTATCATAATAAAAGAAGAAGTTCCAGCCTAATTTAAAACTTTTATTAAACGTTTGTGATTTTTGACAGTATTGTAAAATTGGGTATGGTTGGTTAATTTTTTTATTTTTTTTTAAACTACATCTAGAATTCAGTATTAAGATCAATTATATATTACATTGAAAACAATGGAAAGAGCTCTGCATAAGGTATATAATAATATATAGATTTATTAAACAGCCATAATATTGGCAAACACACTCAAAAGACAAATTACAACAAGGACGAGTTAATACCCATAATGATGGGTCACTTATTAAATACAGGGCTATAGTGCGCACATAATACCCTTTATGAACTTATAAAGTTAAAAACAGAAAACGTTTATCAATATGTAATCCTTAATACACTTAAAGGTAGTTAGTATTCAGGGAACACTGGGAATGAGTCAGTATAGGGAATTTCAAAAAGTGCAGTTAGAATGGTAAAAAGCCAAAAAGTTATTATTTGTTGCAATTAGCATAAATTGCTGCCATCCAGCCTTGTAAGTATGGGTAATAAGCAGGTATGTGGGGAGGGCTAGTAGCTAGAAAGTTTGTATTGGACACTCCCTGAATCTGTCTAGCAGCCACCCCCCAGTATTGAAGCAGTGTCACTTGTATATGAAGCTGTACCCAGAGTCCTGGTCAGCTGTAATTAGCTGTGGTGATATAGCAGCTCTGGGTCTGGTAGATTGTGGCAGTGCAGCTGCTCAATGTCCCGATCTGTGTGGACAGAGCACATGCTGTAATTCCCAACAGCTTAGTGTCTCTGTGGTGTTACTTCCTGGTTGTAACGTCATAGTCTACCTGACGCGTTTCTCAGTCAATAAAAGTGTCCGTTTCATCCGAGGTATCGCTTTGGGTGGCACATTTGATTTGCTGGTGTAACTGAAGAGGATGGGTAGGAGGCAGGAAGATAATAACCCTCACTACTTTTCTCTGAAAGCTGAGCTTTCCATTCTTCTCTGAATCACTTTTCCCCATATTACTGTATGAGGAATCTATATTTACACTAATCAGGTACACCGCTGGAAAAATCTGAGATTTATTCATGGTAACCCCTTCTCTGAATCTGATTAAGCTATGATAAGCCCTGTTATCACTCTCCTTTTCGCTCTGTTTCCACTCTCCTATTCACAATTTTCACTAATTTTCTTTCTCTTTGCTTTCCTTTTTCTTGTCCCTTTCACAGCCATTTTCTCTTTTTCACTTTTCCCAATTTACATAGCGGTAAACTAGAGATACCTGTGGTACCATTTTTTACACAGGGGAGGGTAACAAAACTCAATTTAACCACTGAGAATGAAGTCAAAAACATCTATTTATGCATCTACTTATTCAACACAATTTATTTATATATATATATATATATATATATAATTATATATATATATATATGTTTTTGAAAACACATAACATTAGTAGCGATTTTAATATCAATCAATGATATATCTATCCATCGATGATCAGACCATTGTGCCATTGCTACTTTACATTTCCCCAACGGCCGCTCCTCTCTGCAGCTTCTACGTACAAACTTTGGGACTGAGGTCTGCTGGATTTACATTTCCCCAGCAGCTGCACCTCTCTGCAGCCACCAGGTGAGGGGTCCTACCGTGCTGCACGATCAAACCAGAGGATTCAGGGATGTAGAGGGTCCAGGAGGTCACTTTGCGATTGGCGGCTGCTGGAAGATTATCTTTTCGACCATGTCAGGGAACGCACAGCCTGGCATAGTCACAAACAGTCTTTCCCTGAATTCATGCTAGGTGGCATTCACTGGTGACTACAGTCAGTTTCATTATTTTTTTCAAAACAATTAGTTGGAGACATTATAACTGGAGTAGGTAACCTTCGTCAGTTCAGTTCTTATTTAACTAAATCTTCTTGATTCTAAACTGCTCAAGAGACACAGTTCAGAAATAGTTGAAGTGCCACACAGGAAAAAGGTCTAACACTAATCGCTATTGATGTTTCAAGCTCTAGTTTTGCAAAACTGAGAGAGGTAAAGAAAACCTTTTTGGGACACTGACTGTTAATTATTGCTATTTATCAAAGGTAATGTAGAATAGCCAAATGCATTTGCTAGGGAACAGAAAAAGATAGACCCCCCTAGGAACTGTCCAGCTTCTTAATTGTACTAATTTATAAAGTGAGATCCTAGGTGAAATATGCATGAGATTTCATTAAACTTTGATGGCCATATTTCACTTAGGATTAAATTAGGCCCCTGGTGATTGTAGAGGAAAAATGTGCATTGCGAATTTCAGAATAATGAGCAAATAAAGAATTTATAATTCCGGTCAGGTATGGTTCTGCTAAAAGATTTATAAATCACAGAACTTGTTCTTTCTTTAGTTCCCTTCTTTAGTTCTGTATATCATTTTTTTTTCATATAAAAATGTACAGTTTATGATTTTCGTTAAATAAGTTATTTAACCATGAAAACCCCATTCACCAGCAAAATAATAATCTTACTTCCACTAATATTTCTTAACATATATTTATGTATTGTGTCTATAAATTATGCAGCATATTACAGTTAATACGTATATAATATTATAAAAAAATATCTTTATGCAAAAATCATCTTTGTGCACTACAACAAAAACAATGTTCTAAAAGAAAACACCATACAAAATATTGGCATACTCAAACATCCCATGTGCTGTGTACTAAATCTTACACAACAAAACAGTCCGTATGAAAGGTTAGACTTAGGTATTGGTGTAACCAGTGGGACAACAGTATATCTTGGCCAATTTGGTGCTTCTTAATGATCCAACTTTGTGCACTTTCAGTCTGGAGTACAACAGTCTTGAGTTCAGCAGCTTATACAGTGGCGCCTCTCAATGTGACTATGGAAGTGGCTTTTGCTTGTATTAATCTAGGAGAACCTGGCTTTCCTACCGTTACCTAGTACCATTCTCCTCGGTTCGGTAAATTCGGTTAACAGAGACCATGTTTACATTCATAATGTCGATATGAGAATGTCAAAATGGCCATAATGTCAACAGTAAACATGTCGACATTCACCAAATCAACATGTTCACAATGTTAATAATCTATTTCTGCAGCATCACTAACGCAAACCCCTTAACCTAACCCTAACCCTAAACCCTAACTCTAACCTCTAAAACTAAGCATAACACTTACCCTAAGCATAATGATAATGTTGATATTCTGCTTTTGACATTATGACTGCATACCCTGCTACTAAGTGTTGGAATCTGAGCCTCACATTCTCTGACTGGCTAAATTTTACCCACATCAGACTACATTTCATGAAAGCACACAATGGTTTTTTTGCAATTCAGCCACACATATTGCTATATATTTGGTGCTTATTGCTGTACTGTTGGCACCTATTACCCTTTGCTCCTTTCACTTCAAAACCTTTCTACGCAACTGGGCTTAAGGTGGATGAGAAGCCAAGACATCACAGTCATCAGAGTCAATCCTGTAGCCAATGATTATAAGATTCTACAGAACAAAATATTCCAGTGGGAGGCGGTGAGAAAAGAGAGCAGAGAAAATCTTATTTACTGCAGAATTGTACGAGCAGGCTTTTGCCTGGGGATCAGTTTTTTAATATTTCATATTTCGAACTGAACCATTGTTTAATTAAATCTAAAATGTATAGTTTATTGCTGTTTTCAATGTGTGTGTGTGTGTGTGTTCAGTCAGAACATTTATAATGTTATTTGTATAGCTAAACAAAGCACACAAGCATTAAATATTGAACGACCATCCTTACAGACAATTACATTCTATAAGACATATGACAACAATATTGGTTGGGCAATAATTTGCTGTAGTGAAGATGTGAAACCTATTTGAGCCAAGTCATTACTGAGCTGTTGCTTTGTACTTATTCCCCGATAGTTATTTATTGGTTTTAAATGTGTTTCAATGAAGATCATTTTACCTTTTGAAAGAAACTGTAGCCAACCAACAATTACAATCAATGCTAGGCTTGTTGATATAATAGGACATGTTTCTTAAATGATTGTCTGGCCCGGTTTAATGAGCTGTGTTGAAAATGCTTTTTGTAGTGTTAACATGTAGCTGAGAAGAAAGCAAACAGAAGATAATCCAGCAAGAAAAAAATACTTTCTACCATCAGGTTCCAGAACTGCTGTGAAAGCAGAACATATGTTGCACCCGCATCTCAATATATACAAAGTGTTAATAATGATTTCAACATAAAATAGCATAAAAGCATTTCTCTAATTTGTTTTTCAGAAAAGCATGAAATGGCTTACTGATAATTTAGGATGCTCTTAGATGTCACTGATGGTGTGTACAGCATTTAAATCACAGTATTTGCAATAAAGTGTGGCTTTAATTAAGAAATCACACTGTTTCTAATTCCGTGTCAGCGTAAAATTATATAAAAAAGAATCAATTAAACGGCAGGAAGCATTCAGAGTTCTAATTCTGATCTGTTTCACATAGCAGCCTGTATTTGTGCTAAAGTGTAAAATTGGAAAGCATCCTTTAATGGTATGAGCTATATATTCTCTTCTTGATGACAGAACATCATTTGGGATGCACTGTGTTGCAAAGTATGAGGACCTGTAATGAATTCCAAGTAAAATCTTTGTAGTCTTTGTAGTGTTTTGCAAGAGCTTATACATAATATGATTATATCTGTATTAAAAGGCCACGGCTTTCTCTTATCTTGTGTGATAGCGGAATTGTACTTGTGGCATATTAGTAGGTTGATGTTCTATGGATACTAGTGAAACTATAACATAGTTGCATTAACATATATATTTTCTCATGCAAATTGATTACAGAGCCAATCTGAGCTGTAATACCCACTGACGGCAAATGCACTAATTATACTAGCATTTAGCTGCTAGTATAATGCAGATAAATAGGTCTGAAAATGGAACACATTAGTTCCACTAACACCTTACCCAATTGTGGAGTTACAGGCGCGTTGAGGTCAGTGCAGTGACCTCCATTTTAAATACTGTAGGTTTAACCAGGGGTGTGGCGAGGGTGGTTCCAGTGGAGCACCTGCTCCAGGCGCCTGCTCCAGCCAGGGCGCCAGAGATCAGCCATCCGACGAATGCAGAGCACCTGCTGAGCTGAGTCTGAAACACATAAATACATGAGTGCTTCCAGACAGGAGGCATGGTGTGGACAGCGCATCGCTTGTGACTCCGCCCACACACGCCCCCACTGATCTCTTTATGTGCTTCAGGCAAAGCTCGTCAGCAGGTGATCCCCCCCCAGTCGAATGGCTGATTTCTGACACCCTGCAATAGTAAGGACAGGGGAGGAGATCTGAGTAAGGGGGAATATCTGTGTGTGTGATGGGAGGGAAGCTTTGTTTAGTGGAAGAGTTGTGTGTGTATGAGTGTGTGTGGGGGTTGGTCTGTTTGAGAAGGGGAGATCTTTGTGAGGGGGAGAACTGTGTGTGTGTGTATAAAGGGGGGATCTGAGTGAGGAGAAGATATGAGAAGATCTGAGTGAGGGGGGTTCGCTGGGTGTGTGAGGGGAGGCTGAGTGAGGGGGAATAGCTGTGTAAGGGGGTGAGCTGTGGCAGAGTCTGAATGAGAGAGAATCATTGTGTAGGTTTGAGAGGAGGAGATAGGTGTTAAAATGTAATGTGAATAAATGGCATAATGTTAACTATGGACATTACTGTGGCATAATATGAACTGTGGGGACAACTGTGTAGCATAATGTGACAAAATAGCCCAAACTGTGGCATAACACGAATTAATGGGCACTAATGTGTGGCATAACGTGCATTGTGACCATTACCGTGTAACACAATATGAATAAGGGACACTACTGTGGCGTAACATGAATAAAAGACACTACTAATGTAACATGAATTGAGGGCTACTGTGTGGCTTATTTTTAATTGGTGGAATTACTTTAGTGGGTTGGAATATATCTAGCCCTCCATGTCCCAGTTTGATACTGCCTCTAATTTTTATTTTTATTTCCCTTAAATTTTTTTAATTTGCCCCTACATACTGGACACCCACCTACCTGGAACACTTGGGTGGTGGGGGCGCTGTAGCACACACATGCTCTGGGCACCATGGCTACACACTACACCCCTGGGTTTACTACGTGTGTTACATCATGGCTATCTGAGCTGCCAGGCCCCTCATAGCTGTCAACCACACTCCTCTTAGCACTGCTCTCTTTTTCTCCACTGCTACAGCATTCAAAGGAGTTTAATATGGTGTCCACAATTAAAAGAGAACTTAATTGTGTGACTGTTGACATCACAAGGCATTTGAAGCCCTGGAATGCTGCGTTTGCAAACTGGCATTCTAAAGCTCAAAAATTAAGGGCCTGATTCAGACCCACTCGCGAGCACATAGCAAGCGCAAGCGGGTCGATGGTCGGCCAGTGCGCATGTGCGGCGTGCGCAATGTGCGTGCTAGAGCCCCGGAGCGAGTGCGAACTTCACTTGCTCCAGGGCTTGCTACAAAACGGGGCGGCTGTCGATGTTGATCGACAACTCGCCCCGTTTTGTAGGCGGAGAGGGGGTGGCTGGACAAACAGAGGGCGTTTGTGGGCGGTCCTACTGACATCATTCGTGATATCAGTAGTGAACTTCCTTCTCTATTAGAGCAGGAAGTTCACTCGGGCTGGCAGGAACCGAGACCCTACCACAAGCCCGATGGTCGCGATAATCGCAACCATCGCCAGGCTGCTCGCAAAAGCTGTGGGTGGTCACCCACAGCTATGCGAGTGGCCTGGTGGCGGATTTTGGGGGAAAAAAACCCTCCCTGATTCAGAGCAAGCGCTCGCAAATAGCGAGGGCCTCTGAATCAGGCCCTAAATTCTATACTGAGGGAACACTGATATTACCTTCCTCTCTGGGCATGAAGTGCAGAGTAGAGGACAGTGGAGCAATAGACAGCAAAAAGAGATATAGCATAAAATGTTGACAATCAGAATGTTGACATGGTCTGAATATCAATTTAGAATGTCAACATGGCCGTTGTGTTGACACGTGACATGTCGACATGTACAATGTTGACATGGTCATAATGTCAACAATGAACATGTCGACAATCAGCATGTCAGCATTTTTACAGTGTTAGAGCCCTAACCCTTTCCGCAACCTAACCCAAAACACTAACAGTGACATGTAATGTCGACATTCACAATGTCGACATACTGACTATGTCAAAATTCTGAATGTTGACATAATGACTACATGCCACAAAAAAAAGCAAGCAGTAGGTACTGGAGGTTCTCCTGATACCATATGAAAAACCCGCCATGTAAAATGGCGTAGAAATGCATTTGCAACATTATATATGTAACTCCAGTAACTTCTATTTGAAGAATATACCCAGTTTGTTACTGCGGGTCTGGACTGTTACCATTGGAAGCCAACAGCGTGCTCCCTCAGCGACTTATATGATAGCAATGAACAGACTGTGCAATACAAAGCAACTGTGACAGCTGTAATGATGGCGGCTAACAATAGAAAGTTTGAAGTGCTATCTTACTTAATGAGTGACTTTTCCCAGCCAGATGAAATGTGGTCTTAAAGAACTGACCAAGCACATACACAGTGGTGACAGCTGCAACTGGGTGGAGAACCGTGTTCTGTTTTACCCACTTTTTGATCTGAGTGGTACTGTACATGCTCTGTGGGTGTCCATTGCTCTGCCGGCTGGGTGTCTGTCCGGAGAGTAGTGACTCTGGGCCTGATTCATTACCATAAGTAACTGCGATTGCGCACGCAATTGGCCGATTGTTGCATTTGCATTGCAGTGCTCGAACTAGCTATTGCGATCACTACGCAGACCTATCACAGAGTGATTGACAGGAGTTGCCGTTTGTTGTTGTTCGTTGGTGGTGACAGGGGGGGTGGTAGGGCGAATGCAGGCATGCCAGTGTGTTTCAACGCCATTGCAGGGGCGTGCATAAATTATTCAATGTAATGGCCTATGCAGCATGAGGCCTGATAGCATGCATGGTTTTCAGCAATTTCTGAGTAAGGTCAGGGCTTGTGCAAGTGTGCCTGAGGCTGTGATGGTACTCGACTGTACTGATGGTTTCGCAGTCTTGCTAAACATTGCTGATGTGTGGTAAGTAGCGTGGGCGTCCTTGTGTAGTGCTGCGAGGGAATAGCGATCGCAATGAATTAGCATACTATCGCAGTGGAACTGTGTGCGTAATCACTATTACATAAGCAAATTGCATACGGTAGTGAATCAGGCCCTCTGTTATAACATTGCAGCTGCTACTTTAATAAGACATTTACATTTCAGAATGGTTACAAGTCCAAGAGCTGTCTCTTAATACTCAGATTACTCCAGGATTAATCAAGTATACAACTTTGAGCCCATGAGACCAATGTGCATTAAACTACCATCAGCAAATTAATATCTACCGGTGTCTTATAGGAGATATATATTTGTTTACTGTGCAAACAACTAACTCTTACTATCTCCACCAACTACAGTGGTAAGGGAAATGTAATGTTATCAGTTATTCTGGAGTCCACTTATTCTATATGTATCCATTTTTATTGTGAATTAATGAATTCAATTTGCATATTAGTCTGTTTTATTTTATTTTGTTTTAGCATATGTAAAATTTTGTAGTCTAGAATTTATTCCTATAATTCCAAATCTAATGTTTATTGTGCTCCTTGATTGTTTCCACTAGTTGTTAACACCTCCCATTTTATTACGTAGAGTAGGGGAGGAACAGGACTGGTATTGGGTGATAGCATTAGAGACTGCTAAGCACTTTTTAAACACTAGTGAGCATGCAGCAGAAGTCATCTCTTTTATATATAGCTTTGCACTTGTTGTTTGGAAAACAATGGCCACTTATTCTTAAACAATATTTGCTACTACCTTACTGCAGCTGTAATCAATTCTGCGCATGCGCCGCTTCTATTCAGAGAAACAGCGCATGCGCAGCACGGATTACAGCTGCGCTAATTGGATATTATATATATATATATATATATATATAATTTTTTATTTTTTTTTAAATACTAATGTATGTTCTGCCCACCGCTGCATGCTGCTGCTGATGGGAAGAGTCTCCCCTCTGTTCCCTGGTGGCACTTATAAGTGCTTCTTCAATTGTTAAGCTTACTTATAAGTGCCACCGGGGAATGGAGGGGAGACGCTTCCCATCAGCAGTAACATGCTCTGGCAGGGAGAAAGTGCTGCCAGTGCCCAAGGGACCGGTGGGGAGAATGTATCACCGAAGCCGGAACCCAAGGCACCTGCTGGGAGAAAGGGCCACCGGTGCCAGGAGCCCGAGGGACATGTCCGAGGGAGCCAAGAGACCCGAAGTAGGAGCCGGAGCAACCTGGAGGACCTAGCCGATGAAGGGACCTGGATGAAGGAGTTGAAAGCTGTCCCTTTCCTACACAAGCTGCCATGTAGACGGCAGCTTGTATACACTATTGGGGGCTATACGCCATATGAGAGTGGCGTATAGTAACACCATCAAATTCCGAAAATACATAATTTTGGGAATTTGATGAATAGCATAATTGCTACATTCCCATACTAAAGTATGGGGAGTGTGGAAATAAGCACAGACGGACTTAACCAGGATATATCAGTTATATCTCCTGCATTAAGTGTGTTAATGAATACCAAAGAACAAAATAGGCCCCATAAACTGTTGTATGTTTAAATGGTAACTTTTTAAAATATTTTAATAGTTATTTAAATTTGAACAGCAAACACAATTGTGTTTAACTTTCAAAAGGGATAGGGAAAAGAAGGGGAATTGGGGTCGCACTAAGGTATATATATTTATTTAGACTTCACCCCACTAGTCGCAAATACCAATATAAATTATCTTCTATTATTTGTAGTAGGGGTGCAACTCTGAGACGTAATAATGATCAACAATACACAAAAGGAGAAAGATCGACCCATATGAGTGCACAGCAGTCTCGCAATAATATGTAGTTAAAACTTAACTTTTAATTTAATAATATCCATCGAGTGGACTCGTATGGGACAATTTTTCTCCTTTTGTGTATTGTTGACAATTGTGCTTAAATTCAAACTTTGAAGTTTTCTTGGAAGACTAGAGATGTGCACGGACCCCTGTGTTTTGGTTTTGGTTCTCATTCATTATTATGTTTTGGATTTGACAAAATTACTCTCAAGTGTTTTGGTTCGGATTCGGTCTTGGTTCGGTTTTGGATACCTTAAAAATCTATAATAATTGATAAAAAATCATTAAAAACAGTTAAACTAATGTCATTTGGACCTGTTTACATGCAATCCAAAACCCGAGTTTGGTTTTTAAATCCGAATTCTGAACTGGCAGTAGACCTGAGCTGGGACTCAGTTTGACTCGGAATCCCAAAGTGATTCCGAAATGTGACTCGATTAGACTCGAAACTCCTACATTTGGGTGTGTTCGCAAAAACTGAACTGCACATCTCTATGGAAAACTACTAAAAGCAGTAAAAATACAGCCAATGAACTTGAGCAATCTTAAATATTTTTCAACTAATTTGCATAAATAACAGCTAGATATTATAGTCCTTCAATGAAGCTTCTATATTCCATGCAAATGAGGCCTCCTGCTAACAGTAATTATTCGGACAGAAAGGAGAATATACTTTTTAAATAAGATAAAAATTCCTTGTAGTAGTATAGAAGACACACAGGTATGAGGACAGTTCCAGCGACAGGGGGTACAAAGGGAACACTTGGAGCCAAGTTTATGTGTAACCCCTTGCCTCTGCCACTTGCTGTAAGCAGGGCACCTGGCACAGGCAGAGACAAGGAGCCTGGCAGCCAATGCAGCATGCAAGATGTTGCCCCGCTGGGAAGAAAAACACAGGCAGCAGGTAAGTGTTGGCTGGGCTGGGCTAGAGAGTCATGGGATAGGTGGTGGGGAGCTGCAGAAGAAGTGGGTGGTGGTGGTGGGGGTGCTGAAAACAGGGCTTGGGAGATGCAAGGGCTGGGGAATATCAGAGAGAACATGTATCTTATGCATTAATAAAATAATCAGAAAGGAACATTGGCCTAGTAGGGACATTACACATGGAAGAAAACTTGTAAATTACAAATAACAACAACTAAGTTCAAAAGAGAAAAGGAGGAGTCCTGCACCAGATGGTACTACAGTTATTTTAAATAGAGTTATCTGATCCTAACTATTAAGATAAAGGCTATATATTATGCAAATGTATGTGTTTATATATTGATATATATTGATATGAGCCCTGGTTGCTAATACTAAGGTGCATCAGTTACTACCTGTGAAGCTGCAGTTGCTCCATGCTTGGAATGGGCTGGGAGTGTGGTGTTAGACTGTGATGGACATAGGGTGCCAGGAATGTACACAACAGCCCTGGGTGTGCTATAAACATACAACAAATATTGTGTTCTGTATCAAGGAAGGTATTGAGTTTCCCATAGAATACTTTAGAAAATTGCATTCAATTTTTTTTATTGATTTTTACATGAAGAACCATCTAAACTAGAGATGTGTGCTACCCATGTGTTTTTGTTCTAATTTATTGTCATGTTTTGGTTTGCCAAAACCACCCTCACAGGTTTTGGTTTTGTTTTTAGATCTGGATTTTTTTATCAATATTTAAAAAAAAACCACTAAAATCATGTAAGGTGGGCCTGGTTTTGTTGCTACAGTATTATTAACCTCAATAGCATTAGTTTTCAATAATTTCCAGTCAATTTTGACCATCTCACACCTGACAATATTTTTCACCAATATTGGCCAAAGGATGCCTGGCTAAACTAAGCAACAGAGCAGTGGCCCAAACACACAGTTATTTAAAAGAATATAGCTCATCAATGAAACATTGCAGCACAGCAAAGCCAGACAGAATGGAAGTTTAATAAACTGTATGAAAGCATAGAAATAATTTTTTCATTAATCAAGAACTAGGCCAGAGGCCCAAGGGAAGAACAGGGAAATGGAGGTGGAGTATGTAGTGCAAGGCAGGTAAAGCACTAAGATTAGATAAGGCCATAAAAGAATATAATGTTTTTGTTAATATAGACAAGGATTCCTGATGGGTTGCACAAGAAGCTGGCCATACTACCCCACCTCCCTCCTTCCTAATTGTGTAACAATCCCTGTAGTACATTTATGAGGTGCACCAGAGAGTCTGAGTATGAGGGGAACTAGCTCTGAGGCCTGATGGCAGTACAGGAAAATAGAGGTGGATTATGTAGTGGAAGTCGGTTGATTCATTAAAAAAAAATAATTGATACATGGCATTGTATCTCTTACTGTTCATATTACTAAATAATACTAAATATGCTCCATAATTTTGTTAATTTTTTTTAATATTTTGTAAGGCACCACATTTCTTGTTAAAAATTTGTTGCAAATTAGTTATGTGTTACAGCAAAAACCAATAAAAATGTTTGCCTATGTAAAAAACACAGTCACTAATGTCCCCAAAAATACAGCCCATAATGAAAAGAAAAGCATTTCACAATGGAATTGTCCTTGGAAATTATGTAGTATATTAAATGGACATGCACAGTTTCAGAAACCAAGAACTTCAGCAACAGGGACTGCCACTTTTGTGACTGAAGTGCTTGGTTTGTTTGGTCCCCAACAAAACAAGCTACCCATGGACTTAAAGCAGCTAGCATCATTGTTAATCATCTTTACACTGGGAAGATGTCATTATCATCCTCATCCTCCGCACCCTCATCGGCGTTAACATCATCATCACATAATATTAGCTCATCCCCACTGGAATCCATC
Organism: Taudactylus pleione; assembly: GCA_031769625.1. Classification (NCBI taxonomy): domain Eukaryota; kingdom Metazoa; phylum Chordata; class Amphibia; order Anura; family Myobatrachidae; genus Taudactylus; species Taudactylus pleione. Next base: position 5,130,054 of record JAUIMM010000077.1, on the reverse strand, counting down.
ATTACAGATGTCTCTGTACTTTGGTGCAATTGGTGGCAAAAGGCTTCCTCTTTTGTAGGTTTTTGTAGTTCATTTTTATGAACATGAGTTTTTCCACATTTTGGTGAAGTAGCCTCCACTGGCGATTGCTCACAAGGTTCCTGTCTATGTCAAAAACTCTTTTTGAGTACACACTGCAGGGTGGGCAGCTTAAGTACACCAAAGCTGGCTTGTACAAGGGGCTGCAAATTGCCTTTTTTCCTCCCAGTAATCAAAAGGACTGTGTGACATGCTAATTTGTACATTGTCATTAAAATAATTCTCCACCATCTTATTGATACTTAGGGGTATATTTAGTATAGTGACAGTTCTTAGAAGTGGAGATGTTGCCCATAGCAACCCATCAAATTTTATTTAAAATGTAACTGGCATGTTCTAGGACAGGGGTCTTCAAACTTGGCCCTCCAGATGCTGTTGAACTACACATCCCAGCATGCACTGCACATAGTTTTAGCATGCTGTTATATCAAAAAGGTGGCAGTGCATGCAGGGATGTGTAGTTCCACAGCAGCTGGAGGGCCAAGTTTGAAGACCCCTGTTCTAGGACAAGGGTTCTCAAACTTGATCCTGAGGACCCCACACAGTTCACGTTTTCCAAGTCACCTAGTGGGAGCACAGGTGTATTCATTACTCAGTAAACCATTTTAAAAGGTCCACAGGTAGAACAAATTATTTATCTTGCGATTCTGTGAGGAGACCTGAAAAGCCTGACCAGATGTCAAAATGATTTTTCACTTTGGTGCCCTGAGCTCACTCAACATTCTCACCCCCAGTGGGTCTCTTGGAAAAAGTTAGTTATTTCCTGGCAGCATTTGCAAGAGCAACTGAAGCAAGAGACGTCATTGTATCATGTGCCATTTGAGCTGACAACTTGCTGGCAAGGAGCTACAGTATTAGCCTCTCTTGAGATCTGTGTCAGTTGAAAAGAAAGACATTATGGGGATGATTCAATTGGGCATGAGGTTTAGCAAGGTAAAATGCCTTGCGCCCCTCACACCCAATTTTGGATTACTGTAAGTATGCGCACTCCTGATACCCATGATATAGGGGATGCACATTATATTAAAAAGAACATGCATGGTTTAACAAACCAATCACTTTAGCAACAGGGACTGCCACTTTTGTGGCTGAAGTGGTTGATTTGTTTGGGTTCCCACAAAACAAGTTATCAATGGGCTTAAGGAAACTAACAGTGTTGTTAATGATCTCTTCTCTACAGTTGCAAGATGTCATCATCATCCTCCTTACCCTCATCAATGTTAACATCACCTTCACACAATATTAACCCATTCCAGCTGCAATCCACCATTACAGATGTCTCTGTACTTTGATGTAATTGGAGGTAAAGGTTGTCGTGGAATTTGTAGTTCATTTAGATGAACATAATTAAACATTTTGAGGCAGTAGCTGCCTATGCCGATTGCTGACAAGGTTCCCGGCTGTGCTGAAAACTCTTTCCAAGTACACACTGGAGGGCTGGCAGCCTAAGTAAAGCAAAGCCAGTTTGTACATGGGCCTCCAAATTCCTTCTTTTCCTCCCAGTAGTCAAACAGACTGTCTGATATGTCTATTTGTACACTGTCATTAAGATAATCCTTCACAATTCTATCGATGGTGACCATATCCGTCTGCATTACGGTAAAAGTGTCACTAATTTCACTAATTTTGAGCAATACCTTTAGACCTGATCAGATGTCAAAATGTTGTGTTGACTCATCCACATTACCAGTGGGTGCTAATTCAGATGACAACTTTCTCACCAGGAACTTATTGCATTTCTTAAGATAAGATCTGTGTCAGTTGGAAAGAAAGACATGGAATATGACTTAAACCTGGGATCAAGCATGGTCGCCAAAATTAAGTGATCCAATTTCAAGATGTTGACAACTCTTTGATCCTGGTGAAGTGAATAAAGAACTTTATCTACAAGTCCAACATGCTTAGCAGAATCACTTCATTTCATCTCCTCCAATTTCTTGAGCTGCTTTTCCAAAAGTCTAATTAGGAGAATCACCTGACTGAAGTTGGCAGAGTCTGAACTGACTTCATAGGTGACTACTTCGAATGATTTCAGCACCTTGCACTACACAGAAAGTATACTCTACTACGCTGGACTAAGATACATTCTCCCTCCTCTCCCTATGTCATGGTTTGTTGTTTTTCCTCCATTTGCTGAAGCATATAAAGTGTGGAATTCCACCTGGACACTCCCTCTTGCTTCAGTTGGTGGCATGACAAATTGACCTGTTCTTACAGCTGCTGCAATCTTCTACATACAGTTGCTGAATGTCGAAAATGTCCAGAATTTTTTATGGCCACAAACAGTATCTCCTACTTATCCCTTTATTTATTTATTTTTTAATTCTGCACCACCAAGTTTATTGTTTGGGCAAAACATTGGACATGTTCAAATTCACCCAGTTGTAATACTCTCACAATGTTACATGTATTACTGAAAATGACAAATCCTGAGGACAGTGGGTTTTGCTATGACATCTTTGAGTTTTTCTAACAAGTTGAAACAGGTATGCCTCTTAATGAATCGGGGATACAGATAGTAGCCTGGTGTGTGCCAGTTACATCATCTGACTTTTTTTGCTATACCTGTGCCAGCAAGCACTTTTTCATTTATTATTTTTCATTTATTATCTTCATTCTGTTTCTATTTCTATTTTTATTTTTATTCCCATTGAGTTTCTACTATTTTTTCATTATTCAAGTCTAGATCTGAACATTATAATATTGTTCTTTAATCTGTATATGCATTTCATGTGTAATCCAAGTAAAGCATTTTTTCCAATTGGTACGGCAGTTTGCTGACGATCATTACATCTATTACGTTCTACAAATTAGCGACTCATTTCAAACACAACAGCATTATTAATGCACTATACAGGTTCAGATTGGTTTAGCGCTGATTAATCCTATTTTGTACTTTCTCTTGCAATGAATTGTTTCACAGTCAGTTTTATAAAACTAGTCTTCTTGGTTCCCTTCTAGGATGAAGATTCACTCCCAGCACCAGCAACAGCCCTAACACACAAGGATTCTTCTGGGGAATCCTAGATAGGGGAGGAGTCAGTTGGCCTTCACAAATTGGATGTAGAAAGTCTACCTCTGATCATTACTGAGGAGATTGATGAAGAAGTTGTTGGAAGTTGAGATTGCATGAGCTTGGATCTAGCTGAGAGTTTGGACCAAGCTTGTTATTATTTTACCAGATATTTCAGATTTTTCCAAAAACTTAGCATGAACTCGCTGCAAATGACGTAACAGGGAGGAGGTTCCCAGATGGTTAACTTCTCTACCTCTACTTACTTTGGCTTCACACACAGTACAGATGGCTTGACAAATGTTGTTAGGATTTGGTAAATATAATTCCACACAAAAGAGGTTGCTTTTTTGCGCAGACATGACAATGGCCTTCTTTTTATCATGAGCAAGAACTGCTGCCACTGGTGGCTGACTAACTTTGACACAAACAACATCCTCATCATCAGCATCAGATACACAAATATCCCCACCACCCTGTTGCACTTCCACAGTTCTATGTCACCACATTTACTTGTCCTGCTCTGTCCCACATTTGCAGAGGGTGCAGAAATGGTGGAAAGAGGTGTTTCTAAGAGTACAGTGTCAGAAATGTCAGACTCACTATTTACTAAAGTGAGAGTTTCTAGAAGTGGAGATGTTGCCCATAGCAATCAAATTCTACTTAACATTTAACTTGCACCATCTAGAATATAATAGCTACAATCTGTTTGGTTGCTATGGGCAACATCTCCATTTCTAAAAACTCTCAATTTAGTAAATTTACCCCTTACACATTCCTCACGGATTTGAGAAGGTTTTCAACACACAGTTTGTTTTTCGTCCTTAGTTTTGTTTTATTGAACTGATTTTACTGTTTTAAAGGAGACACATGGAGACTTATAGTAAGAAGGTGTTGCATGTGAGGTTTTAGAAGATGCCTGACTATGTTTGGCCCTGGCTTCTGCAATAGGCATTCCAGTGCATGAAACATCAGTCACAGGACCGCCACTCACAAAGGAAGGCCATAGCCTGAGCCTTTCCTTGCCACTGTGTATGGTGTATAGAATGTTGGCAATGTTACATTTTCGGCAGTAATGTATCCCTTTTTTATTAGAGGTGATGTTTTATTTAACAATGTGAAATATTGTTTAGATTTCAGATGCCCTGTCTTAATTTTTATTTCCCCTGGACCACCTTTAGTAGATGTTGAAGTACTACCATGACTGCTGGTAGCAGTCGCAGCACTAGTACTGGGTTGCTGCTCCTGCTCTTCTATCGACTGATCTATAATGACATTATATTTTTAACACACGTTTTATATTATTAACATTTTTTAACAGTGCCTGAACACAAAAGAATCTTCCTCAGAGTGCCCCTAGTATAAGTTGGGTGACACCCTAATACTGATGTTATATTTTTTAAAACACACGTTTTATATTTGCATCTTTATGCACATTTTCCACCTGGCCCACCTGCAGAGCAGCCTGGTTTTAGCAAGATGCACAGTTACTTGCTGTTGTTTAGTCTAATTTCAAATCTCATTCTGCGCCTTAGTTTCATAATTTTAGTCTGTCCACCTTTACTAGTATTCAGCGTTCCTTAATCAGTAGGGATTATGTTTCACTTTCATTTTAGAAAATATGTACTTCCATGCAAATTTCATTGTCAACAATAAGCCTAAATTACAATGAATATAAACATATAATTTAAAGTGTGTCTATCATAGCCTCACACACATTTATTAATGTTAAAATTATTACCAATGTTGACTGTTCAGATGACGGGTCCCACTAAGTTAACTTTTTTTGGTAATTTTTCTCAATATCTATCCATACTGTTTTCACCCAACAACCTTTCTTCCACTATACAATCTGGACATTGCCGCTTGAATAAGGATCTATTCTCCTTCTTAGTAATATGTGGCACTGGCATGTTGGCAAAGTCATCATCCATAGAGTCAATTGTGCTGGCATCTCCAGTTCTGTCTGCCACATGTGGAGGTGATGAATGTGGAATAGGAGCTGGAGGAGGAATATTTGCTGCAGTAGCAGCAGCGCCACCACCATCAGCATCATCATCTGCAGTTGGTTCCTCTGTTGTGGCCTGCTCACTCAGGCCCTCTACACATTCATCTAGGAATTCAATGAAGTGTGCCCCCAGATTTCCTGGAACCAGTTCCTCTTCCATATCTATTCTGTCTGCTTTGGTAACTGTGGCTTATATATGCAAATCTGTATGTAGGTGTTGGTAAATGTGTGCATGCACATTGCATAAAGCGCGGAGCCAAGAGGTATAAAAACCTGCATTGACCAGACAAATCCTTTGCATGTTCATCTGCTAATAGTGGTATGACCCAGGATTATGATACATAGGGTAAGTGTAGCATCAGGGTAAGTGTAGCATCAGGTACATCAGGTACACAATTATATGCAGCTATCAATAACAGTGACCCATGAAGCTGCTCAGTAGAGCCAAAATTGAACACTCAACTGAAGAGTTATATAGACTTCTGTTATTTTGTGCCATTTTTATGGAGACAGCCAATCAGAGAACACCAAACTCTTTATTCACTTTTGAAAAAATTTCACTGCCATTACAAGAGCTTCATGCTTCACTCGGCGGGAGCTCTGCATACTTATTATTTTTTTTATTATTATTATTATTATTATTATTATTATTATTATTATTATTATTATCTTTTATTTATATGGCACCACAAGTGTTCTACAGCGCCTTACAAAGTACATAAACAAATAATTTGACAAGTACAATATAGAAAAAGGACATGGATAATATACATAGCTACATTAGTGACCATATCACCTAAATATGCAAAAGAGCATAAGCAACCAAGTGTCTGGTGCTCTGGTGGGGGGTAAGAAGTAGATGAAAGTAAAGTAAGGAGAAGCACAAGAGGGTAGAGGCCCTGCTCGTAAGAGCTTACATTCTAAAGGGGAGGGGCAGACAAACAGGTGTGACACAGATGGGGTAAACAGGGAGGAAGGAGCATGTAGCAGCAAGTTAGGATGGGAGCTGGAAGGCTTTGATGAAGTAGTGGGTCTTGAGAGACCATTTGAAGGATTGTAAAGAGATGGAGAGTGTGATAGGGAGAGGGAGAGAGTTCCAAAGGTCGGGAGCAACACGGGCAAAATCTTGGAGGTGGGAGTGGGAGGAAGTAATCAGTTGGCATGAGAGGCGGCATGCATTAGTTGAGCAAAGGGGGTGGACAGAAGAGTGGAGGGAGTTGAGGTCAGAGATGTAAATTGGAGAGGAATGGGTGAGGGCTTTGTAAGCGTGTGTGAGAACCTTGAATTGGGTTCTAAAAGGGAAGGGGGGCCAGTGGAGGGCTTGTAGGAGAGGAGAGGCAGATGTAGAGCGTTTGGAGAGGAAGATAAGTTGAGCAGCAGCATTGTGGACAGACTGGAGAGGAGACATATGGGAGTTGGGGTGGCCAGATAGGAGGAGGTTACAGTAGTCCAATCTGGATATGACCAGTGAGTGTATGAGGGTTTTGGTGGCATCCTGGGAGAGAAAGGGTCTAATCTTGGAAATATTTTTGAGATGGAAACAACAGGACTGTGAGAGGCTCTGGATATGTGGTTTGTAGGAAAGGGAGAAATCCAGGATAACTCCAAGACAGCACACTTTGGGGCTAGAAGAGATAGTTGTACCATCAATTGTTAAAGAAATAGTGGGAAGTGAGGTTATGTTGGAGGTTGGGAATATGATCAGCTCAGTCTTAAAAATATTAAGTTTAAGAAATCGCTGGGACATCCAGAAAGACATAGCAGAGAGACAGTTGGAGATACAAGTGAGGAGAGAGGGGGAGATGTCAGGGGAGGAAATGTAGATCTGAGTATCATCAGCATAGAGATGATAATGGAGGTCAAAAGAGCTGATGAGTTCACCTAGAGAGGACATATAGAGGGAGAATAGTAAAAGTCCAAGAACAGAATCTTGGGGAACACCTACTGTAAGAGGCTGTGGTGGAGAAGAGGAGTCATGAGAAGAGACAGAGAAGGACCAGTCAGAGAGGTAGGAGGACAGCCAGGAGAGAGCAGTGTCACGTAGACCAAGGGTGTGAAGGATTTGCAGCAGCAGAGGGTGGTCAACAGTGTCAAAGGCAGCAGAGAGGTCAAGGAGAATAAGCAGAGAGTAGTGGTCCTTAGATTTGGCAGCAAGGAGGTCATTGCTGGCTTTTGTGAGGGCAGTTTCAGTGGAGTGGAGAGAACAAAAGCCAGACTGAAAAGGATCAAGGAAGGAGTGGAAGGAAAGAAATTTGGTAAGGCAGTTGTAGACAATACGCTCAAGTGCCAGATGAGAGGGAGAGATTGAGGAGGTGGGAAAGATGGGAACAGGCACAAGGAGAGAGGTAGCAGAGGAGACGTGAAGGGATAGGGTCAAGGGGGGAGGTGGTAGTGGGGGAGGACCAGATGAGAGCCATGACTTCCTCTCCAGATACAGGGGAGAAGGATGTCAGAGTTGGTGAAATGGATGGTGATGGGTGATCTGGGAAAGGAGGAGGTATAGAGCTGGTGGGATATGATGTCCTGATGTATGGAATCAATTTTAGATGTAAAGTAGGTAGCAAAGTCAAGGGCAGTGAATGAGGAGGGGAGGCGGGGAGGTAGTAGACAGAGGAGGCAGTTGAAGGTGGGGATTTGAGGACTGGGAGGAGATGAGGTTCTTGAAATAGGAATGTGTAGAAAGGGAAAGGGCAGCACTGTAGGATGAGAGCATAAATTTGAAGTTGAGAAAATCTGCCTTAGAGTGTGATCTTCTCCACTGTCGCTTGGTAGTTCTTGAACACTTTTGCAGATATCTGGTGCATTTGGAATGCCAGGGTTGTAGTGTGGATCTGCAAGGGTGAGCAGTGATTGCCAAAGCAACAGAGTCCAGAGCAGACGTAAGGGAGGTATTGTATAGGGAAGCAGCTTGTTCAGGGCAGGAGAGAGAGAGGATAGGGGAGAGAAGCGAGTCAAGCAGGGAAGATAAAGAAACAGCATTTATAGCCTCAATGTTAAGCTTAGTGATGGTGGCTTTAGGAGGTAGAGGAGAGGAAGGAGAGAGATAGGTTAAAAGAGAGAAGGGGAAGGTCAGAGACGGGGAATGGGGAGTTGGAATAATCAGAAATATTACAATAGTGAGTGAAGACTAGATCAAGTGAGTGCACACTCACATGTGAGGGTGAGGAGGTCCATTGGGAGAGACCAAATGAAGATGTGAGGTTAAGGAGTTTGGAAGCAGAGGATTCTGTGGGGATATCAATTGGAATATTGAAGTCACCAAGGGTAATGGAGGGGAGGTCAGAGAAGAGACAGTGAGGGAGCCAGGAAGCAAAGTTGTCAAGGAACTTAGAGGGAGTGCCAGGGGGACTGGTTGGAAGAGGCGTATAGCATGAATCTCAATTGTAGAGAATGTAAGGGATGGTTCAGAGGGTAGGAGTTGGTAGGAGCAACCTGGGGATAGAAGGACCCCCATACCACCACCATGGCAACCCCTGGGCAGACGGGTGTGAGAGAAGGTGAGGCCCCCAGAAGAGAGAGCTGCAGGGGAAGTGGTGTCAGAGGGTGAAATCCCTAATGGATGTCATGGACCACTGTTTGGGGTATGCGGTACCATTCATTACCAATGCGATTAAAGTCACAGCTTACTGCAAGGTGCAGAGAGGACTATGGCGGGAGGTGAGGTCCTGCTGCTCCATTGTCCAGTTGGAGTGGCAGAAGGTAGCCAGGCCTACTGGGATGACTTTGGGCGATGATTAGTATAAAATGTACAGATGTCTGTTTATATGCATTAGTGAATGTGTGCAAACATCCACTCTAGGCCTTTAAACATTTGGTTTGCATCTGTAAACTGGGGCCATTTGTTTACACAAGGCCATATTTTTGATAGGGTGCAATAGTTGAAGTTTTATGTGTATTTAGTCTCTATGTAGGTAAACAATGCTGCACCTACATTTTTTTTGGGGGGGATGTTGTCTCACATCACCATTGAGATTGACATTTTGTGCCTTTAAAAATGTGTATTTTCATTAAAAAAGTTTAACTAGTAAAAAATTAAAATGCTGTTATGTTTGTGTTGTCACAGGAACAGACATGCGCAGCACCAAAGAGCAGCACACCAAAATATCCAGCAGGCGAAAGAGAAAGGCAGCTGTATGCTATATCCCCATCCGCTTCCCAGTCTCCTTCCCCTGCCCATTCTCCCTTTCCTTGCCCATTCTCCCTCCCCTGCCCATTCTCCCCTCCCCTGTCCAGTCCCCCTCCACTGTTCAGACCCCATCCACTGGCAATCCTCCTCCCCTGTACAGACCCCATCCACTATCCAATCCCCCTCCCCTGTACAGACCTCATCCACTGTCTAGTCCCCCTTCCCTGTCCAGTCCCCCTCCACTGTCTAGACCCCCTCCACTGTCCAGACCCCATCCATTGTCCAATCCCCCTCCCTTGTCCAGGTCCCATCCATTGTCAAATCCCCCTCCCCTGTCCAGGCCCCATCCACTGTCCAATCCCCCTCCCCTATCCAGACCCCATCCACTTTGCAGTCCCTGTTGCAGAGGCGTGCATAAATTAGTAATTGCAATACCATACGCAGCTTGGGCTGTCACAGCATGCAATGAGGTTAGCAATTCCTAAGTTAGGTCAGACCTTGTGCAAGTGTGTGTGAGGCTGCGATTGTACTCAAAATGTTACCAATGGTTTTGCAGTCAGGTAAAGTTAGTGTCCTTATGTTAGGCTATGTATGGCATTGCGATTGCATTCATTATCATATCTTCGCAGTGATACTGCGTGTGTAATCGCTATTGCATCAAGCCCTTTATTTTTTCAAAATTGACTGGAAATTAGTGGAAATTAATGTTATTGAGGTTAATAATACTCTAGGAACAAAAAAATGGTTACATTATGTGATTTAAGCTTTTTTTAATCCAATTTTTGGATAAAAATCCAACACCAACACCATTTCACAGCGATTTGGCAAAACCGGCAAATGAATTAGAACTAAAACCAGCAAAAATGTTTCGGTGCACATCTCTACTTAATACATAAACCCCTTAAAGCTATGTTTTGAGGAGTATCTTTATATAAGTATATCAGCGTTATGTTGACATATGACATGTCTGCATGCGCACAAAAATGTCAAAATGTCAACATTGTGCATGTCAACAATCAGCATGTCGACATAACATTCTTCTAGTGTTAGAGCCCTAACCATAACAGCAGCCTAATCCAATCCCTAGCCCTAAACCTGTAATGTCGACTTTGTGATTGTCGCATTTGCAATATTGACATAACAACCATGTCGACATTATGTCCATGTCAAGATTGTATGCTGACATGTTCACTGTTGACATTTTGACCATGTAAACATTCTGAATGTTTACATTCACACTAGGTCAACATTTTGAATGCTGACATTCGGATTGTCGACATAATGACTACATGCCTAGAAATAGAGATCACTTTAAAGCCGGGTATCCACTACCCGATTACATAGAGCGATTGCACGATTACGATATCGTAATCATACAATCATTCAGTAATTGGGCACACATCGGGCACACATCAGGGATGTAAATGTCGGAAATGACCGGCGATGCGCGCTCCCGCTGGTCATTTCCGACATCAATCATCGCCCGAACATGCTGGTCAACCTGACGATAACTTCAGGTTGAGCATGTTAGGGGAAGATTGATGTGCCTACACTGAACGACTGTAGGCACAGCATCAACTGTAAAACGACTGAACGATTACAATGTCGTAATAGTGCAGTCGTTTCCATATCTGCAAGTGGATGTGCCCCTTTAGGCCGTATTCAATTAGCGGCAATATTAACGCCGGCGGTAATATTGGCCAACTAGCGTCCAACTATCGGCTGATTATCGGACGATTTTATCACACAAGCGAGAATTTATCACACCTTTATAATGAGAAACAAGAGAGAAGTTTTCTCCTTCTCAGACCTGGAGACAAAAAATCCCTATTTTTGCCTAAAAACGTGGGGATTTCTTTCAGAACCATTTGGACACCCCCCCCCCCAATGATAAATGACCATACAAAAAATCGTGACTTGCGTACCCTGTCAAAAAAATGGGCGCAATTTTTTTGCCCGCAAAAAAAAAAGTTGGAAAAGGGTTTCAAGTATTGGGTCTGGTTTTTCGGGGGGCTGTATGGATGCGACAAGTGAGCGTTTTTTTAATGTTTTTTCTTTTCTCCTGTTCTGAAATGGACAAAACTTTGTTCCTATTTCTCACTATAAAAGTGCGATAAATTATCGTGGGTGTGATAAAATCGTCCGATAATTGGCCGTTATTATCACCGGCGATGTTATCGCCGTTAATTGAACACGACCCCAAATGTGAAATTAATGAAATAAAAGTTTCATGCAAAAATAAGTCACAAATTATTTTTACAATGTCCATTTTCAAATGTAAAATATTTATGAATTCCATTGTGTGTGTGTTTTTTGGTCTTTTTTTTCAACAGCTGCCAAATAGCCTGAACTGCACTTAAGCAGCAAGTACTGATTGTAGACTGCCAGTGGCTGCTTTATAATTGTGTTTAAGAGCTACATCTACCAAGCAGATTATACAGAAAGCAGCTGTAGCATGTTGTGTGAGTGGCCAATTAGCCGAATTAGGTTTAGTTATAGGGACAAGAAAATTTATAAAGACAGATTTCCCTACAGTTGGCCATTAACAAGGTTCCTAAAGGGGATTGAAAAGTTATCAGAAAGTTGTCTGTTTTAAAAAGCTCCTATCTAATGTGCCTTAAGCGTGAATGTTTAAAAGGCCTGATAAAATAGAGAGGTTTGCCTGTAAATTAATCTGTCACATGAGGTTTTGTAGATTGCTTGCTGATAGTTAAAATTTGCACATCTGTCTTTACGTAGTCTCTTGAGTTTCGAGTCAGTCATTCCAGAGAAAGCTATAGAGGATTCTGTACAATAGGTGTTAGTGTGCTTACCAATTTATGTTTAGTTCCTACCTACTGTATATACTGTATATAGTAATTAGATGGGTGGGATGTAAAGTCCAGAACATGTCTACTTCAATGCGGACAAACCGATTAGGTGGAACATTTCTCATCTCACCTTTAAAAATTATTTAGTGACCATCAAAACTGGTCAGCTAAGATTTTTTATGTTTTTGATAAATATCCTCAAGATGTTTAAAAAGTTAAATACCTGTTTACGGACAGACCACCTACTAAACTCATGCTTAAAAACAGAAGAGAGGTAAATGAGAACAGCTGGGCTGGACTATAATATCCTGTATTCATTCAGAATGAGAATGTGAACAGCAGCACAGAGTGTGCCAGCTCTGTCAGCTCATTGTGCATATCCAGGCAAGTTTGAAACAGGAGCAGGTACTATAGGTCAAGAATCTGAAACAGTGACAACAGTGTACAGTGTATAGATGAGTTATGAAAGTTTAAAATGATATGGGAGCAGCGTAGTGCATAAACTTATAAAACAACACTCAAAGGGCCTGATTCAGAGCCGTTCGCAATTTGCGGTCGTTCGTTCAAAAACAAGGGGTGGCTATTCAAATGATCCGTTCGCAAATTGCAGTCTGTTCACACCTCTAAGTCTAAACGAGCGAGCAAAACATACGCTCGGTTATTTGTTAAAAACGCACCCTGGCCGCTCGCACCATACGTCATGTCCGCTATTTATTAGATTAATCGAGTACATCGACCAGCGTATGAACTGCTCGCTATTCTTGTGGTTGGTTTTTGCTACCACAATCTTGCGAGCAGTTCTGACTATAAAATAACCCAGTGACGTGGTCAATGACGCTGCTGTTTTAAATATGCACACCCATAAAACGCCCGTTTTGACCTTTAAGCACGCCTGCGTTCGGATCTCCACTCCCCATTTTCAAGCACCTTCCCCTGTTACCACCCACATACGCCTCATTCTGTCACTCAAAATAGCAGGCATTCGCTATATTGCGAGCACATGAAATTCGGCCGCACTGACTGGTTCGCGCATGCGTATAACGATCCGTACGCATGCGCAGATGTGCGAACATCGCTCGGAACGAGCGTACTGCCGCTAGCGAGTGGCTCTGAATGAGGGCCAAAGTTAGCTAAAAATATTTGTTGCATAATAGTGGAGGTTACAGCCACCAAAAGTATAGCTATGCCTAGCAGTTGCAATATTTAATAATATGCAGTTTTCCCTCTCTCATCCTGGAGATATGTTTCTGCTCTAGAACTCGCACCGACTGCTAAACTTTCCCATTGATATAACCTGCGTTTAGTAAATAAAAAAAAAAACTGTTATAACAATATATGCCCTGGTTGAAATGGGTCAGGTAAAATATATCCTAAGCATCCCATGGATTTGGAGCACAGCACTTCCTCTGCTTTTGAACGTGCCAAAACGATACTCTGTAGGCCAGTGCTACCTGGCACTCAGCCGCAGCCTCTGATTTTGTGCCTCCTAAACTAATGTATAGATGCAGTGATACTTATACCTCTTTTCCACCACAAACCCAGGTCCGACCTGGGTTTTTGGACATGGTTCCAACCCTGGTCAGACCCATTTACACTGCACCTTTGATCTGGGTTACTCCCAGGTCAGCCCTGTTCACACTGAACACAGGTCTGCCCTGCTAAACCTGTGAGGTCATAAAAAGTGGGAGGTGAATGCTCCACAACCACCAATCCTCTCATTTTAGGCATGATCCAGGTCAGATAACCTGGGTTGCACCGTTTACACTGCATCATTACCTGGGTCCATCCTGGGTCCAACCCTGGTAGCTACCTGGGTTGGATTGCAGGGTCACTTGACCTGGGTTATTTTTCAGAGACCCTTTTACACTGAGCTGCGCCTGGGCCTAATGTCAAGTCACTCACATGAGCTCAGTCCCCTGGGCCTAGCACCAAGGGTCTTACAGATGGCCCAGGATATTGACATCCGTGGCCTGGACCTAATGCCCAGAACCACTCAGATGGCTCAGACCTTGCAGCCCACCTAATATAGAGCAGAGGTTGCTTGGGCCTAATGCCCAAGGTCCCTTTATTAAATGAGGGCTCATGCCTATGGATCTGCCTACCTAGGGCACAAAGAAGGACTTAGGCCTATTGCCTAGAGTCCCTTTACTTATTAGAGCTCAGGCTTTAAGTCTTGCCTACTGGTGGCCAAAGTACAGATGTGTCCACATTAGAGATGAGCGCAGTGAGGGGGGTGCGGCCGCACCCGGGTGTCACCCGCCGAGGGATGACACCAAAGTGCAGATCCCCCTCTGGTGACAGGAGCCTGGTGCTGCACTGTGGAATTACTTGCAGCACTCGGCTCCTGTCACAGTGAGGGAGCCAGCACTACAAACACACTGGTCCCAGAGGGCAGACCGCACCTCCTGGACCCCCCGGAGACACTAACACCGGAGTTCGGGTGTGTGGCCCCGCCCCCACATGCGAGGCCTGCCCACTTGTCCCAGGGCCTGCGCAGCTGCGCCGCGCTAATGCTTGTACACCCGCACCAGGTGCAACTAAAGGTGAGGACGCCACTGGATGAGCGGGTTCGGTTTTCAGAGAACCAGACCCACCCGAACTTCCAGATCCAAGGCAAGAACCTTTCCCGCATGACTTGGATCTTAAAGCGAGGCAAAACATCATCTTCCCGCTGTCGGATTCTCGCGGGTTTTGGACTCTATAAAGGTCCCGTGATCGGCAACCATTTTCACTGCAGGTGTGGATGGTAAATTGAACAGACGTGTTGCTGTCACTGCCTGTGTCAGTGTGTTGACCAACTTGTCCTGTCAGGGTCTGGGGCTGAAGGCTGCTGCTGTGTTGTCCATAAAGGGGCTGGGGCTGCAGTATATAAAGGGGGGCTCCAGTGGGTGCTGCAGCTGCTGTCTCACTTGTCCTGTCAATCAAGGGGCTGCTGCTGTGTTGTTTTACATAAGGGCTGCTGTTGTTGTCCTGTCCATCAAGGGGCTAAGGCTGCAGTCCATAAAGGGGTGCTGTGTTGTCCAGGGGGGGAGGTGATCTGTCAATCAGGGGTGCTCTTCCTTAGTGTAAAAAAAAATAAAAATGCTTTTTTTTGTGCGTTAGCAACTTAGCTGCGCTATTAGTTTTTGGTGACTCTGCAGGTGGTCTGTCCGCACTCGGCAGGGGTGCTTTGTTGTCCATAAAGAAGGGGTGCTGTCTGTGTTGTTCATCAAAGGGCTGCTACCTCATTCAGGGGTGCTAATCCCCAGTGTAAAAAAAATAAAAGTGCTTTTTTTGTGTGTGTGTGCGTTAGCTTAGATGCGCTATTATTGTTTGGTGACACTTCCGGCCAGACCGCAGGTTTTTGTCAACGTATTTGTGACTCTGCAGGTGGTCTGCCCGCACTCAGCAGGGGTGCTTTGTTGTTCATCAAAAAGGGGTGCTGTCTTTGTTGTTCATCAAAGAGCTGCTGCCTCATTCAGGGGTGCTCTATCCCATTGTGAAAAAAATAAAAGTGAAATTAAATTATTAATATCAATATCAATCCACATTTAAAAAAATATATTTTGTGTGTCTGCGTTAGCAACTTAGCTGCACTCTTATTGTATGATGACACTGCCGCAGTTTATCGTCCATGTATTTGTGATCTGCAGGTGGTCTGTCGGCACTCGGCAGGGGTGCTTTGTTGTCCATCAAAAAGGCTGTGTTGTTCATCAAGGGGCTGCTGCCTCATTCAGGGGTGCACTTCCCCAGTGTGAAAAAAATAAAAGTGAAAGGAAATTAATAATATCAATATCAATCCACAAAAACAAAAAAAAATTTTGTGTGTGTGCATTAGAAACTTAGCTGCGCTATTATTGTTTGCTGACACTGCTGACCAGACCGCAGTTTATCATCCACGTATTGTGACACTATGGCCCGTATTCAATTTGAGACGAAAAGTCCGGATCTGCGATACTTTTTTGCCGATGACGTCATTTTCGCCTGTTTTGAGTTTCCTCCGCATTCAGTTTGGAAGACTTTTCGCCTAGGCGGAAAGTCAATGAATTGTAAAAGGCGAAAAAGTTTAGCCTATGAATAGCAGGTGGAAAAAACTGCAGAATTGTGGTTTTAGGGTACAACATTGCGGGAACCCTCGTGCAGCCTTAAGACAAAAAAAGAAAAAATTATGTTTAATTTTGGGGGTAAAAAAAAAATAGGGGAACAAAGTGCCGAACTATCTAAATGAATTCAGGTCGGGTCCCCATGTATGCGGCAGGTGTTTTCTTCATTGCGGGGACAAGCGGCAGGTGCAATTTTGCAGATTTTTAAAAATAACATTAGGGACTTAAAAAAATGCTTACCCCCATTTTCATGTACCCCAACTTTGATAGGAATAGTTATTTCCCCCCAAAAAAAATCTAAGTGCTATTCTTTACCACTTCTTCATAGCCGCAAAATTGCACCTTGCGCGGCTATTACAAACCCCGACTTTCTTCAGCAGGCAAAAATGGGGGTACCCATAGTGATCCCCCATATCTGGACTTCTTTAGGGGGGTCCCAGGCATTTTTCCTGAAATTTCCTGTTTTTTTTCGTAAATGGGGTGAAGGGTCATTTTAAAATAACAGGGATAATTTTTCAATTACCTATAGCAGGTGAAAAAAGTGCAGATTTGGGGTTTAGAGGTTCATGCGTAAAAAATATAGCCTGCACCCTTGGGAATGCCCCCTTAAAACGAAATGTGTAAAAAAAAAAATTGGCACACCCCAAAAAACATTTTCTAAATTTTGGGGTGAAAAAAAAAAATAGGGAAACAAAATGCCAAACTAACGAAATTAATTCTGGTGGGGTCCCCAAGTATGTGACAGGTGTTTTTTCATTGCGCAGAGTAGCGGCAGCTGTATTTTTGAAGAATTTTTAAAATTACCTTTAGGGACTTAAAAATATGCTCAACTACATTTTCATGTACCCCAAATTTGATAGGACCACTTTTAAAAACGAAAAAAAAAAGGGCTCTTCTGCATCACTTCTTCAATGTCGGGAAATATAACCACCTGCCGCATCTATTTAAAAAGTCAACTTTATTCTGCAGGCAAAAACGAGGGTACCCACAGTGATCCCTGAGGTCTGGACATCTTTAGGGGGGTCCTACAATTATTTCCCGAAAATTCACGTATTTTTTCGCTGATCCAAGTTTCACCTGTTCCTGATTTCGCCTACTTTGGAATTGAATATGGGGAATAGCGGGCATGCACGTGATACTTTTCCTCCTGGAAAACAAGCGAAGGAGGAGAAAAGTTCAGCAGGTGAAAAGTCTGGATTTTTCACCTCAAATTGAACACGGGCCTGTAAGTCATAGCGCAGTGTGTAATTCTTATTCATAAATAATTAATCTTGTGACACTGTAAGTGGTAGCGCAGTCTAATATTCAACATTTCACTTCTTTCCTCAATTGTGAAAAAATGATTACTCTACACGCCAACAACAAGCCCACAACAAAGTACTAAATAACATGCATTATATATAAAACATAATGACATCACTGTAAGTGGTAGCGCAGTGTGTTATTCCTATTCATAAATAAATAATCTTATCACACTAAGTGGTAGCACAGTGTGTTAATCTTATATAATTAATAATTAATCTTGTGACACTAAGTATTAGTGCAATGTGTTATTTTTATTCATAAATAATCTTGTGACACTAAGTGTTAGTGCAGTGTGTTATTCTTATTCATATATAATTAATCTTGTGACACTAAGTAGTAGTTCAGTGTGTTATTCTATTTCATAAATATTCTATGTGACACTAAATGGCAGCACAGTGTGTTATTTTCTTATTCATAAAAAATCTTGTGACACTGTAGGTCATTGATACTGCAGTGTAATATAAAAAATTGGCAGAGATTGACGTGTTTGCTGTACCCCATTTCATTCGTGTTTGTTGATATGGAAAATCATCAATTGAGATGTGAGAGAAGAGCAGGAACCACATACTAGTGCTGGAGCTGTTGCCAGTGCCACCAGTCATGATGATACTAGTCCATCTAAATCATCTACTAAAGCCGATGCCCAAGGACATACAGGGCTTAAGTCAGGGCATCTAAGGAGATGCCCTGACTTAAACTGAAGGAGAAGCCACCGCTGCATCATGGGCCACTTGAGCTGACGATTTGCTTGCCAACAGCTCTTTGCATCTCTTCAGATCTGTGTTCATTGGGAAGAAAGACACAATGTCTTCATCCCGTCTGGGATGAAAATCCACTCCCAGCAGCAGGTATAGTGCTCAAGGATTCTCAAGAAAGAAACAACATAAGACTTAAACCTTAAATCTTGCATTTGCTTTGTTCAGCTCATCCACATATCTGTGGTTAAGTGGACAGTGGGTACAATGACATTTTGGAGGCCACTAATTAAGTTGTTTTTAATGTAAAAAAATTACTTTTATTGAGGTTATTAATACTGTAAGAACAAAATCAAAAATAATAATGTGATTTTAGCAGATTTTATCAATTTTGTTTTAAAAAATACAGATCCAAAACCAAAACACGCAAGGGGGCGGTTTTGGCTAAACCAAAACATGGGGGTCGGCACATATCTGTAGTCCACATACACCTTTCTAAAATCTAGCCATATTGCTAAATTTGCCATGCCTTTGACTCTGCGAATTAGCCATGCCTTGGGATTTTCTCAAAACTTTAATCTGCTACTTAATATGAATCCTTTTGCAGCAAAAAAACAAAATTGGGATCAATCCAATTGCTACTCGTCATGGAGCATCTTAACCGTGCTGGCATCTTGTGCCAAATGAAGTAAAAAAGGAACAGTGTTTGAGGACACATCTGTAGTGACTTTGACCTACTACCCAAAGTCAATTTATTTGCTAGCTCAGGCTCTACAGCATGTCTACACTAGGTCAATCAGAAGTGACTTGGACCTAATACCCAAGGTCAATTTATATTAATGTGGGCTCAGGTCTCTAGGACCTGCCTGTCAGGAACAGTGTTCACCTTCAGGGTCATGCTGCACTGTCTTGGCGAGGGTCCCGGCCTGGGTACTCATGGAGAGTGTTGCCGGCAGGTCCCCAGCATGGCGGTGGTCTCCAGGGCCCAGAGTTTTGGCAGCATTCCCGTCGGCTTCATAGATTAAGCACGTCATGGCGGCTCCTATATGGCTACATGTGTCTCTGGAGGGTCCTCAGTGTGCTAGTGGTCTTAGGGGGCTTGGGGTTCCGGCGGCATTCCCGCCAGCCCCAAACACTGGGTGCCGCTATGTTGATACTGGTCAGATGACCGCTAAGTCTCCAATGGGTATCCAGGTCGGCAGCCACCTGGTGGCATCAGTCAATCCTGGTGAGGCACAGGGTATAAAGCCTTGTTCCTCACAGCATTCAGTGCCTGAACTTTGTTGCTGACACATACATTGTTTCTAGCTCCCAGGCTAGTTGCGCTAGTCACTCTGACTCCAGATCCATTGTATTCTCCAAGTCCAGATCCACTCTGGTCACAGTCCAGCCCAGTGCCTATCATAAGTGCTGCTCTTATTCCTTGCTATCTGATAACACCCACATATTTTATCCTGTTGCTTATTCCATCTATGGGGACTTATATATGACCATCTCTACTGCAAACCTCCCTTACCATCAGTGAGCAAGTACCTGAATCTCTACTGAGCAATCCTGATTCCCCAGTCATGACACTGCCTAATGCTACCAACAGTGGACTGGGCCTAATGCCCAGAGTCAATAACACCTATTGGGGGAAACAGTTCCAGTGTACAGGGCCTAATGCCCTCTAATGAGCCTGGGCCTAGTGCCTACTTACTATGACACATGCCTAATGCCTGACTTACCCCCTTGGGCCAAGTGCTCACCACCAGGTCATCTAGGGAGGATTATAGATATGTAGGTCTGGCCCAACTCTTGAAAGTAGCTGCAGTGGGGTGCGTTGTTAAGCTCTTTTTTAACCCATCAATGCAGTTCTCTCTGGTCCTAGGCCAAAGCTCCACCTCCCACCACTTGCCACCATCCTCAATACTCTGCCACCACCATCTGGTCTTCCAGGGCCACGCCTGCAGTCTTCTGTCTTGACTACACCACCTTTTAGCCTCTTCCATGGCTACTGGAGATCTTCTAGGCTCTCCAGCATGGCAGTGTCTTATATAAGATGCTGCCGGTGGGCAGAGCTATGACTCGGCGAGCCCTGATTGGCTCACTGCAGCCGATTCCTATGGGCTGCCAGTCCGCAAGCTGTGATTGGCTCGCAGATGGAGCCAAGTTTTCCCAGACGTCTGAATGGTGCTGGGAGCCAGTAAGCGGTCCCGACACCAGACTATCACCATGACCGCACTTACGACACTGAGATCGGGTGTCCCCCAAGGCAAGGGGTCCGGGGCGGCTTCCCACAAGAATGTAGATTTTCTTTCTGTGTCCTGAGGTGTGGGCAATTACTATCCTATGGTTGGTTGAGAAGACACTCATACCTTATCAATTATCATCACAATTCTATACATTTATTTACTGGAGAGAACATAGGCCCATTTGTTTTTTTATAAATAGTGAGAAAATAGTGCCTACTAGTGTAATGTGGAAAATGATCAAATGATGTTTGGCAGCAATTGGCAATTGGTGGTGTTTGAATATGAACTGTGCTACAGCCATGATGAGACAGTCAGGCAGGACATTGCACAGGTGGAGGAAATATTTTACCCCTTTTCACCTCCTTAGTAGTTGAATTTCAAAAACTCCCTTCTTATGGGCACCTACACCTACATCATAGAAGGTATATGCTCCCCGATTTTCATGTTTCTAGGTTTGGGCTGGGCGTTGATAGGTCAGTGAGTCAGTTAATTTGTCAGTGAGGATATATGATTCTATATTTTATATATATATATATATATATATATCCAGTAGGAGACAAAAATGAGCTTTCTCCTTCATCATGATAATATGCCTATCACTTTTGCTAGCAGCTCCTCTCTGGTCTCTCTGGCCCGGTGTGATGATTGAGCCCTTAGGTTCATACACACAGCACACTTGGCAGATGCCACTGGGTATGAGCAGCAGCTCTGTTCCATCCCTTATACTGCATGTTGTGGCAGCAGCTATAGAAAAATCATATTACATAAAATTACTATTGTGGTCTTCACTTTAGTCAATGACAAGGGTAGAGGGGACATTTTCCAGGCAACTGTAACTGCCCCCCTGCATTTGCCTATGAACATGAACAATGTACATATAAACTATCCACTTTGTCCAGGCATTTGGATTGTCCTTATTATATGATGTTTCTTTAAGTAAATCTTTCCTAATTTTGAATAGTTCTACCATATTTATTCATCATTTATATTGACTTGCCCTTTATATTGTGTTACATTTTATATTGTGTGCTTATTTACAATTTTAGATTTATTTATGCACTGCCTATGAATCCAAGCCAAATATGTGCAACTTTAACCAACTACTGATGATACAGTCGTATGCGTCGCATCTTAGCTGCATCTTCACTTGAGTGGGTACTGAGAGCTTGTCGTGGGCATATAGGTAGAATTATGTTTTGCCTAATGTTAGGTTGATCTTTTGCACTAAAGTTGGGTTGGTGCAAGATTTGATAGTGATGAAGGCTACTTTCATAAGCAAATATAAGGGCTTTGCGGATGCATAGATGCAGTCATCACTTAATACTGGTAAGAGCTGCTGCATTTATTTCCAAAAACACAAGCATCCTGGGCAGACGTATGCAAATTGGGCTTTCCTTGCTCCTATTGCCAAGCTTTCCAAAAACATAGATAAAGCCATATATTCAGATCCACAGTCTATATTTTTATTTTAATGCATTAATTACCAGTTATTTATATAGAACATACATATTCTGCAAGCTACAGAGAATATTTGGCCATTCACATCAGTCCCTGCCAGTGGCGTATCTATAATGGGTGCAGTGTGGAATGCGAGCGCCCAGTGGGCCACTTTTGGTAAGCAGAACTGGCGCTGCGGGATGAACCAGGGGGGCCCCGCACCGCACACACTGCACCCATATTTTTTTCAAACTTACCTGTCCAAGGTCCTGTGTCGGGTGTCACTGCTGCTCAGAACACCAAAAAGTGGCTGCCGCGGTCATTTACCGGTGTTCTGCGTATGCGCAGTAGACTCCGGGCACACTCTAGTGCCCAGAGTCTACTAATGCTCCGGTGGCAGGGAGAGAGGAGGGGGCCCCGCATGAGGAGAGCACACGGGCACCCTCCTCTCTTAAAGCACCCCTGGTCCCTGCCCCAGTGGAGATCACAATCTATACCAGATGTAAATGCTCACAAATATACAATATGGTTATTTTTGTTTATTTTTTATGAGGTGCAGCTGCAGCTGCGATGCTAACAAGAGTCCATCTCTGAATCAGGCACTCAGTGCTGCAAGGCAGTAATGCTAAGCATTACACCTAGGGATGTGCGCCAACCCCCATGTTTTGGTTTTGGTTTTTGATCTGTATCTCCTTCTAGGTTTTGGATCTAGATTTTGTCTTGCAAACCACCATCAAGCTTTTTGGTTTTGTATCTGGATTTTTTAAATAAAAAATAGATAAAAAGTTTTATAAACAGCTAAAATCATGTAATTTATGCAATCCAAAACCCAAAATTCGGATTTAAAATCCAAATTACGAACCGCAAAAAGATCAGAACTGCGACTCGGATTTACCCAGATCTCCTCAGGAGACTAGAACCGCGACTCGGATTTACCCAGATTCATGAAATTCGGGTGGATTCGGATTTCTGGAGAACTGAACCGCACATCTCTAATTTACACCAACCTGTTAGGGCTTATCAGTGTAAGTAGTGGCTACATGGGTAGTTTATTTTGTTACGTACTTTGGATTTTCAGTTTACTGATTTTACGTACACAATTGTGTTGCTAAAAAAGAAAGCATTGTTATTTCTCCTAGAATATGCTTTACTTTCTCTGTTCAACCCCTGAACATGGTCTTGACTCTTTAATTTGAAATGACAGCTTTCTAATCATGTATTTGTTGCTGTGAAATACAATAATTCTAGCATTCTGAGCCAATTTCTCTACTTATACTGAGAAAATTGCTTCCAATTATGTCATTAAAATACCTAATTTAAGATGTCAGAGAGTTGACATGGGGTAACATTAGCTAAACACTGAATTGTAAAATGCACAAGTACAAAAGATAAAGGTTTTCTGAAACACTAGATATTTTATATTATAAATGTTGTTTTCAGTCATCTAGGATGAGCATTTTTTTTCTTTACTCCACGTTTTAGTAAATAGGCGTATTAAAAAGTATGCAGGTTGTAAAGAATACCCAGAGGGAAAAACAACTCATGACATTTTAAATACTATATGTATTATAATTATATGTTTAACAATCAGCAGAAAATACAGTAAGTTAAAATAAATGCTGTTAAATTTATTCAATGTATAAAAAATTTTACTTTAGGAATAAATCACTCACAGCTTAAAGTAGCAGAAATATGAAGTAAATCAGATTTATTAGCAACTCCCGATCCACTCAACCCATGCCCAAGATTCCTCGTTAATACCACTTTCAGACAGAAAATGGCGAAAACCCCAGCTTTTACCCGGCATTTTGCATACCAGGTTTTTGACATTTTCTTTCCGATACCCCTTTCACACAGGAAACTGAAAATCCTGGATTATTCACTTTTACTTAGTAATATGTTAAACTACCCGGGTTTTTTCAGCGTGAAAGGGTGAACCCGGGACTTAATTCCCGGGTCTATGACTGTGCAAAAAACCAGGATCGGAAACCCGGGAATTTAGTCCCGGGATGACCCTTTCACACAGGGGAAAATCCCGGGTTGTTTAGCAAATTGCCGGGTAAAAGTGAATTACCCGAGATTTTCCTTTTCAGTGTGAAAGGGGAATTATACTAGCACTACCACAAGTCTTGCGGGGGATTCTGCCAGTTGGGGTCAGCAGCAAGGGGTGCCGGCGGTGTCAGCAGCGGGGGTTGCCGGCGGTGTCAGGCAGCGGGGGATCGGTGGGCGGCATCATCCTAACTTCCTCCTATGCCCATATTCAATGGGCTTAATGCTGATAGGCTAAGAGCATTGACAGATGGCTCTCTCAGCAAATAAGTGTTAAGCCCGCTTGATGCAAAACCTCGCGATCCGACAACGGGATCACAAGGTTTTGCATTGATATGGGATCTGGGGCAGGCAGGGAGATCTGAGCTGTGTCTCGGATCCCCGTAATTCGGGTTAATCCGGTTCCCGGAGAACCATACCCTCTCCTCTAAATAGACCACAAGCTAATCAATTTAAAATAATATATAGTTAAAAAAAACCAACACTTACCTGCATCCAGGGACTGGTGATTGGTGCTCCAGTGAGGCCCTCTGGAGCTCCAGTCAGCTGGTCTCTGGGCTCCAGCACTGTGACACCAGTCAGCTGCTCTATTCCGACATCTCATCTTACAGCATAGAGCAGCTGAACCGGAGTCACAGTGCAGAGCCTGGAGACCAGCTTACCGGAGTACCAGAGGACCTCACCAAAGCACCAATCACCATGCAGGTAAGTGTAAGCTGTGCGGGGGGTGCAGAGGTGGGAAGGCTTTGGTCCCAGAGGCCATTGTGGGTGGGGGGGGCTGGGTGGGGGTAAGCCGGTGGTACATGCACAGTCACACTGTCAGGGAAATATCTATAAATAAATATATTTTTTAGGGATGTGCATCGACCCCTGTGTTTTGGCTTTGGATCTGTTTCTCCTTTGTGTTTATGTTTTGCCAAAACCACCCTTGCGTGTTTTGGTTTTGGATCTGCAATTTTATTTTCAAAAATTTATAAAAACTGTTAATCACATAATTTGGGCTTTTATTGTTCCTACAGTATTATTAACCTCAATATCATTAATTTCCACTCGTTTCTAGTCAATTTTGACCACCTCACAGCTCACAATATTGTTTTCATGCAGTTTAGTCCCATAATTCGCACCAAGCTAGATGGCAGACTAAACTAAGCAGCAGCAGTTGTCAGCACAAACACTTGGCAGATCAACTTCCAACATGGCACATAAGGAAGCATATGCTTTCATTAATCAAGAGGTCTGAGGGAGATGGAGTATGTATGTAGTTGAAGGCAGGGAAAGGAAGGGTTGATTTGTAGTACATTTAATTTCATTTTCATTTTTTAATTTCAAGCAATTTTATGAGAGTGGAGGGGAAAGCATGGGTGAACAATATGACCCATGTTTTGCCCATAAAATCAACTTAGTGGTTCAGAATATTTTTTAAAATTACAAGGGCATGCAGAAGATGCTGTGTGTGATCATAAACATTTCTAGACATTCAGCAACCGCATGTCAAAGATTGCAGCAGCTGTGGCAGTTTACCTTACAACATGGCACATCAGGAAACAAATGTTTTTATTATTCAAGAGGCCTGAGGGAGTTGGAGTATGTATGCAGTTGAAGACAGGAAAAGGAAGAGTTGATTCGTAGTAAATTTTATTGAATTTTTTGATTCCGAATAAAATTTATGAGGGAAGAGGGGAAGGGAGGAAAGAGGCATTTACAAAAATTACAAAAAATATTTAAATCATTCACATCAGTCCTTACCCCAGAGAATCCTTGAGCACTATGCCTGCTGCTGCTGGGAGTGGATCTTCACCCCAGAAAGGGGACCAGTTAGACTACTAGTAGTAGTTTAAAAAAAAACAATTGACTGTTAAACAATCCTTTGCAAGGGGGAACAAGTATAACAGCAGTCACCCAGTTGCACAGCAGATCACTGATGCCATAACATCTATGCTGGTATTAGATGTGCGTCCTATAGCTGCCAATAATGCAGTGGGTTTTAGACAGTTAATTGAGGTCCTGTGTCCCCACTACCAAATCCTATCTAGATTCCACTTTACTAGGAAAGAAATTCCTAGCCTATGCAGGGATGATAAAAAAAACTTAATTAGTGCTCTCCAAAATGCTGTTCTACACAATGTTCACTTAACAGAGCAAACACAAGACTGTAACAGCCCACTGGGTGGGTGTATTGCCTTCAGCGCCACCAACAGTAGCAGCATCTAAGAAAAAGCAGTTCATTCAGAGATAGTCTGTGTATCACTGGTTTCACTAAGAGTCATACACTGACAACCTTTTAGACAAACTCAGGGAAATCACTGCAAAATGGCTTACCCAGCTCTCCTCAGGATTTGTGATTTCTGACAATACCACCAATATTGTGAGAACATTACAGCTGGGTGAATTCCATCATGTCCCATGTTTTCGTCATGCAATCAATTTGGTGGTACAACCTTTTTTTTAAAAAATGACAGGGTCATGCAGGAGATGCTCTCTGTGGCCCGTAAAATGTCTGTAAATTTTCACCATTCACCAGGCACATATAGAAGATTGCAGCACCTGCAAGAAATGTTGAATTTTTCCTGCCACCAGCTGAAGCAAGAGGTAGTAGAACTCCACCCTTTATATGCTTTAGCAGATGAAGGAATAGCAAAAGCCATCCTAAGCTACACAGCAAACTATGACATAGGAAGAGGAGGGGGAATGTACCTTACTCAAGATCAGTGAAAAATACTTTCCATGTTGTGCAAGGTGCTGAAACCCTTCAAAGTAGTCAACTGTGAAGTGAGTTCAGACACTGCTAGCTTGAGTCAGGTAATTCCCCTAATTACACTGTTTGAAAAGCAGCTTGAGAAACTGAAGGAGGAGCTGAAATGAAGCACTTCCGCAAAGTACATTGGACTTTATTCGCTTCGCCAGGATCCAAGGGTTGTCAGGATCTTACGATCTGATCAATACATTTTTGCAACCATGCTGGATCATAGGTGTAAGTCATAAATCATGTCTTTCTTCCCAACGGACACAGATCTGAAGAAATACAAAGAGCTGTTGGTAAGCAAATTGTAAGCTCAATTGCCACAATGGCTTCTCCTTCAGTTTCTCAAGCAAGTGCATCTGCCAGGAAAAAAACTAAACTTTCCCAAAAGCCCCACTGGTGATGCAGATGAGTCAACACAACCAAGTTTTGACATCTGGTTGGGTCTAAAAGAATTGCCTACAATTAATGAGACCTCTACCGTGACTCCATCTGGTATGGTTTAGGACTATTAAAAAATTTTAATGATAGTGCCCAGATAGGCATGTGAGACAGTCTGTTTGACTACTCACAGGAAAAAAAGGCAATTTGGAGGCCATGCTCAAACTGGCTTTGCTTTACTTCAGCTGTCCATCCTCCAGTGTTTACTCAGAAAGAGTTTTCAGCACAGCTGGGAACCTTGTCAACGATCAGTGTAGGAGGCTACTTCCTCAAAATGTGGATAAAATGATGTCCATCAAAATGAACTACAAATTCTACAAGGAAGACCTTTACCACCAATTATGTCCAAAAATTACAGAGGCACCTGTAATGGGGGAATCCAGCAGTGAAAAATTAAGATTGTGTGAAGATGAAGTACACACTGATGAGGGTGAAGAATCAGATTATGATGGCGACAACATCTTGCCTCTGTAAAGCCAGTTGTGGATGTAGAGATCATTGCCAGCAATGTCAGCTGCCCATTGGTAGCTTGTCTTGTGGTGGGCTTCATGACTGAGGATATTGTTGATGAAGGTGTTGATGGTAAAGATGACAGGTGCTTGGATCTAGCAGAGAGAAGGGAGCTAGCTGATGCTGGACTGCTTGTTACTTTTTTGTCCAAAGTTTCTGAATTTTACTAAAACTTTTTTGATGGATGCGCTGCAGATGATGTAACAGGGAGGAGGTTCCTAGATGGTTAAGGTCCCTACCTCTACTTACTCTGACTTTACAAAGGGTACAGATGGCTTGATAATTGATGTCCAGATTTGAGTAAAATGAATCCACGCCTAAGAAGTGGATTTTTTTGTCTTATGCCCAGGCTTAACAATGGGCTTTTCCTTATCATGGGCAACAACTGTTTCTTCCACTCATGCCTGATTTACAGAAACAACATTCTCATCATCAGCATCCTCATCATCAACATCCTTATTAGCATCAGCTACACAAATATGCACTTCCATAGAAGCATCCTCAATTTCTATGTCAGCATGTTCACTTGTGCTTACATCATGATAAGAGGCAGAACCACCAGTCATAAATACAGGCCAAGGCCTTAGCCTTTCCTTGCCACTTCGTGTGGTGAAAGACATATTGCCAATTTTATGTCTTTCTGCAGCTAACTTTCCCTTTGATGTTTCATTCATTACCAATTTAAACGATTGCTTCTTTGATTTTAGATGCCCTGACTTAACCCTATATGCCCTTGGGTATCAGCTTTAGTAGATGACATAGATGGACTAGTATTGTCACGACTGGTGGTACTGGCAGCAGCTCCAGTACTACTATGTGGTTTCTGCTCTCCTCTCAAATGATCTTTTTCCATATCAACAAACACGAACGAAGTGGGGTACAACACACACATCCAATTTTTTAAATATTACACTGCAGTATCAATGACCTACAGTGTCACAATATTTTTATGAATATTACACTGCCATGTTACTGACCAACAGTGGACAATACTTGTATGAATAATAGTACACTGTGCTACCACTTAGTGTCACAATATTTTTTATGAATATTACACTGCTCTGCCATTTACAGTGTCACAATATTTTTTATGAATATAACACTGCGCTACCACCTACAGTGTCACTATACATGTATGAATATTACACTGTGGTCTGACCGGCAGCATCACAGTAAAAAATAAAATATAGTACACTGGGGTACAGCACAATTTTTTTTTAATTATATTATGAATATTTTTAGCTTTATTTTTATACTGGACACCCTTGGACAGAGCACCCCTAAACTGACAGAGTACCCCTGCAGGACACAGCAGCCCCTATATGGATGAACAGAGCACCCCTAAACCCACAGAGCACCCCTGAAGGATGCTGCAGCCCCTTTTTTGGATGGATGGAGCACCCCTAGACTGACAGAGCACCCCTGAAGGACACAGCAGCCCCTTTATGAATGAACAGGACAAACCTAGACTGACAGCACCCCTGGAGGACACAGCAGTCCCTTTGATGGATGGACGAAGCACCCCTAGACCAACAGAGCACCCCTGAAGGACACAGTAGCCCCTTTATGGATGAAAAGAACACCCCATGACCGACAGAGCACCCCTGAAGGATACAGCAGACCCTTTATGGATGGACAGAGCACCCCTAGCTTGTTAGACCACCCCTGAAGGACAAAGCACCCCCTTTATGGATGGACAGAGCACCCCTAGACCAACAGAGCTCCCCTGAAGGACACAGCAGCCCCTTTATGGATGAAAAGAGCACCCCATGACCTACATAGCACCCCTGGAGGACACAGCAGACCCTTTATGGATGGACAGAGCACCCCTAGCTTGTTAGACCACCCCTGAAGGACAAAGCAGCCCCTTTATGGATGGACAGAGCACCCCTAGACCGACAGAGCTCCCCTGAAGGACACAGCAGCCCCTTTATGAACAGACAGAGCACACCTACACTGACAGCACCTCTGGAGGACACAGCAGCCCCTTTTTGGATGGACAGAACACCCCTAGATCGACAGAGCTCCCCTGAAGTACACAGCAGCCCCTTTATTGATGGACAGAGCAGCCCAAGACTGACAGCACCCCTGGAGGACACAGCAGCCCCTTTGATGGATGTACAGAGCACCCCTAGACCGGCAGAGCACCCCTGAAGGACATAGCAGCACTTTTATGGAAGAACAAAGCACCCCTGGAGGATACAGCAGCTTTTGATGAATAGACAAAGCACCCCTGGAGGACACACACATTTGTTCAGTACACTCTCCACAGCCGGAGTGAAAATGGCACAGATGACCGGGGACCTTTATAGATTCCAAAACCCGTGAGAATCCGACAGCGGGAAGATGAAATTTTGCCTAATTTTGGGATCTGAGTCAGGCTGGAAAACCCGAGCTGGTCTGGAATCCCGGCCGGGGTCGTAAAGTACAGGTGTGTCTCATAGAACCAGACCCGCTCATATCTAATAGTTTTAATATTTGTAATAACCCACAAATCTCCCAAATTAAAATGCCATACAGTAATGCCACCAATTAGTAATATGCTACATACTGTATCATGTATTTAGCTCACATCAGGATGATTGAGATATAGAGTGCCAGCTGTGGAGACCTGCAGTGCTGACTGTGGTGTCAAGATGCAGTATGAAATGGCCAGGAATGCCAGGAATCTGAGATTGGCACTGGCAGAGGCCCCACCCCTTAGCCTCTCCCTAGAATACAGGAGGCAGTGTTATTCAATCCTCCTTGGCGGCTCTTATCCAGCAGCTCAGAATGTAGGATGCTTTCTGCTATTTCTCACAGTTGGCATCCTACTAGAACCCAGTTGCCAGATTTGAGAATGTTTCCTATGGGCTGTAGGTAGGCCGCCCCTGATATAGTAGGGCTAGGGATGAGTGAAATTTTCAAAAATGTTTCACAAAATATTTGCCTCATTTTGTATTTAGCCTTTAATCATACTTCCAACCATCCTAATTTCATTAATACTATCCTGATTTCATGGGACAATCCCATGATCAGAACTTTTGTCCCAATTTATGGGGTGTTAAAATGTATGCCTTTACTAAACACCATGGTTCGTGCCCCCTTGTCATGCAATTTAAAAAAAAATATTGCATTTTTGTGGGAAAAATGGTCAATGGTGACGTAGCACCACAATGTGGCATTGAAGGTGTGGTCATGCCCCCATCATAGGTGTTACACCCCTAGATTATTGTGGTCATGCCAGCATCTCTATTTTGCAAACTCCCACTATTAAGAAGTACATATACTTTAATTGTTTGTACAACCTCAATCACACCACTCAGCTGAATGATTTGAACATTATCACTACATCTTTATTGATTGAAAAAAAATGCCAACAAATGCACATTTATAGAAATAGTACAGAATGGCAATTTGTGGAATTAAAATCCTGAAGACAAAAGGTGCATACACACTAGACGATATGCTCCCTGAGCGATATCGTCTAGTGTGTCCCCGGCAGGCTGTGCTCAATGTCGTTCATGACATTGAGCACAGCCGCTGAACGATATCATTAGCGATATCGTTCAGCGCCGGGCTCTCTCACCCATTCCCTGACATGCAGCAACCTGACGAGGTCGTCAGGTTGGCCTGCATGTCAGCCCGATGAACGAGGATGACGAACGACCCGCGGGAACGCGCGTCGTCGTCATCGTTCATCTTTTTTGTGCTAAAAATGGACGATAAAGTGGACGACTGAACGATAACGATATTGTTATCGTTCAGTCGTCCACTTTAATCGCCCAGTGTGTACGCACCAAAAGACTGTTTCACTGTGACTTTCTACATGTTCCAGGTCGGAAACAGATTCACACAAAATGTACTGTTACTTTGCTCATCTATAAGAGGAACATATGAGAGCCATAATTAGCTGCTGCAATCTCCTTCCAGCACTACTTTACTTAGCTTTCCTATCGGAAAAAATTTAATTTATTGCTTTGCAATCTGTCTCCAACCACTATTTGCTGGCAAGAAACAAGTTAATAAACCCTCTTAGAAACTGATGATAGGCTTACATGTAAAATCAGTACCTGATTGCCTAGGAAGTACAAGTGTTATCTCTATGTACTTTAGGACATTTTCTCTCCTTTTAATGCAGGGTATCATTTAGACTAGATGGAAATATTGTAGTGTATTATTAAATGGATAACTTCTGTATTAGATTTTGGAGCCACTGCACCTTAATTGCATATCATTTGGAAATTCTTGGCTAGAGCAAAATTTTATAATGGCACTAAATTAACATCGCTGTCAAAAGACTTATTTTATTCATAAGTCTCCATCAGCTGCATTACAAAGGACTGAATTATACTGTGTAATTACAAATTAATTAGCAACAGAGAATGTGGACAGACGAAGCATTTTGTAGTCACAAACAGAAATGTAAGAATTTACCATGCGCAATATCACATGGAATAACTATTTAATGCATTTATAAGCAAGGCTGACAAAAAACTGTTAATTGCGTATGTTCAACATATAGTTTACATTTACAGATAAACTGCACAGTCAAGTAAACTATGTGTATAACACATACCTAAATATATTCTACATACAACTATTGTAATATAATCTCCAACCACATGTGCAATAAGTCAAGAATGGGAAGACATGGATCAGCAGGTCAGTTATCTTTGTATAATTGAATCTTTGTATAATCAGGGCATGGATGGTGTTCTGCAGCTAGCAACATGCATGCTAATTTTGTCAGCCTGTCCCAAAACAATTATGCTGAATTATCAAAATCTAATTTGATCCAGTCAAAAAATCTGGTTCCCGATGAACATGTAATTGTGTTCTGTGGTCATAGACTGGCAGTAAACAATCTATTTACATGTTGGCCACAGATTCAGTTGTTCAGTGACCTGGCTCAAGTACTAGACTGCAATATACCATACCATCTACCAAGAGCAGTGGTTCTCAAACTCTGTCCTCAGGACCCCACACAGTTCACTTTCTTCCAGGTCACCCAGCAGGTGCACAGGTGTATTCATTACTCACTGACACATTTTAAGAGATCCACAGGTGGAGCTAATTATTTCACTTGTGATTTTGTGAGGAGACCTGGAAAACATGCACTGTTTGGGGTGCTGAGGACCGAGTTTGAGAACTTGTGGCCTAGAGTGTAAATAGCATGCTTGCCTTTTCCCAGAAATTGGAGAGTCCCCCAGAGTCCCGGCAGAGCAGTTAATTCTCCCTCATTCCACCCACATCCTAGTGAAATGGGTACATTGGGGAGAGTGATGACATGTCCCCTTTGTGTTAAAACAGTCATAATGACATGATTCATCCTGTCCTCCACAGTGGTCATCTCCCAGACAGAAACCAAGTTGGTAAGTTTGGTGAATACAGGGGTTAAAGTGGGCTGGAATGGGGTGGAACTCACCTCTAATGGTAGGTGGAACTAGTACCACCTCCACCACATCCCTGCACAGAAGACCCACAGACAGAGAGCCACTCTGTCTGGTAGCTGCCCCCAACGCCTCCTCTGTTTCTGTCTCCATGTTCCCCCTCCTCCTCAGCCCGCGGTCCACCGCTCCTGTCACTCACTTTGTAGGGCCAGCCTGCATCCCAGTGGCTCCTATTGCGGCACGGCTTATGTAACCTCATGCGATCACCACCACTACATAGTGCATTAAGGAGCCATGAAGAGGAGCAGGGGCCAGGGCAGGCAGGAGGATGAAGATAAGCTGCTGATAGAGGGACATGGGGGGGGGAGGAATAAGCTGCTGGTGGAGAGAGGAGACATAGGCAGGGAGCTGCTGCTAGTGGGACATGGGGGGATAAGATGCTGGTGGGAGAGGAGACTTGGGGCATGGAGCTGCTGCTAGAGGGACATGGGTGAGAGGATAAGCTGCTGGTGGGAGAGGAGACACAGGCAGTAGGCTGCTGGTGGTGGACACAGGTGCAGGGAGCTGCTGGTGGGGGACACAGGGGCAGGGAGCTGATGGTAGCACACAAGGGGGTAAGCTGGAGAGACATGGGGATGGTGTTAGAGTGAAGACATGGGAATTGCGCTGTGAGATACTGATGCTTGTGAAACACAGGAAGATGGTGCTGAAGAGATGGCGAGGGGTAGCGTTGGAGAGACACAGAGCGGATAAAGCTGGTGAGATGCAGGGGGGTGATGCTGGTTAGACACAAGGTTGATGAAGCTGATTTGATGCAAGGGGGGTGGCGTTGATGAGTAACAGGGTGGGTGGCACTCTAGAGATGCACGGGGATGACGTTGGAGAGACGTTGGAGGATGAAAAACAATTAAGAGATCACTGATAAAATAGAACATTTATTTTTCTTTTGAAGTGACCTAACATTGTAGTGTCAGCTGATGGCAGAAGTGCTAAAAAAAAAGCATCTAAAATGTATTTAACGCTGTCATAGTCCCCACAGCTTCTGGGTTATTCACTTTACAGTTTCCTATACACAACAG
The DNA here is from genome assembly GCA_031769625.1 of Taudactylus pleione. Taxonomy (NCBI): domain Eukaryota; kingdom Metazoa; phylum Chordata; class Amphibia; order Anura; family Myobatrachidae; genus Taudactylus; species Taudactylus pleione. The sequence goes on along the minus strand of JAUIMM010000077.1, from coordinate 5,096,075 downwards.
CGTGTGTGTATGTGTGCGCGTGCATGCACATAGGGAGGGGAGTAGGTGGCAGAGGAAGGGAGTTCCACCACCTCTCCAGGACCACTTTAAGCCCTGGGTGAATAGATTACAATAATTATCTGTATGACTAGTATTTTAGGAGTGTATTTAAAAACAAAATTGTGAATTTTGTCCAGCATTATAGCTGTAAAAAACCATCCTTATGCTTTCTATGTACAGATGTGTCCTCTTACATCCTTGCTGATCACGCTAGAAATGTGCGTACGCATCAAGCCATGCGATTACCCACAGCAGTGTACACTATGGCATGCACTGCGACAACACCATGCAATCCCATGGAGTGCAAACACAGTGTGCATATACGCTCACAGGCGCACGCCTCGCGCCATGCGTGGAGCAATTTTCCACATAAACAGAAAAGATGCCAGAGGACATATCTGTATTTGGTTATATAATAAGTGTGAAGAAATCACTGATTTGACCGCTATTTCATTCCTGCAGCCCCTATTGGATATAATGGGGCTGTGCTGGCTCCTTTTTTAGTCTGCTCCCCCTGGTTGCGTTTCTGATCAGCGTTGGGCTGACATCACCAATGCAGATCGGCGCATGCGCAGACAATGCAAACTTCTTTTGCAAATACTAAAGATGTTTGAAATCTTCCCGCCTGGACAGCCCTTTACCACAAATGCTGTCCCAAAACTAAAATATTGAAATAAGAAAAAAGAGCGAAAAGCAGCAACTTGGTACTGCTTTACGCTTTGTTCATTAAATAGACCTATTAGTTTCTAAGGAGGAACCCGCTACCTATTTGCTACATGAATGGTCAGAACCTAACCACTTGCCTGGCATGGATGTAATTTTCTGTCCACACCATGTAGGTCTTTATCTGTACTGTATGTAAAATTTCGTCCAGACAGACAAACATGAGGGCTGCTGCAGGAAGAGAATCTTCACGCAGCTGCTGCTCGCAAAGGGACCTTCCGGTCCCTCTGCTTGCCAGCACCCTCTCCCCCTTCCGATCACTGCTGATCGGTCAGGAAAGCAGAACCCCCTACCCAGCACCTGCAGAACTGAGCAGCCACTGGGGAAAAGTAAGTTTAACCTCCCCCTAACACCCCTGACATACCTGGCTCCTGTATGCGGTCTCTAATTGAATGTCACGATGGTCGCGATGTTTCTGATGGTGGTTCCGATGTTCAGTTATTTTAAAACCCGATTGTTTTTACAAATCTTAAAAAAAAGCTATTTTTTTTTTTTTATGAAACCATTTTGGATAAGTTAAAATGGATGTTCCTCACCTGATTCACTCATAAAATAAAAACGACAATTTTGGAGTGGCTTTTTGAAAAAAAAATCGTAAGTTAAGTGGTTAATAAAAGGGGATTGCTCAAAGGGAAACAACTTATCTAAGGATTATTGGGGTCTATTTGGCAAGCAACATTTCACTTAAATCATGAGGAAACAATAGGAAATATGTAAGAAAACAGAGAAGATAATGCATTTATCTTCTCCAAATCCTACTACAGACATTGACTTGCTCTCTACAGCGCTTAATGTTTTCCGCTACTCTGGTACCAAAGAAATGTTAAGAAAATGCTTAAAGGTTTATGTAATATAACAAATCTGGGAATTGCATTATACAAGAAAAATCCTTATTTCAGCCAAAAACTACAGGGAAAAAGGGCTCTCCAATCAGTCCCTGCAGACGGCTGAAGCTCCTCCCACTCTCCTCCCCTCATTCGGCAATTACATATATAGTTAGTGTATATTTATATGTAGGCTATATAAATTTAAGGCAGACAACTGAGGGTCTCTATATATATATATATATATATATATATATATATATATAATGTTCTACAGAGATGGGGAAGTTTTTTGGACACCTGAAAATACTGCCCATGGGGACTTTGCAGGGACAGTCAGCATGTTAATGCAACTGCTGTCCCTACAAGGATTTTTCCTGCATAGGGAAAAGTAAGGGAATAATGGTAATAATCGCAGTGATATAAGCCAAAAATATTGAAACAAATATCGTGATTATTGCAAAATATTTTGTTTGTGTTTTTTTTAAAACATCCCATTTTTAATTGCCAAGCCAGGTGGTATCATCAGCACTTGTGAATTGTACCAAACTATTTCAATACAGCAAGATTTACAAGCAGGTTTATCTAGCTGCAAACTCCCTAATTGGTAAGTCAATAAGGCACTAGTGCAGCAGATAAGTACTACTTTAATACAGGATTAGGGGACCGCAACATAGCTTTCTTTAGTGAACTACAAAGGAAAAAGAAGCTTAGCTTTATAGAGAACTAGAATTTAAATTGTGAAATCAATCAATAGAGTGGTATTAAGAACCAATATTTGGAACTAAAAAGTCAGAATAGTAGATGTCTGGTATACTGTACATTATAGACAAGTGAGTAAATGTTGTATATAAAATCGGAAACTCATACCTACTTTACAAAGTTTAAGTATGTTAAACATCAAGTGTATTGTTATCTTTTAAACCCCTATTATTGAATATACTGGATGAATATGTACTGTTTGCTTTAGTTTTAGCAATTCCACAAAATACAGTATGAAACCATTCTGAAATTCACACTTGATTAACACATTAAACACATTACTGTATATTCAAGGTGATTTGCTGTGTGCTTGGCAATGCCACAGAGATTTGCTCCAGGGGGTGCCCCTACAATCGGAATGCCAGCTGTTGGGATTCCTGCGTCGGCATCTCTACTACTGTCGGGATTCCGGCGTCGGTCTTCTGGCAGGCAGTGGGGATTCCGGCGCCGGGATTTCGAGAGCTGGCATCCAGGCTGTAGGCATTGTAACTACATCCCGCCCTTACCATCTGGGGCAGAATCTACATTGCATACTTTTTAGTTATAAGTACAAGAAGCAATGTGTTATATAGGGAATCTTAGATGATGTTATGTGCAAGGTACCTTCATATTACATGTGACATTATCTCATGTGAAAAGGCTGCTTAAAAAATGGGCATAGATTTTGTGAAATTCGGGGGCTTTATTCTGTTATTTCTTTCAGGTTTCGCAGGCCAGGGCTGCCATCAGAAATTCTGGGGCCCGGTACTAACAAAATAGGTAGCGCCCCACCTGGGTACAGGGAAGAGTTGTTTGGAGTTGTAGATAATGTGGGTGGAGCTATATCAGGGGTGTTGCCTAAATTGGTGCGTAAACCAGGGATAGCTAGGCATGGTGGTGGGGGGTGGCACAGGGCAGGGAAGACTGGACTGGGGTGGTAAAGGGCAGGGAAGGTTGGTTGGACTAGGGGGGACAAAGGGCAGTAGAGGAGGGGCAGAGAAGACAGGCAGGCTGGCTGGACTGAGGGAGGGGCAAGGCAGGGAAGGCAGACTGGCTGGACCGGGGAGCGTAGGGAAGGCTGGCTGGACTGGTGGGGGCAGGGAAGGCGGGCTGCCTGGACTGGGGGAGGGTCAGGGCAAGGCGGGCTGGCTGAACTGGAGGGGAGGCAGGAAAGGCTGGCTGCCTGAATTGGGGGAACAGTACAGGGAAGGCTGGCTGGACAAGAGAGGGGGGGCACAGGGCAGGGCCAGTAAACTGCTTACCTGTTCTCCTGTCCTGAGAGAAGGGGGCCCGGCTGGCAGTAGCGAGGAATGCACCAGGCAGCAGGCAGGGAGAAAGAAAGATCATCAGCGCTGTGGCATTCAACTATGGATTTGATCCGGCTGCAAGCATCAGCGGTGCTGTAGCATTTGAACTATGGAGCTGACCACGAGCCAATCACATCTCGCGGAACGGCAGCCAATCAGGAGCGGTCGGTCCTATTGGCTGATCAGGAGCTGCTGTTCCTGATTGGCTGCCATTCCATCAGCCAATCACAGCTCGCGGAACGGCAGCCAAACAGGATCGGCCACTCCTGATTGGCTGATCAGGAGTTGCTGCTCCCGGTTGGCTGCCATTCCGCGGCCAATCAGGCAGCCGGCTCCAGTCCATAGACGGCCGGCTCCAGTCCATAGTTGAAATGTCACAGCACTGATGATCTTTCTCCCTGCCTGCTGCAACCCAGTGCATTCCTCACAGATGTCAGCCGGGCCCCCTCTCTCTCCCGTCCCGATACTAGAGTCCCGGCAGTCTCCCCCCCCCTGATGGTGGCCCTGTGGCAGGGTGATTAGATCTCGGCTCTTGGGGAGACTCTTTTTAAAAATATATAGTGCAGGGCTACAAATGTTTTCTGAGTGCCACCTTGCACTATGTATTTTTGTAAGGGTGTCACCATAAAGAGTACAGGTACACCGGCAATGCAACACAACATGAGGTGAGAGCTGAGTATAGCAAAACAAGGGAGAATGGTGAGTGAGGAGGTTAGAGGTAGACTAGTGCTGACCACAAACATTCATGGGCTTGTTATGCCCCTTCATGCACACACCATGGGCCTTATTCAGAGTGAGACCTATTTGTGCATTTTTTTGCTGCAAGTTGCATGCACATCTACATGACACATGACTATGTATGCAAAGGAGGCCAAGACTGCGACTGGAATGGGTGTGCAAACCTGGGTAGTGGGCATGCAAATTCAGTAAAAGTACTGTAAGGGCATAGTGTGGGCGTGTAGGCACAAATTACAACTAAACGGGTGGAGAGAAGTCCCAAAAGTATCCATCTATAATGGTCTGAGTTACGAATTCTATAACATTTCTGTAAGTTGCACACTGATGATGACTGCATCCAGGGGTGATCCAGAACAAAATGATAGGGGGCACCATGATAGGGGAAAGTGGGGAGGGGGGTATTTTGCATGCGACGTCAGCCGAGGGCTGGTGAAGATGGTATGGCTTTGTAGCAAGGGGAGTGGCCTCACATGGAATGCTATATCCACAAGCCACATCCTCATTTGCATCAAACTGCAGCATGGAGTATATACATTAACAAGACAATTTATATCCTACCTGCCAGCTGGTGGTCTAAGCTCCGTTGGTAGTTGTCTAAATCTTGGAAAGATTCAGACCTGTCTGGAAAAGAGATAGGGAATAAATACCTGAATTTAAAAGTGTCAAATAATGTAGATTCCTCTCCCTGAATCTGTGACTGCCAGCCAACATAAAGCATTACAATGCATGGATCTCTCTCATTGGTATGCAGTCGGGAAACCCGCTGCCTTAATACCGACAGCTGGCTTCCCGACTGCTTTATCCCGGCGTGGGATAAATGACCGGCGTCTATATCTAGACTAGGGGATTAGGGTTAGGCACTTGGGGGGGAGGTTAGGGTTAGGCACCCCTAAGGAGGGTTAGGGTTAGGGGGTTAGGTTAGTTTATACTTACCTTAGGGATGATCAGGATTTCCAGCACTGTCAGGCTTCCGCTGCCGGGCTCTGCTGATCTGTTGGGCTGCCGGCCATGCGGCAGCCGGGATTCCATACCGATCCCCTCTAATTGCCCTCTCCCTGCTCATATCTATATTACTGCCCCCTCTGTCTCCTCAGCACAAACAGCCCTCCTTCTCCAGCCCCAGAAGCCTCATTCTGGTCCCCAGCAGCCCCCTTCTGTGTCTTCAGCCTCAGCAGCCCCCTTCTCTGTCCCCAGCAGCCCACGTCTGTGTTTCCAGACCAGCAACCCCCCTTTTCTGTCTCCAGAAGCCCCCCTTCTTTATCCCCAGCAGCCCCCATTCTGTGTATTCAGTGACAGCAGCCCCCCTCATCTGTCCCCAGCAGCCCCAACACTTACCTTGTTGCTGCTAACTGCCCGCCTCACGTAAAGTTGCTCATCTCCTCTCTATAGTGTGGCGTGATGTCATGATGTCACGCACGCCGGTCTTAAAAATAAAATTACTCGCAAGAACTGGTGGGCAGGCAGCACGGCCTGGGGAAGAATGGAAGGCTGACAGCAGCATCATCTTGGTGGCGGCCGTGCAGCTGCAATACAGGTAGAAAAAAAAAAAGTCTCCTAAATGACAGGGGGATGACATGCTTGTGTGCCTCCCCCTGAATCTTCCTATGACTGCATACATGTGCACACACACTGTAGTGTATTTGCTCTGATCTATACACTAAATAATAAACAAAGACTGGGAACTCTGCAATAGTGCATCTTTATAACTGTCCTCAACCGACGAGGAAAAAGTAAGTACGTTGTTATGGTAACACAGATTCAGCAAAGCATGTAATACTATCACAATACATCAATATAGATTAACAGGAATCTGCTGGATGTTAGGTCTGTGACTTTTATTTCAATAAAGGTTTTCTTAGTAACCAGGACTTTGCATGCTTCTTCAAACTACAGGAAACTAAAGACACAGAATAGAGATTCATATGCCAATTAATACACACACAAAAATAAGATTTGTTGTAACCAGGGGCGTTTCTAGAGAGGAGGGGGCCTGTGTGCCCTGCATACCCTGCACCCATTATAAATACGTCCCTGATTGTAGCCTTCCACTGAAATACATACACAGCAATGGGAACTATATACACCACACTCCTCACAACTTAGATAAATGCAGACATAGAAAAAGGTTACCGCTATACAATGTAATTGTTACTCCAGAAGGCTACAAATCAAGCCTTCGGGGTGCCTTACAAACTCTGTCTTGGTAACGATGTTTAAATCCCAGAGGTGACAGGCTCCTCAACTGAAATCACACTAGAAGTTTCAGGATCAACGGTTGTCACTAAGGGAACCTCATGCTCAGGTGACTCTGTAACAGGTTCAGGAGCAGTCTCTGTAGCAGAACCAAAAGGGTATACATTCTCTACAGCATCAGGGACAACCTCTGTATTAAAGCCCTATGAGTATACATAAACCGCCACATCACTTGCTTGGCTATGTCCAGTTGTCAACGTACAGTCTATTTGCCTCCAAGCCTCAATTATTTGATCAATGTGGCATCGCCAAAATTCTCCTCACACATCAATCACATACATATGAGGGCTGGATTAGGAAGAAACTATTCCCGGTTGCCATTTGTCTCCTCTGCAGTCACGGACAAGCGCCTCTTGATCAATGTCGATGGTACGAGTAGGTTTCTGATAAACAGTTTGAAAATGTTTGTTGTGTATCTTTCGTCTCGCATCCGATTTTGTCAAGTCTCATTAAGACTGCAAGTTCCATCGGATAAAGAGCAAAGCAGGTGGCTGAACGGTAGTGGAGTGCTCAGTTCTATGCTATATAAACAGGAAGTTGTCAGTCTTGTGTTGCAAAGGCAGATGTTCTTGATGCAAGGACTTGATAGCTTCTTTGAATATTTGTACAAATCTTTCAGCCAAACTGTTAGTAGCTGGATAGTGTGAAGCTGATGTCAAATGTCTAATGCCATTGTCCCACATGAACTTTTTGAATTCTGTGGACACAAATTATGGCCCATTGTCACTGCATACTTGCTCCGGTAGACCATTTCTGGCAAAGATGGTTCTCAGAACAGCAATTGTTTTCTCACATGTAGTGGATTTCATCTTTATTACCTCTGGCCATTTTGAATGAGCATCTACCGCAATAAAACACATACTGTACAATCCATGAATGGACCATCAAAGGCAATATGTATCCGCTGCCATGGAGATGATGGCTGTTTCCAGAAATGTAATGGGGCTAAGGACAGTGCATTTTGAACTCTTTGACATTCTTCACATTCTTTTGTCAATGTTTCAATATGGCCATCGATTCCTGGCAACCACACGTAGCTTCTAGCAAGACTCTTCAATTCTGCTGTGCTCAGATGACCGTCATGTACATTTCCAGAACTCTGTCTTGCAGTTAATGTGTTAGTACCACTCTTGACCCACATATTAGAGTACCTTGACAGACAGAAAGTTGATCTCTTCTGGCCAAAAATCCATAAGCATTGCCATGTTTAGGCCAACCTTTGAGAGTTAAGTCTATTACTTTACCATGGGGTCTTTCCTCATTTCCCGATTGATCATGTCATTGGTAATACTTGAAGGTAGCTGTTGTATCAACATGTTGTGATACACTTCTAGTGGGTCTTTACCATTGTTCTCCTCACTTTGGGGCAATGGGAAATATGACAGATCATCAGCATTGCCATGTAGTTTTGTTCCTTTAAACTCAATGTCATATGTGTGCACCTAGGAAAAATGACCAACATTGAAGACAAGCAGCAGTCATAGCTGAGACTCCCTTTTGGGGATTGAAAAGTGATACTAATGGTTGGTGATCAGTTATTAATGTAAACCTTTGTCCATACAAATATTGATGGCATTTACTTCCCATACTAGATTTAAAGCCTCTCGATCAATTTGAGCATATTCCTCTCTGCTACTGTCAAGGACCGCGAAGCAAATGCTACTGGTTTCTCATCTCCATCTCTTAGTTGATGTGACAACACTGCTCCAATGCCATGGTGAGGAATCACATGCCAGTCAGATGGGTAGTTTCGGATCAAAATAAGTAAGTACTTTATCAGATGTAATCAATCTTTTTGTTTCTGAGAATGCTTTCTCACAGTCTTTTGTCCACTTCCAATTTGTATTTTTATGTATTAGGGCATTTAGTGGGTGTAGTACTGTGGAGATGGCCGGTAAGAACTTGTGTAAATAATTCACTAGGCCCAAGTAAGGTTTCAGTTGTGACGCAGACTGGGGCTGTGGTGCTTACTGCCTTAATTTTATCAGTTAAATTTCTTGGAAAAATGCACATTTGTCTTTATTTACTCTGAGTCTGTATTCCTGTAGTCTGGTTAATACTCTTTCCAAATTATTTAAGTGGTCCACATCATCTTTGCCTGTCACAATTATGTCATCCAGGTAACATTGTGTACCTGATATTCCTTGTAGGACTTGATCTATTGCTCTCTGCTTTAGTGCTGGGGCAGAAGATAGACCAAATACAAGACGGTCAATTTTGGAGAAGTGATCGCCCCCCGAGAGAGCTGCAAAAATGTACTCTATTTTAGGCAAAGGATACTGTACAGTGTGTAGTACTGGATTTATCGTCATTTTGAAATCTCCACAAATGCAGATACTTCCCACTTTATCCCCTGAACTATAGGCATAGCCCATTCACTCTATTCTATGAGGGAGAGAATACCAGAGTCTTCCAGTTTCCATAATTCCACCTCAACCTCTGGTAGGACAGCATATAATACTGTACGAGCTTTATGAAACTTTGGAACTGCATGTAGATCCAACTTTATAGTGGACTTAGAGGGAGATTTAATAAAGCTTCGAGATAGAGAAAAATTGAGATAAATAGCACCAACCAATCAGGTCCTAACTGTCACTTTACAGGTTATGTTTGAAAAATGACAGTTAGGAGCTGATTGGTTGGTGCTATTTATCTCCAATTTTATCTCTCTCCAGGCTTTATTAAATATCCCCCTTAATACCCTTTAACGTGCCTATCCCTTGTTGGTAAAATGGGTTGTGCAGCAGCTAACAATTTTAAAAGCACTTTAGTAGCTGCATCACTTTGGATACATTAGATGTGGTAGGTTGAAACATGTGAATGGACTGCCGATCAAGTTTAGTTTTCCTTATCCATAGCTCCAGTCCACCCTGTAGTAGTTTGTATAAATTAAATACAGCTTATGGGTATTGCCTTTGTATTTCACAAACACTTATTTTTCCCAATGTGGACAGTGGTTCGGCCATATATGTGGGGAGTGCACTGATGATTTTTTTAAAGGAATTTCAGCAAACATGCAATTGTAATCACTTGCATTTATCACTGACCGAGCAGAGCCTGTGTCTAATTCCATATGTAAGTCATTACCTGCTACTTTCATGGTCACCCAAATCACTTGGCGCTCTATTGCCATTATAGAGTGCACCTCTAGGCTGCCTAAACTTTTGTCTGTCCCAGTACTATCAGTAGAGTCTGACTCAATGTCGGCTACCTTATGCACCATGGGCTTTATTTACTTGCAAGCGGGTGGGGTGTTTTCCTCGACTGGCACACCCTTTCAATGTGGCTTTTTTTCCGACATATTCAACACACATTGGGCAAAATTTACTAAGCAGCAGGTTGTAAACCCTGGCGGTTTGGTGGCGGTTTGACGGCAGGTTCTAAACCCTGGGGGTTTGGCAGCGGTTTCTAAATGACAGCCCTGTTCTATTCTATTCTATCTGCGGATAGCAAAACCGCTGCCAAACTGCCACCAAACTGCCAGGGTTTAGAACCCACCACTTAGTAAATTTTGCTCATTGTCTTTAAACCAGCACTGACTGACATAATGTGAGGACTTCCCATAGCAGACACAGGACTGTCCTTGATTCCAATGAATTGGATTAGTAGTACATTCTAGTCCCTTTTGTTGTAATTCTGATGCATGCCGGCCCTGGTTTGCAGTCGCCTTTAAAATTGCTATGGACAGTGCCTGCTCTAAAATTAGTTCAGGCTCAGCCAACAATTTCTTTTGTGTATTTGCACTTGTCATCCCACAAATGAAATGGTCTCTTAGGGTATCTGATAACCCTGCTCCAACTTGAGAACATTGTTCAGATAACTTTCTCGGTTCACCAATGTATTCTGACACACTTAAGCCACATATCCGCTTGCAGATATAAAAGAGCGAATAAAGGATTATGACATCGTAATCGTTCAATTCCTCATTAATCGTGCATAAATCGGACAGTTTAATGTCGGAAACGACCAACGATGCGCTCTCCCGCTGGACGCTTCCGACATCAATCATCGCCTGAACATGACGGTCAATCTGCTGATAAAGACAGATTGGCCATGGTCAGGGATGAAGGAGGGTGCCTGCACTGAACGACATATCGTTTAGTGTAGGCACTACAGGGGACGGAGAACAACTGCACGATTACAATGTTGTAATCGTACTGTCGTTCCACTATCTGCAAGTGGATATGCGCCTTTACTGCACACTGTCAGCTTGGTTCCTTCTGTGAAACCTAAATCTTTCAGCAATCACTAATGGATTAGCATTTAAATGCTTTTGTAAAATGTCAGTAAATGATTTGCTGGCTGGTTTTTCAGGTGCTATTAAACTCCTCAGCCAACTGTATGTTTTGGCACCCATTACACTAAGTATATATACCTTCTTGTCTTCCTGCACACTGTCAGCATCACAGAACAGTTCCACTCTCTCAATACTCATATATGTAGCCCAGTCCTCTATAGTACTACTAAAAGCAGCTATTGTGCCAATATATCCTGGCATTTTGCCTTTATGTCCTTTTTCCTCCCTTCCCTATGGAAAGAATAATATAACTCCTGTGCCCCTTTATTCAGCATGGGTGGTTCCGGCAGTCTGCATGTGCTGCTCCTTTGCACTCCACAATTGTGGTGTGTCAGTCCCACTGGCGCTCCAATGATCACTAGGGCAATGCTGAAGAAGAGTTTAATCCTTGTCACCAGTGATAAGTCTGTGACTTACAGTACTGTATATTTGAATAAAGGTTTTCTTAGTACTCAGGACACAGTGGTTGTTGCACACTTCTTTACTGTAAACTGCAGGAAACTAAAAACACAGAATAGAGATTCATACGACAACTAATACACACAAAAATAAGATCTGTTGTAGCCTTCCACTGGAATACATACACAGCAATGGGAACTATATACTCTACACAGGCACCATCTGCAGATTTACCATACATACTGTATATTACACACATGTTGAAAACTCACCCATTAAACTGCTGCAACTGTGTTTTTAAAGTCACTTTTTTCTGCAGTACACACTCGTTTTACACAAATAAAAAATGCATTTTACTCAGTTATGGATAGGGAACCCTATATATACTGTATGTTTAAGTGTCATGCTTAAAAATAATTAAATTCTTTATCTGTATCTACTTTGATTTGTATTTCAGATGCTCTATCCAGCCATAGACTATACTGTGTTTCCATTGTGTACTGTGATTTTTAGCATTTTTATTTCTCACAGTGAAACCATGCCTCCAGTCTATTCCAGCTGCACCAGAATCACGCACACAAGGGGAAGGGAGCCTCAGCTATAGATTTGCAAATGCTACCAACTCCGAATACTGTACAGTAGGTTGCAACAATGCAACATTGCTTTTTATTTTTCATTTAGCTTCTCTGTGTCTGACTGTGAATAAGGCCTGTTTGCACATGCTGAAACTGTCACTCAGAATAATTGCCTCATTCCATATTTTACTAGAAAGTTTAACTATTTTTGCTGGCAGAATTCGGCCCTTAGTGTTCTTTGGTCCTACTCCAGCCAACCTTACATTAGATTGGATTATCTATGAAGGTAACTATCTTTTCATTTTCATATTCCCAGACATGGGGCATGAGAAGGGCATGGCCAAAACTGCAGTAGTGTTATGGCCATTTATTTCTTGACTTCAGGCCCATACACGCACCTTATATGCCTCAGAGCCCCCCCCGCATGCCCTAGACCATTGTGTAAAGTGGCCGACCTTTATACACACTACCAATATCTAGAAATGTGTCAAAAATGTGCACTGACACCTTCTTCCTGAAGTTGATACAAAGACCTATTTAAAAAAGTAAAAAATATTTAAAAAAATTGAGAACAAACCAAAAAAGCAGGATTGGTAACATAAAATGCAGTTTATATAAAAAATAAGTGGTTAATCATTTGATAAAATCTAAACCAGATATTGCCTTTATACAGGAAACTCACTGGGATGTAGGCAATACGAGGGGCCTTAGTGCTAGTTGAATAGATGAGTGTGTAACTGCTTCTTATAATAAAAAAGTGAGGGGAGTTGCAATAATATTTAATAAAAACATTGACTATACTATAGATCACAAGGTGGCAGACCCCTGGGGGGGAGATATCTGTTACTAAATCTTAGGATAGGTAAAGAGAAATTTACTTTAGTCAATTTATATGCACCAAATTAACCCAATCATGAATTTTTTCTGTCAATATCTCAACTGCTAATATAGCGTGAGACCCCAAACCAAATGCTAGGCCTAATTGTGTAGATAATTTAAAGTTAGATAAATCTAAGTTAACAAAGATGAAGCGCTATCAAAACAAGGACAACATTTTAATGATTAAAACTGTCACTTAGTGGAAGATCCATGGAAACTATTCAAACCCTAGCGATTGAAAATATACTTTTTACTGGCATCATATTGTAGAATTGACTATCTGTTGGTGTTAGATTCCCTGATTAGTAGGGTTGGAGAAGCAGAACTTCTGGAGATAATAATATCTGACTATGCCCCGATATTAATAGTTGTACAAACACAAATTCCAAAAATGGGAATGCTTAGGTGGCGATTCCCCTCCTATTTGAAACAATCAGAAGATTTTATAAAATATCCAAGGTTAAAATCGGAAGAATATATGAGGGATAATATAGAATACATTAATAATCATGTAGTGTTCTGGGAAGCAGCTAAGGCTGTCATATGGGGACATATAATTTCCTATAGAATTAAAAAAAAGAAACAATTTAATGCCAAGTAGGAACTTAATCTAAAATTATCTCAAACCTTCCTAGATTATACTTCACAACCCACTGAATCTAATCTGGAATTATATATAACAAATATTATAGTATTTTTTTTAACACAAGCTCAAAATCAAATGGATTATAGCAAAAAAAATTCTACAGATGGGGGGGAAATGCTGTCAAGATATTAGCTAATATGACTAAAAACTTTAATAAAAAACATCGGATAGCAGCAGTTAGGGATCCAGATTCAAGAATAGTACATAATGATTAGAGATGTGCGCCGACCCCCGTGTTTTGGTTTTGGATCTGTATCTCTTGTTTTGGATTTGGATTGGTTTTGCCAAAACTGCCCTTGCGTGTTTTGTTTTTTGGTTTTGGATATGTATTTTTTCTAAAAAAAAATCATAAAAACAGCTAAAATCACATAATTTGGGCCTGTTTTTGTTCCTACCGTATTATTAACCTCAATAACATTAATTTCCACTCGTTTCCAGTCAATTTTGACCACCTCACAGCTCACAATATTGTTTTCCTCCAGTTTAGGCTTTGCACCAAGCTAGCTGGCTGACTAAGCTAAGCAGCAGCAGTGGGCGGCACAAACACATGGCAGTTCAACTTCCAACATGGCACATCAGGAAACAAATGTTTTTATTATTCAAAAGGCCTGAGGGAGTTGGAGTATGTGTGTAGTTGAAGGCAGGGACAGGAAGGGTTGATTTGTAGTACATTTCATTTCATTTTTTGATTCCAAAGTAAATTTATGAGGGAGAAGGGGAGGGGAGGAGGGGAGGCATTTGCAAAAATATTGTACTCATTCACATCAGTCCTTGCCCCAGAAGAATTCTTGAGCACCATGCCTGCTGCTTCTGGGAGTGGATTTTCATCCCAGAAGGGGACCAGGAAGACTTTTAGTAGTGCTTTAGAAAACAATTGACTGTTAATTAATCCTTTGCAAAGATTCCACTTGAAAAGCATTTCCCAACATGTACAGGGACATTAAAAAAAAAACATACTTAGTTAATGGCCTCCAAACTGCCATTGTACCCACTGTCCACTTAACCAGCACAGATGGACAAGTGGATCAGAGCAAATGCAAGATTTTAGATTTAAGGTCTTACATCGTGTCTTTCTTGAGAATCCTGCACCTGCTTCTGCTTCTAGGTGTGGATTTTCATCCCAGAAGGGGACCAGGAAGAGTGCTTTCCAAAACAATTGACTGTTAAATAGTCCTTTGCAAAGATTCCACTTGAAACTTTTACCCAACCTATATAGGGAAATTAAAAAAACATAGTTAGTGGCATTCAAACTGCTGTTGTACCCACTGTCCACTTAACCAGCACAGATGGACAAGCGGAAATGAGCAAATGCAAGATTCAGATTTAAGGTCTAAGTCTTACATTGTGTCTTTCTTGAGAATCCTTGAGCACCATGCCTGCTGCTAGGAGTGGATTTTCATCCCAGAAGGAATGAAAATGTTGTTTCTTCTTCCCAATGGAGACAGATCTGAAGAGGTGTAAAGAGCTGTTGATAAGCAAATTGTCAGCTCAAGTGGCACGTGATGCAGGAATGGCTTCTCCTTCAGTTTCTCCAGCAAGTGCATCTGCTGAGAAAAAAACTAAACTTTCAAAACACCCACTGGTCATGCAGTTGAGTCAACACAACAAAGTTTGACATCTGGTCGGGTCAGAATTGCCTACAATTAATAACACCTCTACCGTGACTCCATCTGCTACGGTCACCATTCAAACAATGGTTGAGGACTGTTTAAAAAAATGTAATGATAGCATCCAAAAAGGCATGTCAGACAGTCTGTTTGACTACTGGCAGGAAAATAAAGGCAATTTGGAGGCCCTTGCACAAAGTGGCTTTACTTCACTTCAGCTGCCCACCCTCCAGTGTGTACTCAGAAATAGTTTTCAGCACAGCTGGGAACCTTGTCAGCGATCAGTGTAGGAGGCTACTTCCTCAAAATGTGGATAAAATGATGTCCATCAACTACAAATTCTACAAGGAAGACCTTTACCGCCAATTACATCCAAAAATTAGAGGCTCCTGTAATGGTGGATTCCAGCAGGGACAAATTAATATTGTGTAAAGAAGATGATGTATACATCACCCCAGATTATATCAGCACCCAAGCCTATATCATCATCCCATCCTGTGTTGTGTATAAATTACACCTGTGCTCCCTGTTAGATTGGGGATTCATTGCCCTCTTTAGTGGATGTTAGCTCCATTTTAGACCAAATCACCATACCCCCTACACATCTTCTGACCTGGGCTACAGGTGGAGCAGCTGCACTCTGGAATATGGTTGCATGGAGTTGCCCCTCTGACTCTCTGGGGGCCATTGGTAGGGAGTAGGGACACTACAATCAGAGAATGCAGTTTTAGCTGCTTTATTCCATTTTTTAAACCATATACTCTATTTTCACCTTTTGAAAATATGTTTATGTGAATCTCAGCTGAGGCATTTGTGATGTCATTATGTTTAATATATTATGCACATTATTTAGCACTTTGTTGTGGTCTTGTAGTCGGCGTGTAGACTAATCATTTATTCATGATTGAGGAAAGAAGTAAACGTTGCATTTTTTTATTGCTAACTTTGTGTTATTAAACTGTAAAATTGTGAAGTTTCCACACAGTGTCATAAGATTTTTTTATGAATAAGAAAAGAATAACAAACTGCGCTATTGCAGTGTGACAATAGTTTTTACGAATACACTGCGTTTTCCACTTACAGTGTGACAATATTTTTTATGAATACACTGCATTTCCACTAACAGTGTCACAATATTTTTTATGAATACACTGCGTTTTCCACTTACAGTGTGACAATATTTTTTATGAATGCACTGCATTTTCTAATTACGTACAGTGTCACAATATTTTTTACGAATAGACTGCATTTCCACTAACAGTGTCACAATATTTTTTGCGTTTTCCACTTAGTGTGACAATATGTTTTACGAATACACTGCGTTTCCATTGTCACAATATTTTTTTACGAATACACTACATTTTCCACAAAGTGTCACAATATTTTTTACGAATACACTGCGTTTCCACTAACAGTGTCACAATATATTTTATGAATGCACTGTGTTTTCCACTTACAGTGTGACAATATTTTTTACGAATACACTGCATTTTCCACTAACAGTGTCACAATATATTTTATGAATGCACTGCGTTTTCCACTTACAGTGTGACAATATTTTTTACGAATACACTGCATTTTCCACTAACAGTGTCACAATATATTTTATGAATACACTGCGTTTTCCACTTACAGTGTGACAATATTTTTTATGAATGCACTGCATTTTCTAATTACGTACAGTGTCACAATATTTTTTACGAATAGACTGCATTTCCACTAACAGTGTCACAATATTTTTTGCGTTTTCCACTTAGTGTGACAATATGTTTTACGAATACACTGCGTTTCCATTGTCACAATATTTTTTTACGAATACACTACATTTTCCACAAAGTGTCACAATATTTTTTACGAATACACTGCGTTTCCACTAACAGTGTCACAATATATTTTATGAATGCACTGCGTTTTCCACTTGCAGTGTGACAATATGTTTTACGAATACATTGCATTTCCACTTACATTTTAGAGGGAGATATATGTACTTTAAGTTCAGATGCGGAAAAAGCGTTCGATAAAGTATCATGGAATCACCTACATTAATCTTTGAACTCAGGAGATTGGATATACTTTTAACAATTTATTAAGCTTATTTATACAACACCAACGACTTCTTTGATTATTAATGACACAGTTAGTCCACCGTTGTTAACAAATATTTAATTTAGCATTAGACCCACTGATTCGCACTTTTCACATTAACAGTGCATTTGAAGGAATAAAAATAGGGATGCATGAGGTTAAAATGATCTCACAGTTTGGTGAAATATCTGGATTTTCGGTAAACTGGGAGAAATCTAATGCGTTACAAATACACAGAGATAAAAAACGAAAATGTTTGGGAGGTTCAACATTGAACTGGATGGGCTCCTCAAAAAAATATCTAGGCATTCAAATTCCAAAATATATTGATAGATTGTATGAGCTTAATATAGGCCCACTTTTAAGACAAGTATGACAGATCTGCAGGTGGCAGAAACTACCTCTTACATAAATTGGAACAGTGAATCTGATAAGGATAACTATATTTCCCAGAATAATATACCCCTTACAGGTTTTACTAGTATTGATATCAAAAAGGGATGAGAACATTTTACAGGGAGAATTTGGAAAAAAAATTTGGAACAACAAGCGATCCCTAATTAAACTACAACAAAAGATATCTGAAGGAGGAATAAACCTCCCCAATATCAGAAGATACAATCAAGCTAGTATAATGATAGAGATAATTATGCTAATACTACTTTAGAGCAAACATTCTTATAACATGAGTCATTCATATCATTCCTTCATTCTTTAAGCTAAGATTTAACAATAGAAGTTTAAAATAATTCATTAATAATGATGGGATGGGAGACATGGAAGAATATTAGGAAACAACAGGATTTAAATAGTACATATACATTGCACCTACCATTTATCAAAATATAAAGAGGAGAGGATGCCAGTCGCTGTGTGAGATGGAAGAGACAAGGAATCGCCAATATAGGGAATCTGGTTGAAAGTAAAACTGGTAAGATCATGCCAATTAATTAAATTATTGAGGTATATAAATTACCAGAGACAGATAGGTTTGCAATATACCAAGCTGTGCATTATGCACAACAGGTGTTACAAGAACTATCGGGAATTGACCTTAATAATAATTTAGATAAAGTATTAAATCAACCTTTGATCAGTAGGCACACTATTACAAGACACTATAATATACTGTGAGACCTGTTAGATACATCTAATGTGAGAAAAGGAATAGAAAGATGGCATATTTTCCCAAATTTTTTGTTAACCCACGGGTGTGACTTTGAGGGTGTAATCTGACTACCAACATGAGGGCGGGTGATTCTTGGCTGGATGCGGCCATGCTTCAGCTTTGAGAGCTGGAAGATGTCTTGGCAGGATAGGCCTGTAGGCCGTGAAGATGAGACGGCCTTTGGGCCGTGCAGCAGCCTTGAGGGCTGTGATAAATTAGCTTACTGTAGTCAGTGGGTGTAGTAGAGATGTAGCCTTTGGGCTGTGGAAGCAGCCTTGAGGGCTGGTCAGCCTTTGCAAGTTACGGCCTGAGGGTCGGAGGTGAATGCAGCCTCTGGGCTGTGGAAGCAGCCTTGAGGGCTGGTCGGCCTTGGCTAGTTGCAGCCTGAGGGCCGGAGGTGGGATGCAGCCTTTGGGCTGAGAAAGCAGCCTTGAGGGCTAGTCGGCCTTGGCTAGTTGTGGCCTGAGGGCCGGAGGTAAGATGCAGCCTTTGGGCTGTGGAGGCAGAGGTGAGGGCTGCTAAGTTTCTGATTAGGTGAGTACAAGGAGGTAACGTGTTGCCCGGTTGACACTGGCGCAGGCATGCTGAATTGCGCAACAAGGACACTGGATTGCGGCAAATGTCGCTGGGTTGACACTGGTGTAACAATACTGGATTGCGCCCTTGGGATGCTAAACTGTGGCCAATGTTGCCGTGTTGACACTGGCATTGGTTTACTAAATAACATTCTGAGGGCGCTGGAGTGTGGCCAAAGTCGCCGGGTTGGCACTGGTGAGGATGTGCAGTATTTCGCTCTGAGGACGCTAAAGTGCGGCTAATGTCACCTGGTTGACACAAGCCAACGGATGCTAACGTGCGCCCAGGGGTGCCCTCTGTACCACTAGGATGACACACGTTGCTGAGCACAGAGATGCACGCAGTGCTGCCTGGATGACTAGTGCAGCACACTGCAGGTGGAATGCAAATCATGCCACCTGGATGGAACACAATGCCAGGATAAATATAAAACAACTGGAACAATGGAGAGACTGGAACTCTACTGGTGTACAGGAGACACAGTCACAAACCAGAAACACAAAACTCTATCACCGGCAGGAAGTGAAGGTCTGGCTGGAATTTAATAGAAACAGGGCCCAACCAGAGCCAGCCTCCATAATGAGAGACTAGTGAACAGCTGGGCTGGGCACATACAGGATAATCAATGTGTGCATCTGATACTGCACACAGACAGGCAGTAATTAGTGCAGAGCCTCAGCAGCAACCAAACTTGGAACTGCAAACAATATGCTGCTACCACAGATCCTAACAGGAGGAAGGAGGAGACTTCAGCGAATGCTTGTCCGGTGTTCACCCTGCACAGCATTGGTAGCACGGCGGCTTGTGACAGTGCCCCCCCTTGATGAGGGGTTAAGGAGCCCCTAGAGTCTGGTTTGTTTGGAAAGTTCTCATAGAAACTTCTCTGCAAGGTGGGAGCATGCAGAGATCTTTCTGGAACCCAAGAAAGCTCCTCTGGTCCATACTCTTTCCAGTGGACCAGGAATTGAAGATGTCCATGAGAAAATCTAGAGTCCAGAATCTTCTCCACCACAAACTCTTGGCGCCCCTGGACGAGAACTGGTGGAGGTCTGACTGGACATCTAGAAGTGAACCTGGAGGAAAAGAACACTGGTTTGAGGAGAGAACAATGAAATGTGCTGTTGATTCTAAGGGTCTTTGGTAACTTCAGCCTGAAGGCTACGGGATTGATCTGGGCAATGATGCGAAATGGCCCGATGAACTTTGGTCCCAATTTCTGCAACCTCTGGTGCAGATTGATAAAGATAGCCACACCAGATCACCGACTCTGAAATTACACAGTCTCCGATGCTTGTCTGCCCACACCTCGGAACGACCGGATGCTTGCAGGAGGGCATGATGTACTTTCTTCCATACCGACCGTAGTCTTGAAACAGAAGAATGAGTTCCCGTCATTGACGGCTAGAGTGAATTACTCCTTGGATGACTTCTGTAGATGCAATAAAAAGGAGAGACAGTGTAGGCAGAATGGCAGGAGTTATTATATACGAATTCCGTAAAAGGCAGCAGTGGAACCCAGTCATCCTGGCACTTGGAAATGAAACAGTGGAAAAACTGTTCCAATGACTGATTGGCCCATTCCGTCTGATCGTTGGACTGCGGGTGATAGTCTGAGGACAAACTGACATTGATCCCCAGATCGGCACAGAAACATCTCCAAAACCAGGCAACGAACTGTGTACCACAGTCTGAGACAATATCCTTTGGAAGTCCATGGAGCCTGAAGACATGATGAAGAAATAATGCAGATAATTCCTTAGCAGATTGTATCTTGCTCAAGGTAACAAAGTGCACCATTTTGGAGAACCGATCCACGATAGTCCAGATGACAGAACAGCGCGAAGAGACCGGCAGATCGACAACGAAGTCCATAGAAATATGGGACCCTGGCTTAGAAGGTGTAGGAAGAGGACACAGTAAACCCTTGAGGAGCAGTCCGGAAAGTCTTATTTTTTGTACAGACATCAAATGACAAAACAAACTCACGGATGTCTCAAGACATGAACTGCCACCAGACAGAACGAGACACCAGCTCCAAAGTTCTGGTGATACAAGGATGACCCCCTGCTTTAGAGGAATTAAAATCCTTCAATACGTCCTTGCGCAGTCTCTCAGGAACAAGAGCACTCCTGGTGGTGTTTCCTGAGGGGCTTCAAACTGACAAGAAGCAAGAGAATCTGCCAGAGTCCTGGCTACTGAAAAGTGAATTCTAGAAGCCGTAACGATGCTCTCTTCAGAGACCCTTGGGAGATGATGGATGGCAAAGCTTCAAGACAGGGCATCCGCTTTAATATTCTTAGACCCTGGCCTGAAGGATATCACATAATTAAAGCGGGTAAATAAGGCACAGCAGGCCTGTCTCACATTCAATCTTTTAGCCATCTCAATATAGGCCAGATTTTTATGGTCCGTGAGAACAGTCACCACATGATTAGCCCCTTCTAGCCGGTGCCTCCAGTCTTCAAAGGCCCACTTGATGGCCAAAAGCTCCCAGTTGCCGACATCATAGTTTCTTTCAGCGGAATCAAATTTCCTGGAAAAGAAGGCGCATGGGTGAAGCTTGCCATTCTTGATATCCTTTTGTGAAAGGATAGCGCCCACTCCAACTTCAGAAGCATCAACCTCAACAATGAATGGGAATTCTGAATTGGGGTGCTGGAGAACAGGAGCGGACACGAAAGCCTCTTTCAAGGTATTAAAGGCAGAATAGCCGTATAGTACCATTTCGTGACCTCAGCTCCTGTTTTTGCTAACTCCACGATGGGCGCCACAATCGAGGCGAAGGACTTAATGAACCTACAATAATAATTGGCGAACCCAAGAAATCGCTGGATGGCCTTCAGCGTTGTGGGTTGTTCCCAATCCAGGGTGGCTTTCACTTTGCCAGGGTCCATAGAGATGCCTTGTGAAGAGATTACAGGGATAACACCTCCTTCACCTCAAAGTCGCACTTCTCTAATTTGGCATATAGGTTATTAGCCAAAAGTCTTTGCAAGATTTGCCGCACATGCCCACGATGTTCCTCTACCAACTTAGAATAGATGAGGATGTCATCTAGATAAACCACTACACAGACTTCCAGCAAATCCCTTAACACCTCATTAATGAAATCTTGAAATACAACTGGGGCATTGGAAAGGCCAAACGGCATGACAAGATATTCAAAATGTCCCGAATTAGTATTAAATGCTGTTTTCCACTTATCTCCTTCCCTGATGCGAATGAGGTTGTATGCACCTCTAAGATCAATCTTAGAAAAGATGGAAACCTCTCACAGTTGATCAAAGAACACAGAGATGAGTGGTAAGGGATACACATTTTTGACTGTGATCTTGTTCAGTCCTCGGAAGTCTATGCAGGGTCTAATGAATCCATCTTTCTTCTCGACAAAGAAAAACTCTGCTCCCACCGGGGATTTCAAGGGTCGAATGAACCTCTTATCCAGGGCTTCCTGAATGTATTCCTGCATGGCCGCATCCTCCGGAATGGATAAGGCATTCAATCTGCCCTTAGGGAGTATAGCACCAGGTAACAGATGTATGGTGCAGTCAAAGGCCCAGTGTGGCAAGAACTCCCTTCAGTCTCCAGAAAACTGGTCAGGCAAGTTCAGTTTTTAGAATGGGTGAAAAGGTGCACTGATCAGTCAGTGGGGGTAAATGAACTTTCCTGCAAATGACTATGTACAAGTAATACACAAAGAGTGGTGACTCTACCGCTACTAGCGGGAGTGTGGCTTGCGTGTATGCAGGATAGTTACCATATGTATCCCTCCAGTATCCAGGTAGCCCACAGAGAGATGCTGCAGATGGAATCTCTGAGAGAAGGTAATGTTCTAACCGCTCGTCAGCGGGAGCGTGGGGCTGGCGGTGCTGGCGGGCTAGGAGCCGATGACTTGATGCTCCATATAGCCAGGTGCTTCACCTGTGTTAGTTCAATCAGCCGCCAAGGGCTCGCGGCAAACTCCTTATGCGGGGACAAGACCCAAGCAGCAGGATGGATGACGGTCTAGTTGGAACAAGCAGAAATTTCTTGATGCGTTTTTCCGGGCAGTAAAAACCCGGATTCCTCATTTAGCCCCACCCACTCAGTGGCTCTCGGCAGCAGTTACTCTATTATTGCTGGTTTCAAGTTATTGGGACAAACACGTTTATAAGAAGATACACTGGGCCTGATTCAGAGCCGGACGCTATTTGCGCTCGCTCGTTCAGAAAATAGGGGTGGCTATTCAAATGAACCGTTCGCTCTTTGCGCTCTGTTCACGCCTCTAGGTCTGAACGAGCGAACAAAACTTGCGGTCGTTTTTTGAAAAAATACGCCCCCTGGCCGCTCGCATCCTACGTCATGTCCACTATTTATTAGATTAATCGAGTACATCGACCAGGGTTTGAACTGCTCGCTATTCTTGTGGTTGGTTTTTGCTACCACAATTTTGCGAGCAGTTCTGGCTATAAAATAACCAAGTGACGTGGTCAATGACGCTGCTGTATTAATTATGCACACCCTTAAAACGCCCGTTTTGACCTTTAAGCACGCCTGCGTTTGGATCTCCACTCCCCATTTTCAAGCATCTTCCCCTGTTACAACCCACATAAGCCTCATTCTGTCACTCAAAATAGCAGGCATTCACTATTTTGCGAGCACACGATTTTTGGCCACACTGACTGGATCGCACATGCGTATTACGATCCGTACGCATGCGCAGTTGGGCAAACATCGCTCAGAGCGAACGAGCGGCCGCTTACGAGCGGCTCTGAATCAGGCCCACTGTTTACTGCTGCACATTTCAGGACCATCTATTTTTTAAACATTGTTTCTATTTGGAATAGACTAGTCACACCAGCAGCTTGGTTATACTAGTGTCCACCCAGGACGGTCTGAACATTGCACAGAACTTTGTGCTCATTTGTTATTGTTGTTGATATTGTCTATTATTTTATATCACTGTCATTTATTCATTTGTATTAATCCATTTGTTCATTTTTAAGTTGAATTGTTTATTTTACAAACAAGCGCTCCTATACACCTCCTTTTTGAAGTTCAGTTTTTGTTCAATCATAGCAGGAACAGTCGTACCCGAAGACAGGGTTCCTGCACCTGCTACATAAGCAGCTGAACCTGTGTGGTTAGAACCTGGGCTAGGCTCTGAGTATGCTCCATGGCACGAGATCAAAGGGGACTATCCTCAGTGTATTATGTGTGTGGCCGGTGATAATATTATGCCACAGGGGTGACTTTGAGGGTGTAATCTGACTACCACCTTGAGGGCAGGTAATTGTTGGCTTTGGACTGAGGAAGCAGCCTTGAGGGCTGGTCGGCCTTGGCTAGTTGCGGCCTGAGGGCCGGAGGTGAGATGCAGCCTTTGGGTTGAAGAAGCAGCCTTGAGGGCTGGTCGCCCTTGGATAGTTGCGGCCTGAGAGCCGGAGGTGAGATGCAGCCTTTGGACTGTGGAGGCAGCTTTGAGGGCTGCTAAGTTTCTGACCAGGTGAGTACAAGGAAGTAACGTGTTGCCAGGTTGACACTGGTGCAAGCACGCTGAATTGCGCAACAAGGACACTGGAGTGCAGCCAATGTCGCCGGGTTGATACTGGTGTAACAATACTGAATTGCACCCTTGGGTCGCTAAACTGTGGCTAAATAATGTTCTGAGGATGCTGGAGTGTGGCCAATGTTGCTGGGTTGACACTGGCGAGGATATGCAGTATAGCACTCTGAGGCTCCTAAAGTGCGGCTAATGTCGCCTGGTTGACACAAGCCGACGGACGTTAATGTGCGCCCAGGGGTGCCCTCTGTAAGGCTAGAATGACACACGTGGCTGAGTGCAGAGATGCACGCTGTGCTGCCTGGATGACTTGTGCAGTACACAGCAGGTGGAATGCAGCTCGTGCCACCTGGATGGAACACAACGGCAGGAGAAATATAAAACAACTGGAACAATGGAGAGACTGGAACACTGGAACTCTACTGGCGTACAGGAGACACAGGGCCTGATTCAGAGCCGGACGCTCTATGAGAGCGCTCGCTCTGAATCAGGGCGTCACTTTTTTTTTTTAAAGACGGCCTTCTGGCCACTCGCATAGCTGTGGGTGACCCATAGCTTATGCGAGCAGCCAGGTGAAGGTCAATAGAGCAGGAAGTCCACCTACTGACATAACAAGTGATGTCAGTAGGGCCAGCCCACAAACGGCAGGCGTTACTGCAGGAACGCCTCCATTTGCCCAGCCACCCCCCCTGCCCGCCTCCAAAACGGGGCAAGCTGTCAATCACCATCGACAGCTACCCCGCTTTGGTGCGAGACCCATAGCGATGGAGCGCCCATCACTGGCCGGCTCCGGCGTGCGCATGCGCAGTGGGGGACCATCGACCCGCTTGCGAGCGCTGTGCGCTCGCGAGTGGGTCTGAATCAGGCCCACAGTCACAAGCCAGAAATAGGAAAACTCTATCACCGGCATGCACTGAAGGGCTGGTTGGAATTTAACAGAAACAGGGCCCAACCAGAGCCAGCCTCCCTAATGAGAGTAGTGAGCAGCTGGGCTGTGCACAGACAGGATAATCAATGTGTGCACCTGATACTGCACACAGACAGGCAGTAATTAGTGCAGAGCCTCAGCAGCAACCAAGACTGGAACTGCAAACAATATGCTGCTACCACAGATCCTAACAGTAGGAAGGAGGAGACTTCAGCGAATGCTTGTCTAGCGTTCACCCTGCACAGCATTGGCAGTGCAGCAGCTTGTGACATATTTCCATTCGAATATTCGAGTAGGATCATGCAGGCTATATATTAAAAATAAATTATTCTAAATGTGTATATATTTATAATTATATAATATAACTCCCTCCAAAGGAGATATCAGATGGGACTGGCTGAATCAATTTGTGGGACTATTCCGTGATAAAGAATTTTTGGGAGCAGATACAAAATTTTACATATACAAGTCTAGTGGAATATGGCCCTATGACAGCAGATTGGACAATATTAGGAATCCTTGATCCTATGTTAAAATTTACAAAAGGGAGTAAGAAAATACCTACAATAGTGTCAGCAGTATCAAAAAAGTGCATATTGCAAAGATGGATAGAATCTAACCCACCTACACTGTCATTATTCTTAAGCAAGTTTTTCTTTGTATTCATATGGAATGGATAGTATCCTCCACAAATAGAGAAAAATATGTAGAGAAACTGTTTGAGACCTGGGAGGGATTTATCAATTCACTGCCTAACTCCTTGAAAATTCAACTGCATGAATGTTTTGAAAAATCTGAATGGTATGAAACAAGGATAAGTTTAGGAGATCCTCCTATAGCCATGATAAATTAGCATATATGGTATATGGATAGAAAGGGACCCCCCCTTGTAGACCACATTTTTAAATGATGAGGAAAGAATGTATTTAGATCTTGGACACTGTATTTGCAGGCAATCGAGAGAAAATGTAATATGCAATTCTTTATATATATATATATATATATATATATATATAATGTAATTTGACTCTGATGTTTTCTCATGGTTGTAATGACTTCTTTTTTAATGGAATTCAATAAAGAAAAATGAAAACATTTGCAATATATAACAATGTCTCATAAACACATGCAAATGTATAAATCACCAGAAATAACTAAGTAATAAACACAATGTGATTAAGAGTATCCAGACATTCACACAGAAATTGATATCAATATAAATTCTATATATACCAGTAAAGGGAACTGGATACCCAGTGTATGGTCTGCCAGGAGGACTCATACAGAAGAGATGTTAGATGGACAGGTCAGGCTGAGGTCTGGTGCAGGCCACGGGTGGCTGGTCCTGGGGGAGGGACCAGCCATCACAACATCAGCGCACCAGAGGAGGTATGCAGGAAGGGCAGGAGGCAGGCACAGAGTGGCTGCAACACTGACAGTGTGAGGTTTCTTGTAACCCTACTGTTATCCCAAAAAGTCTATAAATACCAGAATTTGGAAATGATTAAATACATTATAGAATCACAAAGAACACGTGTAAATACATTTTGGAACCACAAAGAACATGTGAAACAGAATTGCCCATACCTTTACATGCACCTCTTGCGGCTAACAAATTGATTTTCACTTTTGCAACATGGTTTAAGGCAAGGGTGGGGAACCTTTTTTCTGCCGAGGGCCATTTGGATATATATAATATAATTTGCAGGCCCTGTGTAGGCCATGCCCCCTCCATGTGATGTCACTGGTGATTACAGCAATGCCCGGAGCATCCTGAGGATTCTCTGGGGAGCTGTAAGGACAGCGGTGTGACCATCTGAAGCATCCTAAGGACGCTTAGGGCCAGATCAAATGATTCCGGGGGCCTTATATGGCCCTCGGGCCTGAGGTTCCCCATCCCTGGTTTAAGAAATCACCCGGGCAAAATCTGTACCTGCCTTGTTGTGATTCTGGGTTTCCTGGTGGATGCTTTACCACGTCGGAGGATTAGCATGACCACAATTTTGAAGTGTATATGCTATGTTGGTACTCTTATTGTATTATTATTAAGGCCATCCCATTGGCAGAAGCACCTTGTAGATAATGGAAGGCTTAAACATATATGTGCAAATGTATACAACCAAGTCTCCTGAATTTAATGTTTACTTAAATTCAAGTTTTAAAATTAGGTGTGTTTTTCTGTCTAGCAAATGAGTGCAAGGAGAACATATTTCTTGTACACTTGTAGTAAATTGTCCCTCCACTTATTTGCACTTTATGCTAAAGTCATTATAAATTGATTAAATAATTTGCTCTTCTGGTGTAGAAAGTCTGTTTTGCTTTGTATTATATTAGTTGCCTTTCTTACCCCCGCTATACAAACTAGCAGGTACTGTATCTGCAGGTTTTCAGGTATTTCAAATAATATATATTAATATATATTTGTATGTGACCTATAATCCTATAACATGCTTAATAATTAGTGGAACATGTGTAGTATATCTGCACAAGATGCATTCAAACACACCAATAAACAGCACTGGTGGCAGAGGTGTATTTATAAATGGGCGGCGCCTGTGTGTAGAGGTTTTCCCATATTCCTGTTTAGCGCTCACACACACACAACCTGTATCCAGTGGCACCACCTTTATAGCAATGTTTTTGTGAAGGTGACACAGAGTCTTTGTTATTTCTACACTAGCCCTCTTTCTGGAGATATCTCCTGAAAGATGTTGCAGCCAGCAGCAGGTATAGTGGTGGATGTGGGGAGAGGGAGGGGGAACCCTGCTGCACAGCCTACAATGGAGTCTTTTCTGGTTGCGGCAGGTGAAGTGTGGGGCCTCCTTGACATATGAGTCCTGTGCAAAGCACCCTTCGCATATTGTAGATACACTACTGGATGGTGGTCACTATTATTATTATTATTGTTATTATTATTATTATTATTATTATTATTATTATTATTATTATTAATATTTACCATTACTCTATTCAATGACAGACAGTACTGTGGCCATTGATGGTGAAAGTGATATAATTTGGGTGCTGTAAGCAGAATATTTTTGAGTACTTGAGCTGGTGTATGCATGGACATTAGCATACGAGGGGGCTCTGAGGGCAAATAAGGGGTATGTGGAACAGATGGCATTTAAAGGGGCATGTGGGGGCCTGAAATCTGATAAATAAATGGTTTTAAGTCTTCTATGGCTTTGACCATGCCCTTGTCACACCCCCGTGTGTTGGAATCTGAAAATAAATAGGTGGTGACCCTAGTTGGTGCGGATCTGGTACTGTTGAGAAGCAGCCTAGAGCTCACACATGATTCATATGGTCTTTATACTGTAAGTTGTTTATTGTACTCTAATAAATACAAATTGCTTGATCTATTTTTAGCTTCTCGACTTGTGCATAGCTCCCTCCTATACTTACATATTAGCAAATAACATATAATAATTAATAATGGGTACAACCATCATTTTTATCATTAATTATTTTGACTTACCAACAAAACAAATGTATAAATATTCTAATATATTACTAAGAGAAAACACTATCTATCCCAGCAATAAATACATAAATAAAAAAACATTACGATATATAATAAAAGTAATATTTTTTATCTGGTCATTAAGGTATAATATTTTGGCTTACCAAAGCATCAATCTAATGTTCTGCACTATCTTTAAATTATTTACTTTAATGTGATTTGGTAAATATAGCCCATAGAGAATGACCGAGAAACAATGCAAGCAGTATGCTTCAATAAGCATGTGAATGTACTTCCTGTGCAGACAGTGACTAAGCTTTCTGAAATCTGAGTTATATAATATATATAGACATTATAATAAGATTTGGCTCAGCTGTGACTGGCTGTTCATCTAATGCACAGTGGAGCTGTTCAACTGTGCCTGGCCCACACTGAAAGTGAATTAATAAATCAGCAGCCGCCTACGCTGCCTGCAGGTGAGGAAATGAGAGCAGGAAACAAGAACTGAGAGAAGCTTCCATCCCCAAGAAATGAACATAGACACACTATGGAGAATACTGTGAGGGGTAAAACAGGGTTCGTATAAATATATGATTGATGTGGGGCTTATGATTTTTTTATTAAGCTAAGTTATTTTCTCAAGCATGCTATTGTTCATGACCTTGAGTTAGTTACCTTTAACTACTAAGTTAACAAGTATTCCCGTTTTGTATCATGCTGAAAATCTTGCAAAATCATACATTTCTTCTGCACATATTATAAATAGAACACTGGGGCAGTAGTACAAATGTAATAAGATGTAACATATATTCATCTAAAAGAAATTCTATTCTACATTTTCGCAATAATCTAATACATAGCAAAAAAAAAAGATTACAATTTGGACTAAGAAGCTGAAATATGCAGCATCACAAACCATTCTTTGACTACTGTATCTGAAAAATAATCTTTCTTTTGTCCCTAGTTTTGGATGCTCGTAATACACATTCTGTCTGTTACAGGATTGTGTTTATGGTTTATGGTTTATGGAGTACTGCATGGTGTTTTTAATAAAAGGTGTGCCTTTAAAATACCCATGGTCATTTGCCTACCAATAAAAGATTTAAAATAAAAATAAGCTACACAGCCATTTGTCACAGTTGTATCATTGTGTAGCTGCTACTGCACCTATTTTTTTTTAAAGAAAACAATATGGAGTGATTTTTTTTCCACTGCATGATGAAGCACTTTTATGCTAATTGGGGTGAATTGGGATATTCTTCAGGCATAATTATCTAGTCTAACTTTTATATGTGCCTGCTTATCTCATGAAATTGAGATTTCATTATGTGTTTAAGATATTAAAATGACCAACAAAAAATGTGGAGATAGCAGTAGACACTAGGCTGAATTAGTTTTCAATTGTGAGGGTGTCTCAGAATTTTTTGCAGCAGAAAAGGTCTTGATGTGGTGTTATTGGCTACTTTCAGTGGAACACGGTTTTCTGAATCTAAAGCTGGGTACACACCTGAACGATTCAACAAACGCAATGCGATGGTCCTTCCAATTTCACGAACAATGATACAATACCAGAAAATACGATTTTGAGGTATCGTGCACCATAATGGAATCAGTTCACATGATGTCTTCAAAAGAATGATTGGCTAACATATCTTGTGGTTGTGCAGTCATGCATACACACTACTTTACATACACAATATCGTACATCGCATCTTCCCAACTGAGGAGCAGGACATGCGATGAAACGATGCGACCTGAGCAGTGTTTACACAATTAATATATTCTATCGTGTGTATACACCTTAAGCACACAAGATTTGTCTAACCTCCAGTACAGCACCAATGTACAAGTGTATTTAATATTAGAAGTTATTGTCACACACTGAGACTTACCAGTGGCGCTAATGTACAGGCTTTCTGTGGTGATGCTAGCACTGTCATCCCGTTGCCGGTTGCCATCTTGGATACGGGCTAGCTTTTGAAAGTTAAAGACTCGGAGCTGAATTTCAGAGGTGGACGCAATACCGATATTTGTGCAGTAGGCCGATGTTTTTTGTACTGGGCACATATGAACCAAAAGTGGCCCTATGTGCGTGCGCCAACGGCACACAGATGAAGAAGTGGGTGTGGCCTTGTGGCAAGGGGTGTGGCTTTGTGTGAAATGCCATGCCTGCAAGCCATTCCCCAGTTTACATCATGCTGGAGGCATACCCCCCAAATCCTCTCTTCAGTGAATAAACACAGTGAGCATGTGAATGAGTATTTTTCTTACATATATGATTTCTCTGCAATGGGGAACCTCTGAAGAAATTGATCCTCCTTTCTGGACAGGCAGTGTCTTGGATAGTATTGACTGCCGCCTGTTTGCATTGGAATAAAGCAAATGCCATTAACATGCAACAGAGGTTCAATCAGATAATACATAGTAACAGGAGTTTTGGTGCAGGGCAAAATGGGAGTTTCCCTGATAAAACAATTGTATATTAATAAAATATATTTGCTAATTTGGTACTATTTGTATCAATAATATGGGTTCTAGAATTGGAATTTTACTGAAGATTTCTGTCCTCCAGCCTTTTATTCTAATCTTACAAGTGGTCCTACTTGTGTGACTCCAGCACCATCACCCTGTGTGTCTCCAGGACCATCATCCTGTGCATCTCCAGCACCATCCCCCGTGACTCTCCAGTGCCATCTCCCCTGTGACTTGACAGTACCATCTTTCCAGCACCATCCCTGTGTCTCTCCTGCACCATCCCCATGTCTCTCCAGCACTATTTCCTCTGTGCCCCCAGCGCCAACTCCTCAGGGCCCCAGTGCCATCACCCCACCTCCCCTCTCCTCTGTGTCCCCAGGACCCTCTTTGCATCCCCACTGCCCTATTATATTACATTGTGACCCACAGTCATCTTTCCCTGTATCACCCCATAATACAGTAACCTACCCCGCTATCGCCCCATTATATACTTGTACATTGTGTGCCACAGTAACCTGCTCTTGTATTAAGCACAGTAAGTGCTCCTCTGGCCCTGTTTCACCTGCAGTAGGTGCCCCTGCTCCTATATCACCAACAATAAGTGCTCCCTGCCCCTATATCACTCACAGTAAGTGCTTTCCTGCCCCTATATTACCCACAGTAAGTGTCCCTTGCCCCTATATCAATCACAGTAAGTGACCCCTGCCCCTATATCACCCACAGTAAGTGTCCCCTGCCCCTATATCACCCACAGTAAGTGCCCCCTGCCCCTGTATCAACCACAATTATTGCCCCCTGCCCCTGAATCACTCGCAGAAAGTTCCCTCCTGATCCTATATTGCCCACATTAAGTGCCCCCCTGCCCCTATATCACCCACAATTAGTGCCCCCCTGCCTCTGTATCATCCCCATCTAATGCCCCTATGCCCATTTCACTGACAATGCCACCCTGTCACTGCATCACGCACAGTTAGTGCTCTCCCTGCCCATGTATCACCCTGAATAAGTCCCCCACGGATCACCAGCAGTAAGGCTCCCCCAGCCTTCCCGGCCCATGTATCAGCACGGCCTCGGTAGGCATTTACCTCCTCCTCTTGTCCCAGTTGATGGTGCATTCATACTGTGTCGGCCCACCAGAAATATTCCCGCCAAATTCAATGGCCAATCCGCCCCTGTACGTCCAGATGGCTTAGAGCTGCAGTTGTTGTTAGGATTTGGATGCAGATTGCTTGACAGTCAGGGTCCAATTGTGGAGGATGGCAACTCAAACGCATGCATGTTGCGACCATTTTGTAGGAGTGTCGCAGCCAGTGACTGTGAATTTGTATGCAGTGGTTAAGGCTCCTAAGTCTCAGTGATTCTGCAAAATATTTGATCACATCAATATTGTATATATATCTTTAATAGCATGATTTTAAAAGTATCAAGTTGTATAATATGCACAAAGCCCTTTTATCAAACGATTCGGTGGATCACTAAGTTTGAAAAAAGTTTGTTTGTGCATATTATACAACTATAATATTTTGCCAAATCACTAAGGCTTAGGAGGCATTCATACCTCCCACCACTTTTCCTTATTAGGACAAACATTTATTTTCATTGTATATTTATATTGTAATGTATTTGTAATGTAATAAGTTCATTTTTATTTTTAAAGAACCAACACTTAAAAGTTATATTTTAAACATTTCCATTAATCAAGAGTGCTCACAACACAGAGTTCTTTTCCTCTTGTTTATTTCTGACTTGATTTTCAACTGTAGTGAGTACCACTATTGCTTTGTAGACCTACATCTAATAAGTTAACGGGATTAGTGGTTCTGAATATTGATATATTCATA
This sequence comes from Taudactylus pleione, assembly GCA_031769625.1. Taxonomy (NCBI): domain Eukaryota; kingdom Metazoa; phylum Chordata; class Amphibia; order Anura; family Myobatrachidae; genus Taudactylus; species Taudactylus pleione. The sequence goes on along the minus strand of JAUIMM010000077.1, from coordinate 5,062,969 downwards.
TCATACCCAGCCTGTGTGACATTATCCCTATCCCCTTTCCCCATAGCTTTGCTACTTGGACAATATTTGGCCCCTGGGTTTTTTTGTACCTTTAATTGTCATCGTGCCTGTTATCTATCTTTACCAATATACACTAATTCTCTTTTTTGTATCCTTCATGCCTCATCTCCTTCAGTATATTTCTGTTGATCGTATCCCCGTGCATCATTATTTATATCAGATTATTCCTTCTGGTCACATCCAATACTACACATGGGGGCTCACAATATGTGCTGCATTAGCAGCAAAGGCCATATATTGCATGGGTGCATTGTGAATACATGTGCCATATTAGATTCTGCACCTCTGTAGGGTGTAGTGCCAATTCACACTGGCATGTGTCCAGATAGCATGCGCACAGAGTCGGAATTGCAATTGAGGCAGATGCATGGTCTCAGAAATGTATTGAAAATGTAGTGAATCTTCCTGGGCGATGACACGGAGGTGGCTTTGCGTGCACACAGTGATGGTCCATCTTGTGGGCGTGTTATGGGCGTCTCACGGACGTGTCAGTGGAACCGGTTGTATACTCAGACACTCAACCGCTCACATATGAGGCCATACTCGTATGCAGAAACTGCATCTGCCATGGGGCTGGTGCAAGTTTCCATGATGTGACCGATGGTGTATCTAAAGATGCACCAATCTGTATTTCAGCACTGACAGACAGTGGGCGCTTCAATCCTTGAACTTTCAGACACACGGCATTACACAAGGGCTTTGTAGCTGCATTTGCACAAAGGCACAGGCGGCGACCACCAATAGATACAGAAATAGATGCTGCTGAGTCCAGCTTAGCCTCATTGTATCCCAAATTGTAGGTTTAGAAACACTTTGCATAAGATTTCATCCATCTCTCAGGGTTATACTAGTGTCTTTACCAAAAAATAACTGTAAACTTCATCAATATCTGAGGGAAAATAAAGTCATAGTTTACATTAGATGTATCACTGAGGGGCCTAAGTATCAAGCTGTTTGTTACATAAAATTATACAAAAAGTGCATAATTAAAAAAAAAAATGGCTTAAAAAACATATTGATAAGGAGATCTAGGTTCACGTTTATATAAAGCTCAAGCACAGGCTTGGGTGAAAAATCCATGTGAGATATGTTAAGGGGGATGTAGTCAGGAAGCCGACGGTCTAAATGCCGACCACCGGCTTCCCGACTGTCAAATCCCGGCAAGGTACTAATCAGACCTACGCCGGGAGCCTGACGCCTGGCATACTGAATGAAGGTAAGCCGGGTGCGGACAGCCGCAGGGAGGAGAGGGTTAGGTTTTAGGGCTCCCAGGGGGGCTTAGGGTCAGGCACCCCCCCCCCCGGGAGGGTTAGGTTTAGGCTAGGGGAAGGGGGGTTAGGGTTAGGCACCCCCCCGGGGGAGGTTAGGGTTAGGCACCCCCTCGGGATACTTAGCTTTAGGCTGCAGGGACAAGGGGGTTAGGTTTAGGCACTTAGAGGGGGGTTAGGGTTAGGCAATAGGGGGAAGGTTAGGGTTAGGCACCCCTAAGGGAGGGTTAAGGAAGGGGGGAGTATAGTGATAGTTATACTTACCTTATTAGTGATCGAGATCTTCACCCCTGCCGGGCTTCCACTGTCGGGATTAGCAGCCGGAAGTATTACATACTACACCCACGTTAAGGCACTAGTGCACAATACATGGCAAAGAGCATGAAGCCCACAGGATCATTGTTTTTACAACCACAGGAATCAGGGCAGATAGGGGAGACATAGGATAGAAATCATACTGTAATATTTCTGTTCTGGTGTATAGGATTTCCATGGATCTGTCCAGCATTATACCAGGTCCCACAGTAGCTTTTCTCTGTTCCAATATCTGCTGCCAATTAATGAATTACCTTCACTCTGTATACCTGCCAGACTGTGCCTTTACAGATAGGAGCGGAGTCTCACGTGATTGGCTAAGGAGAGAAATAATCACTTAGTGGTGTGATTATTGATGATTTTGAAGTTGCTACATTTTTCAATTCAAAGCCATTGATAAATTGCAGAAAAATCATCTTTTTCAAACATTACTCGCAACAAATTGCCATTGTTATCTTCATTGAAGTGGTGGTTACAGTAACCTGCATTTTCACATATTGCAGCTTAATCATATGAAACTAATGGGCAAAGACAAGAGGTAGTTTTGGCAGGCTGAAATTGCAGCTATCTATAAAAATAGAAAAAAAAATCTTGTTTTCCCCAATGGGCTGTGCTACTTAGCATCGGTCCCAGACCTCTAGTGGGTGCCTGAACATTCGACCCGGCCCCCAAACCCATTGATGCCTGGCACAATGATAAGAGGAATTAGCCCTTTCCTAGTACCCATTTACTAGGGTAAGAAAAAAGAATGTGTACTCCTGTATTATAAAATAAATAGAATATATGTGGTCCCATTATAGTAAAAGGTGTGTGCCCTCATTATATTGATATACAGTAGAGGTGGTCAGCCAATCAACTTTTAACAGATATTCTTTTGTATCATAAATAGGGACTATGGGCCTGATTCAGACCCACTCGCAAGAGCTTGAGCGCTTGCGAGCGGGTCGATGGTGCGCTCTGCACATGCGCAGCGGCTGCACTGCGCGTGCGTAAGCCCCGGAGCGAGAGAGAAATTCTCTTGCTCCGTGGCTCACTACGAAAGGGGCGGCTGTTGATGTTGATTGACAGCTTGCCCCGTTTTGTAGGCGTGGCTGGGGGTGGCTTCACATATGGAGACCTTCCCAAATGAACACCTGCCTTTTGTAGGCGGCCCCACTGACATCACCAGTGATGTCAGTGAGAGAGCTTCCGGCTCTATTAGAGCCAAAAGCTCTCTGGGGCTTGCGGCCACGAGACCCTACCACACGGGTCTTATCGCAAGCCCAATGTTCGCGATGGTCTTGACCATTGCGACCATCATCCTGGCTGCTCACAATAGCCAGAAGGCCGCACAAAAAAAAAAAAAAACGCCCAGATTCAGAGCGAGCGTCCGTCTCTGAATCAGGGCCTATATACTAATTTTAATTATAATGGGACACAGGTTTTTTTTTTATTACAAAGGGGGTAGAGTTATTTCGTTTCATCCTTAGGAGGACTTCATCAGGGGTATACCACAATTTGATGTAAAATAAAAATGTCTCAATTTGCGACTGGATAAAGTTTCCACAAAGCGACTTCAGTCAGCAGCACAGATTTCTAACGTGAATACCTCATTGACTGTAAGTGCTGCTGACTGAAGTTGCTTTGTGGAAACTTTATCCAGTCACAAATTGAGACTCATTTTTATTTTACATCAAATTGTGATATACCCCAGATGAAGTCCTTCTAAGGACAAAACGCATTGGGTGACATTATTTATTTATTCATCAAGTGTTCGGGATCCACTATTGTGAGCTCTCACCATAAGGTGTAGCAGTGGATATTATAACCCCGATTATAATCTAAGTATAACACCTTATTGGAAATATTTGATGTAAGCTGATCTAATAGTTCTTTGTTATTAATTGATTTTATGTTAAATAAATACCTTTTAAAATATTTTGCCCACCATTAATATTATCCTGCTACCCACTGAGATGTGTTGCTGTTATAGGAGAAAAAATTTATTTGTGTTGCTACAGAGTGAAGGAATGTGTTGCTACTGGAAGAAGAGAAGGGGAAATTTACTCAGATTGTGGTTTGAAATCCCAGTATGTTTCCCAATGGGATAGTAGCAATTTTCCAGTGGTTTTGCATCCAGTTGATTTGCAAACTAAGGGCCTAATTCAGACCCGCTCGCGAGCCAAAAGCACTCCTGGGCTTGCGGCAGCGAGACCCTACCGCAGGGTCTCGTCGCAAGCCCAATGGTCGCGATGGTCATGACCATCGCGACCATCTTTTTGGCCGCTCGCATAAACTGAATCAGGCCCTAAGTTCTGCTGCAAAACTGACACAAAAAAAACACACTTTAGACCAACAAACACCATCCCAAAGTCATTTTAATCCTGCAAAAAAAACTGGTTTGCCTCTTGTAGGCATGTTTGTGAAAAGAGCTATACAGATGCCTAGGATCTGTACAGTATTGTAGATTATTTTTAGTGAAAAACCAGCATGGGGTCACCCTCTAATTGATGACCATTACTAGGTCTCTAAGCCTAGTGGAAAAAAACCTGGAGACAAAGAGCATGGGGTTCCCCTGAATTTCCCACTAGGCTCTAGCAACCAGGGTTAGTGCCACTAGTGCAGGGGACACACATACACAGTGGATACACTCCGTGAAACGCGTCACATTGGATACATTGGAATTTAGCACTGGACATGTTGGACATTTTTGTTAGATAAATATTAACTGTTTATTATTCTTTAGGCTTTATTTTTATTTATTTTTTAAAATATTTACATATTTAAAATCCTGCTTCAGATCTTTAAATGCTGAAGCTATTGTGTATATATATATATATATATATATAGAATTTATTTTTATTTTTATTTTTTTTGTTCAATGCAATGAATAATTCTGATATTATGTTCTAATTGATTGCAAATGCTCACTAAAGGATACAATATATTTTTAAATGGGAGTCCATAACTCTAGTACAGAGTACCATGATCACTTTTTTTAACAAAAGAAAGGAATATTACAATTGAACCTAGAGTCTAAATAACAATTTGTACAGCACATCAACTCGACCACCATTGCACTCACTTACTCATGAGGTGAAATGGCTTGCAGCTAATTGAAACAACCCATTATTGTTAAGTGAGTTAGACATTGTTTCAACCATGATATATATCTCACTAAACTTGTCCATTTGGGGACTATGTTACCATGGATCAGTGGTTTTGACTATTACAGAGGTGAAGGAGGGAAATGTGTTGCTATGGCATGGAAAATGGAAATATGTTATGTGGTATGATCGGGGTAGGATGTTCCTCTCTTGGGGTAGATGGACACCTCCAAACACACAGCAGCCAGGAAACAGCACACCAGTCCAGGTTTTCATACAAGCTAGCTGTAGATAGTTTTAATTGTGCAGAATAAAAACAGAAATAATAAAAAATAAATCCTAACCCATCTGGGCACTAACTAAACAATAATTCCCTCTCTCAAACAGTGGTAGAGCCTACTGCTCTCACCACTACCATAGGCATATGCACAATACTTAAAATAAGCATATCACAGTGTCTGTGAACAAGCATGTCTGCTTGTTTGCCTCAGGTGTGAGACCCTGAGCCATACCCTGACACAGTTTATATGAGCCTCTTCCAGGTGCAATCACTGATCAGCCTGCTCTCAGGCTGAAATTCCCAAACACCTGAAATGGCTCTGTGGATGGAGTCCTCCCTTCTCTTCTCACATCCACACCCCCAGGACCCTTTATCCGTCTTTTACTAAAAAATTTAGTTCAAGAGCTGACTCACTGTTGTTATCTCAAATTACAATCACAACTTAATTTAAACAATTAAATGCAGAAATGTAGCCTAGTTATAAGCAAGCCTATCTCACTGGCAAATTTTATAAGAACACAAAGACAGAACATTATTACATGAAGTTTGAAATTACAAAATGCTTACTGAATAAAAACAAACTGACATTTAGAAAATAAAAATGCAATACAGTTTTAAGATGGTCATAGAAGGCATGAATTCATCAGTATGAGACTGAAACAGAGGTGATACTCATTTTGCCCAATAAGTTCTATATACTTTACATGTTTAGGAAAGATAAGTTTTATAGTGGCCCCTTCAGATAAGTTTGTTATCCCAATATGGACCATGGATCAAAAAGGAAGTGCATCCCTTATTTAAAGAGATGGATAAACAAAACGTAGGTAATCAGAGTAAATGATTGAATTAACATTTTTTTCTGTTTCATATAATAACTGTGCACAGTGTTTTATTTTTATTTTGCCTTCAGTAGCATGGCAGATTTAATCTATCTATTTCTAGTACACTCTTACAGTACCTTTATTTATGTGTACTGAAAGCACTGCTTTACTGTAGCTGTGGCTCTTCAATGGACTATTTATCAAGCACATCAAGAACTCAAACAATCTCTGTTATTTAAAGACAAGGATCTCAATTACTGTTTAATTGAATTCTCTCAGTGAACAAAGCTGAAAAGCATCTAAAAAAATGTCTAGAACTTTTGACTCCTTCCAAGAGCTCCTTTTTTAGCTAGTAGCTGGAATTTATACCAAAAGATTAAAGCGAAAGTGCAGCCAACAAAAGCCATTTATAAATTAAGGATATAACAGGTTGCTTAAAGACCTTTTTAAGGTTCATCAATAAAAAGATTGACATTTGAGTAAAATTGAAAATTGGCTAAAAATAGGTAGATCCATTTATTTCACTTAAATCATATATAATAATAAGATTTCTGACCAATGTTGACATGCATGTGTTTGATCACAAATTTGGTTGTTTTATGTCCAGGCAAATTAAGAAGGTCACAGACCTGTGCAATGAGGTCAACCAATGGCCAAACATACATTTTGATGTTATTGCGAGATGAGGATTGATGTTATTGGCAGAACTGATTTTCCAACTGGCAACAAAAACTTCATACTAATCTCTTTGTATTAAAACAGTATTTCATGACTTACCTACATGGCAAGGGTACAATTTGCAAATGAGCAATAGTAAACCATGAAAGTCATTAGTAACATTTACCAAAAGCTAATATTCTTGAATAAAGGATTAAAAGTTTCTGGCTGTTGCAGAACCTAAATTAATTACATTTAACTTTAACTTTCTTACCTATAAAATCATTAAAGGTTTTAAGTGATTTCCTGCAACTTTAGCAATAAACTTCTAGACTTACAGTACATAGAAAAAAAACAGTTTGTTATTGATCAAGGCTTTGCTTTGCCTAAACTATATGAACTACGGACTGAAAGTTTATGTTACATTTAAATATTGATTTGCATTTTGCAGTTTTAAGTGCTTTTCTGCTTGCATTGAAATTGTATGTTGCAGCGACTTTACAAGAACCTGTTTATGCCTTGCTGTACAGTACCACCCAACAGTAATATGCCTATTTATTATTTCTCCCAATTTTTTCCTGTTGATTATAATATGTTATTGCTACTACTTACAGCAATAACACATGCCTTAACAGGACAATATACCATTTAAGTCCCCTTTTCCAGCCCCTTCGCGGCTTACTTATTGCATCTACGAAGGTACAGCTTGTACCGCATGTGCACGACTGGTCCAGCTGCCAGAGAGTAATTTGAAGATCCATGTCCAGCAATACTGTAGCAGTGGCTAACGCTATCTAAAGATGGTATTAATTATCAGAGCCAAGCTTAGCTCTTCGGAGCTTGGTAAATGGCCCAGACGACAATCCTCATTGAAAATAATAGGTTCTGACTAATCAGGATGAGATGAGTCAAAGAAAGTACCCATACCCTGTTTATAAATAGAACCAATTTTGCTTATGAAATGGTTAACAAAGATTGTAAGCTCCTATGAGAAGGGTTCTCCTCCCTCCTGTGCTCTCTACCTAGGGCTCTTGCACACCAGCTACACACCACACCTCTTTAGGCTCACTTCCCCAGGCACCTCTGCCTTGCTCCCTATCCACCTTTAATGGCTCTAAGCCTGATAGTTGTGCCCCCACTAATGGGTACAGGTGTGCTTTCCCCTGTACCCCTTTTTTCGATAATGGTGTTGTTTGTGTAGTGCTATTTGGTATTTATTACTATAATGTACTATTTACTGTTTTGTACTGTTTACCATGTTGTTATATCCTAATGTAACTTTCTTCATAGCAATGACTCATCAAATATGCTGTTTATGTAGTTTATTTATTAGTAGTAATACTTGCATTAGTACAGGTAGATAAGACATCATCTTCTCATGGCTGTTCTCCTTCTCCTTCCTTTTCCCTTTCTATCCACTTCCTGATCACATGTCCTTCTATGCTGCATGATCCTTAAAGGTACACTACCTCATTTTACTATTACTTGACAATGCACATAAACTATATAGATACTACACATGTACTGTCTTATTATTTGCCCTCTTTACGGTGCTGCAGACCACATGTGGTGCCCTAAAAATAAAGTGTATTATTATTATTAATAATAATAATAGGCTTACGGAGAGCAGATTTGTTAAGTTACTGGGGGAGTTCGTTTACTGGCGAAGGGTGCAGCATGGAAGGGTGCAACATAAAGTCAAAGATGGGCATTATTAGTAATAATTCATAACACTGCACCTAACTGACACGAGCAAGGTCTCTGCCTCTTACAGAAGCAATAGGATACAAGCCACTTTCTAATATAACACCCCGGGCAGAATGTAATATTGTGCAAGTTCTTGTGCGGGAACAAACTCGCACCTTCTCGTGCATTTTGAAGGTGCAAGTTTGTCCCTAAACTCGCAAAAGTAATAGGGTGTAAATTTGTGGGTGCGAGTTTACTGACATGCATGTGAGTTAAACTGCGGATAAACTCGCACCTTGTAATGCGACTTTTATTACAAGGTGCAAGTTAGACAGAAGCCTTCACAGATCAGTGAGATCCATGAAGGCTTCTGTGTTAAACTGCTAGTAAAGTGTTAAACTACAAAAAATGAGGTGGAGTCCCCCCTAAGAGCACGACCAGCACCAGGCTCTGTGAGCCAGTCCTGGTTGTGAAAATACGGGGGAAAAGAGATGTAGGGGTCACCTGTATTTTCAATAACCAGCACCAGGCACCTGAGCTGGTCCTGGTTGTGGAAATATGGGGGACAAAATGAGTAGGGGTCCACTGTATTATTCACAAACAGCACTGGGCTCTTTCTAGTGGGGGTGTAATGCTGCAGCCATGGCATCCATTTCATGAGGTCCCCAGCCAAAGCATTCCTCACCCCAAACTAGTCAACCCAGGCCGGGGATCCCAGGGGAGGTGGGGAACCCCTAATAAAGGTATTCCCCCTTTTCAGTGCACCCCAGGCCTGGGCTGATAGCCTGGGGCTATCGTGATTACCCCTGGTCGGTGGATGCCGAGTTAATTTTGTGTATAAAATTGATAAAATAATATTGTCCTTTACAGGAGAACTAGAGGTCCCAGCAAGCATCCCCCGCATGTTGGTACTTGGAGAATGACAAGTACCAGCATGCAGGGCATTAAGGGCCACTGGTACCTACAAAAGTAGTATTAAAAAAAAGACAGGACACACACACAACAGGATTTAGTCTTTTATTACACATACACTCATTCACTTACTCACACTTACACTCACCTGCACTCACACTATATATATACACCTTGTCCCTTGGTTCCAGTCCTCTTCGTAAAACTGTGGACCCACCGGACATAGTACCATCCTCTAAGGATGTTACTTCACAATTGATGCTCCAACTACGTTTCCCATAGAAATGCATTGGCTGAATGTTCATTTGCTGATAGTGGCAAATCATACTGATGCACTGGATCCTAACACCAATTTGCCTTGCTGGCTGGGGTCAAATGAAGAAGAATACAGAGCAGTCAAAGGCAATCTTGATTAGGCCATGGGAGTGTTCACATTATATCCACCATACAACATAACTACCAGATATTGCTCAAGCACCCACAGTGCTGGCTTCAATGGGTCAGGCAACAGAGACGCTGTCCAGTGCCCCCATAGCAAACATCCGAGAACCAGAAGTTCTGCTGTGATGTCACCCTGCAGAGAGCTACATCCCTGCTAATCAACACAAGCGAATGTGGCTCCTAACACAGAATACAATATCTGGAGAAAGCAGTGATAGAAGACTTAAGGTGCCTACACACTTGGCAATTTTGCATGATCTGGCCAATTCCGACTCATTGGAATGACAGATCATGTAAAGAGTGCCCAAATCGTGAGTCCCCACTCACAATCACGATGCGAAGCGCGTCCCCGCTGGTCGCACATTGCATCTTCAGATTTGCCAATCTGAGAGACAATGCACTAGATCTTAAGTCAGATTAGACATTTTTTTACTCCAAATCGTGTTTAGGACTGCCGGGGAGCTGCCGGGGGAGTGTTCAGGGGAAATCGTACATGGTGAGCACATCGCCAAGTTAAGACAGCAGTACAGACAGAGGGTAGAAAAGCTGAACAGCATGTACATCAAAGGGAAGAAAGAAAACAAGAGTTCCACCGGAGCACCTCATACTGGCAGTGGGAATAGACTGCATGTACCTGAATAAAAGAAACTGCAGCAAGAAGTACTGTACATCAACCACTTTGCTATGGCTCTTAGGGCATGGGCTATGGGAAGGAAGAGCCCACTCTAGGCAAAACCATTTCCACTATGATACTGTTATTTTTCCAATATTGTAAAGTCTTGTGTATATATAATTGTCAACATTTTGATTGTTCCCTCCAGGAGATCCTGGAGGGAAAATACAGGTGTGAGGTGAGAGGCACAAGGCAACACAAATTGCACCATAGTGAACCACCCTCCACTGCACAATGACGAGAGGGATGTCTGAATGATGAGATTTGTTGCGAGTCTGGTCATCATGCCTCTGGACCAGAGAGACTTTTAAATCAGATAATCTCCCTTACACATGCACAATAAACATGCAGACTCGAATAGCTTTGTGTCAGTGACTCAATAACAGAATCTGGTGGTAAAACAGATACTGCCAATTATTAAACCCACAAATAGACATGTCTGTATTTAAATTCAATAAAGACGGGAAGCATAAAGTAAACATAATCACTAATAATAACATAATTGGCAACATATAAAGTTTGTAGCATGAAATAAGTACATTTCCGTTTTAGAATTTTACTCTAAGCAGTAAGTTAATTACCTCTGCCTAAAATATTGCTGTGGTTTTAAAGTATAGCATATATTATTCTAACGATTACCACCAGCACTAGCATTTGTATTACCTTATGTGATTGAGAAACTTGACTTTGGCGATCACTGGCATTAATAAGCTCAATATAAAATCTGGCACTAAGCATCTTATTAAATGGTTATTTCCCTAGAGTCCAATCTGACATGATTAGCTATCTTACTATTAAGATATAGATAATACAGTAAATAACCAAAACCATTAGGACAATATACTGTTGGACTTTGGCTGATACTTCCTGTTCACCTCCTTATGTTGCTGGCAATATGTCTGTAGGAGTAAATTGGAAGTAGATTGAACAAGGAATGCTACAATTTTGGTAGATGTCAAATGTTAGTACCAAGTGCATAAAGGTAGATTGCACTGATGAACTCATTATTTCTTGCATTTACTTTGAATATGTACTAATGTATATGTAATAAAAGCAAAATGTCTGTAAAACTGCCAAGGACAATTATATGCTGTTTTATGCATAGCAAAAAAAACATATACAGTACATCTGAACAAAAGCTAACAATGACTCATCAGTAGAATTTCCTAATAACTAGGGGTGAGCGGGTTCGGATTTCTGAAATCCGAACCCCCCCGAGCCCCCCCGATCCGAGTCCGATCCGAGTCAGGCTCGACTTTTCCCGCCTGACTCGGATCTGAAATCGAGGCAAAACGTCATCATCCCGCCTTCCGGGTCTCACGGGTTTTGGATCCTATATAAGGTACCCGCGTCAGCGCCATTTTCTCACTCGGCTGTGGACAGTGAAGAGGGAGGGTGGGAGTTAGGGCTGGCTGGGCTGTGTAGTGTAGTGTAGTGTAGTGCTGCTGTTGTCCACTACTTCAAAGTCCATAGGGGCTGGACTGTGTTGTGCTGTGCTGCTGTTGTTAATAGGGGCTGTGTCCACTACTTCAAAGTCCATAGGGGCTGGCTGGACTGTGTTGTGCAGTCAGTTCTCCATAGGGGCTCTGTCCACTCCAAAGTCCTGTGCAGTGTCCCAGTCCTAAAGGGGTGCTGTAGTGTTGTCCAGGGGGTGCTCTGTCCATCAGGGGTGCTCCCCCCAAGTGCTAAAAAAATAATATTTTTTTTGTGTTTGTGAATTCTGTGCGCAGTAGCCGCACGTGCATCAACAAAGTAGTGCCAAGCGTGCGCCTGTGTCATAAGTAAAGGGCCGGCTGGCTTGACCGTTAAAGGGTGCTGTAACCCCCAAAGTACACTCCAGTCCAAACCAAAAAAAAAATTATTTTCTGTGTTTGTGAATTGAGTGTGCAGTAGCCGCACGTGCATCAACAAAGTAGTGCCAAGCGTGCGCCTGTGTCATAAGTAAAGGGCCGGCTGGCTTGACCGTTAAAGGGTGCTGTAACCCCCAAAGTACACTCCAGTCCAAACCAAAAAAAAAATTATTTTCTGTGAATGTGAATTGTGTGCGCAGGAGCCGCACGTGCATCAACAAAGTAGTGCCAAGCGTGCGCCTGTGTCATAAGTAAAGGGCCGGCTGGCTTGACAGTTAAAGGGTGCTGTAACCCCCAAAGTACACTCCAGTCCAAACCAAAAAAAAAATTATTTTCTGTGAATGTGAATTGTGTGCGCAGTAGCCGCACGTGCATCAACAAAGTAGTGCAAAGCGTGCGCCTGTGTCATAAGTAAAGGGCCGGCTGGCTTGACCGTTAAAGGGTGCTGTAACCCCCAAAGTACACTCCAGTCCAAACCAAAAAAAAAAATATTTTCTGTGTTTGTGAATTGTGTGCGCAGTAGCCGCACGTGCATCAACAAAGTAGTGCCAAGCGTGCGCCTGTGTCATAAGTAAAGGGCCGGCTGGCTTGACCGTTAAAGGGTGCTGTAACCCCCAAAGTACACTCCAGTCCAAACCCAAAAAAAAATTATTTTCTGTGAATGTGAATTGTGTGCGCAGTAGCCGCACGTGCATCAACAAAGTAGTGCCAAGCGTGCGCCTGTGTCATAAGTAAAGGGCCGGCTGGCTTGACCGTTAAAGGGTGCTGTAACCCCCAAAGTACACTCCAGTCCAAACCAAAAAAAAAATTATTTTCTGTGTTTGTGAATTGTGTGCGCAGTAGCCGTACGTGCATCAACAAAGTAGTGCCAAGCGTGCGCCTGTGTCATAAGTAAAGGGCCAGCTGGCTTGACCGTTAAAGGGTGCTGTAACCCCCAAAGTACACTCCAGTCCAAACCAAGAAAAAAATTATTTTCTGTGTTTGTGAATTGTGTGCGCAGTAGCCGCACGTGCATCAACAAAGTAGTGCCAAGCGTGCGCCTGTGTCATAAGTAAAGGGCCGGCTGGCTTGACTGTTAAAGGGTGCTGTAACCCCCAAAGTACACTCCAGTCCAAACCAAAAAAAAAATTATTTTCTGTGAATGTGAATTGTGTGCGCAGTAGCCGCACGTGCATCAACAAAGTAGGGCCAAGCGTGCACCTGTGTCATAAGTAAAGGGCCGGCTGGCTTGACCGTTAAAGGGTGCTGTAACCCCCAAAGTACACTCCAGTCCAAACCAAAAAAAATATATATTTTCTGTGTTTGTGAATTGTGTGCGCAGTAGCCGCACGTGCATCAACAAAGTAGTGCCAAGCGTGCGCCTGTGTCATAAGTAAAGGGCCGGCTGGCTCATTTCTTAAAGGCTGGTGTAACCCACAAAGTGCACTACTCTCCAGCAAAAATAAAAAATTATTTTCTGTGTTTAGCCGCACGTATATATCAAATCGATATAACATAAATGGAGGACCAAACTATCTCCAATAAAAATAAAATAGAGAAAGATCAAGAACCACTTCCTCCTAGTGCTGAAGCTGCTGCCACTAGTCATGACATAGACGTTAACATGCCATCAACGTCGTCTGCCAAGGCCGATGCCCAATGTCATAATAGAGGGCACATACAATCCCAAATGACAAAGTTCAGGAAAATGACCTTGAAAAAAACATTTAAATCAGCTGAAGAGAAACGTAAACTTGCCAATATGCCATTTACGACACGGAGTGGCAAGGAACGGCTAAGGTCGATCCCTAGTATGTTCATGACTAGTGGTTCAGCTTCACATGACGATGGAACCCCTCCTCCCACTAAAAAAATCAAAAGATTTAAGCTGGCGAAAGCACAGCGAAGAACTGTGCTTTCTAAGAAGATATCACAAATCCCCAAGGAGAGTCCAAGTGTGGTGGTGGTTGCGATGCCTGACCTTCCCAGCACTGGACGGGAAGAGGTGGCTCTTTCCACCATTAGCACGCCCCCTGCAAGTGCTGAAAGGAGCTCCCACATCCACTTGCTGATATGCCAATTGAAGATGTCACTGTTGAAGTACAACAGGATGAGGATACTGGTGTAGCTGGCGCTGAGGAGGAAGTTGGCGAGGAGGATTCTGATGGTGATGTGGTTTGTTTAAATCAGGCTCCGGGGGAGACAGTTGTTGTCCGTGGGATGAAAAAGCCCATCACGGTCATGCCTGGGCAGAAGACCAAACATTCCACCTCTTTGGTCTGGCAATATTTCTATCCAAATCCGGACAACAACTGTCTTGCCATATGTACCATATGTAAAGGTGAAATAAGTAGGGGTAGGGACGTCAACCACCTAGGAACATCCTCCCTTATACGGCACCTGCAGCGCGTTCATAAAAAGTTACTGTCAAGTTCAGAAACTTTGGCTAAGACCGTAAGCAGTCCAGGGACACCTAAATCCCGTTGTCCTGTTGTATCCAAGCGCCTGCAAACCACACCGTCAACTCCCTCCTCGTCAATTTCCTCCTTAGTCAGGATCGGAAGTAGTCCTGCAGGCCATGTCACTGGCATGACTGACTCTCCTATCCGGGATTCCTCCGGAGGATCCTGCATTGCTACGCCTACTGCTGCCGCTGCTGCTGTTGCTGCTGCTGGGAGTCATTCATCATCCCAGAGAGGAAGTAGGAACACCACTACTTTTACTAAACAATTGACCCTCCAACAGTCCTTAGCGAGGAGGATGAAGTACGACAGCAGTCATCCTGAAGCAAAACGTATAACTGAGGCCTTGACTGCTATGTTGGTGTTAGATGTGCGTCCGGTATTCGCCATTAGTGCAGTGGGATTTAGACAATTGATGGAGGTAGTGTGTCCCCGGTTCCAAATCCCATCTAGATTCCACTTCACTAGGCAGGCGATACCGAGACTGTACAGAAACGTCAGAAAAAGTGTCCTCAGTGTCCTGAAAAATGCTGTTGTACACAATGTCCACTTAACCACGGACATGTGGACAAGTGGAACAGGGCAGACTAAGGACTATATGACTGTGACAGCCCACTGGGTAGATGTATCACCTTACGCAGCAACAGCAGCAGCATCACCAGTAGCAGCATCTCAGAAACGCCAGCTCGTTCCAAGGCAGGCTACGCTGTGTATCACTGGTTTCAGTAAGAGGCACACCGCCGACAACCTCTTAGAGAAACTGAGGGAAATCATCGCCCAGTGGCTTACCCCACTTAGACTCTCCTGGGGATTTGTGATATCTGACAACGCCACCAATATTGTGCGGGCATTACATCTGGGCAAATTCCAGAACGTCCCATGTTTTGCTCACACAATAAACTTGGTGGTGCAGAATTTTCTGAAAAGCGACAGGGGCGTGCAGGAGACGCTTTGGGTGGCCCGAAAAATTTCTGGCCACTTTCGCCATTCAGCGACTGCGTGCTGAAGACTGGAGCACCAGCAAACACTCTTGAACTTGCCCCACCATCACCTGAAGCAAGAGGTTGTGACGCGGTGGAACTCAACCCTCTATATGCTTCAGAGGATGGAGGAGCAGCAAAAGGCCATACAAGCCTATACATCCATCTATGACATAGGCAAAGGAGGGGGTATGCACCTGACTCAAGCGCAGTGGAGAATGATTTCCATGTTGTGCAAGGTTCTCCAGCCCTTCGAACTTGCCACACGTGAAGTCAGTTCAGACACTGCCAGCTTGAGTCAGGTCATTCCCCTCATCAGGCTTTTGCAGAAGCAGCTGGAGAAAGTGAAGGAGGAGCTAAGACGGAGCGATTCCGCTCGGCATGTGGGACTTGTGGATGAAGCCCTTCATTCGCTTTGCCAGGATTCCAGGGTGGTCAATCTGTTGAAATCAGACCACTACATTTTGGCCACCGTGCTCGATCCTAGGTTTAAAGCCTATGTGGTATCTCTCTTTCCGGCCGACACAAGCCTGCAGAGGTGCAAAGACCTGCTGGTGAACACACTGTCAGCTGAAGCGGAACGTGACACGTCAACAGCTCCTTCTTCATTTTCTCCTGCAACAGGGGCTGCCTGGAAAAAACTTAGGTATCCTAAGCAACCTGCTGGCGGTGATGCAGGGCAGGCAGGACCAAGTTTGGACATCTGGTCCGGACTGAAGGACCTGGCAACAATTTCTGACATGTCTACTGTCACTGCATATGATACTGTCACCATTGACAGAATGGTGGAGGATTACATCGGTGACAGCATCCAAGTAGGCATGTCAGACAGTCCATACCTGTACTGGCAGGAAAAAGAGGCAATTTGGAGGCCCCTGTACAAACTGGCTCTATTTTACCTGAGTTGCCCCCCCTCCAGTGTGTACTCCGAAAGAGTGTTTAGTGCAGCCGGGAACCTTGTCAGCGAAAGGCGTAGGAGGTTGCTTCCACAGAATGTGGAGAAGATGATGTTCATCAAAATGAATTATCAGCTCTGCCAGGGAGACCAGCCTCCAGAACGTTCAGAGGGACCTGTGGTGGTGGATGCAAGTGGGGACGAGTTAATACTTTGTGAGGATGAGGATGTACACACTGAAGAGGGTGAGGAATCGGTGAATGAGGAGGATGAGGATGACATCTTGCCTCCGTAGAGCCAGTTTGTGCAGGGACACATTAATTGCCAGTTTGTTTTGTGGGGGCCCAAATGAACCAATCATTTCAGCCACAGTTGTGTGGCAGACCCTGGCACTGAAATGATTGGTTTGTTAAAGTGTGCATGTCCTGTTTATACAACATAAGGGTGGGTGGGAGGGCCCAAGGACAATTCCATCTTGCACCTCTTTTTTTTCTTTGCATTATGTACAGTTTGGGGCCTAGTTTTTCAAACTGCCATCCTGTCTGCCACTGCAGTATCACGCCTAGATGGGTTACGTGTTTGTGCCGCCCACTCGTGTCGCTTAGCATAGTCATCCAGCTACCTCGGTGCAACCTTTTGGACATAAAAACACTATTGTGAGGTGTGAGGTGTTCAGAATAGACTGGAAATTAGTGGAAATTAAGGTTATTGAGGTTAATAATAGCATAGGAGTAGAAAAACCTACAAATTCTGTGATTTTAGCTGTTTTTATGCTTTTTTTCAAAAAAATACAGATCCAAAACACAAAACCCAGAACCCAAAACACGGAAGGGTGGTTTTGGCAAAACCAATCCAGATCCAAAACACGAAGAAAGATCCAGATCCAAAACCAAAACACAAAACACGAAAAGTGGCCGGTGCACACCCCTACTAATAACATTACAGTGCATTATTTACATTGAAGGAACTAATTATTCTGTTGCCTGAGGAACTAAAATGATGGGTACTATATACTTTACACAATCTAGCAAACGTTGGTGTCTGTGTAGAAAACCCTAAAAAAGTAAATATTGTAACTTTAATCTTCATTAGTTGTACTACAGTAACAAGGTAAAAAAACCACACAAATATTAACATTTCATGAAAGAAAATGATCATTTGAAAGTTGAAACAAAGGACCTCATTCAGAGGCAAAAAGCGAGCGCTCGCACTGAATGAGGGTGGGCGCTTTTTTTTTTTTAAACCGGCCTCCTGTCCGCTCGCTAAGTTGTGGGTGACCACCCACAGCTTTTGCGAGCGGCCAGGTGATGGTCTTGCGACGGTCTTGCGATGAGTCCCTTGTGGTAGGGTCTCGTCTGCTGCAAGCCCCAGTGAGCTTCCTGCTCAAATAGAGCAGGAAGCTCACTACTGACATCAGGAGTGATGTCAGTAGGGCCACCCACAAACAGCAGGCATTTCTTCAGGAACGCCTCTGTTTGTCCAGCTGCCCCCCTCCCCGCCTACAAAATGGGACGAGCTGTCGATCAACATCGACAGCCACCCCGTTTGTGGCGACCCCCGGAGCAAGTGAATTTCTTACTCGCCACGGGGCTTGCGCACGCGCGGTGCGTGCGCAGTGCTCCACCATCGCCCCGCTTGCGAGCGCTTTCAAGCGGGTCTGAATGAGGGCCAAAGTCTCACTGCCTCCAGCAAGATTAGCACACTTTTCTCCTGACATACTTTGCTCTGCTGGGCACATTATAAAGATCTGATTGCATACAACGACCCTAATTTTAATGACAACATTGATCCTAAATTTGTGTTTTTGATATTATAAGATTTAGCCTAGGTGAATGTGTGTAGAATGTAACTGCATGTCACACAGACTTAAGCAGACAATTCCACACAAGCATGGAAATTGAAAAGTTTGAATTAGAGCAGCAAAAGCAGCAAAATGGGGATGGAGCTACGACAGAGGGGGAAGGAGGGTCAAGACAAAGCAACGACGGAGGGTGTGTGGGCGGTGGGGTCGGAGCCACTATGGAGCTGGGGAGGGGGCAACAGAGAAGGGATGGGGGATTATTCCAGGCAGTATTTATTGCAAACCAGTAGGCTTTTAAAATAGATTTTCAGATTTAAGACTTAGGGCCTGATTCAGCATGGATCGCAATTGCTACAGGGTACGCAGATTGGCCGATTGTTGTGTACTGCGCATACATGGCGATCGCACTACGATTACGGATGCACTGTGCGAACCATCGCAGAGTGAGTGACATGCCGTTAGTATTTGGGGGTGGTGACAGGGGAGTGGTTGCAGAAACACAGACGTACCTGTCTGTTTGAACGCTGTTGCATGGTTGTGCATAAACTAGCCACTGTGATTGCCTACGCAGCTTGAGTACTCACATGTGATGCAATTTCTGAGACAGGTCAGACCTACAGACAAAGAATATATAGGCGCTGGTTAGTATAAAAAAGATTTAATAAATATATATGAAAGAGACAATATAAAGAAAAAATACAGTAAAAATTAAATAAAAAACATATAACAATAACAATTAAAAACATGGATCGAATCTCAAGTAATATATATATTACACTGATATACACCAATATATATAGTCTATCAGTTGGGACTGTATTATTGACTGGTCCTTGTTTATGAGAAAAAAGTGTCAAACCTATAAACTGATTTACTATATGAAAATAACCACCACTGGTCTAGATGATTAGTGTCAAAGATGATATCTGGTTAGTAAATTCAATTATATTGCCCATCTCAAGGGCTGTTTATACCAAGATGAAAGAAAGAAAAATAAGGTGTCAGAACATTGTATCAAACTAAAGGTATTTAAGAAAACCACAAATTAATAATTCGATAGTTGATACAGTTTTAAAAAATTATTACTCCCAATATCATTTCAGCATTTGGTTAAAACTTCACAGTATCCAGAAAAATTAATAATTCATCAGACACACATCCTGCTAAAAACCGATATAAACCACAGAAAATTATTATTACTATTATGGCGTTTTGATTAAATCTTTAAAATATAGTCCAGAAAAAATAATAAATGTTGAAAAAAAAAAAAGGGGGGATAAACCACAGAGAATTGATGTCACAATTGTGGCATTTTGATTTAATTATTGTAACATTGTCCAGAAAAAATAGATAAATAATGAGCTCACTGGAACCTCATAGGGCTCCCATCCATTCATCAGCCACCTTTATGTATGCTTAGCTATTTTGCTCTAACTCTGCCCCTGCATATATGCTACTGCAAGAGGCTTCTTAGATAGTTCTATTTCTCTGCATACAAGGGAAGTACATCTGATCCAATATAGATATTGATGATTCAAGTGTTTAGTTTATGTACATAATTGTTAAAACTCCGTATCACACAAAAAGAGAGTTTTATGCCTCGTTATTCTGGGGATATCAATTAGTGGAGAGTAGTGTTCTCAGGACTAGAACACAAGGAAAAAGACATGCATGCAAAAATAGGTTATATAACCTGTATCCTTTTGATTACTTGAAATCCTTATGTGATCAGGAGAGCGTCCACTCTGTCAGTAGGTACCACTTATACCGACTAGCGTCGCCGACTGCTGTCCGTATCTAGCAGCTACAGGGCCGCAATAAGGAGAGGTTAAAAATTAATAGAAAAAAATCCCTCCCTCCGCAGACGGCGGATGTTGGCTATATGTCAGCCTCTTCATATGTGTCGCCTCCTATACCGTAGTATTAGATGTAAATTGTGATCCTGGTAAGTATATCACCCTTTTTTTCCTTCTTATGCTCCTCTCTACCGCAATAGATATTAGATGATCCCTGCTTTGCTGATTCAGAAAAACAACACTGTTGTTTTTCTGAATCAGCAAAGCAGGGCTCATAAAGAGCTGATGGGAGAGGACCCTTACACACTGTTCTGAGGAAGCCGCTGAATGACTAAAAGAGGCAGAGAAATGCGTTAATATCTAATATCTATTGCGGTGGTGGTGTTTCCCATAGCAATTCTAGCTATTATATTCCTGGCATCGGATTCTCGTGGGTTTTGGTTCTATAAAAGACCCTTCCACAGTGATTTGGGTGCCATTTCATACTTACTCCAGTCTGTGCTGTACTAACGTGTCCAGTGGCTGCTGTGCTGTGTCCATCATCTCCACCTGCAGTGACTGCTGCTGTGCTTTGTCCACTCCAGTCCTTGTGTCCAGTGGCTGCTGTCCTCTGTCTATCTCCAGTAAAGTCCCGGCCATGGCATTAACGGGGAAGAGATGTATGTGGAAACACAGACATCTCTTCAGTGTCCGAGAGGTCGTGTTACTCATGTTTTTTTTGCCATGGCCAGGACTCTACTGGAGAAGAGGACTGACCTGCTCCAGGAGGTAGGTGAGTAATTTATTTTTTTTTAAATGACAGGGCCATGCAGGAGATACATCTGTGGCCCAACAAATTTCGGAACATTTTCGGCATTCAGCAGTTGCATGTAGAATATTGCAGCACCTGCAAGAACAGTTTAATTTGCCCTGCACCAGCTAAAGCAAGATGTAGTAACAAAGTGGAATTCCACCCTTTATATTCATCAGCAGATGGAGGAACAGCAAAAAGCCATCCAAAGCTGCTCAATGAGCCATGACATAGGGAGTATGTACCTTACTCCAGCACAGTGGAGAATACTTTCCGTGTTGTGCAAGGTGCTGAAACCCTTCGAAGTTGAGTTCAGCCACTGCCAGCTTGAGTCAGTTGATTCTCCTAATTAGACTTTTAGAAAAGTAGCTTGAGAAACTGAAGGTTTGTTGGACTTGTAGATCAAGTCCATAGTCCTTTATTCGCTTCACCAGGATCTAAGGGTTGTCAGCATCTTAAAATCAGATTAATACATTTTGGTGACTGTGCTTGATCCTAGGTTTAAGTCATACGTTGTGTCTTTCATTTCAACTGACACAGATCTGAAAAGATGCAAAGAGCTGTTGGCGAGCAAGTTGTCATCTCAAGCGACACGTGACACAGAAATGTCTCCTCCTTCAGTTTCTCCAGCAACTGCGGCTGGCAAGAAAAACCTCAGCTTTCCTAAGAAACCTATTGGTGATGCAGATGAGTCAACACAACATTTTGACATCTGGTTAAGTCTAAAAGAATTCTACAGCGACTCCGGGTGATATGGTCACCATTCAAAGAATGGTTGAGGATTATTTTAATGATAGCATCCAAATAGGCATATAAAATAAAGAAAAAAAAGAATTCCTATATTTAGGGGCACACCTCAATAAAATATAATTTTTAATAGAAAAATCAATGAAAATATAGGAATCACTTAATTAGTAAAAAAACGTTTTTTACTAATTAAGTGATTCCTATATTTTAATTGATTTTCCTATTGAAAGTTAGATTTTAATGAGGTGTGCCCCTATACATAGGAGTTCTTTTTTTTTCCTTTTTTTGTATAGCTCTATATTTCTCCTTGGGAGCACCCTCATAACAGCAATATCTTTATCAGGAATCTACTATCTTTCTATTAGCATTTATTTGTGTGTGTGATCTTGAAAGTTGCCTAGACCTCCTCTGTGCGGTGTATCGCCTTCCCCTCTCCTACTCGACAAAATCCAAATAGGCATGTCAGACAGTCTGTTTGACTACTGGCAGGAAAAAAGGCACTTTGGAGGCCCTTGCATAAACTGGTTTTGCCTTACTTAAGCTGTCCACCCACCAGTGTGTACTCAAAAAGACTTTTCAGTATAGACAGTAACCTATCAGTGATCAGCGTAGGAGGTTACTTCCTCATAATGTTTACAAGATGATGTTCATCAAAATGAACTATAAATTCCACAAGGAAGACTTTTACCGGCAATTATGTCAAAGTCCACAGGCACCTGTAATGATGAATTCAAACAGGGAAGAATATTGTGTCAAGATGATGTACACACTGATGATGGCGAGGGTTATAATGGCGACGACATATTGCTTCTGAAGAGCCAGTTTGTTCATAGAGATCATTGCTAGCAATGTCACCTACCCATTGGTAGCTTGTTTTGTGAGGGCCCAAACAAACCAATCACTTCAGCCACAAGTGGCAGTCCCTGTTGCTGAAGTTATTCGTGTGTTAAACTGTGCATATCCTGTTTAATATACAACATAAGAGTGGTTGGGAGGGCCAATTCCATCTTGCACCTCTTTTCTTTGCATTATGCACTGTTTGGGGCATTGTTGACTGTCTTTTTGCATAGACGACAAATATTTATATAGTTTGTTAAACTGCCATCCTGTCTGCCACTGCAGTGCCACTCTGTTTCCCAGATATGCCATGATGGAAGTTGAACATGTGGTTGCTGAATCCTGAAAATATCCAAAAAATGTATGTCATTCTCTGTAAACAGCTGCCCTCCTCCCTAATAAATTTGCTTCGGAATCAAAAAATGTACTTGAATTTACAAACGAATCAATCCTTCCTTCCTTTCCCTGCCATCCACAACGTACATACTCCACCTCCCTCAGGCCTCTGACTTACTTAGTTCTTGATTAATGAAAACATTCTTGGTTTCTAATATGTAGACATGGGACATGTTCACCCAGCTGTGATTATTAATTAATTTTTGCCCTGGCAGTCTAGTGTGTGCTCTCCTTCCAGCGGTCCTGCATGAAATGGTGCCCGAATCAATGCAAGAGAGACTAATATTGGATCCAAAGTCCGTGAAATCCATAGTCGGGATGATGACTTTGCCTCGATTTGGAATCCAAACCTGGTGGGAAAACTCGAGCTGGGGCTCGGTTCACAACGGATCCACCTTCCTCTCATTAATTTGCTTCAGAATCAAAAAATGTAATTAAATTTCCAAATGGATCAATCATTCCTTTACCTGCCTTCCACTACATACATACTCTACCTCACCCAAAGGCCACTGATCTAGTTCTTGATTAATGAAAAGTTAAACATTTTTGGTTTCTAATATGGGGTTGTATAGTATATTAAACTGCCACTCTGTTTCCTAGATGTGCCATGTTGGAAGTTAAATTGCCATGTGTTTGTGCCACCTACTGCTGTTAGCTTAGTCAGCCAGCTAGCTCGGTCAGTGGCAGATCCAGGGGGGGGGCGATTGGAGTGATTGCCCCCCCTAGCACAGTTTGTCCGATCATTATCATCTCTCTCCTCTGCATCATTCAGAGGAGAGAGATGATAATGGCTGGGCTGTTCTGTGATCGGAGCTCCCGGCGTCTCCCAGTTAGGGGGATGTGTCAGTGACAGGCTGTCACCTGACCCGGGAGCCAGGGAGGAAGCGATCACAACCGGCTCCTCACACCCTGTGATCAGCTGTGTGGTCTAAATACTGCTAAAAAAACTTACCTCTGTCCAGGGACCAAAGATCGGGGCTCCGGTGATGTCATCCCTCCAGTCAGCGGGTCTCTCGGCTCCTGAACTGTGACCCTGGTCAGCTGCTGCATTAAACAGCTGACCGTGTCACAGTGCAGGATGGGAGAGCAGCTGACCGAAGCCCAGAGGGAGAACATCACCCCAGAGCAACGGAGGTAAGTGAAAGTAAAGGGGGGGTTGCCATGAGGAGGGGTCATGGGGGGGAGGGGTTGCCACCAGGTGGGTCACAGGGGGAGGGGGGGTTGCCATGAGGGGGGGGCAGAATTAATCATTAACTTGCCCCCCCAATACAACAGTCTAGATCCGCCCATGAGCTCGGTGCAACCTTTTGGCATAAACTGGATAAAAATAATATTGTGAGATGTGAGGTAGTCAATATTAACTTGAAAAAAATGAAAATTAATGTTATTGAGTTTAATGATACTGTAGGAACAATAACAGCCCCAAATTATGTGATTTTAGTTGTTTTTATCATTTAAAAAAAAATGCAGATCCAAAACCAAAACTCGCGAGAGCGGTTTTGGCAGAACCAAAACCCAATGATGAAATAAAACCAAAACACGGGGGTGCTACTCGCATTAAAAGGTGTCAGTTTACATAGTCCTAAACTCGCCTGCACTCGCAAATGCAGTAGCCTCGAGCTAACAAGTTCGCAGGCTATTGAATTTGCGAGTTTCAGTACAAACTCGCACTTTTTAAAAGTGCGAGAAAGTGAGAGTTTGTACTGTTACTAAAACTGACACCCTATTACATTTGGCCCATAGAGTTTGCAAACTATGCTAAATGTAAAATAACTCGATTAGGAAACTACTTTGTACTCAAACTTTCAGTTTCTTGTTGGATTCTTAAATTGGGTTTTGAAAACACCACAGGATAATAGTAGGTGATAATAATTGTTCTGGGGAGTGTTTAACCAGCTTTATGACATTCCATTCTGAAGACTTGAAGTAGGAAGGTTGTTTTGTTGGAATCCATATAGATATAAGTTGTATTAAGCAGGGCCCTCTATTGCTTATTTAAGTGTTATAATCACCAATGCAGCAATGTGTATAAACCTTGTCCTGCATTGTATTGTACTTTAACTCACTGGTTTCTTGTACACTTGTTTGTTTATGTACTATGTAAGGCAACACTTGTAGCACCATATAAATAAAGGATAATAATAATACTAATAATAATAATAATAATAATATACCGAAACTGCATTCCACCCCATAGAAGTCATAGTGGATGCCCTAAAAGAGGGTAGTGTAAAACATAGTAACAAAGAAACCAGACATAGATTTAAAGGTAAACATGTGCCAGGTGTAGCGAATACAGTGGTAGACACACCTCTATTTTAAATGGAGATTTTGTAGTTTGACAGCACCAAAGACAGTGCCCATATGAGCAACATACCCTTTTCATGGTTGGTAGCTTAATCAGGTAGCATAGAGGAACTTGTGGAAAGATCACTGGCACTAATGACATGGAAAAGTGTTAGAGCAGCAATTAAGGATTTGGAGGAGCTCAGGAAGGTACTGTAGAAATATGAGAGCACTAAGGGGCATGTTCAATTCCTATTTACCTTATATGGTATATATGGAGTATTTGCAGGGATATTATTCTTCAGCAAAGTTAGGTGATACTAAGGATTTTAGGAAAAGAAAAGAAATTAACCGTAGATAGTGCCCCTCTTGGCCGGTGCCCCTGACGAGTGCCACCCAGGTGTAGGGTTAGATATCCCCTGACTGACAGTACAATATAATTAAAATAGCCATTTATATTTTTTTATGAAAACAATGTTGCAGTATGGTATTTGGTTTTATTTATTTTCTTATTTCTTTCTTTATCAGGAAAACTTTTTCATAGCGCTTTCTCTTTTGAACACTTCAGGGGTGAAATTTATATATCAGTTGGACATACTACACTATTTTGTTTTGTTTTTTATTGTTTTGTATGTATAATCATCCTGCGTGGAAGAATTTATTGAAGAGGGAATACTGCACTGAGTGAGAATCACCATATATATTTTAGTACACAACATTTCTGTAAAGATAACACACACATATCTATGGACACTGTAATATCTGAATATTTCCACATTTCCAAAGCAACAAAGCAGAAATATGCAAATCCTGAACAGAATCATACTTCACTTATCTTTGCATAGAGACATAGTGGCCTATTCATCATAGAAGGCCATATGGCTTCCGATGAATTAGTATTGATCTCGCTTCGAGGGATACTTAAATATCCAACTCAAAGCGGGGGATAGATTACACCGGAGCAATTCATCATTGCTCCGTGTGGGGACAGCTGCTCTGAAAAGCAGCTGTGGCCTCGGTTAGTATCGCAGTTACAGAAGTAGCTGAATTACTTACCTCCTCCCCGTTGGCCCGGTTACGCACAGCCACCGGGGAGTCCGTAGAAGGTGGCTCCCTTTTCGCATCCCCGGATCTCCTTCCAATTGGAAGGAGTGGGGCTATGAGAGCAAGTGCCATCTTGGCACTTGTTCTCAGCAGCAAACTCCGAAAACTTTCAGTTTTTGGAGTTTGCTGAATATCAGGGGTTCCTATTGGACCCCTGATGATGAATGGCCCGGTGAGTAAAATATGTGGAAACTAGTGTTTCCACATGGTCACTGGGCCATTTATCGATGATGAATAGGCCCCCAAGGCTTTTATGAAATATAAATGCATTTCTAGAAGCTTTGACGTATTAAATCCAAATAATTACCTAATCATAAATCCAACTCTCTGCAAAACAGTTAATCCATAGGCTGATGATGCTTTTTAGCTAAGAGCTATAAAATGTAAAGTTATTGTCTACTTTTGGAAAACTCCCTTAATATATTCTGCCGTATATGTGGCAAACTAACAGATGGATGGTAGATGCTAGCCCATACATCGGGATTTATGAGACCCAGTACTCAGACGCAGAGTCTATCATGGCGGCGGCATTCACAAGGGATCCTCGCAAGGAGTTTTTTGGACTTAGTGTCCGACACGCAGGTCGCAGCCTTCTGACGCAGGTTGCGGTCTTCTGACTTGGTTCCCTGGTACAAGTGTCGGTGTACTCTGGATTTGAGAGGAGTACGATGAAGGCATACAAACATAGTTGACAAGCCGGGTCAGAACCAAATGGACAAGACGGTACCAGGGATCAGACAATATCAGGTCAGAAACAAAGCCAAGGTCAGGAACGAACTGTAGAAACTAGAAGGGGCAAGACGCTGGAGTAAACTAATGGAGCCTATACTCTGGTGACTGTCTAGTGCCCAGAGATTCCCTCTTAGAGGGAGGAGTTCAAATCTCGCACCAAACGTGACGTCATGTTTGGCACGCCTGTCTCTTTAAATCTTCCTGCTGGTCGGTGCTCGCACTCCTAGGTGCACATCTGCACTTTGCAGCCGCAGCAGAATACAGCGGGGTGGAGCCAGGAGCGGGAACACCAGCAGCAGGCACTGGTGAATCCCGGACTGCTGCCCGCTGCTGACCTGGGACCCCAATGCTGCCAGACCCGGTAAGTAACAGCAAGTGTCCAGCACACTGTGACAGGATATTTCTAATAAATGGAAACCCCTGTGCCTGAATCTAGTATAAAAATTGCTCAATAGCTCGCATAGGTTTATTGAAGAGGGCTGAATGAAGTGTAATATCCTGGTGATGTTGCAGTACAAATACCTGGTCACAATCACAACGGGCTCTCAGCTCTAGGTAACAGATAAAGGCACCCCTTAGGCTGGCCATACATGGTAAGATTTTTTAGATGATGTGCACGATTTCGATCGATTGTTGTACATTTTCAAATCGCCCCGTGTATGGCCGGCCTTACAGTCACTGCATTTCCCTCCCAGTAAAATCTATGTAGAGAAAGACAAATGTTTGTTTGGAGAGGGGAAGACAAATCATGACATCGACTGCACAAATGCTGACAGCTTGTAGCCCTGTATGTTATCAGAAAAAAATGAAAGCTCAAATAGGCTAATCATTTAGATTTTGTTTTCAATAGTTAAGGTGGGTACACACCTGAAAGATATATTTGCAGATTGAGTGATCTGCAGTTATATTTTTAGGTGATGGTCATACACACTGAACGGCCATCATCTATCCAGCAGCTGCGAGTCCTGCTTACAGGGAGGCGGGTCGGGGGCTGCTGCTGTGTGTGTATGGGAGGTCTGAACAGGGTTGTCTTAACAGCAGTGTGGGACCTGGGCAAATTAATGAACTGGGGCCCCCTATCCACCCATTCATGGGAAAATAATTTAAATGGTCAATAAAATTAAACCCTCCTGCATGCCCATCAGACCTCCCACACATGCAGAGAGACTCTGTCTGACTAGTCTGAAGCTGGCTGATGAAGTGAAACTGGGACTGAGGTGAGTACTCGCTTTAGGGGGGCCGGTTGGTGGGCCCCTACAAGCTTCGGGCCCTTGGGCAACTGCCCAACAAGCCCAATGGAAGAGATGGCCCTGAGTCTGAAGACATATCTGTTCATTGGCTGTGCAGCACAGCCAATGCGATATGTCTGTGAATGACGCCGTGCACAGACATATCGCTGGTACACACTGGCCGATGACCAGCAGATATATTGGCCGATCAATTGATCGGACAAGATATCGGCCAGTGTGTACTCAGCATTAGTTTAAAGGCATATGATTATAACACTGGTATTTGCTAACATGTATGCTAGACATTGTGTTCAGGAACGCCGGAGGGGCCAGGAGGCGCAGCTATGACAACAAAATGGTGTGGCCACACCTACTTCAAAGGCACGTCTTCATGAATACCATGAAAAGAGGGCCCTGGATATGGCCATTTTCAATAGGGTTATTGACCTAGGTACACTCTATCTGTCTCTTCTATCCCATTCATCTCCGTGTTGCAGTCATCTACCGTCCCCCAGGCTCCCCAACCCAATTTCTTGACAACTTTGCTGCCTGGCTTCCCCACTTCCTCTCTGCTGACCTTCCCTCTATAATCCTTTGTGACTTTAACATCCCTATTGACATCACTAATCCAGCATACACCAATCTTCTTGCCCTCTCCTCCTCCTTTGGACTTTCTCAATGGACCACCACCACTACCCACTGTCTTGGCCACTCCCTTGACATTGTCTTCACCCATCTGTGTGCTCTTTCTGACTTCTCCAACTCTCCCTTCCCCCTCTCTGACCACCATCTGCTTTCCTTCACTCTCTCAACTCCTCCACTCCTCCATCACCCAAAGCCATCACCAGATGCAATCTTGAGATTCTTGACCCTGCTGTCCTGTCCTCATCACTTGATACTCCCCTCTCTCCTCTATCAACCATGGCCTGCCCTAATCAGACAGCCTACTTCTACAACATCACCCTCACTTCTGCACTTGACTCTGTTGCCCCCACCTCCACTGTCCCCCTCCGTCAGTCCAAACCCCAACCCTGGCACTCCAAACTGACCCGGTTTCTCCAAAAGTGCTCGCGCACAGCCGAGCGCCTCTGTAGGAAATCTCACTCTCTGGCGGACTTCCTTCACTTCAAGTTTGTCCTCTCTTCATACAGCTCAGCCCTCTCCCTCGCCAAGCAATCCTTCTTCCAGTCACTCATCACCTCTCAGTCCTCCAATCCCCGCCGCCTTTTTGGTACTTTCAACACTCTCCTTCGTCCATCCCCTCCACCCCTCCCTGACTGCATTTGACTTCCTCCTTCTTCTCTTCCAAAATTGAGGCAATTTGTCACAGTATTTCCTTCAATCTCTTTGCTGCAACCCTACCTCCCCTGCCATCCGTACCTCCCGGCCATCCCACCTTGTGCACCTTCAGCCCCATCACGGGTGATGAGGTCCACTCCCTCATCTTGTCCTCTCCCCCTTCCACCTGCCCCCTTGACCCCCTCCCTTCTCGCCTTCTACGCTCCCTCTCCTCCACTGCCTGCTCCCACCTTGCTCACCTTTTCAACTTATCTCTCTCCACCAGCATGTTTCCCTCCTCATTCAAACATGCTCTTGTCACACCTATTCTTAAAAAACCCAACCTCGACCCATCCTCACCCACCAATTACCGCCCATTTCTCTTCTCCCTTTTGCCTCCAAACTACTTGAGCAGCTTGTCTACAGCCACATCACCAGCTATCTCTCTGACAACTCCATCCTTGATCCTCTTCAATCTGGCTTTCACCCACTTCACTACACTGAAACTGCCCTGGCCAAAGTCACCAATGACCTGTTTGCAGCCAAAACCAGGGGCCACTTTTCTCTGCTCATCCTCCTGGACCTCTCTGCAGCCTTCGACACAGTGGATCATACTCTCCTCCTCCGCACCCTTCAGACCTTTGGCATCTCTAACACTATCCATGCCTGGTTCACCTCTTACCTCACCAACCGCTCCTTCTCAGTGTCTGCCTCTGGCTCCACCTCCCCCACTTCCACCATTCCCATTGGTGTACCGCAAGGTTCTGTCCTGGGCCCGCTGCTCTTCTCACTGTACACCTCTACACTAGGAGAACTCATCAGCTCCTTCAGCCTCCAATACCACCTCTATGCCAATGACACACAACTATACCTCTCATCTCCTGAGCTCTCCCCTTCTGTCCTCTCTCAGGTATCCAGCTGCCTCTCTGCCATCTCTTCCTGGATGTCCGAGCGCTCTCTGAAGATCAACATGGACAAAATCGAACTCATCATCTTTCCCCCTAATAGAGTCTCGACTTCAGCCAATCTCGCTATCACTGTCGACAACACCATCATCTCCCCTGTACCCCAACTTCGCTGTTTGGGTGTCACCCTTGACTCCACACTCTCCGTCACCCCCCACATTCAATCTCTGGAACAATCTTGTCAGTTTCAGCTATGCAACATAGCTCGCATTAGGCCTTTCCTCTCCCAGAATGCCACCAAACTGATTATTCATTCATTAATCATTTCTCGGCTTGACTACTGCAACCTTCTCCTTACTGACCTCCCACATTGCCATCTTGCCCCCCTCCAGTCTGTTCTCAATGCTGCAGCTAGACTTATCTTCCTCTCCCATCGTTCCACTTCTGCTGCTCCCCTCTGCCAAAACCTTCACTGGCTCCCATTCCCCTACAGAATCCTCTTCAAACTCCTCACCATTCACATACAAGGCCCTCTCTAACTCTACTGCTCCCTACATCTCCAACCTCATCTCCTTACACACTCCCTCCCGCTCACTCTGGTCTGCCAATGACCATTACCTCTCCTCCACCCTGGTTACTTCATCTCATGATCGTGTCCAAGATTTTACCCATGCAGCCCCCCTCCACTGGATTGAGCTTCCTCGCTTGATAAGGCTCTCCATGACCCTGCAGAGCTTCAAACGTGCACTGAAAACCCACCTGTTCACCAAAGCATACCCTTCCACCACATAACCATGTTACCAGGTCTCTGTCCCTAGCGCCTCAGACATCTCTACCTTACTTACTTCCTGCACTCAGGTCCCCCTCTACACACTCATGCCTCATGTCATCTGTCTGTCTTCCCTCTCCCCCAGATTGTAAGCTCCTAGGAGCAGGGTCCTCCTCCCCACTGTCTCACAGCCTTCTTCTCTAGCACTTCTATGACAGCCTTCACCTTCAGAACTGTATTGTGTATGGAGAATTGTGTTGCTAACTGTTACTTGTGTTCTGTTTATATTTTGGTTAGTGTATTGTAATATAATGTTCTGTGTACCCGTTACTGTATGTACGGCGCTGCGGATCACTTGTGGCGCCCTATAAATAAAATGTAAAAATAATAATAAATAGTCCTGTGAATTGAACTGTTGAAGAATCCATAATTTTTCCTATTTTCTTTACAATTTAGTACTTTTTTGATCTGCATTTAGTAATTACTGGTAAGTACATAAAAGGATAACAATGTTGTCTTTATTTTAAAATGTCATATTAATGGATTATTTTAATTTGAATACAATGCATTGGTTGTAATTTGGAATTATTTAGTTAGGACCAATTCAGAATATAATGTAAATTTGCACCTGAACAAACCATAATGCAAAGCAAAGGCCTCAAATGCAATTTTATTTGTAAGCAGGGAAAATATTGCCTGCTTTATATCTGTATCAAACAAATAATGAGCAGATGTATGTTTGCACTGTGATTGAGTATGTTGAGATAAGACATACCTTCATCCCAACTTTAAATCTGTCTGTGCAATTTAAATTTGCCCCACACACACAACTGAAAATTATTTCATTTTAATTATATATTGATATAACAACATGGAAACATAGAACATGATGGCAAATAACACAAACCATTTGAGCTATATAGTATAGAATTTTGTATTCCTGATAACCAAAGACCCTATCTAATCCTTACATTTCTACATTGTATTAGCCTCTATCACAGTAGTTGGGAAGCTAGTCTACCTATTCTTGACAGTGGGGTACTCCATGATGAAGCAATGTGTCAGAAACTCATTATAGCACACTGTTAGTAGGATGTCTGAAAATCAGGAAAGCACATTAGTAGCACAGTCACTAGAACTTAGGATAGCACACCATTAGCAGAGGCACAGAAACTCGGGATATTCCACTGGTAGCAGAGTGACTACAACTCATTGTAAAACAGTGGTAGTAGGGTGTGAGATACGCTGTAGAGCATACTGGTAGAAGGGTGTCAGGATCTCAGGATAGCACAATGGTAGAAGGGTGTCAGGAACTTAAAATAAGAAACTGGTATCATGGTGCCAGGAACTCATTATAGCACAATAGTAGGTTACAAAGAACACCGGTAAGCACTTTGTTATAGATAGCACACTGGTAACAAGAAGTCAGAAACTCAGATTAGCACACTTGAAGCATGGTGTCAGAAACTCAGATTAGCATACTGGAAGCATGGTGTCACAAACTCAGATTAGCACACTGGAAGCACACTGGAAGCATAGTGTCAGTAATTCAGAATAGCACACTGGTAACTTTTTGTCATGAACTGTGGTTAGTACACTGGTAGAAGATAATCAAGAATACAGTATAACATACTGGTTGCAGGGTGTAATATATTCATGAAAATCACACTGATAGCAAATGCACAGGGACTAAAAATAGCACACTGTTAGCTGTAAAAAAATTCATTAAAAAATAATGATATCAGAGGCACAGGAATTTGGGATTGTATACTTGTAACACAGTCACAATAACTCAGGGTACTATTACCTGAGTAGCAGAAGCACAGGAACTCAAAATATCCTACTGTCAGCAGACAATCAGGAACTCACGGTAATATACTGGTAGAAGCATTCTGGCAGCATGGTGTTAGAAACGCAGGATAGTACATGGTAGAGGGTTATGAGGAACTAGGTATACTACTGTTAATAAGGAAATCACAATGGTAGCACAGACACAGGAAGTTAAGATAGAACAATGCTATCACAGGTAGAGAAACTCTGGATTGCAAACTGGTAGCAGAGGCACATAAACTCATTATAGCACACTGGTAGCAGGGTGTAAGATATACAGGAATGCATACTGGTAGCAGAGGCACAGAAACATAAGATATTCTATTGATAGCAGAGTGTCAGGAATTTACAATAGTGCACTGGTAGCAGGATGACAACAATTCTGAATAACATACTGTACTGATGGAAGGATATCACCACATTCTTTAGAGATATACAAGTATTTGGACTTGCCAAAAAGTTCCAGTAAGACAGGGTTACACACTAGTAGAAGAGTGGAAGTATCACAAGATAACAAGCACAGGAATGAATCAGAACAAGAATTATGTGTAGCATAAGTTCAACTATGACTTGAAATGGTTGGATGGAGTGCCAGAATTTTAAAACCAGGATTGATTACCTGCTGCATTGCTGAATGAGTAGAGATCTGGTCTGGTACGAAATGTGTTAATGTAGAGCCAACTGATGACAGCCTTGAGGGCTGGAATGTATTGTACTAGTCATGGCCAAGGGTTAAGGATTTGGTTGCAGCCCATGGGCTGTAGGAGCAGCCTTGAGGCTGGTTTGTTTTTACTAGTTGTGCAGCCTGTGAGCTGTAGGAGTAGCCTTGAAGGCTGGTTGTGGCCTTTATAGTTGTGGCCAAGGGACTAATAGTGTGAAGCAGCCTTTGGGCTGTTGCAGCAGCCTTGAGGGTTGATAGTGACCTGGGGCCCCAAGATCGTTGCAGCCTTTGGGCTGATAAGACTCAGGTGAGGTATGCAACAAGACCGTGGGGCTGCTACAAGTGCTGCCAGGATGACACTGGTGACGGTGTGCTTAATAGCACACCTGGAATGCAGAATTGCTACCAGTGCCGACAGGATGACACAGGCGATGGTGTGCTAATTTGCGCACCTGGAACACAGAGTGGCTACCAGCACGCCAGGATGACACTGGCAATGGTGTGCTAGGTTGCGCACCTAGAATGCAGAGTAGCTACCAGCGCTACCGGGATAACACTGGTGATATTGTGCTAGATTGCGCACCTGGAACACTAAACTGCAACTGGTGCTGCTGGATTGACACAAGCCACCGGATGGTGACAGATGCTTCTGGGGAAGGAACCATTCCATGCTGCCCAGCTGGTACAAGCAGCACGTGTGGAAGAGATGCAGGTGGAGCTGCCTGGATGGAATAAATGGCACACACAAAACACAGCTAAACTGATTCAGGAACTTGACTGACAAGCAGGAGACAAGAACCGGAAGTAGGAAAAACTCTATCACCAGCATGGAGTGAAGGGCTGGCTGGAATTTAACAGAGACAGAGCCCAATCAGAGCAAGTCTCCCTTAATGGCAGACTACTGTGCACCTGATACTGCACACAGACAGGCAGTAATTAATGCAGTGTCTCAGTAGCAACTAAGGCTGGAACTCCAAGCAATAAGATCTGCTTAACTGAAGATCCTAACAATTCCCCCCCCCCACCATTGACGAGGGGTTAAGGAACCCCTAAACCCTGGTTTGTCTGGAAAGTCCTGAAAAGTTTTTTCACCAAGGCAGGAGCATTCAAGGAACTCGTAGGAACCCAGGACCATTCTTCTGGCCCATACCCCTTCCATTGGACCAGGAACTGAAGGGCTCCATGTGAGAGTCTGGGGTCCAGAATTTTCTCCATCACAAACTCTGGGCATCCTTAGAGAAGGACGGGCGGAGGTCTTGCTGGCCGACTAGAGCTGTACCTGAGGGAAGAAGACACCGGCTTGAGTAATGAGCAGTGAAAAGTATTACTGATTTTGAGGTTAGCAGGCAGCTTCAGACAGAAGGCCACAGGATTAATTTGAGAGACAATCCTAAATGGCCCAATGAACCTGGGACCAAACTTCTGCGACCGCTGGTGGATATTGATATTTTTGGAGGACAGCCACACCAAATTTCTTACTTTGAAATTGCATGGTCGTCAATGCTTATCCACCCAAGTTTTGGCACAACAGGATGCTTTAATCAGACATTGGTGAACTTTTTTCCAAATTTACCACAACCTTGCAACAGATGTGGAGGATGAAATACCAGTTGACACTGTCTCAAAGGAGTTTGCTCTAGAGTGCAGCCCAGAGTTGCAGAAAAATGGTGATACAGATGATGAGGAGTGACAGGAATTATTGAACGTGAACTCTGCCATAGGAAGAAGGGACACCCAGTCATTCTGATACTTGTAGACAAAGAGTCGAAAATACTGTTTCAGAGACTGGTTCACACGCTCTGTCTGCCCATTGGACTGTGGATGATACCCGGAAGACAGACTGACATTGATACCTAAAGCCGAACAGAAGTTCTTCCAAAACTGCGCCACAAACTGCATCCCCCGGTCAGAGACTATGGGCCAAATGTAATAGGTAGTCTGTTTTAGTAACAGTGCAAACTCGCACTTTCTCGCAATTTTAAAAAGTGCGAGTTTGTACTGAAACTCGCAAATTCAATAGCCTGCGAAATGTTCAGCTCAAAGCTACTTCATTTGCGAGTTTAGGCGAGTTTAGGACTATGTAAACTGACACCTTTTAATGCGAGTAGCATTAAAAGGTGCGAGTTTTAGAGAAGCCATCACAGATCAATGAGATCCGTGATGGCTTCTGTGTGTTTTAAAAAAAAAAAAATGTGCACCCCCTCCCCACAAGCATAACCAGCCCCGGGCTTTATAAAGCATGTTCTGGTTATAAAAATACAGGGGCCAAAATGTGTAGGGGGCCCCTGTATATTAAGAACCAGCACAGGGCTTTGTTGAGCTGGTCCTGGTTCTGGAAAATCAGGGGACAAAACGAGTAGGGGTCCCCTGAAAATTCCAGAACCAGCACCAAACTCTTTCTAGCGGGGGGATAATGCCACAGCCAGGGAAAACCTTTCACCGGTTTCCCCGGCCAAAGCATTATCCCTGACCGCTAGTCAGTCCAGGCCGGGGATCCCTGGGAAGTTGGGTACCCCCCAATAAAGGAGTACCCCTCTCCAGGGCACCCCAGGCCTAGACTGATAGCCCGGGGCTATCCCCGGCACCCTAGGGCGGTGGGTGCCGGGTTGATAGTGTAAAGTGTAAAAATAAAGTTTGCATATTGGCCCTCATTCAGAGCCGTTCGCTATTTGCGTTCGTTCGTTCAAAAACAAGGGGTGGCTATGCAAATGATCCGTTCGCACATTGCAGTCTGTTCACACCTCTAAGTCTGACCGAGCGAGCGAAACATACGCTCGTTTATTTGATAAAAACGCCCCCTGGCCGCTCGCACCATACGTCATGTCCGCTATTTATTAGATTAATCGAGTACATCGTACAGCGTATGAACTGCTCGCTATTCTTGTGGTTGGTTTTTTCAACCGCTATTTTGCTAGCAGTTCTGAGTTAAAAATAACCCAGTGACGTGGTCAATGACGCTGCTGTATTAATTATGCACTCCCTTAAAACGCCCGTTTTGACCTTTAAGCACGCCTGCGTTCGAATTCCACTCCCCGTTTTCAAGCACCTTCCCCCGTTACCACCCACATACACCTCCTTCTGTCACTCAAAATAGCAGGCACTCGCTATATTGCGTACAAATGATTTTCGGCCGCACTGACTGGTTCGCGCATGCGTACTAAAAACCGTACGCATGCGCAGATGTGCGAGCATCGCTCGGAACGAGCGTACTGCCGCTAGCGAGTGGCTCTGAATGAGGGCCATTGTCTTTAGTTGTAGAACCACAAGTACCAGCAAGCCTTCCCTGCATGCTGGTATTTGGAGAACCACAAATACCTGGATGCGGGGCATTATGGGCCCGCTGGCACTTGTAGTTCCACAACTAAAGAAGTACATAAATAAACAAACATACACCGTGAATGTAAAATTTTATTAAAACATACATGCACACTCACACTCACACATACTCACCTAGTATCCGACGTAATCCACAGGGGTGTACCTGAAAAAATAAATCCATACTCACCTCTCCTATGCGTAGATCACATCCACTTGTCCAAGTAGGCAATCCAAGGGTTAAAATAAAAAAACGCAAAAAACCTGATCCATGCCGGACTGAGCAAAGGTATGTGTGTACACATACCTTTGCTCCGTGTAAATGACCGGGGCACACGTGTGCCCTGTCAGTGAAGGGGCCACCAGCCAATCAGGGAGCATCCCTGGGGAGTTGGCTACCCCCCCAATAAAGGGGTACCCCTCTCTAGGGCATCCCAGGCCTAGACTGATAGCCGGGGCTATCCCCGGCACCCTAGGGCGGTGGGTGCCGGGTTGATAGTGTAAAGAGTAAAAATAAAGTTTGCATATTGTCTTTAGTTGTAGAACAACAAGTACCAGCAAGCCTTCCCTGCATGCTGGTATTTGGAGAACCACAAATACCAGCATGCGGGGCATTACGGGCCCGCTGGCACTTGTAGTTCCACAACTAAAGAAATACATAAATAAACAAACATACACCGTGAATGTAAAATTTTATTAAAACATACATGCACACTCACACTCACACATACTCACCTAGTATCCGAAGTAATCCATAGGGGTGTACCGGAAAAAGAAAATTCCATACTCACCTCTCCGATGCGTAGATCACGTCCACTGGAAATCCAGGGGTTAAAATAAAAAAATGCAAAAAACCCGATCCATGCTGGACTGAGCAAATGGTATGTGTGTACACATACCTTTGCTCCGTGTAAATGACCAGGGCACACGTGTGCCCCGTCAGTGAAGGGGCCGCCAGCCAATCAGGGAGCATCTCCGTCGGAGCAGGGTATCCAATCAGCAATACCATACCAACATATTCCAGTAAACATCAAGTTCATATAGCATCACTTCATAAAGTGCAGATGTTCAAAATTCTTGGTTAAAAATATTTTTATTCTCCAAACAAAGCAGCATAAAAATCAACATAAAAAGAGTAGTCCAATATAAACAGTTGGGCCTTCCAAAAAGGTGTGGTTGCATAAAAAATTGTAATCCCACTCACCCGGAATGAGTGAAACACCAACAATCAAAAATCTTATGGCCCACCGAATGGAGAATCCCTTACCACCAACGCGTTTCGAACCCCTCAGGTCCTTCCTCAAGGTGTATAGGGATCATCCATGTGTGGGATTTTATACCTACCCTAACCATTTTCAATCAATATTAGGCGGAGCCTATCGAAAATTGTTACAAAAACCCGGATCAAACAGTTAGCTCCTATTCATGTATAGTCCCCAAATGTATATATCAGAGATATCAATACTGATCTCACAACGATGGAATCCCCACAGTAAACATACTACCAACATTAAAATATAATTTAATAACATAAGATTATATAATCTTAAAGTCCATAATCGATTCCGGCCCGCATTTCTGCGATAGCCAGAATGGGATACCATAATGACGCCATCGGCGGGACATGTATTTCCACGTGTCCAACCGGAATATCTATATGGCCCTGTAGTAATGGATCATGAGTGAGTACTCCCCAATGCTTTTTAATAACCTTCTCCAATAGTTTGAAGTCACTATGGAACTGCGTAACAAATGGGATTTTCCTTTTTTTTCCCAAATTTGTTCCCCCATTCATTTTAGATAGTGCTTTTAGTCTATCCATCTTAGCTCCCTTCTCTTTAGCTTCTTCTACCAACTGCATATCGTATTCTTTTTGTTGAAGTTGGTTTTTCAGGAGTATAGCTTGTTCCTCGTATACAGTATCTTCAGTACAATTCCGTCTGATCCTTTGGAACTGACTATTGGGGATATTCTTAAGCCAGTTAAAATGGTGATTACTGTTGTATTCAATAAAAGAATTACAATCAGTTGATTTAATAAAATTCTTTGTCTTGATACAGCATTCCTCTACATAAACGGTTAGATCCAAAAAATCCACTGTGTTGAAACTGTTTTTAAAAGTTAAAACTATATTGTACACATTGCAGTTCATGATCCATTACTACAGGGCCATATAGATATTCACCCTGAATTTGTTTATCGCAAAGCATGTAATCTTAAACAATATAGTTAGGAGTGTTATTAATACCCCATAAATAGGTGGTAATGTACTGTCTAAAGGGTTTTTTAGATGCGGTAGTTGCAGTTTATGTAAACTGTGTAAAAGTAAAGAAACCAAATTTACTCATTTTAAATCTACTCGCACAGGCAGAACTTTTAAAATTGATCAGTTTATTATGTGTGGCAGCAAATATTGTATTTATGTGTTGGAATGTTCCTGTGGCTACCAGTATGTTGGGAAGACCACACGTATGTTGAAGGAGCGACTTGCCGAACATGCTAGAAATATCAAAAAAGGACTCCTAACACATAATGTTTCTGCCCACTTTAAGCTGATTCATCAATGCGATATAAATCACTTAGTCTCTTTTTGTGGGATTAAAACGATTAAAGCCAATTGGAGGGTTAATGACAGAGAGATTAGATTATCCAAAACTGAGATGGAAATGATCGATTCCCTCAAATCGTTGGCACCTGCAGGTTTGAATGTAGATTTTGAGACCAAATGGTTTCTGTAGTTTGATATATGGAGTTTTATATGTGTGATTTTGGATGATGAAATTATTATTTATTTTTACTCTTTATGTTTTATTATTGAATATTACTAGTATTATTATCGTTACTGACATATTCAATTTTTTCGCAAGTATACCACAACATACACTAAATGGAGAAATGGATTGCTGCACGGAATCCTTTATTTACGAAAATTTGCTAAGTCCCGAATTTGGTCTAACCCAAAATGGCCACCGGGACAACTATCCAAGTCCTGGTCTCCAGTTACATGTAACCATTTCCGGAAATCTAAAGTTCGTTACATCCGGTCATCCGGGCACTAAGAACCTCCGTATACGCTGATGATGACCACTTCCGGGAGTCCTCTAACCTGCCGCACGTGGTAATCGAGGAACTAGGAACTTCCGACCATGTTGGGGAACCTTTATTTGTAGCGAATGGGGAAACGTTATGGATGTACAACAGGTAATTTCCGGTTGGACACGTGGAAATACATGTCCCGCCGATGGCGTCATTATGGTATCCCATTCTGGCTAACGCAGAAATGCGGGCCGGAATCGATTATGGACTTTAAGATTATATAATCTTATGTTATTAAATTATATTTTAATGTTGGTAGTATGTTTACTGTGGGGATTCCATCGTTGTGAGATCAGTATTGATATCTCTGATATATACATTTGGGGACTATACATGAATAGGAGCTAACTGTTTGATCCGGGTTTTTGTAACAATTTTCGATAGGCTCCGCCTAATATTGATTGAAAATGGTTAGGGTAGGTATAAAATCCCACACATGGATGATCCCTATACACCTTGAGGAAGGACCTGAGGGGTTCGAAACGCGTTGGTGGTAAGGGATTCTCCATTCGGTGGGCCATAAGATTTTTGATTGTTGGTGTTTCACTCATTCCGGGTGAGTGGGATTACAATTTTTTATGCAACCACACCTTTTTGGAAGGCCCATCTGTTTATATTGGACTACTCTTTTTATGTTGATTTTTATGCTGCTTTGTTTGGAGAATAAAAATATTTTTAAACAAGAATTTTGAACATCTGCACTTTATGAAGTGATGCTATATGAACTTGACGTTTACTGGAATATGTTGGTATGGTATTGCTGATTGGATACCCAGAGGGATAAACCCGCTGAGACGACCCACTGGAATATATGAAGATACCTTTTTTGGAACATCTAAACCTGAATTCAGGTGAGTTTGTTCCCTAAAGGGGGATACCCGCATGTAATACCCTTAAATTTAGATTGAGGAGGAAATATGAAAGATACCTTTTGATGAATGCATCTCACCTAGGATAGGTGAGTTACTCACTAGTTCATCTCGATCATACCTATAGTACATGGGATTTATACACAGACTGTGTTTTTGTTTCTCTTCTTTTTATTGAGAGGAAGATTCCATAGTACGTCGGGAACCAAAAGAGAAAGACAGCGCCCTGTGGACCATTCATTTGTGTTGTTTATAGGGATAATGCTTTGGCCGGGGAAACCGGTGAAAGGTTTTCCCTGGCTGTGGCATTATCCCCCCGCTAGAAAGAGTTTGGTGCTGGTTCTGGAATTTTCAGGGGACCCCTACTCGTTTTGTCCCCTGATTTTCCAGAACCAGGACCAGCTCAACAAAGCCCTGTGCTGGTTCTTAATATACAGTGGCCCCCTACGCATTTTGGCCCCTGTATTTTTAGAACCAGAACAGGCTTTATAAAGCCCGTCTCTGGTTATGCTTTTGGGGAGGGGGTGCACGTAATTTTTTTTTATTTAAAAACATTTAACATAAGTACACACAGAAACATGTACATATCTCATGGATATGTGCATGTTTCTGTGTTAATCTGACCTGCTCAGGAGGTACTCGCTAGCCTGAAGCAGGTCTATTATTTGGGAACTTTTGGTAATCTTTTTTTTGCGAGTCTGAAACAGACACTCTATTACATTGGGCGAGTTGATTGTTTTCAATGTGAAAACATCTGGATGCGAGTTTGAGTATGGAGAGTTTTAGTAACTCTGAAAAATGCGAGTTTTAGGGAACAGACACCCTATTACATTGGAGAGTTGTGAAAAATTGCGAGTTTAGCACCAAACTCGCAATTTACCAAAACAGACTACCTATTACATTTGGCCCTATATCAGTCGGCAAGCCATGGAGTCTGAAAACGTGAAGTATGAATAAAGCAGACAATACTTTAGCGGAAGGTAGCTTGGAGAGTGGAACAAAGTGCACCATTTTACTAAACCGGTCAACAATTGTCCAGATGACAGAACAACGGGAGGAAGATGGCAGGTCCACGATAAAGTCCATGGCAATATGGGCCCATGGCTTGGAAGGAGTAGGAAGGGGAAGCAGGAGACCAGGAGGAGCTGTGCGAGGAGATTTGTTTTGAGCACAGACATCACATGCTGACACAAACTCTCAAATGTCTTTACCCATAGACTGCCACCAGACAGAACAAGACAATAATTCGATGGTTTTTGCAATGCCTGGGTGCCCAGATGGTTTGGAAGAATGAAAGTCCAATAGCACTGCTTTGCGAAATCTTTCTGGAACAAACTAGATCCCTGGTGGTATTTCTGCTGAAGCTTCCGATTGGCAGGTACAAATAAGATCCACAAGATCTCTGGTCACAGCTAAA
The DNA here is from genome assembly GCA_031769625.1 of Taudactylus pleione. NCBI lineage: Eukaryota > Metazoa > Chordata > Amphibia > Anura > Myobatrachidae > Taudactylus > Taudactylus pleione. The sequence goes on along the minus strand of JAUIMM010000077.1, from coordinate 5,020,746 downwards.
TGGATATTAGAGGTAGGGATGATGGTCTCTTCCAGTATGGTGAGTGGTTGAACTGGCTGAAACCTGTGAGACAGCGCATCTGTCTTTAAATTCTTGGAGCCAGGCCGGAATGAGATGACATAATCAAAGCAAGTAAAAAATAATGTCCACCTACCCTGTCTGGCGTCAACCTTTTGGCAGTCTTAATATAAGAAATATTTTTATGATCAGTGAGCACCGTGACAACATGATTCACTCCTTCCAGCCAGTGTCTCCAAGCCTCAAATGCCCACTTGATGGCCAAAAGCTAACGATTCCCTGCATCGTAATTCCTCTCTGCTAAGGCAAATTTTCCAAGAGAAATAAGCGCAGGGATAGAGTTTGCCATTTTCAAGGTCCTTAAGGGACAGTACGGCCCTCACGCCAATCTCTGAGGCATCCACTTCAACAATAAATGGAAGGTCAGTATTGGGATGCTGAAGAACCAGAGCAGAGGTAAAGGCAGTTTTTAAGGATTCAAAGGCTTGAAGAGCTTTGGCTGGCCAGTTCACCACATCAGCTCCTTTCCTGGTAAGCTCCACAATAGGCGCAATTATGGATGAAAAGGAATCAATAAATCTCCTAAAATAATTGTCAAAGCCAAGGAAGCATTGTATTGCTTTTAGATTGGTGGGCTGAAACCAATCTAAGATGGCCTTAACTTTGCTCGAATCCATTGAAAATCCTTGAGAGGAGATAATGTACCCTAGGAATGACACTTCTTGAATTTCGAAGTCGCATTTCTCTGGTTTCGCATATAAATTGTTCTCCAGGAGTTTAAGCAGCACCAGTCTTACGTGCTTGCGGTGTTCTTCAAGGGAGCTGGAATAAATAAAGATATCGTCGAGGTAGACCACTTCAAATACCTTGAGATACTCCCTTAACACATCATTAACAAAATCCTGGAAGACAGCTGGGGCATTAGACAGGCCGAACGGCATCACCAGATATTCGTAATGGCCAGAATGGGTGTCAAAGGCCGTTTTCCACTCGTCACCTTCTCTAATGCGGACCAGATTATATGCGCCTCTGAGATCAATCTTGGAGAAGTTGGAGGCCCCCTGGAGCTGATCAAAGAACAGAGATATCAAGGGCAATGAGTAGGAGTTCTTCACCGTTATATTATTAAATCCCCGAAAGTCTATGCACGGTTGAAGAAAGCCATCCTTCTTCTGCACAAAAAAGAAGTACGCTCCAACCGGTGATTTGGAAGGCCAAATAAATCCTTTCTCCAAAGCATCCTGGATATATTCCTCCATAGCCTTGCTTTCAGGAAGGGATAGAGCACAGAGTCTGCCCTTGGGAAGCTTTGCACCGGGAAGGAGATCAATCGCGCAGTCATAGGAGCGGTGAGGTGGTAGAGTATCTGCCTTTCTTTTAGAAAAGACTTCTGCCAAGTCTTGATAAGGAGCCAGAATCCTGGAAGCTGATTCAGGTTGGACGACAGCAGCCAGATGGACAGGAAGCGTGATGCAGGTAGAGGAACAGGCATCACTCCACTGAAGAATTTCTCCAGTTTGCCAATTAATGACAGGGTTATGTCTTCTGAGACAAGGAAGACACAAAACACTATAGGGGCAGTAAGAACGTGATCTCCTCAGAATGTAGAACCCTGATGGACAACTGGATGGGAGATGTTTGGGAGACAACAACAACTCTGGAATGTTCTTCTCCATTAAGCCCAACTACTGAGAGGGGTTGTCAAAGAGGTTCGAATGTCAGTCCCAACGATTTAAAGAAGGAGGTGTCCATAAAGTTCCCTACTGCAACGCTATCTAAAAATGAAGGAACAGAAACTTGGCCACCTTTTCCCTGAATAATGGTGGAGATTAGGACTGAGTTTGTGGGAGAGACAGATGCAAGGCCTAGGTGTAGCGCTCCTAAGACACCTAGACCTTGCCTTTTCTCGATTTAACAGGACAATTCAAGGCTGTAAGCCCTTTCCCTCCACAATATAAGGCCATGGGAGTGTCTTTTTTGTTTCTCCTCGGCCGAGAGCTGATAGGCCCCCAACTGCATAGATTCTCCAGGATCTGGTGGAGTTACCCAAACTGGAGACCGAGGAGCAGGTGTAGGAAGCTCCTTCTCCATTCTACATTCCCGGATGTGGCAATCAATATGAATAACTAGATGCATAAGGTCATCCAATGTCTCTGGACCAGTATGCTGGACAAGGATATACTTTATCTGATCCGAAAGACCAAGGAATTTACTTCATAGTGCAGGGTCATTCTATCCCGAGTCATTTGCCCACATACGGAACTCCGTGCAGTAATCTTTTGCAGCCCTTTGATTTTGCGACAGAGACCGAAGTTTAGACTTGGCTAATGCCGCCTTGTCCGGGTCATCATAGAGAAGGCCTAGAGCAGCAAAGAAAGCATCCAACATCTGGAGAGCACTATAAGCCAAAGGTAGACCAAAGGCCCAGGTCTGGGGGTCACCTTGAAGAAAGGAAATAATAATGCTGACTCGTTGAGTCTCGGATCCGGAAGAAACAGGCCAAAGTCTAAAGTACAGTTTGCAGCTTTTTCGGAAGTTCAGGAAATCTTTACGGTTACCAGAAAAACAATCTGGCAGGTTGTGTTTGGGCTCAGGGGGCCGAACCAGAGCTGAAACTGAAGCTGAGGGTGGAGCTGCCCAAGTATCCTCAACCCGGAGAGATAGTTCCTGGACCTTTAGTGTCAGGACCTGTATTTGGGCAGCAAGAATCTGAGAATGATCACAACCCATGGCTCTACAAATTTTATTGGCCGGTGATAATGTTGAGCCAACTGATGACAGCCTTGAGGGCTGGAATGTATTGTATTCGTCGTGGCCAAGGGTTAAGGATTTGGTTGCAGCCCATGGGCTGTTGCAGCAGCCTTGATGGCTGATAGTGACCTGGGACCCCAGGACCATTGCAGCCTTTGGGCTGATGAGACTCAGGTGAGGTATGCAACAAGACGTGGAGCTGCTACCAGTGCCACCAGGATGACACTGCTTAATAGCACACCTGGAATGCAGAGTGACTACCAGTGTCGCCAGGTTGACACTGGCGATGGTGTGCTAGATTGCGTACCTGGAATGCAGAGTTGCTACCAATGCCGCCAGGATGACACTGGCAATGGTGTGCTAAGTTGTGCACCTGAAATGCAGAGCTGCTACCAGCGCCGCTGGGATGACACTGGCGATGGTGTGCTAGGTTGCACACCTGGAATGCAGAGTAGCTTCCAGTGCCGCCGGAATGACACTGGTGATGGTGTGCTAGATTGCGCACCTGGAATGCTAAACTGTGACTGGTGCCACCGGGTTTACACAAGCCACCGGATGGTGAAAGACGCTTCTGGGGTAGGAAGCGCTCCGTGCTGCCCAGATGGTACAAGCAGCATGTGTGGATGAGATGCAGGTGAAGCTTCCTGGATGGAAAAAAAAGGCACACACGAAACACAGCTAGACTGATTCAGGAACTGGTCTGACAAGCAGGAGACAGGAATCGGATTTAACAAGGACAGTGCCCAATCAGAGCAAGTCTCCCTTAATGACAGACTACTGTGCACCTGGGCTGTGCACAGACAGGAGAACCAATTAGTGCACCTGATACTGCACACAGACAGGCAGTAATTAGTGCAGTGCCTCAGCAACTACAGGAGCCCATACATCTGCAACGGATCGCCCCGATGCAGGGCTGCGATCGGAAATTTCCGATCGCCCACCATCCATGTTCTGCGATCCGTCGCCGTCGGAGACATTTCACATGTTAAATGTCCGCGATTAGACAATTGCAATAATTTTTTTATCGCGATCGTCAAATCGCAGAAATCCAACAGGTTGCAGCATTGCGGGATCGTGGCAATCCATCATAGATGGATGGAGCCATATAAGGCTGGAACTCCAACCAATAAGATCTGCTTAACTGCAGATCCTAACAAAACGTCAACAGTGATAATGTCGACAATGATAATGTCGACAAGTAGGCCATGTTGACAGGTCCAAAATGTCACTACTAAAAATGTCAAAAGTTACAAAATGTCAATAATCAAAATTTGACAGATGAATATTATGTTAGTATTTGCCGCTAACATCTTATTAACATCTTATTATGGACAATTTAATATATAATAAAATGGGGGTTGGCGCTAGTGTGGTGAAAGGTGGTCTTGCTAGCAAGTGGTGAGTGCTTGCATTATTTCTATTATCACACTAAACAGGACTGTGCAATATGCAGCTTACTTACCTTAACTGTGGAGACGGCATGTCAGTTATCGTCTTGACTTTCACTGTAGTTAACTTCACTACATCAGGATGATAACACAAAGAGCCAACATAGTGAGTTTCATTATCTACTACTAAATGACGTAAGTAAAGAAAAACCACATGTTAAATCAAACAACATATTACATTTTGTTAAATTATTGTGACCCCTTTAATGCCATGCAATTAAAGCAAAGCATGCCATGAATTTAATGCAGATTGGAAGCAATTGTAACAATTGCTATTTAAGGAGTTTCAAAATTATACAATTTTATATGATTAAAGAAAAATGATCACTTAAATATTTTCATAACCTACACACTCAAATAGATCAGGCATAGTAGTTTATTTTGATTAAAAATAATAAAGTAAGGATTTTTATATTGAAATTGGCAAAAAAACACATACAGTACTTACCGTATTCCATGTCAATTTAACACTCACAGCTATTTGAATAGCTTTATGCTGTGAATAAGTATACAGTATTTTAAATATAAAATACAGCTCAAGGGAAAAAGGTGCTCATCACCCATAAATGCACTCTAAAAAGGTCAATTGCATTGTGCGTAAAGTGAACAGGCATTATTTGATCCTTGTTAGCCATTTTTCGGCCAAATCATGGCTATATGAATTTGGTCCATTGTATGAATCCTACTACATTCCACAATACAGAGACAAGAACAGTTTTTTTATTTGATAGAATAATTTAATTTCTAAAAGTAATATACATGAAAGGAAATCCTAACAGCTTTCATTTTATTTGATGTTAATTCATCCAAAATAAGATTGTGGCAAATACTAACATAATATCAACTGGCGACATATTGCCAACTTATTGAACCTGTCTACATTTTGACTGTCAACTTTTTGTACCTGTCAACATTTTTATTGTCAATATTTTGGTTGTTCACATATTTATTGTTGACATTTTGTACTATATCAGCATTTTGATTGTCTACATTTTGTACCTGTCAAAATTCTGAATGTCAATATTTCGAATGTGTCGACATAACGGTGTAAACATATTGACAGTAGTCATTTTCCTGGTAGACATTATGACCACATAACATAGAATTCCAATCAATATCAGCACACCAGGTTGGAGTATGAACTTACAAATACAATTTCTACAGTTAGGAGAGGTGAGTTTTAAGTCCTGACAGGAGCATGATAAAGGTAGCTGAAGGCAGCATATGCCTGATGCTACATAAGACTCTGTATATGGGGGTTAGAGAAGCTCATTGGGTGTTTTTCGTGTCAATCTGCCTTATGATTGACAGGTCTAGGCTGGTTAAAACAGCCTATCACAAGTTCTGGTGGGGAGGGCCTTAGCTCACATACTTAAAAAAGGGGAAGCAGGGTTTACTTCCTCTTTGTGACTTGCAAATTGAAAGTTAAGTGCATTCAGCATCTATCTCTGTCGGCCATCTTGTTTTTCAGACTCTCATTAATTTAATTCTTTATATTCCTTTATTCATCCCTGACACTCAACACTACAATCTTCCTGCTATCACTTCCTTTTTCACAACTTTCTTCCCTGTCAATTCTTTTATTCTATCCATTCCCTCACCATGTCTTTTCCCAGGCGTTCCGCCCCCCCCTCTGTCCTGGCTGAACTTTCTCACCCACTTTCATCGTCCCCCCCGCCCGCCTCCCCCCTCCTTCCCGCATACCAGTTTTGAACAGCGCGGGCTCACGACCCTCCTTTGCCCATTCCTCCGCCCGCAGCGATAGCTGCGCTGTCCCCGCGCCGGGCACCTCCAGCGGCCTGCCGGCTCCCTCTCCCCCCCCCCCAGCCAGCCGTGCAGCTGCGCGTGCTGCCGGGCGCTGCACTGACTCCCGGCCAGCCTGCCCCTGCTCTCCCGGCTCGCGGGTCACATGACCCCGCCTCAGCCACGCCGGTTCTCGGCGCAGCGTTCAGTGGGCTGCGCCCTCCCCCTCCAGCTCCTATGGTAGGCGCCCAGGCCCGATCGCAGGTCCCCCACATGCAGGCCCCCCTCCCCCCCTCACACCAGGCAGTCTCCACAGACGATGAGGGAGACTGCCTGGCGGCTGTCCCCTATCAGGCCCCCCCACAGCTCAGGCCTCAGGGGGGCAGCTCACATGACTCGCTGCCCCCTACTCCTGATCTGCAGCCCCCCTGCAGGCGAACATTTTCCCTGCTCTCGCTGGTCTGGCCACGGTGCAGGCTCCTGCACTGTCACAGGTCAGTTATTCTAATACTAGCTTCGTGCCAGCTGCAACTTCCGCAATTGCACGCCCGGCTTTCGTCCCTAATGCTCCCGTATTTTCGCCCGCAGTAGGTGTTGGGGCCCACCCTGGCCTTAGTGGGTCGGGTGTTCCGCACACTTCACAGGTCACATCCCCATGGATGCATGCACCCATGCCAGCCTCCTTTTTGCACGCACCGCAACACTCAATGTTTCCTTATTGGCCCACATTTTACCAGCCTTTGGCGCAAGGGTCTGCTGCGACGGGTCCTTACCCCTATTGGGCTCCTCCAGGTTGGGGGTCTACTACGCCGCCAAGTTCTAACCAACCCCCTCTCGTCGGCCTACACCCTGCTTCAGAGGGCGGGTCGTCAAATATGATTGAACAACCACAATCTGTAGGGATAGTTCCTGTTGCTAATACGACACACGGTGTTGGGCTTGGTGATACTGCTGCTCCTGTTTCTTTTACAGCCCCTTCCGAAAATCCGGAGAACAGAGTGGAGAACTCGCTCGGGACCCCGCAGACCCTACAGACGCAAGCAACAGATAAAGATGGAAGAGCTATGACCGCGGTCGCCGGCGTTGGTGAGAAGGGTTATGATGATATTGTACCTGGCAGTGATAGCTCAAGCACCAGCGATTCTAGTTCTACCTCGGGTTCGCCTAGGAGGCCGCGCAAGCTCATGCGCATGCTAGAGCGGCATTTTAAAGGAAAGGACGCAGGAGTAGGGGTTAAGCCAGCCAGGGCGCCAGCAGCCTCTGCGGCTTCGGAGGCCGATTTAGTACATTGCTCCAATACGGCTATCACTAGAGGTGTTAGGATGCGTATTAAGGAGAAGATTAACAAAGGTCGCTATGTAGACATCTTTACAATTACGGAGTTAGGCAGGAAAGGCTTAGCGTCAGCTAAAGCCACGGGGGGAATGGGCGAAGAAGCGTACCGTTCTTATGACAATTGGATGACTGGCATGCTGGTTTTCGGTGCTTGTTACCTAGAGACAGGGCCGGCGGAGCACATGAATGTACTTAGGTACATTCATCTCATTCATGGCATGCAGGTTAAGGCCCGCGGCACCACCTGGCGTTCCTACGATGAAGATTTTCGTAGGAAGCAGGACGGTAAAAAAAACATGGCTTTGGGTTTCAAGGACGTCGAAGTATGGCTCGACGTTACGCAGCAACGAAAATTTGTGGGTGACAGCGCCCCAAAGCGTAAGAATCCGGTCACAGGCAAATCGCAGGCCATTCCTTTCGTTAAAGGGAAATGTTTTGCATGTAACAGTGGACAATGCGACAGGGATGCGAAGTGTGGTTTTCGTCACTCCTGTACTAGCTGCAGCGGAAACCACTCCGCCAAAGATTGCACCAAGACAGTCGGGTCTTCAAGCACCCCTCGTGGCGACAGCGCCAAGTAGTCTGGAGTTAGCTCCGTCCCCGATTCGTTTGCCGGCGTTGAGCAGATGGTTAAGTTTTTACCCGGATAGGGCATCCGCAGAGTTTTTATTTCACGGTTTTTCATTCGGTTTTCGCATCCCGGTTGTAGCACCTGTTACAGCTGTAGCTTCTCGCAACCTGCGCTCGGCCAGAATGTACCCCGACGTGGTCAGAGCAAAAGTGGGTGCAGAGCTGAGATTGGGTCTCATGGTCGGTCCTTTTTCTGAACCTCCCATTCCCAATTTGTGCGTATCGTCACTGGGTGTAGTCCCCAAAAAGGTCACGGGTAAGTTCAGGCTCATACAACACTTGTCGTACCCTGACGGCCGGTCTGTTAACGACGCCATCAAGCCTAACATTTGTAGCGTGAGTTACCAATCTTTTGACGATGCACTACGGCTAGTTAGAAGTTTTGGGCTCGGGGCACTAATGGCGAAGGTGGATATCGAGTCGGCCTTCCGTTTGATGCCATTACACCCCAAATCTTTCCGGCTGCTGGGTTTTAAGTTTGACGGTTCTTATTACGTGGATGGCTGTTTGCCTATGGGCTGCGCAGTCTCTTGCGCGTTCTTCGAGAAGTTTAGTACTTTTCTTCAATGGTGCATTCAGATGGGTTCCGGTCATGCAGGTATTACACATTACCTGGATGACTTTTTATTTGTGGGACCAGCGGGTCAGACCACGTGCGGTGATGTGCTTTTTTCAGTTAACTCATTGTTCCATACCCTTGGGGTGCCCATCGCGCATGAGAAAACAGAAGGTCCAGCGACGTGCTTATCCTACTTGGGCATACAGATAGACACATCGGCCGGTTGTTGTCGCTTACCTGGGGACAAGGTTCAGCGGTTGAGAGAGCAGATTAGTCATTGCATAGCGGCAAATAAGGTTTCGTAACGGGAAGTGCAATCCTTGTTAGGGTTGTTGCATTTTTCATGCCGTGTGATACCAATTGGGAGAGTTTTTTGTAGGAAGCTGGAGAGGGCCACTTCGGGTATATCTTTACCCCATTACAAATTGCAACTGCCTAGGGAAATCAAGGACGATCTGACTTTGTGGTTGTCGATCTTGGACAAGTTCAATGGAGTTAGGATTTGGCCCTCCCCGCCCGTCGATAGCAAGTGTCTCCAGCTGTTCACAGATGCGTCCGGGGCATTTGGTTTTGGCGCTTATTTTGATGGCGATTGGTGCGCCGAGCCTTGGCCGGAGGCTTGGCATGCCTCGGGTTTGACGGCTAATATGCTACTATTGGAGATTTTTCCAATAATTGTTGCTGTTGAGCTCTGGACCCACAAATTGAGTAATCGGAACATTGTGTTCTGGTGCGACAATTTGGGGGTTGTGCAAGCCATTAATAACCAAAAGTCGTCTTTCATGCCTGCTTTGCGCTTAGTCAGGCATTTGGTCCTCTGTTGTTTAGAGGCGAATATTGGTTTTAGGGCGTGCCACGTCCCGGGGACTGACAACTGTATAGCAGATGCATTGTCACGTTTCCAGTGGTTGAGGTTTAGGGGCTTAGCTCCGAAGGTGAGTTTGCGAGGTTTAATTTGTCCTCCTTCTGTGTGGCAGATTGTCGAGCCGGCATAGAAGGGCTGGCGACTATGGCCTTAGCGCCGTCTACGCGTCGCGCATACCTTGCGGCCTGGAGGGATTGGGAGCACTTCCTCAGGTCAGAGGTTGCTTCAGGTAAGACAGAAGAGCAATGTCTTAGCGCTTTTGTCTGGGGCTGTTATGAAGGAGGCAGATCCAGGCCGTCCACTAGCACGGCCCTAGCTGGGATTGCTTATTTTTCAAAATTATATGGCAGACAAGATCCAACGAAATCCTTTTTAGTTTCTAAAGCCATGAAAGGATGGGCTCGTTGCGACAAGCCCAAGGAGGATAGGAGGCGGCCCATTGACCTTTCGTTGTTGCGTTCGCTAGTTGAAATAGTCCCGACGGTAGCTGCAGATACACACGAGGCAGCCCTGTTCCAGGTTGCTTTTTCAATGGCTTTTTATGGGGCCTTTAGAATTTGTGAGCTGGTTGCGTCATCCAAAGGATCGTTTGATTCTGGAATGTTAGCAGAGAATGTAGTCCTTAAGGCAGATTCCCTGTTGTGCAAACTTCACCGCTCAAAAACCGATCAGCTGGGCCGGGGACGATGGATCACCCTCAAAGAGCAGCCTCAGTCAACAGCGTGCCCCATTTCGTTGGCAGTTAAGTTCGCCAGTTTACGCCCCGATGGCTGTTCACACTGGCTGGCGCACATTAATGCCTCTCCCCTCACAAAATTCCAATTTTCAGCTGTATTTAAGCGTTGTTTAATGGCCTTAAAATTGGATACGTCTGCGTACGGCACTCATTCCTTCAGGATAGGGGCTGCCACTTGCGCTGCGGAGGAGGGCATGTCAGTTAGCAGCATTCAGTCGCTTGGCCGCTGGAAATCGTCCGCTTACAAGCGGTACATCCGGCCTAACACCAGCAGCTAGGAATGCGCTCCCTGCGGGGTTGACCCAGACTTTTACTCGTCACTATTGTGGGGGTGTGAAGGGATTTGGCCGAAAGTAATTTTTTTTACCTCGGGGGAAAGAAAGAAAGAAATGAAATATAAATGAATGAATAAAGAAAGAAATTAAACAAAATAAAATGAATGAATAAAGAAAGAAATATATAAAAAAGAGAAAAAACAAACAAACAAAAAAAAAAACACAAAGAAATGACAAAGAATTTATACCCCCGAGGGTTTTTTTAGATGGTTTTACCTTCGCCTGGGTCGCCTGCTCCTTTCCTCATTATCGCGCTACCCCTTCTTTCCTCCCTCCTTTCCCTCGGCTGCCCAATTTTTGTTTCATATTGGTGTTGTTTGTTTGAAATTGTTGTATTGGCCTGTATGTCCTTGTTAATGGATTAGCATTGACTGTTTTGTGATTAATCTGATTACAGATACATCTCAAGACGGCTCGCCTATTTGGTTTATCGGGCATTCCTTCATTTACTAGGCGGGGCAATCTCATTTATCCACCAGGGCAGCAGGTCTATTGGGCGGTCAGGAGGTTAGGTGGTTAGGTGTCAGGGGGCTTAGATGGGAGGGAATCATTCCACTCATCACTGAGTCCATTGCAAAATGGGGGACACCCGTGCTTGGTTTTGCATGCCGGTGGCAACGATTTGGGGAGAGGGACAGGTATCAGCCTTATACTTCGTATTAAAGCTGATTTAGAAGAGGTGCAGTCTCGGTGGGGTCCCATTAGAATAATATGGTCTGACATCACCCAACGTCAAGTGTGGCGATGCCCTTACAGCGCAGCGGTCTTAGACCAGACGAGGAAGAAAGTCAATGCTTCTGTTGGTAACTTCGTTACAGCAAGAGGGGGTTCTGTCATTAAAACACCCTTATGTCAAATATGATGACCCCAGTTGTCTCTGCCCTTAAGGGGGGACCTAGGCTTCTTCCTAGAGGTGGGGCTCAGTAGTACTAAGCCAAATGAAAGGGGGTGTAGCCTATAGTAACTCAGGTTGCGTCAGAGGCCTTCAGGTAGCCTCATTTATAGTTTATTCGTGGGCTAGAGCTCGGAAAGCAATGCTTTTATTTGCCACCAAAGAGATGTGTATTTTAATAAATATTTGTTCAATTTTTGATTCCACTACAGTTGTCTGTGTCTTCATTAAGGTCAATTAAGACAATAACACCTGTGTAAGGATCTAACGCCTCAGGGCATAGAGGGCTTAAGGTAGCTGAAGGCAGCATATGCCTGATGCTACATAAGACTCTGTATATGGGGGTTAGAGAAGCTCATTGGCTGTTTTTTGTGTCAATCTGCCTTATGATTGACAGGTCTAGGCTGGTTAAAATAGCCTATCACAAGTTCTGGTGGGGAGGGCCTTAGCTCACATACTTAAAAAAGGGGAAGCAGGGTTTACTTCCTCTTTGTGACTTGCAAATTCCCACCCGTCCCTACCCAATTGTTGATGCATTGTTTTGTTATTTATCTTTCAGCTATATTGTGAGGCGGAAAAGCATTGCTTCTCAGTGGCCCAACAGGGCGCAAGTGGTAGTTGCGGGGCGCCTGCCTTTCCCAGGGCAAGTTGTCTCTGCCCTTAAGGGGGGACCTGGGCTTCTTCCTAGAGGTGGGGCTCAGTAGTACTAAGCCAAATGAAAGGGGGTGTAGCCTATCGTAACTCAGGTTGCGTCAGAGGCCTTCAGGTAGCCTCATTTATAGTTTATTCGTGGGCTAGAGCTCGGAAAGCAATGCTTTTATTCGCCATCAAATAGATGTGTATTTTAATAAATATTTGTTCAATTTTTGATTCCACTACAGTTGTCTGTGTCTTCATTAAGGTCAAATAAGACAATAACATCTGTGTAAGGATCTAACGCCTCAGGGCATAGAGGGCTTAGATACACCAGCTTCAAGTGGTGTTTCTAACACTTATAACAGATTTATTCAACCAGTCACTACTAAGAGAAATAGCACAGGAAAAGGAATGTACCCTGATGTAAGGAGAGAAGCTGGCAAGTCTAGATTAGTGACTCTGACATCGGCAGTAGGAAATGTATGGGAGCATTGCTGGAATAAAGAGAGGATTTCATTGTAGAGTATCTCAAATCCAACAACTTGCAAGCCTCCTGCAAACCTCCCTCCACCCCACCAGCATGTATTTACTGGTGGGGTGGAGGGAGGGAGAGAGTCAGTCAGGATTATGTGTGCCTAGGAATAAAATCATTATCAATAGAAGTCTTCCTGGATGTATGTAGTTATAACATATCTGCAGTCACCTCCATACATTTAGAGAATTATTTAGAACAATGTATAATTTATGTTTTATTGATTTGAAACATTTACCATCCTTACATTACTAGTACTAGAGGACTTCCTCTTTTATTTTAATTTTTTATATAGAATTTGGTAAAAAACATATATTACCTAGGAAAACAATTAGGACTATCAAGATCAGGAGTATGTACCAGGACATTACTAGAATGGCTTTTAACTTCAGTCTATATTCATATCCATGCATGAGAACAATGTATGAAACACTGATTTGAGGATGTTGTCACCAAAGCTGCTCAAATTATATGGACAGTTTTGAACTTTAATTGAATACAGTACTCTGGGCCTGATTTAGAGTTGGGAATAGAGTAAGATATAGAAAATAACTGTGCATCTTGGTAAAACCATGCTGCACTGCAGATGGGGAAGATTTAAAGCGTGCAGAGAGATTTAGATGTGAGAGGGGTTATGGCCAAACTGAAATCTAAAATGCAGTGTAAAAATAAATCTGTCCAGCATTTGTGGGCTACATGCAAAAGCAGCCAATATTTACCCCACATGCAAATAAAATGTATATATTTGTACCGCTTGCATTGCAACATGGTTTGTCCAGGTACACAGTTACAGTGCTTGCTCTATCTTACTCTATTCCCAAATCTGAATCAGGCCCTCTATGTCTAGTTTGAAGGCCTCATAGTTGTTTGTAGTACAATCATGATTTTGGAAGTAATTACAATTGTGTGACAATTAAGTTAATAGCTTGCAGTCAAAACATAAAAATGTTACAATAAACTATTCAATGTTACCTGTTAAATTTTACATTTTAAAGTATGTTTAACATATTTGTAAATGCAGTGAACACCCCCATTCACAATGGATCATAAGTGGGAGAAAGTGACTGCAAAGACCAATAGCTTTCTATTGGTTCTCGTGGTCACAAGCTGAATGCACAGCATGGGGTTAGATTTGCACACTCAGGCACATAAAGCTGAATGGCTAAAGATTACTCTTTGCAGTCATGTATCTAGCCTTAATCCAGAACCAAAGCCCAGAATTTAACACAGTGGAGAATATTTACAAAGCACATATGTTGATATGCAGAACAAATCCATCTTTGATCCAACTGTACACCTCCAATTGAGTAAGTGCATCATAATTTCCATCAAAGTACAAGTGTGGTTAAATAAATAAGGTAACAAGAACTCTACTTCGTAAAAATATTACATTTGTACATATATGTAAAATCAATAGTATGGCCTTGGTACAGATTATTTTTCCACATAGTCCCCATACTTGTCCAAGCATTTGCTCCAATGCACACCAAGGGCCTGATTCAGAGCCACTCGTAAGCGGCAGCTCGTTCGCTCCGAGCGATGTTTGCACAACTGCGCATGCGTACGGATCGTTATACGCATGCGCGAACCAGTCAGTGCGGCCGAAATTCATGTGCTCGCAAAATAGCGAATGCCTGCTAATTTGAGTGACAGGATGAGGCGTATGTGGGTGGTAACAGGGGAAGGTGCTTGAAAACGGGGAGTGGAGATCCGATCACAGGCGTGCTTAAAGGTCAAAACGGGCGTTTTATGGGTGTGCATATTTAAAACAGCAGCGTCATTGACCACGTCACTGGGTTATTTTTTAGCAAGAACTGCTCGCAAAATTGTGGTAGCAAAAACCAACCACAAGAATAGCGAGCAGCTCATACCCTGTTCGATGTACTCGATTAATCTAATAAATAGCGGACATGACGTAGGATGCGAGCGGCCAGGGGGCGTAGTTTCCCAAAAAACGACCGCAAGTTTTGTTCGCTCTTTCAGACCTAGAGGCGCGAACAGACCGCAAACAGCGAACGGTTCATTTGAATAGCCACCCCTATTTTCTGGACGAGCGAGCGCAAATAGCACCAAACCCAAACCTGTTTCGGTGACATGGCGTTATCACCGTACACCTCAACAAGTTGGTAATGAATTCCAGCTACTGATGTGCACTTTAGATGCATACATTTGATTACACTACACCAGTGGTTCCCAAACTGTGTGCCGTGGCTCCCCGGGGTGCCTTGGGACACTTGCAGGGGTGCCTCAGGTTGGTGGTCCAGCACCAAATCAAATCATTTATGGTCAATGTAATGTAAATATGTGGACAAACAGAAGTGCAAACCTGTCACCCACTACATAACTGTACCTTAGGATGACATGTAGCACAATTTATTTCACTTTACTACTTCTTTTCTGAATTTCTCAATATCAAACTGTTCACTTAGGGGTGCCATGAAAACAATGCTGATACCCTAGGGTGCCGTGGTTCAAAAAAGTTTAGGAACCACTGCACTACACACTTCAATGTTTGACCATGTTTCCGCCAGCCCACCATCTTACACCTGATGTTGGGACAGTATGACTGATATGAGGCGCAGTCTAATGGCCATGAGGGGAATCAGTGGTTTACCTGCTCTGGCCTCTTGGTAAATTAGAATGAATAGAGAACATAACACATGAGAGCACTTGTTACTAGGGGTGTGCACCGGCCACTTTTCGTGTTTTGTGTTTTAGTTTTGGATCTGGATCTTTCTTCGTGTTTTGGATCTGGATTGGTTTTGCCAAAACCACCCTTCTGTGTTTTGGGTTCTGGGTTTTGTGTTTTGGATCTGTATTTTTTTTTTAAAAAGCATAAAAACAGCTAAAATCACAGAATGTATTGGTTTTTCTGCTCCTATGCTATTATTAACCTCAATAACCTTAATTTCCACTAATTTCCAGTCTATTCTGAACACCTCACACCTCACAATAGTGTTTTTATGTCCAAAAGGTTGCACCGAGGTAGCTGGATGACTATGCTAAGCGACACGAGTGGGCGGCACAAACACGTGACCCATCTAGGAGTGACACTGCAGTGGCAGACAGGATGGCAGTTTGAAAAACTAGGCCCCAAACTGTACATAATGCAAAGAAAAAAAAGAGGTGCAAGATGGAATTGTCCTTGGGCCCTCCCACCCACCCTTATGTTGTATAAACAGGACATGCACACTTTAACAAACCAATCATTTCAGCGCCAGGGTCTGCCACACAACTGTGGCTGAAATGATTGGTTCGTTTGGGCCCCCACAAAACAAGCTGGCAATTAATCTGTCCCTGCACAAACTGGCTCTACGGAGGCAAGATGTCATCCTCATCCTCCTCATCCACCGATTCCTCACCCTCTTCAGTGTTGTGTACATCCTCATCCTCACAGAGTATTAACTCGTCCCCACTGGAATCCACCAACACAGGTCCCTCTGTATGTTCTGGAGGCTGGTCTCCCTGGAAGAGTTGATAATTCATTTTTATGAACATCATCGTCTCCACATTTTGTGGAAGCAACCTCCTACGCCTTTCGCTGACAAGGTTCCAGGCTGCACTAAACACTCTTTCGGAGTACACACTGGAGGGGGGGCAACTCAGGTAAAATAGAGCCAGTTTGTACAGGGGCCTCCAAATTGCCTCTTTTTCCTGCCAGAACAGGTATGGACTGTCTGACATGCCTACTTGGATGCTGTCAGCGATGTAATCCTCCACCATTCTGTCAATGGTGACAGTATCATATGTAGTGACAGTAGACATGTCAGAAATTGTAGCCAGGTCCTTCAGTCTGGACCAGATGTCCAAACTTGGTCCTGCCTGCCCTGCATCACCGCCAGCAGGTTGCTTAGGATACCTAAGTTTTTTCCTGGCAGCCCCAGTTGCGGGAGAAAATGAAGAAGGAGCTGTTGACGTGTCACGTTCTGCTTCAGCTGACAGTGTTTTCACCAGCAGGTCTTTGCACCTCTGCAGGCTGGTGTCGGCCGGAAAAAGAGACACCACATAGGCTTTAAACCTAGGATTGAGCACGGTGGCCAAAATGTAGTGGTCTGATTTCAACAGATTGACCACCCTGGAATCCTGGCAAAGCGAATGAAGGGCTTCATCCACAAGTCCCACATGCTGAGCGGAATCGCTCCATCTTAGCTCCTCCTTCACTTTCTCCAGCTGCTTCTGCAAAAGCCTGATGAGGGGAATGACCTGACTCAAGCTGGCAGTGTCTGAACTGACTTCACGTGTGGCAAGTTCGAAGGGCTGGAGAACCTTGCACAACACGGAAATCATTCTCCACTGCGCTTAAGTCAGGTGCATACCCCCTCCTTTGCCTATGTCATAGGTGGATGTATAGGCTTGTATGGCCTTTTGCTGCTCCTCCATCCTCTGAAGCATATAGAGGGTTGAGTTCCACCGTGTCACAACCTCTTGCTTCAGGTGATGGCGGGGCAGGTTCAAGAGTGTTTGCTGGCGCTCCAGTCTTCGACATGCAGTCGCTGAATGGCGAAAGTGGACAGAAATTTTTCAGGCCACCCAAAGCGTCTCCTGCATGCCCCTGTCGCTTTTCAGAAAATTCTGCACCACCAAGTTTATTGTGTGAGCAAAACATGGGACATGCTGGAATTTGCCCAGATGTAATGCCCGCACAATATTGGTGGCGTTGTCAGATATCACAAATCCCCAGGAGAGTCTAAGTGGGGTAAGCCACTGGGCGATGATTTCCCTCAGTTTCTCTAAGAGGTTGTCGGCGGTGTGCCTCTTACTGAAACCGGTAATACACAGCATAGCCTGCCTTGGAACAAGCTGGCGTTTCTGAGATGCTGCTACTGGTGATGCTGCTGTTGTTGCTGCGTAAGGTGATACATCTACCCAGTGGGCTGTCACAGTCATATAGTCCTTAGTCTGCCCTGTTCCACTTGTCCACATGTCCGTGGTTAAGTGGACATTGGGTACAACCGCATTTTTCAGGACACTAAGGACACTTTTTCTGACGTTTCTGTACAGTCTCGGTATCGCCTGCCTAGTGAAGTGGAATCTAGACTTGATTTGGAACCGGGGACACACTACCTCCATCAATTGTCTAAATCCCACTGCACTAATGGCGGATACCGGACGCACGTCTAACACCAACATAGCAGTCAAGGCCTCAGTTATACGTTTTGCTTCAGGATGACTGCTGTCGTACTTCATCCTCCTCGCTAAGAACTGTTGGAGGGTCAATTGTTTAGTAAAAGTAGTGGTGTTCCTACTTCCTCTCTGGGATGATGAACGACTCCCAGCAGCAGCAACAGCAGCAGTGGCAGCAGGAGGCGTAGCAATGCAGGATCCTCCAGAGGAATCCCGGATAGGAGAGTCAGTCATGCCAGTGACATGGCCTGCAGGACTACTTCCGATCCTGACTAAGGAGGAAATTGACGAGGAGGGAGTTGACGGTGTGGTTTGCAGGCGCTTGGATACAACAGGACAACGGGATTTAGGTGTCCCTGGACTGCTTACGGTCTTAGCCAAAGTTTCTGAACTTGACAGTAACTTTTTATGAACGTGCTGCAGGTGCAGTATAAGGGAGGATGTTCCTAGGTGGTTAACGTCCCTACCCCTACTTATTTCACCTTTACATATGGTACATATGGCAAGACAGTTGTTGTCCGGATTTGGATAGAAATATTGCCAGACCAAAGAGGTGGAATGTTTGGTCTTCTGCCCAGGCATGACCGTGATGGGCTTTTTCATCCCACGGACAACAACTGTCTCCCCCGGAGCCTGATTTAAACAAACCACATCACCATCAGAATCCTCCTCGCCAACTTCCTCCTCAGCGCCAGCTACACCAGTATCCTCATCCTGTTGTACTTCAACAGTGACATCTTCTTCAATTTGCAAATCAGCAAGTGGACTGTGGGTGCTCCTTTCAGCACTTGCAGAGGGCGTGCAAATGGTGGAAAGAGCCACCTCTTCCCGTCCAGTGCTGGGAAGGTCAGGCATCGCAACCACCACTACACTTGGACTCTCCTTGGGGATTTGTGATATCTTCTTAGAACGCACAGTTCTTCGCTGTGCTTTTGCCAGCTTAACTCTTTTGATTTTTTTAGTGGGAGGAGGGCTTCCATCGTCATGTGAAGCTGAACCACTAGTCATGAACATAGGGAAAGACCTTAGCCATTCCTTGCCACTCCGTGTCGTAAATGGCATATTGGCAAGTTTACGTTTCTCTTCAGATGATTTAAATGTTTTTTTCAAGGTCATTTTCCTGAACTTTGCCATTTGGGATTGTATGTGCCCTCTACTATGACATCAGGCATCGGCCTTAGCAGACAACGTTGATGGCATGTTATCGTCTATGTCATGACTAGTGGCAGCAGCTTCAGCACTAGGAGGTAGTGGTTCTTGATCTTTCCCTATTTTATTTTTATCGGAGAAAGTTTGGTCCTCCATTTATGTTATATTGATATATACGTGCGGCTAAGGCGCACACAAACACAGAAAATAATTTTTTATTTTTGTTGGAGACTAGTGCACTTTGTGGGTAACACCACCCTTTAAGAAATGAGCCAGCCGGCCCTTTACTTATGGGACACAGGTGCACGCTTGGCGCTGCTCCTTTGTTGATGCATGTGCAGCCACAGTGCACACAATTCACAAACACAGAAAAAAAATGTTAATTTTGTTTGGAGTGTACTTTGGGGGTTACAGCCCCCTTTAACGGTCAAGCCAGCCGGCCCTTTACTTATGACACAGGCACACGATTTGCACTACTTTGTTGATGCACGTGCGGCTACTGCGCACACAATTCACAAACACAAAAAAATATATTTTTTTATTTTGTTTGGAGTGCCCTTTGGGGGTTAGAGCACCCTTTAACGGACAAGCCAGCAGGCCTTTTACTTATGGGACACAGGCACACGCTCGGCGCTGCTCCTTCTTTGATGCACGTGCAGCCATAGTGCACACAATTCACAAACACAGAAAAAAAATATTTATTTTGTTTGGAGTGCCCTTTGGGGGTTACAGCACCCTTTAGCGGTCAATCCAGCCGGCCCTTTATTTATGGGACACAGGCGCACGCTTGGCACTACTTTGTTGATGCACGTGCGGCTACTGCGCACACAATTCACAAACACAGAAAATATTTTTTTATTTTGTTTGGAGTGTACTTTGGGGGTTACAGCACCCTTTACCGGTCAAGCCAGCTGGCCCTTTACTTATGACACAGGCGCACGCTTGGCACTACTTTGTTGATGCACGTGCGGCTACTGCGCACACAATTCACAAACACAAAAAAATATATTTTTTTATTTTGTTTGGAGTGCCCTTTGGGGGTTACAGCACCCTTTAACGGACAAGCCAGCCGGCCTTTTACTTATGGGACACAGGCGCACGCTTGGCGCTGCTCCTTCGATGATGCACGCGCAGCCACAGTGCACACAATTCACAAACACAGAAAAATATATATTTTTATTTTGCTTGGAGTGCCCTTTGGGGGTTACAGCACCCTTTAGCGGTCAATCCAGCCGGCCCTTTATTTATGGGACACAGGCGCATGCTTGGCACTACTTTGTTGATGCACGTGCGGCTACTGCGCACACAATTCACAAACACAGAAAATATTTTTTTATTTTGTTTGGAGTGTACTTTGGGGGTTACAGCACCCTTTTAACGGACAAGCCAGCCGGCCCTTTACTTATGACACAGGCGCACGCTTGGCACTACTTTGTTGATGCACGTGCGGCTACTGCGCGCACAATTCACAAACACAAAAAAATATATTTTTTTATTTTGTTTGGAGTGCCCTTTGGGGGTTACAGCACCCTTTAACGGACTAGCCATCCGGCCTTTTACTTATGGGACACAGGCGCACGCTTGGCACTACTTTGTTGATGCATGTGCGGCTACTGCGCACACAATTCACAAACACAAAAAAATATATTTTGTTTATTTTGTTTGGAGTGCCCTTTGGGGGTTACAGCACCCTTTAGCGGTCAATCCAGCTGGCCCTTTATTTATGGGACACAGGCGCACGCTTGGCACCACTTTGTTGATGCACGTGCGGCTACTGCGCACACGATTCACAAACACAAAAAAATATGTTTTTATTTTGTTTGGAGTGCCCTTTGGGGGTTACAGCACCCTTTAATGGACAAGCCAGCCGGCCTTTTACTTATGGGACACAGGCGCACGCTTGGCGCTGCTCCTTCGTTGATGCACGTGCAGCCACAGTGCACACAATTCACAAACACAGAAAAAATATTTATTTTTTTAGCACTTGCGGGGAGCACTCCTGACGGACAGAGCACCCCCTGGACAACACTACACCACCCCTTTAGGACTGGGACACTGCACAGGACTTTGGAGTGGACACAGCCCCTATGGACAACTGACTGCACAACACAGTCCAGCCAGCCCCAATGGACTTTGAAGTAGTGGACACAGCCCCTATGGACAACAGCAGCACAGCGCAGCACAGCACAGCACAACACTACACTGCACTACACTACACTACACTACAACACTACACTACACTACACAGCCCAGCCAGCCCTAACTCCCACCCTCCCTCTTCACTGTCCACAGCCGAGTGAGAAAATGGCGCAGACTCGGGTACCTTATATAGGATCCAAAACCCGCGAGACCCGGAAGGCAGGATAATGACGTTTTGCCTCGATTTCAGATCCAAGTCAGGCGGGAAAAGTCGAGCCTGACTCGGATCGGCCTCGGATCGGGGGGGCTCAGGGGGGTTCGGATTTCGGAAATCCGAACCCGCTCACCCCTACTTGTTACCTTACTTATTGAACATATAGGTGTACAAAACAAAATGGATTAATTGAGGAGGTACAGAAGTTTGCATACCAAAAAGAGGGGGAGTGATGGTATTATTTGCAAGTAACGGAATAGGCTCGCTGGTAATTCAAGTGTATAGAGCAGTGTAAGAATGACATAGGTAATTGGTGAAGGGGGAGAAGAGGTACATTTTAGTGGTTGTATTTTCTATGCAGAGAGGCACATTTTCACTCAAATATTTTTTATCTCTATGTACACCAAGACGCTTTTCTACTATAAAGGAATCACCTGACATAAGAGAGTAGTTGTACATAAAACGCATGAAGTTCGTGCATTGTATGGACAACCCAATTCAAAAACAAAGCATTTAGGGCCTGATTCAGAGGCGCACGCTATTTGCGTGCGCTCGCTCTGAATCAGGGCGACCCTTTTTTTAAATTCTGGCTTCCAGGCCGCTCGCACAGCTGTGGGTTACCACCCACAGCTTGTGCGAGTGGCCTGGCGATGGTCGCGATTATCACGACAATCGGCATTGCGAGGAGACCCTTGTGGTAGGGTCTTAGCACTCGCAATGCCAAGTGGACTTCCTGCTCTAATAGCATCAATAGCGTGATGTCAGTAGGGCCACCCGCAAACGGCAGGCGTTCCTTCGGAAATGCCTCCGTTTGTACAGCCACCCCCCCTCCCGCCTACAAAACAGGACGAGCTGTCGATCAACATCGACAGCCACCCCATTTTGTTGCGAGCCCTGGAGCAAGTGATTGCTCACTCGCTACGGGGCTCGCGCACGCGCATGCGCATTGGCCCACCATCACCCCGCTTGCGGGCACAATGTGCTCGCGAATTGGCCTGAATTAGGCCCTTAGTGTGCACAATCAGTATACTCTGTTAATGAAGCCCAATGTTATATCACAATATATATTCTTTAAAGTAATGTCTAGGAAAAAAAGATGCTTTAATAAGAAAATGATTGATGCCCTGGACTGCTGAGTCTTTGCATTGTGGTAGAGTTAGAATAATAAAAACACATAATTTCTAAAAATAACAGGCACAATAATGTGGTTATGTAGATATCTGTGGGAAAGATATAAATAGCCCCAGATCAGAAAGTTTCCTGATTGGACACAGGAGCTCTTAAAATGCTATGCAACCACTTGTCATCCCAAAGATGATTATAAATGTCTTTAATCATGGGAGAGAGGATGATGGATATAAGAAGATAATCAGGATGACAAATAACAAGCTGCTTATTGGATTCAATAAAAAAGGCAGACCTTTCAAAATGGATTACACAAAAATAAGCCCTCTATTGGATTACAAAAGAATATTCTATTTAGATTGTCTATAATGATTTTATTACTAAATAAAGCTGTAGGGAAGGTTAGATTATACTAAAAGGTATATTATATTACATTAGTTGCTTAGAACTGTTTAAGTTGCATTTTGAAGTACTGTAAAGTACCCATTAAATTTTTCTGTTTTAATGCCCTGCTAATGGACATAAATGGTTCAGGAATATTTTGTAACTGTTTTTGAACCAAACAGACCCATACTAGAAACCAACCTCTGTATACAAATTATTTATTTTGCAAAATACTCAGGGGGGAGGATTAGGTTTAGGCTACAGGAGGGTTAGGTTTAGGCTGCGGGGAGGCAGAGGTAGGGAAAGGGTAATATACTTACCTCCAATTGTCGGCATTGTGACCCAGGCTGGATGCTGGTGTCAGGATTCTAACTGCCGGAATCCTTTGCACTGGCATTCTGTACCCAACCTGGCATACCCTATAGTAATCACATATTTCATTTTGTAAATAAATTAATTTCCTACCAGCAATCCTTTGATTGTGTACAGTTGTTGGATGCTGGATAAGCAATTGTTGAAGTGTAAAGGAGCTCACTAATAATATCTATCCTTCCCACCAACCATAGTTGTAAGCTCTAGAAGGTCCAGCAAGCTTATTGCTGCCAGAGCCTGCTGGAATATGCAGTTCCACAAATGTACCTAAAAGTAAAAAAAAAAGAAAAAAACCACAGACACTGAATGTTGTAGTAATTTATTTTAAGTAAATACTCAAATAGAACACATCGGGAAACAGATTAATGATGTACACTTGCTCCTAGCAGTGCTGCAACATCATTTAATGAAAGGAGTCAGTATGTGAACAGCCAACAGTGGCATGCTTCTGATTGACTAGCATGTCTGAAAACAGCTCTGATTGACTGTGTGCCTTGTGGCCCTTTGAAGTTCATTAATTAGAGTTACAGTGGTCACTAAAAGTCCTGAACTACTTCACAGGAAATCCGTGTTTTGTGCTTGAATGCTACTTTTTTGGCTTTTGAAAGTCATACCTAGGCACGTGGTACAAATCTTATCTATCTGCAAGATTCTCATAAATGTTTGTAGATATTATGTACAGTACGAAAAGTATGTTTAAAAAAAGAAGTGATCAAGGGCCTGATTCAGTAATGGACGTAAATGCCATCGCGACTGCGATTCTGTACGCAGCGTATGCAAATTTTTTAGCTGATGTCTTGTGCACAGAGACCCCAACTTCCGATGTCTGACATCTGCCACTCGCATAATCATAAACATTGGTCGCACATCGGTTTCACATTGAACTCATGAGTAAGCCTATGCTTTCTAAGACAGAGCTGCTCTCCTAAGACACCAGGGCCTCTGCAGCTGCGAACAAATTAGCAGACCCTCCCTGGAGAACACCCACAAAATGGTCCCAGCACGTCTGCATTTTTCTCACCAACAGTGGCGTCACAAGGGGGGTGCGGGTGGTGGAGTCCCCCCTTCTCACATGGCCACACCCCTTCTCGTGTGGCCATGACCCTTTGTGCTGCGCACATATTGTCCCTCCCTGCATCGGGTGACGCCACTGCTCACCAACCCTGGGAAATAAGGCACCCTGCAGTTTCAAACTCAAAGTGTGCATTCACCTTTAACTCAATTGAATCCAGGTTAGATACAACAGTAGTATGCATGTGATTTGCAATCAATGCATTAGTTGCTATTAGAATATTATATAACCCATGACATACCAATCCACTGAGGCAACATCAGTATGATCTTACATCTACAGTTACCTCCATATACTTTGGTATGACTTCACCCTCATTTATGTTAACTGTCTACTGTTTGCTATAATTATGAATGAAAAAAGCTTTTATACAAACCTTCTCACCACTTTATGTACATGTATACCCATACTGAGGGTCTATCTGTGCTAGAGAACAAGGAGAAAGGAAGGCTTCTGAGCTAAAGACCCACCAGATGTGTCTACTATTCAGTGGCGTAAGTTCATCCCAGATGCCCAGAAGCAAGTTATGATTTAGTGCCCCCCCCCCCAATCACAGCCGCTGACACTGTAATGTAGCAATTCGCATGCAGACAGGCTATAGATAGACGAAGGCAGAGCTGATGATCTGACATGGAGCTCTCCACTAGTGTATGGTAGCTTCTCAGGTGCCGGGAAGGGGTGCCATGTATTGGGTGGCCGTGACGGTACACTCTGGGTACATAGTTACAGCCCTAAGTGGGGTGAATATGTTGTGGACAATGGAGGAGGTGCCCCTTCAGTGTTGGAGCCCGGCGGCAGGCGCCTCCATTGTCTCCTATAGTTCTGCCCCTGCTACTATTATATCTACAATTGTGAGTGCTTTGTTGAGGGGGCATCCCCAACAATATTATATATGGTGACGGTGGTTACCTGTTGTCGATGGTTATTTAAGATGCTTGATCATTATCTACCATTGTTTGTGTTTGGTTAAGGGGGAGCACCCCACCATACTGCAAATTAATTCACAGATTATCATATATGTGTGTCCCACAAGGTGATTATTGGGGAACAATTGCACCCTTGCTGTATTAGACATACAATATATTTTTTTGCTTTTCCTCCTCCCTTTATGTACGAACTACACATCTGCTGAAGTAGAAGAAAAAAGCATTTTATTGAGCCTATGTTGATTAGAAACTGTTATTAAACTTTGTATGTTTGGGGAAAAGGTGTGACCCCATTTTCTATACTATACTTAGGCTGCTAAAGGGTGCGCATTAGGACAATATCATTTTGTATTATCATTTACTCAGTGAGGCCTAGGCCATGGCCCAGTGCAGTTGGTTCCCACCATGAAAGCAACAAGTACTTAACTGGTACGAGGTCTGAAACACCAAAGATGGAAATGCAGGTATGGATGTGCTGCTGTCGAGGAAACCAAAATTTAAACAACACTGGTAGAAAACTATATTGGAGAGTATAGTTTTGGAATAGGATTACCTGTGTAGAACACAATTGATCCCAAGGGGTTTATTTACTCAGCAGTGTTAGAAGACAGAGTGAAAAGTGATAAGGTGCCAGCCAATCAGCTCCTAACTGCCATCTCACAGGTTGTGTTTGAAAAATGACAGTTGGGAGCTGATTTGCTGGCACCTTATCACTTTTCACTCGGCCTCCTAACACTGCTTAGTAAATAAACCATTTAGACACTGGAGGAGTGTGCTGAGCAGGTTCTTATAGTGGCTAGCTGAAGGGTGGTTCCCCACATGAGTCATTGGTGCTGGAGGTTAGTAGTAACACCTGAGAGAGGTGTTATGTCATATCTAGCCTGAGACTGAGCCTAGCGTGTTTCTGTTAAGGATTCTAATTGGGATGGCCAGCAATCATTGAACTGCTGAGTGTTGGAGGCAGGCCAGTGGTATCCATGACTGCTGGCACTGGAACTCTCAGGGGTGACAGCTTTGGATGCTTTCTGCATCTTGGTAACCATGGAAGTAGCACAGTCAATATGAGGTATAATTCACTAAACACAGCTACAGACTAATTGCAATAACAATGGAGCCACAGGCAGCACAATATGTCAGAGCAGAAAGGAGTGATGAGAGAATGTCATGACAGGTCAGAGAATCGCCATAGGGAGGGTCTCAGTAGATAGTTAGATATCACTCAGATCAGCCCATTGCCCACCCAAAGACTAGGGGTCCACTGAAAGGTAGGTGGGATCCAGAACCCTGTGTTCAGGCCATGGGTAGATAAATAGGTATATAAGTACCAGAGCACATTTAATGGAGATTGCAGGCAGGGCAACAAATCCATATGCACCATTAAAGGACACAGCCAGGGCCCCCATCCACCAAGATAGATTCCCCACAGGTACTCGCTTACGGACCTCTGGGCCACCAAGGACTACCAACAGGTGGCCCAGATCAGCATTCCATGGCAAGTATTTCCGGAGCCACCATGGCTGCCCTTCAAAATTGAGACCATGGCTCCCAAAGGCATGGTATGCCAGGAGCTTGCAGGTCTGTGTGCCAACCCACGGCCGTACACACTTACAGAGTCACAGATGAAGCACAACAGAACTTGGTGAGAGCAAAAAGTTGTAGCTGCTCGCGCTTGCATCAGAGCCCTATTTACACAGATTGGGACTCAGGGCCTGATTCAGCAAAGATCGCAATTGCTTATATGCATGCAATCGGCCGTTTGTTGCATTCTGCGCATGCGTATGCATCGCAGTGCACGTGCGCTAATCAGCCACTGCGATTGGGACTATGGGGGTCATTCAGTGTTCCCCGCTGTGCATGCGCATGATGGAGGGAGCTCCGTCATGCGCATGCGCGAGACCCGGCAAGCGACGGGCTCACCATCACTCCGGGTCTCGCACCAAAGGGGGCGTGCTGTCGATGTTGATTGACAGCATGCCCCCTTTGGTGGGCGTGCTGGGGGCGTGCCTGCCAGATGGGAACGCCTACCGTCTCAAGCCGGCCCCACTGACATCACTAGTGATGTCAGTGGTAGTGATTTTGGCTCTGATAGAGCCAAAATCACTCCAGGGCTTGCGGCAGCGAGATCCTACCGCAGGGTCTCCGTCGCAAGCCCGATAGTCATGATTGTCAAGACCATCGCGACCATCATCATGGACGCTCGCTATAGCTGTGGGCGTTCAGCTCTGAATCAGGTCCTGTGATCACAATGACTATGCAGACCCATTGCAAAGTGATTGACAGGAAGTAACATTTGTGGTTGGTGACGGGGGGTGGTTGGCCGAACGCAGCCGTGCCAGTGCATTTAGTCGGCATTGCGGGAGCCTGCATAAATTAGCCTCATAACGTGCACAGAAGTAAGCAATTTCTGAGTAAGGTCTGACCTGCCTTAACTGTGCGTGACGCTTCAATGGTACTCGATTGTACCAGTGTTTTCGCAATCTTGCTAAAGATTACGGAAGTGCTTGTAGGTGAAGTGGGCGTCCTTATGTAGCGAGGCGGTGGCATTGTGATCGCTATGGATTAGCATAAATTCGTGCATACACTATATTGCAATCCATAGTGAATCAGGCCCTTAGTTGCATATTTGAGCAAAAAAGACACTCAAATTGGCCTAGTCGCCAATGCACCTGGCGCGCCAAAATTAACTATTTGGCACAAATGAAGACACAGTATAATAAGATACATCTGTATCAGAGGCATGAATGTTTTTCCTCCTTGTTGGTAGGCTGAAACAAAGTGTTCCATTGTTCTAAAATGACTATATTGGGTTGACATACATAAGCCACTGTTTATATTCTATGGGAGTTCCAAAGGTTCTTACTCTTATTTGTCAAAGTTTATTATTCATCCAGCAGAATTTACAGAAAAAGTAAGAGAGCTAGCTTAGTGTAATACAGTACATCAAGGGATCTGTACACTGTCACACTCTACTGGAAATACACTCACTTATGGATAAAACAGGCTTTGTGCCAGAAATCTCCTGTGTTTTTCGAGATGGCTCCTGTCAAAATACCAACAGCGGCATCTCGATGGTTGGTATCCCGACAGGGGTCGGGTAAGTATACTTACCCTCCCTCCTACTCCCCCTAACCCTCCATTCTTGTAGCCAAACCCTAACCCTCCCCACCCTGCACCCTAACCCTCCCCATTAGTGCCTAAATATAGGATCTCCCCCCCTTCGTGCCTAAACCTAATCCTCCCCCCTTAGTGCCTAACCCTAGCCCCCCCTAACCCCCTCCCCAGTGCTGCCTAACCCTAACCCTCCCCCCTAGGGGTGCCTAATCCTAACCTCCCCTTCAAAATCTAACCCCGCTATACTGCCTAAACCTAACACTCACCCCCCACACCTAACAGATAAGATGCCCTGGACTTACCTTGTTCGGGATGGCATCTGCATCGGGATTAATATAGGCTAACTGCATTCCTTCTCATCGTATGTATAAGATCATGCCCTCCAGATAGAAAGATGTGGGAAAACAGAAAGTCTTCTATGGTGTATACTGTATTACAGTACCAGATTTCAGATAGAAGAATGCATAAGTAAGATTCCTCAGTTGTTCCTTCCATATTATTGGTAATGTATTGGCACGCTAGTACACAAGGGGAAGGTTTAAACCAGCATTTTCATATTTTCGCCGCCACAGCTCAGCAGAAAAACACATAGGGCCGTATTCAGTTAGAGGCTAAAAGTCCGAATCCGTGGAAAAGTATTGCAGATGATGTCATTTCACCATGCGGAAAGTTTCCGCCGTATTCAATTCCAAAGACTTTTCGCGTGCGCGAAAAGTCATTGCAATGTAATCAGCGGAAAAGTTTCGCCATGAATAGCAGTTGGAAAAAAGTGCAGAATTGCGGATTTGGGGTGCAAACTTCGGGAAACCCCCCTGCACCCTTGGGACAGGCCCCCAGAGATAAACTGTGTCAAAAAAATTTAAAAATAAAACGTTAACACCCCAAAAATAAGATACATCTGTATCAGAGGCATGAATCCAAAAAAGTACTTTAATTTTGGGAGCGAAAAAGTTCAAAGTTGGGGGACAAACTTAAAAACTAGCGAAATAGACACAAGTATGGGGCAGGTGTTTTTTGATTGCAGGTGCTTGCGGAAGGTGGATTTTTCACGTCATTTAAAACTTCACTTTAGCAACTTAAAAATATGCTAGCCCCCTTTTTCAAGTGCCCCCAAATTTGCTGGGAGTAGCTATTTTCTCGAAAAAAAACTGCTTAATGCTATTCTTCACCACTTCTGTTAAGTTGTGTCAATTGGTGTCAAATAGCGCATTAAGTACCCCAAATACCTTCACTAGGGCTAATCAGGGGCATCTATAGTGATCCCCAATGTTAGTGCATCTTTTGGGGGTGTCAAGCTGAGTTCCTCATTATTAGCAGGACTTTTCGCCTGTTTCAGTTTCGCCAGGTGCCGTTTCTGCGTCTTTTCTAATTGAACACTGCGAATTGCGGGAGCGCGCCCGATACTTTTCCGTATGCAAAACACGCGGTGTAGGCGAAAAGTCTGGCAAGCGAAAAAGTATCGCGGGTGCGAAACTAATTGAATACGGCCCATAGACGGTGGCGACTGCGTGCATTTCTAAATCAGGTCCATAGTGACACGTGTCTTGTTATTAGAAATACATGCTTAGCAGAAAATGTCAATTTGACTATGGCATTCTATCTTTTGTAGTCAGGTATTCCATGTGATCCACTGAGCCCCAATGCATATCATAGTCTTTCCTGGGTTGTTTTGTTTTTAATTTACATACTGTACACTACTGTATTTCACATATTTGCTAGTTCTGTAGAGAAGAGTATATGGACTCAGGGCCGGATTCAGAGGTGGGAATAGAGAGAGATCTCTCTCTCAACTGATCATCTTGGTGAAACCATGCTGCACTGCAGGTGGGGCAGATTTAAAATGTTCAGAGAGATTTAGATTTGGGAGGGACGTGTCCAAACTGACATCTAAAGTGCAGTGTAATAATAAAGCTGTGCAGTATTTGTGATCTACATGCAAAAGCAGCCAGTATTTACACTACATGCAAAAAAAAATATGTATTTACACCCCTTGCATTGCAACATGGTTTGCCCAGGTACACAGTTAAGTGCTATCTCTCTCTCGATTCCCAACTCTGAATCAGGCCCTCAATCTCATACACTTCATTGCCTCCTCAATTAAATCCTATTTCTCAAATAAACTATCCACACAAAGATAAACATTCCTCTATCACCATTAACACTACTTTAGTTTATATTTAGTTTTATTAGCAAAGAATAATAAACAAATTGAGCCAGAGTTCATTAGTCTATAACTGTAGGAAGTTGGTTGGTTAGGATGCGCTTCGTGGTGGAGTGTGGTTGGGACCGTCTGGGGTGGGGGGAGGACGGATGGGGGCTGGTGCTGCAACGTGTGAGCAGGGGTACCATGTCCTACTATGGGTTGGCTATATATGGAAAGGTTGACCCGCTCCTGGGTATTGTGTAGGGGGGGAGGGAATGGGGAGAGGGAAATGGTGGGGGGGGGTTGGGCAGTCAGTGTGTATTGTGGTGTATGTTTTGTGGTGGGGTGCGAATGACAACAGAATGCTGGGTGAGTGGGTATAAGTGATAATTTATTCAATTTGTGTTTAATTGTGTGGACACAAGTTCCATCCTTTGTCTGGAGGCACAGTGCTCCTTGGGAATTTGTTGTCTCTGGATAGTTCGTGGGGGCGTGTGCTGCACAATGGTTGTGATCTGATGCAATCCACAGTATGGGGGGTGGGTGAACTTCCTAACGAAAACGGGAGTTTCAAATTGTATGGATTGAAAAAAAAAATGTGTGAAAGGGTCAGCTCTGGTCAAAATTCCAGGTACATTCACCCTGGTTTTTACCAGTCTCTGCTAAATTTAAGTGTCACTGATCTCTTGTATAAAGCTAAAGAGTTTTTTGCTAGAGTATTTTTGCTATGGATTCTAAGTAAGCGATTGGCACTTGGTGATGAGACAACAAACAGTGAGCTCACCTTATAGGAAAAAAACCGCTTTCTTTCATCCAGTTCTCATAAAGTTTGTACAGCTTTGATGTTATTTTTGGCAACTGCAAGTGCTTAGCGCTCTTTTTCCAAACTTAAAATCATAAAACACTATCTAAGAAGCACCATGAGTCAGAAAAGATTGAACGGTTTAGCAGTTCAATCCATCGAGCAGTACGTGGCTAGGAAGCTGGATTTCAAAGACGTTATAGATAACTTTGCCGAGGTCAGAGCCAAAAGGTAGCAATTTTAAGGTATGAAAAGCTATAACGTAACACAATTTAACAAGTAATCAATTCTGATTATTATTAATTTTGCACATATAGAAAAACTCCAGTTCTTTAGAATGCCCTTGGCCGAACGGGTTTGCATGTTGTATGTGTAGACCAATGAATTGGAGTTTCACTGTAAATTGTTTTAGAGTTGTTATGTATTTCCAATATGCATGATACAGACATTATTCAAATGTAATAAAACATGTAGACCTAAGGGTTTAAATAAATTAAATAGGAGGGCCACCTTGAGAGTTTGCCAGGGACCTCCAAGCCTCTAGTTACGCCCCTGAGGAGAGGTGCAAGAGGGAAAAGGAGCCTCAGCATCAGATCCAGGTCCCCCTGCTATACAGGTTTTTTAGAGCTTCTCTGACCTGGACTCTCTCCCAGATCTGGAGGTTGTGTAAGTGTTTTGGTTGAACCGCATTGACCTCAACAAATGTGTGTACAATGTCCATACAATTCGCAGAGAGCACTGCACTTGATGGAGCAGGTTTATGTCAACAGACAACATTACCACACCCTCAATGGGCAGGAGGCCTTTGGTCCTAACATGAGAACTATACATGTCATTTCTGGCTTTCATATTTTATTCAATGATACTTTTAGTATAACCTGCATAAATAAGGTATCTACAGATACAGATTGTATTTTTCCTGCACTTCAGAGTTTTTATTTCAATTCTATTAATGTGTACTCATTTACTTTAACTGTGTATACCCTTCAATGATATAATCTTGATATATTTTATTATATATTATATTATTTTAATTTATTATACAATTTAGCATATACATATATATTACATCTGCACTTTATATATTGGTCTGACGGGAAAGTAGTGATGGGTCTGAGGCCCTGATTCAGAGCCGGATGCTCTGAAACAGCGCTCGCTCTGAATCAGGGCGTTTTTTTTTTTTTTTGTGCAGCCTCCTCACCACTCGTGTAGCTGTGGGTGACCACCCACAGCTATAGCGAGCGGCCAGGATGATGGTCGCGATTGTCAAGACCATCGCGACCATCGGGCTTGTGACAAGACCCAGAGAGCTTCTGGCTCTAATAGAGCCAGAAGCTCTCCCACTGACATCACTGGTGATGTCAGTGGGGCCGCCCACAATCGGTAGGCGTTCGCTTGGGAACGCCTCTGTTTGTGAAGCCACCCACCGGTCACGCCTCCCAAACGGGGCGAGCTGTCAATCACCATCGACAGCTCACCCCCTTTGGTGCGAGACCAGGAGCGACGGAGCGCCCGTCGCTAGCCTGGTCTCGCGCATGCGCACAATGGAGCCGGCTCCATCGTGCGCATGCCCAGTGGGCAAACATCGACCCGGTTGCGAGTGCTCAGCGCTTGCGACCGGGTCTGAATCAGGCCCTGAATTCCCTGTGTTTCATGAATACTGTTATTTATTGACATTAACTTACAATAGCAATAGTGAGAAATACATACTAGAAAAAATAGACAATATTCAACATTTGCACATTTTTCACTGGTGACATATCCTAGGGACAAATCTTTAAACTTAGGACTGTCCCTGGAAGAAAGGGGAAATTGGCAATTATAGTCTGCTGTGCTCTTATCCACCATGTGCTGATTGTTCTCATACCTAGGGGTAAATTTACTAAAGGTCGATTTGGCATTTTGAGTGCTTTGAGGTGCGATTTTCATTCGATTTGGGTTAGATTTTGCTTTTGGGTATTTACTAAAGGCCAAATCGAATGTAAAATCGGACTTCAAATCAAATTTTGAGTCAAATCGCCTCAAATCGACCATCGGAAAAACATTGGTACTTTTACATAGCCCAACACACAAAACCCTTATTTACTATCATTTGATTTGAAATCGACTTTAAAATCGGACTTCAAATCGAACTTCAAATCCCCAATACAATAGACCTGCATCATGCTTTCGATTTGAGCATGGGCAGGTCGGATTGACACAGATACATGCAGACATCGGTGAGATGCCTGCATGTATCTGACTGAATAAAGTATTTAAACAGTTAAAATTAAGAAAAAAATTGACGTGAGGTCCCCCCCCCCCAAATCAGAACCTGCCCCGGATAGCTGAAACCCAGGTCTGGTTGACTAAGTACAGGGAAAAAATGACGTAGGGTCTCTCTGTACTCAGTAAAACCAGCACTGGGCTATGGGAAGCAGTGCTTTACAGGTGAACTACAGGTCCCAGTGGGCCCTTAATGCCCCACATGCTGGTACTTGTGGTTCTCCAAGTACCAGCATGCGGGGGAGGCTTGCTGGGACCTGAAGTTCTACTGGAAAGAAAATGTTTTATTACTTCTATTTTTACACATCATTCACACAATCAACCCGCCACCCACTGCCCAGGGGTGGCGGGGATAACTCCGGGCTATCAGCCTAGGCTAGGGGTGCCCTGGAGAGGGAGACCCCTTTTTTTGAAGGGATCTCCAACTCCCAAGGGATCCCTGGCCTGGGCTGACTAGCAGTAAGGGCTGATGCTGCGGCTGGGGGGCCCGGTGATAGGGCTCCCCTGGCTGTGGCATCAGTCCCCCATTAGAAATGGTCCAGGGCTGGTTCTGTGATTTACAGGGAGACCCTATGCAAATTTTTCCCTGTAAATCCAGAACCAGCCCTGCTTCCCATAGCCCAGTGATGGTTGTACTGAGTACAGGGAGACCCTACGTAATTTTTTCCCTGTACTTAGGCAACCAGACCTGGGTTTCAGCAGTCCAGGATTGGTTCTGTTTTGGGGGGGGGGACCTCACGTTTTTTTGGTTTTAATTTTAACTCTGTAAACACTTTTTCAAGGCAGATACATGCAGGCATCTCACTGATGTCTCCATGTATCTGTATGAAAAACGAACTGCTCATGCTGAAAGTGAAAGCATGAAGCAGTTCTAACGTGTCCGGGATTTGCAGTTCGTTTTGAAGGGTGATTTGCCATTCAATTTGGACATGAACATGCCAAATCGAACAGCAAATCACTGTTCAAAACCGACTCAAATCGAATTTGTTTTGCAAATCGCAAAACAAATCGGATAATAGTAAATGCAGTGAAAAAACGTTTTTCAGTGCATACGATTTGAGTTGATTTGAGAAGAGGTAAATCACTCCTCAAATCGACCTGCAAATCAACCTTTAGTAAATTTACCCCCTAATCTCTGCCCCCATTCTCTCTGCTGCTAGGTTACCCTGTAGCTCATATTCCCAGGTAGTCTACTTACTTAATTTGCCCCTTGCTAACAAGAGCTAGTAATGAGAGCTCTTCCAGAGCCTCATTGAAATTGTGATTAGAAATCCATTTTTAGGGGGTGTTTCAGCAAGGATTACAATTGCAAAGCGGCACGCAGGCAGCTTTGCAATTACGTCCTTGCCATTATGCAAAACAAATTGCTTTCTGTTACAGCCAAATATTTCAAATTTGACTCATCAGTCCAGAGCACCTGCTGCCATTTTTCTGCACCCCAGTTCCTAGTTTTTTGTGCATAGTTGAGTCGCTTGGCCTTGTTTCCATGTCAAAGGCATGGCTTTTTGGCCACAATTCTTCCATGAAGACCACTTCTGGCCAGACTTCTCCGAATGGTAGATGGGTGTACTTGGGTCCCACTGGTTTCTGCCAGTTCTGAGCTGATGGCACTGCTGGACATCTTACAATTTTGAAAGGAAGTAAGCATGATGTGTCTTTCATCCGATGCACTAATTTTCCTTGGCCGACCACTGCGTCTATTGTCCTCAACGTTGCCTGTTTCTTTGTGCTTCAAGAGAGCTTGAACAACACATCTTGAAACCACAGTCTGCTTTGAAATCTCTGCCTGGGAGAGACCTTGCTGATGCAGTATAACTACCTTGTGTCTTGTCTCAGTCTTGCCATAGCGTATGACCCATGACATGAAAATGTCTTCCACAACCTCACCTTTGTAGCAAAGTTTGGCTGTTCCTCACCCAGTTTTGAGCCTCCTACCCAGCTTTTTCTGTTTCAGATAATGACTGTGTTTCAACCTACATATGAAAATATCATTAGCACCTGTTTGGTATGATTGGTTAATCATACACCTTACTATAATCCTACAAAATCCCTGACTTTGTGCAAGTGTACCTAGAAGAATTGATACTGTTTTGAAGGCTAAGGGTGGTCACACAAAATATTGATTTGATTTAGATTTCTCTTCTGTTCATTTACTTTTCATTTTGTTAATTGCTCAAAATAAACTATTAACAATTCTATTTTTGAAAGCACTCTTACTTTAAATATATTTCTAAAAGATATCCTAGTTGCACATTTACAATTACATTTTCTTAGAACAATATATCAAATTTATTAAAGCAATACAATTTTCTGATTTACAGTAAAGCACATTTCAAACCTAAAAAACAGTAGAAGTGACCAAACTGTAGAACTTGCCAAAAAGAGTAACTTATAAAGGCTGTTTTTTAGATTGTTAGAGAATGAACAATAGATTGGTCCAATTTTCATTCAGGTCCTTTTTCTTTTACAAGCATAAGCCACTGTGTCTAAGCAAAATAAAATACCACATACCCTTCAGTTTTGATCAATACCATTTTCCATGTGGTGCACTGCTATATCATGCTGGGTAACGGAAGTGACTAAATCTATTTGAAGATCTTGAACAGTTTTTTCTTTTCTCCAAACAGTGGGGAACTGAGTGCCAGACTGGATTTATTTGAATGTGGACTGTTACCGTGTGTTTTAAAATTGAAAATAAATGGCTACATTTTAGATAAAAAATTGCATTTATTTATTTTAGCAAATAATTATCACAAAACAATTAGGAAGTGTCCCACAATAAACATACTACCTAGTGGCAGTTGTAGTATTAGAGAATAAAACCATGACCCTTAAAGGAGACTTTATCCATTGCAGTTATTACATGTATAGTACACAAAACTGTTTCTCCCTGAGGCTATTGTGCAGCTCGAGAGCTATTTGATAAGCAGTTTAGAGCCATTTTACCAACAGCCCTTTAAATTCAGGATTTACTGTATATACATGGGTAGATTGTCCATAGGCTTCAAAGTGGTTTCCTGATAAGCAAGCAAGCCATCTGACATCATGGGGCTGGCTGTGTAATTTTTAACAAATGTATGTTTAAAGACAAAACTGAGAAGGGTGGGGAAATTGAGTATCCAAAGGAGAAAATGTGGGTGGCCCAAGCTTCTTTATGAATATATCTTGAATACGGAAATGCATCAAGGAGATACTAATTGCAGTAACACTAAAGCGGATTCAGTTAATGGCCAGAGACTTGCTGTTTGGTGGATCCTCACCTTTTCCGGAGCTCAGTGTAACTAATGGCCTGATTCAGACATGGATGCAATTGCTTTTGCAAAACAGTGGACTTGCGAAAACATGCTCATAACATAGCTGATAACTTTACACAGAGACGCCCACCTCTGGTATCTCACATCCGTCGCTTATGTACAAAAAACGAAACATCGGAAACATCAGTCGCACATCGATCATCTGAGCAACCCTAATGCTGTTTCAGAATGTCTGGCTCACATAAGATACTGGGGCCTCTCCAGTACTAATTCACAGAGGCTCTTTAGGGCACACCCAGAAAACAGTCCTGACATACCTGCGTTTTTGTAGCCACCCCCAGTTACACTGATTAGTTGTCACTCACTTTGTGAATAAATCCTCACTACATCCGCTGTCTCTAAACCATTGTTTTGTGCGCAGTGCAACATTGGCGCATGCGCAGTAGCAAAAATTGGCTCCACTACGTCCGATATCAAAATTACGTCCACCTCTGAATTAGGCACGAAGGGGTATATTTACTAAAATGTAACTTTTAGAAAGTGGAGATGTTGCCCATAGCAACCAAACAGACTCTAGCTATTATCTCCTAGAAGGTGCTAGATAAATGTTAAGTAGAATCTGATTGGTTGCTATGGGTAACATCTACACTTCTAAAAACCTGCACTTTAGTAAATATACCCCAAAGTCTTTACATTGGTGGAGTGGTGAGAATTATGATATTTGCAATTATCATTTCATATACAGTTTTCCTCACTCCAATTATGAGTAATACTGTACGCTTCTACTATATGGTTGCTTTGGTTTGAATATACTGCAGCTGAATATTGATATTACTGTATTTGTTTTTTCACCTTGAATACCTGTATCATACTTGCCTACCCTCCCGATTTGGTGGGGAGCCTCCCGAAAATTGGGTGCTGCTCCCGACCTCCCGGGAAGGCAGGCAATCCTCCTGGCCCCGGCAATGTGTCCGCACCCCCCCGAGCTTTTAAGTAAAATCCCCGGCAGCAGTAGGGCCATTGACGCGAT
Organism: Taudactylus pleione; assembly: GCA_031769625.1. Classification (NCBI taxonomy): domain Eukaryota; kingdom Metazoa; phylum Chordata; class Amphibia; order Anura; family Myobatrachidae; genus Taudactylus; species Taudactylus pleione. The sequence goes on along the minus strand of JAUIMM010000077.1, from coordinate 4,983,156 downwards.
TCGCGCTCAATCGCGTCATCGTGGCTCCGCCCCCGGCTGCGCAATGCCATTAATCACGGCATTGTGAAGAGGGGGCGGAGCCACAATGACGTGATCGTGCTGTCACTCCCCATGCTCCGCCCCCAACGCCACGTCAGGTATCGGGCCCCGGCCCTTTGGCAACGTCACGCCCCCAGCCTTGTAAGCCCGACAGCTCCCTCCCGGAAGGAGGGAGCTAAATGTCGGCAAGCCTGACCTATATACTGAATCAAGATCATTTGCTGTCTTAATTAAAAGTGCTTTACATAAGATTTAGACATAAATAACTTATTATTTCTGCTCTATCCTATTAGCAGAAGTAGTATAAGCACAGCCCTTTTCTTGGGATATATTGTTAGGGTAATAGTTTTTCAGACATAATAGCATCTAGACATATGGAAGTTAGAATACTTGGCTTTGCCTCATTATTGACAGTGTGCAGTGTCCAATGTAAACAGGGATTTTTCTCATGCATCATGGTTGATGTAACGGGTCACACTGGTTATAAAGATTTCCTTCGAAGAGCATGGTGTCTTTAGTTAAGACATTTTTAATTGTATAGTTTTTGTGGTAATCTGTGTTACAGTGAAGGTAATCTGTACTCACATGCTTAAAAACACTGCCCAATACATATCAAGTAAAGACTTTAAAATGTACAAAATTGTCTGGCACCCTGTTTTTTTACATCTGGCAATGTCAAGTTAGCCTATCTACATCTTAAAATAACTCACAAATCATCTCCTTACAGTTAGTACTTGGGCCTACACCTGGAACTGGAGAGGCAGGTGTAGTGACAAAACATTACTACTGCTCCCTCTCTGGTGCTATTTGCAGCAATGGTGCTGCCCCCAGGGCCCTGCATCCTGGGTGGCAGTACCGCTCACACGCCCCTAGTTATGACCCTGATGGGACATAAATATAACACTTCTTACTCTTGAGATGTGTCCAGCATTTTATCATGCATGCATCATTTTTTTTCTTCCGTTTCCCCAGAAATTAATCAATCTGTACATAAGCCCCTAAGCCAGTGGTTCCCAAACGGTGCCCCGTGGCACCCTGGGGTGCCTTGGGACACTTGCAGGGGTGCCTCTGGTTGGTGGTCCAGCACCAAATCAAATTATTTATGGTCAATGTAATGTAAATATGTGAACAAACAGAAATGCAAACCTGTCCACCACTATATAACTGTACCTAAGGATGACAGGTCAGCACTATTTACTTCACTGTACTATTTTACTAGATTTTTTTTTACATTTCTCAATAACAAACTTAAACTTAGGGGTGCCGTGAAAACAATGCTGATACTCTAGGGCGCCGTGATTCAAAAAAGTTTGGGAACCTCTGCCCTAAGCTTATTTAATTGAATTTTGACAATACGTATAGGTAGGTACCTGACATTCTTTCTTGCTACATAGTGCAAAATGTGTCCTATTTAAAGCGAAAGTTCATGACTGCATACAGTGTGCAGGGAATACTGCACACCACCTAACTCCTAGGGGTATATTTACTAAAGTGAGAGTTTTTAGAAATGAAGATGTTGCCCATAGCAACCAAACAGATTACTTAACATTAGTGATGAGCGGTTCAGATTCTGAGGAATCCGAACCGCTCCAAACAGGTGGAATCCGAGTCCACCCGAACGCAAGTTCGGGTGTTCCCGCCTGACTCGGATTCCACCTCGAGGCCGAACGTCACCCGTCCGGCGTCGGATTCTCGCGAGAGCCGGGTGACGTTCGGCCTCTATAAAAAGGCGCGGCGCCCGGCAGTCGGCACCATTTCGCGTGTGACGCCGCGTAGTTAGGTAGTGCGCTATCTGTGCTAGTGTTAGAAAGATTAGAGTAGGCAGTGTTCTTGCCGCTGTGACTTTACTGGGCATAAGGCCTTTGTGTGTGCTCCGTGACTGGGCATAATAAGCCCACTGTGTATATGTTTAGTGTACACACTGTATTATACAAGCTCCGTGACAACTGACAGGGCATAGCCCACTGAGTGTATTATTATACAAGCTCCGTGACTGGGCATAGCCCACTGAGTGTATACAAGCTCCGTGACAGGGCATAGCCCACTGAGTGTATAACACAAGCTCCGTGACAGGGCATAAGCCCACTGAGTATTATACAAGCTCCGTGACAGGGCATAGCCCACTGTGTCTATTATACAAGCTCCGTGACAGGGCATAGCCCACTGAGTGTATTATACAAGCTCCGTGACAGGGCATAAGCCCACTGTGTCTATTATACAAGCTCCGTGACAGGGCATAAGCCCACTGTGTCTATTATACAAGCTCTGTGACAGGGCATAAGCCCACTGAGTATTATACAAGCTCCATGACAGGGCATAAGCCCACTGTGTCTATTATACAAGCTCCGTGACAGGGCATAAGCCCACTGAGTATTATACAAGCTCCGTGACAGGGCATAGCCCACTGTGTCTATTATACAAGCTCCGTGACAGGGCATAGCCCACTGAGTGTATACAAGCTCCGTGACAGGGCATAGCCCACTGTGTCTATTATACAAGCTCCGTGACAGGGCATAGCCCACTGAGTGTATTATACAAGCTCCGTGACAGGGCATAAGCCCACTGAGTATTATACAAGCTCCGTGACAGGGCATAGCCCATTGTGTCTATTATACAAGCTCCGTGACAGGGCATAGCCCACTGAGTGTATTAAACAAGCTCCGTGATAGGGCATAAGCCCACTGAGTATTATACAAGCTCCGTGACAGGGCATAGTCCACTGTGTCTATTATACAAGCTCCGTGACAGGGCATAGCCCACTGAGTGTTTTATACAAGCTCCGTGACAGGGCATAAGCCCACTGTGTCTATTATACGAGCTCCGTGACAGGGCATAAGCCCACTGTGTCTATTATACAAGCTCTGTGACAGGGCATAAGCCCACTGAGTATTATACAAGCTCCGTGACAGGGCATAGCCCACTGTGTCTATTATACAAGCTCTGTGACAGGGCATAGTCCACTGAGTGTATACAAGCTCCGTGACAGGGCATAAGCCCACTGTGTCTATTATACAAGCTCCGTGACAGGGCATAAGCCCACTGATTATTATACAAGCTCCGTGACAGGGCATAGCCCACTGTGTCTATTATACAAGCTCCGTGACAGGGCATAGCCCACTGTGTCTATTATACAAGCTCCGTGACAGGGCATAGCCCACTGAGTGTATTATACAAGCTCCGTGACAGGGCATAGCCCACTGTGTCTATTATACAAGCTCCGTGACAGGGCATAGCCCACTGAGTGTATTATACAAGCTCCGTGACAGGGCATAAGCCCACTGTGTCTATTATACAAGCTCCGTGACAGGGCATAAGCCCACTGTGTCTATTATACAAGCTCTGTGACAGGGCATAAGCCCACTGAGTATTATACAAGCTCCATGACAGGGCATAAGCCCACTGTGTCTATTATACAAGCTCCGTGACAGGGCATAAGCCCACTGAGTATTATACAAGCTCCGTGACAGGGCATAGCCCACTGTGTCTATTATACAAGCTCCGTGACAGGGCATAGCCCACTGAGTGTATACAAGCTCCGTGACAGGGCATAGCCCACTGTGTCTATTATACAAGCTCCGTGACAGGGCATAGCCCACTGAGTGTATTATACAAGCTCCGTGACAGGGCATAAGCCCACTGAGTATTATACAAGCTCCGTGACAGGGCATAGCCCATTGTGTCTATTATACAAGCTCCGTGACAGGGCATAGCCCACTGAGTGTATTAAACAAGCTCCGTGACAGGGCATAAGCCCACTGAGTATTATACAAGCTCCGTGACAGGGCATAGTCCACTGTGTCTATTATACAAGCTCCGTGACAGGGCATAGCCCACTGAGTGTTTTATACAAGCTCCGTGACAGGGCATAAGCCCACTGTGTCTATTATACGAGCTCCGTGACAGGGCATAAGCCCACTGTGTCTATTATACAAGCTCTGTGACAGGGCATAAGCCCACTGAGTATTATACAAGCTCCGTGACAGGGCATAGCCCACTGTGTCTATTATACAAGCTCTGTGACAGGGCATAGTCCACTGAGTGTATACAAGCTCCGTGACAGGGCATAAGCCCACTGTGTCTATTATACAAGCTCCGTGACAGGGCATAAGCCCACTGATTATTATACAAGCTCCGTGACAGGGCATAGCCCACTGTGTCTATTATACAAGCTCCGTGACAGGGCATAGCCCACTGTGTCTATTATACAAGCTCCGTGACAGGGCATAGCCCACTGAGTGTATTATACAAGCTCCGTGACAGGGCATAGCCCACTGAGTGTATACAAGCTCCGTGACAGGGCATAAGCCCACTGTGTCTATTATACAAGCTCCGTGACAGGGCATAAACCCACTGAGTCTATTATACAAGCTCCGTGACAGGGCATAGCCCACTGTGTCTACTATACAAGCTCTGTGACAGGGCATAAGCCCACTGAGTGTATACAAGCTCCGTGACAGGGCATAAGCCCACTGTGTCTATTATACAAGCTCTGTGACAGGGCATAAGCCCACTGAGTCTATTATACAAGCTCCGTGACAGGGCATAGCCCACTGTGTCTATTATACAAGCTCCGTGACAGGGCATAGCCCACTGTGTCTAATATAGAAGCTCCATGACAGGGCATAGCCCACTGAGTGTATACAAGCTCCGTGACAGGGCATAAGCCCACTGTGTCTATTATACAAGCTCCGTGACAGGGCATAAGCCCACTGTGTCTATTATACAAGCTCCGTGACAGGGCATAAGCCCACTGAGTCTATTATACAAGCTCCGTGACAGGGCATAGCCCACTGTGTCTATTATAGAAGCTCCGTGACAGGGCATAGCCCACTGAGTGTATACAAGCTCCGTGACAGGGCATAAGCCCACTGTGTCTATTATACAAGCTCTGTGACAGGGCATAAGCCCACTGAGTATTATACAAGCTCTGTGACAGGGCATAGCCCACTGTGTCTATTATACAAGCTCCGTGACAGGGCATAGCCCACTGTGTCTATTATACAAGCTCCGTGACAGGGCATAGCCCACTGAGTGTATTATACAAGCTCCGTGACAGGGCATAGCCCACTGAGTGTATCCAAGCTCCGTGACAGGGCATAAGCCCACTGTGTCTATTATACAAGCTCCGTGACAGGGCATAAGCCCACTGAGTCTATTATACATGCTCCGTGACAGGGCATAGCCCACTGTGTCTATTATACAAGCTCCGTGACAGGGCATAGCTCACTGAGTGTATACAAGCTCCGTGACAGAGCATAAGCCCACTGTGTCTATTATACAAGCTCCGTGACAGGGCATAAGCCCACTGAGTCTATTATACAAGCTCCGTGACAGGGCATAGCCCACTGTGTCTATTATACAAGCTCCGTGACAGGGCATAGCCCACTGTGTCTATTATACAAGCTCCATGACAGGGCATAGCCCACTGAGTGTATACAAGCTCCGTGACAGGGCATAAACCCACTGTGGCTATTATACAAGCTCCGTGACAGGGAATAAGCCCACTGAGTTTATTATACAAGCTCCGTGACAGGGCATAGCCCACTGTGTCTATTATACAAGCTCCGTGACAGGGCATAGCCCACTGTGTCTATTATACAAGCTCCGTGAAAGGGCATAGCCCACTTTGTGTATACAAGCTCCGTGACTCCTGTTCATAGTGATAAAGTAATATGGATCACGAGAATGAACCGAGAGGAGAGCAGAAACAACATGTAAATGCTAGCATTGCAGCGGCTGGAAGTCCATCACTTTCATCTAAAGCTGATGCTCATGGGCATAGAGGCTTTAAAAACTTAGGGAACCTGAAATCAAAAAATGTAGATTTCACAGGGGTAAAGACAAAAAAAAAACCTCTAAAGACTACTACTATTGCAGAGAAACAGAAGATTGGCAACATAGCATTCACCACACGTAGCGGCAAGGAAAGACTCAGGCTTTGCCCTTTATTTCTGAGTGGTGGTTCTGCAACTGTCAGTGAGGCATCTTGTGCCTCTCGTGATGATAAAAGACCTTTTCAATCAGACTATAGAAGTGTGAAAAAATTTTAAACCAATAAGGCAGTAGAACAAACTGTGTTTTTTGAAACACAAATGTCAGAAATCCATGAGGAGAGTCTAAGTGGGTCCTCGAGTGGCATTTCTATGTGTAAGCCTGACCTTTCAGAGAAGCTGCCCTCCACAGTTTCTTTTCCATCTGTAGTTGTGGGGATGAGCAGTATTGCCGAGGACATAGAAATTGAGGATGCCACCGTGGAATTGCAAGAGGATGAGAGGAATATATGTGCAGCTGATGCTGGCACTAATGAGGATGTTGAGGATGAGGATATTATTTGTATAAGTCAGGCACCAGTGGAAGCAGCTCTTGGCCAAGATAAGAAGGCCATTGCCATACCTGGGCATAGAACCAACAAATCCACATCTTTTGTGTGGAATTACTTTTACCCAAACCCTGACAACGTTTGTCAAGCCATTTGTAGCCTCTGTGAGACCACAGTTAGTAGAGGTAGGGACGTTAAGCATCTAGGAACCTCTACGCTATTACGTCATCTGCAGCGAGCTCATGGCAGGTGTTTGATAACAGAAACTACTGCAAAAAAAATAACAACAAGCAGTCCAGCATTAGCTAGATGCCTTCTCTCTACTAAATCCCAGCACCTGCAATCTCCGCCGACAACACCTTCCTCCTCAATATCCTCAGGAATGATCAGTGGTAGTACAACATCCAATTTGTTAGTGCTAAGTCACGGTGACTCCTCCAATTTCCAGGACACCTCAGAAGAAACTGAATCTTTGAGCGCTAGGCCTGCTGCTGCTGCTGCTGGTGGATCTTCATCCCAGAAGTGGACCAAGAAGACTACTAGTAGTATACCAAAAAAACAATTGACTGTTAAAGAATCTCTTGCAAGGGGAAGCAAGTATGACAGCTCTCACCCTGTCGCATAGCGGATCACTGACGCCATGACAGCTATGCTAATATTAGATCTGCGTCCAATATCCTCAATTAATGCAGTGCGATTTACGCAGCTTATTGAGGTCATGTGTCCCCGGTACCAAATTCCATCTCGGTTTCATTTTACCCAAAAAGCCATTCCTCGGCTGTACCAGGACGTTAAACAGAACCTAATTATTGGTCTGCAAAATGCTATTGTACCCACTGTCCACTTAACCACAGATATGTGGACAAGCGGTAGTGGACAAACTAAAGATTACATGACTGTGACGGCCCACTGGGTGGGTGAATCGCCTTCAGCAGCAGCAGTATCTAACAAACAACACCAGCTCATTCAGAGGCAGGCAACTCTGTGCATCATCGGATTCAATAAGAGGCATACCGCTGACAACCTCTTAGAAAAACTAAGAGATGTCATAGAAACATGGCTTACCCCACTTGGACTCTCCTCAGGATTTGTGATTTCTGACAATGCTACAAATATAGTGAAAGCATTACAGCTGGGTGAATTCCAACACATCCCCTGTTTTGCTCACACAATAAACTTAGTGGTGCAGGGTTTTTTAAAAAACGACAGGGGCGTGCAGGAGATGCTGTCTGTGGCCCGAAAAATTTCGGGACATTTTCGGCATTCAGCAACAGCGTGCAGGAGATTGCAGCACCTGCAAGAGCAGTTTAATTTAAAGCAAGAAGTGGTAACGAGGTGGAACTCAACACTGTATATGCTTCAGCGGATGGAGGAGCAGCAAAAAGCCATCCATAGCTATACGACAAGCCATGACATTGGGAGAGGAGGGGAAATATACCTTACCCCAGCACAGTGGAGAGTACTTTCTGTCTTGTGCAAGGTGCTCAAACCATTTGAAGTTGCCACTTGTGAAGTGAGTGCTGACACTGCTAGCTTGAGTAAGGTGATTCCCCTGATTTCGCTTTTGGAAAAGCAGCTGGAGAAATTGAAGGATGAGATTAAACAAAGTGATTCCGCAAAGTATGCTGGACTGATAGATCAAGTCCTTTGTTCGCTTCCCCAGGATCCACGGGTGGCCAAGATCTTGAAATCTGATCATTATATTTTAGCAACCATTCTTGATCCTAGGTTCAAGTCATATGCTGTGTCTTTCTTTACAACTGACCCAGATCTTTAAAGAACCAAAGCGCTCCTGGTGAGCAAGTTGGCAGCTGAAGTGACACATGGCACTACGATGACGTCTCCTCCTTCGGTTTCTCCAGCAGCAGCCAGAAAAAAATGCACCTTTTCCAAAAGACCCAGTGGTGATGCAGATAAGTCAAGTCAACATTTTGACATCTGGTCGGGTCTAAAAGATTTGCCCAACACCAGTGACACCTCTATCGCAACTCCATCTAATACGATTACCATCCAAAGAATGGTGGAGGATCATTTTCAGGACACCGTACACGTAGACATGTCACAGAGTCCCTTCGAATATTGGAAGAAAAAAAAGGCAATTTGGAGACCCTTGTATAAACTGGCTTTGCATTATTTAAGCTGCCCACCCTCCAGTGTGTACTCGGAGAGAGTTTTCAGTACAGCCGGGAACCTTGTGAGCGAACGACGAAGGAGGCTACTTCCACAAAATGTAGAAAAAATGATGTTCATTAAAATGAACTGGAAATTTCACGAGGAAAACCTTTCCCACCCATCACGTCACAGTACAGATACTTCTGTAATGGTGGATTCCAGCGGGGATGAACTGATATTGTGTGAGGAATCGGATGATGTACACACTGATGAGGGTGAGGATGGCAATGATGGTGACATCATGCCACTGTAGACCTGTTGCCTTTAGTAGATTGGAAGATTTTTTTGTGGGGGCCCAAACAAACCAAGCACTTCAGCCACAAAGTGGCAGTACCTGTCGCTGAAATGCTTCGTTTGTTAAAGTGTGCATGTCCTTTTTAAGATCCAACATAAAGGGTGGGTGGGAGGGCCCAAGGACAATTCCATCTAGCACTACCCTTCATTTCTGTCACTGCTGTGTGGCATAGTTTCATAGATGTGCTTTAAACTGTGGTGTCTGTGCCACTGCGCCGCTGCTCTGACACTTGGTCACCAGTCAGCTCACTGCAACCTTTGGCCAATAATGGTGAAAACAATAATTTAAGCTGTGAGGTGGTCTAAATTGACTGTAAATGACTGGAAAATAATGTTATTGAGGTAAATAACACTCTAGGAAGAAAAAAAAGCCCAATTTTAGCTTTTTTTGCCAATTTTGGCAAAAAATCCAAATCCAAATCCAAATCCAGTCACCGCAGTTTGGCAAATCCAAATCCAAATCCAAAGCCGGACGACGAATTAGAACCAAATCCAAATCCAAATCCGGCAAAAATGGTCCGGCTCACATCCCTACTTAACATTTAATTAGCACCGTCTAGAAGATAAGAGCTAGACTCTGATTGGTTGCTATGGGCAACATCTCCACTTGTAAAAACTCTCACTTTAGTAACTTTACCCCCTATTGTCAGAAACGCCACTGCAGTTGAGCCCATTTTAATGCATTAAACTACACTAATCTTATCAGCTTCATATTTCTCACTCACAGCTCTAATACATATTTATATACTAAAGTAAATAACATGATGTACTTATTTTAATTGTTTTACAGAAGTCCTTAAATAAGAGTTTGCTCCAGAAAACTACTGTAGAGGCTGAACAAGTGGAGGATGTCAAGAATGAAGATTTCAATACACTCATATGCAGGGGCATAACGAGGGGTGTGTGACCAGTGCTGCCACCCAGGTGAGCGTCACAGTATCCTTTTCCATGAAATGGCACGCCATTGAAGACAGCAGTGCTAGGAATGTCCATAGAATGCGTCTGGCATCTTCTTGGCCTGCTCTGCCCCTCCGATGCTTGCTCTGTGTCGCCAAGACATTACGCACACCAGAGGTGGGGGTGGTAGTTCAGTGTGCAGTGCTACAGGACTGCTCATACAGGAATGCAGATACAGCAAAGCAATAGGAAGTACTGTGTAAGTACAAAATGAAATATTCAAAATGTTATTTTTTTAACTTTGGTGGTAATGTTCCTTTAACTTTGCATTAGTGTTTGAACCATTATTAAAAGTATCATTTCGTTTAGTATATCTTTCAAGTTCACAAATATTATGTCTGACACTTCAGAATGTGGTTAAAAATGTATTCTTAATGTTAGAAATTATGCCATATTTATTAATCTAGGCACGACCATTACTTCCTAAGCTACTTCAAGCTTTGGGTAAAATATATTTTTAATAGGATCTGTTCAAGTTCTGGTTGTAATATTGGAACTAGAGAAACAGGTTAATAGGCTAATCCTTTCACTGCTCCACTTGAAAACTCCGGAGAGAGCTTATTTTCAAATCTACTTATCTACTTATGGTATAAATACTTCGGCCATGATACACTTTAAAATAGAAACCTGAAGAAGGTTTCTTTTTTCAAAAGTCCCACACGCAGTGTTTTTACCTACTTTAGCAAATATAGGGCCTCATTTACCAATGAGTTTTTTCACTAAAACGAGTGATAAATGTCACTGTGTATGATAAATGGTGCTCCAGCCAATCAGCTCCCAACTGTCAACTGTTAGAAAAGTGACAGTTGGGAGCTGATTGGCTGTAGCACCATTTATTAATGGTGAAAAAACTCATTAGTAAATGTGGGCCATAGAGCCCTATTTTATATTTATTTTAACTAATACATCTTAAAGAAAAGCATATCTCAAACACAGAGAGATACTGGGCCTGCAAATTTCACGAAAAACTGAATGCAGCTACACCTAGTGATTTCATTTCAGGATGCACATGTGCCACAACTAACATATGCATCTCGGCTATTACTCTCCATCCATTAAATAGGCATTCCTGGGTGTCAACTGGGTGTTCGCATGTAAGACAACTGCATACCCCACAACTGTCCCACTTTTCAGGGACTGTCCCGGCATCCCATCCACGGGCCTGCATAGCAGAGCAGGGGGTGACTAGATGCCATGCGGTGCAAAGAGAGCCTGGGGTAGCCAAACATCTCCAAGAGTGCTGAGCATGCCCCCAGATTGATGGAAATGGTGAGGGGGTGCCATGAGGCCACACCACCTTCCCTTTTCCAGTGCGTGCGGGGTCCCAAATTAATTTCCATTTGTTGGGAGGTATGAAACCATCTTCTGGGTGTGTAGTAGGCATGTAGCCAGATTTATACCATATTCTGAGTTTTGTGTTTCTTGAAGGCACACCTATTTCAGTATATCTCCTGCACCTAGCATGGGGTTGATGTTAGTTTGGATAATAGTGATGACAGCTGCACGAATGTATACAGAGCTAGGGGCAGGGTAGTCGCAGAGATCCATATCACTAAGTTATAATAAGGGTAGGTACGCACTTTAGACATCCATTCGGTGTTCAGAACTTCAACAGAGTTGAGTGCATTCAAGAATCAGGCATGTGGACTGTACTGAAACAATCACTCAGTACTAGCTAATCAACGTAGGATGAATTAAATATCCATGTACCAATAACAACCAGAATATAAAATAAACCAGTAATAAATGTTTTAAATATATAACAAACTGCAAAAATTACCATATTCATAGAATATTCCCAAAAAAGGAATATGTCATACTGTATGTACATTGTTAAAATAAATATATATATATATATATATATATATATATATATATATATATATATATTTATATATATATATATATATATATATAATTGTGGTGAGAAGGGTTGTCTCTCACCTGAACTGCCCACATTCTGGTGGAATCAGGTCCTTCCAAGGGAGGCTGGAGTGAAACCTGTGTGTTCTGCATTAGCAGTGGAGGTGTGGAATTCCAGGTTTTCACATTTACACTGACCCAGAATCACTGGAGCACAGGAAGGGTTTAAAACTCTCTCACACCTGATGCTCATTGCCCTGATGCTGAGTAGCAGCCAGGAAGTAGGGACACAGGAGCTCATTCAGACCCGCTCGCTAATGCTGGGTACTAGAGATGAGCGGGTTCGGATCTCAGAGATCTGAACCCATCCCAATTTTGGGGATCCGGGGCGATCCGATCAAAGCTCGGATATCCCTGCCTGCCCTGGATCCCTCACCCGAGGCAAAACCTTGCGACCCCGCTGTCGGGTCGCGAGGATTTGTATTGAACAGGCTTAATGCTGATTGGCTGAGAGAGCCGTCTGTCACGGCTCTCAGCCAATCAGCGTTAAGCCCATTGAAAATGCAGGCACCCTGCATTGAGAACACCCTTGCACTGCCGACACAGTCAGCAAACCTGCAATGAGGACACAGCTGGCACCCCCGCTCTGCCGACACCACCGGCACCCTGCATTGAGAACACCCCTGCACTGCCGACACAGTCAGAAAACCTGCACTAAGGACACCACTGGCACCCCCGCTCTGCCGACACAGCCGGTACCCTTCACTGAGAACACTGCCAGCACAGCAGCATTGCCATTCCATGTACTGAGGACGCCATTTTCCAGTCGTTTTTACAGGGCCGGACCCCCGCACCGACGTCGGACTCCGGAGAGGTAAGTAATACTATGAGTGCAGGGTGTGTGGTGTGGGGTCCCCCTGGACCCCATATACCCTGCACCCATTATAGATACTGCCCCTGGCAGGCGTGCCTGAGCATCTCAACTGAGTTGTAGAGGTGTGCATAATTAACGCATCATAGTACATGTCACCTGGCTTGTTTTTACACTAAAGTGCTCGCAGTGCTTGCGGCAGGGTATGGTCAACCGCAAGCGCTGCGATAGCATCCAATGTTACCCGATGTACCGATGGTTGCATACATTTCCTGCATGACGTGCACAAGTGGGCGTCTTAAAACAGGCTGGTGGATGTCTGCATACACTATGTGATAGCTCTCTAAGAAATACTGAGCGTGCCAATGATTTGCTGTGCAGCAGCACTGCCTACACAATTTGCATACACATCGTGCGAGCGATCGCATCTAGCGAGCGGCTCTGAATCAGGCCCACAGTGTTGTAGTGCCAGGGTCCAAAGGCTGTGCTGGGAGAGCATGCACAAATTGTGGCTGCAAGCCACTGCTGACTAATTAGCACAAGGAGTGCTGAGACGTTTAGGTTTGCTTGTTTAGTTTATGTTATGTGTCTGTATGTGTGCAGGCCTATACTCACGTATACTAAAGTGCAGTGTCTGGTGCCAATAAAATACACTGCTTCACCGAGTACCTGCTTGTCTGGAGTCCTCATTTCAATATCTCATGTTACATGTGGTGGCCCATACATAGACCCTCTGCACTGCTTTGTCGCAGCGCAAACGCCAGCTGCTTCCAGCGTGGCAAAGGAACTGACAAGGCAGAACATTCGGTATATGTGAGTATGGTTGGTGAACCAGAAAAAAAAAGCAGTTATATTAAGGACACTGGACCTCATTCAGAGGCGGTAGTTAGTTGCAAGCGGTCGTACTGAATCAGGGCGGCCGCTTGCATCCTGAACGGCTGCCTCCTTGTTACCACCCACAGCTTAACGACCGAGCAGGTTGATGATCGCGATGGTGATCACCATCGCGACCATCGGGGCTTACGACCAGACCCTGTTGGGTCTGGGCAATCGTAAGCCCCAGGGAGCTTTCTACTCTGATGGAGCAGGAAGCTCCCCACTGACATCACTGATGATGTCAGTGCGGCCACCCACAAAATGGTAGGTGTTCGTTAAGGAACGCCTCCGTTTTGGAAACCACCCCCCCGGCCTGCCTACCAAACGGGGGCAACTGTCGATCAACATCGACAGCCACCCCTTTGGTAATGAACTCCAGAGCGACAGAGTTTCTCTGTCACTCCGGGGCTTGCGCACGCGCAGTGCAGCCACTGCGCTTGCGCGGGCCAAACCATCGAGTCGGTTACGAGCGCATCGGCGCTCGCGACCAACTCTGAATGAGGTCCACTGTAACTTGCTATGCATTATGCAAAAGCTGTTTATGTGCACTGAGAAAAAAAAGAAAGTTACTTTGCTTTGTATTTACTAAGGTGCTTGAGATATAACAAATGCTGATTAGTATCTTCACCAGCTACTATGCTATCTAATTTAGTTCATCTGTTGACTGAACAAGAGCAAGACACACATAGTACTGAGGTCTAATTAAGCACTGCAGTGCTGGAAAAGAAATCCCTGTGTTCTGTTTAACCCCTGCAATGCTGGGGAAAAAAGCAGTGCTTTCTAATGTGAATTACAATTGTTTTGCTGAAAGAAAGAGATATATTTATTTGTGTAAACTAGCTTGTTATCTAAAAGCACCTACAATTGTACATACCCCTCCCACTATAAAAATTGAGTTTTTCGCACCAAAAGACAGAGGAACAAATGTTACAGTTAATGACCCAGTTGATGGGCACAACAGGTGGTGGGTATCTGAAGAAAATGTCTGCCTCAGATGACCCAGAGGCATATATACTGATATTTGAAAGGGTGGCACACCATTTAAAATGGCCAGCAGATAGTTGGGCTGATAGACTTGCCCCCTATGTCACTGGTGAGGATCAGAAAGCCTATGCTGATGCAGAGAAATATGAGCTAGTCAAAAGTGCAATTCTGGCCATGTCAGGTCTCACTCCTTCTGGGAAAGCGAAGAGCATCCATGAATGGGCCCTACTACCAGGGATCCCTATTTGGAAGCAGGTTGCAGAACTCGCCAGACAGAGGCGGAGTTGGTTCCAGCAAGAAGACTGCAGTGTTGTTGACCAGTGTATAATAACCCTAGGGCAGAATATGTAGCGCTGGGTCATGCATCCTGATCCTCAGAATTTAGTGGAATTAGTTACAGTATTGGAGCGTTATGAGACAGCAGGAAATATGACAAAAATTACAGAAAATAACCAGGGAATGAGCGACCCGTTAAGATGGCACCCCATTGGCCTGTGACCCCGACTGTCACCACCTCCTCAAGGAAACTGGAGATGCCAAGGTTGTTTGCTATGAGTGCAGAGAGCCAGGTCATATAAGACAGAACTGTCCCAGAAAAGTAGAGCCTATGGAGTGTGGGGTTGCTAGTATGGGTGCTACTTACCCCATTTTTTGCACAATGGTAATCCTGGATTCGAGACCCCCATTAATGTGAGAACTGTGTTGCTGAATGGCCGAGAACTGCCAGCTATTATAGACTCAGGGAGTGAACTAAGTGAACTAACCCTGATCTCACTGCCCAGGCCAGTGGAAAAGGTGCCAGGGTTAGTAGAAATACTCTGCATTCATGGATCCACAGAAAACTTTGCCAGAGTGCAAGTGAGCCTCTCCATAAAGGGGCGCGCTTATGAGGTGGTCGCTGCGGTTGGTCCTAAGCTCCCTTATCACCATATTGGGACGCAATTTCCCAGGATTTGTTGAGCTCTTAAAGGAACCACAGAGACAATGCCAATGTAAAGTCTCCAAGACCCTACCTCCAAAAAGGGAGAAGAGTGGAAAAGCACAGCCAGTCCTCTTTAGAGAGCAAACCTCTGCGTAATTAATGTCTGAGGAAAGAAATCCAAAACACTTTGCCCGGTTGCGGCCAGAAGAAATATTTGCAGAGGTGTCATACTCAATACAGATGTTGCCATGGATGTGTTGGAAACTGCCACATCTCGGGTTCCTGGGGGCCACTTTATTTTCCGTGGCCCTACAGAAGTTCCGCTGGTGGACAAATTGTCAGCAAAACAGCAAAAAGGAAAGGAAGCCTTAGTTTGCAATAATCAGGATGTGTTTTCTTCCCTGCCAGGGTGCACTGCCTTAATAGAGCTCGGGATAAATACACCTGAAGGAGTGGGCATAATGCGGTGACTGTATCGCATTCCTGAGACACGGTGACAAGCTGTCCAGCAAGAAGAAAGTACAACCCCTGTACTTCTCGCTAGACTGATCGGATGTCGCACTGGCTCTTTGAGGGATACTTTGTCTGCGGGGCAGTGGAAAAGAGGAGAACCCGGTGTCCGCAAGAAAAGAAGGATGGTTGCTCCTCTGACAGTACACACCATGTTCAGGGGGTATAAAGAATACACACCTGGAAAGGTGATCCGGAAGGCTGAATGGTCTCGGTTGTCTCAAAAGGAAAAGTGAGCTTTCCCAAGCTTGGAAGAGCAAAAGGAGGAGATGTGTGGTGACAGGGGTTGTCTCTCCTCTCACTTGAATTACTCACATTCTGGTGGAATAGTGAAACCTGTGCTTTCTGCATTAGCAGTGGAGGTGTGGAATTCCAGGTTTTCACATTTACACAGACCCAGTTGGAATCATCACTAGAGCACAGGAAGGGTTTAAAACTCCCACACACCTTATTTTCCTTCCTCCTGATGCCGGACAATCTGGCCAGGCGATAGGCCGGGGATAGGCTGTGGAGGGTCCACAGATTTTATAACTGCTGACTGTTAAGCACAATCAGTGCTGGAACATTTACTTTTATGTTTGTTTGCATATTTTCTTTCCAATACCCCATGGTACAACATATGTATGTGTGTATATGTATATATATATACATATATATATATATATATATATATATATATATATATATATATATAGTGAGTGCCAGCATATAATACAGAGGGAAATCCTCTGCATATACTTATTAGCAATTTATCTTTGCCTTTGCAGTGATGAGAAGAAATAAAATAAGGTAGTTTGGGGATGAGGAGCTGATAGAATTAACAGGAAGGAAACACACTATCTTAACACACCAGATGTTAGGGATTAGTGACTTTACTGTCATTACATTTCATAAACATCAATTTGCTTGAAGGTATTTGTCTACTGATCTCTGACTGGAAATCTTTATGCTGAAAGTCATTAAAGAGACCCTTTTATCAAAAAAATAACCTGTGTTTATATAAAATTAGGATGCTTTGCCATGAATAAATGCATTACTTTATAGATGTAAATTAGCTCTAAATCCTTACCCCCAAGTAGAACAATAGCCTCTAAATTGAATATACACCCATGTCATCTAATCCACTCTTATCCGCCTAATGAAACATCCTTTTGTTGAAGTATAGGATGATTCACAATCACAATGCTATATACCTGAAAAACAGAAGTCTGTTTGGGGGGGACATTACCTCTGCAGTGCCACTAGACAGTGGGCCTTCTCCACCCATTGAATTTCATTTTAATAATCTTGCTATATAGAATTATATAATGGTTGGTATGGTGATGTGCATCCAGTTACTATCATCAAAAGTTGCTAAATGTTTCAGTATCACAGATCCAATATCTTAGTCTGCAAAGCAATGTACCTCCCCACTGAAATGATTTTAGAATTTGAGTGCAAAATATGTCCAAATGGCATAAGCACCCCTGAGTACACCACAAAAGCACTGTGATTATCATATATGTTGCACTTGGGCCTGATTTCAGTGGATGCTATTGTGACCACTCTTGCATCTGTTGCCGGAGTCACGGCTGCAATAATATGTAAGTCCTGAAAGGCCTACTTTCATCGTCTCTGCACGCTGTAATGCCGCCGGTGATACTTCACATGCCACCATCACATGCACCATTGACATTTGCATCAGCCCTATGGCAGCTGCAGTTTCTCCATCTGAATTTGGTCTCTGTGGCTGCGGCTCTGCATCTGAGAACGTAGACGCTATCAGTGATACAACCCACTCCCATAAACACGGCCATGAGGTGGACTTTTTTTTGTGTTCACGTCAGGTCACCACAGAGGAGAGCCCATCACTGTGCTGTACCATATCTGGTATGGTCTATCCCAATCCCACCTGCATCTTTGTTCCTACACTCTGTGTACCACATGCGCTTTTGGAGTTGTCAGAACTATTTTGTGTATACACAGTTGCAAATAATGACTCAACTACAGGAACATTTGCAATGTGTGCGCCTCTAAATCAGGCCACATATATATATATATATATAATGCAAGGTCTCCAAAATGCAACTACAATGACATCTGGAATAGTTTATCAATGAGTATCTGTGATATTCTGTAGACTGGAAAATATAAGCTTACATCCAGAAGCGCAGAAAATGACCAAAGAGTGGTGTGCTAATATTAAAAATAATTAAACACACTAAATAGGATTGACAGGGCAGAATTTAAACCAAGACGCCAATATTTTGCTCAATATACTTTATATCAGTAACAAGTATCAAATGACAATATACAAAAACCAAATAAACACACATAAAAAAATATACATAAAATATAGACCATAATTCGGATCCTCATATATCTATACTTGGACCTAGCATTTAGTCCATAGTGCCACAATTAAGTATTAGTATTTTAAACTCACTTAACTCTCACCAGACTTGTAAATATAAGGAAGTCCTTTTAATAGTCCCACGGACCAATTTTCTTCAGTTTTAATAAAAACAGGGGATATTCGCAATGATAGTCCTTTGTGATAAAGAACTTTTGGTGTGGACAATCCCAATCAGCCCGCATACATATTTAGGAGGCTCCGGTTTGAAGATACATATAGGCTCCAGTAACGTCAACCTGTGACCGCCTCTCTTCAGCCGCTTGCACACTCCAATTGCTGGAGATCTATCTCCGTTGGATTTCCAAGTGATCGGCTTCAGTGATGTACAGAGGCACTAATTGAGTCAGCCTGTGACCGCCTCTCTCTTACCGCCCGTGTGCTGCTAGTCCTGGGAGTGTTGGGGTGGTACATCCAGAAGCGCACATGGCTCTTGAAGGGACTTAAACCATACCCAGATACATTGATTTTACCTTCTTTGTTTGCCGTTGAGACAGCCGTTGGGCCCGGGAAAGGAAGGGGGTGTGTCCAAATCGGGGAGTCATGGCCGCACCCCCTTTAGAAAAAATATATAGAATTAACTATATACGGCTCCAGAAAGGGGCAGTGGCGCATTGCAAATCTTAGCTGCAATCGGAGGTCATTAGTACACACCCACCTCTTTGCATCCCTGTATATGTTATATTAAATTCTAGGTGTTTTAAAAGTAATATGGAGCTGTACTTTCCTTCTCTTTTGAGTTTTGTATATACACTTGCCACAGATTCTCTCAACTGACCACCAGTCAGCTTTCTAAAGCACTCCTGCAGCCTTAAATGCATTAAGGGGGTGTATTCAGAAGGATTTCCAACACAAACTGCACTGAATTTTTATTTTTGACTTAATTGTTTTTTCAGCACTCTTATTTTTGTGTTACAAATTTTTGGAAGCACTATACCTTGTGTTTAAAAAAAAGCCAGCTAAGAGATTAGGGATAAGCGCCAATTCCCCCCACAGCCATATATATGTTGCAATTAAAATCCCAAATCAGTAAGACCAGATCTTAACAGTCAAAACTATTTCCAAAAAAGCCATTTCATCTATACTAGTTTGAACTGGTTTAAAATAGAATTAACTAAATGCAATCATCAATAATAGTATTCACAAAAAATACATTAGTTAATGCCCATTCTGTTAAGTTACAAAAAGTATTGTCTGACATCTCTCTCTAATAGTAGTAATTAGGGGTAAAAAACTGAGACAAAAAAGTATTAATCAAAACATTAGTACAACCTTCCTCATTTATTTTATCGAGGCATGCTATTGTTGCAAATAAATACAAAACATTACTACAACTTGTGAATCCAGATACAAACTATCACTACTTGCCAATGATGTCCTTCTCACCATGACCAGACCACTTACAATTATGCCTAACTTGTCCAATGAACTGACTGACTTTGGTGTTGTCTCAGAGGGGATGTAGTTAATATACCTACATGCAGCATCCCGGCTGACGAAATCCCAACGCTAGAATGCCACTATCCGGTCAGAAGATCGACGCCGGAATCCCGACAAACGTAATTATAGCAGGCTTGTTATGGCATAGCCGTGGGGGGAGGGTTAGGTTTAGCCATCACTTGGGGTTAGGCTAGCGGAGGGGGAGGATAGGGTTAGGTACCCGGTGGTGGGTTATGGTTGGGCACCACTGTGGGGGTTATTGCACATTAATGCAATAAAAATGAATGTTCTCCTATCTACCCGAACCTTACACTTATCCCTCTTTTGTCAGTTTCTCTGTATTGATAAAAATACATGCATTCATAGTGAAATATTCTCCAGACCCACTACAGAAGGTGGCAATCCAGGCCTCATATTAAAATTATTTCTACCTGGTTGTCAGTGAAGGCGCTTAAGACGTTTTACATTTGTTTGCATTCTCCTTTTTTCAGCTTGATCACACCAGTTAATTTAATTTGTTTCAGAAGCGAGAGTCTGACCTTGGTTTATCTCTGTGTTCAAAGACTTGGGACATATTTTGGCTTACTGTTTCAAGATGCTCCATTAGCGTTGCCATTGAAGAAAATTCTCTCAAAGTTTATGTCAGGTGGTACCTAATCCCAAACCACCTCCATAGAATTGTCCCAAACACCTCTAACTTGTAATGGCGGCTAAATTGGCAGTTTCTTTCAACACTGGTTTAAGTGGCTGATACTCAACCTATTCGGGAACCTGGTCACCGCTATTACAATATATCTTCCACCATGGGCTACCAGGCCACTCTAGCCCCATCAATCTAAAACTCTAAGTGTCAGTGCTTTAGGGTTCTAAACTCACAAACTGATTTAACACATTTCCTGCACAGCAAAATACCAATTTCCTCACAAGTGGAAACAACCTGAACCTCCTACTCACTCAACTATAAAGATTTAAAGTGCAAATAGTGAAATTGATAGGAGCTCCTATCTCTTGCCTCATGAACTATTTATTTTCGGATAAGCATATAATTCCTTTTTTAAAGAATATTTTATTCCTGTGTATTTTCTTTTATTTTCTCTTTATTATCAAAACTTTTTTTGAAACTCTTTCCATGTGATTGTATGTGACACTTTTATTGAGTGGATACACTTTTTTATTATTTTATGAGTTGTTGGTTATTAAATTTAAAAAAAAATTGTATTCATAAAGCCATTGTGGTCGATATTTATGTTCTGCATACTTATGCTCTGCACCTTATTTATATGTGTGTGTGTGTGTGTGTGTGTGTGTGTGTGTGTGTGTGTGTGTGTGTGTGTGTGTGTGTGTGTGTGTGTGTGTGTGTGTGTGTGTTTTAAACACGCTAATCGCTATTTATCAATTTCACTATTTGTATATATATATGTGTGTGTGTACTGTATATAGTGTGCCTTTAAAATGCATCTGCAAGGTCTTTGTATCTCCTCCTCAGCAATTCCACAGGCATTTTGAAGTGACCTTTCCGTAGGCAAAGTTATCATTGATGAAAAGAAAAATGTTAAATGCTTTCGCCTCTTAAATGCCAATTTATGTTACTGACTCCAAACATGTCTAGTGCAGCTCTTTGAATTAACATCATTATGTCAGTCATTTATAGTTCATTTAATGTCTTTCACCTGCAGAGACCTTGACTTGTATTATATCTTGGTGACTCGAGCTGTGATGATGTTGTGAGAAATTGCACAGCTTGCTCTTGTTCTATATTTGCAAACACTGCTAGAAGAGGCAGGTACCATTAAACAAACAATTTGTTGACTTCATTAAGATATTTTAAATTACATTTTAGTTTTAAGGAGTAAAGCAGTGTATAAAAATAACAGTAAAAGTAAAACTGGAGAAAGCGCCTCTAAACTGCTGTTCAAAACTGTTCATTTAAACAGAATGGTTAATTTGATCATAAAGAAAATGACTGAATTATACTAATGAATTTTGATATTCCAAGTTTCCAACAAGTTCAAAGTTACGAAAGAACCAAAAACGGTAAAAACACTTTCAACTTGGAATAATGAGAATGAATATAAAAATAAGCACACAAAGGGTCTGATTATGAGTCGGACGCAGCTACACCCTTCCCTCCTGTGCTACCATACATCTGAATGTGCAAGGTCTGAGATGTCCACTTTCAGTGTCTTTAGACCATACTTGCTTACTCTCCTGGGACTGCCGGGAGCCACCCGAAAATTGGGTGCCGCTTCCGGAACCCCACAAAAGTAAGCAAGTCCCCTGGAATTAAAAGAAAACAGTTCTGGCGCCTATACCCATATGTAGTCTTCTCAATGAGAGTGATCTAGATTTTGCAGCAGATTACACAAACTCTGTGTATGTTTGTATTATGAAATTGCAAGAAAAAACGCTAACTCTATACACCTCTCTAGAATCAAAAAATCTATCTAAATGGATGTAAATAATGGGTGAATGATAATAAGTATGTATACAAATATTTATTAACCACTAAAAATGACCCATAGATGGGTTAGTAATGTAAAAAATGAATAAACAATAAATATGAATATTGCAATACATAAATATAAAATCACAAAGTTACACTGTTGTAATTAATACATAGATTGTTTAGAATGTTGCTAGACACTGTCATTTGCCACTTTTGGATACAAATGAAGATAAACAGATACTGTAATCGTGAACTGAGAAGGCTTTCTTGTAAGCAGAATTAATCACGCTGCCATAAATAAGCACAATGTTATACCTGTTTGAATAACGGGTCAAACATTGATTTAGAGAATTGTCTCGTGTATAAAGCTATTAGATCATTAAATTCAGCCTATTAGACAGGCATTTAAAGTCAGTGACCGTATTGTGGTCGCAAGCGCTTGTTGTATTCCATAGGTTTTAGTAAGCCTTATGTTGTTTATATGCACACATGAGATCGTCCAACATAATGTCACCTATATAGGCTTTAATCCACTGTGAAAAATAGAACACAATCTCTAGATAGAGATATCCGCACAGTGTCCAACCTGTCAGGCAATCAACCAGCAACAATTGTGGGCAAGACTTAGCACCCTGTAACCAGACCGTATTCAAATGGTATGGACTGTATGTACTCACGGATAGTTGATATCTAATTGGGGGCCCCCTCTCTTTAATCCGGAGTCCCGTATATTGAATCAGGATATGTAGAGTCCAAGCCTGGTGCTGCTGTTGAAAGAGCCGCTCAACGGGATCTGGAGCGTGAGCGTCCGTGAAGGATCAAATCAGTGCAGCAAGGCAACAGTGTAACAAGGTGAGTATGAACAAACGTCCCGCTAATGCGTTTCGTCACATATCATGTGACTTTTTCAAAGATTTCCTTATATTCCCACTCCTCCAGGTGACGTTTAAAGAATCAATTAATAAATAAACAGACAAATGAGTGTGGTCATTTGGTGTAATCATTTTAGCAGCATATACATTGCACATATCATATTAGATTTTACAAATCTCATAAAACATTCACAACCCAGTCTTCAAGAAATATATACATATACATATATATGCGTATTACATAAAAATACATATATATATATATATATATAAAATACACATACCTATGCTCAACACAAACATAAAATATATTACAATATTAGATATTTAATCAATAATGCTTTAAATAAATACTAATAATAAAAGAGAAATTTTATCAATGAAAATTTATCAATATGTCTCACAGGTGACAAAATGTCCGACTTAAAAATTAGAGAGATACCTTAACTCTCAATACACATAAAAATGATAATAAATACAAATATATCATTCATAATAAAGTAAATAACTATAATAATTATTAGTAATATTATCTAACTGGCCTGGGGGTCGCCATGGCGGTGGTGTTGGGGTCCTTCTATCACCTGGTTACTCATACCAACATATACCATCAGAACCATCCCTTACATTCTCTACATTTGAAGTTCATGCTATTCGCCTCTTCCAACCAGTACATCTCAGAGTAGCTGTCATCTACCGTCCCCCTGGCACCCCCTCCAAGTTCCTTGACAACTTTGCTTCCTGGCTCACTCACTTTCCGTCCTCAGACCTTCCCTCTATTATGCTCGGTGACTTCAATATTCCTATTGATATCCCCACAGAATCTGCTGCCTCCAAACTACGCACCCTCACTTCCTCATTTGGACTCTCCCAATGGACCTCCTCACCCTCCCATGCGAGTGGGCATTTGCTTGATCTGGTATTCACTCACCGTTGTGATATTTCTGCCTACTCAAATTCCCCATTCCACCCTCTCTGACAATCACCTCCTCTCTTTTAACCTATCCCTCTCTCCTTCCCCTCCACTACCTCCGAAAGCCACCATCACTAAGCGTAACATTAAAGCTGTCGACGTTGCTTTCTTTTCTTCCCTACTTGACTCACTTCTCTCCCCTATCCTCTATTTCTCCTGCGCTGAACAAGCTGCTTCCCTATACAATGCCTCCCTTACTTCTGCTCTTGACTCTGTTGCTCTAGCAATCACTACTCACCCTCGCAAATCCACTCCTCAACCCTGGCATTCCAAATGCACCAGATACCTGCAAAAATGTTCACGAACCACCGAGCGACAGTGGAGAAGATCACGCTCTCAGGCAGATTTTCTCCATTTCAAATTCATGCTGTCATCCTACAGTGCTGCCCTTTCCCTTTCTAAACAGTCATATTTCAAGAGTTTCATCTCTTCCCTGTCCTCAAGTCCCCAGCGTCTCTTTTCCAACTTCAACTCCCTCCTCTCCCCACCCCCTCCTTGTCTCCCCTCCTTGCTCTCTACCACTGACTTTGCTACCTATTTCACATCTAAAATTGATTCCATATGTCAGGACATCATATCCAACCAGTCCCCCAGCTCTCCACCTCCTCCTTTCCCAGATCACTCCACCCCATCCATTTTACCAACTCTGACATCCTTCTCCCCTGTGACTGGAGAGGAAGTTAAGGCCCTTATCCAGTCCTCCCCCCCTTCCACCTCTCCCCTCAACCCTATCCCCTCCCACCTCCTCTGCTACCTCTCTCCTTCTGCCTGCTCCCATCTTGCCCACCTCCTTAATCTCTCCCTCTCTTCTGGCACTGTTCCTTCTGCATTCAAGCATGCCCGTGTCTCCCCCATTCTTAAAAAACCTAACCTTGATCCTAACATTCTCTCTAACTACCAACCAATCTCTCTCCTCCCTTTTGCCTTCAAACTCCTTGAGCGTATTGTTTACAACCGCCTCACCACATTTCTTTCCTCCCACTCCCCCCTTGACCCTTTTCAGTCTGGCTTCCGTTCTCTCCACTCCACTTAAACTGCCCTCACAAAAGTCAGCAATGACCTCCTTGCTGCCAAATCCAAGGGCCACTACTCCCTGCTCATTCTCCTTGACCTCTCTGCTGCTTTTGACACTGTGGACCACCCTCTACTGCTGCATATCCTTCACTCTCTTGGTCTATGTGACACTGCTCTCTCCTGGCTGTCCTCCTACCTCTCTGACCGTTCCTTCTCTGTTTCCTCTCATGGCGACTCCTCCCCCCCACAGCCTCTTACAGTAGGTGTTCCCCAAGGTTCTGTTCTAGGACCTCTCCTATTCTCTCTCTATACATTTTCTCTAGGTAAACTCATCAGCTCTTTTGACCTCCATTATCATCTCTATGCTGATGATACTCAGATCTACCTTTCCTCACCTGATCTTTCCCCCTCTCTACTGACTCATATCTCTAACTGTCTCTCTGCTATCTCTTCCTGGATGTTCCAGCGATTTCTCAAACTTAATATGTCTAAGACTGAGCTGATAGTCTTCCCACCCTCCCACATAACATCATGTTCCACTATTTATTTATTAATAGATGGCATTACTATCTCATCTAGTCCCAAAGTGCGTTGTCTTGGAGTTATTCTGGACTCTTCCCTCTCCTTCAAACCACACATTCAGAACCTCTCGCAGTCCTGTTGTTTCCATCTCAAGAATATTTCCAAGATCAGACCCTTTCTCACCCAGGATGCTACCAAACCCTTGTACATTCACTGGTCATGTCCAGATTGGACTACTGTAACCTTCTCCTAGCTGGCCTCCCCAAATCCCATCTCTCTCCTCTCCAGTCTGTGCTCAATGCTGCTGCTCGGCTCATCTTCCAAACGCTCTACATCTGCCTTCCCTCTTTTGCAAGCCCTCCACTGGCTCCCATTCCCTTTCAGAACCCAATTCAAGGCTCTCACACTCACTTACAAAGCCCTCATCCATTCCTCTCCCATTTACATCTCTGATCTCATCTCCCTTCACTCTTCTGTCCGCCCTCTTCGTTCACTTAATACACTCCACCTTTCATGCCAATTGATTACTTCCTCCCACTCCCGCCTCCAAGATTTTGCCCCTGCTGCTCCTCACCTTTGGAACTCCCTCCCTCTCCCTATCAGACTCTGCACCTCTCTACAATCTTTCAAACCAGCTCTTAAGACCCACTACTTCATTAAAGCCTTCCAGCTCTCATCCTAACTTGCTGCTACATCTTCCTTTCTCCCCGCCCACCCCATTCTGTGTCACTCATGTTTGTCTTCCCCTCCCTCTCCTACTCCCCACTAGGGCAACTAACACTTGGCTGCTCATGCGGGCGTTAAGGTCGCTAATATAGCAATGTCTATCCATGACCTGTATTGTATTGCATCGTATTGTATTGTATTGTAAGTCAATGGTTACTTTTTTGTCTATGTACTTTGTAAGGCACTGCAGAACACTTGTGGCGCCATATAAATAAATGATAATAATAATAGTAATAACTAGTAAGAGGGAAATGAGACAATTTAAGGAAAGGATGGACTGCAATAGGGACACTATGATATAAATTGATGTTCATCCCTCAAGTTCCTCTTTGGTCCAAGTAACATATTATTTAAATCAGTATGATCTTTGTTGCTAGTTTTGATTCACTAAAAGATCACCAATTAATAGGGAAAAACCCTCCTCCCCTTGTAATGTATATATTTATCCCCAATGACAACCACCAATAATATATCAGTAAAAAATGATGACTTGGATATCAACCAAATGAATTATAAAGCGTTGAAGTTATTCTAAAAAGTGGGCTCCATAGCTATCGATGTCAAGAATCCTCAATGACTATCGATGTTAGCAATCATTAACCTTTTGAAACTATGGATGTAAAAAAACAATGTTAATCGTATAGTGGGCTCAACTAATTGAATTGGGACTATATATTGTAGTTAGCCAGCAGGGTGAAAGGGGAATAAAGACCTCAGATCCCTCTGGACAGAGGGTCCCCCACATCAAGTCCCACCACACCCCTGACCAATAATTAGAATATATCCATCACTATATTGATACATGGAAGGATTATAATATGATCTCGTATCTATAGATCTATTTCAATAATTTAATTAAACCCTTCTGGGGATAAAGTACTCATTTTATGTATCCAATAATTCTCCCGCAGACAGAGTTTGGAGAACCTGTCTCCTTCCCTATCTGTCTGTGGAATGTGTTCAATGCCTGTAATCTTAATATCTCTGGGATTAGAACGATGTACACATGTGAAGTGTCTCGGGATACTATGCATGGTGTTACTTTTCATAATTAGTCTCCTGTGTTCCAAAAATCTACACCGAAGGGGTCTAATGGTTCTACCGATGTATTGGGTACCACAGATACATTCCAGCATATATATTACATATGACGTATTGCAATTAATGAAAATTTTAATGTTAAACTTCTCATTTGAATTATTTGATGTAATCTCACAACATTTATTAGCAATATAGTCACAGGTAATACAAGAGGACCGTCCACATTTATAACATCCCTTTGGTTTGTTGGTCAGCCAACTGCCCTTAGTTTTCGTTATATCGGTGGTCATTGGCTGTTTTTAAAAAAAAACTAGGTGCCAATATGTCTCTTATATAACTTCCTGAATATAACTGATGGACCTACAGGAATATTGTCTTTTAAAATGTTGTCAGACATTAGAATCTCAAAGTTCGTAGATACAATCTTCCTGATTTTATTTGAGCAGTTGTTATATATAGATATAAACTTGGAGAGTTAAGGTATCTCTCTAATTTTTATGTCAGACATTTTGGCACTTGTGAGACATATTGATAAAATGTAAGTTATGATAAAATGTCTCTTTTATTATTAGTATTTATTTAAAGCATTATTGATTAAATATCTAATGTTGTAATATATTTTGTGTTTGTGTTGAGTATAGGTATGTGTATTTTATTTATATATATATATAAATAAAATATATATATATATGTGTGTGTGTGTATTTTTATTTATATACGCATATATATGTATATGTATATATTTCTTGAAGACTGGGTTGTGAATGTTTTATGAGATTTGTAAAATCTAATATGATATGTGCAATGTATATGCTGCCAAAATGATTACACCTAATGACCACACTCAATTATCTGTTTATTTATTAATTGATTCTTTAAACATCACCTGGAGGAGTGGGAATATAAGGAAATCTTGGAACTCTCCCTATCACCTTTAAAAAAGTCACATGATATGTGACGAAACGCGTTAGCGGGACGTTTGTTCATACTTACCTTGTTACACTGTTGCCTTGCTGCACTGATTTGAACCTTCACTGACACTCATGCTCTGGATCCCGTCGAGCGGCTCTTTCAACAGGTGACATTATGGTGGACGATCTCATGTGTGCATATAAACAACGTAAGGCTTACTAAAACCTATGGAATACAACAAGCGCTTGCGACCACAATACGGTCACTGACTTTAAAGGCCTGTCTAATAGGCTGAATTTAATGATCTAATAGCTTTATACACAAGACAATTCTCTAAATCAATGTTTGACCCGTTATTCAAACAGGTATAACATTGTGCTTATTTATGGCAGCGTGATTAATTCTGCTTACAAGAAAGCCTTCTCAGTTCACGATTACAGTATCTGTTTATCTTCATTTGTATCCAAAAGTGACAAATTACAGTGTCTAGCAACATTCTAAACAATCTATGTATTAATTACAACAGTGTAACTTTGTGATTTTATATTTATGTATTGCAATATTCATATTTATTGTTTATTCATTTTTTACATTACTAACCCATCTAAGGGTCATTTTTAGTGGTTAATAAATATTTTTATACATACTTATTATCATTCACCCATTATTTACATCCATTTAGATAGATTTTTTGATTCTAGAGTGGTGTATAGAGTTAGCGCAGATCACGTCTTTTTTCTTGCAAGTCCCCCCAGAATGGCGTCTTGCCCCCCGCGACTCCCCCACACCCTCCTCAAAAGTGGGCTGTCCGGGGGTGCGATGACGTGATTTGCGTTCTTTCGCGCCATTGTAGCCCTGCCCCCTGCTTTATAATGACGGTAATATCGCTATTATAATGTGAGGGACACCTCCTTAAATCGCCCCCACCCTCCCTGCTGCACCGATCTGAGGGGGCTGCCAAAATGTCGGTAGGTATGCTTTAGTCACAACCATCAGTCGCAGCATTGAAACTTGCACTAGCCACATGCTAGGTGCAGATTTTCTATCAGATTATGGCCTCCCATGTGTGAGATTGGGCGTCCGAGTTCGCAACCACTTTTACATCATAGCCACAACACTCCCATAACACACCCATAAGACGGACCATCTCCCTGTGTCTAAATAGCCAATTCCCTGTCACTGCCCAGGAACACCTATTACACTGGCAATAAAGTGCGTCTCAATCCGTACAGTGACTCTGTACTCATACACCATTTGATACATGCGCTTTGCAACTTTTTCACTACTTAGACGCATGCTCAGTTGAAAAACATCACTCAACAACGTGAACATCGGCATTGCGTCCAAACTCAGAAGCAGGTCATGTACAAAATAGCAATATGTGCGCTTTTGGCAGTGCTATTAGCCATGAATAACACAATTTGTGGGGGAAGTACATGAATTTGCTGAAAAAGATGGCAGCATCTGTGGTGGTCTTCAGGCACGAGGTGCTAAACAGACTGGGTGTGTTCCCTGCCAGGGACAATCAAATCATAAAAACGGAATAATTCAAAATGAAATATTACAGGAAGAAATTATTAGGGATGAAGAAAGCGCCTTCAGAAGGGACTTCAATGCTTACCAGCAGGTGTGTACAGGGACTCATTCCACAATTTCAGTCAGCCCTATTGTACACCTGTTAGTCATACTTTATATAACAAAGCAACTTTCATGGAGCATTTTGACCACTGTAATAAAAACTTTCAAACACACAAAAATAACATTAATATAGTAATAATAGTACTTCTTCTTAATATAGTAACAATTACTTCGCAGAAAGGGTAGTAGATAAGTGGAATAGCCTCCCATCAGAGGTGGTAGAGGCTAAGACAGTAGAGCAATTTAAACATGCATGGGATAGACATAAGGATCTCCTTCAGAAGAAGTAAGGATCAATAAGGGTTGAGGTAGCAATATGTTTAAAAATGGGACAGACTAGATGGGCCAAGTGGTTGTTATATGTTGTCAAATTCTATGTTTCTATGTTTCCATGTTTCTGTCCCCTCACTCTCACAGGTCTCAAAGTCAGGATGCGGTCATGAATCTATGAAGGTGGTAGGCAGACAAATAGGTGGATTTGTGCAATGGTAAAGCTTTGGGTGCCTGAATATTTAACAGTTGTATAAATTACTTTTATTGTGTATATACTGTATACTATATTAATAGCCATTTTTCATGCATACAAACATGGTAGCGCAAACTTTTCATCAAAGCAATCCTAATAATAATAATAAGAGTAATAATATACAGTAACATAAACATCTCTTTAGACACACATTTTAATGTTTAATTTAGGTTCACTTCATCCAGATTATGAAGCAATTGAGCTCATAAATATTATTTAGCTATACTGAACATATGCATTTCATATTATGGAGATATCAGTGAAGTAATTAAAACTGTAATGTTAGCCCAAATTCTCTTGCAAATTACCGTTCCATCCCTCAGCACCCTTGCAACTCCAAACTTTTTGAGAGGCTTTCCTACACTCGCCTCACATTCTCTTTCCTCACACAACCTACTAGGTCTTTTTCAGTCAGACTTTCATCCCCAACTGATTCTGCACTGATAAAGGTGGTCAGTGATTTGATCATTGCCAAGTCAAAACACCATTACGCACTTCTAATTCTCTTGCGTCTCTCTGCTTCATTGGACACTGTTGACCACTTTCTTCTCATACAGACACTACATTTTCTAAGTCTTCAGGACAATGTCCAAACCTGGTTCCCATCCTGCTTATCAGATATAATTTTCAGTGCTTGTATCTCTGGAACCACTTCCTCTCCACTTCCTTTATAAATTGGAGAACCAGGAGGCCCAGTCCTAAGTTTTCAGCTCTTCTCTGTCTATACCGCCTCTCTTGGAAAACTAATAAGCAAATTTTAGATATGAGTATTATCTCTAGATTGATGATAGCAAAATGTAATAATTCTCTCTAGATCTGTCACAATTTGCATTGACCCGTGTCTTTCTGAAACTTCTTGGCTTTCCACGATCGACCCAAACCCTCAACTCATGGGCATATCTATAATGGGTGCAGGGTGTGTGGGGAACACGGGCCCCTGGGTCCAGAGGGGCCCCGAACTGCACACCCTGCACCCATAATATTACTTACCTCCCCGGAGTCCCACGTCGGCGCGGGGGTCCGGCGCTGTAAAACGACTGGAAAATGGCCATGGCTGCCATTTTCCCATCGTTTGCGCATGCGCAGTACAGGGAAAATGGACGCCGCTGCCATTTTCCCGGTGACCTGTGCATACTTTATAGACTTTGGGCACACTCTAGTGCCCAGAGTCTATAACTCTGGCGCTGGCCACGCACAGCTCAGTGCGCTGCCGGCCGTCGGGCAGAGAGGAGGGGTCCCATGTCGGAGACTGCACACGGGTCCCCTCCTCTCTAGAAACACCCCTGCCTCAACTCCACTGCCTAAAGTAGGTATAATCTTTGACCTGGATTGTCCTATGCTCCACACATTCAATGTTTCCAAATCCACTTATATACATCTATCAAATATTTCCAGAAAATGCACATCTCACACAATACACTGTAAAACTTTAATTCATATACTGATTATCTCTTGCATTGACTATTGCAATAGTCTTTTTACTGGTCTACCCCTTACCAGACTTTATCCCCTACTGTATAATCTATTTTGAATGAAGTGGTTAGACTGATCTCTCCTTAATAACATTCTTCTACTGCTGCTCCACTCTCTCAGTCCTTACAATGGTTGCATATATTATAATTAATTCAATATAAATATAAATATTTCTGCTAATTTACATGGCCATAAAAAAGACTACACCAACATAAATCTCTTCACCATGCTCGAAATATCATATAACTCAATGCCACTGCACAAAATCACTCATCCACATTAATTACCTGCTCCCATTTATGGTTATAGGATGTTTTGGGGCTGTGCCCACTCTATGGAATGTCCTCCTTTGCACAACAAGCCATTTGTCTAGCTTCTGAACCTTCAAGCATCATATGATAATGTACCTTTTCAGGTAAGTTTATCAAATTACAGAACCTCTAACTCTCTAAGGTTTTCTACAAAATGTATATGCAGCACAGACAGTGTAATGGTTAGCATTACTGCCTCACAGCAATGAGGTCATGGATTCGACTCCTACCATGGCCCTAACTGTGTGGAGTTTATATATTCTCCCTGTGCTTGTGTGTGGGTTTCCTCCGGGTAATCTGGTTTCCTCCTGCACTCCAAAAATATACTGGTAGGTTAATTGTTTCCCAACAAAAATTAACCCTAGTGTGTGCGCATGTGATAGGGAATATAGGGCCTGATTCAGAGCCGGACGCTATTTGCGCTCGTTCAGAAAAAGGGGCCGGCTATTTAAATTGAGCGCTCGCTCTTTTTGCGGTCTGTTGACGCCTCTATGTCTGAGCGAGCAAACGAAACATGCTCTCGCTATTTTGTAAAGACACCCCCTGGCCGCTCGCATAATACGTCATCTCCGCTATTTATTTGATTAATCGAGTACATCGAAAGGCGTCTGAACTGCTCACAGTGCTTGTGGTTGGATTTTCCTACTGCAATCATGCGAACAGTTCAGGCTAAGAAACAACCAAGTGACGTGGCCGATGACGCTGCTTTGTTGATTATGCACACCCTTAAAACGCCCGTTTTGACCGTTTGGCACGCCTGCGTTCGGATCTCCACTCCCTGTTTTCAAGCACCTTCCCCTGTTACCACCCACAAACGCCTCATCCTGTCACTCAAATTAGCAGGCACTCGCAATTTTGCGAACACACGTTTTCCGACCGCACTGACTGGTTGGCGCATGCGCATTACGACCCATACGCATGCACAGATGTGCGAACATCGCTCGGAGCGAACGAGCGGCCGCTTACGAGCGGCTCTGAATCAGGCCCATAGATTGTAAGCTCCACTGGGGCAGGGACTGTGTGAATGGCCAAATATTCTCTCTGTAAAGCGCTGCGGAATATGTGTGCGCTATATAAATAACTGGTAATGGTAATAATGTGTATGTGTCCTCTGCAATACAAAAAAATCCTTAGCCATGGTACAACATTGCTTTATGACTAGATAATATAGATAATATAGCTCACTAAGCACTTTTTCCTTCGTACTCTGGCTGGATCAATATGCAATATGTATCTGATTCCTATTCTCTTTATAGTTTGGAATCTTGTGAGTAGGGCCCTCTTCCCTCTCTCTCTGTGTTATTACCACAGTCTCATTTTATTACTACATACCCTGTTGTAAAATGCATCAGAATATGCTGGAGCTAAAAAAAAGAAAAAAGAAAATATTATTAAATAAATTAGTTCTTTTTAGACATTATACAGACCTAACTGTAATTATAGAAAATAGATTGAACCCTGCGCTCTGAAAGATGGGGAGGGGGGGGGGGGTTGGGTGGAGATGAGGTGTGTGTGGAGGAGAGGGGTTGGTGGAAGGTGGGGAGAGGTGGTCTGTGCTCAGCTTTCCTTAGAGGTGTCCGGTCTCTAAATAAGCATATTAAGGTGAGAATAGGCAGCGCTGCAGAGGTGGAAATGTTGGAATGGTGGGGGAAGGGGGGATTGGGAAAGGGCAGCAGCCCAGGGATGGGGTAGTTCTGTCTGGTGCTGATAAAGTGGTGTGCAGGTATTATGTAGGGATAACGTGAACGAAGACTGGAACAGTTTGTACAGGGTAAACAAATGTTTATTAGCAGTACACAAAGTGAGACACAGTGCTCGAGGATACTGCGGGCCCAAAACTAAACTCAGAACTGTGTGATGATCCTGGTGAGTTCCTCTCCCATTTAAACCTCAGACTCATCTCCCTTCACTCTCCCGTCCACCCACTTCGGTCACAAATAAATGCTGTCTCTCTTCCCAGCTCATTCCTTCCTCCCACTCCCGAATCCAAAACATTGCCCGTGCTGCTCCCTACCAATGAAACTCTCTACCTCTGCCTATCAGACTCTCCACCAATCTACAATACTTTAAGAGAGCTCTTAAGACCCACTTCTCTCTTCTCTCTCTATCAAAGCCTTCTTTGTCTAATCCTAACCCACTGCTCTTAGCTTCTTATTTACTGTCTCTTCCCTCTGTCTCCCCTGTCTGTCTGCTCCTCCCCTTTAGACTGTAAGCTCTCGTGAGCAAGGCCATATTCCCTCATGTGCCTTGCCTTCCATCACCTATATCAGCATCTCCTTCCACTGAGTACAACAGCACCTATCCCTTGGGCTCTGCCGCCCTGCTGTGTAGCAATATCTATAAACCATGTCCTGCAATGTTCTGTCACTTTTGCTCTTGTTTTGTTCATACTGTTTCTGTACTTTGTAAGGTGCTGCGGACTCCTTGTGGTGCCATATTAATAAAGGATAATAATAATAATAATAATAATAATAATAATAATAATAATAATAATATTACAGAAGTAGTCTTGACACAATGCTTTCAATCTCAGTTGCCATCTACTTTTACAGGCAGCTGCTGGGGACACCATTGTTAATTGATAAACATAAGACTTTGGCCCTGATTCAGAGCCGGACGCTCTGACCAGAGCGCTCGCTCTGAATCAGGGCCCTCCTCCATTAAAATGGAGCGTTCCCCTGGACGCTCGTATAGCTGTGGGTCACCACCCACAGCATATACGAGCGTGCAAAAAGATGGTCGCGATAGTCTTGACCATCGCGACCATCGGACTTGCGAGGGAAACCCTGCGGTCGGGTTTCCCAGCCGCAAGCCCAGGAGTGATTTTGGCTCTATCAGAGCCAAAATCACTCCCACTGACATCACTAGTGATGTCAGTGGGGCCGGCTTCAGACGGTAGGCGTTCCCATGGGAACGCCTCCGTCTGGCAGGCACGCCCCCCGGCACGCCCACCAAAGGGGGCGTGCTGTCAATCAACATCGACAGCATGCCCCCTTTGGTCCGAGACCCCGAGCGATGGAAAGCCTGTCGCTCGCCGGGTCTCGCGCATGCGCACGACGGAGCTCCCTCCGTCGTGCGCATGCGCAGTGGGGAACATCGACCCACTTGCCAGCGTACTGCCGCTCGCGAGTGGGTCTGAATGACCCCCTTTGTCTCATACTTTCCTTACTACAAGCAAAATCTATGTGTTGCCAATATATTGCTGCCCATTGTTTCCTGTTCATTCATAGCTTAGGTCACCCCTGTGAAAAAAAAGTCCTAAATTTTACTGAGCAGAGCCATATAGTGAGGAAACCAGAGTGAAGCAAATTGCCAAGATGGTGCCCTTATGGTGTGCCATGACATGTTGGTAATAGAGAAGTCAATGGGCAGTACCTGAGAACTATATAGAAATCTGGCCTCTCTGGGAAGCAGGCAGACATGTGGTGGCTGTCTTCAGCATGGGAGTTGTAATCGCAAGCACAATAGACTGTATTGTAGGAGCTTGGCTATGAAGATCTGCAAGGAAAGAGACCATCATTGTCAAAATTCTCATGTGTTGGATGTGATCACAGGATCCTCCTAACCAATGAACATCCACAAGTGCTAAGGTGAATCCAGATACAGCAGTGACATCACAACTGGAGGTCCCAGTTTAACAGAAACAGATCCACAGATCTGGTAAGCAATGAGAGATTTGAGGCACACAATATTCAGCATACATTAATTCTTTAACTACCATTAGTGATAAATGGGCACTTAGAGACAAATATGGGATCTGGGATAACCTGGAAAAGTGTCTTAAAATGAACCACTAGTGGGAGCTCATAGGAAACACATCTTCTCCCCTTACCAATCATACTACACCCCAATCAAGTATTTTTAATAAATGATAAAAACATGATAGATATATGTATAGAAAAATCAATATTCTTTGGGCCTGATTCACTACCAATCGCAACTGCGATAGTATGCTAATCCACTGCGATCACTCTGCCATCGCAGCACAACATAAGGATGCCCACTTTACCTTACACACATCCGTAATGTTTAGCAAGACTGCGAAACCATTAGTACCCTTGAGTACCATCGCAGCCTCCCGCACACTTGCACAAGCTCTGACCTTACTCAGGCATTGCTAACTTCATTGCACGCTATGAGTGCTCAGGGTGTGTACGGCGTCACAAACAAAATTTATGCAAGCCCATGCAATGGCTTTCAAATGCACTGGCATGCTTGCATTTCTCCGACCCCACCCCGTCGACACCCACAAATGGCACTTCCTGTCAACCACCCTGCGATGTGTCTGTGAAGTCACTGCGATCGCAATCCCGATCACATTGGCCGGTTCGCACATGTGCACTGTGATGCATTCGTAAAATGCAACAATCGGCCGATTGCGTGTGTAATTGCAATTGCGATCTGTAATTAATCAGGCCCTTTGTTGGAAGTAATATTCATCATAAGGTGAGGATTTAGGAATGAAATATAACTTTGGGATATATATTTTAGTTATTTTATCAAACAAAATGTATATTAATAAGCTGACATTATTGTGATTAATCTCTATGTGCTGAATTGGTTGCAAAACAACATGTTAGACTAGAGTGCATTGCATGATCGATTATTCCAGTTTATTTGATTATTAGCTATTTGATTATTATAAGTGTAGAGCAAACTTATATTAATATAAGTGTGCTCCACAGTGTTTTACAGACCCAAAAGCATATGAGTCAAAACATCCATTATTCAGTGCATAGTGTATGTGCTTTTCTCGATAGTCCAGCACCCCTTCTCTCTAACAATTAAAAGTTCAGAGAAATGCCAGGATACATTATTATTTTATTAACAGCTACTTATATAGCACAACAGATTCTTTTGCACTTTACAATGTGAACAAACAGTAATAAAACCAGACTGGGTAATAACAGACAGACATATAGGTAAGAGGGCCCTGCTCGCAAACTTACAATCTATAGGGAAATAGGCATTGATATACAAGGATAGGCGCTACCTATTGCATAATGGTTCAGCCAGATTGCAGAGATTCTTGGTTGGGTGTATGACCCAGTCACACAGAAGACGTGAAAGTGAAGAAAGAGGAAGTATGTAAAGTTGTGTGTGGACTGTATAGTGTAGATGTAATTGGGTAGAATAGCTTCTGAAGGTTATGTGGTTGGTTCTGGAATTTTATAGTCTTGTCTGATGAGTTTTCAGGGAATGCTTGAGGTTTGGAGACTAGAGGAAAGTATTATTGTGTGTGGGAGGACTTTCCACAGAGTTGGTGCAGTGTAACCTAGAATGGGAGTAAGTAATGCATGTGGATGAGAGATGCAGATCTTGTGCAGAGCTGAGAGGTCGGGTTGGGAAATATTTTGAGATAATTGAATAGATGTATGTTGCTGTAGTTTGGTTAATACTAATAGCCTTATGTGTGAGTAAAAGTATTTTATATTGAATATGGTAGAAAACAGGTAACCAATGGAGGAACTGAGGGCCTGATTCAGACCCGTTTGTTAGGCTGCATTCGCACATAGCCTGCCGATGTTTGCAATCTGCACATGCGTATAAGATGCAATGCGTGTGCATGAACCAGTCCATGCGATTGCGAAGCGATCGTCCCATGTATACAGATGCCTCGCTAGATTGAGTGACAGGACGAGCCGGTTGTGGGTGGTAACAATGGTTGGTCGATGGAAACGGGGGAGTGGTGGTGCGAACGCAAGCGTGTCTGAGTGTCTTAACGCAGTTTCAGAGGCGTGCATAATTAAGACTCAGTGTCATAATGCACGTCACATGGCCGAATTACACGCTGAAGCACTCGCAGTGCTTGCAGTACGGTATGGTCAGCCACAAGTGCTGCGTATGGGTCTGATGGCATTCGATGTTACCAATTGTTGCATACACTCCCTGGAGATGTCGTGTAACACTAAGGAAAAGTGGTCATCTTAAGACAGGCTGGTGGGTGTCTCAATACATACCGCGATCGCATGCCAAGAAATAGTGGGCATGCTAATGCCTTGCCATGCGATCACGGGATTTGCATACTTTGGCAGCTGACGGCTGCGTGCGAACGCATCTAGCGAGTGGGTCTGAATCAGGCCCTGAGAACGGAGCAGCAGATGATTATTTAGTGAGGTAGATTAGCCTTGGAACTGCATTCAAACTGTATAGTAGTTGTGAGAGACTGTTTGGGGAAAGACCAGTAAGGAGACTATTGCAATAATCAATGAGGGAGATAATGAGTGCATGAATGGGAGTTTTTGCAGCGTCTTATGTAAGATATGGTCATATTCTGGATATGTTTTTTTGGGGATGTAGTTATGAGACCAGCGGCCACGATACCACTGGTATCAATACCGACAGGGAAATCCCGACTAGGGACTTAAAAAAGGCGTCGAAATACCAACACCTATCTTAATCCCGACACTGGAACGCCGAAGGATGCCAGCCCAAATTAGGTAAGTCCGGAGCGCCCTTAGCATTAGCCGCGGTGGGAGGGTTAAGTTTAGTGAGCGTAGCGGGGTTAGGGTTAGATTTTTTTGTGGTGAGGTTAGGGTTAAGCACCCCTAGGGGGGAGGGTTAGGGTTAGGCACCACTGGGGGGGTTAGGTTTAGGCACGGAGGGAGGGTTAGGTTTAGGCACTAACAGGGAGAGTAGGGTGCAAGGTGGGCAGGGTTAGGGTTAGGCTACAAGAAGGGAGGGTCAGGTGGGAAGGGTAATTATACTTACCTGACCCCTGTTAGGATACCAACCATCGGGATGCCGCTCTCGGTATTCTGACAGGAGGCATCCAAACAGTGGGCATTACATACCCATTCCATTTTTTCCATGTATGTAACATAATTTGAAGAAATATTGAATGTGGGGAACAAATGACAGTTCTGAGTCAAGAATGACAACTAGGCAGTAAGTTTGTGAGGTTCATTTAAATGTTGAGTTATCAACAGTGATAGAGATATCAGGTTGGTAACTACTATTGGCTGGTGGAAAAATTATTAATTCTGTTTTGAAAATGTTAAGTTTGAGGTGACGAGATGACATCCAAGATTATAACTACCGTCCCTGTGAGTTACATCACCTGCATATTGTAGAAGTTTTTCACATTTATGAAAGACTGAGTATGTGCACAGTGTCAATTCCCGCCGCAGGCCGGTAGCTAAGAGAAATTGGAAGTTCTCTCTCCTGCTGGTAAACCTCCATAACCTTAAAACAGTTTATACCATCTAAAGATGGTGTAAACTAACAGTGCCAAACTCTGAAAACCTTTGCTTTTCAGAGTTTGGTACATAGGGGTAAGATCGTAGTCCCCATTGATAATAATGAGTACAGCGATCTGCAGTGCTAATTAGCACTCTGCCGGAAATTTCTGTGAAATCTCCTGCATTGTGCCATTAGTACATAAGAACAAACCAAAAAATTATGAAGGAATTGCAGTTTCTACATAATTTTATGTAAAAAATAAATAGTCACCAGTGGCTATTGTAACAATATGTGAATATTTGTGTATTTTCAAATATATTGTGCAAATTATGAACTTTTACTATTATTATAATAAATGTAATATCACAATATATTGAGCATTTGAGACTTTAATATTTGGTAAACAGATGAGCAGTCAAGTTACAATTATTAAGTTTTTATTTATTTTATTTTTTTAGGTATTTGCATATCCTTTTTTTTATTGACAACCGCACTTGTATCACCTTTATCACCTGTATCACCTTTAGACCCTAGATCAAGCTCCCATTCTGACACTCTATTTGCAAGTCCTCATCTCTACCTATCAAGATGATATGTGACTCATCTGTTCACATACTCTACCAGAAGCCATTGAGTAACTAATCACATTTGCATTGAGATTCTTAACAGTGACAGAACATAATTATGCACAAATTGTGACGCTTTACGTTTTGTATGAAAAGTAAAGAAATTCCTCTAGAATCATTATGGATATAAATTAACTTTGATCACAGACCACCAACCTTTGTTTCTATATTAAATCCTAAGAAACAAATGCTTGCAATGACAGTTGACAGTTTGATATTATTATCAACGGTTATATTTTAAAATTATATAATCATTAAACAATAAAGAGTGCCAACCACAAAATAGTCTTCTTTCTCTACAACAAATATAGCTTAAAATAATTGTAATTATTCTTGGAAATTTACACTTATGAGACTGAATTTAAGGGAATAAAACCTCTTAAACTAACGGATTGTATAAATGTATCACTCAATATTGATAGAGAAGCTTCCAATAACTAATGTTGTCATCAACCAATAAACCAGAAATGATTCAGTGATAATCTAAAATATATGTTATTACTTTTAAAGATTGGCCAGAAAATGGCAACTCGCTGTATCCTGTATTATAAGCAAGAAGAGATCAGCTGCCTACCAAGATTCATGTAAGAATACTGGAAATATTGCATGTA
Organism: Taudactylus pleione; assembly: GCA_031769625.1. Classification (NCBI taxonomy): domain Eukaryota; kingdom Metazoa; phylum Chordata; class Amphibia; order Anura; family Myobatrachidae; genus Taudactylus; species Taudactylus pleione. The sequence goes on along the minus strand of JAUIMM010000077.1, from coordinate 4,942,644 downwards.
GGTGACCTTGGTCTAAAGGCCCGTACACAATGAATGGTGTATGTACGGGGTGATGTCGTCAGCGGCGGGCTCAGCGTGGGTGCCGGTATCATTAACTGCATTCATACTTGACGATGCTGGCAACGACGATCATGGGCGGGGGGTTTTGGGGGGGAGCGGGGGCCATGCATGGCATCGCTAACGATATCCCCAGATTGAGCTGCATGTACAGCCGACTGGCAAAATCGTTAACAACCCATGGGAGCACGCATCGTTCGTCGTTGAGTGCATACACACTGGACGATATGAACAATATATCGTTCGACTATATTGTGTACAGGCCCTTAGCTATATTTGTGCATAGTGGCCTGGAATCGATGGTCAGATCAACTCAATAACTAAAGATTGTAAACAAACATACACCAATTAAGTGAATTTAATTAAATAAATACAGATATAAAGATATTTAGAAAAATATTTCAGTGATGATATTTAAGAAAACCCTAAAATACATACAAATTAACTAAATATTACAGATATGAATTGGTGAGTTTCATATGAATATAATTTTCTTAAAACAGAAGAACTGATCATCATTGGGCAGTATAAATTACTCCAAGTTATTAATAAGTTTTATTCTTCATAAAGTGCCAAAAAGACAGTTCTCCAAGTCGCACTAAAGTTTCAGAGGAAATGTATAAATCCTTAGGGAGCCATATACATACCCTCAGGGGTGTAACTATAGTGGGTGCAGGGGGTGTGGTTACTATGAGGCCCAGAGGCCTGGGAGGCCTGAATTTTGCAGCTTCAACCTCTGCACAAAGCTCTCATTAGCATATTAGCATCAGTGCCAAACAGTATTAAATACAGAAAGAGAGGCAACAAATTTCTAGCTATGAGACTAGTGTATTCAATACAGTGTATTTATTATATATTTATATTAGACCATGGCATGTAGCTTGTAGACTGTCTCTTTCTACCATCCTGCCACCTTGCACTTGATAACATGCAGCAAGAGCACAAGGTGAAAAAGAAAGTGGCCATGGTCAAGAAGCAGGGTAAGAAGCCACATGTCAGTATGAACTGGTGGCATTGTGTGGCATAATGTGAACTAGGGCACTATGTGGCATACTATGAACTGGGAGCACTCTGTGACATCATTTGAACTGGGGGTAATGTGGGCGTGATTCAGTGATGTACGCTAATGCATTATCTGTGATGCCACATGCAGTTTCTGTGCTAAAATATGCTAATGCTGTAGCCGACTGGAAATGCATTGAGACGCCCACCTGCAGTTTAGCAGATCGAAACAAGTGCGTAGATATATGCAGCTGCTGTTGCAAATCATTTGATAATGAACACGCAGAACTACATTATCGGCATACGGGATCACAGATGCAGGCTACGACATGCCCTGAAAAATGGCCGGGACATGCTTACGGTTTGTGCTGCACCTCCTTGTTACCTCCCCCAAAGGGTCCCTGACTGTCAATCATTCTGCAAAGTAATCCTCAAAGTGACCATGATGCATGCGCAATCAACGCATAGTTGCTCAACTGTGTAAATATCAGAATAGGGTACATTTCTGAAGCAGGCCCTCTGTGCCATATTAGATGCACCATTTGCCATAATGTGAACTGGAGGTATTGTGTGGCATAATGTGAACTGGAGACAGTCTCCATGTGGGTCTGCATCTGTTTGCAATTATGTGAACACATAATTATTGTACCCGGTCAACGTTAAACCACTCCTTCCCTCACTTATACCACCTCTCCAGGCACAAATGGGCAGAAGGGTCAGTTTCTAGCAAATCTGCATGTACCCTTTTTTCTGCCATGTGCAGAAATAATTAGCAGATTTTACACTACACAAACTGATGTAAAGCCAACTCAGCCTCATAGTGGGCCCTATGGCAGGTGCAGTTTCTCCATCTCATCGTGGACTCCAATGCCTGTGACTGTGCATCTGTGAATGCAGCCGCTTGCATTGACACGCCTGTGACACTGTCCATAACATGCCAACTGAATGGACCATTTTTGCATGCATTTCTGTATGGGTGTGCACCGCCACTTTTTGTGTTTTGTGTTTTGGTTTTGGTTTTAGATCTGGATCTTTCTTCGTGTTTTGGACCTGGATTGTTTTTGCCAAAACCACCCTTCCGGGTTTTGGTTTTGGATCTGTATTTTTTGGGGAAAAAAGCATAAAAACAGCTAAATTCACAGAATTTTTTTTTTCCTATGCTATTATTAACCTCAATAACTTTCATATCCACTCATTCCCAGTCTATTCTGAACACCTCACACCTCACAATATTGTTTTTAGGCCAAAAGGTTGCACCAAGGTAGCTGGATGTCTATGCTAAGCGACACAAGTGGGCGGCACAAACACGTGGCCCATCTAGGAGTGGCACTGCAGTGGCATACAGGATGGCAGTTTGAAAAACTAGGCCCCAAACAGTACATAATGCAAAGAAAAAAAAAGGTGCAAGATGGAATTGTCCTTGGGCCCTCCCACCCACCCTTATGTTGTATAAACAGGACATGCACACTTTAACAAACCAATCATTACAGCGCCAGGGTCTGCCACACGACTGTGGCTGAAATTATTGGTTCGTTTGGGCCCCCACAAAACAAGTTGCCAATGAATCTGTCCCTGCACAAACTGGCTCTACGGAGGCAAGATGTCGTCCTCATCCTCCTCATCCACCGATTCCTCACCCTCTTCAGTGTTGTGTACATCCTCATCCTCACAGAGTATTCATTCGTCCCTACTGGAATCCACCACCACAGGTCCCTCTGTACTTTCTGGAGGCTGGTCTTCCCGGAAGAACTGATAATTCATTTTGATGAACATCATCTTCTCCACATTTTGTGGAAGCAAACCCCTACGCCTTTCACTGACAAGGTTCCCGGCTACACTAAAAACTCTTTTGGAGTATACACTGGAGAGGGGGCATCTTAGGTAAAATAGAGCCAGTTTGATTAGGATATCTAAGTTGTTTCCTGGCAGCCCCAGTTGCGGGAGAAAATGAAGAAGGAGCTGTTGACGTGTCACATTCCGCTTCAGCTGACAGTGTTTTCACCAGCAGGTCTTTGCACCTCTGCAGGCTTGTGTCCGCCAGAAAGAAAGACACCATATAGACTTTAAACCTAGGATCGAGCACGGTTGTCAAAATGTAGTGGTCTGATTTCAACAGATTGAACACCCTCAAATCCTGGCAAGAAGAATGAAGGGCTTCATCCACATGTCCCACATACTGAGCGGAATCACTCCATCTTAGCTCCTCCTTCACTTTCTCCAGCTGCTTCTGCAAAAGCCTGATGAGGGGAATGACCTGACTCAAGCTCGCATCGTCTGAACTGACTTACGTGTGGCAAGTTCGAAGGGCTGGAGAACCTTGCACAACACGGAAATCATTCTCCACTGCACTTGAGTCCGCTGCATACCACCTCCTTTGCCTATGTCATAAGTGGATGTTTAGGCTTAAATGGCCTTTTACTGCTCCTCCGTCCTCTGAAGAATATAGAGGGTTGAGTTCCACCGCGTTACAACCTCTTGCTTCAGGTGATGGCGGGGCAGGTTCAAGTGTTTGTTGGTGCTCCAGTCTTCAGCACACAGTCGCTGAATGCCAAAAGTGGCCCGAAATTTTCGGGCCACCCAAAGCGTCTCCTGCACGCCCCTGTTGTTTTTCAAAAAATTCTGTACCACCAAATGTATTGTGTGAGCATAACATGGAACATGCTGGAATTTGCCCAGATGTAATGCCCGCACAATATTATTGGCGTTGTCAGATATCACAAATCCCCAGGAGAGTCTAAGTGGGGTAAACCATTGGGCAATGATTTCCCTCAGTTTCTCTAAGAGGTTGTCGGTGGTGTGCCTCTTACTGAAACCGGTGATACACACCATTGCCTGCCTTGGAACGAGCTGGCGTTTCTGAGATGCTGCTACTGGTGACACTGCTGTTGTTGCTGCATAAGGCGATACATCTACCCAGTGGGCTGTCACAGTCATATAGTCCTTAGTCTGCCCTGTTCTACTTGTCCATTTAGGACACTGAGGACACTTTTTATGATGTCTCTGTACATTCTCGGTATTGCCTGCCTAGTGAAGTGGAATCTAGACGGGATTTGGTACCGGGGACACACTACCTTTATCAATTGTCTAAATCACACTGCACTAATGGCGGATACGGGATGCATGTCTAACTCCAACATAGCTGTCAAGGCCTCAGTTATCTGCTTTGCAACAGGATGATTGCTGTCATATTTTATCCTCCTCGTAAAGGACTGTTGGACGGTCAATTGCTTAGTAAAAGTAGTGGTGTTCCTACTTCCTCTCTGGGATGATGAATGACTCCCAGCAGCAACAGCAGCAGTGGCAGCAGTAGGTGTAGCAATGCAGGATCCTCCAGAGGAATCCCGGATAGGAGAGGAGTCAGTCATGCCAGTGACATGGCCTGCTGGACTACTTCCGATCTTGATTGAGGAGGAAATTGACAAGGAGTGAGCTGCTGGTGTGGTTTGCAGGTGCTTGGTTACAACAGGACAAAGGGATTTAAGTGTCCCTGGACTGCTTACGGTCTTAGCCACAGTTTCTGAACTTGACAGTGACTTTTTATGAATGCGCTGCAGGTGGCGTATAAGGGAGGATGTTTCTAGGTGGTAAACATCCTTACCCCTACTTATTACACCTTTACATAAGCTACATATGGCAAGACAGTTGTTGTCCGGATTTGTATAGAAATATTTCCAGACCAAAGAGGTGGATTTTTTGGTCTTCTGCCCAGGCATGACGATGGGCTTTCTCATCCCATGGACAACAACTGTCTCCCCTGGTGCCTGATTTGAACAAACCACATCACTCAGAATTCTCCTCGTCAACTTCCTCCTCAGCACCAGCTACACCAATATTCTCATCCAGGGGGTACTTCAACAGTGACATCTTCAATTTGAATATCAGCAACTGGACTGTGAGTGCTCCTTCCAGCACTTGCAGAGGGCATGCAAATGGTGGATGGAGCCACCTCTTCCCGTCCAGTGTTGGCAAGGTCAGACATCGCAACCGCCAACACACTTGGACTCTCCTTGGGGATTTTGTGATATCTTCTTAGAACGCACAGTTCTTTGCTATGCTTTTGCCAGCTTAACTCTTTTCATTTTTCTAGCGGGAGGAGGAGGGCTTCCATCGTCATGTGAAGCTGAACCACTAGTCATGAATATAGGCCAGGACCTTAGCCGTTCCTTGCCACTCCGTGTCATAAATGGCATATTGACAAGTTTACGTTTCTCCTCGGACAATTTAAATTAATTTTTTTGGGTCATTTTACTGAACTTTGGCTTTTTGGATTTTACATGCCCTCTACTATGACACTGGGCATCGGCCTTGGCACTAAGAGGAAGTGGTTCTTGATCTTTCCTTATTTTATCCTCCAAATTTTTGTCCTCCATTATTTTTATGGAGTGCATTATTTTTATTGAGTGAATAACCCCTGTAAAGATTACTTGGATTAATTAAATCACCCCTTTTTATTTGGAGACTGGAGTGAATACACAGCACAGGGCAGCATACCCTTACACCACACTGGGCAACACCTGTAAAAATTATTTGGATTAATTAAATAAACTGGAGTGAATACACAGCACAGGGCAGCATACCTCTACACAACACAGGGTAGCCCCTGTAAAAATTATATGTATGAAGGGCAGCGTACCCCTACATCACACAGGGCAGCCCTTGTAAAAATTATTTGCAGTGTATCCCTACACCACACAAGGCAGCCCCTGTAAAATGTATTTGTATGAAGGGCAGCGTATCCCTACACCACACAGGGCAACCCCTGTAAAAATAATTTGTATGAAGGGCAGCATACCCCTACACCACAAAGGACAGCCTCTATAAAAATTATTTGGATGAAGGGCAGCGTACCCCTACACCACACAGGGCAGCCCCTGTAAAAATTATTTGGACTCAATATAGTGTATACATCACAGGATAGCACAACTGGACTGGACTGATATAGCAGAGCAGGTCACCCCTAGGCTGATATAGCAGCAACACAGCACCACTGGACTGGACTGATACAGCAGAGCAGGTACCCCCAGACTGATACAGCAGCCACTTTCCCACAGACACTAGACATGTCCTCTCACTACCCTCTCCAGGACTGGAGTGAAGATGGTGGGGCGGGAGGGCCGAAGTCCAGGTCTCACGAGAATCCGACCCCAGGATAATGACGTTTTGCCTCGTTCCGGGAACCGAGTCTGGCAGGAAAACCCGAGCCGGACTCAGTTCCCGGCTCGGATCGGTGGCTTGGGGGGGTTCGGATTTCACAAATCCGAACCCGCTCATCCCTAATTTCTAGTCACTGCCCAGGAAAGCCCATCACTTTTCCATAACATTCCTGATACCCACTGTCTTGATGGCAGCAGCAACTTCATGCATACATTTTGGGTAACGCATGAGCTGTAGGACTTTTCAGAAATTTTCGCGCATGTGCAGTTGCAAAAAATTGCTCAGCAATGAGAACATCGGTATTGCGTCTGTATTGTGGGCCTGATTTAGCAAGGATCACAAAGAAGAGATGTACCTGGCCGCTGCGAGAATATGCTAATGAATGCATATGCACGGCAATCGCAACACAAGATGCAGATGCGAGCACTACATAAAGCCAGCCCACCTCCCTTTACTCTATGCTTGATCAGTACGCAGGCTAGCAAAACATCGGTAACATCGGGAACCATCAAAGCCATACGCATAACTGTGGAAGCCCTAACCAGCCGCAGGATTGTGGCAGCTTCCTGTGTACTTCGAGACGTACAGTTGCGTATGCCGCCGCACAAGCTTAATTATGCACGCCCCTGAATCACCGTTCAGATGGACAGGCATGCCTGCGTTCGTCCGACCACCCCGTCACCCCCCACACACGGCACTTTCTGTCAATCAACAGCGGAGGTCTGTCCGTGCTAATAGCATATGCCGTGCGATCCCTTACTTGATCGCAGTGACTTGCTCGCGCACGCGCATTGAGACGCACACGCATGCGCAGAGAAGCAACACCGGCCAACTGCGAGCTAACTCTTCTTTGTGATCCTTGCTGAATCAGGCCCAGTGTGCGATTAAAATCAGGCACAATATCTTTATATCTATATATGTTTGATATTTATATGTGTTCAGTAAAATATGACATGGTAAAAAGTAAAAAAAAAATCATTTAAATTTGATACAATTAAACAAAACCCTTACACTAATCATTATAAAATGTACCTAGCTTTTTTATTTAACATACACAGTGAGCAACAAAGCAATTAATTTTTTTTTGCAATGATATTAATATTTTTCTATATGTCCAATGTAACGTGAAGTTCAGAACATGGAAAAGGAGAAGGGAGAAATCATAACCAACTATGGGGGTATTCAATTAGGCTGCGAAAAGTCGAAATCGGGGATAAATTATCGCTGATGACGTAATTTTCGCATGTATCAATTATCCCCGTATTCAATTTCAAAGACTTTTCGCCGGTTCGAAGAGTCTTTGAAAAAAAACGGGGATAAGTTTTCTCCAGCCTTTAGCTGCCGAAAAAAAGTGCAGAATTGGGGTTTAGGGGTGCAGGCTTAAAAAAATAGCCTGCACTCCTGGGAATAGCCCAAAAAAACGAACTGTGTCAAAAAAAGTAAAAAAAAAAAAAAAAAAAATAGGAACATCCCAAAAAAATTATTTTAAATTTGGGGAAATAAAAAAAAAAGTGGGGAACAGTGTTTAAAAATAGCCAAATACGTTCGGGGGTGTTCTACAACTATGCGGCAAGTGTTTTATACAATAGGCTATTAGCGGCAGGTGCATTTTTGCAGAATTTTTAAAAAATAAGTTTAGGGACTTAAAAATATGCTACTACCCATTTTCAAGTACCCAAAATTTGATGTGACCACTTAAAAAAATGAAAAAATAAACCTAAGTGCTTTTCTGCATCACTTGTTCTAATGTCGGGAAAAAACACCTGCCGCTGCTATTTAAAAATGCAGAACACATTCTGCAGGGCTAAACGGGGGTACCCAGAATGAACCCCCATGTCTGGACATCTTTAGGGGGGTCCTAGGAACAAAACCCGAAAATTCCCGAATTTTTAGCGATACTTACCTTTCCGCTGACTCCCGTTTTCGCTGCTTCCTAATTGAATACAGGGATAAAGTGGGCACGCGCCCGATACTTTATCCCTGGAAAATCAGCGATGTGGAGCGAAAAGTCCAGCACAGACTTTTTGCTCTCTAATTGAATACGGGCCTCAATGCTATATAATCATTTGTACTGGTAATTACACAGCAGTGATATAAAAAAGGAAAGTTGCAAAACTGCCAAGTTTTGTTGCAGTAACTATAATAGAAGTGAATTTCTTTCTACACATGTTCAAACCTATTAGTCACTTACATGAAAGTCTAACGACTTAGATTTTTCTATTTAATAGAATGCCTCATTAGGCAAACAATCATGCATAATAGGTCTTATTTCTCAAGGCTCTAAGAATTCAACAGGAGCCCATTATGCTTTGCTAGCTTTTCATAATTTATTACGTTATCATACTAGCCAACATTAAGTGACAAAGAAATTCCAAATAAAAAGTCACCACCCCAAACTATTTAACAGCTGACTTGGCACGCGATGTAAGTGAAATACATAGAAAGACACATAGACGTCCAAGGCAGGAATCATTTCAGTTTACATGCAGCGTATTTGAACCATTTTAGTACAGGAGATTTTATGAAAAATTAAATTTTTTTGGCTGTCTGTAATATCACTGAAAGTAAATGTGATTTGTAAATATAGATTTGGTATATTTATGTATTTTAATTAAATAATTTGTTTATTTGTATTTAGCATTGTAAAATATCCAGCTTAAGAAACATCACTTATTAAAGTG